>JAWNPK010000040.1:2905000-4357500 GCA_035047565.1 Drosophila mulleri | reverse complement strand
AATCTAATTTATCAAAGCGCATTCAGAAATACATTTTAAACATCAATAAATACTAACACCTACAAGAATTTCACTGCACATCCGAACACTGAGTAAAGATTTCGGCCACATTTTGATCAGCTGCTTTTTTCACACACTTGAAATATGAAACCTGGTTACTGCTACTCCTGCTCCTTCTGCTGGCAAGTGGACCAAGCGCTTGGCACCGGAAACCATATGCTTCCAATTGTTTGGGGAGCTGTGAGGGTTCAGAGCGCACTTAATTTGGCGCGGCATCAGCTGTTTGAGCTGGCCGAGAAGTTCGGAGCACATGATGTCATTTCAGTTGAATGGCTTTTGGAAAACCAAAAAACAAAAAAAAAAACAAAACAAAATGAAATATACAAAAAATGGAAACAACTGCCATGCAAAAGGCAGGCAACTATTGTTGTTGCTGTTGTTGTTGTTGTTGTTGTTTTTTGTGGTGCTGACGAAACTGAATGTGTTCGTGTTGACAACGAACACGGAATATAAATTGAGAAATGCTTTAAAGCGAAATAATCAATTTACTTCTTGACATAATTTCCATTTTTCACGAAACCAAAGGCAGCCACGCGAGCTGAGAGAAAATGCCAAAAGACGCCAATGAACAGCGCAGGAACAACAGAGACGAAGGCACGCACAATTCGCACACAAAAACGTGGCTAGTGAATAATACAACAACAACAACAACAAAAACCAAAAAAAAAAAACAAGGCTATAAGAACATGCGGCTCAAACCATTTTCGTGGGTGCCAATGGCCGATGATGCAGATGAAGCCGAACTGGAGCAGGGGGGAAGGGCGGCTCGCAAGTGTTGTGGCAATTGCTACCGTTTCTTGCTTTTTAATATATTGAGCATTTTTTATGATGCTGACCACCGTCTGACGGCTGCAGCTCTCTTTATTTGAGCCGTGATTAATGATGAGTCCGGCAATAAGATACGCTACAGATACAGTTGTTGCTCACGGCTTTCGGCTGTTGCCTCTGTTGGCTGACAATTGCAGTTGTAACTACGATTTAATAGCGCTTTAATGGTGTGTGAACGAGGAGTCCTTCAACCAAAACACCTGTTAACACATACACACACACATGCAAGATATCGCTCCCCTCTCTCTCTCTCGCTCCCGCTCGCTCTCTTCCTATCCATTCATCATTCAGGCGTATCTATTTGTAGCCCGTGCTGCCGCTGCAACACTTTCATTATCACAAATGTCACATCATTTGTCGCATTGCACAAAACTGCCCGCTCATCATTTATCACTAAAGGAATGTGAGGTACACACACACACACACACACACACACGAGCACGCTCTATTATAGCCGCTATATATTTGATTAATTTTCCTTTTCCGAAAGAAATTAACCCGCTGCACATGTCGACCCCAGCGGCCCCTTTGACGCGCCCCTCGATCGCAGCCGCCGCCGCCGCAGCAGCCGCCGCCTCAAGATTTATCTCTTCCAGCATAGCTCGAGCATGGCCAATATGACCCCGCCTGCCACGCACGTCTCTCTCTCCCGAATCCAGTTTCAGTTGAAGTTCCCTTACTCCAACTCTCTCTCTCTCTCTCTCTCTCTCTCTCTCTCTCTCTAGTTATTGCGTGCCCTCTTGCACTTTGTTGTCTGATTTATTTATTTATAGATTTATTTAAACCAACAAATTTTGTAAATGTTTTAAATTGCACAAATAATAAAAAAAATTCTTTTATCCTTTGCATAAAAACGGGTTTTTAAGATATGTAAACCATTTTAAATGCTTTTATATTCATATGATATATAATTTATTACATTATTTAAAGTAAGTCTATTCTCTATGACTTCATATATTAATCTGTAGAATTTAAAAATTTAACTTCATGAAAAAGATTCTTTGTTCTTCATAAAGAAATTATTTTTATATTTTTCCCCTTTTTTGATAATGTCTATTTATTTTTAACAGAACTTGCCATTTATATTTATTTTATTATTTTTCTTGTATTATTTTATTTGATTTCTATTATATTTATTTTATCCCTTTTATTTTATCTTGTCATATTTTATTTTATTTTATTAATATATATTTTTCAATTAAATTTCTGTAAATTTTTTGATTATTTTTGTATTTTAATTATTTTAGTTTATTCTATTCTCTTTTATTTTGTTTTATTTTTTATTTTACTATTATTATTTTTATTATTTTAAGACTGTACAGTATAACAATTTATTTATTTTATTTTTATTATTTTTTTTTTTTTTTTTTTTGCTTTGGGAATGCCAATTACTTATACGAATATTTCAATTTGAAAAAAAAAAAAAAAAATACATTTCTAAATTGAATAGATAATTGAAAAAGAAGAAGAATATATGATATGTCGATATGACAGCATTTCTAACACTTGGAACAGCAATTTTGTTGCCCCGCAGCGCGCGCGGCTGATAGCGGACGTGGCACTTGCTTATGACTGATGATCATTTGGCTGCATTTTGACACTGATAATGGTTTTTGGTAAACGACTCATTAGCCGGTCGCTAAGTAGCTGCTGCGGCAGGCCGCAACAAGTTGCACCGAGCTGTGGCATTAGCCGCTTGCGTAATCGGAAGTGCGTTGATTTATGAAGCTTTGGCCGCGATCTCGAGCGCAAAAGTACTGATGCATCGCTGATGTTGTTGTTGTTGCTGCTGCTGCTGTTGTTAATATTGTCGCATTTCAGAGCAACAAACACGCTTACAATATTGTTGCTGTTGCTGTTGCTGCTGAGCGATAAGATCGCATCACAGATGCTAGCTGCAAGACGGTGACTGGACTCCGAGCTGGCCTCCGAGCTGAGCAACGTGCCGCACACGTTGCGCGGCTGATTACGCTGACGATGTTCGCCTGTTTTTCCCGCAATTTCAACTGGCTTTGGAGCGGGACTGACGCCGGCCGTTGACAAATGAGCGTTACAAGTGTTTGTGACAAGCCGCAAGCGTTGTATTTATTGCTGCAAGCCAGAGACAGCAGCCGGCGAGTAGAATCGAGGAACAAGCGAAAAAAAAACGATTAAACTTTGAACTGTTGGCTCGAGCAACAGCCTCCAGTGGAGATTCGCCTGGCATTTGCTGACCTAGGCCAAGGGTTTTGAGCTTAACTTTGAACCTGCATGCGTATGCTAATTCTGTGTCAATCACAACATGATCAACTGTCCCCTTGCCCCAACTCCCCTCTGCCCAACTGCCTCTTCCTGACTCGCTCAGGTATGCAAAACGTGCCACAGACAATGGCAATTTGAATTGCAGAGTTGCTGTCTTCTTCTTCGCCTTCTTTTCTTCTTCTTCTTCTTTTGCCGTGGCACTTAATAAATTCTGTTGCACATTTTTGCATGCACCAAATTTCAAAAAATTTCAACTGATATGTTAAGCGGCTGTCAGCGTTTGACTTTGACGTCATCTTACATGAAAATTAAATGCAAAAGATCAAAACAAAAGACCAAACAAAAAGTCAAATATAAATATAAACGTATGCATGTGTGTGTGTGTGTGTGTATTTGTGTGTGTGTGTATGCAAAATCCAATATATCTATATAGTATTTCACGATCCGCCTAGACGGCCAGCGAAATGGGCACAAAGTTGTAAAACGCTTCGAATGTTCGCTCATTGGCGCTGTCAAGAGTCGACATGCCCATGCCCATGCCCAGGCACAGGCCCTGCTCCCCTGCTCCCCTGCTACCCTGTTCCACAGCCGCGACGATAAGTGATATGACATGCCAGGTGCCACAGATGCCGCCAGTGGAAGTGAGTAGCGACCGCGGCAGTGCCTCAGCCAAACTGCTGTCAACTGATGGGGCTTTGCGCCTGGCCATGACGACAAGCGACAGCGATGCGCTACTTATGTAGCCATGTAGTTAGTCCCAGTGACACACCCGTTCCCATTCCCATGCCCATGCCCATGCCCATGCCCCTACCAATACCCATATCCATATGCGTCTCCAATCCCTGCCGAGTCTTGTTGACATTTAGTGGTTCACTAAACGGGTTGCCAAGAATTTGAATCAGTTCGGTTTCAATTGGCTTAGCCATATGCTGATCTTTTAGCTGGAAATAAGAGACATCTTAAGCACAACATGGGCCACAGCGTGCTCTAAAATAAATAAACACGTCATAAAAAAAAGCTGAAAATATCCCAGACTAAGATTAAAGATATAAATCGGAAAATTTTCAAAACGATATAAAGAGCAAATTGAGTCTGCTCTATATGGAATCTTCTTTAAGATAGTGAAAGTAAATATATAACTGAAGAAAATATATGAGATCAGAAAGGTTTTTTAAATGTTTTAATCATGATATATAAAGAAAAATTATTGTGAATGAGTTTAAGAAATGTTCCATATAATAATAATAATGATAATAATATAATAATAATAATAATATTAATAATAATAATCCATAAATAACATCATATCAGTGCTGGTTAATTCATTTATAAAAAATCTACAACATTTTCTCTGAATTCTTTCATCATTTCATATAGCTGCAACGTTGTTCTTTATTAAGTATTTCTTGTGTGAAATACTTGATCAAAAGTCCCTGAAGCAGTGGTAAAATGCTATACGATTCTGCATTCTGCATTCTGCATTCTGCAATCCCCCCGATGCTTTGGCACGCATTCTCCCAGTTACGCAGAGGCAGCGTCTGCAGCTGTGAGTGTTTGTTGCATGTGTAAACAAATTGCAACACCATATGACAGCAGCATTTGACAATTGTAAATGGCCCTGCCTCGGTCAGACTTTGTAGGAGCAGAGAGAAATGTCCGCCAAGTGCGCTCGCCGCCGAGCGATTCATATTGATTTTCCGCAGACAATGCTCGGCTCGGTGCCGGAGAGCTGGGCAAGGTCAGTGGTGTATGAGAGCTAAGTGCATAGTGTCTGAAGCTGCGTCTGCACTTCATACATCAAACGCCACTGAATGTTGTATGAAGCCGTCTGCAAAGTTGAAACCGACAGCTCGGACTCGGACTCGGACTCGGCTCTAATGGCTTGCGAGAGATATTAGCTTGTGAATCAAATTTGATAGTTGATAATCTGACTGACAGCCCTGCTAACGGAAGCAAACTGGGTCAGAACATGCGCCAAGAGTTGCTGCGATTCCATTTGCCACCAAAGTGTCGCACTCTCACTCGCTCTCTCTCGCTCTCTTTGCTGTTGATCCGAATGAGTGATGAAGTTGATGTCGTTGTCTGGTTACTGTCTGCTCAACTGTTTACGTGGTCATTAGTTTTAACCCGTTACGGCGTGACCAAGAGGCTAAAAGTGCTCTTCAGGTCTGCCATAAGTGTGGGTGTCGCAGCGTACGTGTGTGTGTGTGTTTTGGCAACCGCCGTTTCGGCATTTGCCACACTCAAATTCACTTTAATTAAATGAGCGGTAATTAATTTCAACTTTAATCAGAAATTCCATTTAGATTTCCCTCTGATTGATGTGAACCGACATCGTACGACAACGTCACGTCGAGAGCTAAACCAACACAAACTAAAAACTAAAAAACTAAAAAAAACTTTTGCTGCGCGCATCCTCAACAGACAGAGACAGCGGAAGCAAGGCAGAGATTGTGTGTGAAAGAGAGAGAGAGAGGGAGAGAGCAGGGCATATTGAATGGAAAATGCGAGCGAAACTTTTTGTTTACTTAAAATTTTAAATTAAACAGAATCACGAGCAAAGCAACTTTAATATTTTAGCCAAATTTATAAAAAACAAGAGACAGAGAAAGAAGATATGAAAATAAGAGAACGGTATTTAATATTTATTTAAAATAATAATCTACACCGAATAAAAATAATTATTTCTATTATATAAATTTCATTTATAGTTGAGTAATATTTATTCATAATCCTCACCTAAGATCATTTTCACATTTTCATAGAAGTTGAGGCGCTATACATATTTACGTAGACCTTGAGCAAAGTTGTTGAACTAATCTGAAAGTCCGGCATCTCGCTTAGCAGTCGAGCAATGCAAATGAACGAAATCGCCGTGCAGCAATGGGCCATGACCCATATAGGTTCATTGGGGCGTGCGAGGGGTCCAAAAGCGAACATTTGTCGGCTTTCCCAAAGTGCTGCTGACAGAAACGCTCCTCACTTGGCCTGTCTATCACATTGACTGACTGCCACACATTTCTCTCTCTCTCTCTCTCTGTGTGTCTCATTCTCTAAGTTAGTTTTTTGTTTTTTATTGTTGCTGAATACCGGGCGGGCCAATTGAGTTGGCCATAATAACACGCCACGGTAAATGGCTTTTAAAAGTCTACTTTGCCACAGTCCGCCCCCTCATTATGAACGACGCGTTACGAACGCCCCCTCGGGCAGGCCCACAAGATGACAATAGTCGCTGGCGAGGTAGGAGGATCGGAATGAAACTCGGAAATTGTCATTATCTATGGCCATCAGCGGTGGGTGGAAGACAGTGAAATCGAGCAGCGTTCCCAACCCTCGATTGGCAAGCAGCGACAGCTGTCTAAGGTCTACAGGTCTAGCAGTCCATATAGCCTATATAGTCTAGAGTGATACTTGTCGTGCTTCGCGCCTGCCCCTCCCCTGTGCTGCTCCGCTGCTCTGCTGCGCTGTTATTGTTGATTTTTCGACTAACAACAATAAAATGAAAAATCTTTTTGGCAGTGAAACCCAAATTGCCGCTTGACACGTCATATTTATGAAATGCGCAACGTTGCAGAAAATCAAGAAAACAAAACTAGAGAACCAGCAAATTAACTGCCTCAGCGGTGCCTTGTCCACTTCAATGTTTCACGATTCACCAGAAACTCCCCCATTGGAGCGAAGTGTAAAGCTGTGAAATAAGACATCACCGAACTGTAAACGAGAGCAACTTGTCTTAAATTATATCCATATCGATAAATTTGCTACGAAATTTGTGTGGAATACAAATAATGTTTCTAAATGCTCAATAAATTATTAAGTCAGATTGATTGATTTACAAATTAAGTAATTTTATATTCCTATTGATAATGTTCATGATATTGAAGATAATAAAAGCTTGTCTTCAAATCGATATAAATCCACATCGATAAATTGATACAGAATTTGGAAGTATTAAAAATAACATGTGTACATATCATTTTCGTTTAAGAAAGTTATGGATCTTAATGCTTAATAAATTATTAGGTAATTGTGGTAAAACATTTCTTTGCATTTCTTATAATAATAATAATGATGATGATGATGATGATGATGTAATCAATACACATTATGTCAACAATTTGGACTTATATTAACTTTACTTATATTTAAGCAGATATCGAAGATTATTTCGATTAGTGTTAAGCTCTATAGAACTCCCCACTTCACTTTTTACTCACGCCGCACTGTTCTTTCGCATATTTCAGGTACTGTGAATGCCAATGGCGAGACGAAACGACAACGGACCTCATACACCCGCTATCAGACACTGGAACTTGAGAAGGAATTTCACTTCAATCGCTACCTGACGCGCCGGCGACGCATTGAGATCGCGCACGCGCTCTGCCTGACGGAGCGACAGATCAAGATCTGGTTCCAGAATCGGCGCATGAAGTGGAAGAAGGAGCACAAAATGGCATCGATGAACATTGTGCCATACCACATGGGCCCCTACGGCCATCCCTATCACCAGTTCGATATCCATCCGTCACAGTTTGCGCATCTGAGCGCATAGGACGCGTGGCACTTTTCGGGTACTGGTTAGAGACTCAATCAGTTGTATCAGGAACCATATCAGGCGGCGGCAGCGGCCAGCGTGGCCGGCGGCTATCAGTCCCAGGGCCCTCAGGATCCGACCGCATCGGCATCGGTGCTGGGCAGCGTCAGCGTCGGGGCCACTGCCAACGGCGGACCTGGCAGCACCATTGGCACCGGCAACGGTCCCAACTCGCTGTTCAGCTCCGCCGCGGCGGTGGCCAATGCCAGCAATACCAATGCCGACTGCATTAAATATCCTCAAGAGTTCTGATCTCAGGTTATCATCAGGCAGCAGCAGCAGCAGCAGCAGCAGCAGCATCAGTCACAGCAGCCACAGCAGCAGCAATCACTCGATCCGCTGCTGGACTCGGACTGTGAGCCCGATTCAGATTTGGGTCTGGAGCTGGAGTACAAAGCGGACATTGTTGGCTGTAATTTGTTCTGCTGCTGAGCCGGTGCCTGTGCCATTTGCCATTTGCCACTGCCTCGCATTCGCATCCGCATCCGCAATCCGCAATTCGCATCCGCAATCCGCAATCCGCCGCCGCTGTCGATCGACCAACATCAAAGACGATGCTTCTTGTTTGCAACTGATTCGTGTTAAGCTGAGAAATGAGCCGTAGCTGGAGCGCGGCTCATTTGGGTTTATGATACTGGAGGTGGAACTGTGCGCACTCGTCTAGTTCGCTCTAGACCTGCCTGCACACACAGACACACACACACAAGCACACACACACACACACACAGACAGCTTGAGCCTTGGGCTTGAAGCTGAGGCAAGGATCTGGAGTTAACTTTCGATAGCTGCTGCCATGAGACGTCCAGTATGATAAACTTCTTTCTCTAAGCAGTATTCGAAAAGCAATTAGTCATAAGTCTAGCTTAAATTATAGCTCTAAGTCCGCACAGAAGAACAAACTAACTAAAACATAAATAAGTTAAACAAAAACCAATTTTAAACAAACGTAATATTTGCAATAATTTCAAAGTGATTTCTACTAAAATTAGTTTTCGTTTAATGCCTAATTCTAATTCTAATTCTAATTCATGTACTTAACACCTACCAGCACATGACATCTATGTACATACCTATCTGTATGTATGTATGTATATATGTATGTGTGCGTCCTTTATAAGGCTTCGTTCAGTTTGTATATAGCAGAGCGTCTCACTCTCAATCGGCGCCTTATTATGTTTGTGTTTCATTTTTAAATATATAAATTGTTTGGCTCGAGAGCTACTTAGGAACAAGTTATAAGTTTTGCTTTGCTCGTTTTGTTTATTTCTTAATTCGAAAATCATTTCACAATTTGGAGAACAAATTCGGAGATGAAACAGGGAATTTGGCTAGCAGTCAAAATGTGGCTCAATTTCAAATACTTAGCACAATTTCTATAGCAAAGCCCCAACCAGACGCTCTCTCAATGTTATCTTTTATTCGATTATCGTATCACTTTTATGTCTGTAAATCAAAAGAAATACAATATAACAAGTCCTTAACATATTGTCTCCTAGCTTAAGTGTGCATTACAAACTTGAAACCTAAATTAAGCAATGCGCAAATTGTTAAAACCTAAAATAATGATGCAAATAAATTTTAAATACAATAAAATAACAACGATGAAAAACAGAAGAAAATGTAAACTCACACGTAAATGTAATGTAATTATTTATGCTGTACTTTTTGCTAAGCTAAGGTTAGTGCATTCTAGAACCTATCGGTAGTCTATGTGAACCTAGACCATAAGCCTAAATTATATTGAATTAGCATGACAAATTTTAGTAAAAAGTAAAACTATAACAAAACAACAACAAAAAAGTATAATAATAATAATGATAAAGCCCGCGCATTAAAACTCGAAAGCAAACAAAAGCAAGAAAAAAAAACATAAATACGTAGCACAAATTATATACTTGTTTTTTGTTTATATATTTTTTAATATATATATATATATATCATATATAAATATTTTATGATTTTCCAATCAAAATGCAATACAATGTTTGTAGTTCAGGGCTAGGGGCGCAAAGAGTTTAACTGCATTCCATGTAAAAATAAATAACATAAATAGTTTTTAATGAGATCCGTACTTATGTAATGATATGGGTTCTATTGCGAATGCAATGTTTATAAGCTGTAAAGCCACAAATGCATACAACTATAAATAAATCAAAACAAACGACAACATATGTAAACATGTACGAATATGACATAAAAAATAAAACTATTTTAAAATGTACAAAACTTACGCTTTTTACTCTCGATATCCCCGTGAATTGACTCTTACATTTTATATTGAGAAGAGGGCTAATATATTTACTATTTTATTAAATTATATAATATCTGTTCTATTATTGGAAATTTTCACCAAAATAGCTGTATTATATACTTGTTACTGGTTTTTGTTTTATTGGCTTATTTATCTGAAATATTATTGTAGCAATGTGCCAAGCAGCGTTTAGAAAGCAGATTCTAACCAAGCTGTGCATCGATGTGGAGCAATACATAATTCAAGCAGAGTTCATTGTTATATAACAGGTACAAGCAAGCAGTTTACATCTGAACAGCCACACAGAAAGCAGTCCATTACAAATAAATTTGGTACACTCTCACTAAGACTTTAGGCACATTTAGAACTTGAGCAGATAATACCTCTTAATTTACAGAGTTGTTTGTGGAGCGTACATCTGAAAGCAAAAATAAAGAATATTACAAATTTTAACTTCATATTAAATAGTTAGGTTATTTGACTCGCCTTTAATTTACCAAAAATGACACACATTTCTTTTTGACGCAAAGAGCATAGTATTATGTATCTCTATTTTGTTATGGCTTGCATATTCTTTTGAAGAGGGATTGGAATTATAATTATTATAATTTTTGTATAGTATTTATATCGGATACTTATCCCGTAGCCAAGTATTACTCACTCAAGACCTTCGTGGCTTTACATAATATAAATTCTTATTTCTATTTTTGATAGTTTTGCTCGTACAAATCGTACAATGAAAATCTCAGTTGATATTTTGCTCTTGAAGAGAACAGTTCCCGCATTTATGAAATCGATTTCAAAGTTATATGTTAATTAATAAAATACAACGGCGAAATGAGAAAGTTTTTTTGTGCCATATTTACACTCAGCTTAATTATAGCTGAGATCGCAGGCGATATTCCAGGCTGTGATTATTTTGATACCGTCGAGCTAACGAATAGCGTTCAACTCTCGAACGGATCCTTTCAATATAAAGACATTATAATTCCAAAAGAAAAAACTGGACTATTCGAATATAAAATATTTCTTGGTGAACACGATAAAGTTGATGACTATATCCGAGGCTGTGTCTGCCATATAAAACCATGCCTAATCTTTTGTTGTGATCCCCCATACTCCCATGATTTTGAACTTTTGAATATAACTCTTCTCAACGGTCAAGTGGTGCAGAAGGATATACTCAAAGATTATGTAGTGCAGCCAGCCTATGATTACCCGTGTGAAATATTCAACGAGAGTGATACGAAAAACCAATGGTCTTTATTCAAGGTCTGCTATGTATGGAGTCCCATTTAATTTGTAGTATCTATAATTCACAAAGTTACAAAGCAAATTGTGTGCATTTCTGTCCGTCCGCTCTTTCACCGTTATTGAAGCCAGAGACTAGATATATAGACTCGTGGCTAACCTCATCTGACAATTGTTCCCCCGTCTTGGCAAATCGGAAGTTTCAATTCCGGTGTCTATTATTTAAAGTGCTAAAGAATCGAAATGTTGAATATTTATTCGACAACCAACATAGTTGACAATCAAAGATCAAAAGGATGGCAACTTGGCTAAAATTGCATCTTTTAAAGTTTTACAGTTGGACACTCCTAAGAAATAATCGTTTTCTCGCAATGTAACATTCTAACGTGTTTATAGAATGATGTGCTATACGTCCATGGAGACAACAAAAGCTTCTCTAAGAGGCAGTACTGCCTATTTCCGTTGAAGGACAACAATGCGGACAGCTATAAACTCGCTGTCAAATTAATTCCTCAAGCCGAAACAATACATAACTCAAAGCGTAAGATATCGATTTGAATTGAAAGTATATTAAAAACACATATGTATTTAACATTCTATTAAATTGTAGTTTCGCCAACCCAAGCGTTAAGGATGCTTCCTGTGTTCTGCATGGTACTGACTATTGCGGTATTTCTATATGTCAAGAAATATAAGACGATGTACAACCGATGTTTCATTTGTTACTTCAGCTGCCTAACCGTAAACTTTTTCTTGGCGTTGCTTGAATCGATTATAAACGCCCCCTATTACTTTACTCATAAATCATGCCTTGCATTTGGTAATTTCACAAATTTATTTTACTTTGATATCGGATATTGATTCATTGGCGCCCCTTAAATTTTAGCTTACGCGCACTACTTTTTCGTTATGGCCACCTTCCTTTGGCTCATCATGATCAACTTGACACTAAGGCAGAGCTATAAGCAGCCCGGAATAATAAAGAGACCCAGTTTCTTGAAATGTAGTACCATCATTTGGGGCATTGATGCTATATTACTTACTGTTTTCGTGATGGCTGATCGATACTTATCTGAAGATGTTGATGATGTAAAACTCGAAGTGATCAAATATGTTTGTTTGGTGAAAAGTAAGAATATTAACACTTAAAATATATCAGTTATCTTAACTGTAACTTTTTCAGCGACTTATATGAGCCTAATGATCTATTTCAATTCCCTCACATTGGTTGCCATTCTAATTAATATTGGACTTTTCGTTGCAACGGCCAGAGTAAAAAATTTGAAAAAGAAGTATAATCAACGCAATGGGAACATCTCCAATAATAGGAAAATGGTGGAAAATCATGCTAAGTAAGTCAAGATGAAAATAAAATTGTTATATTATAACAATTTCCATTGAAGATTCAGCTTGCTCATCCGATTATTCGCTACAACGGCCGGGCTGTGGTTCATAGATATCATAACTTCTCTATTTTCCGCGTATTTTGGTAATGCTTCGACTTATTTAGAACTCGTGCCGAGCTCTCAAGGTGTCTTTATATTTGTTATAACAGTCGTAAGAAAAAATATGATTAAAGCTATCTATAATCGGTAATTAATATCATTTTTATATATTCCTTATACTAATCCATTTCATTTTGTATCTTCGATCTAGAATGAACTTCGCAAGAAAGAAAACTTCTCAACTTCCCTACGTATTTACAACAAAGGCGGATTCATAAAACTATTTATTTACCTATTAACTATATATGAATCATGAAACTTTCCTTTTATAAATAAAACAATTATGTATATATTATATGCAACGTTTATATGGAAATAAACTTATGATTCGATCTTAGCAACATCTCCTTGAATGCCCGGGTAGCTCAGTCGGTAGAGCATTGGACTTTTAATCCAAGGGTCCAGGGTTCAAGTCCCTGCTCGGGCGATCTTACATTTTTTTTTTATAATTAGTAAAAGTAATAAATTAAATACTCATATTATAAATATATATTATTTGTCATAATTTTTTAAGCAAACCAAATGGTTGCAAATTTTCAGCATTGAGAAAGAAACTATTTAAACCACATGTTGTTTTTAAAGCAGTTCAGTACTAAAGCAGTATTTAACAAGCAGTATACCAATTGTCGCTGGCAATATATACACGTTTTTGCGCGTTTGATATGTATATTATTATTTTTGAGCTGCAACACAAAACACTTCATTAATATTCAACTCATACAAAACCAGCGAGCTCTTAACAAAATTGTCACAGTTAGAAAGTAGTATATGATGAAAGCAGTTGTTGGCAAAGCAGTGTTTCAATTCGTAATCAGTTCAGTGAGCAACGTAAGTAACATAAAATACATTTGTAGAAACGAAACTTTCGACTGGAAGGTTGGCATCTTCTGTAATCACGCTTCTGTGAGGTCTGATTGTGGGATGGCCTGAGGCTGGGGATCACTGTGTAGTGGACCAGCCATGTTGACGGAACGTCCGCACTAAGCTTGCCATCAATATGGGTGCCGAGGAGGAGTCCACGGCATTCAGGTTGGCTAAGGAGGGATGAACCGGGCCAGGGGTGAAAACCAGCAGCCAAGAGTTCCCGTGGTAGGCAGTAGTGGGATAGCGTACCGGAGTGGTCTGCCATTACCAGCCTTGCCAATTGTTGGACCACAATCTTTTTGCTACGGAAAATTTCGGACAATTTAAGCTTTTAATGTTATATAGTATACAATATAGAACGTTACAATTTGTCGTTATCGACTGTAGAACTAAGATTCATAATACTTTGCGATGGACTTTACAAACAAGTCTATTGGTACGCTTACTTTTCGGTTATATTACTTAATTATTAGGGTAGTATAACCCATTTAAGCTGTATATTTTCACTAATACTTTTAGTAGATTTGGAACGGCCGCAGATAATGGTAGCCAATTCAATTGGCATTGCATAGATAAAACAATTGTCCATTACAGGAATTGTAAATGTCCACAGGAATAGTATGAAAAGTCCAATAGCTATGGGTCCAACCATTTTAAGATTTTGACACATTGACTGAGCGTAGACAACTAAAAACCTTTATTCAGCTCATCTTGACAAATCACTATTACTTACGTATAGATGGCATGATAATCCTACAGATAAGGCAGGTTCATATTACTCTCTCTCTCTCTCTCTCTCTGTCTCTGGTATACTCAGTATTATAAAACTCACCAGTTTATGGAATGATTTCTGAGTATATATACATAGCTGCCCATTGCAATGTGGTATAATATATTCATGTGTTTATTTATACCCTGTATGGTACAATAGTTTTATTAAATGTAAAGTATATATATTTTTGATCAGGGCGGCGATATGGACTGAATATGCCATATCCGTCTGTCTTGTGTATTTCAAATACTACAGACTTGTGCGTGCGTATGTGAGAATAGTTTCTGAAAAGGTTGAAGGGATCCCGTAGTCGAGCTGTTGTAATTGTTTCTTATATACATCTATAGTGAACTATTTTTAGCCCGTAGTCAAGTATTATTCACTCAAAACCTTTGTGGTTTTACAAACCATAAGTTTTTATTTATATTTATATTAATTTTGTTCATACGGAAAGTACAAGCTGTAAGCAAATCGTTCAAGTAAACGCTTAGTTGATATTGTGATCTTGTATAGAACAGTTCCCGCATTTAAAAAATCGATTTAAAAGTTTTATGTTATTATACTTATTACATGGGCGAAATGAGAAAGTTATCTTGCGCCATATTTACACTCAGCTTAATTATAGCGGAGATAGCAGGCGACATTCCAGGCTGTGATTATTTTGATACCGTCGATCTAACGAATAGCGTTCAACTCTCGAACGGATCCTTTCAATATAGAGACATTGTAATTCCAAAAGAAAAAACTGGAATATTCAACGATAAAATATTCATTGATGGAATAAAGGAAGTTGATGACTATATTCGAGGCTGTGTCTGTCATATAAAACCGTGTTTAATCTTTTGTTGTGATCCCTCAAAGTCCTTTAAGTTTCGAGCTTTGAACATAACACTTCTCAACGGTCAAGTAGTGCAGAAGGATATACTCAAAGACTTTGTTGTGCAAGTAGCCTATAAAAACCCGTGTGGTGCGTTCAGCGAGAGTGATTCGGAAAATCAGTGGATTTTATTTGAGGTATGCTAAAGGCTGGGAATCCGCCTACTGGCAGTATTTATAAGTTATACTGATTCACGCGTTAATTTATATGCACTTTGTATACCGCCCTGTCCGTCCGTAAGTCTGTATGGGTATGACAGCTCTAAGATTTTACAAACATGTTACAATTGCAATCCTTATTATTTACTAAAACTCTTATATATGTACATATAATACCCTTGGAGGTGTGGCAAATCTGAAAAGATCTTGCACATTGAATCATATATACAGTGGAAAATATGAAAATTAACGTTGATACTTTTTATAGAATGATCTGCTATACGTCCCTGGATATAACATGAGCTTCACAAAACAGCAATATTGCTTGTTCCCCTTCAAGAAAGATTACAATAATATGGAATACAACATCGGGGCCAAAGTTCTTCCCCTACCCGAACGAGTAAATATAACCACGTGTAAGATATCGAATGGACATGATAGCAAACAAAAGCATATCAAAAATATATTATATATACAATTTAATTTGACTGTAGTTTCGGTAGGCCAAGCATTGAGAGCTCTATCCGTGTTCTGCTTGGTCTTGACTATTGCGGTATTCCAATATGTCAAGAAATATCAGACGATGTACAATCGATGTTGCTTGTGTTACTTTACTTGCCTAACTATTAGCTTTTTCTTGGCGTTTATTGAATCGGTGCTCAAAATCCCCGACGACCTCACCTTTAAATCGTGCCTTGCGATAGGTAATGTCACGAATGTGATTAGCTTTGCATATTGACACATTGTACGTTACCTTAAATATTAGCCTACGTACACTATTTTTTCACTATGGCCACCTTCCTTTGGCTAATCATGATCAACTTGACACTATGGAGGACCTTTAAGAATCTTGGAATTAGTGAGGAATCCATATTCATGAAATATAGCATCATCGTTTGGAGCATAGCTGCTATATTGCTTACGACTTACGTGGGGGCTGATCGATACTTACCTAAAGATGTCCCTGCTCATTTAAAGCCCGAAGTGGGAGAATACAATTGTTTGATCAAAAGTAAAACGATTAATTTATATAATATATTAGATGTCTTAATTGAAGTTTCTTTTAGTGATTGATGTGTCAGGAATGATCTACTTGTTTTCTCCAATATTAGTTGCCATCCTAATTAACATTGGATTCTTCATAGCAACGGCTAGAATAATATATGTGGAAAATAAAGTAAACCAACGCAATTGGCACACTTCCGAGAGTAAAAGAAATGTGAAAAGTCGTGTTGAGTATGTCCAGAGGGGGTAAAAAATAATAATAATAATATTAATTCGTATATTACATATGTATTATTTTCCATTTTATTTCAGTTTCGCCAAGTCAATCAGGTTTTTCGTTATAACAGGCGGTTTGTGGCTCATGGAAATTACAGCCGCTCAAATTATAGCTACAACTGATACAATTATTAATCAATACGTTGCAATGTTTCTAGATCTCATATCGAGTGCTCAAGGCGTCCTATTTTTTCTCATAGTAGTCCCTACAAAGAGCATGTTTAAGTCCATATATAATAGGTATTTAATTTATTCATTATGCTAATATCTTCTTTATACCAATCTATTTCTATTTGTATACCCGATTAGAATGGAATTTAAAAGAAACCTTCGTTCTCAACTATCCCAACTCAATACAACTGAAAAAGAAGAGGATTAGAATTCTTTATTTATATTCTGACTAAAAAACATAATATTAAATTCATAAGATAATAAATTAATAAGATTAATAATTATAAATATATACAAATAAAAATAAAGTTAACGCACAATCCAAAGTGCCTAAACTTTATTTTTATTTGTATTTTTTTTTTTTTTTGTAAGTATTCTAAGCTTCATAGCAAAAAAAAAAAAAAAAAACAACTGCTTTTATACTATTTAAAATTATCAAAACTTTTCACAATCATTATTATTTTTCTTTCAATATTTATAAATTTAATTTAAAATTTATGAATTTATTTTAATATACATATCTGCAAACATTCCAATGAAGAAACACGTTTGATTGGATTTTGTCAGCGGTCGGTTGAATGCCCGGGTAGCTCAGTCGGTAGAGCATTGGACTTTTAATCCAAGGGTCCAGGGTTCAAGTCCCTGCTCGGGCGATCTTACATTTTTTTTTATAATTAGTAAAAGTAATAAATTAAATACTCATATTATAAATATATATTATTTGTCATAATTTTTTAAGCAAACCAAATGGTTGCAAATTTTCAGCATTGAGAAAGAAACTATTTAAACCACATGTTGTTTTTAAAGCAGTTCAGTACTAAAGCAGTATTTAACAAGCAGTATACCAATTGTCGCTGGCAATTATATACATATTTTTGCGCGTTTGATATGTATATTATTATTTTTGAGCTGCAACACAAAACACTTCATTAATATTCAATTCATACAAAACCAGCGAGCTCTTAACAAAATTGTCACAGTTAGAAAGTAGTATATGATGAAAGCAGTTGTTGGCAAAGCAGTGTTTCCATTCGTAATCAGTTCAGTGAGCAACGTAACATAAAATACATTTTTAGAAACGAAACTTTCGACTGGAAGGTTGGCATCTTCTGTAATCACGCTTCTGTGAGGTCTGATTGTGGGATGGCCTGAGGCTGGGGATCACTGTGTAGTGGACCAGCCATGTTGACGGAACGTCCGCACTAAGCTTGCCATCAATATGGGTGCCGAGGAGGAGTCCACGGCATTCAGGTTGGCTAAGGAGGGATGAACCGGGCCAGGGGTGAAAACCAGCAGCCAAGAGTTCCCGTGGTAGGCAGTAGTGGGATAGCGTACCGGAGTGGTCTGCCATTACCAGCCTTGCCAATTGTTGGACCACAATCTTTTTGCCGTAACGTATTTTTACAATATTTTTTCTTATACCATATTTAAAAAAAATTATAAATAATAGAAATTACATTTAGAATATATGTATGTCATTAAACCTGTTTAAAAAATAATTCTCTCATTTGTAGTCAAATAAAGCTTATTTCCCATTAATTAAAGCTTTCAAGAATGAATTCTCAGAATGAGCTTTTTCAATAGCAAGAGTGTAAAGGTTTTTTGGCACACTCACGTGAAATGCCCGGGTAGCTCAGTCGGTAGAGCATTGGACTTTTAATCCAAGGGTCCAGGGTTCAAGTCCCTGCTCGGGCGATCCAATCTTTTTTGTCCTCGTACTTTATACTAATTTTAAATTTTTTTTTTTGTACATACATATATGTAGTACTTTTATTGTTTAAAAAATTAGTAGAATATATTGGGACCGTGAAGTGTTTTTATTTTAACTAGAGTCTCGACCTAAAAAAAAAATATAACAGTTCAAATAGAAATCGTACAGCAGCCAAACGTCTAATTGAACCCTCATGAAATTAGCACCTTTTATTTGCTTTTCCATTTACGTTTCGACCCGTGGATATACCCGAATTGTGTGAAACATGCTCGAACATCGCTATCTCTATGTGTGGCTGGCTCTGCATATCTGCTCTGCTATCTGTATCTATGTTTGCTATATATCCAGCTATGTACCAGCGTGTATATCTGTGCGTGTGTATATGTGTGTGAGTGTCTGTTTGCTAAGCTAGAGCACATAGCCAGCCACACAGCTCGACTGGCTATGTGAGGAAGGTTTTGTTTCATGGATACGCCTAAGAATTTTGACACACTTTGCTGCCCTGGCCATTCGAGAAACATTCAAGTTGAACGAATACATAGACAGTAACTCGATGGAGTTAGAGGTGGGGCAAGGGAGGCGGCAAGAGATTCAGATGCTGTTTGGCTGCCAAATGAACGAGAAAACGAATGCGTTTAATTAGCATTCATTACGACAAATCATCAAATTGCCTCAGCTGAAGCGATGCAACAATAAATACAAACCGAACTAGTTATTGTGCGAGAAACATTCGTGCTAATCAACTAAATAAATGCAAAATATTGATATAATTAGAAACCTGAGTCAAATATATTTTCAAAACTGTTCCATGACGACGTGTCAAAGAGAAATCGACCAGTTGCATTTCTCCGACTGTACAACTCTATGGCATCTATCAAGGCGGCTGCCTCGGCCTGCGGACCTTTGGCAATTGCAAAAATGTTAACTTCAGGTAGAATTGCCAAATATCAATAAACTGCAGGAAATATGGGTCATAAATTATGAAACTTACTAAACAATAGAACAACAATTTTCCTTGCCTGATGCTTGTTTTTTTTTTTTTTATTATATCTTCTATTTCTTTTATTTTCTTTAGAACTAGCAATTGTTTCTTGTAACTATATATGTATGTATGTATGTATCTATACTCAAGGTTTACAATTTCGTTGATTTTTCTGAGCTAAAGATATTATTTTTATCAATAAATCAAATATTACTTTTAAAATATTTGTGATGCCTAAACTATAAAATAAACTTTGTAAATATACATGAAAGTTGAAAAAGTAATTTAAATTATTTAAAGCATAGCTATATTCCTTAAATATCGGAGAATCATAATACATCAAGTTTGGAATCTATGCAATACATATATCAAATGGGTTGTGCACAATAGCCGAAAACCGATTCAAATCACTTTATTTTCTAAAACGTATTAGGCTTAATAAAATAAGAATCTATATTGCATTTATGTAATCACAATTATCATTTGTATTTATTTATTAGAGTTTTACTATATATGATTATTGAACGAATAATGCAATCCAATCTTGGCTAGAAATATGTGTTGAGGAAGTGCTAAACTGGTAGGTACAATTGATCTACTTTATAAATGCATGTTATATATATAGATATATTAAATAAAATTACTATCTATTTTTTTCTTTCCTAAAATAAAATGTCTTATTCGAGAGCATCGTGTAATTATCAATGAAACAAATTTGAACTTAATGAGCGCATTAACGCACTCAAGTTGTGAGCCCCGAGCTGTGGGGCACTCGACACCTCGGCATCGCCTCGAAGCCGGGGGTTTCTTCTGGTGGATAGCTTGCGTCTGATTAATGAGGCTTTAAATATCCCACTTTGATTTCATTTTGAAAGGCGCGGAGCGTGCAACAAAGAAGTTTCATTGACTCCAGTTAGCTGAGCAGGCCACACGGCAAAATTGCCCCTCTCTGCTCTTTGCGCGAGAGTCCTTGCAGAGCACGCACATGAAAATGTATGTATGTACATATGTCTGTAGCTTTGGAAACACAATCCACAAAGTCTACACGCAGCCAATGCTGTGCTATGTTGCTCTCCCAGGCACACATACGCGCACGTATGACTACACATGTATATATGCGCATGCCATGTGCATATGTGTGCATGTATACAAAGGCATGTCCTAGAAAATGAATGAATCTTAATGCACTACAAAGAATAAGGCAACAATTGAAAGGAACTTTATATGGAATTCTTAACAAACATTACTTTGTGATTTCGCTTTTAATTTTGATCGAAATGTTTATTTATTGATTTGTAAAAAATCGAAATATTTTTATTAATTTTTAAATAATACATAATCTTTGAAATTGTGGAGAGTTTCAATGCATTTGCTGCAATACCTCATTTAAATTGTATATATATTTTTTTGTCAGTGTATTCCTAGTCGCGCTCTCTTACTCGCACTCGCTCTTTTGCACTAGGTGCTAGGTGGTTGTGTTACTCACACACACACATATGCGCGCATTCACACTAATACACAAAAATCAGCTCGCTTGCACACACACAACCAAAGCAACATGGCTGTTATCAACTTTAACAAAAAGCACCGTTTGCCTGCTACTGCGGCTGTTGTTGTTGTTGTTGTTGCCGTTGCTGCTGAATGTCACGAGACCCAGTGGGAAATTCGAACGTGAAATAATATACAGAAAAAGTAACAAATGTTCGGCTTAGCTTCGTATGCAGAATTATTCAATTTTTCCATTTATATATTATACAAATATGTATAATTTATGGTTACGTTTTTATTAATTTATTTTTAGCAGTTAAATAAATTTAAAATGTTTCAATTAATGCTGTTTTCATTTAAAATATGCTTCAGTTTTCTGTATTTCCATTTTCAAATATATTTTCAGTTAATCAATGGCAACAGAAGCCTTACATTCATTTCTTCTTCCATATATGTATTACAAATCCAGTGAATAGTCATGTATCTAGCTTTAGTTTCTTCTGCTTTCGCCCGTTTCACTGCTTGAGCGACTCTTCACACCACATTGACCGGCGATTTCCTGCTGGGTAACTCTGGCTTGGAGGGTCGCATTCTCACTGGGTTTTAGCTGCGGCCATGCCGGGACAACTGACTTTAGTTTGAAATTTGACGCCGAGCGCAGCAGTTCGTTAAAAACGAGAGCGCGGCCATTGCCAACGACATAGTCGCTGTCGCTGTCGCTGTCGCCGTCACCGTCACCGTCACCGTCACCGTCACCGTTACCGCCACCGCTACCGCTACCGTTGCCAATGCCGTCGGGGTGGCCGTCGCCGTCGACGTCGCTGCCAGCACATCCTGCAGCCCAGCGGCTGCCCAGGATGCGTGCAGGCGGGCAAAAGCCCCAAACTTCAACAATGTGCAAAGTGTTAACATTGAAAACGACGAACGTTTGTGGCCCTCAAGACGGGCCTGTCAGCTGCTCTTATGGTTGATCGAACCAGGTAAACTGGCTAATGGCCGCAGGTGAGTTCCTAGTGCGCACTTTATTAAATTGCCCGACGGCAACTGAAAAACCCAAAAGAAAATAGCTATGGAAAAACGAAGGACAGCCGCCAAAGCTGATGCTGGCCATTTGTTTGTACGCATGTGCCAGAATTTGGGGCCCAGTGCGGCCCTTCTCCTGCTGCCGCAGACCTCCGCAGTGACTGCGTCTGTCCTCAATTTGACTCGTTGCCGCTCTGCATAAGTGTGCGTGCGTGTGTGTGTGTGTGTGTGTGTTGTGCGCGCCCGGAAATGTGCAAAGCAGCCAACGCCAGCGCCTTTCAACCACTTTTCATTTGCGCAGAAACAGCAATACCCCAGCTCCCAAGCTTCGTTGTCGCGCTATCAGCCACAGTCGCAGCAGCAGCAAAAACAACAACAACAACAACAACAACAACTTGAGCAGCAATCAACCCCCAGCCAAAGTCCACGTTGTGCGTTCTATGCGCGCTATAAAACACTTGTCCCGCCATTTAATGCATGGGTTAAGTAGTATACCGAAATATTAGTGGCAATTGCCAAAAAAAAAAAAAAAAACAAAAAACAAAACGGCGAGTGCTGCCAACACTCGGCCAGAAGCTTGAACGCTGTAAAGCGAAGCTGCAGAGCTGACGCTGACCCAACCCGAAAATTGCAACCCTGCTGCATTTAATGTCTCTCTCTCTCTATGTGTGTGTGTAAGGTGCGTGTGTGTGTGTGTGTATGTGTCGCGCAATATGGCGCGTCGCCTGAAACCCAAATTTGGCTAAGGTCACAGGACTCGGGGCAACGCATTTGCTGCAGCTGCCAGGACTTTGACTGCGACTCTGTCTGCGCCCACATTGGGAAGAGAGTGTGCATGTGCATATGTGTGTGTGTGTGTGTGGCATGCATCTACACCAATTACAAGACACTTGGCTAAACTGCAAAGTTTATGCAGCCAGCTTAATGTGTGGAAAATTATCAAATTACTGCCACCGTCTCATCAAGGACTTTTTACAATGTTTTCTCCAGCTGCTTTGTTTTAAGCAAATTGAATTGCAAACAAACAAAAATAGATCTACAGATAAACATATATGTATGCATATCTATAGAAACTCGCCGACTGAACAATTAAGTTGGCCAATGGGCCAATCGCTTTTATGTTTATTTTATGCATTCGCTCATCTAGTTATTGAAATCTTGTTGGAACTTGCGCTTCATTTTATGACAAGCTTGGACTTGACTCCCTCTACTGCCATAAACTGACTCTGTTTGCTGACCTGAATATGTCGTGTATATAAACTATATATATATATACAATATTTATATATGTATACTTATATGTTCATGTAGACTCACATAACAAGCTATGAGCTTGTTATATTTCTTTATCGTTGTTGGCTATTCAAATATTTACATTCCACACAAAATGCATGCGATTCCTATGGATATGACCCAAATTATTTATACGACAAAAAAAGAGAAGAAAAATACCCATATGTAGCTAAACATGCGCCTTTTTTTATGGGACTAAGCCATGCAAGAATTTGAGACATTACTGAGAGTTGATTCAACATTTAGCGGGGAACAAGAGCTGGCTAACAATTGAATGCAAAGAACTGAAATGTATTGCTCAAAATAATCATTTGCCTCGCTTGGCCCAAAAAGCAGAAATTATTCGTATATTTTATGGTAATTAGCCCATTATAACGATCAGTGAAATCAAAAGAGCAAAACAAGTTTTTAGCGTTTTGTCAGGTGTGTTTTAAAAAAGAATATATAAATGTAAAAATATATAGATATACATACATATATGTATGTAGGTATATCAGGGTTTACGTATAGGAATTTAATTTCTCTCAATTTGTGTATTGTTCATAAAGTAATATACCTTATATACTGAGCAAACGTTTATCGCTCTTGATTAAAGTCGGTTCAAGCAGCGAATATACATAGATATTTCTTTGCTAACTTATTTAGTTAGCCGACTTGCAGCTACTCTCGTTGATTCTGTATCTAATCTCAGGGAAAGTAATATAAACATTGATTTGATTTATTATATTTGCTAATAGATATCGAGCTAAACAAATATGTGATCAAGATTAGATCGCTGGCGATTAACAAGAATCGTATATAATTGGCTGGCAGATGGCTCTGCCTGTGTAAAATACAGTTACAGGGTGTGCGAAAGTGCTGCACTGGGCAACAACGGGGCGCAGCCCTAGTTAAGGGGGTACATTTTGTAGCCCCTTTTCGAGCAGTGGGAACTGAATGCACTTTTGGTTCGAATTCCTGGCAGACTGCACTGGCATATTTATTCGAAATTCATGCAAATTTCGTGTGTTCTTCTGTGTGAGCCGCAGCTGCTCGTTAGAGAGGGGGGGAAGTGAGAGAGAGCTTGTTTATGGGGATTTTGTGCCCTTGTCGCTAGGGCTTAACCATTGTGAGAACTAATTTTCATTAAGAGCCTGAAGATAATATATATGTACATATGTATATATATATATATATATATATATATATATATATATATATATATATATATATATATACATACATATATATATATATATATATATATATATATATATATATATATATATATATATATATATATACATACATATATATATATATATATATATATATATATATATATATATATATATAGAAAGGAAGGCGCGTAATATTGTAAACAACAAACAGGAACTTTGGCAAAGGCACCGCCAACAACATCATCAGCAACGGCAACCGGTATGAGTAGAGTACAGATACAGACACAGATACACTGCACAGCTACAGATACAGATACAGCTACAAAATGCCGCAACTTGCAGGTTGACTACAAGAACAACAACAAAAACAACAAGAACAACGAACAAACACACACAGATACAACAAATACAAGAGCAAACACGGCTAAAGGTGAGGCGAGCCGTTTTGAAATTCTTTTATTTCTCTTTATCTTCTACCTGCACCCATTTTCGTAAACTTCTCGCGAACATCGCCGACAACAACAATAACAACAGCGAGCAGTGAAATATTTCGCGCACTGAAACAGAAACCGAAATTCGTATAATATGATACAACAACAACAACAACAACAACAACTACAGCTACAACTGATAGCAACAACAGCAACAACCTTGGCCTCAAGCTCTCTCCTCTCGCTGGTTTTCATATCCAATCGCCGAGATGCAAACAAATAACTGTGGCAGCTACGCCACAGAAACGCTCGCTGCCAAGTACAGCGTGGCAAACCCCATTGAAAATGTGCATTAGCTAACACTTTGGGAACACTTTGGCAATCATTCTATTGCCGTAGCTCAGCCGCCACTGTGGCCCTCTCTCGTCTCCCGTCGCCCGTCTCCCATTGTCAGTTTTGATTTATGTGCGAAGCTGTCTTCTCTTAATTCGCCAGTCATCGCCCCGTTTCCTTTCCACTTGGGTCGCTAGCGGGCAGGGGGAGGGGTGGCGCACTGTTTCGCGACTTACCTTTCGTGCACTTCCGTTTGGCTTTACTGTAAATGCAATGAGCCGCACACACACACACACACACTATGCATGTTATACAACTATAATGTTTACCTGTTCCATCATTTGCTATAAAGCTCGCGCATTTGTCGACTCCCTGATAAAAACGAAACCGAAAATTATCTACGCACTCGGCAAGCACACCTATCCGCCTTGGAAACCCTCAATTAAAGGGGTCTTCAAATTTATTTCGCTACTATTCATCATGTTTATCTTAAGATAAGCATATGCTGTTATATAGAAACTGAACATTTTTGTATGGTATCTACGTTGCTAGAATTTCGCCTGCGTTCATGAGTACTCGCTTAGCAGCTGAACAATAATGTTTGAGAAATAATATATTACAATATAAGACATTTGCTGGGAGTATAGAAAAGTCGTTATATCAGCCATCAAATATTGAGTTCAATTTATATATTGATATAAAATTTAAATGAAAGGAAAGCATTTGTAGAACTCTAACAACATAATTTTAAGCAGTAAAAAATGAGTTTGCTGTATTTTTATAATATTAAAATAATTATTTTTAAAATTTCCTAAACGTTTATTTACAAATAGTTATATAAATACATATTCAAATAATATACATATATGTAGAATTGAATTGCAATTTCTTCGATAATTTCGCATAAAATATTTACTTTAATAGAGTTCCATGATATATCTAATTTCTGCTTTTGTCATCTGTTTCATTAGTGCGCTGACAGTTTGCACAAAATGTTCGCTGGGCCAACGCAGTTGTCGGTATTAGCCAGATCGGATGGGTGCTAACAGCGCGCTCAGCGTTCCACGTGAAATCAATTAGCATATTAAATGGCAATGCGGTCTGTGGATTTATTCGATTTGTGCGCCTGGGCTGGGTCGATGATGTAATGCATTTTTCGCACTCTTCAATTTGGCGAAGATGCGTTAATTTCCCAAGGTTAGTTCATTATTAGTATTTAGAGCAGCCAGCAGCCGCCAGTGGCTAGCGGCACGAATCGTGCTCGTTTATCCTCGATAGCAACCACCAGAGCAGCAGGGCGAACGGCAATGGCAGCTCATGTAAAAACACCCAGCTGCCTCTGCCTCTGCCTCTGCCGCTGCCGCTGCCGCTGTCGCTGCCTTTGCTGCTGCTTCTGCTACTGCTCACCCTGTTCTGCTGTGGCCCTCTCTCGCATTTGTGGATTGTGTGTATACCGTTTGGAGAGACAGAGAGTGTGCACAGCAAGCGAGCGAGCGAGCGAGTGAGGCAGAGGGAGACGGAGCGAGAGTGAGAGCAAGAGCAAGAGCGCTCGCAGCCATTGAGGCTGCAAAAAGGACAAACGCAACCACCAAAAAAAAGACAAAGCAGCAGCGCAGTCAATGAATGTGTGCGTGTGTGTGTGTGTGCGAGAGCAACAGAGAGAGCGAGCAAGCACGAGTGTGTGTGTATGTGAAGGAGAGGAGTTGGTTTGCCTGCCTTTGTTTACGCAAGATTTGTTGCCATTACTGGATTTAATCCGGGATCTCAGTTGCCTACGTCCGAAAGGTTTTTGACTCTAGCCAGCTTGACTTTGCGCCCAGGCACGCGCCCCCTTTTTCTAGCGGCTTAGGGGCGGCTTAGTTAAGTGTAGTCCTAGGCGATTAGTGCTAATGAATATCGCTAAAAAGTCATTAATTAATTGTTTCGAAAATGCTTTGCTTGCAGGACACTGTTACACACACACACACATACACACACACGCGCACACATGCACAGAGAGAAGCACACATGCACACACACTCACTCATATGTCCATAGATAGGATCTTTTGAATTACAATGCCCAACGACCTTGCACAATGGCAATGATTTGTTCCATATTTCAGACGCGTTCTGCCCGCCTCCTGCTGCTGCTGCTGCCTCTGCTGACTCTTCCATTATTCAGCAGTATTGCGAATGCTTATGCTGAATCATCACTGGGAAGCGGAATAGATGGAACGAGGGGGCAGGGGACAGCAGCACACTGACAACTGTCGCTGGGGGGCTTAGCAAAAGGCTTTGCCACATGGCGCCAACTCTGTCGTCGCCTGCCTAATCGACGCTGGCGTCTTAACCGTGCAAACAAATTTGGCTGAGTGCAGCCATTGGAATGGGAATCGGAATTGGAATTGGAATTGGTATTGGAGCTGGAATTGGCGGAGCTCGTAAACTACCTGATTGATTCCTGGTCTCAAAACAAACACACACATAAACACATATTTAAAATCTATCTATCATTCATTTAATGTGCTTCCCTCTTATCACAGGCGACAACAACAACAACAACATGAAGAGCAAAGTCTCCGATGCCTCCGACTCGATATCGATATGAAGAAAGTGCTCTAATCCATGCGCCATCAATTAGATACACAAAGCGCTAAGACCATGCGCAAGACACATTGGAAGACAGCGCCTATCTTATCAGGCATTAAAACAAATAGATTTTGGGGCCGGGCCACCTAATCGAGCGCCCTCACCTGGCCGCCGCGTTCGGCGAGTCGTCTTCAGTCGCCGCTTCGCTGTGCTGTTGAAGACAACGCAGGAGTTGACTGGGCTGCTTCAAGGACTCGCACGCCGCTTCGCTCGTGCCGGAGGGCTTTCCATGTGCTTCAGTATAATAACAAGCACACACCCACACACACACACACTGTGTGAGTGTGTGTGCGCGCATTGTAATCATTTTTATGGGTCATTTCATAATTTCGCATCACGTGTGGCACGACACAGAAATTATAGCCGCAACTTTATTCAAATTGTTCCTGCAAATTACAATTCACTTTTACAGGTTTGACAACTTTTCAACAACTTCAATATATACGCATACATAAATATATATATATATATATACATACATATCGAAGTTCCACTCTGTTCCACGTCTACCCTGTAGATCCGAATTTGTTGTACCATAGCTTTAAGGACAAATTCGGTTCTAGAGAGGTTTATGTGGCTCATTGTCCAGCGAATCAAGTGTGAATCGTGAGTGCTCGGTGTTCGTATAAAGTGTTAAAGTGTTCACAATCTTTCAAATGGAGAGATTCCATCTGCTACTACCACACACCGTAAATTACACTTTGTAGGATCCATAGATAACGGCTGTGATTCGCTGACGTTTGTTGACTCGACGCACAAATCTACAGATAAGAAGGAAATCTCAGCTAAACACGAGCAATAATAGTCACCAAAATCTGTTTCATACGCCATAAAAATAAAACTATGAAATAATATTCATTTATTTATAAATATTTGTGCTTGCTATCTTATGCATTGAATCATATGAATCACGCAGAGTTTTTATTCTTAAATGCTGTAGGAATCTTATCTTATATTAATATTTCACTAAATGTTTAATTTAAGCTTAGATCTATTTCAATTGAAAATTATATACTTTTAAATATTTTGTTTTAGCTATATGAATATCATTTATTATAATAAAAATAAATGTAAATTTAAAAAATTGTAAGTAATATATAAGATGATTGATAATTAAAATTAGATTATTATAAATTAGGAAATATATGCAAGCACTTTTTATAGCTAGCCAAATATTATTTTATGTCCTAACATAGATTATTATATTTTATTTTTGAATTGGATGATTAATAAATAATATATGTATTTTGTAATTTTATGTTTAAGTAAAGCTGACTGATCAAAAATTGAAAAGTTAAAAAAGATAGATTGATTAAACGAAAAGCCTACTTTGTCATGTTACATAAATAAAAAAAAAAAAAATAATAATAATAATAATAATAATAATAATAACAATAATACCATACTCTGATTTTCCATTTTCAATGGGCGTAGATTATTAAAATTCTCTCTGATTAAGATTTTAACACAGTCTAAAGTCTTCTACAAACTTTTCCTACTTGATTTTGTAATCTTTCCACTTTGATCAACAATACTATATTATAAATGAAATAAATCAGTTTAAGTACAAGGAAATGAATGCCTGCTCAATTCGCGTTGACTCACTTTCGATAACTTTAACTAATAATTCTGAAATAGTTATAGATGATGACAAGCCATCACAAGTCCATGGCAAAGTCAACTATAGATAAGAGTGGAAGGCTTCTGAAATCGCCATGAAATGTGCTGCTCTTTGAATGCTTAGGCGTTGCTATTATTGATTAGCTATAAACAACCAAAAGTTGACCTTAATATTTTCTTCTCTTCGTTGTAACTGATTGTCTCTATATGTATTCTATGTGTTTGCACATATATTTTATTTTTGCTACACTCAAAAAACTGAGTTTATTGTTGCATCGAGAAGACATTTAAAAGTTTTTCTTTTCTTCTTTTTACGCCGACTTCAATTTATGCGCCGTGCAGCTAAAATTTACATATGAGAGTTTGCATACAAATTGCCAACACGATTCGCGTTGAGGGAGCTCCGGCTCGGCATTTGGGTCAATCGTCTGCCGATTTTGTGGCCCGTTTGCAATTTTGCTGAGCTTGTGCAAATGGCCGTGCACTGAGTGCTATTTGCATATGCCGCCCGAAAGCACATCCGGTGCCCGATTGGTACCGTCTGCACTGCCTACGACGACAGCCATCCTGCCAGCGAATCAACTTGACGTGCCCAAATGCAGAGTTGCACATTCAGCATACACTCTGCATTTGCTGAGAGAGACTGGTACTATCTGCACTGCCTATGGCGACTCTGCATTGCATGCGTAATGTCTGCATCAATTTCAGGGCTTCTTAAGTTATTTAGATAGCAAAAGAAATCGTGTTATGGTAAACGATGGGCCTCCGTCTGCATGACACACAAATTGGTCGCAATTAGTTGATAATAATTTATTGATAAAATAATCTGCTTGCTACGTTTGTTATAAACCTTTGATAAAGTGTAAAAAGATAAAGGAAAATTAAGTAATTTGTTAAAGTGTTAACGTAATGTTCACATAGCAACAGCTTAAAAATGTAAACTAGTTTTTTGTTTGTTTATTGTTTACCGTTGATTCAAATATTTTGAATCAATATTATATAATATGCTCTGAATTGCAAAAGTAAATACTTTTCATATTTTGAAGTGTTGAGTGATTAATTTCGCAATATTTGTGCATCACATTGCTGTTGCAAAGTACAAATTAGGCTAATTTAATTATTATGGCATCGGTAATTTCTTATTTCCTCCTTCATGAGCTTCCACTTTTTATAGCTTCCATTTGAATAATTTCATTGTACATTTCGCAGGCTTTAGGTCATGTGTTTATTAATTATTACTAATCAAGAAATTAACAAGGTTTAACACAATTAGCAATTATATAGCACTTCCTGATTGTATTATCAGAAGATTTCTCGTCATTGCCTTGAGATTTTTATCAAATTTATCTGATATATTTTGTATAATAAATAATTTATAAAATCAAATTTTATGTTCATTCAATGAATTTCAAGTTCGATATGCAAGATGCCATAATTTAATAATTTGGAATAACATTATTTTCAAATTGTTTAGTACGAAATTCGCATTAACATAGCTCTGTAAATGTCAGACACAGCTTAAAGTTATCGATAAGCGTTATATCTCTGTTATTGACATTGAGGAAAGACACCAGTATAGCGTGCAAAGTAGCACAGAAGTGTGGCGCGGCTGGTTCGTGTCTATGCTAAATGCTGTGGATATTAAGATATCTAGCCAACTACTGCACAATAGATGGCGCCAACAGCAGTATTTTGTGTTTACGTATAGTGAAATATTTATTACGAATAATTAAAAATCAAGAAACATACAATCATATTTATGTAAAGAAAAATCTAGCAAAATTACATTAAAAAAAAATAAAACATTACAAACATATTAATATACGAACAAATAAGAGATGTAATATATACATACAAGTGTATATATTAACTAAATCTTTTATATATGTATCTACATTAATATTAGATATAATTTTCTAGCCAAGTTCACTCTCAAAATATTGGCTAATAATTTGTGCTAAATTATGGCAAGGCATATAATTAGTTAATCTTTCGTTTATTAAATATTTGCTTAGCTTTCTACAAAATAACTTTAAAGTAAAACTGTTTCTTAGCCAACAAAGAGACTTGGCAGTGACGTTGGCCATTTTGACTGGCAGCAGCCCAAAAGAAATGGAGTTGGGAGAGAAACAGTTGGTTGGCAGTGCGAACATCTTGAAAACCTGTCAGTCAAATTTGATGAAGGTTTCTTACGCAGTTCGCCTTTTAAATGTTTTCGACTCATTTCGTGTTGTTGCTGCTGCTGTTGTTGTTATTTTTGTTGCTGTTGTCCGTTTTGGGCCAACCTACGTTTCACGGGCTTAAACGCATTTTAAAACCGGGTAGGTAGAGCTGCTAGAGCGGAATCATTTTTCTAGTTTTAAGACGCAAAACTCGACACTTTAAACACCAAGTTCCACCCCTGACTGACTCCCGGAGTGTGAGTGTGTGAGTGTAAGTGTGTGTGTGTGTGGGAATAAGGATTTGAGTGTCGCGAGGAGTTGGGGAGTTGATGTTGGTTTTACGCCAACTGGTCAGCCCTGTCTACTGGCATGCCAAAATGTGAATGTGATTTGAGCTAGTCCAGTCCTATTCAGTGTCGACACATGTCACATCCCATCCCCTGACCCCTCTGCCCCAACTCCAACTCAAACTCTATTCTGAGTGGCCAGTCCTCTGGGTTTGCGTGCTCTCAACAACTGCTTAAGCGCTAATAACGAATGGACATTGGTCAAAACTCAGCTCGAGCTGGAATTAGTCTACTGCTGAGGACCTGTTTAATTACTTTGATCCATCAACACTTTGTCAAGGTGCGTGGCGTTGACTCCCAATGCGAGTCGCACCCACACTTGCGCGTCCTGCTCTTAATTGTCACTGTCATTGTCATTGGGGCAGCTGGGAGTTGGGGCAGAAGTGGCACAGGAGTGTGAATGCCTCGTGTGAAATGGCCAATGATAATTACTTGCCCGCTGTTCTTTTATTCATGAGTTGTACTCGCCAGCTAGCATTTGTTTTCGTTTAATGGATTCCATTTGATAAGTCAAAGTGCATTTGGAGCGGGAAGGGGTGAGAGCCGTTGCTGTTTAATACAATTTCCTATAATTACTTAAAATACCCAGCTCAAGGGGCTGTAAGAGAAGAGCTAATTAGTATTTATATTAATGCTCGATATAGAAAGGATGTGTCTAATTGAAAACACGCAAGAGTTTTGAAATTCAGAGTTGTATATACTCTTATTTCTTAAGAAAATCTATAAGCAAGAAATCATTAGATAATTATTCAAAAGTCTTAAGATTTTATTCAAAATTCATATATATATTTTAATCGATATTTAATATATGCCCGATATATCATATAGTGATTATATAAGCAAGAATTAAGCTGTATAAATATATATATTTTTTTAAATTTAAATAAATTAAAATTCATCTTTTAACTAGCTCAAGGTAAGTAAAATGTAGGTGATATATGGAAGGCATAAGATTATTTAAAATTGAATTGAATAAGCATTAATAAATAATAAAATAGTTTAAAATAATTCAGACTACAATTTACGGAATGATTTCATCAAGCTAAAGTTAAATCTGCATTTAGTTGATCTGATGATATATTCTAATCTAAAGGCGATTCGGCTACATTTTAAGTATCATATGAACTGCATGTTTCTAATGCGAATTACATTTATTTTTTTTATTTAGTATAGAACTTAATCATATTATTCTAACTTGATTTTATTTCAAGTAGAGAAAACTTTATTATTTTGTAATAATTTATTGTAGGCTCATTTTTAGTGATTTGTATTCAAGTTTATATAAGAATTAGCCTCATTTAAATTTAAATTATATACTTATATCAAATATAGAAATCGAAAAGCTATATTATAAATATGTTGCTGTTACTTCACAGAGTCTAAATTATGAATACAATATGAGAGCCTTGAAAAATTACCTAACAAAAGACCAGCTAAGCAATTCTGAATGAAAAATCCTCAATGAATCTTGCAAAACCATTTTGAATGTGTGCATGTATTATACCATATCATACTATCTAAGTAGGCTGAGAGATATGAATAGCTGAGAATAGATATGCAAATCAAATATATTCAAATTAAATATATTCAATATTTCATATTTAGCAGATTGATTCGTATTGTTAAGATATTGTTAAAAATATATACTTTGCATATTACATCTTCATGCACATCCTTATATCATAATATATATTATATACATTGTTGGCTTTAAGAAATTAGCTAATGGCATATGGAGGTGCGTATGCAAAATGGCAGCTTATTTGGTCAAACTGGCTGCTCGGCGAGGCATTGTTTTCTCTTGAAAACTTATTTTACGTAAAACTCGACTAGGTCGGCTGTGTGTGTGCGTGTGCGTGTGCGTGTGGTGATGTGCGGTGCCTGCTGGCGCAGAAATGGAATAGAGGCGCTGGAGACGAGGCGGATTATGTGCCCAAGTGTAACTAAAGAGAATAAGGGCGAAAATCAACGAATCATTAATCAATCCTTTCATGATGTGACGCGGTGCGTGTCCTTTTATGTGTCAAAAAAAGAAGAAAAAAAAAAAAAAGAAAAAAAAATAGTAAGAAAGAAAATGTGGGGAAAACGAAAACATGTTCGCACTCACACTTTCCGAAGAAAGCGAAAAGCAGCATAAAAATAAAAGCAAAAATGCAGATAAACAAAAAAAATAAAATAGGAAGAAAAGTATCTTTTTGCAAGAGTTTGACAGACAGAGCGACAGATACCCAGGGAGAGAGAGTGAGGAACTGAGGGCAGAGCAGACGAGGGATAAAAGTGGATGAACTGGCATGGGGGTTGAGCCGCGTGGCAGACAGAAAATGGCGACAATATTTGCTGTAGGATGCGCTTGTTTACGTTTTGAGGCCGCGTTGATTAGCTGAGTGCGCGTGCAGCTCCCAGAGCCCCACGGCCTGGCCTAACCCACCCACTCCAGCACCCACTCCAGCAGCCACTCAAAACCCCAAACAGCATCTCGGCCACACGCAGGCGACAGCGCGGGCGGTCGATAAGATGGAATGGAATTATGCTAAAGAGAGAGAGGGAGAGAGACAGAGAGAGAGGGTAATCGAGGGGCAAAACGTGGCCTGTCAACTTGCTGTCTGTCAACTTGGTGGCTTAAGGTGGTTCAGCGGAGGCAGCCCAGCCCTGGTGAGCATGAGTTATGGTGTTTACGCTGGCTAAGCAGATGCAACTGCTCCTCCCACTCCGCTGCGCGCTGCAGCTCACATATCGCTGGCAACGCGCTTATCGCAGTGCTCAGCGTCTGTCCAGGAAAGTCTTTCTTTAGCGTCTCGCACGCACATCACGTGGCCCAGAGATAGAAAAGTGACAGTTGCCGGAACACAAGCAATTGTAAGTCCCAAATCTAAACTCGGGCTCTGCCAGCCCACGGATACGCCGAGATGCAGGCGCATAGGCACTGCAACGGCCAACGGCCGGACAAACGCAGTCAGAGACAGGGACAGCTACGTAGACGTAGACCTACACCAATGCGTGAATATGGAGCAGATCATTAATTATGCGCCAGACGAGAAGACAACGGGCCGGTCCAGTCAACCAGGCCAGGCCAGACCGGCCCAGTCAGCCAGCCGACAAAATAAGAGAAGAAAAACAAAAAAATACACGGCATGCATTTTTGAGAGCGATTTATCTGACAGTTTCGTATTGAAAAGTTTTTGCTCTTCTTGTGGATTTCTTGAAAAGTGAAAGAAATGCTTCGCTCGCTCTCGCACGTCTCTTCGTTTACTTTGATTCCCTCGAAGTGATCATTAGTTATCTTCGCTCACATATGTAAAGGAACGTATGTATGTATATATTATATACATGCAGACAAGCCAACACCTCCCAACGTGAGCTCAATTGACAGAAATAGTCGCAATTCGATTTGGTATTAGGCCTCTGCTTTTTTCTTTTTTTTTTTGTAATTTTAACAGTTTTTGATAATTGAGCTGTAGCATTAAAGAGTTTCATTTACAGTTGAATTTACCTAGATGGGATTTGATTGTCTCGCATTCGACTTAGGCTCTGTCTTTTAGTTGAGTGGTTTAAGCGATCCAGATGTTTTAAGGAACTGAAAAGTATCATAGGCTTTGGATATTGACAGCTTCAAAATGGTTTTATAGATATAATAATTATATTTGCACTCTTTTTGAATATATATTGAATTTTATTTAGAAATAAAATTTAAAGAAGAAATTAATAATGACTTAGTTACAGTTGTTGATATATGAAAAATAACTAACACAAAACTTATTGTTTTTAAACAACATAAATATTATTTGATATTATGATATGGATATTTACATGTATTAATTAGATAATTAACATAGTATTCCTATACATGAAAAATATCAAAGTGTAGCTTAACATTTTCATGGAATTAGGCTAACTGAGCCTCTTCTACAATATTTCTTAATATTATTATTAAATATGAAATGTCAATATATACAGAATAAAAACAAAATTAACAGTGATTAACAAATCATATGAAAGTTAATAATTAACTAATTTATTTATTTCAAAACAAATATTTAGACGACTCTCTGAAATCTCTCTTAACTTCATATAATAATTATTAAAGAAGTTTTCCGAAATTAGTAAATTAATAATAAAATCTAAGAAATTGGATAGGGAAGTACGAATGAAAAGAACATAAAATATCATATTCCAGCGTAAAATTAGAATTATAAATGCCAACTAGTTGGCTGCATATGTTTGAATGCCTAAGCGACATCCGATATCCGGTATCCGATATCCATTATGCTATGCTTTCTATATTTAATGATCGATGGACGAGCTCGGCACTTTGTGAATTGTCATTAGTTGATAGCTTTGCTCCGGTTATATAAGGTATTTTTGCTCAAGTCAACAGGTGATAGTTAAGAGACCTACAACTAGAAAGAACAACAAAGACAACAACAACAACGACAACAAGAAAGTAATAACAAAACCCCCGAGTTAATTTGTGTGTCTGTCTAGTCTCGCATCCATTTAGTTGGCTTAGACAATGAATCATCAGGTGCACAAATCAAATGAAAAACTTACGAATCATGGCAAATGCTCAAGTTCGTGACTTGTCGAAGCGCGCAAGTGCGATTAGGTTTTCGATTCATTAGGCAAATTGTGAACTGCAAAATCTACAGCTCGAATCGCATCATTATGACAACAGCAAACACCAACTTAATTGATCAATTGCGATGCCTAACGATAATTGCAGGGAAGCTCAAAGCAAAGCAAACGGCTTATGCAACCTAGAGTCGAGTCGAGTGGGTGCTGAACTTGGAACCTGGACTCGATGCCAGGAAGAGTGAGAGAGTGCGCGAGGGAGAGAGAGCGAGAGAGGTGTCACCTTGCACACTTGCAGTCAATTAAAAAGGCATTTATTAGCCAGAGCCACTGCACAAAGCTGTTAACAAAGCCATTTGGCCAAAATGGAAACGTTCTCGTTCTGCTGCTCCCATAAGGTAGAGGTGTCTAGGTGTCCCAGATGTGATGCCAGAGCCTGCTCGGCTTGTTGTTGCCAACGAAAAGCTATAATTGATGGTAGGTTCAGGACACACACACACAGAGGTACACACATGTGTGTGTGTGTGTGTGTGTGTGGACAGCATGGAGCCCATATGCAACTCGATTTGGTCTCTGTGCTCTAGCTGCTCTCCGTTGTTGTTCGATTTCACGCATGGAACTCAGTCGGCGGCCAGTCGGTCTGTCTGTCCAACCATATCCAGAGGCCCACTCACAGTCGCAGTCGCAGTCGCAGTCGCAGTCACAGTTTTTCAGTTCCCAGTTTCGAGTTCCTCCCGGGCTATATACATAGTATATTCGAATTGAATTTTGGCGCTGGCTTCATTAATCATTATTTCAATCATGATCACGAAACAAATGTGCTCTTGGTGCTGATGGTTGTTGTTGTTGTTGTTGTTGGCAACGTTCTTGTTGGCTTTGTTTTGCGTCTTGTGAAATGTTGTGTCGAAGCGTATCGATACTCTTGCCCCGCCCCTTGCCCATGCCAGACCCGGTCTGAAACAGACTCAGCCGGCGTTGGCGATGGCGATGCGCTTCAAAGATTGATAATCTCTTGGATATCTTTAAATTTAATTAGTCACATTCATAACAGACCGCCAGCAAGCTACATGCTCGCTGCTCGCTGCTCGCTGCTCGATGCTGGATGCGCGATGCTGGATGCTGGGTGCTGTTCGCCGTTGCGGGATTTGGGTTGCGCCGTATCCGATGCCATCCCAAATTACATGTTACAACAAACTGTGCGTCGCTCTTGGCCATCTCCATCTCCGTCTCCGTCTCCATCTCCATTTCCAGCTGTTCCTTTTCCACACGGCCCTACGTGTTCCTTCTCGCTCTTGCATTGCCTGGGTTGGCTGTGGCTTTAGCTTCGGTTGCGGCTCGTTACAAGGGCTGTGCTATATACTCTTCCAGCGGGTTAGGGTATCATGATACGGGTACTACTTGGATAATACAATAATTCAAAAATTATATAATATAAGCTAGAACAAACTAGAACAGCCCATACATTTAGTTCAATTCAAAAAGCAATTTTTGTATTTTTGTCTATATAAAATCATAATTTCATTTTATTAAAATGATGTTTAGGATTAAGAAAAATGTACGTTTGGGCTTTTATCGTTGTATAATTTAATGTAAATATATATTATTTCTTCTTGCTATTATCCCTGTTGCTATTTATAGAAATTTTTTATATTTTTTATTCCAATTATTCTTTATATTCAGACATATCTTTCTAGCAACATATAGTACATATTTTGCTTTGCTTTTCCTTGTAAGTGTATCTATCTTTCGAGTTAATAGCAATAATATATATATTTTTTCTAGTTTTGTTGTAAAACTGGTAAGAAACTTGATGTTTTTAATTTTTGTTTTTGTTTTTGTTTTCATGGATGGCAAGTGGAGCTCCCGAGCCACGCACATGTGTGAGAAAGTTGATTCTGTGGGCATTCCAATGTTGCTCTTGTTGTTGTTGCTGTTGTTGTTGTTGCCGTTTATGTTACGTTTAGGTTCAGTTTTAGAGGCCCTTCAATGAAAAATCGACGTTGTTACTAATTATGATTGACATAGACGTAATTGGAAATTTGAGCAGAGCTTTGGGCCGATTGGTATCAACATTGGCGCAGTCGAGCAGTCACCCAGAGAGAGAGAGAGAGAGAGAGAGAGAGAGAGAGAGAGAGAGAGAGAGAGAGAGAGAGAGAGAGACGCAGAGAGGGAAAGAAACACAGTGAGACAGACGAGCAGTCGGCATCGGCGGTCTTCAAAAGTTTCACTAAATTAAAGGGTTAGCTTAAATACCTTACCTAACTTTCTTTGATGGATAAGCGCAAGAGGCGTGGGGCACTCAGGTTCTCCCCAAGCGTCAATCTCGACTGGGGTTACATTTGGTGTGAAAATTTGAAAGAAAGTTTCATCAAATCAAATAGGTTTGTAAACTATGGGAGCCGCGGCAGGTTTTATTTTTGTATAATATGAATCAGAAACTTCTTAGGTATATTAATAAATATTAAGGTTTTATTAGAAGACAAAATGAGCGTCTTTGTGTATAAGTCAGAGAAAAGCGTCGGAAGTATTGGTCTTTAATTTGCATAGCTAACTGTCAGATATATATATTATTTATACCTGATGCATGTGAAATATATATGAAATTGTAAACATATAAAAGTATACATATAAAAGATATTCCATAAATGTCTTCGACACTTGAAACATTCATCTTCAAACTCTTTCTTCCTTCGATAAATGAAAAATAAATATTAAATATATTTTACTACATTACTGAGTCACAAAAATATATTCAAGAGGTCCATGGAAATACCTCTGCCAGAAAACAGATTTTTCCATTCAAAGCCTGTGAAATTTGTGGTAGTTCATTGCGTTCGCAGGCAAAAAAGGTAGACTGCGGCCATCATTAAACATAATTTTAACAGTTTTCCTAAATTTCGGCTAATGTGAGGCAATTACGAACCCATCTTTCAAAACGCGCGCGCATTTAACATTTAACCAATTGGCGGCAAAGGCAATCCAAGTCTTGGTCGATGTCGAAGAGGTCCAAAAGCGAAGCATTTTGGCCCCGAGCCAAGTTGTTGGTCCATATGTGCAGCCGCAGCCTTCATTATGGCCTGTGCAGGGGCTAAAATGAAATCAATCAGAGATAATCTGTCATGGATAATGGGTACCTGTGCCATGTCCCCATCCAGTCGCTGCTCCCTCCCTCCACTCCGCTCCACCGCTGGCCATTTAAGCTGTTCGTGTAATTATTTTAAACAGCCGCAGTGTAAATTTTGGTTAAACACTCTTCTCGCTCCCAATTGGGGTCTCAGTCGAATCGCTATACATGTGAATTGTATCTGTATCTGTATCCGTTGCTGTAGCTGTAGCTGAGTCTGAGGTTGAGTCTGAGTCTGGGTCGCCGATTTGAGCATAATATGACAGCAAACAGTTGAGACAGTTGATAAATGGACAAGCGTTTCTCCCAATGGCATCCAAATGAGATACACACACTCACACGGCGACACACTTAATTGGCCCTCAGTCTTGGGCATAATGCACACATGTCCACACAATGGCCACAAAATGGACGATCCGTTAGTCGAGCACTTGTCCAATTTGCCAACTTTCAAATCATGTTCGAAACTTCAATTTAAAGCCCATAAAAGTCACATTTCGAGCTTTAATTGCGTCGCCAGTGATTGACGCAAGCTGCACAGTCAATCATTAATCACTCAATCAATCATTGCAATGCCTCCTGTTCCGTCTCCTGCCCAGCCACAAGCTCATCGCCTAGCACTGGATAGCTGACTGCGATAAGGCCTATCCAGCTAATCAGCATTCGGTTCCCACACTTGTCGCCGCCTTCAATCTCACTTGTCAACATGTCGTTAAACCAATTTACATGCTAAGCAGAGCTCGGGGAGTGCGGACTTTAAGCTGAAGCCAGTCGGGCTTTAACAATCAATAAATACTTTTATAAATTCCTGCGCAGGCTCTGGCAGTGACTTCCTTTTCGGCATAACTATGTGAATTAATATGATTTATGGAAATATTATTATGGAATACTTTTCTCGAGAGCCAAAGGAATTATTTCGTATTTTGTTTTGCATTTCGCATTATTTGATTTAAGTAAGTTTTTAAAATATTTTAAAGAATCATGTTAGGTAAGCTTAAATTTGACTATGTGGTTAGAGCAACAATTGAAATACTGGAAAAAAATATCTTTAGTGAAACATAATGTTAGTTGGTTCATTGAGTTCGTGAAAGATATGGCAAAATATGAATTCTGAACTAGCTCAACGCAAAGCTGAAAGGGTTCTGATACAGCAGTTGAAATAAATTCGACTTTAAGCTTATTCTTGAAACCTATATCATGTTCTCCTATTACTCATTGAAAATGGGAAATCAGTGTATAATGATTTTGTGAAAAGTATGTAACAGGCAGTAGGAATCATCGCAGACCCCATAATGTATATATATTCTTGTTTTTATATTTTATTACCCAGTTTATATACAATTTTTATTCGAATTTTCTTATACTTTACAAACGTATGAAAACCAATATTAATGCAACCCATCTCTTAATTCGCCACTGAAACCCACTGAATTTTTCTTACATCGCAGTTGAAATTAAAAAGGCAAACTGTTTATATAAAAAAGTCAGTATATACGAAGAAAGTAATTGGATTAATGTGGATAAAGCTCATATACATAACGATGGCATACAATGTAGTAGGAAAAAGTTCTCAGGTTGCTTAAGTTGATATAAAAATCTAAAGGAGAAAGGGAAGGCTGAAGGAAGGAGAAAAAGAGAGAGCGAGAGCGAGAGAAGCAGATGTAAGAGACAATAAAGAAGAAGAGCAATACGAGTGAGCAAACGAATGCGAATGCGACCCAAGTCGAACTGCGCCACACGACAGGGCACACATAATGTGGCTCGCATAGAACCATTAATCACATTTGCCTTGTGCAGCAAGTGAACTTCCTTTGCCGCCTGACAGTCGCAACTGATTGCTGGCTCTGAATTGGGATTTGGAACTCAAATGCTGTGCAAACAGCCACAGCGGCCACAGCACCCACTGCCGTCGCCATTCCCCCACCCCAGTCACGACTCATGCCAGACACAAAGCTCCTTCTGTGAGCCGGCCGCCCCCGCCTGCCTTTCAACGCTCTTTCGATTTGGGCAGCCAGCCAGCCCCATAAAGGAAATTCAGTGGAGCAGCCACTAATGCGGTTACTCCTTGAAAACATCAAAAGCAGCTCCACATCACCCATAACACGAGAATAGACGCACTTAAGGCTGTGTCAACCCAAGGAGTTCTTGCATTCATTTTAACTTTCGCTCAAGTTTGCATAAATGTTGACAAGTTTTAAGAGACCTGAGCTAATGTTGTCAAGATGCGAGTGATATAAGCTAAGGTATTAAGTAAGAAGTGGGTATATTTTATTATAATAGATAGATGTGTGTTCGATTCCCAATATATTACCAATATTTAGCTCGAATTGGATATATGTAAATGATTTTTATCAGATAAATCATCATTATAAATTTTGTATAAACCCATCGAGCTTTTTACCCTCGAAAGCCTTAGCGCTCTTGCATTACGGGAGTAGCTCAAAAAACGAATACTACAAACTAATCTCTGGAAAATTGACTGACTTAGGAAATAGATGAATGAAGGGTTTTTCCAAGTATAAAATACTATCTGCATATTATTTTTCATAAAGAAAACCATGAATATCGTAAAAAAAAACACACACAAATATATAAAAAATTGAATATTGGATATGGAGAGTTGTATACTCGTATAATACATATTTCATATTCGAATCTTAAAAGAAAAACTCTTCGAATGTCCATAATAAATATGCCAAATGGAATATCAAATAATGAAATTCGATAAATAAAATCTCTTAGCAGCAACTTGCAAATGGTTTCTATGTTATTCAGTTTTATGGTATTATAAATATTATAATTATATATTATAATTTCATCTGTTTACCTTCAAAAATTTTAAAGGAAAAAGAAGTTTGAATCGCACAAAGAGTTATCAACATTGAGTTTGTATTGCTATCAATTGCTGCGTATTGCCAAACAGGCTGCATTTGAAAGTAAAGTTCCATTAAATTAACTAAAAATTTTAGGTATGTCAATTGACCAAAATTAGTTGTTCAAAAAAGTTAATTGTTAACAATTGTGGGACATTCATTCTGTAAGCTAATAAATTTGGAGTTTTATGCACTTAATGGTCCTAATTAACTTTTGATAGCCACCATCAAATTCGAATCAGTTGGAAGTCGATTAATTAGTAGTCATCCACCCACACTCGCACACAAATATACTAACACACACACACACACAGGCCTGGGCATAGCACGTGTGCTACTCTGGAATGGGTTCAATTATTCGGCAATTAGACGATCCAAACACTCACCCACATTTATACACGGGCATTTGTATATAGTGGGCACATGGCAGAAGTGTGGCTCACATATTTGGATTATGGAAGAATAGAGAATCTCAGTGGATTAAATATGTTGAAGATGCGTCTGTTGTTGAGCGAAAGAGTCTAAATATTTAGGTGTAAGAATATTAAAGCGTTTAATGTTCGACCTTCTTTATGTGCATTATACAACAATCATTCTATCGATTTTTCATGTGTGTGACCGCCTCATTTGAATATTTGCCAGTCATGCTCATCATTTCATCAACATTTTCAGCAACAATACAAATCACGGTAGTAATGATAATAACAACTACAACAACTACAACAACTACAGCAGTAGCAGCACTAATAAACAACAACAGCATCCTCCTGCCTCCCCCCTGCCTCACTCAGAGACTAACCACAATAAAATGAAACATTGCGCCAAGTGCGGTGATATTCATTCAACATTCAATGGCAATGGGCAAATATTGCAAGTCAGCCCGGGCCTATCGAACTTTATGTGTGTGTGCATGGACTGCTGTATATGTTTTTAAGTAGAGCCTCTCGAATCGGTATCTGAATCGGAATCGGAATCGGTAGCCAAAAGACGAGCAATTCATATCAACACCTCGCAAACAGTCCCGGCCATCGCATCGCCGCGATCGATACGACTGTAGTTCGCAGACAAAACAGTCTCGGGTTGCATCCGTTTTTGGTCTATGGAAAATAAATGGTCTGGTCTGCCATATTCACATGCGGGATCGATGAAAGGCATAGTGAAAAGTGGGCGGTGCTTGTTGGCCACGCACGCTGTGAGATGGCGAGGGCAGTTTTTCGGTTTTTGAGCGTGCGCCATGACCGAAGACCACAAAAGCAACTTCATACTCACGCTCATGCTCACGCTCGCACTCATACTATTCACACTCACTAGCGCTCACACAACAGCCGACTGCGCTTCTTGTTATACCATCAACTGTAAGCAGTCGACTCAAATAAAGAGTGTACGTCGTTGTTTAACAGTAGACTCCAATATTTACAAATGATTACACTTATATTAAATAATTAATTTACTTTCATTTATTGAAATTAAATTTGTTGTTTTATTATTAAATCACAAAATTTAATTTATTGAACGATGTAAAAGTAAACAAAATCTAACCGTAAATTTAAAAATTTCTGCTTGTAAAAAAATATATAATAATTTTTTAATACCCATGTATATAAGTTTAAATAAATGATAAATTATTATAAAAAAAATACGTGATAATAATTTTGTGCTTAATATTAATAAAAATAAAATTTGCAAATTTATTGATAGATAATTAAAGAGCAACTAAATTAAAGTTTTAAGTAAATTATATTTCTACCTAATTAATATACCTGATTTTGCAAATTAAATATATAATATTAATAATATAATATAATATACAATATTCATCTATTGACAGCTCAAGCTATTTTTGATTATTTATCATGCCATGCCCAATATTATAGCCATGCCTGTTGAGCTCGCACGGCAAGCATCAACATCGTCGAATGGGTGTGACTAAATGTCGTGTCATCTCGCTCGCACATTATTATTCTCCACTCTACCAACTAGTGCGACGCTCGGTGGTTGAAAATGGCGTGCAGCCATGGCTACGAAGTTCTCACTGCGTGTGGGCTGTCCTTTGGTTACTATTGTTGTTGTGCGTGTTGAAACAAAAACAAAAACCAGTAAATCGAGTTTCGAAACTCGTCGACGTCATCGCTGCCTGTCAATGGCAATGGCGATTTGCACGCTGCGTTTCGGTAAGAGAGACAGAGAGAGAGAGAGAGAGTGAGCGAACGCTTAAATGAGGAGAGAGAGAGAGGCGAAAAGCAGTTGAAGCAAACGCGGACAAGGAAAACAGAAAACAGGTTCGCTCGCGCTCAGAGCGTTCGTTCGTATTCATAACAAAAGAACGGCTCGAATTGAACGGTTCGCTTTCGCACTCGTGAATCGGACGATTCGTTTTTTTCGGTATTTTTGAATGTTTTCTGCGCGTCGCTGTAAAATTGTTTGGAATTCTTATTATTTACGACGCCGCTTGGTTTCTACGTTTTTTACGCGCCGGTTGCGCGACTTTCGCGCTGTGTTCAATAAACAGAGCCCCCGCATTACAGCAATGCTGGCCACACACCAAATATCGTGATTACACACACAAATAAAAATAAATGAAAAATTTCAAAAAGGGCAAAGAGTGCAACAGAAATTGAGTGCCAATAAGTGAATATTCAAGTGAAATATGAGCTCAACGACTAGCTGAGCTGAGTCTAGCCAGAGTTTAAGTTTTTATCCACGATACAAACACAAAAACTACAATGAGCTCATTCCTCATGGGCTATCCACATGCGCCACATCATGTCCAGAGCCCCATGTCCATGGGCAATGGACTAGAACCGAAGTTCCCGCCGGTTGCCGATGACTATCATCACTACAATGGCCACTACTCCATGACCGCCTCGACGGGTCACATGGGCGGCGTTGGCGTCGGTGTCGGTGTCGGTGTCGGCGGCGGTGGTGGTGGTGGTATCGGTAGTGGGGGCGTTGGGCTCGGTGGCGGCGGCCCTGGTATGTCTGGGCACCCGCACGCTACGCATCCGGCGGAAATGGTCAATGATTATATGGCCGCCGCAGCGCATCACCACAACCATAACCCGCTCCCGCACTCGCACCATCACAGCAACAGCGCGCTCTCTGGCCACCATCACCAGAACACGGGCTACACCACAAACTACGCCACAACGCCGCCCACGCACCATCCGCATTCGCATCCGCACCAGAGTCTGGGCTATTATGGCCACCATGCCGCGGCGGCGGCCGCTGCAGCCGTGCACCACGCACCCGAGTATATATCGGCCGGAGTGGTGCACTCTGAAGCCGGTTACGGGCCGCCGCCGTCGGTAAACGTGCCCAACACCAGCAGTGCTAACGGCTCGAACGGATACTACGGTGGCTACTATGGCACCACAAACGGCAGCGTGGGCAGCACCCACTCCCAAGGCCATTCGCCGCTCTCCTCACAGATGATGGACCTGCCACTGCAATGCTCCTCGACGGAGCCGCCAACGAATACCTCGCTGGGTCTGCAGGAATTAGGTAAGTCTATTTATATTTCAGTTGAGACTTACCAAAATTCATATAGAATAAATGAAAAACATTTATTTCTTTATGTACTCCAATTACTTATGTACTCCTTAAACTATATATAGTAATAATAATATATAAGTTATAAATTTGATAATATATACTAAAATATACAATATATAAAATGATTGAACTCTACAATATCATTTTTTCCTATTTCGGAATTATTGAATCCAGAACATATTTGAATATGTAAATTAAAAGTTTAGATCATTCAAGTAGTAAAAATTAAAGATTTTTTCATAGATGCTGATATCTTTGTTAGACTTAAATCAATTATTAATATCAGTTAAAGCTTTTAAAAAATGCTATATGAAGCAATTATTTTCCTTTAATTATATTATTATTCTTATCTAAAACAAAATACATATAATGATTGCGTTCAAGGAATAAAAATAGAAATATGACAATAAATATTTTTAAACGAGTTCACATTTATATATATATTATACGTTGGCAATTTTATAAACAAATATTCTAGAGCTACAACAATATCATTAAGTTAATTTCCTAATGCATTAAAAAATGATTCTATTGAAATTGTATTTTTTAATGAACAAATTAAAAAAATAGTAGTCAAGCAGCAATCAACAATCAGTGAATTCAATATTTAAAATCGAATTTATGTATTTTACCTATGTCAGCGAATCAATGCAAAATTTATATACAAGTCTGAAAATATCACAGAGATATCTATTTGATACATTTCAGACATTTTGCCAACTTATATATTATATATATTTATAATAATATATAATAACGAAATCTGCAAATATATTTGTACTACATTTGAAATCAGAATCTTGATATCCAAACCTTAAGTTTCTCAAATAATAGAACATTTAGTTTTTAAGATTCGTTTTTAGTTCTTTTATTTTTATTTTAAAGAAAGTGTTCAATGTTCAATAATTCGAAAACTCTGCCAATAGGTTTAAAGCTAGAGAAGCGACTCGAAGAAGCAGCGCCCACTGGTCAGCAATTGCAGGAAGTGCTACACTGTGATGATATGGGATCGGAAAATGTAATTGCAAACAGAAATAGTTTAACCAAGTGAATAGACTAATCGGCTTTGATTTGTGCAGGATATGTCGGAAGAGGATCGCCTGATGCTCGATCGATCCCCAGACGAGTTGGCGTCCAACGACAACGATGATGATCTGGGTGATTCAGACAGCGAAGACGATCTGATGGCGGAGACAACCGACGGGGAGCGTATCATTTACCCCTGGATGAAGAAGATTCACGTAGCGGGCGTTGGTAAGTCGAGCTCCCACAATCCCAATCTCAATACCTAAATACCTAAAGATGCACCCATCACAGACAGCGTGCCCCATTTTTGTATGCTAATTAAATTACTTAGCTGCCAACACCCACATGATCCACTGACAGACTTTGTAATGCTCGAATGCTCGACTTTGGCAAAATTAAAATGAAAACTAAAAGACCCCAAAAAAGAAGAAGAAAAAACCAACTCTGTGCGCTCATTAATCAAAATCAAGAATGGCGCGCCTTCTGCTGAGGGCAAAAATGTATATGGCGAGTGACATATTCATACTATATACAAATACATACATACATATGTATTTATGTTTCTGTATGCAACTGCCAGTCCACTAAATAAGGCCTCTTTGGTGCTCTTTCAACACTTGAAGTGTCTTTAAGTGGATTCGTCAATGTTTTCCTGTATGGGTAACAATTGCGCTGCTTAAATGAGTTTTTGCTTAGTTGAAAATTGATTCAAGACCTAATTAGTGCACAGCTAAAGATTCTGATTATGAAATGAATATTTTCTTGTCAAATTTATAAGTTTATATTATTATTGAAAGTGATTTACCGAATTAATTTAGAAATATTTTTAACGAGCTTAAAATGTATTTATAAATATTATTGGAGAAGTGATTCTTTATTCGTTGAAAACGTTACTATTGAAAGCTGAATCATGATGAGCGGTTTGCAAATGATTAATTTGAAAATTGCCGAATTTGTATCGTGCGACATTTTGCAAATCTCAGAGACAATATAGGAAATTTACTAAGCTCACAAAATATGTTTTGAATATATTAGAATTGTATTTATTATGCAAAGCAGAAATCTAGCGATCTTTTAAAGCCGCAATTAGTTCAGTTTAATAGTATTTAGCTATCATGGCTTTAGACGGCACTTACAGCCAATTGAATTAGAAATTCACTTTAACAGCAATTGATAAAATCTATAATTAAATCGGGCTTTTATTATTACTTTTTTAATCCTGTTTATAAAACTATGTATGGATTAAACTTAAATTTAAGCATTACATTGAAACTTATACAATATCTTTGAATATGACAAATAAGGTATAAGAAGTATGTCTGAGCTACTTCTTATAAGCAGAATACATATTCACGAAATGAACTTTAAATGGGAAACTGAAGTTTAAATCGTTACTCGGTATATGTACATATATATTCATTTTTTAAGTACTCAACTTTCACTCATTTGCTCCTAAATATAATTGAGATGGAGGCAAACGTTTTAGGAACTCTCAAATGGCAGCCCATTTCCAATATATATTGGAGACCTTGTGCACAGGCTTCACTGTGCCATATGTGAAGATAAATAACCCATACATACAAATACCTACAATTCTTCTACCACACACACTCACATTCATAGCGACTTTTATTCTAATTACATATTTCAAAGCGTGTTCGATATCGTTTCTAAAATTTTCACACACCAAACAACGATTCGAATGTGGGCTGCAGAAACAGGTTTCCATTCACTGATCGATGAACGAATGAACTTGGCTGCCAACATCAGCATATGGCAATACGCACACATAGACAGATACATATACATATACATACACATACATATATATGTGTATATTTCTGCATGTGTGCGGTCGAATTCGAATGTCGGCTTCGATAGATAATTACCATTAATTGTCGCGCCGGTACATTAACGCGCCTAAAACCAAATTCATTGAGCCATGTGTTGAGTTCCATTATCAAAACGCGTCGCAGCGTTTGTCAGCGCTTATTGTTTTAATTCTTCTAGAGGAAATTGGCTACCGCATATCGAACTGTATTGGGCCCTGGGGCAATGTCAGCCGAACAGCTGACAATTGGCTGACAGGCTCAGGTGGCGACTGCATAAACACAATCATAATCCTCATCATCAACGTAATCATCATGCAAGTCGTGTTCGGGCCGGGCTCTCGGCCTCAGCTGATGGATGACTTTTTAATTAGTATTATACTTGCTTAGTTCAAGCGACTATGCAGCTAGGCGCTGCACTCCAATTAAACACAACCTTGACCCTAATGGGCAATTATAACATTAGGTTTCGCCACGCGCTTCAAAACTCACTCCAGAGACAATCTCGACAGCGACTCAACTCGACTCGAGGGGATTAGCTATGCTGATGAGCATCAAATCGAAGTAGTTCGGCAGGCAGGCAGCCGGGCAGACAGACAGACAGACAGTCAAACGAACGGACGGACGCTTGAGAGATCGCTCAGGGGCAAGCGTAAAACTCCGACTGAGTGACGGATGGTCCGTGTCATTTGATGTTAATGTTGTGACATTTATCATGAGCGCACGACTACGAAAACAAGACGAAACTTGATTATCGCCAGTGCATCATCTCTCGTTATGCGGAATGTGGCTGTCCCCAGCCCCAGCCCCAGTCCCAGTCGCAGTCGCAGTACCAGGTTCTCAGGCAACAGTACCAATGTGCTTGCCTGTTGAGCTGTTGCTCTTGCTGTTGTTCTTGTTGTTCTTGTTGTTGTTGTTGTTGCTCTCAGCTCTTTTACAAATGACTTACACTCGGTTAGCGCTTGCCTAGACCCAAAATACATAGAGCTACACGGCTTGGCGTGCGTATCAGGTGGCGTGTGGTCCGAGAACTGCGCCCATCCAATTTGTTTAATACGCCTTTCGGCCACAACAACAACAGCAACAACAACAACAACTACAACCAGAGGCACAACAATAATAACAGCTAGAAGCAGCACTATAATTTGCGAAAGTTTAAGTATTTAGGAAAACATTTGACATGCCTACACTTTGCTTAATAATTGCAAAGTGTTGACAATTTTTCTGAAGGTGTAGAAAACATTCATGTTAAATTATAGCATGATGCTATAATAAATGATTTCGGAATTAACAAACTGTTTATAATTATTCCTAGTATACAATATATAATTCGTAGTAGATAATGATCTATGTAATTTTTTTAATAATTATAATTGTCAATATTATCAATATATAATTATTATTTTTCTCCTTATTAATATGAGTGTCGCAACTATAATATATTTTTAGCATAAATTTTAAAATTTTACTGCACATATTTTGCCTTCACCTTATTCAAGATTCGCTTTAGCTGCATAATAAATTATGCTAATCGAATGAATGCACTTGTGCACTCATACAGCACTCATTTATATCTATGAGCATAAGTAGCATGAATATGCGTCGAATATTGATTTTATGCACGAGAGCTCAGCTAATACGTCGAGCGCTAAGATGATCGCCGCGTTCACGTTCCACATAACAGCATTCAATAACAGCAGCAAGCTAGTATTCAAGCACACACACACACACACACACACAGATAGTCGCTCTCGCATTCGCACTAGTATTCATATTTATGCTCATAGTAAAACAAGCACGCTGGAAACGTGGCCAGCCTTGTAACTGAATTTCAATGGCAAGTCCACGATTAAGTCTCAAATATGCCGCAGAGGCCAGGCCAGACCAGGCTCACGGCTCACTGCTGGCAGTCACAGTTACCCGATGACTTGCGAAAAACCTCATCAGCATCTCTCACCTCCGTTGAGGCGGCGAAAAAAAAAAAAAGTGCAAGCCCATACCCAGACCCAGACTCAGACTCAAATTCAGTCTCGGGCCGAGATGCTGTAAACTCGGCACTGAAACTGAGCAGCCTGTGCGAAATGCTACCCAGAGACCACAGCAGACCAGACCAGGCCAGACCAGTCCCCCAGCGCGGCGGCCCAAGCCCAGGGCATGACAATGATGAAAATGACGCAGTAAAAATTAAGAAGTTCGCCTTTTATGACAGATGAGGCACGAACAGCTGAAGCTGCCTCGCCATCTGGATCTGTATGTATTCCTGTATCAATGTCTGCATTTGTATCTGCACATGTCCAATTTCTGTTTGCTGCTCTGCTCGAGAACAAAGCTTAATTAGCGTCCCAATGCAAAAACAACAAATCACAAAAAAATGTGAATGGAGCCGAGCATGGGCCGACTATTCGTACGTAGTTGGCTCCCAACTCAACTCCCTACGGCTTGCGCTCAATTTGCGCCAATAAAACTCTAGAGCTCGCAACTTGCGTGGAATTATATTGAAATTGGCATTAATTAGCGCTGCTTTTATTGGTCCGACTCGGCACACCAGAATAATTCCATTCTGCAGCAGTCAAATGTTGGGTTTTTTTTTTTTTTCTTTTTTTTTTTTTTGCTCTCTGAGTTTTATATTTCTATCTTGTTTTTTCTCGAAACGTTTCTTCAAGGTCGCGTCTATTGTTAAAGTCTTTAAAGTCGTGAGCTTCTTAACTTGTTACTGTTTGTCTTTCGGCTTTTGGTCAGCGTATTGTATTTTTCCCCCTTTTTTGTTCGTTTTTGGTTTATTTGCAACTCCAAAAATATCTTTTAAAATGGATTTAAGACAAGTGCTAGATTCAGTTTCTTTGAAAAGCCCGTTTTTTGCTCATTAGCTTCGCTTCTGGTTGTCTTGCCTCTATGGAAAGTGAAAATCAATTGTGAACGCGTTGCGATTGTTGTTGCTCCGCGCGGAAGATTGAATGGAAATACTATACAAAACAGAACAATAACAATTGCCATAGCGAACTATAGAGTCGATTCTAAAGTTCAGCGATTTAATATGTACTAACTTGGCTAACTAAAAACGTATATATTATAATTTATAATTTATTAAAAATGTGAGTAACTTTTTTAAATATTTATTAAAGTATTTTCTGATTTTAAACAATATATATTTATGTTTATAAATATTTTTTAAATCTCAAAAATCTTAAAAATTGTAAATTCAGTAATATTTCGCTTGATGTAAATAGGCTATATTTATACTATAATAAAAGTATTCTCTATAAAATATGAAAAATCTATCAAAAAATTGCCTATACATACATATGTATATATATATATATATATATATATATATATATATATATATATATATATATATATATATATATATATATATATATATATATATATATATATATATATATACATATATAGCATTTTGACAATAATAAATAGCTTATACATAGACATAATAATATTCCTATAATATTTATCATTTAGTATGATTTCTACAAATATTCAATTTTATTGTTAAATTCAAGTTATTAGAGAAATTTAAGCAGTTTTATATTGTTGTGGTATTCGCGTCATAATTTGTTTAAAAATTTCAAATCTTAGTATCGCATTGCTGGCTTATTAATGAACAACTTTTGTTTCGGTTGACATCAATCATTTTGGTGTCTTCCCTGCAATTTGTTGCTGCTGTTGTTTGGCAGTCGCTTTTGATTGAGTGCCTTCTAGCATTGGGATTCATTTCGAAATCTCGCAATTAACATATTGTCTTTAGTCTATTTTTGGAGTGTAGTAAAAAAACTATTATGTATTAAATGAACAATTCGAGTTGTGTTGCAGTCTCCCAGCCACAAGTTCAATTGCTTTGGGTGCTTCACTTTGTATCTATATGGTATATACATCTGTGTGAGTGTGTGTGTGTGCAATTGTTTTGTAAGTACATGAGATTTTTGTTACGCATTAGTGTGTGTGTGTGTGCGTGTGTGTGTAAGTAGCATGAGCTCATGTTTATTTTTATTTGCCTGCCACAAATTGCAAGTCACTTGACAAGCTGCTGATGCAGCTCCCGCTGTTGTTGAAATGCTGATGTTGACTTGCCTTTTTCCATGAGCTCATGAAGCACACACAGCAATACACACACACACACACACACACACACGCATACAAAATAAAAACCTTACCCACACACCAGCTGCCGACAACATCAATATTCAGCTTAAAGAGAGAAAAAATCTAAACCTGAAACAGAATTTAGCTTAGAATTTAACTGCATGCTGGCCAACGTGTCGTATGCGCAATTTGAGGCTGCCACCCGCCTGCAGCTGTGCATTTATTAGGACGGCACTGGAGCTGAAAAAATATAATTATTTGCCATTTGTTACAGCAGAGTTTTCACATAGTTTCTAATAAATATAGCGCCGGCTGAGAAGAGATTTTTGTGTCTCTGAAACGGGTTTGGCACTCGCTTTGATGAATGAGCAGCCGAATCAAAGTTGACAGACGTAAAAATGATTTTCTGCTTGGCACGAGTCAAATTTCTCGATCGCAGGTCGTGGCCCGGCCACATTTCCAAAATATTTACACACTCTCGCCGCACTGGGGCAATTAATCAACTAGGGAGCAGTTGGCCGCAGCTACGCGAGGACTGCGCATGAATGAAAGTGGAGCTAAAGCCCGGAAGTCGTCGGATGACCGCACCTCAAAGGCAGCGATCAGTTTTGTGGATTAACCCGATATGGAGCAGATCGTTGGGCGGGGTCGAGCCAGCGCTGGCTCTTTGGCTGTTCAGCTGAGACACAATCGTAGCCGCCACCGACAGAGCAGATTATGATTATTAAGTAACGTCTGACATAGTTTTCAGCCTCGATATGTTCTCTTTATTCATATTTATTTCTTTAATTTTTCTTGTGTATGGAACTAACGTCCCGCGTCTGTGTATGAATGAAACTGTAGAGTCACAAATGCATGATAAATCATGCGATGGGACAAACATGCCGACAGCCGTGCATGAGCCAGGGCCAATTATAACCTTCACATGAGTGACGCGGAGAGAGGAGATAGCTAAAGAAAGAAAGAGAGAGTGAGAGAGAGATAGAGAGAGTTAACCTACCTACGCACTAATATGCTTAGGCAATGCCGCCAATTCCCCAGAGAGCGCCAATTTTCCCAAAAAAAAAAAAATGAAAAAACATCTACAAACATGCAGCTCGCTCTTTAGCAGTTTCACGCTATGCTCCTGCAGTGCCCCGTTTGTTCCGCTCCTCCGCTGCCTGGCCGCTTGTGCAATCTTGATTTCCTTGGCCTTGTATGATTTGGCATTTTCATAAATTGGCTGCCAGGCAATTGCAATTGGCACTCTTTTGGCTGCAATGACTCGACGCTTTTGCGGCCGGCGAGACTTTGACTCGAGCTTGGAACTCACCCGGCCGCAACTCGAAGGCCGCTTCCTGGACATGGACAATGCTGCTATTCCGCGCTCTCTCACACCTCTCTGCTCCCCCACCACACCCCCTTCACCCACGCCTGACACTTGGCCAGTTCGTTGAAATGTTGAAATGAAATGATACGCACTTATTAAAAACGAATTAACGCAGCATGCTGCCAACGCCGACGGCGACAGCGACAGCGACGCCTACGCCAACGCCGACGCAGCAGCTGACGTTGCGTTGTTTTGCGGCCATTGCCTTGGCTGGTTTCGTTTTCATTGTTCTTCTTCCTTGTCCCCTTGTCTCCTTGTCCGTTCGCGCTGCCTCTGTCCTTTGGGCTTTGTAATTGATATTGTTTAATTTTTATGTTTTTGTTGAGGTATTGTGCGCTGTTGTTATTGTTATTGCTTTTTTATAACTTTATCAAATCAATAATTCATTTATGAATTTGTGTGAAGCCTGTAAAGAAGCCTTGACGAATCGTAAAGGAATTCGAGATTGGTAGAGAGCAAGCGATAGATTTTTTATTTGACAAGAATGGAAATTCGAATGCAATTAAAATTATTTTTTAAAATATATTTGTAGAGCATTCGACTGTTGCATTTATTGGGATTTTGTTTATTTGTATTATTATAAAAATTGTAAGGATGTTTTTAGGAAATCTATTTTTGAAAACCCTTAAATAATATATTATTAATATTTTAGACAAATAAATACAATAACTAAATAATATTTTAGCTGCAGCTTAACAAACATTTGAGAACAAATAGTAAATGTTTGTTAGAGATGAATGAGTGATATTTATTTGGAAGAATACAAAGATTTATTGGGAAATCTATGTTTTAAATTATACATATTAAGAATAGATGTTTTAAAAAGAGAAATATTATTAGCTTATTTACAACTTATATACAAATAGAGAAGTCTATTCTGCTCACAAAGCTTGTCAAGAGATGGTGGGGAGAGAAAGAGATGGAAACCCTTGCCCGTCCGTCCCATTTCATTTCCCCCTGCAGCTGTCAGCAGCCAACAGTGCACGACATCATTAATCTAGCGACTGAGGAACGGCAACGCAGCAGCAGTTGGGATTGAAATATTTATATCAAATCGAAAGCTGTCTGTCACAGTGCAATGAAATTTTTATAAATTACAACTTGATGTGCGCCGGATATGATTGGTCAAGGCAGGACCCTGCAGCAGGGCAGCCATAGCGATAGAAACATCAACTCCAAGCCCCAAATCCCAAGCCCCGAGCCCCAACAAACTCCTCGATGGAATTGCAAACTGGCCAAATTGAAATTGATGGAGCGAATATAAATTTGATGGGCTGTCCGTTGGCTCTATTTGATGGAATCGTAGGCCCGAAACGAATCGAGTGCGGCGGGGCAGCAGGTGGAGCGCATAAAAAACGGAACAGGAAAAGGATAAAGCGAGGGCAGCTGCGGCGAGAAATGTTGTTTTAGCGCTCGAGGAAAAACTAAATGCGAACGTTGCGCGCTGTTGTCCTTTTTTCCGAGTAGCGGCCGCGCCGTTCGATAGTCGGACAGACGGACAGATGGACAGGCAGTTGTTTTACTTGATTTTGATTAATTATCCTGGACTGGCGCTGTGCGAGCGCAGCTCTTTCATCTACCCGCTGTCACTGCTGCTGCTGCTGCCGCTGCCGCTTCTTCTTCTTCGTCAACATCTACAACATCTACCCTTCGCGTCTGAAGGTGTTGTCAAAAGTTTTTGGCGCGCTTTTTGGGGTTGTCAACTTATCTCGCGAGATTTATTGAGCCGCCCGCTTTCTGCTTATTATGAAACTAAATTTGAAGTGTATTAATTGTGGCACGTTGCGACTTAATCGGCATGCCACTGCCCTTCAGTTGGTGCCCCAGCCCCTGTTATTGCCACTGCCCCTCCTCTAATTCTCAATCATTAATTATGCATCTCTTCATGCTCTCGCGCACTCTCTTCTTCTGTTTTGCAGCGAATGGCTCATATCAGCCAGGCATGGAGCCGAAACGCCAACGCACCGCCTACACACGCCACCAGATACTCGAGCTGGAGAAGGAGTTCCATTACAATCGCTACCTGACCCGACGGCGGCGCATCGAAATTGCGCACACGCTGGTGCTGTCGGAGCGCCAGATCAAGATCTGGTTCCAGAACCGCCGCATGAAGTGGAAAAAGGACAACAAGCTGCCCAACACCAAGAATGTGCGCAAGAAAACGGTCGATGCCAATGGCAATCCAACACCGGTAGCCAAGAAGCCCACAAAGCGCGGCACTGCCAAGAAGCAGGCCCAACAGCAGCAACAGCAACAGCAACAACAACAGCAAACCCAACAACAGCAACAACAGCAACAAACGCCGGTGATGAATGAGGTGAGTTGAATGCGCTGCATAACAATCAACGGCGTAGGCACTTAACGCACGAGTGACACCAGCTGAAACTTGCATTTGCAACAAGAGATTAATCCACACAGAAAATTGTAAAATTGAAGCTTTTACAAATTACAGTATGGTTGATTTCAACTTACCAATACAGAGGTAAATCGACAAAATGACACAAAGAGAGTGAGGGAGAGAGAGAGAGGGAGGGACTGAGAGAAAAAGAGTGAGAGGAATAGAGAGTGAGAGACAGACACAGGGATAACGAAAGAGTGAGAGATATAGTGAGGGATCATGAAAAAGAGACAAAAAGAGACAGAGATCGAAAAAGAGAGAGATAGAGAGAGACTAAGAAAAAGAGACAAAGAGAGAGAGAGAGAGATAGTGAGCGAAAGACAGAGAGAGAGAGAGAAAGAGAGACAGAAAAGGAGAAGATACAGCGAGCAAGACACATAGATAGCGAGAGAGATAGTGAGACAGAGTGAAGAAGAAACAGAGAGCGATAAGGATGGAGAAATAGCTCTTCAAGAATATCAAATTTATTAAAATAGATAACTTTACTAGAATAAACAGCTGTAAATGCTCTCAATTCACCCACTTTCAAGTATTATATTCTAAAAATTGTATATTTAAGCTCTCAGATACTTGGATCTGCTTCAAAAAATTTGTGAATGTAGATTTTGCTCGACAAATCATCCAAAGATTCATAAATTTTAATAGCCTGGACTCACGCCAGTTATCTTAGAGCAAAATATATATACATTTATACATTTAAAATGTTTAGACAACATACAACATTTTAACAACATACTTTTCATTCCATCAGCGATATTAGCATATATTAAAGAACCAATATGGCAATAGCTATACAAGTTTCATTTGCTTTTGGACTCGAATTTCGAGGAGGGAGAGAGAGTTAGTTAATGGGGAGGGGTTCCAGCTCAGCAGCTCTGATGCAGCTCGTCAAAACGCTTCGCTGATCCGCAGTTACTGTGCTATTTAGCCATTATAAACTAATAAACTACTATGATTATAAACTCTTGTTTTTACTTATCCTCTATACTTCTCTTTTATTTAATTGTAGTGCTTGCGCTCTGATAGTCTTGAGAGCATTGGAGACGTAAGTTCCTCGCTGGGCAATACGCCGTATATACCCGCTGCCACGGACTCGGCGAATCTGACGTCCTGCGGCAATGGCAATGGCAATGGTAATGGCTATGTTGGATCTCAGCAGCATCAAGTGCATCTCAACAGCAATAGCAACAATAACAACAACAACAACAACAACAATAACAGCAGCAACCTCAACAACAACAATCAAATGCATACGGGTCTGCACAGCCACCATCAACAGCAGCAACAGCAATCCGATCTCATGAGCAATCTGCAGCAGCACATCAAACAGGATTATGATCTGACGGCGCTTTAGGAGATCCTTGGCGCGCCCCCAGCTCAGCTAGTACATTGAGTCCTTTAGTTTGAATCCTTTAGTTAGCCCCGCAATACTTTCTGGCACCAAGTTCTTTAACTTTTAAGTCGTAATCATCTTGCAATCCCCATTTTTGTACACCCGTCGAGTCATCGAGCGGGAAAATTCGGAGTATACAGTGAAAGAAAAAGTATATCTAGTTAGTTAGTTAAGCACCAAACCAACGACCACTGGGCCACAACTCTGGCGTTACCCAATCCTTGCCGACCTGGCAGGAACACCCCCTGTAAATTAGCGGTACTTAATTAGAGGTACATTTTGTATAAAGCATAGCAAATTAATTGTAAGCGAAAGCCCAATTTGTCATAGTTGTAAGTGGAAAGAAATATATGAGTAAATGTATAATTATCATAATTATTATTATTATTATTATAATTATTATTATTATTATTATAATTATTATTACTATTATTATTATTGTATCCAAATAGTTGCATCTGTTGTGCGTAGATATTCATATAAGTTCTAACGTATATTTTATGGATACAACCAACAAACAAACAGACAAGCAGACAAACAAACATACATAAGAATATAAATATGCCTAGACAATATGAAAACCAAATAAACCGAACAAATTTTACTTGGAATTTACAAATGAATGTGTGTGTGTGTTTTTTCAGTGTAAGACTTGAGAATATTTAAAAATATATTTCAAAGTAAAGTCAGAATTAGATAAATTATTCTTTATTTTTTAATTCTTTATACAGAAATTGAGTTTCTAGATAATTTTACTAACTAGTTATTAAGTTTTGCATAAGAAATTGAATGTAGAATTTCGAAAACGGGAAGTTCTGTTGGAGCATGGGGCGAGCTTTAAAAACTTACAGCACAGGATGCTCGCTGAACGTTTGAGCTTAACGCTGATTCATCGTTCATTGTCATCTAATTAGGACAAATTTAAACATCATGGAATCGCGCTGCTGGGCATGGGCTGGGCATGGCCGCAGCCAGACGGACAGACATCCTGTTGGCGGCCTTTGTTGCGCTGCCCAGGAGAATTCAACAAGCCTTTGTTGCCCATCAGCGTCGCTCATGTGGAATGGCAGAGGGGTTAGAGCTGTGCTGTGGGGAGTGGCGAGCGACGAGTGGCGAGACTTAAGCCTGGGGAATTGGGGCTCAGACTCAATGAGGCACGAGATGCGCTGGCAGCGATAGTTGGCAAATGCTAACAAGAGTTCTTAATTAAACATCGATTCGCAATGATTGATCACAGCCCATTGGCACCTGTTGGCTTCTGGAAATATGTTAAACAAGGCATCATCTTTCAAAGTGGCAGCAGAGCAAACTCAGCCTGCCTGCCTACCTACACGCTGGAGAGAGCCAGAGCAAGATCGAGAGTGTCAAAAACTGGTCTTGGCCAGCGCTGCGGCTGCGGCTGCGGCTGCGGCTGCGTCATATGCAACTTCCCTGAAAACGGAGCTGGGCTCCTATTGCAAATTGTCGGTGCTCAGCGAGGCAGACATCGCGTTGACAGTGTGTCCATGAAGCCAAAAGGTAAACAGCACACATGTGACAAGCTGGGCCTGGACCCGAGTTCGAGTGCCAGTCTTAGCCTGGCCAGAAGCTCGCCACAATCAATCTCCCTCGCCTGACAGTGGATTGTCTTGCAGGAACATGGAAACACTCTTAGCGCTTAATTTATCATTGCAAAATGATCTACGCGCATTCAGCTCTTAGCCAACAGCTCCACTCCAGTCCTGCCGCGCATTGCCCAGGGCAGGGGCGCAACTGAACTGAAAATTGTGCGCACTCGCCGAACGCGATAAAAAAGGATTAAGACCTACTTACGGCGACGGCGACGGCAACTGCCGAGCGGAACGTGGAGCTGAAGAGGGTCGAAATTAGCAGCTCGCAATGATTACGAGAGCAGCAGCACGTGTTAAGGAAGCAACGCGACCCTAGAGACGAGCAAACTGTCACGAAGCTCCCCTCAGCCCAATTAGCGGCAACGGTAGCCCCGCTTGTCACTACCTTTCGACTGCGCCGGCCACTGCAGTGCGGAGGAGCCACCCTGAACCAGTTGCACATATCGAATTGATCTTCAAATCATGTAGATCGTGTGTTATAACATTACTTGTAAGATAGCAGACATCGAAGAATTTAATCAATATAAATATGTAAAGAAAATGTCCAAATAAATAAAATATCCAATAAAATGTTTTTATTAAAAACATTTGCTTTTCTGTTGATTTAAATTATTTGGTAAATTAGATTAAATTGTGCTAAAAACAAATCAAAATACAATTGACTGCTACTTTCTTGATTTTTATACCCTGAACCCATTGAAAATGGGAAATCAGGAAGATCCATCCATAGACAAGAAAAGTTATTAAACATTTAGCTTGCCATAGTAAGCCCATTACTAACCCTGCAAGCAGAAAGACGCGAGGAATTATGGATATATCAATTCTTCGAAAAGTTTACGGGATTTCGTAGTCGTGCAGTCTCGACTTGAACTTTCTTACGCGTTCGCATTATCATAGGTAGAGCAAATACTTAGAACTTATGGAACTAAAGTTCTTAGTACAAGTAAGAATCTACGACATTTCTTCCACAGATAGATAGATAGAGTTTTAATAAACAATTTTAGTAATTTCAATTTAGAGTACGACGCACAAAGACTTGTGATACTTTTAGTACTAGTTTAATTCAATTGGGTACAAATACTTTTTGAATGAAACAATAAGAAGTATATTATACTTGAATTTAGAATTCCAAAACAAGTGTCCTATCAAGGTAATCCTCTTATCATTAATTAACCTTTAACAAACTCGCAGCAGCGCTCCATTCAATATTCAGCATTGCGTTTGTCTTATCACATGCAAATAAAAAAACCTTAATTTTGCTGCATGCAAACCCTTGTTTAGTGGAATTCCCTAAAAAACGTTTCTTTACAAAACATTCTTCATAAATTGTATTCTATTCAACATTTTGAAGTTGACTTTTGACTCTGTGATTTGGCCGACTGAGACGCAGACCGTAACCGCCCTATTTGAAGTCGGCGTTTTGGGCATGCCTAAAGGCCGTGCTTTAATCCCGTCTCATCCTCTTTCATCCCGGCTAATCCCAACAGAAGTCACCGGACATGGCACGGCCCACGGAGCTGCAGTCAACCCTTTTGTCCGGCGAGCAACAAAGAAAACAATTAACCCGTCTACTGTTGCTAATTTCAGAGGTGCCTCAGGTTGACTTTACTTGCCGGTACTTTGCATATGCGGCAGAGGCACAGCGTAACGCCCCCGACACGCCCACGCGCCCGACTCTGCGGCGATGGCGGCACCAGCAAAGGCTGCAGCCAAAGGGCTTCAGCTGAAGTCGAGTTGGCAGGATTCTGCCGCACGCTGAGCGCCGCACGCCGTCCATTTCCCTACTCCTTTCCATCGGCCATGTTGGACTGCTTTGACTTTGCTGATGCACTTCCCTTTGTTGTCGCTCGGCTACCGTTTTGCACGGCCCAGTTTTTCCAGGGAATTGCATTGGGCAGCGCTTACCTGCTAATTAGCTGGCGATATTAATGGCAAGCACACACACGCACACACACATACACACAGCTCTGATGTTTGTCAAAACACTCGCCAGCAATCAATTCTCATTAGGCATGAATTGGAAACAAATTTACTCGGTCCACGGCATAAATCACAGTGCAGCCAAGGCCAACGCCTCGCCAACGGCTCTCGCGCTGTGATCTCAGCTCTGTGCCCACTTTCAATTGTGCCAACAATGCAGACTCTCAAGTGTGGCCGCAGGAATCAATCAAGGCTCATCACTCACAGCCACTCGAAAAGCATCGACAAGCCCTTCGTGTCCCAAGTTCTCCCGTGTGCATGTGCATGTGTGTGTGTGTGTGTGTTATTTTAATTAATGTGTGGTCATTTATTAAATTGGCAGTTTAGTCTTGACGTCACTTTTGGCCAGTATTGGTAGAGACAGAGAGAGAGAGAGAGAAAGCGAGAGATTGAGAGAGTGGGTCTCTTGCTTGCGGTTAGCCATTTATATACTTGACTCCCTCTTGCCCCTGTCTCAGCTCCCTTCGTGCATGTGTGTGTATGTATGTGTGAGTGCGTGCGTGCGGCCGATCAGCCTAATTTGTAACCATTAGCCGAGGTATTATGTTTGGTCAGGCGAATGCATGCTGTTACCCATGTTATGAGCACACGAATGAGGCATGGATGCTTGCAAGGATGGCTGCATGGATGGTCAGCTGGATGGATGGATAGCTGGATGGAGGACAGCACTGATTTCTGTCTATTAAAATCCATTTAAACAAATGGCCGTTCCTTTGTGCTTCTCAAGTGCCCGCACATTGAGCCAAGTGTGAAAAGTTAGAAATCATTTAAGTCTATTTGCAGGTGCATCTCGCTCGTTATAATTAATGATCGCTAAACTCTTCTAAAGTATTGTAGAATTATTTATTTATTATACATCGATTGTCGGTACAACTATTCATTTATTCATACATACATGACATAAATGGAATAAGATATAGAGACCCTCTCGTGTCGTGTTGTTCAGAAAATGTATTCTAACACTATATTAAAATCACTATACCATGAATGACGATTTCTCATATATACGAGAAGGTAATTAATTCTTGCATTTAGTTTCCAACGAAATATTGCTTATTTGACAAAAGAAGTTGGCAAAGCAATAGAAGATTAAATGTTGTATGTATATGTTATTTTAAGATTTATCAGTTGGAGATGTTCCGAGAAACTGAAATGTGGCATTAACTGTTGCATTCACAAGTTTGCAGTCGTACCACTGTACGTATGTACCGTTGTTTGGCCTTACATAAAATATAGACTAGGTAATTCTATGAGAGTATTCACTGTAGTTTCAGTTAGCTAGACAAGGAAACTTTGCATTGAGAGCCGACTGTATGGCATTTGCTTTGATTATTGTCGCAAATTCCAGCTTGATGCCAGTACGCGGTCCAACAGCTCCGCCTGCAGCTTATCCAGCGTTTCGTTTGAGTTCGCCACGGGAATTGCGCGTCTCTGTATGTGCGTGTGTGTGTGTGTAGATGTGTAAATGTGTGTGTAATGAGAAGTATATGCAGTAATTGACATTCGATCATTAATCAAAGTGCACAATGCAGACATTTCGTTTCGAATTGTATTTAGTTTTGTATTCGTGTTCGCTGCCTTTTTTTCGATTGCGATTTTAGCTCAGCCGCCGAGCTGCCCGCTGCGCCAGCGCAAGCAAAGAGCCTCAGACTGCTCCGACTCTGATACGGGCCGGCGTAAGCAGCCATGTTCCCGATGCAGACAAGGGCTGGACATTAACAAATTTTGTTGCAATTGCGAACAAGTGGAACGGCCTTCAACACCTACGCGAAGGCGGGTCGCTTGCCGGGAAGGTGAACTCAAGGGGCTTCTGGCTGCCACCACTGCTCACAGTAGTACTGGCAGCACTACTTCTCTTCAGCTGCGCATCATGGCCGTCCATCTGTCCGCCAGTCCGCCTGGCGCTACTGAGTGCTTTGTTCTTTGGCTGACAGCTCTTGACATGGTGCGTCAGTTGTCCGGGCTGAAGAGCTCGCAAATCCTCATATATGATATAAATGTGTGCTATGTTTCAGTTACTCACCCTCCCTCTCAATCACACCCTCTCCCTCTCTCTCTCTCTCTCAGTCTTTGTGAACCACCCCGGGTTGTGGCACACGAGCAGTGAAAGTTCTCCATGCGTGCAAAGGGCCAAGATGAAAGTAGCAATTTCTTCCATTTGCAATACATTTTCCCCATTTCCACCAGCCTCACAAAGCATGTATATTGGTGTGTGTGTGTGTGTGTGTGTGTCTGTCTCTGACAGTCGCATTTTGATGAAATTTTATTCTGTTCACATACCCGTCAATGTCATTTCTGCCGCTCGCTTAGTCCTACTGCTCTACGTTTTTTATGCCATGTCCTTTTGTTGATTATTTCGTTGACGTGCCTCAGAAGAACAAGTAAGAGAAATAAGAGAAAAATAAAAATAAGCGAAAAACAAACGAATTTTTCTTTCTTCTCTTCTTTTTTTTGTGGACAAAAGCGCGTTAGATGATTTGTGGCGCAAGTCCAAGTAAAGTTCGTCAAGAAAAAATACGATTCGCAGTAAAATATCGTTCAACACTCTCTCGAAAGTGGTTAGGGCAAAGCTGATGTCTGCATAATAATACATAAATAAACAAAGATTTTTGTATAAATGCAATATATGTAGATTTTATTTTAGTTTATGTTCATATAATATAAAGCAAGTCCCATTGATTCAAATTTTAGCTAGAAACATAGTTATGACTTTGACTAAATTTAACTATACGGAGATAATGAATTATATATATATAAATGATTACAAAATTAATATAGAAATTTTAATATTACAAAAATTGTTTTGCCACATAAGTACAAAGAAGGAAGCTATTTATATTGAATATTCAAAAAACACTTTGAATGACTTCTTCCACATAAAAATAAATAATAATTTAAAATATATATACACTTCATAGTTTTCAATAACTCTAAGTACCACCATCTACATTTTATCGATGACAGTTTTCTTTGACACATTGAAAACAGTTACTAATACTTTTTTTTGGCAAATATACGGAATTGAGCACCTTAAATATAAATTATTATCATATTTTAATTCTTGTTATAATTTACTGTAAGTTTCTTTTAAATCATATTCAAGTTATCACTATTACAAATAGATTCCACTATTTTATAAATAACCGCCATCTACCGGCCGGCAGCTTCTGCGTCATGTTTCACAAACACACCTTTGGTTGAAGTCTATGCTAATGGACTGAATATCTTCTCTCTCACTTTTGTTTGAACAGGCTGTCAATAATGTGCTTAGCTGAGAAACCCACCTACTGGTTGATGTCACTGCTGATGTATGTAACATGCATTTTATCGATATACGAAATCGCTATAAAATGTAAAATGAGTTTTAGAACTAAAACGCCCAAAATTCACACTCCTTTAACCAACATACATACATATGTATATAGTTGAACAGATATCTTCATCTAAGCTGAGCTTCAATTATTATTATTAACTAATAAATACAAATATAGCATATCAATAATTAGTCTTATCATTCATCTATATACTCGAGCAGCGTAAAGAGGTAATCCCATTTAACTACGCATAGTTTGCCTATGTATTTGTTTGTATGTGTAACTGTATTTCTGTCCGTCCGTCTGTCTCTCTGTCTGCCTGCCTAAGAAGAGCAAAGAATGGAGACGAACTACAGAAGATCATTTATGTTGCCTATATACATATGCAGCACTCATCAATTAAGTAAAACGAAGCTAGAATGCTTGGAGAAGCAGAGAGTCTTTCCATTGGTCACTTTAAGCTCGAGAGCAACGAGCGCTACCTGATGCCTTACTCTTTGAGTGAAAGACACCCTATATAAAGGGCAGCAGCAGCAGCATTTCTTCAGTCGTCCAGGCCTAGTGGAGGTCAGTCGTATAGCAAAGTGAAGTGATGTGAGTAAATATTTGCTGATCGCTTAGCTAAGCATTAGAGACTGAGAGGAAATACTGAGAGGAAATACTGAGAGGAAATACTGAGACGAAATACTTGGAGGAATACTTTGTAAACTAATTGTTTAATACATTTTAATTGTTTAATAAATAATATTAAAATTTATTTATTTATTTATTATGTAATGTAAAATGTATTGCATTTCAGCGTATGCCATTGAGCATTTTGATTTAATTTTGTAATGCAAAAGTACATATGTAGATTATTTATATATATATATATATATATATATATATATATATATATATTTATATTTATATGTAGATTATTTATTCTTGGCAAAATTGTGAAATTGATCGTGAATTAACAATTCAATTTGTTGGAAATGATTGATTCTGTTATGCGTCAATTTATTTGTCTTGGAACTGAACTTAACAATTAAAAAGAGAAGACTAGAAGGAAGAGAGTGGAGAGTGGGGAGTAGGAGTAGGGGAGAGAAGGGCAGTAGAGTAGGCGAATGATGCCATTCAGCTTATGTTAATCCAATAAATATTATTCGTCTGATGTGCTGCACAGTGGGCAATCAATTTTGTTTGGAAAACAATTTGTATTTGTTGTTTGCCGGTTATCGCAATCGTCGTGGCGCGATGCTCGTCCTGGTCCTGCTCCTGCTCCTGCTCCTGCTCCTGGCCTTGGTCCTGCTGCCGTTTGTCGGGCTTCTGTTGCCAGGACAGCGTGCAACAAATTTAAAAGCTCAATTTGTCCATTTATGTCAACTTGTCACGCGAAGTAAAATAAAACGAATTAATAAAATGTGCCCGGGGGCAAGGACTTGGGCAGGAGACAATAGGAAAGGATATGGAGCAATGGGAAGGCGCAACTAAACGCGTAAAATATATTCAGCAATTGTTGCCGCTGCTGTCGCTGTTGGCTCTGTTGCTGTTGCTGTTGCTGTTGCTGTTGCTGTTGCCACAGATACAAAGATACTTTAGTGGCAAGATACGGATACACCATCATTCATCGCTTATGCTTCGCCACATCCGTTCGTCCTGTCCTACAGTTTCTATTGCTCCCACTTGCCCCGCCTCCGTGCTCCGCGTCCTTGTTGGCGGCGTCGTTGCAAACAAATGGCAAAAACTGTCGCTCATTCGCATAAATCCTGACGAATGATTTCAACGCGCGGCCAAAACAGTGCCACGAGCAGTAGAGAACAGGAGGCAGGAGGCAGGAGATGGGACATGGGAGACGGAAGGCATGCAGAGGCTGAGGAATTTTGTATGATAGGGGGCCTGTGGGCGTGCCAGAGAGTGTGTGTGTGGGTGGGCGCACAACAAAAGCAATTATATGTGCGAATCATTTTACGAGCGGAGCGAGCGGAAAAAGAAAAGCTGAAAACAGACAACAGGAACTACGCTGCGCTGAGCGACGCTGTGCTGCGGCGACTGCTGCTGGCATCCTTTACCGGCAGAGAGGCGCTCCCCTCGTTCTAAGAAATAAAAAATAGCTGTGAGTGGAAGTAAAACAAAGGCCAGGGCCATTGCAACAGCAGCAGCAGCAGTCAACGAACAGTCGACGACAAGCAACAGCAATTCAAATGGCAAAGAAATTGCCAACTCAATGAAAGGGACAGCAGCCCCACCCACCACTCCCCATCACTCCCCACCACTGCCAATATGTCGCACACTGACGCACAGCACCACATCACCACTCTGGTGCCCCGCCATAAAATCAGCAGTAGAGAAAAACGCGCACGACCAAAATCAAACGATTGTCAATGCGAAAATAAATCGCATTCCTTCGTTTCAGCTGCGTGGCATGAGAAATACCGAGAGCCCCGACTTCAGCTTCTCTTTCCGCTTGCCTATAATCCGATGGCCCGCCTTCTCGGTCCCAAGTCCCCAATGACGACAGCTGCCATAAAAAGTTTAGTTCGGCATCGTTTGATAAAACGTGCGCCAATTTTTTATCCCAGCATTCAGACTGAGCGAAATGCACGTAAGTTGAAGTGAACCAAGCCAAAATCGAACTCTATTTGCACTTTGCTGAGCTATTAAATTGATCAAGAAATATTTGAAGATATTATTAAAAATCGAATCAGGTACAATATATCAACTCACTTGAGGAACAGCGGCGGGAAGACCAAAACTGCCGAATGAAAGGGATACTTATATATTTCTTAGGACTCAAGGATAATGCAAATAGATGCTACAGAAAAATGGCGAATATATTATATTTTAATTACAATTATTTTTATTCAAATATTGAGTAAGTAAATAAATAAAATATTGTTTACATTTCATATCCTAATAAATGTTTTAATCTATTTCATTTAATACTATTCATTTAATAAAAATATTTTTAGTCTTAATGAGTCTTATAATTTGAATCACCTTTCCTTTCTGAAGGTAACAATAACAATTATAATATAACTTCTATGTGATATACCTAGTTTTCAAAGAAAAAGTTAGCTAAGCTCTCTTTTTTAAATAATATTTTAAATTTTTTTTTAATAGTATTTAATATTACTAAATTTAAATATCCATTAGATCTATATTTTTTCATATTTTCAGTATACATTTAAACAATATTATTTTGATATATTGGAAAAAATTTTATATAATTTTCAGTTGCTTCAATTCAAATTAAATCACAGCAAATAATTAATATACTCAAAATGTCAATAAATATTTTTCCAGCTTATTTTCTAGCTTGCCCACAAATCAGAGTTTAATGGAAAAAAAACGAATAGTTTATCTCAAACAGAATCACGCCAGAAGTGCCAAGTATTTATTTTTGTATTTATTTTCTTTTTTTGCATTTAATGATAAATTTACATATAATTTATGAATCAGATCAACATCATAAATTCCCAAAAGTGAATTCATAATAAAGTGTTTGGCCAGAAACAAATGTGGAATACTAATGATCTGCCTCGTAAAGGCCAACAGAAGATGCCGACTTAGCTGCTCTGGTTTGTATTTCGTTTCCTTATATTATTTGCTTTATTCTTTTACTTTCGTTTTTCATTTTTCTTTTTGCGAACGCGGCAGCAGACATCAAATTTGCCATTTGAGTAACATATTTTTTATCTGGGCGCAGACAAGTTGAGGCCGCTGCATGCGGCGTATACTTAATGTCAGGCATAAAGAAGCACAAACACACAAAGACAGTGAGCGAAAGAAAGAATGAGAATGAGAATGAGAATGAGAATGAGAGCAAGATATAAACGTCATCATAACAGGCCTCCGGCAGCAACAGCCAACGGCCTTCCAAATCGTTATTTATGTATGGGAACGTGCCAAGCCGCTTTTTGTTTCGTTTCGCATACCTTACAGCCTGAACCTGAGCCTCGACAGCCTCCCAGCAAGGATGTGCCCCAGCCCCAGCTAGCTTTCATTTACCAGCTACCTCCGGTCGCTGATTCGCGTCTGCAGACAACGACAGCCATTGCTTTGCTGTCCACGATTCACATTGAGCTCTGTTTATGTACGTTGCTCTCTGTTGTTGTTGCTGTTGTTGTTTCTGTTGTTGCTATTGTTGTTGCTGTTGTTGTTGCTGTTGTTTCTGTTGACTGTTGTGATTTTCGCCAGATTTCCTCAAAGCCATTGTTGTTTGTTTTCGTGCACCTTGTTGTTGTTTTCTTGCACTTTACTTTGCCTGGCGCCAAGTAGCCCCCCACATACACACACACTCTCTCTCTCTCTCTCTCTCTCTCTCTTTCTCTTTATTCCTTCCTTTCTCTTTCGCCTGGAGCTGTTCGTTAAGTGACGCCAACTTCTACGTGAGCCTGAATTATTAATACACGTTAAAAGGCACCGCCAATTGTTGACGCCTGGACAAGCCATCGTCTAGTTTCTACTTCTGCTCCTGCTCTTTCCCCTGCTTCCTTGCCGGTTGCTCTGTTCCTTTGCGCCTTTGCCTGCATCATAGTTGAGTTGATGTTTTATGTGCTAAGTAGTTGGTAAGTCACCTGCGACAAGTTGGATGCAAACATATTTTCCTGCCCTCCTTTTCCGGCACTGTGTCTCATTCCTGCGCGCAACTCGAGCTGAAGCAGACGCATAAAATACAGCTGAAAGTCTTAAATATTATAAAGAGCTTATAGAAAACTTTAGTATAATTAAATCATAATTTAGGAGCTGTTATTCAGCTGACTTTCTTCTCAAATGGACTTTATATGTTAAGCTGCAAATAGAATAATGTTAAGCATGCGCTAACTGAACTTACTTTGTTCTTCTCCAAGCGAATTTCAATAAATAATATTAATATATTATAATAAAAACAATAATAATAATAACAATAATAGAATTTTCCATTTTTTCAATATGTTTAAAATATTAAATAACAAAAATAAATAAAATATTATTTATATATATTTTTTTTTTCTTTATTTATACTTCCTTTAAAGATTAGGATGGGTATGAGAACGCTTTATGAGCTAGCTCATACTTTTAGTATATTTTTGAAATATTTTTCACTCATGCATAAACTTACAGTATTTTTGCTGGGTTCTTATCAGAGTCAAAAAGTTTAAAAATGAACTTTAGTAACCCTAACAGAGTTAGTAGGGATGGCTTAGGCAGTGCATTAAAACTTTGTCTCAAGACAAAGAAGGTGTCTGCATTATAAATTATGTATGTAAATTGTAAACATATGAGATCTTGGCATATTTACATTTTAGGCACTTCAAGCACTTTACACATTTTATTTGGAATATTTACATTTTAGGCACTTTTAGCCTGTTTAAGCACTTTACACATTTTATTTGCGATTCGCGTATTCATCAAGTTGGGTTTGAGTTGTTTCTTTCTACCCTGTGAGATACCTGTAGAGACGAGCTTCTGATAACTGACAATGGCATTTGCATGCACTTTAAACAAAAGCCCGGAACTACAGGGTAGGTCACGGGAGCGTTTCTGTTTAACACTGACCACAAAGTACTTGTATTTTTTATTACCTTGCTTTAAGGACATAAGACAAAGTAATCTGGTAAATGTCGAGGAATGCAATATCGCAGTCATTCATTGAAACCAAATTTCGGTTTCGGGCTCTTGTTTTTCCGTGCTTCTGGGAAGTTTATAAATGCCACGCACCTTGCGGCTTGGCTGGGCACAGAAAAACAGCGGCAACAGCAGCAGCATCGGAATCAGCCTCAGCAGCAGCAGCAGCAGCAGCAGCAACTGTAGATAGAACAATAACAAGTGCCATAAATACAGGGCAAAGTTTTTGCAGTCCGTATCTGCCTAGAGCGCTGAAAATTTTCCACAAGTGAAATAACAATTTGAGAAAGAAGGCAAACAAAAACGCATCGAATACTTGACGCCAAACTTTGCCCATTGCCAAACGAAATTGCGACAAGCGAGCAGATGTCCTGCTGAGCAGCATAGAATCCTGCCCCGGCCAAAAGTATCCCTTCACCTGAATACGCAACTTACCTTTGCCTTTGCCTTTGCCTCTGCTCTGTCCGTTCGCATCGCATTTAATATTAAAATTGTGTGCATCCTTAACGCAGCCACAGGAAATGGCTCTGCTCCTCGAATACTCATAATGCTTCTAAGCTGCAAATACATAATGCCACAACATAATACTTAATATAATACTTATTTGCACTCGGCCCAACAAATTGCATTCACAAATGTGCAATTAAATCAGAATGAACTTGTAATTTATATATGTGCCCAGCCCAACTATCGGCATTCGCTCGAATCGTTTTGCTAGTTTGCCGACCATTCGCATGTGTATTCACATACACATCCTCATCTATAACCTCATCCGCATCCGTATCCACAGCCGTATCCGTGTCCGAGCTTCCATCTGTCCGCATCCGTGTCCTTGCCACATGCTGCGCCCAGCTGCATTTTAGTTTTCATTATAATCTGTAATTTACAGCAGAACTGTGTTTATTTATGACACTCGCAAATGTGCGTAATGAGATTTTCTTTACACAACGCTCAACTAGATAAACACACAAACTAACAAACAAACAGCCTCATTATCAATTCACAAATTAATAATTTTGCCAAATTCATGGTTTATACATATATGCAATTTATAGTCTTTGTGTTTAAAACCTAACCAATTGCATGTTTAAATCAGCTTTGGCATGAATGTCCTAGGGCTACTAGATGAAGCTTTAATTTAAACTCTTCTCCTTGAACTATTTAATTATAATAAATAAAGCTTGCAAAAATTTATAATTCTAACACTAATCACTAATCAAATGTCTATATTTATATATAAAATAATCTCGTGGTACGGAATGAATTTTCCAAATGCCTAAAAGTATGCAACAATATTTTATGTGAAGTAAATGCTTTTAAATAATCTTTGTTGAAGCCACACGGGGTACTCAAGTAAATTCTAAGTAGAATGTCTACTTTGCTCGAATGCTAAAATATAATTCTAAGCATATCAGGGCTTTTTTCGATCAAAAAACATTTCCTAAGCAAAAGTTAATCGGAGCTCTCTAAAATGCCAAGCTCTATAGATTCTCTGTAATCTGCTTAGTTAGTAAAGCGCTATGAAGGTTAACTAAAAATAACTAACTTATAATAAACTGAACTTAACCTAGAGATCTTTCGACTCTCACAATCCATATACGCGTTTAGACTGACAGCGCATCTAACCATATCGTATCTAAACTGACATCATTAGCACCAGACGAAGGCGAAAATGAAAATGAAATTAACATACTGTAGATAGGAATATAATAGAATTAAGTAAGTTGAGATTTGAGATATATGTATATACACTGACTTGCATACCAGCTCTAACACAATAAGCTGCAACAAATTGAAATGAATATAAAATATTATTTCAACATGCATATACTATATATTTAGCATATACTATATATTTAGACTGAATAATTGAATATATTCTATAATAATGCCAAACAGCAACTTTGTAATTAATTCAAAAGCTGTTAAATTTACTCACTAATATATAAATATAATATATTAAATCTAGTTCGTCTACGTTTTCCCTAGATCTACATAAGTTTTATTACTATTTTCCATACTACATTACATAGAGACTTATTATAAGTAGACTTGACTTATATATAATATTTGCTATTAGTTACCCAACTCCTTATCCACATATCTCTTCACACCTTCAGTTTGTCCCTTTTAGCTGTCATAAAATCACAATGTTTTTAGCAGTTTGTCTACCGTCAAACAACTTTGGGCTGACCATCGATTTAAAAGATTATTTCCGCACGAGCATCCAATTATTCCTTAGTTATGTATAATGACTGGCTTTAAATGAAAACCATTAAGTTCTCCAGATATAAGTATAATTTTAATTTCAGCCTGGCAACTTTGGCTGTCTTTATGCAGCTGGCAAGCTCTGCATTCATAATAATTTGTGTAAACTTAATTGGATCCTTTATCTGTGCAGGTATGTGACTGTCATTCTGATGGTGTTGCTGCTGCTGCAGTTGCTATTGCTGTTGCTGTTGCAAGTCGCTTCCGGCTCACGAGTCCGGAGACTCTTTTTGGCCGAGTGCTGGGCGAGCACATAAATTGGGCAAGTCATGTGGACAAGGATAAGAAAATGGAGCAGTGCAGAAGTTGGGCAGGAATTCGCATTTTGTGCGCTGCCGTAAAGTTTAATTAAATTAGTCCAGCGATTTATCATGGCTTGGCAATCGCTTAAAAAGCTCAGACGCAAAACGAGGCAAATGCTTAAAAGTCAGCCAGTTGCCGTGTCCTGGCCCATGTACTGGCCCGTGTTGCAGCCTTGTCGAGGAATTAAAAGGTCTGCCAGCCACAGTTTTTCAGCCAGCTCGTACTGCGCCAGCCAGAAGGTCATTCGCTGTGAGTTATGGGGGCCAGAGGCATGGCCGGCTGCCACAGGACTTGGCCACGTACCCTAATGGGCTGCATAAAACGCCTGGCGGCGGGAGGGCCAGCGGCGGGCGGGTCACGCTCACGCTGCCAAAAATCTAAATGAAAGGCCAGTCGAGTAAAATTGTAAAAATTATTTTAGTCTCTTTTTTTTAGCTCTTTCTCTACCTCTCCCCCCCGCTCTCTCTCTCTCTCCGTCGCTGCTTTTAAGCCAAAAAGGCCTGCGCTTCATTTGTTTTCAATTTGTGCTGAGCATTCCATTTGAAATTTTCTGCCACGCCCACAACAGTGCGGAAGCAGCTGAAGTGCGAAGATGGGGGACTTGGGAAATCTAGTTGGCTTCCGCACGCTCATATTTTCACTTAGCCAGCGCTGGCGAAATGGCTTCATCGGGAGCGGAAGACGACTGTAAAAGACGCCATGAAGCTCACGCCTGGAGCCTTCTGGCTAAGAGGACCACGCGGAGCGATTCACACGGAGCTAGATGCGCCGGATGCACAAGTAATTTTCAGCTGCCACAGCCGCTCGCTGTGCCATGTCCTGGCTGAGAGTTTTTGAAGCATTTTTATGTTGCCTGTTAAACTAACTGAATGAGAGAGTGTGTATGTGTGAATGCGCCGGGTGAATGTGTCTGTGTGCGCTCGCATAAATTCAGAGTGGCCATGGCCAACTTTATTTTATCCGCTGCTGCTGTCGCTGCGTGTTGCACATAAATTTGGTTTAAATTAAACAAGCATAATTGCATGGCCGTCCGAATGCAGTTTCAGGCAACACACACAGATGCAAGTGCAGACACAGACACAGATGCAGATACAGATGCAGATACAGCTATAGATATAGATGCAGCAGCTGCTGCTGCGCTCGTTGCACTCACATACTCAATTATGAATTAGCATTCATTCAAAGTGTAATTAAAGTCCCAAAGCCCCATCTAACTGCCCACCAAGCGACCAGATAATGCCAGCCCCCAATACAGAGTTGGCCAGCTCCATCGTTTGATTCGCCCATTAGCCATATCTATAAGTGCATCTGGGGGGCACTTCTGCTGCATTTCTCACTGAATTTATGTAAATGGCCCCAGCGAATATCCACTGCGAGCTGCGAGCTGCGAGCATAGCCAGCGAGCAACATTAATGCAAACGACACATTCGAAGTGCATTAAAGAATTAATTAGTTGGAATACTATAGCGAGTGCATAAAAATTCAACATGGCAACTGCATACAAGTTCTCACTGATCGGATAAAGCAGAGCCATTGATTGAGCTGTTGCTAGATGTGCAGCAATACGAAATGAATCTCTCTATAAAGCATAAATATAGTTTATATTACGAGTATATGCATTACAAATAGTTATATGTATATACCCTATAAGTATATCTATATTCTATAGCCTGGAAGACTAGACCACAAATGAATAATAGATATTTTCTTGAGCCAAGCCAGTCGCTTTGGACCTTCCTTATAAGACCTGGGCATCAAAGCTTGACTCATGCATATACATAGATATATTTTAGATCCCCAAAATTTAGTTAAGTATAGGCATAGTATATAATATAGTATAAGCTAACAATTGTAAATTGTATATAGAATTATATTATACGAATGAATAATATAAATAAGAATGGGAAACGAACCAATAGCTAGCTAGAAATCTAATCCTAACCATTGATAACTTGATATTTAGCCTTGCTAACCTAAACTCTTATACAAACTAAGACATCAACTATTCATTGGACTATTCAATCTATTCTGCTGAAGCAATGCAGCTGCTATTGACCAACTGTGCCTCAAAGGATCGTTTTCTGAACTTGGTACTGATATAGCTATAATAGTTATGCAGTGCTCTACGTATATCAGCTAATTGGGGGCGTCAATCTGAGAGCGACTTGTTCGGGCTTAAATAACTAGCACGATTCCAGCGCTATATTGAGCTATCAATAAAGTGGCTCAAAGAGCGGCGTGTAGGCGCTGCCACGCCCAGCAGACAAGTTAAATGCAATGCATACAGAGAAAGAGACAGAGAGAGGGAGAGATAGAGACTGAGTATGATGCGGCAGCTCTCCGGCTGAAATAAAATAAAATGAACGCAAATTATATGCAAATTGTATGCTCCGGCCTGTGGGGTTTAGCGGAACGACTAGGACGACAAGAAGCAAAAGTGGAAAGTCCAGACACACCTCTAGCCCCATGTCCACGCAGCCAGCCAGCCAGCCAGCCAGCCAGCCACATCGGCATTAGCATCAGACACAAACATAAATACACAAACATAAAAACAGACGCAGACAGCTCTACCTACTCCCACGCAACTCCCACTCCCAGCTCCTGGGCCTCGTGCTTTAAGGACTGGCGCAGCAATACGCAATTGCAGATGCGACGCCGAGGCTGGCGATTGCGCCAGTATATTTATATGTACGGGTGCACAGGAGCAAGGTTTAGATTGGGGTTGAGAAGGGGACTGGGGAACTGGGATGGAGACGGGGATTGGGGATTGGAGATTGGCATTGGCCGCCCACGCACACAGCATTGGCAACGTTTTAATGTGGCCCAGCACATGGCCATGAATCTGCTGGCATGATGCGGGCTAACCAAGAGCCAAGTGGCATTTCGCTCTACGCAGCACGCAGGACACAAGGACATGGCGCACTTTGATGTTGATAGATACAGCAGCAGCAGCTCCTGCTCCTGCTCCTGCTCCTGCTCCAACTCTACGCTGTGATAAAGAAGAGCGTGCGATGCATGTTATAATGAAACTCTTAAAGCAAATGATGTCCTCGCCATTTCAACCCACTTTGGGTGCTGCGCGGACTTATGCACGCGCATAAGGATATTACAGGGACATTCATTACACAGCAGATTTCGCTAGATTTTCGGTAGATAAATTGCATATCATTTGGCATCGGATTTTTGCTTCTGGCTTCAGAAAACTAAAAGCTGTAAGCTGCAAGCTAAAAGCTGAATCTATGCTTGGCTCGACTATACAGCAAATTTTGATCATAATGGACATTTATTTGATTTATGTTCCCCAGGAAATTGTCGGACACGTTGAAAAACAAGCTGCACATTTAATTTAGCTAAGTGCGAGCCCAGCCATTGGCTCTAGATGGAGTTTTTTTTTTTTTTTTTTTTTGTTAATTTATATAATATATTTTCAGCATTATTTATATTTATTTATATGTTGTTGCTTATTTATGGAAAATATAATATTGCTGAGACCAATTACCTATGGGCTGTTATGATTATTATTATCATTTGTGATATTTTCTTTCTTGTTGCAAGAAATCTGTATCTATTATTTATTAAATAAAATTTCGGAAATTAAAATTATTATATCAAGTTCATAGTTTTTAAACTAGTTCACCTATCATAAATACACAATTTTAGAAAACTCTACGAAGTTCTTCCCTTATCAAATTCACCAGTTCATATTCCAACTGAAAGAGACTAGTAGAAACTACAACCGAGCAACTACAAACATTTATCAACTTCGCTCATGTGACTTTCAAACAAATTCGTAGCTCATTAAGAGCCCATTTCAAAGGGGAATTTTCTCCCGTTTTCTTGTTCGTGGCTGTGAAAATCTTTCAAATGTCAAGTGAGTGGTAAATTGTACTTAACGCAAATGTTGTAAGTAGCTCATTCATATTTGTGTTTATTTGTTAAATGTTTCGTACGAAATGCTTCTTCGCCTTGTCGCTTCCTTTGGCTGCCAAGCCGAAGTCCTTCTGCGTCCTACGTCCGTCGTCCGTCGTTCTGGCCAAACGCAATGCGCAGTACACAAAAATGGCGGTTGCACAAAACTTCCGCCACGACACAACAACAACAGCAGCAACAACAGCAGCAACAACAACGACAACAAAGGGAAGTAAAGAAATGGGCAGCACCGCAGCATGAAGCTGGTGTCCCGCAACCGAAACCAACTTCCGCTGCACGTCAGTAAGAGGCGTGGCAGTGCGGGGCGTGGCAGCTGGCGTGGGCGGCAGTGGGGCTTTTGTAGGTTGCGGCCGTTAAAATAAAATGCGCACAGTGCGAAACTCTTAACATGCAAATGTGTTGGCAACGCGGCATTTGCACTGCCGTACCCCCCACCCCTCACCGACCTTACCAACCAAAAATTTTATATCTTTTTTAATTTGGCGCAAAAAGAAAAAAGTCATGTAATTTGAAGGGGGGAAGGGGAATGGGAAGAGGACGCGTAGTGAACGAACGTGATATCGAGGCGTGCAATGCAGATAAGTGCGTCCCAGCTGCGCTGACGATTGCCACGCCCACTGGCCGTCAAGGAAAAGTTTTAATTTGAGTTGGTTACAGTTGGAAAATCGCAACCATCCGATCCAGCCCCGCCTGCAGCGAACGCATCTGCATTTTAATTGCAAATGGAAACAGTTATCTAAATTGGTTAAAATATTAAAACAATACACGACACAGCTTTTTTATCCCTGACCAAATTGCAACTGCCGGGTATTGGCCAAAATGTTGGCGCCACATGTGGCCCAGCAAAAAAGAAAACAAACATTGATAAAAAAATGAAAACTTTATATATGTATATCTCTGACTGTGTGTGTGTGTGTTTGTGGCTGACTAATAGATACGCTGTAGCAAGCGCCAGAGCCTCATAAATCTATTTGGCCAACACGCATTTGCATAGAAACGAAATAGTTTGCCTTGTATTTATTCATTTCGCTTATAGCCTGGCATTTAGTTTGATTCTATTTCAGTTTTCGGATAAAGCTTGTCCACTATCTAGATTTGCATCGTAAGCTTATGACTGCATATTAATCGCAAGAGCTGCTGCTCAAAGAGGGAAGCGTTTAACGTTACAGGAGGTGCACTGAAGGAGTGAACATTTCTGATTGTTTGCTTTTCAAAAAATATGCATAAATATATTTGGCATGCTTAATTAATTTTAATTAGAATCGTATATTAATCTTAGCAAATCAAAGTTTGCAATGGTAAGAATTTAGCTTTATCTTCGTTCATTCTTGAATTCAATCTAAAACTAAAATATCCTGCATTGAGGCAGGCACTTCACATTTACTCCTATTATAACTTCAGCTAGAATAAATAGCTCAACTAATTTGTCTTGCATTGTATGTCGGTTTATTTATTAAAACTAAAATTCAAATGCTTGGCTTTGCTGTTTGTATGTACATGATCCACGCATTAAACACTTTACATTTACTCCAATTATTGTATAACTTGAACTAACATAAACAGCTCAACTAATTGAGTATTGTTAATCAATTCATTAAACAAATTCTCAAAAATTTATACAACTAAAAAATGCATGCCTAGGCAAACATTTGTTGCCAAATATTATATAATTCCCAAATCGTATCATTATACCCTTTGCATACCTATTAATTTTTTTTTAATACTCATTCCCACTCTCTAGTTTATTCTGGCTCTTTTTCACTGCAGTTGAAAAATGCATGGCGAATTCTTGGTGAGTTGCCAAAAATGTTCCATTCGCGTGCGCATTCACATTCCTGTTCGGGTGCATTCAGAGTCGCATTTCATGTCCAACTGCTGCGAATGGCAGCGCAACGCCCCTTTAAGATTTCCGAGTCAGCTGCTGGGGCAGCTGCAGATGCCTGGCCAAGGGCCTGGACAAAGTTTTCATTTCAATGAAAGAGACAAGTTCTGCATGCAAATCACAATTTGCTGTTGGTGTTATGGGAGAGCTGCTGCTGCTTGTTGTCTTTGCTTGCCAATCGCCAAGGCAATTAGTTAAATTTATTATTTGAGCAGGCACCGCAACCGCAGCAGAGCAGCAGCAGCAGCAGCAGCCGCGGAGGCGACCAAGTCCAAAATTCAAAACCAAATTCAAACCCAACCAGAAATCCCAGCCAGAAGCCATGTGTCAGCGGCAAAGCAGCTTCCATTTGTCTCCAAGCGCTGGGATTAATGACAAGCAGCGAGCCGAGCGACCCACGAGACATCCTTAACTGGCTAGGACATGCATGAAAATTGTCATCCGACCAACACTAAGCCCCACACTCCCCCCATACCATACCCATTGCCCAACTCCAGCGCAGCTTCGTAAATATTTGGCTTTAAGCGTAAGCGCGCCGCAGCGGCCCAGGCTAATTCCATTTTATGCTTTTCGCATAAAATAAAATATTTAAATTATTATTTATTGATGCACTTTTTCATGCAAAGCAATTTGTTTGGTAATTTCATTTTTTTTTTTTTTCATATTTTTACAGTGTTTTTTACCGGAACTTTTCATGTGTATGTGTGTGTGTGTGTCGGATGCTGGCGAATGCATTCATCTATAAATTGCGCATCATAAATCAAAGGCGAGACTTCAATTAATGCTCCACTAGCCCCATCGATAATTCATTACTAATTTATCTTCTTAAACACAAACAGATATCTACATTAATTACAATGCAATTACTTATACCCACGTACCGTTATGCATACATACATACATACATACGTATCTGCATATGTATATGAGCATAATTAGCTACAATCTGCTAGGTCTGCAAGTGTGTGGTGGGCGTGGCAATTAAAATTTACATATGCTGCTTATCAAATGCAAAACAAAGAGCGCAAAATATATGAACATTCATTTTATAATAGACGTCCGTAGAAAAGGTAAGAGCTGGCAATTAAAATGCTAGACCCTAAGCACATTTGAGTAACTGTTTAACTGAATAGAATCTAGTTAGCTGCACAGTTAGTTGTTCAAATGTTAAATCACTCAATTATTCGGGCAATTAAGCAACGAGAATTGTAGTTTGTAATCTCTTTTGATAATTAATAGCTGTGACATTAAATGTTATAAAACTTTAATAATAATAATAGTTATGCAAAATTGTTCATAAAAATGAACTGCGAATAATAATAATTACGGAAATTAATAATTGTGTGGGTTAATATTAAATTTTATATTTTAATAAAAAATTAATTATATATTTTGTGCTTCTATTTAAATTACTATTTGTGAAAAGTTACTAACTGATCAATATTAATAATATTAGTAATCATAATGATATTATTTTTATTTTATTATTAATTTGGAAAACTATGAGTTATACAAATATTAATCATATTATTAAAAATAATATTTTTAGTTTGAATATTCTTAAATGGAATATTTCATAAATAATAAAGAAAACTTAATGTTAAAAAATATTTAAGCGAAATAAATAAAATAAAATAAAAATAATTTTATAATAAAAAAAATATAAATAAAATAATAATAAAAACTAAAATTAAAACAGTGAAAATATTTGTAAAAATATTATGTTTTAGTTATGTATAATCATTTTAATATTAATATAAAATTTTTATTAAAATAAATGCAGTGTAAATTTTTAATAAATATTTCAATACAAATAATTATAATGAAAGCAAAACTAATTATTATTTTTTAAATTATTTATCATTTATATGAATAAACAATTATAATAAAAACAAAACTTATTATTATTTATTAAACTATTTATCATTTATAAGAAAAAGTAAATGCATTCAATTAAAATTTGTTAGTTAATAAATTAAGATTATCAGTTTAGATTATAACTCTTAGCTCTATATAACTATAAAACAGTACAGAAAAGCACCAAGAACCTACCTCACGCTAAATTTAATTTTAATAATTTATTCACAGCTTGTTAAAACTAAATGGAATTTAGAATTTGCACTATCCAAAAATGTGTACTATCAAAAGTCTAGTTTGCTTCTAAGCTATAAGATATATTAATGTACTAAAATTCATTAGATGAAAATTCACTTGAAGCTCGTTATCAGAGAGTCATGATTCACTTGAAGTTTTAATCAGATTGCCTTGAATAATTTAGTAACTAGAGATTCGTGATTATAAATCAAATATGAGCTTAATCATCATTTGATATCTTTTGGCACTCTTTGCTTTAAATAAGGTTGAGTAGCTATAGATTGCAATCAAGTGTAAAAAGCGCATTTAAAAATGCGTGCGCTTTTCAAGCTGTTTAACTTGATCACTCACTCAAGCAATGCGCACTCAAGTATTTTTATTGGCACTCAAGTTTTGGAAATGGTTTTCTGTTCGTTGTCTTCTTTTTGTTGAACGTCTTCAAACGAGCTACTCACCCAATGAAGTTGATACATTTGGCTGCAGGACGTTGTCGGATTTTATTGTGATGACATCTTAGTGGCTCCTGCAGCTGACAACGGGAGTCGGACATCGGCCATCGAGCATCGAGCATCGAGCATCGGGCAGTGGGCAGCGGGCAGCGGGCATCGTAAAAGTCAAAAACACGCCTTTTGTTTACAACTAGAAATGGGCGCCCATAGAAGCTGGGCAGTCGCTGCGTTGCAGGGTATTATCGCAGGCACATCGTAAACGGCGAGCGCACAATATAAAAACAAAGCCCGGAGTCGTGGGCAGCACGGCACACACGGCAGCTGCAGCTGCCGCGCCAGGTCCAAGTCGAATGAACCTGCATGTGGAGGCGTGCGAGCCGTAACCAAAGCAACGCGTTTCGTTCCGGGCTGGAAGAGCGTTTGGATTACGTTCCACGTTCGTCCAAGTGGAAGCCAGAGAGCACGCTCAGCATCCCAAAAAGGTAAACAACGAGACGAGATGCGCAAGCGCCTGAGCACTGAATGCTGGACAGGCAGCACTGCTCCCAGTTGAGCTACAGTTGAACCGAGAGCTGAGAGCCGGGCATCGTCTGCGGCTGCAGCGCATACGGGTTTCACTTTTGCCATTTTCTACGGCGGGGTTGAAAGCTGAACTACCCCCGGAACGAGAGCAATCATTAGGCAGCGAGAGAGAGAAAGAGGGAGGGAGAGAGGGTGATGCTAAACTCTGGTTTCACTTGCGTTCCAATCGACTTTTTGCGGGTGGTTGGACAAAAAATCAATAACGCCGACATCCATGTTGGCCAGCCACCCAATCCTCCCGCTTCCGCGTCCCGCTCCCAGAGACTAGGCAGACAATGAAATGATGAAGCCGACGGCGTCAACGCTTGTAACAGCGCACGTGTTGTCTCTGTTCCTGTGTCCTCTCGTCTGTGTCCTGTGTCCAGGCACCCAGCCAGTTCCGATGCCCTGCTCCAGCTCCAACTGGTGTGCATGTGCGTATGCATTTGTGTGTGTGTGTGCGTTGTTAACGGCAACAACACCAATTACAATATAGACAGACATTTAGTGTAGGATTGCATTTAGGAATTGCTCCCGCTGCTGCTGCGACCCCAAAGGATAATACACATGTGCAAAAAATGACTTTGAAAAATGTTGTCTAAATGTATTTAGCAACGAGTTTCTAATGGAAACAATTAAGTCATTAGCAAGTGTTGATTTTCATGACTGGCCACGCGAGGCAGCCAGAGGCAGCCAGGGGCGGGGGCTGCGAGGCGGGAAGTGCGAGCTGGCAAACTAATGCGCCCGCTCATAATGGAGTTGGCATCCACAGAGACATCGCTCATGTGGTTAACTGTCCGCCGCATGGCACCCTCATGAGCCACGTGCTTAGTAGGCAACATATAGTATATGTATGTATGTACGTATGTATTTTATATACATACATATATACTCTATGGCATATATTATATTCATTCCTACTCGTCTGTGGCTTTTGGCAAGTTTTTGGGCCAAAAAGGCGACAACAGACGACGACGACGACGACGACTCTTTGGGTCTGGCTTTACAAATGCCTCGCATTTTTCTCAATTACAATGAACAACTCACTTGTGTGAGTGTGTGTGTGTGCGTTTGGGTATCAAGAGGTGAACTAAAGTCCATTTTTAACAATGATTGAAGAGTTAAATGTTGTGGCAGTTTGAACAGCTCCAGTCCGCTCAACATAAATGCCAGCTCTCGTCTCCCCCTCTATGTCTGCTGCTCTATCTCTCTCCCACATGTTGATGTATTTAGTTGTTTGAGCTTAGTTAGCAATTTTAGTTTTCTAAAATTATTTATAATTGATATGCCCTCACAAGTGGCACAATAATGACTAGAAGATAAAATATTTCAAAATATAAATAATTTTATGGATATCTGAGCTAAAAGCTTTTCATTCCCTTACACTAATCTCGCTTGCTCTTCTCCTTTGCTCATAATAAATCAATTAAATGTAATTCGTCCAATTGATCAATTATTAACTAAGCAAATGTAGCTCTCGATCAACTATCGTAGGCTATATAGACCAATCAGTCCATTGTAAAGCCTTCAATTGATAACATATAAATGAGTACTTCCTTTCATTTTAAAAGCATTTATAATAAACGCAGCTCCGAGCTCCGCTCTCCTTCTCAATCAAGTATTACGAACACCTTTTTCAACTAAGATGATTATCAATTTTCAAAGAACCATTATGAAACTACATAGCCAAATAAATAAGTGATAACACTGCACTTCTATACTTAATCTCAGCTCCCTTCAATATCGAAGTGCAAGTTCGCTTATCTTTACGACGACAGAGCAAACATCCCTCCAACACAGGCGACACGATGATATAGAAATAAAAAAACAGCAACAACAAGAACCAAGCACATAATCTCGATTCGAACAGGAAAGAAGTACATATACATATGTATGTGTTTATATATATTATTTAAGAATTTATGTTTATTTGTATGGGGAAGCGCGACCCAGGCCTGAGAGGCAGATAGGCAGCGAGTTCTCAAGGCACAAACATTCAAACGGAATCAGAGTTAATTGAAAGAATCATTAATAATACGACTGGAAGCTCTTGCCAGACAATTACGTACATATATATACTCTATATGCATGCGTATATCGTATATAAGACATAATACCAAACAATTGCCGAAAAAATTAAAGTAGCAATTCAAGTCTTTTGTGTGCGTGTGTGGGAATCTCCGGATGGGCCTACGACGCGGGCATGGGCACGACGACCTGGAACAGATGCAGTCGGGCATCGGCGTGACCCAGCTTGTTGGTGGCATTGCAGTAGAAGTCACCGTAGTCCTCCTCGGAGACGCTGTCAATGCGGAGCACCGAGGTGGTTGTCTCCGACGAGGAGGCGGTGTTGGAGATCTCGTAGTTCCGGCTAGACTGCAGCTGTACGCCCCTCCTGAACCACACCACAGTCGGTGCCGGGTAGCCCTGGACGCTGCACTCCAAGTTCGCCGTATGGTAGAGCATCTGCGCCACCTTGGGCCGGTGCACGGCTATCTGGGGCCGGAACTCCACCTCGACGCGGATCAGGCGCTTGTCCGGTTGCCCCTCTCCGTTTTGGGCAATGCAAAAGTAGCCCCCGCGATCTATACGATTCACCTCCTTTATCCTGAGCGTGGGCTCGTTCAGCACATGGCCACCGCCGGGCAATAAGGCGTGCTGCTCGCGTGCCCAAGAAATGGTTGGCTTGGGGAAGCCATCGGCATGGCAGGTCACCTCCAGGTTCTGTCCCTCAGTCACCGTAGTGCTCTTCGGGGTCGACTCAGCGATAACGGGCGGCGTTTTGATTAGCAAATTGAGCTTCTTCGTTACCTTTGCCGTGGAGGAGACGATCACCTGGCATTCGTACGGACCTTTATCGTTCGCCTCGATCTGGCGTATGCGGAAGCTATAGACGGCGCTATCCTGGTCGGGATTCTCGTGCACGGTGATATTGTAGCGCTGATCCGGCAGGCTGAGCATATTGCGCATGCTGAGCACCACGGCCGAGTTGGGCTCCGATTTGGCCCAGCTGACGGTCATTTGGCCCACATGCTCCACGGTGCAGTTGAACTCAACGGTGTCGCCCACCCGGGCCACCACATCTGGACTGATGTGGCTGATAACTGGCTGAGCGCTTGCGTTGCCCAACGAGATGCACCACAGCCATGCGGCGAATAGATAAAAGCGGTTCAGCATTTCGGCTGCTGATAATGTGCCAAAAGATTCGATTTGCTCGAGAGTTCAATGCGCGGCTTGCCAATCGCCGATTGCTGACTGCGCTGTCGTTGTGTAACAGTTGTTTGCTTCACGTTCGCCGAGCGACTGACTCGTCTTCGGCTCGGGCTTCGGCTGCGAACTCTGAGCGCCGCTCAAAACTGCAGGCGCTGCTTGCGTCGGCATCGACGTCAGCGGTTGACGTTGACGTTGACGTTGACCGATCGCTTGTTATTGTTATCTCTGCTTAAAGAACACACCAAATCGCTGCAAGAGCTGACGGATCATATCTCTGCTTTGCTTTTATTTACTTTCACGCTATGTTTTCGTTGTTATGTTTGCATGTATGTATGTATGTGTATGTATGTATTGCTGCATATTTGTTGTGTTTATTAGTTGAGTTGTTGCTATTGCTGAGCAGCTCACTTATCAATGACTTTAACTTTGCCTCTGCACTCTTCACCATAAATTGATTTGTTTTGCTCGACTGCTGACGGCAGCTTAAGCAGCCAGCAGCGACGTCGACTGCGACGGCAACGACGAAGGCGAAAACGTGCCGAAATCGCCTCGAAGAATCGCGTTTCGCGAGCAACTGGATAAAACTGACGCAAAATTTTGAATTTGTGACGCCATTTGCCCCTGAAAAACGTTTAGAAGTTCGTGGAAAGGTGCTGCACGCACGCACACAAACAGAAACGCAAACACACACACACATACTATGCACACTCATACGCTTATATGATGATTTATGACATGGCGCAGGGAACAAAAGAAGCGACATGCTGGCAGCGGCAACGACAGAGCCAGCAACAACAACGCTGTCTGCTGGAAAGACCTTTCGCCGGTGGAAATGCCAATGCTAGGTCGCGATCCTGCATGGCCACCATATGCATGCCATCTCTTTTGCGCTGACGCTGCTGGCCACGCTCAAGAGCAGAGGCGCGTGCGTGAAAACAAGTTTGAAAAGGGGGTGGAAACGCAGTGACTGTTGAAAATTTTGCATGAATATCCTTAATATATTTCTGAATTTGTGTTCATTAGCACAGACTCTAAGGCGATGAATTTAATGTTACTTTTCATAATAATTTGCATATGCATCAAAATAAATTATTTCTATATGTATAATATATACATACATTCATCTCATTTTATATTTTGTATAACTTGTAGGGTCTATAGATTAACCCTTGGAGCATTGACTGCAGTTAGCCATTATTGTGTGAGGATTTTTAGTATTCTCTAATATCCTAATAGTATATATTTTTTTTTATCAAAAATTTATTATAATAGCTCTGTCTGTGGGATTTTCCACCAGGAAAAAAAGGTAAATTTTTTTTGTTATAAAATGTCTGTAAAATATTTTGTAATATTCTTCCGTTAGAGCTTTCCCAATATTTTACAGATTTCGCAGTTCAAATAATACTGTTGTTGTAGGATAATTCCGAGTAGGATAGTTTGCTCCTTTGGCCACAGCAAATTAAATCAGACCTTAAAACGTGACTGTGACTTCTGTCGAAATGCAGCGGATGTGGCAAAGGCGGCAACGAAGGCGGAATACGACTCAGAATCCGATTCACATTCAGAGTCAGACTGCGAGTCGCAGTCGGAGGCGGAGTCAGCGTCAGCGTCAGAGTCTGTGGCAGGGAGCAGATGAAAGTGCATCCTTTGCTCTCGGTGCACATTTGAATCAGATAATTGTAAATTGTGTAAAATAATAAATTTCAAGTTAACTATCTGTGGACCACATAGGGCGCTTCTATTCATTTACATTGCTGCGTATGAGTTTCCCGCCAGTTTCCACTGTTTTGCCGCTGTTTCCCTCTAGCAGTTGTTGCTGCCGTTGCACTTGCAGTCTGCAGTCCTGCAGTCCTGCAGTTCGCATCATCATCGATGCTCCTTCTGCTACGCAACGACTGGACATGGTTTTTCTATATGCGTACATATATATACACATATATTGAATTTATGTGCATACATGCACATACATATGAATGTGTGTGTGCGTATATTTGTGAACTGGAACGGCTGGCTGTGTGCACGTTCACGGATCTGAAACAGAAAATGTCAAATTTTGTAATTTATTACCCGAATCCTGTTTCTGTCAGTGAATCTTTTGGGTGTCTCGATTCGGTAGGGGTCGAGGCTTTGCTATAGTCCTTTGTCCACATATTGCGTGTGAATTTGTGGCCCAGTGTGCGAGTGTGCATGTATGTGTGTGTGTGTTTGTGTGTGTTGCGCCTGTTTTGTTTGCTTTTGGCTGGCTGCCTGGCTGAACTGTGAATTGACTCTGGCTGCCAGTTGACACAACAATAACAACAACAACAACAGCAACAGACAGCTTTTCCCATCCAAAGTCAACATGAACAATGATCGGGTTCATATGTATATGTATATGTATATTAGGTTAACTGTATTTAGTACATTTCAGAACTGTCCCATAAACTATTGTCAATTTGACAATTTTATCACTTCCTAACATTGTAAACACAAATGAGCATACACATGTCAAAAATTTAAATAAATAAATAAGGAACCAATTTAACATTACTGCGAATTGTCTAATAAAACCAATTTCCACATATCAAAACAAAATTTTCCTAATGAAATCTATTTGACAAAAAGCTAAATATTAATTACTTATTTATTATCCCTTTATACTTGCACATTTGTTGCAAAACAAAATAAAAAACTTAAATTATAATTTATATAAATTGTTAAAAGAGTATTACTCCATGTAAATGACTTTTAAATATTTGCGCCATTGATATTTGCGCCATCTATGGGCTATAAGATACACTAGCTGCAATTCCTATCTGGCAGCACTATATCTTGTAAAGCGACACCTAGCGTCTGCCGTTTATTTCGTTCGCAACACATCGTTGCCACTAGCTAGCTCAAACAATGTGGCAACACTTCGCGTATTCTGTTTTGAATTGTTGTTCTTTAGCTCCAAATAACGGCGGTTAGCGGATGCGATGTAAATGAAAGAAAAATGTGGGAATAATAAATTAGCGATTTTCAAATGTAACCGGTTACAATTTACATGCAAATGAAAAGTTAATTGAATTCATTCCAAGTGAAACGCGCCAAAAGAATACAAAAAACTACTTCGAGTGCTGGGTGGAAGGAAAATGGCGCAACCGCCGCCGGATCAAAATTTTTACCATCACACTTTGCCGCATCCGCATCCACACACACACCCACACCCGCACCCTCATCCACATCCGCACTCGCACTCACATTCGCAGCATCCACAGCTGCAGTTGCCGCCACAGTTTCGCAATCCATTCGATTTAGTAAGTTTACAGTGCAACTCCAACTGCAACAGCAACAGCAAACACCTGCAACAACATTTTTTATCTTCTTATCCAAGCTGTTCGATGAACGCACGGGCGCCATCAACTACAACTACATACGTCCCTATTTGCCGAATCAAATGACCAAGCCAGGCAAGTACACACATACATAAAAACAAATGCATATACATATGTATATAGAATGCTTATATTATCAAAGTATCCGTTCGCTATTATCTAAAAAAAAAAAAAAAAAAATTCAATTCACTCTATTGGAATTATTGACACAGGAGACGTTCAGTATTTATGTAATTAGATAACAGATGTATGTATGTAACTAACATATAAATAACAGATGCATGTAATTAACATATTTATGTATTTCGTTAACATATTTGTGAAGAAACTAAGCGAAATGATGTAGCATTTTATCCTTTTTAACCTAATGACATAGTAGTAGACGTAAATGGTAGTTCATAGAGCTAAAATAAATGTGACTAGACTTTAAAAATAAAAATAATAGGTATATAATATCTGTATATTGAGATACCCATACATGAATGTGCAAAATGAACCTACCAATTTCACAATTTTATTAAAATATATTCCTTAACTTTAAAATATTATTTAACTCCTTTTTCCCCGTCTCCATCCCCACACGCAGATGAGTTGTCCGACTCGTTGGTTATGCGACGACCTCGTCGCACGCGCACCACATTCACCAGCTCGCAGATAGCCGAGCTAGAACAGCACTTTCTGCAGGGACGCTACCTAACCGCCCCCCGTCTGGCAGATTTGTCGGCCAAGCTGGCGTTGGGCACAGCCCAAGTGAAGATTTGGTTCAAGAATCGCCGACGTCGTCATAAAATCCAATCGGACCAGCACAAGGACCAGTCCTACGATGGCATGCCGCTGTCCCCATCCATGCCCAATGTGCCGCAGAAAGGCGTCGATCCAGATCCACCGAGTCTGCAGGCATTAACCCTGAGTGGTGGCGCTGCCACACCCAATGCTCTAACGCCGTCGCCCACGCCGTCAACGCCCACAGCACAGCTCGTCGAACATTACAGCGAGTCCTTTGGCGCCTATTACAACTACAACCAGCAACAGCAGCAGCGTCACGTGGCGCAGTTGCACGGCGGACAGCATAGCGGCCAGTATGGAGTCTCTTCAGCGTCCAGTGCAACTGCTCAATTCTTTCAGCACGGCAATCTTCATACTCAGCAGCAGCAGCTCCATCAGCATCCCCAGCAACTGCACCATCACCACGTGATTGCCCAACAACAGCAACAACAACAACAGCAGCAACAACAACAGCAGCAGCAACAACAACAGCAGCATCAGCAACAACAATATCACCATTTCGATTTTCAGCAGAAATCAGGAACTGCCTGTCGAGTGCCCTTGATCAAGTGCGAGAACGAGGAAGAGTACAACTACAATGGATCATATTATATGCGAACGACACAAACGGCGGCGCTGGCTCTGTCCGGCAGTAGCAGCAGCGGCAGCGGCAGCGGCAGTGGTAGCATGCCGGCCGTCGAGTCGGGCGTGACGTCTGCTATGTCGCCCGGCTCCGAGGTCTACGAGCCATTAACACCAAAGAATGATGAAAGTCACAGTTTGTGTGGCGTTGGTCCGGCTGGCGGCGGCGTCAGCGTTGGCGGCCCATCTGCCATACCTGTCGGCGCCGCCGATGTCAATGACGACATGGACAATGGACCAAATAAGAAGACGACGACGCTACAAGTAAGTATATATAAATCATTCTCGTTCAGCCTAACAACTTTGACTTAAATAGAACTTGGAGCCACTCAAGACCACCAGCAATGTGGTCGCAGACAAATCCTGTGACAATGGCAGCGATGTCCTGGCCGCCGGACTACTCACTGTGGCACGCAACAGTCTGATCGGCTGTGGCAGCAACGGCAGCAGCGCCTTTGGCAAATTCGGCAAACTAACTGCTCCACTGGCCACGCAGACGCCACCGCCTCCAAATGCGGCATTGGAGGCCATGCACGAGGCAAATCAATATCAATGCACGATGGATACGATAATGCAAGCGTATAATCCGCATCGTAATGCTGGAGGGAACACGCAGTTCGCCTACTGCTTCAATTAAGAGCATCTAGAATACTTTTATATATTATACAAATTGTAAAAACACAAATATGAATGTTTGTGGTGTTTCTATAGCTTTAGAGGATACACGTTAATTCCTGATTGTACAAAGACTTACTGATTTGTAGATAATTGTAGTATTTTAAGCTAACTAACATTGGTTTAAATGCATTTAGTTAAGTTATAGCTGTTAATGCATCTTCAATTTGTCAACATTTTATTGGAAACTTCCTTTGCAAAATGTTCATTCATCTCGTGTTCGTCTGGCAGGGCCTTTCCAAAAGCCCAGCAATGCCCACCCAGATCTACTTGAGATAATATGGGCTTTATTGAAGATTTTGCAGATGAAGCTTCTACAAAAAATTGCCAAGTAGAGCTCGAATTAATTTTTATAGCTTTGATCAAGTGGCATGGCTAACCAAAACTGTACTGATCTAAATGAAAAATGTTTATCTTGCTGATAATCGCAGAGTCGTCTGTAATAATTCGTCCCTGCCATTATCATCCAAAGATCGAACGTTTAAACAATAATAATTCATCAGAATATTTTCAAATCGCACTATGCCACAGTTTTCATGTGACAATCAAACATTCTACACGTGAGAATTGTTAACAAATTGTTCAAAATTACATGGAAAACATAGATTACAGTTATTAAAACAAAACCTAGAATTTGCTTGGAAATTTTTTATATTCTTGATGAGTTGAAAATGTATTAAAAAATTTAACCAACTACAGTTTGAATGGTGCACTATTCAGCAGATATTTTAAGCCTTAACTTTATGTTTAACTGTTAAAACATAGAACATTTTGGAATATATATTTAATATTCAACTCAATGGCTCTCCTATGGTACATATTCAACCGAATGCCTCCCACTATTAATTTCTTAATAAACTTTACAAATGAAGCAAAATTATGTTTTAAAGATGTTACGATAAAACTTTACAATTCTTTAATATTTACTTAATAGAAAATATATATATTAAGTTAATATGGGTTGGCTTTCAGGCACCATCACATTGAAAACTACGTTATTTAAACATGGAAAAAAATTAAAATGTATACAATTTTTAATGTTATTGAAAAAAAAAAAAAAAAAAGGAGTTTAAGGCCTGCATTATCAAGAGTAACTACATATATACATATCCTGTTTCGCAATCCGAGCCTGAATTAACAAACATTGAAATCAATTTAATAACTTATACAAAATTGTTCTAATTTATTTCAAGTTTTACTATGAATTTCGATCAAATCTGTTATATTATATGTATGTATTAATTTAAATAACATATTACAAACATGCAAGTAGGCACATTTGACACGTTCGCAAACGATGCGATGAAAGAAAACTGTAGCTGGTTTTCCCGAAAATCTTATGAATTTAAAAAGAGAATCTTTTATGAGGCGCAGGCACATGTGTGCAATAAAATCCGATCCGCGAATATTCTACGAATCGCGCGTAATAAAATTCGCGCTTAATTTAAGTCCACAACGACCAGGTGCCTCCGTTTACCTCTACCTGCCCTGAACTACTTAGGTAGGCTGGCTCCCGGCCGGGTGTGCTCGACTCGCTGGCTCCGAGGCGCCGTGCTTGAGGACGCGAACGTAGACTCTCGGCTCTTGCGAGGCAGGCAACTTGTTGCAGCACATTTCTTTGATATAAAATATGGAAAATCCAACATTTGCATGAAAGAATGAAACATGGGTTTCTCCCATATGCAATTTTATTGACTCGTTCCCTAATCATTTGTTGTTAACTGGAGGAACTAAAAAGGGGGCGCGCATAATGACAGATTATTGCATATTGGCATTGACTCAGAGGGAAAGTTTATTAGAAATATAATAATTTAATATATAAATACCAAATAATAAGCTATATACATATGTATGTACTGATGTTAATAAAATCTTTATATATACAAATATGTACATATATCCTTAAGAATAATTGAATTATATTGTATTACTGAAGTTGTAATATAAATAAAATTTTTAGTTTTTGATATTATTGATATAATCCTAAATAATGGAGCATTAGCTCTCATATGATATGATATATAAATAACTTTTAAGCTTGAAACTCATAATCATTTTTTATATACTTGAAAATATATATAAATATGGATATTTATATTTTATATTTTATTATATTTTAGCTAATATAATTCCTATCGTTTATAAGTTTTGTGTTTAATTCTAGTACATTACAATATTAATTACAAAATATCCTCGAGAAAGGTTCGCATTTTGAATTTTATGCTTTTAAGTTTTTCTTTCGAAATGTGAGTCAAATTAATTAAAAGTTCTTGTTATATACTATATAATTTTATATTATATTTATATGTAAGTTAACGACAGACCCTACAAAAGGGCATTGCACCGGCCTAATTATATCACGGCCCCAGTGCATGCACTTTTGACACGTGCGCTTTGTCAGCAGAATACAACAGCAACGCAACCGCAACCGTGGGAGCCTATCGTCAGCAATATTAATAAGATCAATGCACTTGGCCAAAACACATTCTGGTCAACGTGTGCATTTCCGCCACGAGCGCCGAGTCAGCGCACCGATCAGCACCACCGTGAGAGCCATCGTGTCACAAGACACCTATCATCAGCAACAGCAGTGACCACGGCGGCAGCGACGCCAATAGCAGCAGCGGCAGCTTTCATATAAATAGTACTTGTATAATTATTCTTAAGTTTAGTTCTAATCCAGCTCCGAAAGTAAATAAATGTTTTTTTAATACAAAAACTGCTTTCGAATATTTAATTGGCGCCCGAGCAGGGACCCGCGATCGTTACCAGAGAAAGTTTACGCGTCGAAAAACATAGTACCAACTATTGTTCGCGAGAGCACCTATAACGAAATATAGCTGCTAGTGAACGCGACGAAAATCCTTAGTGCCTAATCCGCAGCTATCGAAACGTTAGTACCTAATCCGTAGCTAACGGGAGCATTCGAACGATCAGTGATAGTGCTTAATCCGCAGCTACGCCGTGTTCGTGAAAGAGTGACTCTAACTACGTAAACGAGGTACGGTCGTGGGTCAAGAACATTGTTGCATCCTATAAGTGTCCGTCCGTAGGATACCGCGTAATCAGTGTGCGTCGCAGGATCTTCAGTAACGGATACACCGCTAATCCCGGAATCCGAGGAAAGAGAGCAATCCGGACCATCATCGCGGGAGTCAACAATGTTAAAAATTATCTTGTAAGCATAGTGAATAAGATTTTAAAGAAAAAAAAGAAATACACAACAAACATTCAACATTAACACCTAGAAATTAAGAAAAACCACAATAAATAATAAATATTAAACTTTAACACTTAGCACCTAAGAAAACTCTAAAATTGTACTACTGAGCGATAATTGAGTTGCCCGGTATAGCGTATAGCCCGTAAAGCTATACAATAATAGCCAGGAAGATCACTGCGTTGATCGCTTAGGGATTTACCATCTACTAACATAAATCAAAATCTTGAGAACATTTTCTGAAAACAAACCACCATTTTCCGACTCGACAAAAATTCTTTGAATCTGTCCGTGACCATTGACGAACTAACGACCGCATTCTCCAAAATAACCATGCCACCACCAGAAAATACGCTTCCATCCACCAGTTCAGGTGCCACAAGACAGACTTACTTGACCGAACCAATTGAGAGTACAATAGAGAGATACCTTAGGAAGATATTGTCAGAGAAAGGTGACGAGTTACTTAGTCCAAGTACAACCGTTTCAGTCGAGCAAGATCAGACGATTCTCCCAGAACACATGGGACGAATCAACGAGTTAGATAAGTTGCCAGATGTTGTAAGAGTTTTAAAAGACTTTTCTGGGAATAGAGCAGAATTCACTTCATGGCGCAAAAGTGTAGACAGGATATTCGAGGCATACTCTACTGTACAGGGAACACCAAAGCATTACGGTATATTAATGGTAGTAAGAAGCAAAGTAGTTGGTGAAGCCGATGCCGTGTTAGAAGCGTATAATACCCCATTAAATTGGAAGGCCATATCCCAATGTCTCACTGATCATTTTGCAGACCGCAGAGATCTTAAGACATTGGAATATCAACTCTATACCCTTAGGCAAAACGGGCGATCAATAGACGAATTTTACCAAGCCGTCTATTATCATCTGTCTCTAATCCTGAATCAGATAAACAATCATGATTCATCTGCAGAAACAGTAAGGGCCATTACCAAAATATATAGGGACAAAGCTTTAGATACGTTTATCAGAGGTCTCAACGGAGACTTACCAAGGTTATTAGCCATCAAAGAGCCAACTGACCTTAAACATGCCCTTCACCTGTGCCGACTGATTGAGAACCAGTCTATTAGAAATTCCGTTAACCCTATAAGAGTCCCTTCGCTTCCTCCGAAGAGCAATCATCAAAACAAAATTACTCAATCCTCATTTCGATATAACAACCCACATGTCCTAAACCAAACCAACTTCAATCCGAACTTGTACTATCCACCAAAGCCTAAGTTTAACCCCCAGAATCCAGTTTTCACACCAAGACCCATATACCAACAACAACAACAATTCTTTAACGCACCGCCAAGACCAATAGCTCCAAAACCACAACCGCCTCCACAACCAATGGAAGTCGACTCTTCCATCAGAACCAAGAACGTGAACTATATGAATAGGCCAAATAATAACCAATTCGCTGGGAAAAGACCCTTATCTTCTAGGGCAGAACACCCATTCAAGTATCAACGACAATTTCATATCAATACTGAGGAAACCCAAGTAGATGATGAGGCTAACGGCTACGCAAACGCATATGCAAACGCATACGCCGCCGAAGCTTATGCTGAGGCATACGAGCAATGTATGAGTGAACAGGCTTACTATGCTGCTGCAGAGGAGCAAGGTATCGTCGAAGCACCATACGAGAACGAAGCAACTACAGACAACCAGACTCAGGTAGAAATTGCTGATATGTCTGACGTCAATTTTTTAGCTTAAATCGTTCCTCGTTACCTTACTTTCAATGCAAAACGAGGGACGGACAGGTACTAAACTTTCTCATCGATACTGGTTCCAACCAGAACTACATACAGTCTTCCCTAGTAAACAACGCAAAAGAAAACAAAGAAGCTTTTTTCGCTAATTCTATCGGCGGAAAAATAGCCATAACCCATCATATATTTTTGAATCTATTCAACCTCAAAACCCCAATAAGATTTTTCGTATTGCCCACTCTAAAAACCTTTCATGGTATTTTAGGCAACGATACAATGAAACAACTCAACGTTGTTATTGATGTCAGGAACGATATTTTAATAGTAAACGGCAGTAATAAATTCCGTATTAAGCAGTTACCTGCACAAGCCGTCAACAATATAAAGGTCCGAACAAACCATATGTCCGATAGTCAGAAAAAGATAATAGATCAACTAATTTATGAAGCTAAACCATTATTTGCAGACCCAGAGCAAAAATTAACTTACACGACTAAAGTGGTAGGAGAGATCCGAACCAATACCGACACCCCAGTTTACAGCAGACATTACCCATATCCTATTGCTCTAAAACAAGAAGTCGAAAAGCAAATATCAGAAATGCTTGACGACGGAGTCATTAGACCCTCTAGATCACCGTATAACGCTCCAGTATGGATCGTACCAAAGAAATCTGATGCCTCAGGGAAAAAGAAATACCGACTGGTAATTGATTATCGCAAGCTAAATTTAGTCACAATCTCCGACCGATACCCTATGCCAGAAATAGGCGATATCATAGCCCACTTAGGGGACAATAAATTCTTCACAGTCCTCGACCTCAAAAGTGGTTTCCACCAAATTCCTTTGAAGGAGACAGACATAGAAAAGACAGCATTTTCTGTCAACGGAGGGAAGTACGAATTTACAAGACTACCTTTTGGTCTCAAGAATTCCCCTTCAATATTCCAAAGAGCCTTAGATGATATTCTAAGAAATCATATTGGGAAAATATGCTATGTCTACATTGATGACATCATTGTTTTCAGCAAAACTGAAAATGAACATGCTCATCACCTAAAACAAGTCTTCACGACTTTACTCAACGCTAATATGAAAGTCCAAATGGACAAGTGTGAATTTTTCAAAAAGGAAGTGAATTTCCTAGGATTCACCATTTCAGACAGTGGCGTTAAGACAAATCCAGAAAAGGTTGAAGCGATTTCCAAATTCCCCATACCCAAAACCCTCAAAGAACTACGATCGTTCTTAGGCCTTTCCGGCTACTACCGCAGATTCATAAAAGATTATGCAAAACTAGCTAAACCCCTTACCACTCATCTCAGAGGTGAAGATGGTCGTGTATCAGCTAAAGCATCAGATAAAGTACAGATAAAGCTAGATAACAAGGCAATAGAAGCATTCAACAAAATAAAACAAACTCTTTGTTCTAATGACGTAATCTTAAAATATCCAAACTTCTCTAAAGAATTCCATCTAACAACCGATGCTTCAAACTACGCAATCGGTGCAGTCCTTGAACAGGAAGGTAGACCCATTACCTTTATATCACGAACATTGTCAAAAACAGAGGAGAACTATGCAACTAATGAAAAGGAAATGCTAGCCATAGTTTGGGCATTGCAAAACCTTCGAATTTATTTGTATGGAACTGCCAAAGTTATTATATTCACAGACCACCAACCAATAACCTTTGCTCTAAGTAATAAAAATCACAACGGAAAATTAAAACGTTGGAAGAGCTACTTAGAAGAGTTCAATTACGAATTAAAGTATAAGCCAGGAACCACTAACGTAGTAGCAGACGCTCTATCAAGAAACCCAATAAACGAAGTCAATAGTACAGAAACCACAGTTATGAGTGATGAAAGTTCATCACACAATCTCATCCCCACAATAGAAACACCTATTAACGTTTTCAAGAATCAGCTATTCATAGTAATCGGCGAAAAGCACGATTATAAATTCGAAATCCCCTTTCCTACATACCATAGGCATATAGTAACACAGCCCCACTTTACCGAAGATGAATTAATCAATATTTTTAAGAAACGACTTGACCCAAGACTTATTAACGGCTTATTTACTCCAGAACACATTATGGGCAAAATACAGGAATTCTACCCACTTCACTTTTCAAATTATAAAATACGATATACCCAAAGAAAGGTAGAAGACATTACAAGCGTCGATGAACAGAATAGAATTATAACGCAAGAACATAGACGAGCACACAGAAATGCATCAGAAAATAAAGCCCAAATTCTAGAAAAATATTTCTTCCCACAACTACACAAGAAAGTTAAAGAAATTGCAAAATCATGCTTAACATGCAGAGAGTCAAAATATGATAGACACCCTCCACATCCTACAATTCAGGCAACACCGATTCCCAAATTTCCAGGTGAAATCATTCATATAGATATTTATATAACAGAAAATAAAACTATTTTAACTAGCATCGATAAATTCTCAAAATACGTTCAAGTCAAAATTTTAAACTCAAGAGCTGCAGAAGATATAAAAATTCCATTAAGAGAAATACTAATTGCATTCGGTATGCCCAAAACTGTAGTAATCGATAACGAACGAGCTTTAAACTCAGCCTCCATAAAGTTTTTGCTGCAAGACCAACTAGGTATCGAAGTCTATACAACCCCTCCGTATAGTTCAACAAGTAATGGACAAATAGAGAGATTTCACTCCACTCTGTCAGAAATAATGACTTGCCTAAGAAAAGACAATAAAGATATGAGTTTCACAGATACACTCTTTAAAGCAGTACAAGAATATAACGCCTCTTACCATTCAGTTACTAAAAGAAAACCAATAGAGATATTTTTCGGCACAACAGTTCAGGATAACCCAGAAAAAACAGAAGAGAATAGGAAAATAATATCCAACAAATTACTAGATAAACAAAAATATGACTTAAATTACCACAATAGAGAGAGACAGGAAATCAAAACATACGAACAAGGGGAGATAGTCTATGTAAAAATAAACAAGCGCTTAGGTTCAAAACTCACACCCAAATATAAAAAAGAAACAGTAGCAGAAAACAGAAATTCGACCATTAAAACAGTTTCAGGAAAAATTATCCACAAAAGTAACATTCGAACGTAATTTGCAGGATATTCGCACCGCTATGTCTGGGTATAACCACAATCCTTGACTACTCACACTCTCAGTTGATTCCGATAAAGACAGGAACTTCGGCAATGCAGAACGGAACTTTCAAAATTATCCATGTATTTGACATTTCAGAATATGAAAAAATCTTCGGAACTTTCGAAGAAACTCTTAATAATATAAGCACCTCACACCAGATGTACCCACTGCTAAATTATGAATTAAATAGCGTCAGAAATGATTTGCGTAGACTCAAACCCTCCAAAAGAGTGGCAAGAGCAATTAATGCATTGGGAACAGCATGGAAATGGCTGGCCGGTACACCGGACCATAGTGACCATGAGGTTTTAATTACAAAAATGAATGAGCAATTAGAAAATAATAATAAACAAGTAGTTATCAATAGAGTATTGCAAGATAGAATAAACGAAATCACACAAACTTCAAATAACATAATGAAAATTGTAAAAGATCATTCTAATATTCAAGAGGAAAAAATCGCGTTTTTTAAATACAAGCTCCAAATCTTTAAAGACGATTTAACTAATTTAATTCATGCCATAGACTGGGCAAAAACAAATACAATTAACTCAATAATACTGTCAGAATCCGAAGTCAAAATAATAGAGCAGATATTAGAAAGAGAAAAAATCATGTTCTTAAATGCAGAAGAATTGTTAGAATTTAGCCAAATAAAAATCGCAAGTAATGAGAAAAACATACTCTATATAATAAACATACCTTTAATCTCAAATGAAATTTGTACAACCATGTTAATTAAGCCAATCAAAAGAAAAAATTATATCAATGACATAAAATTTGAAAATATTGTAAAATGTAAAAATTCAATCTATGCTATAAGAGACTCATGTGAGTCACATAATGAAAAAACAATTTGTAATAAGAATAAGTTAGTTGATTTAAGAAATGATACTTGTACTCTGCCATTATTAAAAAGCCAGCCTCCAAACTGCCGTGCTATCAACAATCAACACGTACCCAACCACGAACAGTTGTTTGTCGGAACGATATTGCTCAACGACTTCAACGGGTCAATCAAGATCGACGAAGAGGAAGTCGAACTCCATGGTACCTTCCTGGTACAATTCGAAAACTCCACGATACACATCGAAGATGACATATACGAATCAAAAGTGATGTCCTTCGCAGAAGCCACCCCACCGTTATTCCAAATCATGGCGGAAACAAACAAAATCGATGAAGTCCTCTCACTGCAAATGCTCAAGGAAATAAATCTAAACAATACGAGGAAGTTAGAAACCCTGAAGAGCAGCAACAATATAAGAGCAACAGTCAACATAACACTCTCTGGAACTCTACTGATAATTATGGTAGTAGTTGGATACTTGCTAAAACGAAAGACCCCAGCCACCACAGGCCAAGTCACAACATCCGAAGCAGAAAAGAGAGAAAATGCTCAAGTTTTCTATATTGCGACCGAGGACGTCCGCATCTAAGGGGGGAAGAGTTAACGACAGACCCTACAAAAGGGCATTGCACCGGCCTAATTATATCACGGCCCCAGTGCATGCACTTTTGACACGTGCGCTTTGTCAGCAGAATACAACAGCAACGCAACCGCAACCGTGGGAGCCTATCGTCAGCAATATTAATAAGATCAATGCACTTGGCCAAAACACATTCTGGTCAACGTGTGCATTTCCGCCACGAGCGCCGAGTCAGCGCACCGATCAGCACCACCGTGAGAGCCATCGTGTCACAAGACACCTATCATCAGCAACAGCAGTGACCACGGCGGCAGCGACGCCAATAGCAGCAGCGGCAGCTTTCATATAAATAGTACTTGTATAATTATTCTTAAGTTTAGTTCTAATCCAGCTCCGAAAGTAAATAAATGTTTTTTTAATACAAAAACTGCTTTCGAATATTTAATTTGTATATTAATTTAAAAGGTTTATTTTGACAGACAATTATATTTAGTTTTACACTAACGAGACAGAAGCCACATCTTAGCGAGAAGGATATTCTTAGGAATACAATTAGCAATGCCAACGTACATACATGCATCTATATGATCACGCGTCTCGTCTATGCAAAACTGTACAGAAAATATGTGTTATGACTTTGCCTTTGTTCTGGGATATTTTTAGCGTATTCTCAGAAACAGCAAATCCCATAGCGCCAGCCATAAAGTTTTGCGAACATGTTGAATTCGCATGTGATGGCCGCAGAGACGGCGACAGGGGCAGGGACTGAGACGAGACAAAGACAAAGGCAGAGACAGGAAAAGAAACAGAAATAGAGAGAGAGTGAGAGAGAGGACAGACAGTGACAGAGATAGAGATAGCAGAGAGCAGGCTGCATTGTGAGTGTGACACACAAATAAAGTCATAAACTGTTAAATCAAGCATAAAACCCTCGAATATCCTTTCGCGCAGCGCTGCTTTCATTGCATTATGCAGGATAATTGTGGACGAGCCTAGCGACCAAAAGCCGCGTCGCACAGAATGCTGACTGTCGAATGCCGAATATCGAATGTCGTATGTCGCCGCATGTCCTTGGGATTCACTTTCGTGGACGTCTCGTCCAAACAGGTGCTACAAGTTGAACAACAGATCAGATCATCATCAACTATGGCCAGCCGACAGTCTAGCTATTGGCCAGCCAGCTCTACAGAGCTACTGGGCTACAGGCCTACCTGGGCAGCCAGATTCGGCTAGATCGGAACGGGAACAAACTCACGTAACGTCAAATCCGAGGCTAGCCGGATTTCGATCAAAACAAGCCTCTAGATTGGCCCTGGACTTGGAATTGGCTAGTCTGGCCGGTGCCAGACACACATTCCGCAGTAACCAAGACAGAGACAGCGACTGCCATAGGCGGGCAGTCGGACAGTCGGGCAGCCGGGTCGGCCGGCAGCGTCAACCATATACAAAAGGATTTATGGCCCGCGCGCGAGTTTAGGCAAATTTTGGCAAGCCCACCGACCGACTACCTAGCCAACCTATATATTGCGCGAGTGCACTCGGCCAGAGCATCACTAGCAATTTGGACAGCCGAGCAGCAGCACACGCAAGATGTCATCCGTCATGCATTACTATCCAGTGCACCAGCCCAAGATGAACGCCTATTCAGCGCCCGCGGTCAAGTACAGCAATGTAAGCAGCAATCATCTCAGTAAACCAAACTACAAGTTGGCTAATCTCTGTTCTCTGCTCTCTGCTCTCTCCCTCTCAACATTAGCTCCTGTATGGCCACCATCACAGCACGCAGCCAGTGACAATGCAGCAACTGCAGCCAGTTCCGGTCGTGCATACAATGCCCACCTATCAGCCGCCCACGACGCTGCCTCAGTCAGTGGGAGAGCAGCCCTGTCAGCAGCTCTCGTCCGACGAGAATATGCCGCTGCAGCCGGCGCAGGAGCAGCGCGTCAAGCTGAAGCGATCGCGCACCGCCTTCACCAGTGTCCAGCTGGTGGAGCTGGAGAACGAGTTCAAGAGCAACATGTATTTGTATAGGACGCGCCGCATCGAGATCGCGCAACGGCTGTCGCTGTGCGAGCGGCAGGTGAAGATCTGGTTTCAGAATCGTCGCATGAAGTTCAAGAAGGACATTCAGGGCCATCGGCAGCGTGATGCCAAGCCGAATGCCAAGCTGTCGCAGCCACAGACGGAGCAGAGTGCTCATCGCGGCATTGTGCAGCGTCTCATGTCCTACTCCCAGGATCCAAGTGCGGAGAAACGGTCAGCTAATTTGACGCCACCCGCTATTCCGGCCACGCTGCCAAATCCCGTACAGAGCTACTATGCGCCGGCAAAGCCCAAGCCCAAGCCCCAATCAATGGCCAGTGGCACATCTGACCTCAGCGAAATTCTGGAACATCTTGCCCAGTCGACAGCGACGCCCGCTTCCAATGCGCCAGCTACGAGCTCTGTTTCCAGCGGACACTATTCCTACAATGTGGACCTGGTGCTGCAGAGCATCAAGCAGGATCTGGAAGCAGCGGCGCAGGCATGGTCCATATCCAATCCAGCACAGAGCAGACAGCATTCCAACGAATCCCATGCCAACTCCTCGATCTCCATGAATCTGTCGTGGGGCGAGCCCGTGGCCAAGGCCAGAAAATTGAGCGTCTCCCACATGAATCCCTGCACATACGATTATCACAACTGATGCCATATTTGATAATGTATAATTGATAATTGATATTTGATAAGTTTTATTTTATTTTTATTTTTTTCTGTTAAGTAATCGTCCCTGGTAAGATACCGCCCGCGCCGACGCAAAAGGCGCAGCTCAGTGAAACATTTTAAGAACAGTCAACAATTAAGAAGCTTCTACTACTAAGTAACTTGAAGAAATTATTCAAATTACAATAGTAATAAATAATAATAATAATAAATAATATAATTAATAATAATAAAGCAAGCATTGCAACAAAAACTATTATTTTTTTTTTACAAAAAATCTTAGTAAGTCATTTATTTTTAGTGTAAATTTTCTAAAGAATTGCCTTAAAATTTCAAATGTCTCTTATTTTGAATTTGTAATATTTTCGTAAATTTGTTGGCACATCTTTTAGTTTTAGAAATTGGCAACATGTTTAAAACAAATTGTTTGGTTTTTCTGAAAATTTTTATACGATTTTATAACAATATGATTGTCATTTTTACCACTGAATCAGTAAACAACAAAAATAAAAGGTTTAAAACAAATCAAAATAAATAAATATAAACTTATTTTAAAACATATAATTTTATATGATAAGATTTTGTTTTTGTTTTTTTTTTTTTTTTAAATAGATTTAAACCTGAAACTGGAACCTCTCATGATACACAGAAGTATTCACTTTAAATAGGTTTTATTTATATATTGGGATAAAAAGAAAAGTTATCACTTAAAGCGAGACCTTTATTCTATATTAACCCTTAAACAAACTGCTTTTCCCAAGAGAGTTTCACTTTTGAACTGGAACAGCAGCATATCCATCATTCCTAATGTCAAAGCGTTTAAATGAGCAAAGAGTTCATTTTTGTGGCATACTTAAACAGTGGAAAAAGCCGATCCACTGGCCACACCCGCTGCACCGGGCAGGCTTTTCACTTTTGCGTTTAATGTCCTCTTGCGGCTTGAGGGTCAAGTCGAGGAATTCCAGAGGCAACGGCAGAGCCAACTGCTGGCTCGCCTGACCATCTATTAGTGCAAGAGCAAAGTGTCAACCGCATTTGCCTTAAACGCAAGCCGAGGCTCAGGCCCAGTGGTCATCTTGAACAATTTGCCGGAGAGAGTGCGGATGGGTCTATGGGGAGGTACGAAGTGCTACGATTTGATTTATGGATATTTAACCGCACGCATTACTAGTACTCGTGTCGAGTTGTTGGGACACTTGTTTTTGGGCGACATCTTTGTGGAAATGCGACTCGGCTGCTGTTGCTGCTGCTGCTGCTGCTGCGGATGCTGGTCTAAGGAATGTCCTCGAGAAGAGGCACAAACACACACACACATGCCACAAAACACGCTTAGTTACTCCGGCTTGAAGTGACTTTTGGGGTTTGGCCTGGGGTGGGTCTGGGCCGTGGCAAATCGCTTCCCCTGGGAGTAGGAAATTCGTCAGTGCGTAAATAGTGCCAAGGAGCTGGCCCAACAAAAAGGGGTGGGACCTTGGAATTTTCATGCGCATTGTTGACATTTGCGAGCATGTGTCAGACGCGTTTGCGGTAGCCACAGGCACTGGCAAGTCCTTGACATCACATGTCCTTCGCCTTGCTCTCACACACACCCAGACACACGCACACACACCCACACCCACACATTTCTCTGCCATAATGAATATAGATGTGATTTCGGCTTGGAAGCGTACTGGGGCGTGGCTAATCGTCTGGCCAGTTGAACGATGCTAATCAAAGCCGCATAAAACGCCAGCTGCAATTACGCGAAATACCATTGTAATAAACATGTCCAACAGATTGTTTCAATTGTAGTTTCCATATGCCTTATGCCATCCCTATCCATCCATTCCATTCAACTCAATCAATCCCAACTCATCGAGGCACTTGCTCCACTCTAACTGTAAGCAAAGTATTGTCATTTTATTGGACTGCGGCCGCTGATGAGCTGCCTCAAGATGAGGCAGCTGAGGCAGATGAGGTCCTGCCTCTGCCTTGGCCTGGTCATAACAATAAATTCCGAACCGCAATCGCTGACTCGAACAGCCCTGCCACGCCCCCATCCCTTCAGCACCAAATGGTTTCTTGTTAATTAAATTAAATATTCACTCGGCTTCTGCAGTTGGAGCTGTAGCTGTAGCTGTAGCTAGTGCAAGGCCCGCCAGAGCAGCCGCGACAATTTCTAATTAGATTGAATCTATAATTTTTATGGCTAATCGCAGCGCGTTCAGCGTTTTCCGCTCTGAATTTTGAATTTGCGGCTTTCACGGCTCTCGCCAATTATTTCTTAAACACTTCGCCCAACAGCCGCAAAGCTAGAAAATGTATTTTGTGTGCTAATTAAACGGGCTCTTGGCTAACCACGATTCGCCTCTGCCTCATAAATTAATTGAAATTGCAAGCGAAAGAGTGGAAATAGTTGTGTAGGGACTTTCTGCCAACAGAATTTTATAGTGAGCTAAACAGTTTGCCATTTCCATATATATTATTTTTCTTGATTTGTTTTTAATGTAAACTTCAAACAAAATTACATAGAATATAATATAAATTTAAATATTATTTATTTTTAATTGACTGTTATTATAAAATATAAAAATAAACTCTGAGTTATTATTATTGTCTAATTATTGTATATGTATGTGTCAATATATGAATCGATATAATTTTTTTTACATCTCAGTCTATATAATTTTTGTTGCAAGTTGAGTAAATAAATTGCAAAAATAAATATATACTCCTATATTTATGTATAAATATATTTATTTCATTATATATTGTTATATTTAAATTTAGCTTCATTCTGTCTTCTTAATAGCATCTACAAATAATTTTCTTATTCTTAATTAAATGTTATTTCATTATAATTTCTGTAGCTCATAGCTACATAGGTTTCAAGAAAACTTTACTTCATGCAATAGCTGGAATTTCAAATCAACTCACTTAAATACGTAAATATAAAATAAATATAATCAGATTCTAATATGACAATTGTATTGAGTTGAGGATCACAGCCGGAAAACATTTATAATTAAAGATTATTTCATTTGCGGATTCTAATTATGATTTAAGTCACATTGTGTATATCTCTGAAAATATTCATATTTGAATAGATTTACATACTTAAAATTTGATGGTTTTATAGTTACATCAACAGCTTGAATACATTATGATTTGAAAAAAGTCTTCAATTATTAATGATCAAAGCAAACCGAAAATCTAGACAGATATCTGATTTGAGCTGCTAAATGAATTCGTTTTGTTTGCCACGTGGGCAATACTTTAATATCGCATCTTTGTAAAATTATAATTCATTCAGGTAATTTCAGCATGTACCTCAAATTTGAAATGGCATTCAACTTGCTCCTAGTTCACTGAGCCCGCTCTCTGCTTTTAGCATTTGCTACGCTCTTCGTTTGCTTTCAGTATTTTTGGCACGTTTAAACGTTATGACATTTCACAGACGTGTTAGTCCCTCAACGCTGCCAATATGGCAACACCTGTCGTATAAACAGGCCAAAATGTATGCCCCGTTCCCAGTTAACCAAAAAAAAAAAAACCAGAAACAAAAAAAATGAAATGAAAGTTTTTTCAGCTCACAAAATTTGCACATGGCAATGGAAGCGAATAGCAGGGGATGCGAATGTGTAGGTAGACCCAAGCTGCATGCTTAGCCTCAGTTTCAGCTTCAGCTTCAGCCTCAATCTCGTGAAAAATAGTGGGCAAGGCCTTTCCATATGTCTCTGTACGAAGAAGAATCAAGTAAGCTCAACTGCTGCTGTTGCTCTGTATTCCACGGCAGGATTTGCGCGTGAAAAAAATTCACTTTAACATTTGAATGCCAATTGCGCACCTTTGGTCCTTCTGCACAGGATTGTCGCTGCCATACACCGCATCCGCACATCCTGTGCGCAATACAACGGTATTATTGTTTGTTGTACCCAGCATAGCTTGAATCATGGGCCAAAGTCGTGAGGCTGTTGCCAGCATCTGTTGCTGCTCGCATTTCGGACTCTGCTCGGGGTGGGGGCTAAAACAATGTGCGACAAAATTTGAATATTTGATTATTTCCTCAAAATACGCACTCCTTTCTATACACAAAATACCAACTGATTGCAGCGCCTATATAGATAATATATGTATTTAAATATAATGTAAATTTAAACGATTTTACATTTGAATATTTATGATTGAAATGCTGAAGCGCCGACTACAAATTTGATTGCTTTGCGTACTCATAACCAAGGCTACAAGTGAAGCTTGAAACGAATCGGTTCGATCGCTAGTGTGAATCGAACCCTGAACTGTTTTAGGCTAAACAACAAGCAGTAGAGTTTTCACTTTTATTAATTTAATATTTATTCATAATTATTAAAATTGTGTAAAATGACCTCGCCTTTAAAGTATTTTGTAGAATATAATTTTGGATTTTATATTAATTTATTATGCAAAATATTATATTAAAATACTAATACCTTATAAATGTTTACTATAATACAGCATAAATAAAAATTTATATTTAAGAATAATAATACAAAAAAAATATAATACAAAAATATAATGAAAAATACATTTTTGAAATAAAATTGGCATGAATTTAGCTCAATCAGAAATCTGCCCTTGCAGCTTCGACTTTTAGCTATAATCGTCTCTTATTGAAGTATTGCATAATTAATTTTAAACTTAAAATTCTTAAAGGTGTTTGGTCTAATAGACTAATAGACATTTTGCTCAACACATTTTAAATTTTAATTAACATAAAAATATAATAATTATTGTATAATAATTTTCAAGTGACATCAGAATGAAGGGCGTTTATTCCAATAAATCATTCTTGTCAAGTCACATTCAGCAGCCACAATGGGATGCACACAGTTGTTGACCTCCCAATAAGGATATCTATAACCTTATACACATATGTATATACACATATTTGTAGACATATAAATATACATGTGTATATACATATATAAGGATGTGCCGTCTCAGTTGGCATATTTATGAGCCAATGGCCGGTATATTTTTCATGATGTAAAACCCACAATTAAATTACATGAAATCCATTTGTAACAATTACGCCGAATGGCAATCTATGCTGATGACGCCGGAACGCTCGTCATATGGACACACATACGACGACAACAACAGCAGCTGAATGCAGGGAAGAAAAAAGGAAAACAACTTTTGAGCACTTTGCCTAAACGCAATTCGTATAAAAATGCGATGCGTCATGTGAGCCATTTGGTCGGTCCGCAGGTCTGCTGGTTAGCGCGGCCAAAGGGGTTGCACGGAGGGATGTGCCGCAATGGTGCCACAACCAGTTCACCGGCTCGCTTTGAGCTGCAATTATTTATTCCTGCATGTTGCCACTTGCGTGAACGGAACGAGCAAACGAAGCGGCCACAGTCGAGCTTTGCAACGAGCGTCGCTGGCGCTTAAGCATGTCCATGTCCGGCCTGCCAGCCAAGCCAAAGCCAAAGCCAAAGCCAGAGAAAGAGCCATGCTCAACCTCAACTCCATCTCCATTTCCATTTCCATCTCCATCTCCGACTCCATCTGCATAGCCATCGCCATTGCTGTTGCTGTTGCTGTTGCTGTTGCTGTTGCACTCCTAAATGCTATGTGCACACGAGACACATATCCGCCGCCAGCTCTCAAAGTGCCAACACACAGGACGAGGTAATGTCGGCCGACATGCACAACCAGAGCCAGTGACGGTGCCAGTGCCAGTGCCAGAACGACAGCCAGTTCCAGTTGCAGTTTCCATTGCCATGAAAGTGCATGACTGCAAGTTTGTTTGGGTCTTTGGCTTGGCGTTCAGATTGCGGCTCTATTATTAGATGCCATTATGTTTTATAGTCTATAATTGATCCTCTGCGCTTGGCATGCGAGCATTTCTTTATCTTACAAATCGTCTGAGATTAAATGAAAAGTAATATGGACACATTGTACAATCCACTTAAACGCTACGTAGCGTATGGTAAAAACCTTTCGCAGATAATCGCCGTCTCGGTTAATATAGCGAAATCGCTTCAAACAATCTAATAAAATATTTATACAAGTAATAGTACTTTCGTGCAAGTCTTTAAGGACATGCCTTACATTAAAGCTGTTAAGTTAGACCTCCCAAAAGCTCGCGATTCTCCCGAAATTAGTCAAGAAACTGCTAAATGTCATCAAATTTAATTATTTATTAATCTGACAATTGTTACAACAATAATTAATGCAATCTGGTGTAAAAAACAGATATATATATATATATATATATATATATATATATATATATATATGTATATATATATATATATATATATATATATATATATATATATATATATATATATATATATATATATATATATATATATATATATATATATATATATATATATATATATATATATATATATATATATATATATAAAGTATAGGTGGTTCCAGAGTAAATTCGACAAGAAATATAAATATGTACATATATCTAAATATAGAAGCAGCAACTATATATAGACTCTCTTGATTTTCAGTATCATTTCAGCATTTTGAAAATATATGCTGATATACATACATATGTACATATTTATATTAATAGTTACATATGTATTTATAGTACTAAATAAAAGTAATTTGAAAAGTAGATTAAAAAATGATTAACAATGAGTATGCAGAAAAGTGTTTTAAGTATTTTACTCGGTAGATAATTTTAATAATTATGTAAAACTAAAAATTTTATTTTGTATTTTTATTATTATTATTATTATTATTATTATTTATTTATTTATTAAAATTTTTAATTTATTTATTTATTTGTATTTTTGTTATTATTATTATTTATTTTTTGTTAAATTGAAACTAACATTTAGAAATACACAGGTACACAAATATACCCATATTTTTATTTATACTTGCGTGTTGCTAAGCACTCGATGAGTATCCATGTAGCAGAATTGCTGTGGTTGCCATGCCATGGCTCCTTTTGTGATTGTTCTATAAACAACCAATTCAAACGTTAACGCAAAGATTTACGAAAATTAGCTGAACTATTAAGTAAAATATACGCTGTTCAAAAATGTATTCACTGGAACATCCACAGATGGATGAGAGTTTTCTGAAACTCGATTCAACAGTGGACGAGGTTATGAATTTGCTGCGAAGTATTATTAAGCCAAATCAGTAAATTACCTAACTGTAAAGTGATAAAAATTAAATTATAATAAAGTACACTTACAGAACTGAAACTTCAATTGAGCCAGAAGAGTCTTCAGACTGTGTTACAGATGACAATTTCATGGTCACTGTGAGACAAAATCCGGAGAATAAACCAAATAAGGACAAGGATCGCTTTACATTTATGAGACAGGTGGAGGTGGACCAGGCAGAGCGCACCAAAGCACGCCTAGAGCGTGAGAGAGTTGCACAGATATTTAGAAAGTATGAAATATAAACAAAACACTAAGTAAACACTATTTATTCTAAATATCCCAATTCCTTTCTTAGGCTTGGTAACGCCGACTATCGCCAGGGCAACTTCGAGAATGCTGTGCGCATGTACAGTCAGGCCCTTGAGAATATTAAGGATAGTCCCGTATTGTACATAAATCGTTCTCTGAGCTATATCAAGTAAGTACATTTAATCAATTCGTTGGATACAATTTTTACAATACTTTCACTGAATTTCCCACAGACTGTCGCAATTCAAGCGCGCCATCATCGACTGTGACTTCGTGTTGAATAAGCTGGATGAGAAGAATATTAGAGCTTGGCTCTATCGCGCCATGGCCTACAAAGGTCTCAACGACGAGGCCAGCTACGATAATTGTATTAAATATGTGCGCAAATATCATTCTAAGCAATTGGAGTTCATCGACTCTTTTATTGAGAAAATGAACAATATGCAGTGATTATTGATACCAAATAAATAGAACAATTATTGATAGTATATACTAAATTATATTCATTTAAGTTATATGCATATGTTTATACAGAATAGAATATCTATACATATTGTTAATGAAATTAAAAGATTGAAATTCTGCTTAACATATTTAAATATAATATTATATAGTATGCATTTAAATAAGTATTAGAGTAGGCGAAATTACATTTCGGCAAATCGTGACATTATTTATTATTAAAGAGTCTAGACATTGACAAGTTTGGATTGACATTAATATTAATTTTATTGTTTGCCAAAACCCTCTTACATTTACTGCCTTATATGGTTAGCTGTGTGCATTAGCCATATTTAAAAGTTTATTTGAAGTTTCGAGCCGCAAATAGAAACCGAAAACCCGCGAGCGAGGTAAATGCTAACTCAAGTGTTGTTTACATATGACAGCAGGAATTTTCATGTTGGTGTCAACGTTGTCAGTGTCAGAGAGTGCAGAGAGGAGCTGCGGAAGCGTGAACCGGCGAATAACTCTTTCGATTCTAATGCCATTCAATGGCAACTCGCAACCCCCGCACCCCTGTCACATGGCCCACAGCCCATTCTCACCCCGTTAAAGCAAACAATTCGATGGCGGTAATCAATCTTCCTCCACACTGTGCGAGCTGACAGCTCCGTGGTGTAGAGTCAAATTGCGATCTTTGTTTGTCCCGGTCTCGGTCCCGCTCCCAGTCCCGGCCAGAATCGAGTGCACAGGCCCCCCAATGTACCCATGCGTCACATTGGTAGGGGGACAGCCAAAGAGAGAGGGAGAGAGAGGGCGAGTGGGTGGTGGGTGGTGGGTAGTGGGGCTTGCTTGTTCCTGTTCCATTTATGCGTGTCAAAGGTTGCGCCAGAGGGCGACAGATTGAACCGAGGCGAAGGCAGCCGACACAAATGTTGTACTTGTCACGGTTGTTGCGGTAGTTGCATCTTTTGCTTCAAGTCCCGCAAGAGTGACAGAGAGTCAGTGACAGAAAGAGAGCTAGAGAGGAAGACGGAGAGAGAAGGAATTGGGGTATATACATGTGACAGGCTAGCTAAAATCTCACATGATAAATAGTCAATAAATACTTTTATATCTATATAAGCACTAAATGTGTATATGTGTACATATGTATGTGTGTGTCGCTGCAAATGAGTCGTAAAATTTTTTTCTATTCTTGTTTGATTTAATTGATTTCACTTGTCATTTAACCTTTTGACTAAATACTAAACAAAAGAGTTCATAATTAACGCGATTATTGCGGCCATAGATGTCGCATGGCAGCTAGATAGCTAATAGTTATAAGAATAGTTCATCCATCAATAGAAAATGGTATTTATATAGAATATGCGAGAATCAATCGATTATTTAAAATAACAATGAACATTAATTACAATTGTAATGCCATGAAATATATGAGGCCAATATCAAGCGAGAGTTACTAATTTTATTAAAAATGGACTTCAGAGTTTGGCTCGAGTTATAAATAAATACAAACAGTTATGGCATATATGTATACATTTATATACTTACACTATGCCAATGCTCAACTTTTCTAATCAATATTGGCAAAGTTTATCGATAATGAAATGCAATGCATTAATGTTATTGAAATAATAAAACTAATATCTGGCACAACAGCTGCTGATGAAATATTGTCCACAAAACAATCTGCTTCAAAGCGGAAGCAATATTCAAACTGAAGACATCCACACCCACACACACACACACACACACACATTCTCACGCATACATCTTACACAAATGTGAGTGCGTTTTCTTTGCCGTTCGAGCGAAATTTCAATATGTGGAAATTACATTATGATATGATGACACCGATTTATCTAAGTGAACAGCCGGCAAAAGGGCGGATATGAAACAACATTTGGCTACGATTTTTAATACAATTGCGGCTTGTAGCAAATTTACTTTTGGGGAAATATCCTAAAAAGTATATACATATATGCCAAATATGTACACAAGGCACAATATATATTTTAAAGTATCTAAATAATTTTCAATATTGTCGTAAATGAGTTTTTTAGACTAATATAATATAATAAAACAAAAAATATATTTTGTACTTATATTTATTTATTAAAACAAAAATCGTAATTGCGTTCAATTTTAATATGGTATTTGTACTTATAATGAAATTTAAATTAAAATATTTTAGATATATAGTCAACAATTTAATTCTATATTATTAAATAATGTATATATTTTTAAAGCGAAAATTATAAATAGGTTTAAAAATATCGGAGAATGATTATTTGATTAATATTAATTCAGCTTAATTTTATTTACAGGAGATTATATAATTTAGTTCAGTTAAATTGGAAAATAAATTATTAAAAATTAATCTTAATCATTAATCATTTAATAAATGTTGTAGAAAATCAAAATCAACCTCAAAAGATTCATAGGACACTTCAGATGTCGTTGGGGAACTCGAGCTGGAGGCCCAGTCAAGTTGTTGGGTGCCAATGGGAGCAGCATTTAAGTGATCGAAATTGTGAAAGGATTCAAGTGATTCAAAGGAATCATATGAGGCGGTGGATGAACAGGCAGATGTAGTCATTGAGCTAGCCGAATTCCAAGCCGATTGCTGATCTGTCGTCGTAGTACTTATGAACTGATCGATGGGTGGAATATATTGTGTTTCCTTCAGATCTGCACTTCCTTGCCATAAGTCTGCGCTGAGCCAATCATTTTGCCACATGCCCGGATCAGTCACACCAGGAGTTGGAAGTCGAGCAGGAAACTGCTCTACATTAAAATCGAATTGTTGCTCCATGGGGGCGTAGTTATTTGGCAGCTCGGTCAGTTGAAATGTCTCCGGATGTGGACCTCCGCTCACATATTGCAATAGACGTTCGACAATCATTTCATGATCACTGAGTGGTGGCTCTAGAGCATTAGGGGATTGAAGTGGAGCCGAATTCAGATACCCTTTGGAGCTCAGCTGCCTGTTGGCTTGCTTCTTGCTTTTCATGCGACGATTCTGGAACCAGATCTTCACTTGTCTTTCGGTGAGCTGCAGACGCTGAGCAATGCCGATGCGACGAGGTCTGCCCAGATATTTGTTCTCATTGAACTCGCGCTCCAGCTCGAGCAGTTGGTGACTTGTGAAGGCGGTGCGAGAGCGCTTGCACTTGGAGGCGACTGGAGGGCAATGGAACTCAGAGGATTGAGGCACGCTTACCTGGGAGTAGAGTAGAGAAATATTTATTATAGCATATATTATTATATTTCCAGAAAAGTCAAACTTACCCAGTTGTCCATCATCATATACGATTCGCTTGTATTGCAGTTGTTGTACATTTCGCTGAGAGAGCCGAGCTGAGCTTCTGTTCTGTGACACATTTGTTTTTTAACTAGTTGTCATTCCGTGCAGTCGTTTTACTTTTATACTCTACAGGTAAATCCCGCTGCAAATCGGAAAACTCTGCCCGGCTGCTACCTGTGAGCGCACGGCGTCACAGCTCTGCCCAGCCGGCTGTTGTTATATGTCGCGTCCAGATTCTGTCTCCGCAAGGTCCTCGACACATTTGGTAAGTGGCGTGAGTCCTGATTGCGAAACGACTGCCGACGATGTCGTATGAGTCTAATTATAATGCATAATTCAATTGACTCCTAAGAGACATTAGCAAGCCAATCGAAAGTCAGACATGTACAAAAATTGTAAGTGTACTGCGATTTTCACCAGAGTACTACAAATAATATAAATTCTTAAGAGAGCTGGTGGGAGAAATTGTAGAAATATTGAATAGAGATAGAAGATGGATCAATTAGACTGAAAACTATAAATATATATTGATCAAAATTTAATATGAATTAAATAGAAATATATCAAATTTGTAATATACATACATATTAATTATCTTCTTTATTATATTATGTATTATTATTATATATAAACATATAATCTAGATTTTATTTGCTAGCTATTTCTTATAACTCTAGCCCAAAATGTCTCTTCTCTACAAACTGTTAAAGCTAAGCTAAATATGGAAAGTTTTGCTTGTAGACCTCTGTCATAAAGAGTCAGCAGGTAAATTTTCACCCTTAGCTCAGATATGAAAGAGAAATAAATTGGTTTTTCCGCGGGTTTTCCAAAAGAACTGTCAATACTTCACCTTCATCTACCTGTCTTACCTGAACAAAATCGCGAGCTAAACTTAATCCCCGCCAATAAATATTGAGCTCTCGCCCGGTGCATGTGTTGCCACCTCACATACATATATAAAGTTTTATGGTAAGAGGCTAAAAGAAAAGGGAATCGTGCGAAGGATTATGCAAAATAACGAAAGATCAGAGCAGCTAACCAATCTTTAAGATTATACTAAATAACCTACAAACAAGATTATTTCTTATATGAGTTCACAAATCCATTCCAATAATCACTAGCATTCTACATACGATATTATGGAGTTATAACCCCGATTTTTGCTCGTATTACGTTGTCATATATCTAAATGTAAGAACTTGTTATATCAACAATTTTAAAAATAATTAAAAGTGCAAGAAAATAATTATTGTTTTCTATTTTATTTTTAGTAAAAATAAAAAATGTCTAATAATTACGAATATAATGGATAATATAATGGAGGGAAAATATATTATTTTAAATATTTCAATAAATTTTAACTATTGTAGAAAAATATTTGTTATTCTTCTGCAGTTTGAATTGTTAACAGTGTATTCGTTCGTAAACTTTTATCGGCCACTGTGCAGCATAAATGAAACAAACAACGAACGCAGCTAGCGATTGCCAATAAAAACAGAATGTGAAAAAATGAGGCAGCAGAAAAACGAATGCCACCAAGATTGACAACATGATGGTTAGACAGACAAGAAGAGGCGCTCAAAACAAAAAGAAAGACGCGCAGCGTGCAAAGCGAAATGTCAAAAATACGCAGCGCCGGAGACAACAAAAGTAAAAAAACAACAAACACGAGTGATAGATAGAGAGAGAAAAAAGAAATGGAAGCTCGTCACTGCTGCGACGGAATGTGTAAATAACAAAAAGCAAATAAATTCCGTCACACGCAACACGTTTACCGTAAAAACAGCGCTGTAGCTGCTGAACAGACACAGACAGCGCCGGCGACAACGCCACAAAGCGACAGAGCGACGCAAGCAAACACATGCGCTGCGACCAATCAGCGATGCGGAGACTTTGCAGACGCTGACTGTGTGCGCGTGTGTGAGTGAGTGCGGAGAGTGTGAACGAGTGTATGAGTGGCTCTATCGTCTACCTGAGTGCGACTGGCCCGGCAACTACTTTTGCCATCTCCATTGCGCATGCACGTCTCCGCTCTCCGCTTATCATTGCACGAGCCGTGGAGATCTAGCGATAACAGCTACAACAACAGTGTGAAGTAGAAGTAAACAAGAAATTTTAGAAAAGAAGTTATTAAGATATGTATTATTTATAATGTATTAATATTTTATTATAAGTTTGAATTTTTTAAGAAAACTCTAATATTTGTTGAAATCAAATGTGATAAGAACTTTTTTTATTCTTTTTTAGTATTAATTATGTATAAGTTTAAGAATTTTGAATATAATTCTTATTTTCATTATTATTTTCGTTTATCATTACTACACATTTTCAATAAGAGACTGACGGGGAATGCACAGTAGCACGAAGCACGACTTCAGCGCTCACGAGCACATCTCTCCGCTCTATTCAAACCACCCCAACTTTCATTGTGCTCTGCTGCTAACTCTGCCTCAGCAACAGAACCAACACAACCAACACAACCGACACAAGCATGCACCACACAAGCCGCTTTGGACACGCCCCTCTGATTGGTGGTTGTGGCGCTCATCTTTGAATACACAGTCGTCCAATATGCTCATTCTTGGCCACTCCTTGCGACAAGTGCGGACAAGTTTCAGTGCGTTCGGTGCTATTGGATGAAATGGTTGGCTAAGTGTCGTGCCGCACGAAGCAGCGTCGTATTGCCCAAACCGGAGGGAGAGTTGCGATTCTGAGTCTGATTAGTCTTGGCGTGAATAACTGATATATTGGCGAAACATTAAGCCAAAGCTCAACAACTGTTTGTGCGAATTGTGCAATAAAATAATGTATATTATTTAGTTGAAATAAATAACAAATATTAACGGCAAAAGCCAGCCATCGCGGCCGCAACAAAAACAACTGAAACCGGTTCTGCGCACCGATACGTGAGACCAGAGCCTACGCCGCAGGCCAAAGAGAGACAGCTATACAGGCAGCACATAGTTGGCGCGAATGTGTAGAAAAGTGTAACTTGTAACTACAAATTGCAGTGCAACTGTATGTGTATGTGTGTGTCAGTGTGCGCGCATGTGTGTATTTGTGTATGTACGCTGGCCATTGCAAGATCAGCTTCGGTGTGTTTTTTGTCGCATTGCCAGGCCCTTAGCTCAGCTTACAAGCAAAACTTCAACTGAAATTGTCGTTACGCATACGCAACGTTGTGCCGCGTAGCTAACTATTGCATTATCGTGCGTCCGTCGTGTTGTGCTCTGTTCCCATTGTTGTTTTGGCACTCGCGTCGCCATGGGTGCCAAGGTGTGTAAAACTGTAGCTGTAGCTGTAGCTGGCAACTCGACATGATGGAACAACTGCCACAGTCTCGCTTGGCTAAACACCAGCGTTCGCCATCGCCATCGCCATCGCCATCGACATAGTCGGAGCAACGCGTCGCGCTTGTCGCTGACAACTTTGTGCCTGCTTGGCGGTCTTATCTGACCCTGTTCGTAAATATCTCTCGAAAACACACATAATAATATACACAGTACTCAATTAGATAGTACTCGATTCGCATAGTTTTAAATGTGCTGCTCTACACGCAGAAATATGTATGTCAAAAACCCGCATTGTGTCAAAGTGCTAAAAATGTGAGAAAAACACGAAAACATCGCGCGCAAAATGGAAACTTATGAAAACTAACGCTGCACACGGAACTGTCACAGCGGGCTCTAGAAATGGTGCGTGGTGGCTCTCTGATTAATAATAATAACTTTATTTTGTGCTTGTTTTATTTTTTATATATTTTACTTAATTTTGTAAAAATTTTCTAGTTGACTTATAAAAGTAGTTGACTATTAAAAATATATTAATTCAATTTCTGTTTGCATATATCAGTTTTTTTTTTTTTTTTTTTTTTGTGTTGCAGAACTATACAAGCATGTTATCTTCCTTTTATTATTCAGAAATCAGAAATCAGAATCAGAAATTTTATTTTCAGTTCAATATATATTCTGGTGTCTTTTGTCTACTACATATGTATACGTAAATTGCCGCTTTTGCTAGGCCTAAGCAATATATTTTTTATAAATAATGATAGCTTGGCATGCAAAAAAAACTATATTTTAGTTCGTTTCATGTCGCACTGCCTATGGCACAATTTCTGTGTAGCTTTTCCGTAGAATTTAAATTTATATTTCTTTTTCCGTCGGCCATTTTGCTTAGGCAAACTGTAAAAAAAATTAAAAATGAGAAGTGAACAACAATATAAAAATAAAATTTTTCACAAGAATTTTGAGAGATTTTCTTATTTATTAGCCTCTAATAATAAATTATAATAAATATTTGTTATAACATTCTTTCTTCTTTGATAACATTTATTATTTGCTATTGCTTAAAACCTTTTATTAAAAATAAAACAGCTAATTCGTCGAATTTTCATTTAAATTTAAATTGGATTTTTTATTTATGATACTACAATAATTTTTTAATAAATAATATAATATTTGTTTTTAATTTTTAGTTTTTTAATTGTTACAGAGAATTATTTTTAAATAACAAAATAAATAGTATAATAGTCTACAACGAATAATACTAAATTTCATAAGTGATTTGTCACAATAATAATGCAAATATTTTTACTGACATTATTTTTGAATTTTTTCTTTGCAGATGCACAAATAAAAGAACACAAATTGAAACAAGCAAATTTGAAGGAAATAGACAACAAAAGTCCATAAGAAAATCTAGTTTACAATGCAAGAGGTGTGCAGCACATTGGACACCAACCCGATGGGCGCTCAGATCAAATCCGAGTCGCCCCTGAATCCCCTACAGGTGCAAACGGGCCAGACGACGGTGTCGGTGCCAATTGTGCCCGGAGCTGGGCCCCAAGGACCGCAGGGACCGCCGCCAGCGGTGATGCTTGTCAACAAAATGGCACCGAACTGTGATAAACGAGCCGCCGACACCGCCTACTGGATGGCCACCGAGGGGGGCTTCATCAACTCTCAGCCCTCGATGGCCGAGTTTCTCAATCACCTGAGTCCGGAGAGCCCGAAAATTGGCACACCTGTTGGCGTTGGTGTTGGTGTTGGTGTTGGTGTTGGAGGCGGTGTCGGTGGCGGATATCCGGTTAATGTCGGCGGTGTGCCACAGACACCGGATGGGATGGACTCGGTGCCCGAGTATCCCTGGATGAAGGAGAAGAAGACATCGCGCAAGAGCAGCAACAACAACAATCAGGGTGAGTGCCAACCCATCAATAGCCACAATCAAGTCTTCACTTAGGGTAGCAGTAGCTGCAATCAACTCTCCATTTGCCACTCTCCACTTGCCACTTGCCACTTGCCACTTGCAACTGGTGTACTTGCAACGGCGAGATGAAAAGCCGCAATCAGCAGCGGGCTTAGCTGGAAAATGCAAAGCTCTCATTAATCAAGAAATCAGTGCAATTTAGCCTAGCATCGAACGGCGCCGCTGCCATAGCCACAACTCCTCCCCAAGTCCCCAAGTCCAGTTGCTCAGCATAAAGATTCCAGGTCCCAATCACTCCAATCCAAATCCCAGCTGGCCAATCTCATTTGTAGCACACTCGATCAGCCCAGCACACGCAATGCGACTTCGCCTTCGTTTCTGTTTCTGTGTCTGTTTCTGGGTTCGGCTCCTTTGATGGGCAACGCGCCCTGAACCAGGCCCAAAGACCGGCAAAGATCTGTTATTTGCGATCATTTGTAACAATTTTCGAGAGTGCCCGACGTCGATTCGTCAGTGCGACTGATGAATACAGCTCAACGTCTTCGAGCTGGGCGCGTTTAGTTCTTTTTTTTTTTTTTTTGTTTTATTTCTCTTTTAGTTTTCGGTTTTTTCTTTATTTTTTTACCCCGATGTGTCGATTTCATTTGTGCAGCAGAAACTGCGGCCAGCCTGCGACTCTGGCCGCAACGTTTTAAAATAAATGAGGTATCAAGGTTGTCTGGCCATACGTTTTCCTGTCCAGGCACAGGCACAGGCACAGTCACAGGTACAGGTCCACTCTATCCAGAGAACAGGGTCGGTCCAGGGCCACGCATATGCTCAGTCTCCCTTGCCTCTGCTGCTGCAGATACTCCCTCTCCCCTCTGAGCGATTGCAACCTGTTATTTAGGTTCATTTGTCAAAATATTTTTCCTGTCCCCTGTCTCGATAAAGGGGGCAGGAAAACAGCCGAAAGCTGGCCAATGTTTATAAGTATGGGTATGGGTATGGGTATGGGAATGGGAATGGGAACGAGCAGACAGCGCACAACAGTTGCAACAGTTGCAAGTTGCAGTTACAACTGTTGTTGCTGCTGCGCATACGTAAAAGTATAACCCCGGGAAATTTGCGGCGCATTTTGCATTTGTTGCCACATTTCGGCCACTATCAACATGTACTCCATGCCAATGCCATTCACTTGCCCCAACTTTCAATTAAAAACAACTGGACACAAGTCGAGCGCTTTTTCATAGCCCTCTGCAGTTGTGTGCCTAAGGCAGTTGAAACGTTTCAAATTTGAAAGATATGTAAAGAAGTGAATGGATCACATATGTATATTTCTATATATATATATTTATTTACATAATACATATATATTTGTATACAGTATTCTAACAATTTGCAAAAACTAAAATTTGAAAATTCCCTAATTCTCTCAAATATTTCATTTTAACATCCAATCCTATACTTTTTTTATAATTAGAATTAATTGGTTTTAAAAATCTTGTTTTAATTAGATTTCAAATTTCAAGTTTAACGCAATTTTATTTGCAAATTTTCTAATATGGCAAATATACATTATACAAACAATTATTAGCCATTAGCTAGCTAAAACTGCGATTAAATATTGTAATGAAGCAAAATCAGCCTAAGATGGCAACAACATTGAAACAACTTCATAAAAACAAATGATATGCTCTTAAAGCGCACTTACTACAAGGTTGCTTAGGTGTAATAAATATCTACTGGATGTGTGTGTGTTTGTGTGTGTGTGGCCAACATAGACTTCGACTAATACAATGCCAATTAATATCAACCACACCATCATGTTGACAAATGGCAACCACTAATCGGAGAGACGCTTCAAGTGTAACCTGAAATCCAAACACGTGGCCAGCGACATCTTCGATTCCCCAGCGAGCGTGAGGGCGGGTTCTGTAGCAAATCCTAGAGGAAGGATAAGCCCAACTGAGTTCCTCGACTATGCCACGTCCGAGTGAAAGTGAGCCAATAAATAGCGTGAAGCATTCCAAGCGCCAACACCACTCGCACAGAATCTGTTGAAGGGTCAATACATCTTAGCTCCCACACACACACACACACACACACACACACACACATATTCACATAGGGCGGCATTCGACTGGGACTGTGGGACTACATGCTGAGCGATATGGATTACAAATGATGTTGTAAATGTCTGTCCGTTTGCCAAGCGGGCGGCAGGTCGGACAAATGGACAGAAGGAGAGAAAACTGAGCACGTTGTTACGGCTTTCAGTTGACTCGACAAATGCTTGTGTGTGTGTGTGTGTGTGTGTGTATGTGTTGGTTTAACAGTTTAATTTGTTAATGTTGTCAAATTAATTCCATGTCAGCTTGTATCCGCTTAGAAGTGTTGGCAGTATCCCACAGAGTCCGAGGATCATTACAAGTGAAACTCATGCGGCGGGCTAAGCTTACCTCTTGCTAAGTATATAGAGCTCTGAACCTGGGTACTTAAATTAGTTTATAAACTGTTAAATAATTACTATTGAATGAAACCAAAGACATATATTGTATTTTAAAGAATCTTTCATATACATTTTTCGGATCACACTTGTTGAGAAGAAATTATTTAAATATCATCAATACCATTTAAATTACATAAAGTAGAGCTGAACTATTTATAATATTCTCGTGATTTTAGTAGATTAAGTTGAAAAGTTTTAAGAACAAAATTATTATTTATTCGAATTAACATATCTATTATATTGGAAATTATATTTAAACTTTAAACTTAGTAACATTTTGCACGATAGATTGAAGCCCTTATATGTTTACGAAATTCCTAATGCTTTAGCAGATCTTGGCTTTAGTTAAAATTTACCTATTTCAATTTGACCTAAAGGGTTAAATGAGAAAGTGTTTAGTGCGAAAAATATTTATCTTAATATAAGAATATATATGGATAGAGTGATACAGATGTATATTAAGTAAGCATTCTAATTTAAGTTTTGTTTTTTCAACAAGCCTCGAATGCAGCGAGTCCAAATTTGTTATTATCTCTTCTCTCATTGCCTCTCTGCTAATACCTCTCTGCTCTTCGCTGGCTTTACCGACGACCATATCGATACACTCGGTCAAAGTGACTCTCTCTCTGTCAGACCTCGTTACTTGCTCTTCTTCTTTCTTCCACTTTCTTCTACTTTCAAAATGTAAAGCTAGTTAGAAGTTGTTCGGGTTAAGGTTTTACTAACATTTAATGTGAATAAAATAAATCTCCATCAATTATACGATACGATATATCCAGAGATATATTTCAGTCGTCTCTCTATTCCTTCATGCTTTAATCCGCTTGTTGCGCTCACCGCAAATCGTTTGCTTCACATCCTGAATTTTAATGTGCTCGCGAGAAGAGTGTATGAGTGTGAGTTTAAGTGTGTGTGTGTGTGTGTGTGTGACTGGGTGTGCGCTAAATGGTTGTTTTGGGCTTGAAGTGCATACCCCGTTGGGCTGCTCTGTCTATGCCTGTGTGTGTGTTTATGTGTGTTGCTCATGTGTGCGTACACGAATACAAATTGTTTTGTCAATTTGCTGCTGCTGCCTCGGGCGCTTATTCACTCACATAATTGAAACAATAAAATTTCGACTTGAATAAAGTGTTAATTAGGCGTAAAGCTTCCTCATTTCATGCACTGTAGGCGAAGTTGAGATACGAAGCGTTTATGGCCCCGCAAGATGCTCAGTTCGCAAAGTATCTGTGAGATACGAGCAAGTATCTCAATATTCAAGCTCCATGGCTGCGTGCCTGTGTATGCAAAACCGTGCGCTGCTTTTAATCCCACTGCGACCATCAGTTAGCAAAACCAATAAAAAAAGAACAGCACCACTCGACGCCACTCGGCTCGACTTGTTGTGCGCCCCTGTTGGACGCGGCTATCGAATCGCAATTCAAATCCATTCGTGCGCCATCTGTATAATCCACCCACCGACCATATGTTGCGCCAGTTCATTCAGCTCCGGCTTCAATATCCTTGTCAGCTCCAGTTCCAGTGCCCTGCCGTGCTCTGACTCGGGCTCTGGCTCGAGTTCGGGCTCGGGGGCGTCGCTGCATAAAAAATGCGTATCGCACGACTCGAAACTTACCCCCTGCGGATTATGATTATAACAAACCATTTATCATAATATTTATGTTGATGCGTTGTACTTTTTCTCAATGAAGCCTTCGCTGTCTCAATGCCCCTGTCCAGGTTCTTTTTTGACTTTCGGCTTTTGACTGCGTGCCTTTTATTAATTTTATTTATGATGAGTCATTTGCACATTTATAATTTTAACCTTTACAGTTGAATTCATTCAGAACAAACCGCAGTTAAATATGTGCAAAAGAGCCAATGGAGTCGCTCTCAAAGAGCAGCTCCATTCACCAGATGTAATTACATCTGTATTTGGTAATATATACATATATGTATATATGTAAATCAATCTGAAACTCAAACAGATTTGAGAACAAGGAATTGTGTCTGCATTTTAATGGACTTTATTTCATTTATTCCATAAAGAAGAGAGTGGGGGAATCTAGTCAATGAAAAATAATCTAAATATTTTATTTTATTTGATAAATTTATTTAATTTATATGTGACATATGCGAGAAATTTAGAAACATTGTCTAAGTTCGCATCAGGCTCAGTTGAAAATGGATAATTACATGAAATTAATTGCAGGCTCGTCAAATAAATTTTAAGCACTAATTATGCGTCAAACCACGCGAAAGGTGCTCAAAATAAAAAGGCTGGCCTGCTGTCTGAGGGATATCTTTAAGAAGGAGCCTCAGATTGGGTTAAGTCGCAGCCATTGAAAAGGTCGCGCAATTAATTGTTACGACTTTATTATGGAGATAAGTGCGTCGAGATAGAGCTGGAGCGCCGTCTTGTGGAGGAGATCCGGGCAAACAAAGGGTTCTAATTGGCAGGCCGCAGGATATGGCCAGGCAGACGTCTCCGCCCAAGGGTGTCCCTTTTCTTACTCATTTTTTTATCGCTCCCATCATGACTGTGAAAAAAATCTGTTACGATTAGTTAAGCTCGGGAAAAGTGTGCTGGCGGCTGCCCAAAACCAAAAAAAAAAAAATCTCAAATATATAAATTTTAATTTTTTACTCTTTCTTTATTTTTCCTGCTGTTGTGGGTTTATCTGCGAACTGATTTGTCATTATTTTAAAGCGCAATTTTTTATTCGAGAATTATGAAAAATTAATGTTTATGCCAAGCCCACAAATATCTGAAATATCTGAAACTCTGACCAACTGACGACGCTTTTCCAATAAAAATTTAACTGTGAGAAATTGGACGGCAAATGTTTGGGCTCAACTTTGACTTCTGATTGGAGTCGAGCAATAACAATGCGGGACACAGAGGAGTCAGATTAAATAAATTTGAATGGGAAACAGAAGCGCCTAAAACTTGCTCCGATATTTCATTTAAAATAAGGCTGAGTTTTTGTTTTTATGAATTGAACATTTTTTTATTGATGGGTTGACAGGTCGATTAAAACAGTTTAGCAAATCAATCATTATGAGTTTTTGACAGGCAAACAAACTGCGGTGTGGACATATATTGTGGTTCGGTGAGCTCTCTGAGAAACTCTGATTGTCAAAATTTAATAAAATAGATAAACAATTAAAATCAATAAGTAAAGTAGTAAATAAAGTTAAACTACATATATAGATAAGAGATTTTTATTAGAGTAATTTAAATAAAAAAAACTCACCATCCATAAACACTTCTTTCCATAAGTACTTCATTCCAGCTAAAGCTAGAAAACTATAATTTGCCTCCAATTCAATTTGCAAACAAAATCCCCATACTTGACCCACTGTGCGTCTTGCTCATTTGCCGTCAGTGAATTAGGAAAACAACGAGAGAAAAAAACGCGTTGACTATAGAATTAAACCGCGTCCAGTATCGATTTAATTTTATTTCCGCTCATTTAGCTAAAAGCCAAAGGAGAAGGAAAATACAAAAACAAAAAAAAAAAAGGAATGAAAATATTTGTCCACGATTAAATTTTAAAAAAGCATTTTATGAAATGACTGCACACTGACACTGGCCTCGCCTTAGAAAATTTGAATACATTACGCGTGTGGGCGGCAAGTGCTGCGGTGCGCTGTGGTTGGGGCTGGCTGGCTGTGGCTCTGTGTCTGTGTCTGTGTGGTTGCGGTGGTGGGTTTGGCCCGCTGAGCAAATAAAAGTGAGCAGCAGTAACTGGAACCACATCCCCATTGACATTCAGCAATTCCATTGCCCATCAGCAACAGCCCCTGCTCCTGGTCTTGTTCCTGATTCTGCTCCTACTCCCGCTCCTGCCCCTGCTCCTGCTCCTGTTTGGCTTGACAATGACACACAAAAGCCGCACACTTAATCGCCGCGGATCACATTCCGTAAAAAGCGCGACGATAAAAATTTTTTACGCTCTATTCTTGTGTACTTAGTGAAATGGAAGGCAGAGCCCGCGCGCAGTGGGATTGCGTCGCTTTGCTCACTTAGTTTGACCCGCGCTTGTCCACAATTTGAATGTCTCTGTCCACTCGCCGCAGCTAGTCGTTGCTGCGCTAACCATCATCGTAAAGAACAAAATCAAATCCGAAATTATTTTCAATTTGTACGCGATTTATTTTTATGTCTTTCTCTCCTCTCGCCCAGTTTAAACGATTTGTAAACATTTGAATTGGATTTTCGGCCATAAAAATTGCTTGTTGGCAGCGGCATTGTTGAGCGCTTTATCGAAATACCCGCTCTTCCCATTCTGAACCACTTAAGTTGCCGGCATTAGTGGCTGCGAGTACAAGAAGTACAGTCAAGTGCTCAAGTATGCGTACACCTCCTATTTATAACCGCATATCAGACCGTTAATCGCATTACCCACACTCGATTGCATGCGAATACAATTGCAGCTCAGTGGATAGCCGCCTCTACATCAACATCTTTCAGCAGCTGGAGGAGCTGCACTAACTAGCAATAATAAGTTCATAAATTATCGGATTTACATAAAACGACGCTTAGTTATCAATGAGCCACTGAACTACCGTAATTAGTGCAGGTGAGCGCAGACTGAGGCGCCCGCCTCAAGACAAATGACAGCGAAAAAACTGCCATAAATTAGTTGTATCACAGCTCGCAGTCGCAGACACCGTTTTAGTTTCGTCTGGATTCCTGCTGTAACGCTCCGCTGATTTGAATCGACTCAGCCCTCGAAAACTAATTAGTTTAAAGACTCGTACCACACAAAAGCGAGCGAAATCACAAGTGTGAATGCATCATAAACAGAACATGCGCGATTCACACGTGCCTGATAGCTCGCCCAGCTGAGAGTAGAGCCGGCAGAAGATTTACTATTACGATAATCAAGAGAAACAAATAGTTCAAAGCAAGATGTATTTCATATGAGTGCAGCTCTAGGCAGGCGTTACAATTTACTCTCCCCATTTAGTTTTGCCTGCTGAAATATCCTTACTAAGAAATATTCCTGCATGGAGCTCCTCATGCATATTCATTTTTACCCATTTATCTTCATGCTGCATTGATTAGTTCTCGACTGTTTTTGATCGAACTTCAGTTATTTATTGCCCTAAATTTAATTTCCATTTAGTGTTTTAAATGTGATAAATGTAAGCCGTAGCCAAAGGGCTGTATGCACAGACAAACAAACGGAGTCGGCGTTGAAATATTTAACGGCGTTTAAAAGAGCGTGAAAAGTCAACAAGGATAACAGCCACAAAAGCCGCACAAGTATGGGCTCGAACACATGCTCCTTTAGCCTGGGCACAAAGGTCGCAGTCGTGTGTGCCCTGTGTCTGTGTGTGTGTGTGTGTGTGTGTGTGTGTGAGTCTGTGATTTAAATAAAACTAATGTTTGTGTGAAATGGATTTTCTGTTTGTCATCGACTGGCACTGAGGGGTGTCTATGTGTGAGCGTGTGTGCGCGTGTGTGTGAGGATTTCCCACTGCTTGATATTCAAATAGCGAGCCGCATGCAAAAAAGGCTTCATGGATTCCGTATTCAAATGCACACCAACAAACAGATTTCAGATCGCATACGCTTAGCACGTGAATCCTGGAGCGTAGCTTCGAATCCTTGAGACCGCCTTCCGCCGAGTCATGCATCATATCTGCGACAGGCAGCAGGAGGCAGGGGGCAGTGGCAGGGTGCAGGGGGCAAGGGTAGGTGGTATGCAGCGCGTGGATGACACGTGATTCCGTTGGTCGTAAATTTTGCGAGCACGAATTTTTAGTGCTTTGTAGTTTTAATTTGTGGCTTGTTGAAAATGTTAACAGAATTATTTATGCGATGAATGTTGCGATAAAAATTATGATACTGCAGCTACTAAAGAAAATAACACAGCAAAACTTTGCAGCGGATATTGCCAGAAAGGTAGTCAAACAGAACACGTACTACCTGTGCGAGCGATAAGAATAAGTGTTTAAGCGCAGTGAGCTCGTATTTGCAACCACCCCGATATTTTAATAGACCTTTAACGGTAAAGCAGCAGCCGTGGCAGCAGCAGGAGCCGTAGCAGAAAATGTCACTCAGCCATTTCATTCATCTCCATGTCGAAGATTTTTGGGGTGTGTATGTGTGTGTGTGTGTGTGTGAGTGTCATGGCATCATCCATCATTTTGGACTTGACCTTTTTTTTGGCTAAGCTTGCGTTTAGCGGGAGCATCTTTAATTTTGTACACATTTATCTGGGCGAGAGATGAGGTGCGTGCCACACATGCTGCAGCTACAGCTACAGCTACAAGATACAAGATACAAATACACACGTTGCGACTTTTGAGTTATTTTGGGGGCTCTGCTGACAGCCAAACGTCACTTGGTCGGGGATAGAATGTGTGAGAGAGGGAGAGGGAGAGAGAGAGAGAGAGAGAGAGAGAGAGAGAGCCACTGTCAGACAGTCGGCCAGACATGCCACCCCATAAGCGAGGCGAAATCTGCACTGCAATGGCTCATTGTTGATGTGCCGTTGATTATATGGTTGTTGGTCCACCATGTCGAGGTTTCACTCTGGTCGCCGTGTTAAAAATGAATTTGTCATCTCTTAACTGTAAACTGTGTGACATGTTTGCGAAAATCGCCAGCCAGACAGTCAGCCAGCCAGTCAGTCAGTCAGTCCGTCCGTCCGTCAGCCCAATCGGCAATCAACAAAAATCAGAGAAACACAAAGCCCGGCCAATACATCAACGTTGCCCTTTCATTCAGTTCCAAGTCTGATTGATTTGCATCGGCGCTTTTTCTTTTTTTGTTGTTTTATTTAAACTGACATTTTTATTTCGGACGTCTTGTTATTGCTATTTCGCATTCGCCTTTCTGCCAAGCTGCAATAATTATGTCAGCCACATTTATCGATGTGATCGATGGGGTACAACGGATGCAGCTCATTTCGAATTGGAATTGGGCAGTTGATTACGAGCTACACGCTTGATATTAGGGCCTTCTATTAAATAAAATATGTTGACTGACAGGATTGTTGTTTGTTTAGCTTTTCACGTTGCTATATTTGAGTTTAAGTTTATATGCCGAACAATATTTTGCGAAAGAAATATGTTTTTTTTTTCTGTTATGGATTTCATGGAAAATGAACAGAGTCTTATTTTTAAAAAATTTTAAATAAACGCAGTGAATAAGATATTGATTTAAACAATATATATAATATTATACGAAATAAATATTATTATTATAATTATATTTATAATTATTATATAATTATTATTACAATACATAATATTCAACATTATATTGCCCTTAAAATAATAATAATATCGCTCCTTAAATTTGAAAACACTTAAACCATACAAACAAATCAAGATATTTCTTTTATTTTTATTTTTTAGTTTCTTCTAAACAAATAAAATAAGGCTACGAAAACAATTATATAAATTTAAAGAGTTAGAAAGAGAAAAAACCATAATAATCTATATTATTTATATTGTCTTACCATTCCGCATCTATGCACAATGAAAGACAATTTTGATAAAATTTCATATGGTAATAGCTTTTATTAGAATTATTAAATATTAAATTCAAATAAAAGAAAAAAAAACAAAAAATAAATAAATAGAAAATAAAATAACATAATATTATCTAAAATATATTGTATCCAATATAAAATAAAATATTTTGCTGCAAACATCAATTCGCATGATATTTATTTGGTTTTGCAATAGACAGGATTAGTTTTAATTGATGTACTTCTAGTAATAGAAGAATATCTATGTGTACATATTTTGCATGCGCATAGAACATTCTTTAGTAAAAACGATTTAATTTCTATTTTAAATGCCTGAATAGCTCGCAATTAATACAAATGCAGACAGCTGCAACAGATTTCGGGCATAAAGGCAACGTGTTGCATTTGAATTTTATGGATTATGTTTCGTAATTGAGGCGCACGCTTTATTGTGCGCAAAAATAAATTAATAACTGACATTTGAAAACACAGGTAGAAATTCAAATAAACACACATCGAGTTGAGTCGAGAGTGTAATTACAAGAGTGCAGTTATTAATTGATATTCCTACACGAATATTGTAATAAGTGGGCCATTTATGAACCAGCAAAATAGTTCCAATTGGAGTCACATTAGCCATACGCCAAACCCCCAGACAAATGCTGGCAATCACCTCCATGGTTACATGCTTCCGTGCTCTGGGTAATTGGAGAACGTTTAGCTCTAATTTTGAATGTCAATTGGCATCAAAATGGTATCCAGGTGGGTAGTTGGGTATCTCTATGTGCATCTGTCATATGTGTGTGTGTGTGTAAACGCTTCGTTCAGATGATTGGTCAAATTGCCTTGCGTTGCTTTTGTTAAAGAGCGTGAAATTGATATGCAATTAAAATAATATTTTTCCACGTGAGTTGCTGTATTTATTGTATAATAATTTCGCCAGCAATATTTATCGATGGCACGTTCCAATTGTGTATTGAAAATAAAAATTAAAAAATAAAATATAATATATATATATATAACGCCATTAGCAGCTGCCACCGATTTTGCCAAATGTGCGTGAAATATTAATTTGTTAGCGCGAATTTTAAGTACAGCAAAAATCCATGAATTGAGAAGCCGGGATATTAAAGCTGCCAGTCAGGCAAGCAGAATTCTCGTATCCTGCTTAATTTGTGGCTGCAAGGACAACGTCTGTCAGCAACAACAACAACAACTGCGACTGCTGCGGTTAATGGCTTTTGAATGCAAATTCAATTTTATCGCACTGTTCACTTTTTAATAAGATTTGCCAGGCAAAAGGTGCACCGTGCTGGAAATGAAAATTAGTTGCAAGCGCAGCCTAAAAGAAAATCCCAAAATGAAAAGCCAAGAAAAACCAGAATTCAAATACGCAGCGAGACACGCGACTGGCAACTGCAAAGACCAAAAAGAAACGAAAAAAAAAAATACATGAAAAAATGCTGTTTGTGGCGCCACAAGCAAACCACCCAACTACCCCCCGCCCAGTGGAAGCCAGAGCGGGCTGTTGGCAAAGCCGCAGCGGTGGTGGTTCACACACACACACACACACGTACTTATATACGTAGAGGCATACACACACATACACATATTTCGATATGGCCAGCACTTTTACCTTTCGTGCTTAGAGGGCACAACCTACAATCCAACAAATTGCGTTTTGTGCAAGAGTGGGTGGGAAAACTGTCAGAATGAATGAGTAGACTGGTCACACCTACTGTCAGTCAGCTACGGGGCAACAGCAACAACAACAATAACAACAACAACAACAACAACGACAACAACAAGAGCTATGGTATCATTTTGAACTGACCAAGGCGTTGCCATTGCTCTGCGTCTGCGTTTGGCTTTGCCTTCGACTGTTGTTGCCCGTGCGGAGCGCACAACAAAACAACTTTAAAGTTCACTTACATTTTAATACGTTCCTACACATTAGCTGTCCATTTCGCGTTTTTCAATTACGCAAATGGCCCTTAAACATGCTTCAAAAACTGATTATATATTTTAAATTGAATTTAGACATTAACCCAGCATTATGAGCAAATATGTGCAAATTATAACAGCTCAGACTATAATATAATACAGTAATACAAAAATGTTGCGAGAACACTACTTATAAATGTAAGCATATATTATTAGCATATATTTTCATTCATTCATATCTTTATTCGTATCAGAATTTTAAAAATTAAAAGTTGTGGAATCAATTCCAAGTCAGTAAATTATATTTTAATATATATATTATATACGAGCACTCTCTTTATATACACATATATATTCTTAAGCAGTTTAATGAGGTAATTTAACTATGTGTGTTTCTCTGTCGATCCCCCTCTTCCTCCCGTGCAAGCCTGCCTGCATATCTCACAGTCTGTCTCTCTGTCCATCTAAGAAGAGCAGGGGATGCAGAAGAACTCCAGGAGATCATTTAGAAAGTGCCTGCAGCAGCAGAGAATGTTCTCATTGGATCGACTGCAACGATCTCTACCTGGCGCCCTGCTCAAAATTTGAGTCTCACTCAGGCTGTGAGTGGAAGTCGCCCTATATAAAGGGCAGCAGCTGCGGCATTTATTCAGTCGTCCAGACCCGGTGGGGTCAGTCGTACCTGCAGGGCAATGCAGTGCGTGTTTTTTTTTTATTTTTTTTTTTCTTTTAATTAATTTATTGTTTTTAGTATTTATATTTAATTTTTTTTTTATTTTTAATGTTTTTTTTTAATTTTTAATTTTTTTTTATTTAAAGATTTGTTTTGTCTAAATTTTTTTTATTTAGAAAAATTTTTATTTTAACATTTTTTTTGTTTTATTTAAAAATTATTTTTATTTAAAAATTTTTTTTATTTAACATTTTTTTTGTTTTATTTTTTTTTTTTGTGCAATGCACGGTTGTGAAGCGGGTGAATTTTTTTTTTTTTTTTTGCTAGTATTTTGTATTCATTTTTTTAATTTTTAACAAATTTTTAACAAAATTTTTAACAAAATTTTTAACAAAATTTTTATTATGTTTGTTTGTTTTATTTTTCGTTGTTATCAAGCCTTCATTGTGCATTCTTCTCAGTCATATATATTCATTCATATATATATAGATAAACTATTATATATAAACTATTATTTATTATTATTATTATTTATTATTAAATTTTAAGTTATTAGTTGCCTCTTTATAAATATTATTATTTATTAAATAACCATGAAATCTAATTAATTAATTAAAATCAAAATTATTTGCATTCAAAAATCTTTTGATGATGAAGGTTTGAGCAGCTCAAAAAACGTTCAACTATCAAATCAGTATAATTTCTTCTCCACATAACAATCTCTTTACTATACAAAATATATTAATATACACTTTCGTCTCACATTTGCTCTAAACGACTATAATATACTCAAACTTCGGATATTCATAACTTCAGCTGATGCTCTAACTCCATCGTTAAATAATACTTTTGAAGTCAAGCTATGGATCTATTGCATCTTTAATGCTAATGAGCAATTTACTGTTAAAGTATCTCTGAGGCTAACCCCAGGAAAATGCCAGTCACATTTGATGGGCTTCAGGCCAGCTGCAATAAATATAAATACTCATATTTACTTATTATCTATTCGAATACTTGCTAATCACGCAGCTGCCGCCGTTTGCTGGCAAAAATATCTCGATTCATATATTGGACTGTTGCTCATGCAGCTGCCATAGACTTGGCTCCACGCCCAGCCAGAAATTATTGCCAGCCCAGACGCTATTATTTCCAAGCGCATGATTTTATTTTGCGAGGCACTCAAACTCCGTGCGGATTACTCCTTTGATATTTCGGTTGGGCGCTCGCTTCATGCTTCATTTTTGTGCAAATAATGTACTGGCAGACGGGGCACGATGTCCGCCTTAAGACATCTTCGCTATTTAGTTGGAGTCGGGCTTCTCACTCGGCTATCGAAGCATAGAAAACTTCTCAATTACTTTGGCTTGCAAGTTGTTTAATATTTTGCTGATGTCGCTGACTCCGGAAGCGGCCGGTCCCGGCCCGGCTTGGTCTCCCTGGCCATTTGCTTGACCGCTCGTTACGTGCTGCATGTGTTGCCCTATCAGCCTCAACTATGGCCCGGCTCACATGCAGCATCAGTGGGTACACAGCTCGAAACTTCCGCTCTCAAGTTTGGGGTTAATTATTTTCCACTTTTGTGCTCAATTTCAAAATACTTACTTGCCAGCGAGTAAGTAGCCACAAACTTTGCTCCAAGTGAACAAGAAAGTTTCTTATGAGCTACGGATTGTCTTAGTATAAAGTGGCGCAGCAAGAGAGTAAACTAATTGAAGTCGATTGTAGTTCGATATACTCTCTTAGCAGCCAGAAGAGTTAGTACTAAGCACAGCTTTCGAACAGGGATATAGCTTGAAAAAGATATAGCTGAAAGCTTCAAAATTCTTTATATTCAATAACTCCCAAGAAGTTAATGATATAAAGGTATTAATTTATTTTAAAGGATTTAAATTATATTTTTGTTACAAATCAAAAACAATCTTCAAAAAGAATAATAATGAATACTTAAAAAAGTTTTATTGCGCTAAATATTTTCTCAAATTCCAGTTTGTCGTGTCGTGCACAACTAAAAATAATATAAAGAAGTATATTTAAAAAATAAATAATTAATATAAAAATTCGCCATTAAAAATACGCCAGTTTTAACATGTGAATAATGTCTCTGTATTATATTTATATAATTTAAGCTAAAATTAATATTTAAAAAGCTCATTAAAATATTAATAGAAAAATAATAATAATTTTTCTTTTTCTCTTTCAGGTGATAACTCCATAAGTAAGTTGAAACTGTTTCTTACCATTGTGCAACATAAAAACCGCAACATTTTAAATTGGCTAGATAAGTACAGCAAATTGCATTCGTTGAGGCTCGAAAGGTTCCAATAAACCAACCTCAAAACAAAGCAGAATACAAACAAAATATATATCCACCTACATACATCAAATGCAATGATATCTGGAACCGCAAAACATATTTAAATGCCATTATAATATACGTATTTATTTACGGCCGGACTGAAAAGTGTGCGAAGGTTGAAGGCTGAAAGCCGCAAATGAAACGGCTAGCTATTTAAGCCGTTTCGTTTTGGCCATTTCAATTTTCCATTGAATTTTTGTTAGCTATTTTTTCTCAGCCTTGTTTTCGACTCTTTTTGAATGGGCACGAAAACAAGCTGCAAAAGCAGAGATAAAAGCATTACGAGTGAAATTATAAACATAATTACATTTTCTATTATTTTATGTGTTTCGCTTCTTTTTTTTTTCTTTTGCTAACTGCGGTTTTCCTTTCATATTTTGGCCGTACGAACTAATTCATTCGCACTCATATTCATATTTAGTATTCAGTATTCAAACTTAGTTTGGCTGCCATTTTGAATCGAGACTCGATTCGTCTAGACATTGGCCTCTACCTGAGGCCTCTGACCAAAAACTGAGCCAATCAACCGTCAACCATTTTCGAGCAATTCGACGGAAACGACGCTTTTTCATGTTCGTGACCAAAGTTTAAGAGCGCTGCGGGCCTGGACGAAAAAAAAGTATATATGTATGTGTATATATTTTACCTGAATTAAATTGAGTAACACAAAAACACGAAACACTGTTTTTTATGTATCGCAAAGATACACACACAGAGTACATATGTATATGCAGACTGTTCTGTTTTTTTTTCTTTTTGTACTTTTTATACTCTTGCCAAGGTGAGGCTTAGGGTAAGACAGCTCTGCTATTTAGAATGTAACGCGTACATTTTGACAACAGCTTTCAGACAAAATTTAATTAAAAAAAATATAAAACTATTAAAAACAGCATATATAATAAGAGTACTTTTTGGAATATCGAAATTTCTTTAACTGTAATTCCCGAATAGTTAAAAGTTATTCAAATTCAATCAGTCTACCACTAATTTCACTAATTTATTAAGTACTCTTTTCGATGATCTGCCAGGGTATTAGGAGTTCGTAGTTCTGCCTTTAGCATTTCTTGCTTGATTCCCTAGTTGGTCTGTTTCTGTTGTTTGCTTAGCGTAAAAAATGTACAAAGAGAGAACAAAACTCAAAGCGAAACACGCTACCAGTTTCGTCTGTGTTTTTTTTTTTTTTTTTTTTTGTTTTCAATGCCTGCCAGGTTGGCCCCACTTGTAATATCATTTGTCGACGTCGATTCCTGTGTGTGTGCATGGATGTGTTGGTCACTTTGCTGCCCGGACGCATTGGTATTGGTAAAGTGGTTGCGGAGGAAATAATTACATGATTGAGGCACTCGCACACACACACACACGTGTGTATACCCAATGACAACAACAACGGTCACCTTCTTGGCGGCGGTGGTGGTGGTGCAAGTGGTGTTGGTGGTGCCAGCGTTGTTGTCTGATCGAACAGAACACGTTCGCTTGGTCAGCTCCAGGTTCGACTCCCGCTCGTGCTCTGAAGCCCTGTGACCATTGCATGACAGGGTCGTGTGTGTAAACACATGGCTGTGTGTGTGTGCGTGTGTGTGTTTGCAAACGCCGGCTATGAAATGAATGGCGGCTTTGTATGCCCAGTTCTTGTTTTGTTGTACTCGCTTTTTGTTGCTGCTTGCTATTTCTTTTCTTTATTCCTTTTTTTTGTTGTTGTTTGTGGCTCTTGTTGTTGTTGGCCTTTTTTTTTGTAATTCATGCCAAACCCGCAACAATGACGGCGACGACGGCCCAGAGCAATTATTGTATCGCTTGCACAGGGCCACACCGGGCAGAGGCATATGTCCCTTTTGCCAGAGCACCCCTTGACCCCTTACTCTGTAGCCTCTGTAGCTCCTACCCTAATGCCGCATTGGACAACATAGCTGTTACCTTATTGGCTAGCGGGCCTTTCGTTAGGACAAGGGAAGTGTATGAATGTCATATACAAAATATTTTCGTTCTATATAAAATAATAATAACATAAAATGAGTTGTATAGTTGAAAAAAAAAACTTTTTTCCATAAAGCTCATTTTTATGTGTTATATATATATTTTAATATCTATATTATTTATATAATTCTATGTATATTGCCCTGTCGAAAAGTTTAATGAATCAAAAATAATTATTCCTTGCAAATAATATTTTTGGAATTAATCAATTATGAATATTATCATAGAAAATTCTCATTTGGAAATCAGAAAACATTAACTTCATTTATTATTACATTGCTAATTTAATAAGACTCCGCACTATTCAGAGAAAATTATTAATGAATATCAAAAACATTTATTTTTAATCAAATAAAAGTGAAATAAGTATTATTTATTATGTTATTTGGTTGTTTTAAACAAAGAAAAGTTGTTAGTCAGATTGTACTCTGATAAATCATAAACAATTCTAAACAGCCCTTAGAAGTACTTCTCTTCAACTTATTCACGGCAATTGCTTTGAGGTAATTCCTGTCATCAGATTCAATTTTGACTGCCTTGTGAACTACAATTAGCCTGCTCCTAACTGTGGCTAATAGTTCGTTAATAGTTGGCCAATATTTACATGCGGCTTGTGTTGTGGTCGCTTTATGAAAATATTTTCCTACAAATTGCTCATCTCGGGACTTTCATTGTCAATTGACGTGTCGTCGCACTCCTCGCTCCCGCTGTGCGAACGACTCGCCGTCTTGACGAGGGCTTCCAAAACGTTTTCATTACAATAGTGCGTAGCCGCCGCCGCTGCCGCTGCCGCTGCCGCCGCTGCTGTTGTTGCCACCGCTGCTGCTGCTGCTGCTGCCGATCGGACAAATGTGTCAGAGCTGAAACGTCATGATTAATGATGGTGGCAAGCATGTGGGCCCGAAGGCCGGGCCACTGAGTCCGTGCTGGGCTGCAGTTAAAGGCCCATACCGAGACAGCCTGGGGGTAGGGCAGTGCGGCCTGCCAACTGGGCCATGGGAAGGGACGCACAGACACTGAGAATGGGTTTGGGTTTGGGTTTGGGTTTGAGAATGGAAATGGAAATGGTACCACATCTAGCCCTGGCACTGTCTATAGCTGTGCCATCATTCTATCAAGGTAATTTAGACAAAAACACAAGAACACGACACCCGAAATGTAAACAACGCGCCGAACACTAACCGAAACACTTGGCGAGGCATTAGCCGAAATTAGGAATTAATCCTTGGCTGCACTCGCGGCGACTCGTTGGGCATTGTTGTGTCTTGACCATGGCAACAACTGCCGAAAGGGCGGGCAGCACAACGACAACGAAAGACAGACAGACATATACAGAGAGGGGTGGGGGTGGCATATGTGTGGAAGCATATGCTTAAAGAGCTGCAAAACACATTGATGAATATGAGAATAATATTGCCACAAATCGTGCAGAGCTTAAGCTCAGCCATAATCAACAGCAAGAACAAGCTGTTCAGGGCTTAAAGGTCTTCAAGCTAGATAGAGATATGTTGTATTGTTTATTATTGTAAGCTGTTCAGCTAAAGCCGTATTAGAAATTTAACAATTTATTTATTTTATTTAATATTTACCTGAGCTGTCGATAGTTAACTTGTTATTATTCTTATTACTTGGCAATCGAAATTTTTTAAAGTTAATATTAGCTTATAGTAATTTATCAATATTTTTGCAATTGAAATTAGTTTCAAGTTGATATTAGCTTTCCAGAGTTATATCTGTAACTGATCTCTTCTATACTTGCATACTAATGAAATCTAAACTCATAAAAAAGATTTATTGAAATAAATAAATTTTAAATGTATTTATTTCATATAAATATATTTTAATATTTTAATATATGACTAAATAATAGTTTTGTATATGTTGCTTGTGCAATTAAATGTATTTATATATAGTTTACATATGTATAAACCTATTTAAAATAATTTTAAATAATATATAATATATAAATTTTATATTATATTATTTTTTTTTATACGTCGCTTGTGTAATTGAATCACATACGAAATTTAAATATGTAACAACTTTTCGATATGCATCACATTTTACATAATCAACTGTGCAGAATGAATTTGGAGCGCAATGCAGGTGATTCACGTTATCAAATTATTTTCGACATGTTTGAGACCGTATTACCTGTTATTAAAGTGCACTTCCCCTCGATTTGAGACGGCGCAAAAATTTTCATAGAAACTCATTCATTAATTTTCCAAGAAAAAAAAAAAAACAAAAAAAAAACAAAAAAAAAACAAAAATTATCCACGCAGCGAATATACATATCTGGAGACAGCACCAGCTGCAGCGTTGTCTGTCAATGCCATCAAATCAATTCAATTGATATTACGTTTAGGAGCAAAAAGAAAAAACAAAAAAAAAAAAAAAAGAGAACAAAATTGTTTGCGCTTGTTTTTGGGCTCTGGGCCGCTGTGCAGCAGAAAGATGCGCCATTGCCTTAATTGAAACCGTTTAAATTGCAATTAATCAAACGCCAGAGCCACCGAATGTTGCACAGTTGTTGCCGAGTGGCGCAACGAATTCCCTCGACGGGAGTGGGAAGTTCCTCTGCGCTGTGAAAACTTCCTGCATTAAACTGCAAAGCCTGCCACTGGCACACATAGAGAGAGAGAGAGAGAGAGAGAGAGAGAGAGACAAAGAGGTGGTCTGAATTACTGTCACTGCGGTGACTAATTTTATCCTATGGATGCTTTTGTTTTAATTCTGAACAAATGAAGAAGCAGCCAACAGCCAACAGCCAGCAGTCAGCGGCTAAGAGCCAACAGTTCCAGTTCCAGTTGCAGCACATTCAGGACACAGCCACACGGTAACTGTTTAATCGCTTTCGACATGCGGATTTAAGTTTTTTGGGCCGCCAGGAGTGGGATCTGTGATAAGTGAAAATATGGAGAAGGACACCCCTCGCAGGCATTGAGCAAGCGGGCGGATGAGGATATTGCCACTGTGGTGTGCACGGCGACAACCCACACGAGCCACCCGATAACGCCGCCATCCACACCCAAGTACCCAAAGCCCGAACTCAGCTCCGACCCGCGCTCCACCGGACGCACGCACAGGATGCGAGCAGCGGATGCTGGCGATGAGAGACACGCGGAGAGCAGAGAGGATGAGGCAGATGTGTGAGTGGGATTGGAACTCGCAAGCTGAGCCTATGCCCGTGGCCTTCTTTTCTTCTTCTTGCGTTCGCGTCGTGCACTTCGTTTTTTAAGTGGAAATAAATTAAAAATGGGTGGCAAGCCTCTAGAGCAGGAGGCGAGGAGGAGAGCACAGCAGAAGCTGGGGCGCGTCGGCAGCGGCTGAAGGTAAAAGTTTTGGATAAAACAGTTGAACTTCAAAATGTGAATTTGATTAGGATATTTGCATAAAATTCTGTTTCTACGCCCAGCACTCAGCACGGGCCCAAGCAGAAGGCAAAAGCCAGAATAATACCGCCATAAAATACGGAAAACACACAAAACGAGAGCCGGAGTGGAGTTGGAGCGTATGTTCTGTTGCCGGAAGCGGAAGTATATAAGTCAACCTAGATTCTGTAGTGGCGCTTACGCTGATACCAAGGACAAATGGGCTTTCAGCTTGTGCACTGCTCGCATCTCATGTGCCAACTTGTCGAAAGGGACGACTTTAAAGAGATTCACGAGGAACCGACTTTAAAGACTGGGCTAGGTGTTGGGTACTTGTGGGGTTTTCAATTTAAAGAGAAATAGAATTCTCCATTATTTATACTAGCTAAGTCAGTGCTCGAATCAACTTATCTATAGAATATCTCAGGAAGTACATAAAACTATTTTCAATTACTCTATTAATATATTTTCTAATTATTTATGTTGCACAAAGCATGCAATCAACTCAATTGCTCTCCTATAAATAGAACTCTTTGTTTGCAATATATTAAGTGTTATTCAATTACAGTTCAATTCAATTATTGCTTCAGATCAATCTATCTGCGTAACTAAAATATCATACAATTGACGTGTGCTGCCCAGCCCCGGCTGGCATATTATAAATTATACATGTGCGCAGGACATGCATATGCTGGCTCCAATCGAGCTTAAACTATGTGACATTTAGCATATGTCGCCACCTGTGCGTAATGTACGATACACATGCACTTGACATGGCCCTGCCCAAGGAGCACTCTAACCAAAGCCCCCAAAACAAACTCCACTCAAAGGCAAAGGGAGCTCGGCAGAGCTCTGGGTCTACTTGGAGCTGGAGCTGTAGCCGTAGCTGGCATAAAATGCAAAACTTTTTGCCAAGCCGAGTTGCTTAGGCAAATCGTATGTGAAACATTTGGCAGGCAGCGATTTATTTAATGTCTTTGGCTCGCTGAGGCACAGACTGAGCCAGTGGCAGCTGCATGTTCGAGTGATTTAGATGATTTATGTCTCAAGACGAACACTGCAGGGTGGAGATTGGCCAGCTACAGCTACAACAACGAGCAGTACAGCAACAACAACAACAACTACCAAACTACCAACTACCGCAGCCTGTATTTCGGGGACAAAATTTACGCATGGCTCAAACATGTTCATATGCATATGCACATATGTACATACACATATGTATATGTATAGCTATATCATACATACGCACTTCGACTCGTTGGCTGTCATAACTCAAATTTAAAGGCGGCGCCTGTGGCAAATTGGAGGCAGCATTGCAGCCGGCTACAGCTGTGCTTTACGCATGCGGACGCTGGCCCCAAGAGAGGAGCAAATTCAATTATCGGGCCGTGCTCGTCTCTCAGCTCTCTTCCTCACTCTCTCTCCTGTTTGCTGCATGCAACACGCATACGCCGTGTGGACGCCGCAACGTTTGGCAAGTTTGCTGCGGTCGCAATTAAAGCAGCCACAGCACAGCTCACTAATTAATTTGCATTTGCGCCGCAAACTTGTTGATTACCAAATACACACACACACACACACACATGTACTACATACTCGCATATGTATCTGCTGTCAATTAGCCAATCGAGTTAAGATTTATCACATTTTTAAATAGTTTCTGTCCGCTTATCTGTGCACGGAGCACCATCGTGCTGATAGCTTTATTGATGGTCTATCGCCTGGACAAGTAAACGAGGCATTCTAATGCTTAGCCATAAACAAATTGATTTACACTGAGCAACGGCAATTTGTTGAGCTATTAGACTCCCATATCAATATCAAGAGCAGGTCAATTATGCATGCAAAGCATGCGGATGTCATTTGTATAGTCTAATGATATAATACGATATCGAGCAGAACTATTTCTGGCTCCTAATATAATGTTATTAGAGTATAATGCTTGGAGCAGCTTTTTATTGGCTAACAACATTTTTATTTATAGATTGCCACATTTGTGTCGCCACATTTAAAAGTATTAACTAATCGACTGCCAGTCGTTGGTTCAGTATTTATATACTAACTGCCAATATTTGTTCATTAACATACAATATATGAAATTTTTACTACAGAAACGTTTATCCGGATCTGACGTAGACTTATAGAGACGGCGATTTTAATATAACACAAATGTCACAAAAAAACAACAAAAATTACTTGATATACAAAAGATAATGAAGTAAATGAAGAAGATAATTAAGTATATAAGAAAGCAAAATACACAGTATGGAAGTTAGAAAAGTATGAACAGAGAGCACTCTGTCTCTCTCTCTCATTTGCTTTCTCTCTCTCTCTTTGTACATGCGAGATGGAATGAGAAAGAGACAGAAAGCGAGAGAGATATAAACAGAGAGAGAGAGAGGGAGTTGTGAATTACTCAAGAACCATTTAAGATATGCGAAAAATGGCGCACATATCAAATAGTTAACATATTTGCAATACAGTTTATTATATACATATGTAATAAGAGGACTGCTAACACCCCGGAAATCATTAATTATCATATTAACTAATTATAATCGACTAGTACGAAAAAGTAATGTTAATCTGTAAGTTATAAGTTAAGTCTATTAAAGTAGATCACGAATTAAAATTACATTAAATATTTGCTGATCTGTATGATGAAAACTCTTTGCATTCACTTGCCAATTGGAAATGCTCTGCTAAAGCGCACTATGTCTTATTCCAATCAAAAATTTAATGCCTTCAGACATTTTTAATAATCGTAATCTGGTGCGATTTCTCTTCCGCATGTACTTTATAAGCAAGCATATAAAATACCCGTAGTTTGTGCTTAAGCTTTTTAAGCTTACTCCAATATTTCTGCCGTCGATATATACGACTGTTTTTTCAACTAATTAGAAGAACTCTACATCTAGTCCTAAGTCGATGGGGCCACTGCCCACAGACGTCGTCTGCAGACTTTTCGCGTTTTCCTTTTGGCGCAACGGAAGTGACTTTTGTTTTTTTTTTTTTTTTTTTTTATTTACCGTGAATATTGTGCCGCCGGTTGTTGTTGTTGTTGTTGATGTGTTTAAATAAGCAAAACTTACGGGCGATAAAAATGCTGCAACAACAGCAACAGCGGGCTGATGGCTTACAAGAAATGACGAAACAGAGAACAGGGCAAAATTGCAAGAAACAGCAGTAGAAGAAAACGAAAGAAAGCAAGAAACTTGAGCTTGGCGTGTAAACGGTTTTTTTTTTTTTCTTTTTCTTTTTCTTTTTCTTTAGTTTTACTTCGGTAAAGCTTCTGATGTGGACAGCCGGCGTCGCCGACTGGGTGGCCACCATGTATTCCCCCCTTCCACTACCCCTCCAGTCAAGCTGACCCTCTTTCTCTCTCGCTCTCTCTCTCGCTCTCCATCTGCTGTCTCTTCGGGCGAGTGACGTTGCGTCTCTGTTGAGGACTGAGGGCGATTCAGTTGCGAGACAAATGGAAATGAAGCGTTTATGCTGCTTTATTGCTGCGATAAGAAAAAATGAGGCATTATTTTGTTGTTGTTTCAAGTAAAGTTTCTGCCTTAACACCCCTCTCCCGCCGCTGAGAGCCCCGCGTGCCATCCGGCTTACCAGTCGCAACCTTATTTATACGTATTTCTCTATATTTTCATTTTTGCCCGCGGCCACGGAAACGCCGTGATGCGAACTGGCCACAGGTTGAGCTTCGCCCTAGCCGTCCGTCGTCCGTCGTCCGTCGTTCGTCGTCCTCGGCTTGTGGAATGCGGCAATTTCCTCGGCGGTCTCCGGCCTCAGAAATATTTGCACTGGCCATGAGTGCGCGCTTTTCTTATCCCCAGCTGGATATCTGATTCCTGTGGCTGCAGCCCAAAATGATTTCATTTCCAGCTACCAGCTCCAGCTACCAGCTCCAGCTCTAGTGTTGAAGGCGCCACAATTACTTGCGTTTTAACAGCTTATTTAATGTGAATCAAATCGGGCAGAAAAATAAATTTTATATTCTTCAAACAAAAGCAAGGACCAAAGCAAACTGAATATTTAATTTTGACTGAGATAGAATAATTTAAAGATAAATAATTTACGCTATGGTTTGCCAATCGAATCGTAATATTAATTTTTAATGGATGAGTCCTTGATACTGTAATAGTAAACCGGAAAATACTAAAGTGCCAAATACTAAAATACTAAATCAACAAAGACTAAGCTTTATGTATTTCCATCTAAGCTGAAATTTAAGCTGTGCCCCATTTCGCATTCGAAGAAAATTCAGATGCTAATAAAAAAAATCAGCAAATTCAATTCTTGATTGAATTATTTAAAAAGTTTAAAACTTAACAATAAATAGTTTATAGAAAGTTGTTATTATTTATTATTTTATTTATTATTAATTTTTTAATTTTATATATCCTTTTTCAAATCTTAGCTTATACAGTTTGTAAATTCCAATGTTAAACATCCATTACATAACTTTAAAGGTCAATTCCAGTAATAATTTAAAACTCGTGTAGATTTAGATAAGAAATATATAAATAAGGATTGTTTTTCAATTTTCAATCGGTGTATTATACGCTTAGTTATCGAATAATCAATATTCCGTCGACGGCACAATTCTAATTAGAGGCCTTCCACATTGTAATTGCCAGCTCTCGGTTGGTCGAACAGGTTTGTTTTTTGTTTTTTGTTTTCTTCTTCTTTTACACCACTCACGGCTATCATCAGCAATAAACCGTGAACATAAACAGTAGCCGATGCGATCAGACAACTGAAATTCGCTTCTATTCGCCCAATGATCGATCACAAAAGCCCCCACAAATGTGAGATGTGAGATACATGTATATACATTGAGCGTAGCGTGAAGCCAAATGCGATCAAGAAACCCCCATCGAAAAAAAATATATATGTATATACTACAATATATATGAAATACAAATACAAATACAAATACAAAATACGAAATTCAAAAGCCAAAGCCGCATCATCAATTATGCTCAACATTGCTCAATGGCAGCCCGGCAACAGCAACAACAACAATACAAAGCTGTCAGCGCGCGTTGATCTGTCAAATGCCGCAACCGAAACTGAAAAACCTGGCCCAAAAGAAATGCGGCAGCCGCAGCCGCATCTGTAGCTGTAGCTGTAGCTTTAGCTGTAGCTGTAGCTTTAGCTGGTGGCAACTGCTGCCCGCCACTTGGCGACGCTTTTGTTGCATTTCCACACAAAAATATTGATTAATCACGAAAAGGCAGCCATTGCTGCTGCTGTTGTTGCTGCTGTTGTTGCTGTTGTTGCTGCTCCCATTCATGCCGCACACTCTAACTATGAGCGTATTCAATGAGTTGCGTCCAGGCGGACTTTGAAGCGATCTTAAGCTGATTTTTGGCCTTCAGCTGAGTTTGTCTTTGTCTGCCAAGTACACAATACGAGCACAAGCAGCACTGATAATTCTTCACTCGCTTTTTTATGAACTGGCGGCACTTTTTGTACAGCGATCGCCATTGTTACGCGCTCTCCACCTACAACTGCGAAAAACTGTTTCTCTTGGCATTTTTGCCACTCTCCCAACACGAAGAAACAGAGCGCGAGAGCGAGCGAGAGAGGGAGATTTGAAAACAGGGGCAATTACTGCTTCTGGTTGTTGTTAGTTTTTTTAGTTTTTGGTAATCGCATTTGCTAGAGTCTCATCAGAGGGTCTCAGGCCAGCGTGCAGAATTGTTGTCATTTTCGACCATTAGGAATTAAAACGCAAAGCCTTTGGCAACGTTTTTAAATTGACATCAATTTTGCATGGACGCCTGCATCGGGGCATGCTTTAAATTTCATTTTTAATTCGCTTTCAATCTGGCAAACATGCTGAGCATAATCCAGAGCTACCCCACACAGAGCAGCAGCGAGAGAGGGAGAGAGAGATAGAGAGAGAAAAGGGAAATGTAAATTTCTGCTGAAAAAGTTTCCCTCGCTGATTTTGATTGACAGCTCTTAGCATCCCTGATGGATTTCATATTTGAGCCATGGCTGAGGCAATACACGCAGCGGGCCAAAATGACAGACCGGAGACACAGCCAAAGGCATGGGCGGCGACGGGAAGGGGTATGGGGCATGGGGCATGGCTATGAAGCACGGGCTTAGGCGCTGCATAAAGTTTACCAACAGCTTTCATATTTCCCTGACGAGACGAAACGAAATGTTTCTTTCTTTCTTTTTTAGACACATGCGCATCTGTATACAAAAATATATGAAAATAAAGTACATAAGCTTTACGTTTATATATTGTATATACATATACAATATATATAGCAATACGTAGTTGGGCAGGCCATGTTGAAAGTTTTTCAATTTGAGCCGCTTTAAAGTATTCAACTTGAATCAATGACGATCTGCCATGAGCTATTTTTTTTTTTTTTTTTTCTTTTTATTTTCTGTATTAAAAATATGTGAGAAGCTTTTTTTTTATCGTAAAAAGTTGTACGAAATTTGTGACCATATTTAAACGGATAACAGTTTTTTATTGTGGCTTTGCCTGGGTTTCCAAATGCTTCCTAATGGTTTTTTGATTTTAATGTTTAAGAAAAAAATAAATGGGCTATTTTTTTTTAAACATAAAACGAGTTCGGTTTATTGCTTTAAGCCTGATAATGTTTTTATTTTTAGTTATAACATTTGTAAATATTTTAACAAAAAAAGCAAATTAATTTTTCTTAAAATAATAATTACTTTTTGAATAAAAATGTTTAAAATTAAAATTAATATAATAAAATGTATTCAATATTTAAAATCTAAAATTCCGTTTGAATGACTTAACAGAAAAAACTCGAAAATATACTAAATAAATTTTATTTTGTAAGTTTTTAATAATTTTGTAAATAATTATATTTCAATTGGCATATAGAATTTTCACACATATAAATTTCCATTCACAGCTAAAATTATATATTTTATTTTTATATATCTCAAGAGATGTTTTTAAAAATATTGAACACATTCTACTCTACCGTTTTGAATATGCAATTTCAACAATGACAATTCAAAAACTAAACATTAATCAACAATTTTCACACCTACCGCGCACTGCAGCCAACAGCAACAACAACAATAGCTAGGAGGAGGGTCCTACAGTTTAGATAAACAATCCACCATTCACATAGTTTTGTTATCAATGTCGCTGATGTTGTTGTTGTTGTTGTTGTTGTGACTGCTCTGTAAATGTTCTGTTTGTTGACATTTGCTGGTCATGAAAAGTCATTAAATATATTTCTCTAATTTATCTTTGAGACTGGCAGCTCGGTAAAAGCATTCGAGTTAAGAAACGCCCCGTAAACTGTATATACTTGATAATCGTTATACTTTTACGCTCCTGCTCCTATTGTTGTTGCTGTTGTTGCTGTTGTTGCTTTGTTACTTTTGCTGTTTGCAACAACCCTTTCGTCCAGGCTAATTAAATGTAATCCAGGCTGAAATGCTTGGCCAGCAGGAAGCGCTGCACACTTTTCGCATGAATGTCAATCAAGCCCACAATTAAATGATTGAAGACATTCAGCTGGGCCCGAGCTTGGCCTTTGTCTCCTCCTGCCAGGCAGCTAATCAGCAGCCACTCAAGAGTCGAACACCCCGCAGTGAGCCACTCAACCACTCAGCCACTCATTCAACTGGGGACTGGGCAGCAACAAGCTTCAAGCCGCGTTTGACTTGAATAGCCAATAAAATAGATAAGCGCTACTGTGGCTCCAGTTTAAAATGCCACGTAAGTTCTTCTTCTTTCTTGCTTGTTTTTTGTAGTTTTGCAGACGCATAGCAAATAGATACAGATACAAAATATTTTCATGAGAAATTGACTTTTTCTACGGCCATCGTCGCCGTCGTCGTCTTCGTCGTCATCGCCTTCTTTTCCGTCTCGTCTCTGTCGTTGTCTTCCTTGGTTGGAAATGATTAATGATGCAGCTCTGCGCATTCGTACGTTTGTCGTCCCACACCAGACCTCCAATTCCAGCTCCAGCTCCAGCTCTGCTTTTCTGTAAATGTATCTGTATCTGTATCTGTATCCCTCTCTCTCTCTCTCTCTCTCTCTCTCTCTCTATAGCTTTGTGTCTTTTTGTTGTCAGCCTGAGCATTTTTACTGCATTGCATTGCAGCATTTGGCATTCGAGGTAGCTCAAGCTGAAACTCAAGCCAAGAAGCCGTCCATATAAGCTGCACATCCGTATGCCTCCTCCGTCGCGTCATCAGTTGCTCTTTTGATTGAATTTGTCATGGCCCCGGCCTTACCCACACATTCACTCGTAAGTACTTTCAGGCTGGCCCTTTAAAGTTTTGCAACCACAAACTTCAACATAACTCAAGCCACAGAGTGTTGCTCTGGCTGCGTCTCTGCTATGCTTTCCCCTTGCCCTTCTAGCTAGCTAGAATATTTTACAAGATAAATTGAGGTCATTTTTTTGGTGTCCACCTTTGGTCGTCTTGTTTGTTCTTTGCTGGCGACTCGCAAAGGTCCTGCCACAAATTGTGTCCACCTTGTTGACCGCTGTCCCATTCATGTGTCCACAAATGTTCGTAATGTGCATCCTTATGGACTAACACGTGTAAAGTGGTCAAAAGCCCGAAACCCGAAGCCCGAAGCCGGGCCCAAGACCCAGCGTACTTGGCCACAAGTTGCTAAACGCAGGCAGAGGCAAAGGCTGTGGAGGCTTGCCTCGTAAAAAAGGCACATTCTTTGCCATGCCATGGGCGTGGAACATGATTTAAATGAGATAAATACACTGAGCATAACAGAAATGTTAATTTTCTTGTTTTCCTATTTTATTTCTTATAATTGATCAAATTTAGTTGTGCTTATATTATGAACCCAAGACCTAGATATAAACCTACATATATAACCGTTCAATATCTATGTAATATAAATTATTTATTAACAAGTCGACATATTATAATTAAACAAATAAACGAACAAAAAACAAAAACAAAAGAAAACAAAATTTGGTTTGTTTTTTAATGACAACAGATAATATTATATTCAAATAAAATATAAATATAAAAGAAATACATCCACAAAAATTTTATTTTATTTCATTTAATTTTTTTAAATTTATATTTAGTTTTATTTTGAATTATTTTATTTTATCTATATTTATTTCTGTAATTTTTATTTAGTATTTTTTTAAATTTATATTTAAATATGTAAATTTTATATATAATTTTTTTTATTAATATTTCACTTATTATTAGTTTTAATTTTTATCTTTAATTTTATTTATTGTGTTATTTGATTTATATTTAATTACATTTTTTATTATTTATTTTATAATTTATTTAATTTTATATTTTATTTTTTATTTATTTATTTATTTTTTTATTTTTATTTAATTTTACATTTTATATTCAAGGTATAGAGAACGGCAAGGTCTAACAGACCTACAAGAAGAAATAGAGTAAATATTTTCTAAGATATTTAAATGTACATATACTTTTTAAATATTTTATATTTCATAATTTATATATTTAAAAAAAAAAAAGAGCTTCTTTACTCATTTTTCCAACTATAATAATTAAAGTCCTGTGCAGAGTTGGAAAATTCTTAGCTAACTTCTGTGAGCTGTTGAGTCTCCTCACTGCAGCAGCAATATTGAATTTCGCGCAGTGTATAAATTTTAATAAGCAATGAACAAGTTGCAAGTTTCGTGAGCTACCTTTCGCTTTGGTTGCAAACATTTTGCAATTGTTGGCAAAATTTACGCTCATTTTAATTTCGGGCTGCACTTGGGGCAGCAGATGCGTTGAGTGGGGCCATTTCTACTTTTTTTTTTTTTTTTTTGCTGTTTGCCTGACCAAAATGCAGACATAAATTTTCACATAGTTGACTGCAGCAGGCGGGTGCGACTAACGAAAAAAAGGGAAAAGGTCAAAGCAGAGCGAGAGAGAGAGGGAGATAGAGCGAGTGCGTTTAAGTGTTAACATGTAAATTATGCTCGGGGCGATGTTAATAAGTGTATTTCAAGTGCTGTAAATCACGAGTAGCACTTCCGAATTGCAAATTAATACCTCGCATACGTATATGTATATGTATATGTATGTGTATGTGTTTATATTGGCAAGCTCTGCTTTAAAACAGAAATCTTTGGCTAGGCTCAGCCGCCAAGTGCGGCTGCTGCTGCTGCGCAAAGTATCCGACGTAGTTGCTGATAAGTTTCGTTACGTTTTGACTTTTCCGGCATTTCATCCATGCTGATGACATTTCCAATGCAACGATCCCCGATTTACACCCACCTCTCGCCCACGCCCATGCCCATGCCAAAAATTCATTTTGTAATTTTCAGATACCTTGAATGCCCTAGCCAGCTGTCGTCGAGCTGGTTCGCCTGCTGGGCTCTCATTTTGACCAGGCTGCAGAAATTGCAACCAACTTGCTTTCCCTTTGCTACCAACTCCTGCTCCTCTTGGCTGTGCCTGTGTGTGTGTGTCTGTGTGTGTTTGTGTGTGTGCACGGTTCGGTTTAGAAAATTATCTTTCTGCTCGTCGTCGCCAAAAAGGAAATCATATTTTCTGCTTTTGTGCACTTTACTTTTCAGTTTCGTCGGTCGCCCGCCTGCCCGCCTGCCGGTCGCCCCATCTCTATCACACCCTCTCGCTTGGCCTCTCTTTCTCGCCGCCTGTTTGCCTTTGGCTCGTAAACAGTTTGGTTGCAACTTTTGTGCGAAATTTATGCTTCTCGCACCGAATACCCTCTCATTTCTGGGCGCTTTTCGCAAGTACTCGTCGCATGCGACTTGCTGCCACACCCACAACCCACAACCCACGCCCACCCGCCTGCCCTGCCATGCGAGGAAATGGGTTGTGTGTGTGTGTGTGTGTGTGTGTGTGCGGCATCCAGGTGGTGTTTATGGCATCCGCTTTCGGCAGTATTGATGAAGGAACTCGCATCTGTAATTCAATCAGTGTCTATGTCTGGCTGCTGCTGCCATTTGGCTGGCTATTGAGAGCGGGCTTCGCTCGACTGGAAATTCACGTGCAAACATTTTCCATTTTCCATTTTCATCGCATCAATGCAAATAAGGCGTACAAATATCAAAATGCTCATTTTGCCCATCATATCATATGCGAATATATTATTTTTCTTGCACCTTTTTATTATAGATATACGAAATAGAAGAATTCGCTGTTGGCTATGACTTTCGACTTTTGTTTTTATTATTAAGTTTTGGCATTTCGAGTTGAATTTCCATTTGGCACTATCATTAGATTGAACTTTTTTCAAGTGATGTCTTATAAGGCAGTAAATTTATTGAAATTGTCGCAGCTTTTTAATATTAAGAAAACCGATTTTAAAAGTTTATTATAATAAGCTAAAAAAACTCAAACTCTTCCGTTTGTCATTTATTTCCAACCTTTTTTTTATTTATTCTATTATTTATATAACTTTATTTAAAGAGATATGTTGGTGAGCTTAAATAAGGAGATAATACCCACATATATTTGATTTATCCAGTCAATCTTCTAGTTAACAAAAATGATCTAATATTAAATTAGTTTATGCTTTCATTCTTTTAGTCAATTTATTTATTATTTATCTCAGTTTTATACGAATATACGTAAATAAAAATAGAAAACTAAGCAGATGTTGTATTATATTATTAAGACTGCGTGCTCACATCTAACACCTAGCCAGATATTTAAACGAGTCTAACGCAGAGAGATGAGCCAGATGGGTGAGATGAGAGAAGATGCTGTGGAAACAGTAGCCAAACTACTTGAAGTGTCGCTACGTGCCGCCTTGTGGCAATGCTTCGCGCGCCTCACGGATTGATTGATTAGATTTTTGTTAATTACTTAACGCTTGAGATTGAGCTAGAGAGTTGGGCATTGTGAGTGTGGAAGCTGCGCGGCAAAACTTTGCTGCCGAGCTGCGTTGCCCGCATTTCGTGGCAGCCACATTAACATCAGCTGCAGCCGCACCGAGGGCGAGGCGACAGACAGGCAGCGCTTGCCGCATAGTTGACACAGCCTCGAATTAGTTATGGCCGGTGACGAGCTGATGGATTGATCACACAGAATCACAATTGCAATCGCAATCACAGTCAGTCCAGGAGCAGCAGCAGCAGCAGCAGCAGGAGCAGTTGCAGCATTTCCTCAATGCTTCAAGTTGTCGCACTCGATTCCTGTCAATCCTTGTTGTCGTTGTTGTTGTTGTTGTTGTTGTTGTTGTTGTTGTTGTTGTTGTTGTTGTTGTTGTTGTTGTTGTTGTTGTTGTTGTTGTTGTTGGTTACGCCCCGAAGTTGTATGCAAAGTCGAAGCGTTTGCAATTTGCTAGTAGAAGGCGCTCCGCTATCCACGTAGAGCCACGTTCAAATTCACATTTACCCACGAACTCAAACCAGAATATGCAATTTTCAATTGCAGCTGAATTCGTTCCAGAAAACGGCCTGCCCCGACGTCTGCGCACCGCGTACACAAACACGCAGCTGCTGGAGCTGGAGAAGGAATTCCATTTCAATAAATATTTATGCCGCCCAAGAAGAATTGAAATAGCTGCCAGCCTGGATCTGACCGAGCGACAGGTGAGTGCCAACTCTTTGCCCGTCTCTCCCCCCCGATTGCCCTGCCCTCTTCCGTCTGCCATTTCTTACTCAATTTATTTCAATGCTCAGCCTGAAGGCCTGGCTCACTCAGTCCGTCACCTGCTCTTGTAAAGGTGCAAAAATTCCATTATTTGTGATGAATTACACTACGCCAAGGTTGACAGTGGCTGAGTTCCGCACACGTTCGTCTCGGCTGAGCTCTTCTCTTCGGTTTTAATTGCCCGCTTTCACACCTCGCTTCAACTGCAATTATGTAATGCAATGCATTTCGTATGGCCATTTGTCTATTTCAGGTCAAAGTTTGGTTTCAAAACCGTCGCATGAAGCACAAGCGGCAAACGCTGTCGAAGACCGACGACGAGGACAACAAGGACAGCCTCAAAGGTGACGATGATCAATCCGATAGCAGTGAGTGCAAAGTTTATTTCAAATTTATATTACAAAATATTTGCTTTATTTAACTAAAGCTGAGTTTATAGAGACTTGTTTCATTTTATTACAAAAAAAAAAAAATATATATATATATATGTATATATTTATTTATTATGAACTCGAAATTAAATTTAATGTTGAAAGGCTTAACGGAGTGAAATATTTTTTAGACTAGAAAATTAACCAATATAAACACTAAATAATCATACTTGTTAAAGCAGCATTAAAGGAAATTTTAAAATATTATATATCTATAAATTCAGATACAGATTCTGAACTCTGTTTAAAAAGTTTTCAGATTTTTAGTCTAAATACTCAATTCATATTTGGTAGCTCAGGGCAAATCCTGCAACTGGGGGAAAATGGGGAATAATTTATTGCCATAGTTACGTTGTCACAGTGCAAATTTTTGATAGAGCTCCCTGAATAGCTGATAATTTTTATTAATAATAGTTCTCACTGATGCCTGCCTAAGATATTGAAACTCCAGCTGAATTCCAAGTGAGGCCTATATATTATTGTATTATTTCAAATTTGGATAAAAAATATATATATATTTGACATACTTATCTTATATATGGGTCACCTTAAAGACCTGATCAACTGGCATAGACAACTTATTGTATTCCCAGCTTAACCGAATCACTAAGCACTCTGCCGTGAAGCGCTCGGCTGGGTTTAGCGGGTCACTTTTACTTTTTGAGGCTGATTACGCAAAGAAGAAGAGTAGAATATGCTGTAGCTTATCAATCACTGTCAGCTGGAGGAGGGCTCAACTTTAGCGAGAGCTGAGAGAGTTTCCCCGTCGCCTCACGCGACTTTGAGCCAACCCTTTTGCGGATATCGCCGGCTTGAGTGGTTCGCGTTGGCTCTTTCCTTCGATTCTTGTTCTTATTCATATTCTTATTCTTAGTTTTGTTTTATTTTTTTGTATTTTGAATTTCGTATTTTGGTTTGGTTTTCTTTATAAAAACATATCATCAATTTGGGCACTTCAAACCAAAACTGATTTACTTATTGGTTCACACGAAACGCAGATTCCAATTCGAAGAAGTCGTGTCAAGGCTGCGAGCTGCCCTCCGACGATATACCCGACTCCACGTCCAATTCGCGAGGACACAACAACAATACGCCCAGCGCCACGAACAATAATCCGAGCGCAGGCAGTCGTAAGTAGTTTGCAGCGCTGCTGAGCGAATCCTAGACTAAAACTTAACTGATGCTTAAATACAGTTACTCCCAATTCATCGCTGGAAACGGGAATTTCGTCCAATCTGCTGGGCAGCAGCACCGTCTCCGCTTCGAACGTCATCAGCGCCGACTCCAGCGTTGCGTCCAGCGTTAGCCTGGACGAGGACATCGATGAAAGTCCCATCAAGGTTAAGAAAAAAGACGACGGTCACAGCCAGGTGAGTGTTTAACCGATCCGCATCTTAAGTTTATCCCTGTGTATGTATGCATGTTCCACGTATTAGGTTATCAAAAAGGAGGCCGTTTCCACCTCATCAAAGGCGTCTCCCTTTGGCTATGATGCGGGCCCAAGCTTGGCCAGTTTTCGGCGAGATCCAGATGCAGTCGCCGCCGCCACCGTCGCCTCCAACACGCCGGCAGTCAAGGCTGGCGGCAAGAAACGATATCAGAGCGCCAATGCGAATGCCATTTCAATTGCCGTTGCCTCTCCGCTGGGCGAGAACAACGGCGCATCTGTGCCGGCGGCCTATTTCCCAAACGCTGGCTACTATTCCAGCCCCAATCTGAATCCAAATACGAAAAATTTGCAGGCGCCGCAACAGATGCCGCAGGACTATTATGGCAAATACGATATTGAATTCGCCGCCTCGCCGCACCACAACCCGCACAAGCAACCACAGCAACAGCAGCAGCAGCAACCGCTTCACGGCGAATATCTAAGTCCAAAGCCAAACAGCAATGCGGCCAATGTCAATTTCCATCAGAATAATCAACAACAACACCAACATGAACAGTTCTACTACAACTATAACGACACCAATGGCGGCAGCGCGTACATGAACCACCAACAGCACCAACAGCAGCATCATCCCATTGGTGACTTTGAGGCGCCACCTATTAACGGACCAAGTAACTTTTATGATCCTAAGTCGCAGGCGGGTGGCGCTTACTACGACAACATGAATTTTCAACACCAACATCAGTCGGTGGTCTTTCAACAGCAGCCACAGCAGCAGCAACAACACCCACAACAAGGCCCTCTTAATCAGCAACAGTAAGTCGCTATTAAATGTTACATCTGATAGGCTATCAGTTACTGAGGAACACAATCACTTGCGGTTCGCTTACCAGTTTATTTTGTTTCTAAAGCGCCCTTTAGATGGTATGCGTCCATTTAGTGATGTACAGAACCACTTTACGAAGCTCTTCTAGCATTTATATTGCCCAGCTCTTAACGACTTTAGTTAGTAAAGTTGAGAACCACCGTGCCAACTTCGTTCAAGCGGCGAACTAGTGAAGAACACAACCACTGAACAATTTTCAGCGTTCCACACGTAAAGACCTGGCGCCATCTAGCGTTCAATGAATTTCCATAGCTATCGCTAGCCACCACAAATATCGCCATGAAATGGCATCAATAGTGCAGGCACTAGTGATACGATAAATTGTGCCGAGATCAAAATAAATAAACAATAACTAGCAATATATAAAAGGGATGGCCACCACCCTTGATGAAATTCAAGAGGAATATGAAAAAGCCGCTCATTGAACGATACCGCCAATTAAGAAATTAATTTGAATTATACTATGATTGATAAATAAACCAAGAAATTCTAACCGTTTGCTGCTACGTGTTTCGCTCCGCTTTTAATGAAAAATATCTGCAATATTGCTTAAATTGATTAATTGTTTCTTTCAGGCACATGCACCACATTGGAGCTGGCGAAACGTACAGCGCCCTTGGGCTGCAAATGGAGAACTGCGACGGATACAACAACTTTGCCGGTGGCTATTATGACCCAGCTGCGGGTCAGCAACAACCACCCGTTCCGCCCACACACAGCCATCCAGTACCGCATCCGCACGCCAATCCCCTCCATCCGCATCACCAGATGCAGGCACAGGCTCACCCACATATACATGCACACCACAATCCAGCAACTGCAGCTGCTGCTGTTCACGTAGTCGGTGCTCCGCCTCTGCCCGCCAATCATCTCCACAATTCAAACACAAATTTCGGCGGACAACTGCAGGCCTTTGCCAACACTGGCGGAGGCTCAGGGGTTGGTGGCGCAGCCGTCATCAGCGGGCTGGAGAACTCAAACAGCTCGTCGGACTTCAATTTTCTGAGCAATCTGGCCAATGATTTTGCTCCAGAGTACTATCAGTTAAGTTAGTTCTTATAATCCGGATTGTAAATACTAAACTGCAATCGATGTAGTCGAATTTTTTACTTTGTAATCTCCAAGCTCTCAGCTCTCACTTCGTCGTAGCTCACATACATATCTGTAAATATGTTCGTATGTCTGTCCCAATGCTAGATCTATATATGTATATGTGTATGTAAGTAGCTAGAGTGATATATATATGGGTATACCTATGTGTACATATATATATATTTATATATACATATAAATATATTCAAGGCTCGGTAATCTAGTTCACTGCAGCTCTCATTTAAATAAAAGTGTGGCTAAAAGCCCGCGTTAAAGGAAATTCTCTCCGTTCAACAACAAATAAAATAAATAAATAAAGAAAACTAAAAACAAAATTGTAAATAGCTAGTAAAAATTAAATGTAACTTTCCACCAGCCCTAATCAAAAATAATTCAGATATACTATATAAGCATATACTATATATAAATCCTATCTACAAAATCTTTCACAAATTATGTTTTGTAAATAGATATTGGAAAGTAGCTCAAATCGAATATTGTGAAATTTTTTAATTGAATTTCAATCTGAATTTGTGATTCAAATACAAATTTCCAATTGTATTCGAATGAATATTAATTTTAATTAAATGTGAGTAATGTTTGTATGTTGTTCCCCAATTCCCAAATACAATTTAACTTGAAAGACATTTTAGACACTAAATGAATAATGAATGAATGAATGAAATAAATAAATAAATATTATCGAAAAGTCGTTATATTTTCTTGTCACTTATGCTAAAAATATTTCAGAATAGGTAAACCAAACGTTGCACCAATAAAAATTAGGCAGATATTGTTGTAAATTGTTTCCCCACGTTTAAAATATTGAAGATATAAATACAAATAATGTTATGCAGTTTCTGAATCTAAGAGACTCGTGATTTTGTATATGATATACGATTCAGAATCACATGAGGTTATATGTATGTACATAAGTGCGGCTGATGACGATGTGCTCTATTTCGATTTGAGATCATTGTAAACATTTCACTTGAATCTAAACCAAAGTTCGCAATGCCCATAGCAACATGTTGCACTAGCTTGGCAACAAGCTATTCATCAGCTGTTAAATGCGCCTCGCGAGTCGCGACGAACAGCTGCTGTTGTAATGTGTAGCAATTGTTGCATCAGCCAAACCGGTAAAGCGAACTCGCTCTCTTGTCACAGCCCTCTCTCTTTCTCTTACTCTCTCTCTCTCTCTCTCTCTGCTCTCACGCATGCTGCGAGCCAAAATCTCACGACTGTGCACCCTACAAACATTTTACGCATCATAGGTGAATGAACAGAATAATTTTAAGATTAATTTAACTGAGCACAACTCATTTATCAAATGAGTGTTGTGCTTTAAATGTCCGCTGATAAGCTTTCATATATCTACATACATACGTTTGCGAATTCAGTAAACTTTTATGAATGCATATACTTTCATACTTTACTTTATACTTTCTTGTGTGCAGCTTGCTGTATGTGAATTTGTTTACAGACTTGAGCAAATATATTTTGACAACACGATTACCCCGAAATTTACTACACATACATACATGTGTATGTATGCACATACTCGGTAGGCCCAGGAAGCCAGCGCTGTAGCTATTAATTTAGTTATTTTGAACTAGTATAAACAAATAAACAGTACATATATGTATATAAAATATAAATGAAATATTTAAATGCTGATTCATATATATTCGACTGACTGATGGAAATTAATAATAAATTTATTAAAAGAGGTTTGTATGTATTTCTTTACAATTCAAAGTCTCTCTGGCATTTGCAAAAACTTCGGGCCGTATGCTGATAAAAGTTAATTCACATTTTTCATACACCTTAAGTAGGAGCTTTTGTAGTTGCTAAGGCTTAAAATAAAAGTTATGTACGAAAGCATCTTAGCATAAATAGAATTGAATTTTGGGGGCACGGCTATCGAACAGCCAGCTGAGTGCCAATACATAGAAGTAGGGGTGTATGGCATGGGATAGCATGGGATGCGAATCAACAACAGCCGGCAGTGAAAATTTTATCAGCAGCAAAGTTGCTTACGTATGTACGTACTACATACGTAGCTTGAATGAGTCCAGCGACTGGTTGACTCGATTGGCATCCGTTAGTAACAAAACTTTAGCCGTCGTGAACAGAGCAAATTTTATATCGTATCGCAAGTCGAGTCGTGAATTCAGTGAGCTTTTAGCAAAAACAACAACGAACGTACATATTAAAGAGCTTTGCAAATCTGCGAAAATTCGTGAAATTGTTTTAAAAGTGTTTCAAACACGGATTTATGGAAAACTAGTTTCATTTCAATTGATACTTCGGTTACGGTCTTAATGGCATCAGCAAGTGAACTTTTATATAAAGATATTTTATTCATAGAACAATAATTTACTTCCAATTTGTTAAAAAAAAAAGTGAACCAAGAGCGAAAAGTGCTGAAAAACAAAGAATAAGCAAATTGAAAACTACTTTAAATATTATTTGATTATAATAGTTATACACGAGTGTTGTATACATCGTACATACATATATAGATAAGAGAATATCTCCTTTGATAAGTTCTACGTGAGACTCAATTAACTGATATTAATTTATCGGCGTATCGCCCAAGTATTATGTTGGTCGTTTCTACTATTGCTAACACAAAAGCAACGACAAGAATAACAACAACAAACAGAGGCGTCAACGCGAGAATCAATCACAACAAGGGACGCAACAACGTCATGCAACATTCGCCTGTCGTTGTCTTTATGTCTGTGCAACATTTGTGGCAGCAAGTTCCCATGCTCAACAATTTCATGTGTATGCGTATGCGTGGCTGGCATAATAACATTAACTACAATAAGTATCTATTGGCTAAGACCATCACGGGCAATTCCACGCCTAATAAGACTCTACTGAAGCGCTCTAAGGGTTTGCGAAAGAAGCGTGACATTATTATTCGTCGCAGCATTTGTTGCCGAGGTTTTCGGTTTTGAACCACGCTTAGAGAAATCAATTCATCACAAAAGTACAGGAAAATTGTTGCATCGGAACTTGCTTGCCACACGCGGCGGCATCGGAATGAGCGGTAAGTAGATTGACGATCCTCCGTCCTAGGGACGAGCCCACTTATGATAATGTCGTTGACATTCGATGACCTTAAACATAGTTTATTTTATATACCAATGCTACAAAGGCACCCACCATCACATAATCAGTCATCAATGTTCACACACACATGTTAATGTCAGCACATACATGCGTACATACATACATATGTACATGTGCTGCACGTGCCTTTATGTTGAGTCTCTTCATACCCTACGCGCAGCATATGTGAACTCCCGCTCAATTGAACACCCTACATTTTAGTACTTGAATAGGCTTAGTAAACTTTTGGATTTATGTACATATGGCGATCGCAAACTATTTGTACATACATACATGTGTATGTATGTACTTAATGTATGTAGACTATATGTATGTTCATGTACGTATAAATATACAAAAATATATATGTATATAATACTACAAAGATAAGTTCCCACATTATAAAATGGCTCTATCTACGATAGATTCTTTCACATGTACATACATATGTATGTATTCATACATATGTACATTTGTATGTGTGACTAAGTGTTACGTGAAAGTTTTTTATTGACGTGGCCCTTGGCACAAAAAAGTGTTCAATCATCGCGGCTAGCAAATTTTCAAAACTGATTTCAGCAACAAGTTTGGTCATTGTTAATTATTTGATTGCTTCTTCTTGACATGTACGTTTGTGTTCCGATCTCGTTCGTGCCATTCAGTGCCACTCTGAGTTCAGTTCCGACGTCAGGTGCACACATACATACATGCATATATGTATAAATATGTACATACATATGTACATACACAAGTATATCTGTTATGTACATGCATTATAAAATAATATTAGGTGTTTAACCATTTCCACGAATTCTGCGCACTTTTTTGGCAAACAGACCATACAAGTTGTTTTTGTTTTGCAAAGCTTTTAACACCATTCCCCTCACTAGCCTATCCTTCAAAGTCAATATTACATAGTACATCACATGCACCCAAGAGCTTTTCGGTTTCTGCGTCGGCAGCATGACTCATGTGTTTTTTAATTGTCGCCACAATTCAATATAATACATTCATACTTGCACGCTTTCACATCTGTGAAACATGTGTAGGTGTGTGAGTTATGAAAGCTCTGAAATTCTGAGAACTGGTGGACAAGCTTTTATCTTTACACCGTCATGCACACACACCGAAAGAGTTGTTGACTAATTCCAGCTCACAAAAGCTGCAAGTGAGAGCAAAGCCCCAAAATTGAAAACCTCAACGTATTTTTAAATTGAAATCATAACTTTATTTGGCTTAAGACTTTTTTTTATGGGTACATAGTATACATATGTATATAAAGCCACTTTAAGTTAGCGGGATTAAATTTTTAATTATCTTATTACATACTTAGTGAGAAATCGTTATAGAAATATTCCTTTCTTATTAAGACTTTTACTTGTTATGCGTTGTAAATACACATCAATATATTATTAATTATAACAGCTATTACACTTAAATAAAAATGTAAATTTTAAATATGCAATAATTTAACCCAATATACATACATATACACATGTACTTATGTACTAACAGACAGTATGTCCATTAATTGTTTGCAAAACAAAAATAGTCGTACAAATTCAACTTTAACATCATATTTTATATGCATGTACATATGTATGTACTTACATATACATATGTATGCATAATCAAAGGAATTGCTAGCCGGCCGGTGCATATTCAAATACATACTCACAAATAGGTATACATATATATACATATATATATATACATATCCATACATTAACACACATGTTGCTAAACTGTTGAATAGTCAACAGGTTGATGTTCTTAAGTGAGAGTCAAAGTAACGATGTGACGTCACGTCAAGAGAAACACGTTTTCTTTATTTTCGGACTCCTTTTTATTGTATTAAGCTGGTAAAATGGAATATGAGTTATTTAATTGTACATTACAATATCTAGAATATCTACAATTTTGTATTTAAATACTGGATTAAAATTTGCAACACCTAATTTAAACATTTGTAATGACGTAACATTTAATATGTTCCGCTCAAAGCAGAACCTTACTCGGCCTTTGAGAGAGAAAGAGCGCTGTGATTAACAAAGCTTTCGCTCTGGCGCTCTCAAGAGTATCTGTGGGAAAAGCTCTTTTGCACACACTCGCAGCAAGTTATCTGCCTATGGCAAACTGGTTTATTGCAGAGCTTTTTGAATTTCACAACGAAACTAAATTCGTCAGACTACACTTTTTGCATTTTGTAGGTCTTTTCTGCCTCGACTGGCTGTTTTCGTGGCGATCTGTCCGTTCAATACTAAGTGAACAAGCAAGCAGTTGAGTCACACTCAGCTCTGTTTTTTATTGGATGTGAAGTGTAAAATATAAATAAAGCGCATATACATCTAACATTTCGGTGTATATTCCTACCAAAGGATAGAAGTGAATCGTTAAAAGATTTTGTAAAATAATTGTTGCTGTTCTACGTAGAACAACAACTGCGTATTTGTTAAAGAACATTTATAAAAGCAACGGCAACGCGCGTTGAGTCAATCAGGTGGTGGTTCAAAAAACCACCCAATAAACTGCGTCGCTAAAAAAAACCAAGTGAATTTTTCGGTCAGGTCTTTAACAGCCGGCCAACAGTCCTTGAAGACACATATTATAAATTTATGTAAGTATTCGTAGCATTGGCCACATACGGTGTTTTTTCAGCTTACGTATATACATATGTATGTATGTATGTAAATGGACTGCATTATACTATATATCGAAAGCTCTTAGTGTTTTTTTTTTTTTTTTTTTTTTGCCGGCCGCCATATTGTATTAAGTGCTAGCAACAATTACAGACAGCGCATATACATGTACATATGTTTGTATGTACATATGTACATACATACATATGTACAAATGTGCATAACAAATTACATACATTCATATGCACATGTTTACATTCGTACATATTTACATAAAAATATAGACATATAAACATATACAAAAATAGCAGTAATACTTAATAAAATTACAATTATATACATACATAAATACTGCTGATAGATACATATATGTATGTATATATGTATGTATATAGTTATTTTACATTTGTACGTACCAATGGATAGGAGTTGATGGTGACACACACTTAGATAAGCATTCCCACACCCACACATTTCTGGCGGGGATTTTTTATTTGGACGGCTCTTTTTTCGTGCCTATAATTGCTCACATATATTTGGTTGTACGTGGATATTTGACAAGGGATTAGCAGAGGAAAAATTTAGTTAAGCACACGCTATAAATGTCTATATGTGTATTAGTACGTGGTGTTTTTCCAGCAATTAGTAATTGTTTTTCGTTGTTGCCTGGGCGCACGATTTGATATGGCAACAAGATTGTGATATGGCCCATTATCTGAAGCACGCCAGTATATAACTATCTAAATGTCGCCCGCTATATAATTGTCTTTACATCGCCAGCACCCCTCGATCGTTGGTAACCAACAACTGATTAGGCGACAGGCCCCACTGCAAACTGGTTTCTGTTGTTGCTCTTGCTGCCGGTGGCGAACATTTTTTTTTTTTTTTTTTGCTGGTTCAAAGCACTGTTGTGAAATTAAATTTGCAGCTTTTGCTTTTAGCTATCTTCTGCCTCCACAAAAAAGCTTTGCTGCCTATCATGCCCTTGTAGGGTGTAGTGAATAGAAAAAGACTTTCATATTTGGTGGCTAATTTTCATTTTCAATAAATTAGTTTTTGGTTACATAGCACATACGCAATAATTGCCAAGTGTTATTATTACATACATATGTATATATATCCAACATGCAGATGGAGAAAATGTTATACATATATTCTATGCACTTGTTGATATTCATTGAACCTTTCAAATAATACAAATTATTCTTAATTTTTTCTTTCAGTCTAAAAGGAAGTTGTGTCGACGACTCTTTTAGAGCTTGTTTAGAGTTTCCCTAACAATTTCATTGTTCCTCTCTAACGGTCAATTAAAAGTGAGTATACAACGTCTTTTTGTCTATTAGTTGTAAGCATCATTCCTGCTTGATTGAAATAACAATCGCTAAATAGTTTGTAAGATTGTTTTATGAAAAGAGGAGAAATCCCAACAAAAAAGGAGTAAATCCAAAAAAAAGGAGTAATTCCAAAAAAAAGGAGTAATCCACAAAAAAGGAGTAATTCCAAATAAAAAAAAAAAAATAAAAAAAAAACAATAAATAAAAAATGAAAAAAGGAGAAATTCCAAAGACAAAAAAATAAAAAGAAAGTGTATAAAAATATGTATATAAAAAGGAAAATATGGAAAAAAGGCAAAGGAAAAAAGGAAAATATCACTAACGAACATGAGCCAAAAAAAGAATTAAAAAACCAACCACTCACATACCCTCATTCATTCACTGTATAAATCTTGCTAAAATAAATTGATCTGTAAAACTCAATAGTTGGAGATATCAAGGCAACAATTATTTTTGTTAATATGTTGATGTCTCTGACATATTGATAATATACCCATGATTTGGGGTAACATACAAACCTACACAACATTTCGCATATTCCACATAAGATGTGGCGCGAACCCTAACAAAGGATCGTGCTTCACAACGTCGTCGTTCTGTGTAATAACAAAATCTTTTTTCTTTTGTCTACTTTCTTTCACATAACAAAAAAAAAAACCAAACCAAAACTCTATAATGTGCTTGCTCCACTCATCGCCATATCCTGAAATATTTATAAAAATTTTACAAATTTTGAAATTTGTATAAATTTTGAAATCCTGTCGAACTGAAACCTGAAATATAAACCGTTCACCAAAAAACAAAAACCTTAAACAAAATCATAAAATTGAATTGAAATTTTGGCAATTGCATCAAGCAGCCCCGTTCAAAATGGCATTCAGCGTCGAAATCCAAGCCAGCCAAAATAGGCCAAAGAGCGAATCAAACAACAGCATCGAGCATACCAAGAACATCACCAACAACAACTGTCAAAACAACTTATCCGATAGTACTTACGGCACCAACTCAAGCAGCAACCAGACGGAATACCGAAAATCCCAAAGATATAATATTGATGATCCAGGAGCCAGCACGAGTACAGGCAACAACATACGAGGCGCAGAAACAGGAACAGCATCGAAACTCAGCAGCAAGTGGCGAGAGAATCTACTCATCCAATTGCAATTGCTCGCAGAAGAGAACCGATCGAATAGTGCATACGAGGGATTCGCCTATGTTGACGTCAACAAACTCAACAACGATACCAATTGTTATAAACACACAGCCCAATCCAAGAATCATACTGATCAAGGTGCCCACGCACAGCAGCAGCAACAGGACAGAGCAGAGCGCGCCTCGAACTCGTCTTATCAGAATACCCTTTTTACCAGGGTCGGTACCAACAACGGATTCTCTGAACGCTGCATTGCCTTCAGCGAGATCTTCAGTAAACTTTACAACTTCGGCGACAGCATCCCGTATCGTGAAGCCAATATCCCGTATCCCGTTGACTGGGACAATATACCAACAAGAACCGAGCTCGAGTTGCTCAGTTTCGCAAGTAAACCAGGTCGCGAACGACCAAGTGGTAAATCCACCGATTGTGGAAACGGTGACGCAAACGGTCCCGGTTTCGAGCACGCCCCAGACTCTGGCGTCAATGGCTGGTATACAGCTGACAGGTGCAGACATTCAGTCCCGCCAGGATATGAGTGGAGCAATGCCTACTGCTACAGTTGAAGAGATAGACGTACCGGTGTTCATAGATGGTGAGTACTGTGTTTGTGTGTGTAATTTGTACCAGCACTCTCTCGTTACTGTTCGAAATCAAAACAAGTAGCCAACAGTCATGCGTGGCCAAACAATCAGTTAGAGAAAGAGTCAGATAGCAGGCATCGAAAGGTATCCGTCTGCCCACTGGCTTCTCCGAAACAGCGGGCAGACGGACGCTGTTTCGGCCTATGACATCGAGGTACATTACCACCTGATGAATGGGAAGAAGATCACAGTGCAATGACCCATTGCGACCACAAAGCAGTCAACAGAGTTATGAGCAATTTGTGTAATGCCAATGTCGGATGGGGACAGACAAGTGTCTTGCTTTCCATCCAATTGGCTTCAAAGAATGACATTCCCTTTAGGCTTTTTACTGTTATCTATAATTTTTTTATTGACATGGTTATACCTTATGCTTTTCAAAAATTAGCTATTATGAGCTATACCTTAAGGGGGCTCTGCCCATTTAATATGGCTAAGTGCACGTTCTGATCCATATAGAGTAACTTCCTAGAGTATTCGAGTTCTCACAACTTTATGGCTCAAGATAATAGATTATATCTTGATTGATCTCTTAGCTTCAAAAATATTCAGGTGTTAGCTTACACTTTAAACATTTGTTAGTATTCTTCTCTAACATGCAAGTGTAACCATTTTCAATATATATATAGTTGATGATATTTATCTCTATTTGTTGTTCCTATGCACGACAAACCAAGTATTTAAAAGCTAGTTAAACTTGGTCACTGCTAATAAACGATTATACATGCCAACCTGAATTGTTTCAAGAGAGTCAAACTATACGCATAACCAAAGCCCTTAAATACGATGAATCAGGAGGTTCAAGGCATTTTTATTTATACTTGAACAAAAATGTTCAATAATTGCCTTTTACGGGTACACTTTTCTAAACTTTTGTTTAGGTATGTCAATGATGTACATACAGATATGTGTACATAAATAAATACTCTTAACAATAAGTGGCTTTCTTTTTGTCTGACGTCCAATATGAACAATTAAATATTGTTTAAATTGAGTCATGTTAAGTTTTATATTAGGATTTGAAAGACAAAGAAAAGCACATTTTTATATTTATTGTATGTATCGTTATATACTTTGAATTTACATAAATATTACAGATATAAGTATTGGCAATTCTTTTAATTGATAGAAAGGTTAAACGTCTGCATGAGGTGCTATTTCAGAAAATTCTATTTGTTTAGACATCATTTTTATTTGACAGAAATGAGCGAATTTCGATTTAATATTTTTATTTTCATCGAATTTGCACAAGTTCTTATCAGCAGACCTCTTCTGATACTTTACTTCCGTACGTTTCTTCACAGTTTTAGTTTTTGTTTTTTAAACTGAGTCATGCCCGGCTGTCACTTTTTTCTTAGCACCAACGAATTAACTGCGCACTTTGTAATGAACGCATTCGAGAGTAACAGAAGAATTACACACATAACGTATTATTATAATTGTATTACTACAAATATTTTGTATTATCAATTAAATTGATAAAAGACAGGGCCTGTCAATTTATTAATTTTTTACTTTATTCCGGCATGAAAACAACTTTTATGTTGAAAGCCTAATAGAAGATTTATATGCATAAGTTCTTGCAGTCTATTGAAGTTTTATTAATTAAATAATCAAGGTATTTCTCATTACGAATCAATTTCATATACTTCAAACTTAAATTCAGAAATCATAAGGCTTTTCAGAAGCCTCACTAAAGGCGTCGACTCTCGCTCCACCAAGTCATCCCATTGGGCCTTACTATCTACCGTCTTTGTTTGAAACGATGACCGTGTCCATAAATGGGCATAGAGCAAGTAGATTTAGGCGCGCTCTGCAACGCTCGAAAATCAGGCCATTTTCAAGCTCTATACATATACATACATATACATATGTTTATATATTTATTAATGTATAGATATGATTATTGATATTAAAGACAGTTGTAAGTGAATATGTATTCATAACTATTCATATGCATACATGCAAATATATATGTATATTTATGTACATATATATACATATATGTACTGTATGTACATACATATGTACATACATATGCCAACTCATGACCTAGATTCAATTTTACTTACTGTCAACACATGTGCCGACCTATGTACATACATATGTACATACATATACAATCAATTGCTTACATCAATATTTGCAGATTATTTAAATTGTTTCAAAATTACATTTTTATTTAAAAGTTAATTGATTAACGGTCGATTTAGAGACATTGACATTGATTTCTTAGCCCAATTGTTGTGAAATTCGATTAGCATGATGCGCAAAATTTGAGAGAGACAAGCGAGAGTATCCAGTTTGCACTACTTGTAGGAGTATGTGTGCCGCTCTCACGGGCGACGCGACGATCAAACGCAGTCTCGCTGTCTCTTTTGCTCTTGCTCGCTCTAAATACGAGACAGCTGACTTTTGCCGGCCGGTTGTTGGACTCTCGCATACCCATACATAAATATATACATGTGTATGCATGTGTTTACAGTATGCACATCGCGTATACGCTCAATAGTACAAGAATTCTTGCCATTAAAATAATTGGATGAAATATATATTTTTTATATATTGCATATTCTGCATTTATTGGGTGTTTCACGTAATATAAAAAGAATTATCTAATTTTGGCATTTTGGTCGATAGACTCCATAGTAAATAAGCGCAAGACTAATAAATAGATATCTCTGTACATATGCATGTACGATTACACTCTTTGTTCAGAATCCAAGTCGAAGTTATTAACGAATATTTCTCTGCTCTGGTGAAATTCCAACTGCAATTGTATTGGTGCATCGAAAAGTCCCAAACTTCTGTTAATAATACATATGAATACATTGGTAACATGTCTGCCATAGGCCAATGTCTAATACATTGAAATCATATGTAATTGTTCAATAAGAAGCTCCTGTTAAGCACGCATGAGGCAGAGCGAGACAACAGTAGACGCACAACACTTGTTGGTGTAAGGCAGGTTGCGCATATATGTATGTATGTAGGTATGTGTGTATGCGTGTGTGGGCTTGCTCTCTCGAACGGCGATCGCTCTCGATAAAAGGTTTGTTTTTGCAACTGGCTGTCAGTTATTAACAGACCTTTCGTACGTGAGGAACGTTAAGCGAAGTAGCGCGCAGAGCAGATTTAAATACGTTAGAAAGGTGAATATTTATGAAAATAATATAAATATATAATTATTTAAATTAATTTCTTGAAAATATAAACGGTTTTAAATGAAAATTGGTTTATTTTTCCGACAGAAATCATAATTCCCTTTAGCAGGTCTATTTGCAAGAAGTGTTGAATTTTCGTTTTGTGCATTTGAACTCACATAACTTAAATTGACAAATATTTTATGCTCATGAATAAAAAACAAGAAAATGATTTAAATAAATTGGCAATTAATATTATTATTATATTTATTAGGCATAAATTACCGCTAAAGGGTTTAGTTTAGTCTAATGTATAATATGGTGCAAACATAATCAAATCGCATCCCCTTAACAGTTCGTCATCAGCAGTTTGAAAGCGTGCATGCACAATCATGTTTGCGTTCTGTCGCGCTCTCTTGTTCTGTCTCCTTCATTGCGCGCCTCCCTCTACATTGTCGACTGCAAAGCAGGCTAGAAACTTATTGGAAATTCAGAGTATTTTTGTTTTTAATTCACTTAATTCATTTAATTTATTTTTTATATATTATTTCTACCGTCTGCCATTATTATTATTGTATTTACACTCATATTCATTTCGTTTGTGTTATTCGGTTTCGTTTGTGAATTTCACAACAAACTGTGTGAGCGAGATAGCGATTAAATAGATTTACAGTAGCTAGCTGTCTCTTTCTAAATTAGCTGACTGCTTAAAAGTATGCAACATATGTATTTCAATTCAACGCATTGGAATTCTTAAAAATATGTTGCATGCCATTCAGTTCAATCTGCTAAGCGAAGTTAGCAGAATATCTGGTTGGGATTTTATTATAGCCCTCAACATTAAATCGAAAAATCGAACTCTTACTTCTTGAAATAAATAGCAATAAGAAATTAGAAGAATTACCTGAAATATTTTTATGCTGTTTCTAGATCGGAGTGCTTAATGGGAATGCAATTTTACATTCTTATTAGAATACTGCGTACTTAAGTGAATATGAAGCAATACGTTTTTAAAAGTGGTCATTGCAAGGGCAACTGAAAAAGCTATAATATATTACTCGATTTGATAATTTGGCAACACGCACAAATTCTACAATGCATGCGAGTTTTATTTTTTGGTATTAATAATCTTTTGTATCTTCCATAGAATTCCTGCAAAATATAGAAGCTACGTCGACGACGAGCAGCAACGGTAAAAGAGAGGAGTTTGAGAAAGAGATTTATTGTGAGACGGATACATTTGACTTTGACTTTGATATAAACCTGATTGCCGAGGATCACATTGAGCGCAAGGAAATGGATCAGTGCAATCTGGAATCGGATAGCAATTACAGCGACAACTTTAACAGCGACTTAACAGTAATGGATGATTTTCAAGTTCAACAATTGGATAATGCAGAGGAGGCAGAAGACATGGCATCCATTTGCAATGGCATTGATTTCGGAAGTGATCCACATTCAGATTTGGATCTAGACAACATACTGAGCAGCGATCCTATGCTGTCAGCTTTCTCACAGGGTTCCACCCTGTGGTCATCTAGCCAAACTAAGTACTTCAACGAGCTACCCATACCAGCTGACGAGAACAGCATGGAAAACTACTGCTTCAGCCAGCAGTCGTTGGGTTTCGGTCTTAGCCAGCTGGATAGCTACAACGAAGATGTTTGCACTGCTACGGCTGTGCAGGCAGCCCCATCCACTCAGCGTTTGGGCGTGAAGCGCACAGCCTCTGCAGTGTCTCTCGTCCCTACAGTTGAGACCCTGCCACAGAAGCGTAGTAAGCTCATTCTTAACATCAACAAATCACAGATCAGCCATCAAGATGTCCCGAACACCCCTGATGTTCTTGACGACGTGATCGACCTTGAAGTAAGTTACTCTAGAGCTTCATTAAATACAAATTCAACTAACTTTTGTCGCTTTTAGGACAATCCACCAAGTAACGTGTCCAACCACGATCAAAATTATGAGGAGCTCCGCAGCGCAGAGGATAGTACTACAACCTCCCAACTACCAGATTTCTCAGCGCCGGGCACGCCCAATAGCACATACTCAATTAGCACCTCTATCTCGCATGCACCATCTTGCCAGACGGAATTTGCTGGCTTTATCACCGCACCCGTATCGCCCGCTGTATCCACCACTAGTACATCAACGTTCAGCGCCACAACATCGACCAATGGCAGCACCAAGCGCAAGCGAGGACGTCCTGCCAAAGAGCACGCTGATGGACCCGATCCGGAGCTGATGTCCAAAATGACGGATGAAGAGGCGAAGGTATACCGAGATCGTCTTAAGAACAACGAGGCTAGCCGCGTGTCGCGCCAGAAGACCAGGCAGCGTGAGGAGATGGAAAAACGTGAAGAAGAAGACCTGCAGGCTACCAACAGTCAACTGAAATACGAGCTGCATCGACTTCAGCTCCAAGAAACCCGTTATAAAAAATACCTTGGTATAAACTACATAAAAAATAGCACCGTTTTCAAGTCAGAACCGGCGTCTTAAGATTCTCATAGCCATGCCATAGTCAAACTGTCGTACCTCTCGATTGTCGCATATTGCGATGCAAAGCTTTAGTTGTAACACGATAATTCCAATTAATCCATTAAGTTCAGTTGTCGCTGAAGAAGTCGCTGTAGAATATGGAATCCACTTAAGGAACCACAACAAACAACAAATGAACAGAACAGACCATTAATTGTGCAAAAGCAATTAATGAATAACTTTTATTATGTCATTAGCACCTAAGAACTTGTACATGCTTAATTGCAAACGCGCCATATAAACTGCGCATGATTATACAAATTTTTTAATTAATGCACTATTATGTTTGAAATTATGAAATTTTATCCACACGTTTTATATACTTATGTTTTATGTACTAATTGTAATCAACAAGAAAACTTATTTGCAAGCTCAATGAAGCAAAAAAAAAAAAAAAAAAAAAAAAAAAAAAAAATTGAGTAGCGGTTAATAACACTTACATTGATTATATTTCCTTTAGTCGTGAAAACAAAAAATGTTACAAAAATATGTATACAAAAATGTGTAAAATGTTATCAATGAAAATACAATATTTACCCATATATATTTTAGATTTATATACAAATATAATATAAAGTGAAAGTGCATGTGCTGAAGGCCGTGCCAAAATCAAAATTTGTTTTATTTATATTTCTTACATAATTACGTCTTTCAAGTGCAATATAAATATAATATAAATGTGCCCATTCTGAAAGTTGGAAATGGAGAGCTTGGGAGTTTTCTTTAGACTTCATATTCATATTTTTATTTGCAAACTACAGCTTCATATAGCCTCATAAAATATTTTTGGCAGATTTACACAAAATTGTCAGCCCAATCTTTAATTTATCTATTGCACATTAAATTTCAAATGTTTAAATCATATACATTACATCTACAACCAGAACCGTGTGGAAACCACTAACTGAAGAGCATTTAGCGCGCGATGTACTCTCAGAGGCCGTGGAGCACACGTGAACAATAAATCGGCAGCATTCCTCATTGAGATTCAACCAATTTGACGGGGCTGGGATGGTGGTCAAGCGATTACGTCGGTCGGTCTGTTGCGTGTTTGCGATAAATTGCAATCGTTGGTGTCATCATTGCTGTTCAAATATTTAGAGAGTTACATCGGGCGCTCGCTGGGACAGGGGGTTACCTAGTACCCTACGTGGATGCTTCCTCGGAGTACGTGTATTTGAGATAGCGCAAGCCCTGGAAGGCCTGCGCCGAAGCATTCGTTGCGTGACAAGCGAAGAGCAGCCAATTACGAGGCTGCACTTTGTAGGCGAAGCGCATGAAAATACACGAGTACAGGGTCAGGGCTGTTAGGAAGAAAAGAAAGAAGCAAAATTCAATTTGAATACGACTGAGTTGCCGCCAGACATATCAGCCAGAGCTCGGCGGCGTGCGCATGACCAAGTGTCCGTATCTGGCTTATCAGTGTCGAGCAATTTGATTAGCGGAATCAGAAATGAGTATTATAAACAAATGTGTCTACCGAAGACCTCCGAATGTGATTCTATGGAATCTTTTGCAGCTGACAGTTGATAAGGTTTAATAACACAAGCTAATTAACTCTTACCGAAGGTCATTCTGCCAGAGATGAATTTCGGATGTTTGGACGTGTCCGCAATGGCAGCTATTGGGATGCCCCAATTGGCAACCGGTCCCCAAAAGTGGGTGCTCAGAAAGTAATTGCGCCATTCGGCGGCGCTTGAGCTGGAGCTTGACATTGCCCGTCTAATCGACATCTTGCTGCTGTTGTGTATTCCACTTGAGCTCCTAGAAAGGCAATTTAGATTAGCGCTCTCCTTGAACACATATGCGTCGATCTAGATTTGTAATTTTTCAAGGTCTTACAGGTTGTTGTTTGTTTACTGCGTAGGTGTTTGTTGGCAGTCGCCAATACTTTTTTTATTAGCTATGAATGGTTTTGGAATACAACCAAAATTTTTTTACTGGGAAAAGTTATGTAAAATGTAAATTTTGTGAGAGTAGAATACAAAGCCTACGCGAAACCAACAGTTTCACAGCACTAAAATAAACTAATGGCAAATAGCGCTGTTAAGAAACTAACACAATCGTGGGTAAATATTCATTCAACATTGCTGTCATTTTTAGGCAGTTTTTTTTTGCACGAGCACGGATTTTCTATTAGTCTGGCAGCCCAATAGTGGCCACGCTGAATTTATTTCATAGCATTTTCAAATCAGTGCAGGCAAAATATAATTGTATGTTAAATGCAGTTCAATTGAATACAATTCGGAAGAATAAGTATGCACTCCTTATTCTTATTCCATAACTTAGTAGAGTATTTATTGACTGTGCATCAGCTGTTAAACATAGCATTAGGGTGACCATCACACTTAATTTTTACCATAAAAACAAAACGGCGCCATGGTTTGAATTAAATTTAATAGTTTTAGCAATAGATTACACTTATAAATTGATTTTATATGCATAAAATCATATTGAGACAAAAATTCAGGCAAATGCGTGAATATTCTGCTCCATTAATTTGTTTTACAAAATAAATAAATCAGAACAGAATCAGTTATCCTCCAATAGTTTCAATAGTTGTTATTAATTTGCAATTAATATATTTGTGTAAAAACTTCCGACTATAAAGGAAATTGTACAATTGTTGAGTCATACAGACGTTGTTGTCAAATGTTTGCATACCAGCCAATATCTAAAAGCATTTTCTGGTAACGATTGCACTTCATTTGGCTTATCAATGCACCAAGGTAACTATAAAAGGTGTTAGTCGAGCACTGGTCGAGCATCATTTGCAGTAAAATGAAACTTCAGCTTACTATCTGTTTGGTTCTATTGTCTGCATGCAGTTTGGCTAACGCCTACAGCAGCGATGGGCAGCCGGGTTGCAAGACGCAGGAGGAGCTGGACATTGCGATCTTCCGTGATAACTGGGATCCCACGTCCTACTGGAAGTGCGAGGCACTCAACGAGCCCGCCAGTAAAATGCGTTGTCCGGATGAGATGGGCTATCTCGATAGCCTGAAGGACTGCGTTAACTGGGATGACTGGAAATGGGAGAAACCAGCTGCTCCACCCAGCGAGGTCGACGAGTGATTGAAAGATGTTAACATTGAAATGCTAAACGTGACATTTAATTATTGTCAGAGAATTGAATATAAATACTGCGCTAAGCGGCATATAAACGCAACAAAAATAGTATTCAAGAAAATTTCAAGTCTGATTTGGTGACGCCTCAGTCGCGCGTTCGCAGGCCCCAAATGGAGGTGCGACGCGTGCCCACAGTCGGGCGTCCCACCGAGCTATGTATAAACTTGTTGATTCCAATTTTGGGCATTTGCTTCTCCAGAACCTCCATGGCGGCATCCGACAGCATGCCGAAAATGTCCAGATAAGTAAGCGACGTCATGTTCTTTAGTTCTCTAAATTAGACGGATACAGAGAAAATGCTTAGAGTGAATGCTATGACAACCGTGGTGGACTTACATAAAACTAGCAGCGGGTATGAGATAGCAGCGCGAAACGGACAAGTATTCAAGACTGCTGAATTTCATGATTGAAGTGAGGGCCGCAGGCGTCAGACTATTGCAGTCTGAAAGATCCAGTTCAAGCAGCTGGGGGCAGCGCTTCTGCAGCGTGGCCACATCTGAAAGCCGAAAAAGATAAATGTCAAATCGGTCTGAGCCTAATCAATATTTGTGGGCTACTAACGTATATCGAAGAGCACAACGCCTGCAGCCGGCCACGTTCAATCTGATCACATTGGACGGTATGTGAGTAACCAGTGCGGTTACAGCATCGGCGCTCAAGTCAGTCCACGATATGTTTAGGCTGTTCAGTTTGGTTAGCGACTGCATCATTTGGCCAACGCTGTTGGCGTTCAGGCCACTGGCCATCGACAGGTTGAGTGTTTCCAGCGACCTGTTCTGTGCAATCTCAATACAGATTTCATTGTTCAACTCGGCGTGCTCCAGGCTAAGTTTCTTCAGTTGCCGACAATGCGCCAGTAATGTGCGCAACGAGCTGAGTGAAATGGAAGCAAGACTTAAGTCCAGGTATTGAAGACGCGACTGGAAATCTATGGACGACGGCTCGTACGTAAATGCCGGATCTTGTATCTGGTGTAAAGATGGTTGAAAATTAATCAAATATATAGAGCAGATTGTTCAATTTCTTACTTCTGCTTGTGCTAGACGAAGTATTGGCACATCGCGCTTCACCACCTGCTCCAGGGCAGTGGGACGGAGCGTCCGTAGTCCCAAATCCAGACGCGTCCACAGAGTCTCATCACGTGCACAACGATTGAATCGACGGCAAACGGTAGCGATGCGCAGCAGCGTCTTCTTTGGCAACCACTTGAAAATGTCCAGCAAAATCTCGTCGGACAATTTGTCAAAGTAGTTGATGCCGCTACTAATGTGGGCGCTCATCGCGGGCGTTCGGTATACAAAGAAGTTTTCTGTGGCTGCCAGTCGGCTTGTCAGCGTTTGCGGTGGCGGTGGTGCTGGTTGTGGCGCTTGCGTTGGTTTCTTTTGCCTCAGCGCCTGCTTACTGGTCGAGGGCATTAGGCTGAGGGGCGTCTGTTGCTGCTGCTGCGGCGGCGGCGGCGGCTGCTGCGGTGCAGGTGGCAGCAAGGGCTCAATTTGATTATTGCATGTGACTGTGGCAAGGGGATTTCTGGTGCGTTTGCTGGGTGAGTTGGAATTGCTGCTGCATTCGCTGTTGGCCAGGGCCGTTCGCTTCGCCTGGGCCAGAGCGTGCAGCTTCTCAGCCGACTGCTGCAGCGGACGTTCCTGAGTATCTTCACTGAACATCTCAATAATAGTGTTCTCGAGCGTAGATGCTGTCGAGTTCAGACTCAAGCGCGTCTGCTGGTGTGCCATTCGCGCCACATTGGTGCAGGGCGTAGTCTCATTGGAGTTCTCATCGCTGGTTGTGCTCACTGCGAGTGCAATCGCCGACAGAGCAGATGAGCTGCTCTCCTCGGAGTCCAGCATACCGATGCCCATCTCTTCCAGTGCCTCAAAGGTCAGCACTGACGGGGAGGAGGTGTGCTCGTAAGCCGACGTCGTTTTGGTTGGGGGCACAGCGGCTGCAGCGCCGATTGAGCCGTTCTTACTTGTCGAGCGTTTTCTGCAACATGTTGGAAATTCGGATTGAGGGGATTTAATGAAAAGTGCTCGGCGCGCAAGTACGGGACAGTTGCTTGGTCAGCACGGGTCAAGCACCTTTCAATTATATGCTGGCCCCGTTTCGCTGCTGCTTGCTTGCTTTTTATTTAGCAATACATTTATGTGACGTCACTGAATCGGTTCGCGCCATTTGATGACCCGCCTTTGCATGTACACTTGATTTGTGGGCTATCGTGCTTATACATTATTATGCATATATTTACCTGGCTACGGGACACAGATTTTCAATGTTTTCGGCTCCTTTGTGCTTGCGGCCACTCATATTTATTAAAGATTTTCTCTTTTTGTCACGCACAAATTACGCGCTATTTTTGTATGCAGCGTTGCCATATGTTCCGTTCAATACATTTGGTTGTAGCGCTGCCAGACAGTGCATAAATGAAATGTTTTCCAATACCGAACACATTATCCAACACTAAGAAATCGCAGGGAAAACACAACAGAGTTAATAAAACGGCTGGAAAAATCATACATTAACTTAACAAAGAATCAAACAGTAATTTAATAACAAATCGCAAAAATACGCATAAATTGCACAAGATATGAGAAGAGAATTACGAGGCTAATGATACAAAGGTATATTGAGGAATACGGAGGTGATAATTACAACGACGACGCTTGCGTTCCTTCCCGCAAAGCCACTTTCGCAAGGTGAGTGAATTTCACAGCAGGCTCTGCTTTTGTAGCTGCTTTGTGCTGCGTTTTCTTTGTTCTAGCTAGAGAAACTGTAGCTGGAATGAGAATGCTTACGCCTAAGCAGCAAAATATTTGCAATTACCAAAGCAAAAACAAGAAATATTTGTTTGATAACTTTCCATTTTATACACTTTCTTAGATCTGTAAAGATGAGTCTACGCACGCGCGCCCTTGTGTTCTCTACATTCTTTGGCAGTTGCCTGGCCATCGGATTGCTGTTGACTAGTATGACGACTAATCACTGGGTGCGCGCCTATCCGCGGCGCACCAATACTACAGAAGCTAAGGGTGACGTCAATTTTGGTTTGTTTTATGGCAACCAGAACTTGAATCCTGGCTTTGGAGTACGGAACAATCAGGTTGATGGTGAGGCTTTTGTTAATTTCAATAGGAGCGTAATTATGAACCAATATTAATTTTCCACAGTTTACTCCTTCATTCGCACCGAGCATGGCGACACTAGCTTCTGGCTGTGGTTGCTTACCACACTTGGCACAGGCTTTGGACTGTTGGCATGCAGCATAGCAGCCATAGCCGCTGTGCTGAAAGCAGCGTCAGCAGCTAAGAAAGGCGGCACCATGCTGCTCCTGTTGGCCTCAAACATTTCAGCGGCAGGCGCACAGGTGGTTGCGTTCTTGGCATGGCTGGTGCAGTTCTATCAGTATCTCATTCACAATGTTCTCTTAACGGAGCACCAGCAACAGCATTGGTACAGCACCGGTCTGGCCCATCTGGGCTACAGCTTCTATCTGGTTGTTATTTCGACAATTGTGGTCTTCATAAATATAACGATTCTGCTCTATGCTAGACGACGCGAGCGTCGTGATCGTCATCGTTCGGAGCCGCTAAGCAAAGACAAGAATCAGGCGGCCATAATGCTCTACTAGGCAGAAAGCTGCAGCAAGTATAATCCAAATATAACCTCAAATGGAAATGTTCGATCAAGCGATGCAGAAACGCGCACCACATAATCTCAGCGGCTCAATTGTTTGTGCCTTACTTAAAGATGCCCCTTGCATGCCACAATATGTATTTCATTTACACATATAAAGATATATGTATATATATATATATATTTATAAATACATATATGTATTTATCGTAGTCTATAAGCCAACATACATACATATGTACATATGTTAAGTCTGATTAGCACTTTGATTGCACAACAAATGCTGAAGAAACAAACAAGCTATACAACTTAAACATACATATACTTTTACACATATTTATATCTACATATACTTAAAATCTTATACTCGATGCATTTTATACTCGAATGTACTTAATATACTCGTACTCGTTTGATATAAACTTTTTCGTTTACGAATAATCGGCTGATTACGTTTTATCAGTATACAAATAAAACAACAGTCATTGTTAAGATACATATATGTACAATATATCTCGATTTAAGTGTTTTGTTTTACACATTGTCTATACGTACGAAGACCCCACGGGACGCAGGCAGCAACTGCAGTAGCACACGCTACGCCGCGGGACAACTTCCGTGCTGGCAAATCAGCAAATAATAATAAAAAGGTCTTGGAGAAAATGGAACTTAAAAAGAAAATCAGTCCGTGTGGCATTTGGTTGATGAATTGCTCAACACTTTTGACTTTTACCAACTGTCACAACAATTTCCTCAATGTAATTAAACTGTTCCAACTAATTGCTGAACAGGACCACACCACAGGCATCAAAATCCAAGTGTCATCGCATTGCATTTCGCAAACAAATCAATTATCTTTTTTTTCTCCTATTTTCTATTTTCATTTTTTTTTTAACTTGTGCAAACTGTTTTGTCGTCTTTCTGAGGACCCCTGACTGATGGCTGATGGCTGTTTCCTTGCAAGGACAATTTGTGTGTGGCTTTGTCTTGTGCTGCGAGAAACACTTCCTATTTCAATTCGATTTCATGCCCATAACAAAACAGCCAAGGATCGGGCTGCTTCCTTTGGCCCAATCGAGCCAATTATGTCATCATTAGTTTTGATTAGTTTGTTGGCTCACTGCGATGGGAAAACAGCGCAGACAATGCCGTTTGTTTTGAACTTTGTGGCACTTCCGGCACCACCTACTGTTTACCTTTTTGGCCTGTTGTCCAGCTGGGCGCTGTATGTTGTTGTTTTGGTCGATTTTCGGTTTGAATTGACTGCAATTGCATAATAATGATGAACGTGTTTATAATTAAGGGTGCATCGGGGCTGGGCATTGGGCCCACAGTACCCCGTGCAAGCCGGCAGGCTGATATCTGATATCAACAGCTGACTTGCATATCTGTCTCTGCTATTTGCTCGGGCCGACTATCTCTTAGTGGGTGACTGACTGGCTGGCTGTGGTTTATCTGGGCAAACAGATTAGGCCTCACCTTGTGCCATGTGCGTGGAATAACCAGATGAGTATTTCGGTCCTATGTACCACATGCATACAAACATATACATATACATACGTACATATGTGCATGTGTGAATGTATATGCATATGCTCTATTCATGCATTGCGCAGAGTTGTGCAAGTCCCGGCGTTAGGATTACGTTCCAAATTGCATACATTTGCAGTGTAAGATAATGAGGAGATATGGTCATTAGCTGCGGTGAGTCCTCAGCAAGAGATTAGACAGCAGACAATCGACTTATTAAGAGTGTTTATGCAGATAAACGCATCGTTTAGCGCTTGTCGGGACATACCCACTTTTCCGCCTAGGATTAGCCTAAACACTTGGAAAATACGATTGGAAATCGCCAATGCCAGCCGTTGATAAGTAGCTGGAAATGTTGGGCAATGTGTGGCTGGCTCTGGAAGCGTGGCCTGTACAAATATAATTAGCGGGAAAGTCTCATAATCGGAACGAACACAAAATAGAATAGAACAGAATAGAACAGAATAGAATAGAATTACCAGCCAGCCAGCCACAGTCACAGTCACAGCCACACACGTTGAGCTCCGAGGCATATTCTAGGCAACTGCGTTGATTGTGGCACTTTACTCGTGTATTCGATACAAATACATTTCTTTACACGAATTTGTCTTTGCTTTATTTTTATGTTTATTCTACTTTTTATGGGTTAGTCTGTCGTCCCCTATTTGGAATCGAGAAAGTATTTCCAGCAACCGCAAAACATGCGAGCCAAAGAAAGCCAACAAGAGGGCCAGACAGGCTGTCTCCTATTCCTATGCGCCGTGGTCTGCTGCTACTTCTGCTGCTGCTGCCCAATAAATTTTCCAATTAAATGGATCCTCTGACACTTTGTACAAAACGTCAGCACACAGGCACAACGGCTACTACTACTGTCAGTACCCCCTGCCAGCCCCTGGGTGTGTGTGAGTGTGTGTGTCTGTGTGCGTGTGCTTATGCATATAGGGGATGAGGGTTGTTCCTTGAGGGGTTGAAACCCATCAGCGCATTCTGCTTGGCCAGGAACTGGCGCTGTGAAAGGTAGCAATCGCATTTCTACGCTGTTATACCCATCGGGCCGGCGACTCCATTTTTTTTTATGCACTACTCTCTCTTTTTTTTTGCACTGCCCATTCAATTGCTCTACTATTGTTGCATTGCGAAATTATGGCCCGTATATTTCTCTATTAGGGCACAAAATACATTTCTATTTCTCAGTCTGACGCGCTGTGTGGCCTGGCTAGAAACTATGCTAGAAGACACAACGTCTTCTGGTCCACATAGCTGGCAATTATACGAGCATAGTTGCGGAATTTGTGGACCACCCGATGACTTTTGTTTGGCCTTTTTGTGGTCATGAATGGCATATAGGCTATTGCCTCCTACATGGCAATTGTCCTCAAGACGTCAGTGGGTTATTGATAGCCAAACTACTTTCTTGTTAGGAAGTGACTCTGTCTGATATTGTTGTGGAACAATACTATCCTGTTTACGTTTATAGTTGAGCAATTATATTTTTTTCCTCGATTTTAATTCCTGGGAAATGCTGGAGGGATTGCAAAGTTCCTTAACGTCTCTATGGACTATATGTGACACACACAGTATTCCGTTAAAGTGAAGTACGGCAGTTCATTCAATTTGAGAGACCTGCTTGAAAGTGACTCTAACTGGAGATTGTTAACTGCAAATTTAAAAAAATTATTATTGGAGAATAATAATGAATTGCAATATAGTATTTATATTAAAAGTGAACTATAATTATACACGAAATATGGCTTGTTTTTAAATTTAGGAGAAATATAACTTATACTCTTACTCAGTATCAGGATATACATATAAATTATCAAATCAATTTGGTTTAACAAGAAATGAAAAAATTGGATAAAAAGATTAAGTGAAGAGATTGGGACTAGAAAGTTCAAATTGATCTCGATTTTTCGTAGTGTTGGGCAGAATTTTGTTATGCTATTATTAATGATATCCATAATTGATATCAAGCTGATAAATTTAAAAAAATACAATAATACAAAAACATAATAAGTTCTTTGCGTTTTTGGACTAAGAGATCATCTATGACTAGCTGGTAAATATTATCATATTTTTTTATTTTATTGGTCTATTCGATTATACCACTATTTTGAAGGACTAACTTTGTGTGTCCCTGTCAAGGATATATGTATATGCAAAAGCCACCAAAGAAATTAATTTAGTTTAGTTTAATGCATATAAATAATGCTTATATTGTCTCTGTTTTGATAACACTAGTTAAAGGTCTTATCTACATATACAAATGAATTATATTTGCCTTTGTTATACTTATATATATGTATGTATAAATGTCTCCTATATATGTATACACTTATATATTTCAAAGTAGCCTATTATTCAATGTTTTTGATTGACATCAATGGATGCTATGTATTTATGGACTTTATACAAATTTAAAGCATCTTCCCACACTTCAGAGTAAAGAACTCTACCCATGCTCTAATTAATTGGCAGCAATTAAAGGACAATACTTAGCAAACATCGCTTGTCAATATCGAAAGACATCAATTCGAAATGCTGACGAAAAGCGTATCATCTTGAGAAATGGGTATTTGAACTAGTTGCCGTTCGTTGGGTTGGCCAAGTGCTCAAAGTGTGGCCGCTGTGTCTGCTGCAAACAGAATTACAGAAATCAATGGGACATATTATTAGTTAGATCATTGTGCCACTTGTGTTGCAGCAGCAGCAGCAACAACAACAACAACGTCGACGACGAAGACGTCGCACTGTCTGGCAGAAAATCTTCTCAGGACTGACCAGGAGGGACAGGTAGATAGATGTAGATGCGATGCGGGACCTGCACGCCTCTATCAAGCGACCGTATTGCCATTGTCTGGCTGTCTGTGGAAAAGGTTGAGAGGCAGTGCCCACCGGTCTGCTACGGTTAACAAAATTGCATCCATTGTGCGCACGTAGAAGTCACATTGATATTGTGGACCCGGGGTACATATAAATTCCAAATCGTTGTCAGAGCAGACTTTGTGTCTATCGCACTTACTTGCTCAGGTGGGCCACTCTCCATTGTCCTTATGAATGACGCAAGCTGTCGTGTGAGTAATGGCAAGGATACGTGAACAATTGCAACAGACTCCTCCACAGACTGTGAGAAAACTGTGTGAATCGCTTGTCGTTCGATCTCAACTCAAGTCAGTTCTAATATATCTACACAGATAGATGGAACAGTGCTACAATAGATGGATTGGTTATGGCTGAAAAGTTCGAATTGCTTGTCTAAAGGCTTTCGACTGGGCGTTTGACTTGACCTAAATTAATGGTTATTTTTCTCCAGTTTTCTTTTTGTGATTTTTGTGAATGAATTTCGCAGATTTAGCCCAAATGACTTGGGAATTTCAACCCTTTGATGAGGATGCTTCAAATGTGCCGACGAATGCAAACTGCAAATTTCGCTTTGATTTCGCCGGCATGATTCGGATAATTTGCAAAATGATCTGGTTAGTGGGAAGTGACAGTCATTAGGCCATTGCCAAATGGCCGTGAAATTGTAAATAATTATATAGGTTATGTATGTATTCCCATAGTTATATGAGATATCGATGAATGAAAGAAATTCCCATTAACTATTTTCACTCAAGAGAATTTCGCTTCTGTTTTAAATTCTGAGATTCTAAATAAAAAGATCAAATAATTGTTTTTTTTTTTTTCAAATGTTTTATGTATTCGTTTTTTTTTTCCTTTTTGTAAACATAAATCGTATAATATAGCTCTGAATATTTAACTAGGCATTTAAATGTAAATCGTATATTGCTATTAACCGCATTCAGCATATAAAAATGTGAAAAATATTCTTACATATGTATGTATATATATAAATGTAGATGTCTCTTAAAACTCTTAATCGCTTAGCATAGGAGAAAGGATCACTTAAGGACTTATTTACACAAGTGTGGGTTTTTTACGACGCTTCTACCTCACGTCACGTAGTGGAAATGTAAATATTCATTATAAAATAAATAGCTCAATATTTGCATATATCGTCATGGATATCTATCTGTATCGTCTTTATGATTGTTAGCATAGATTGGTGCTGAGGTAGTTGGTTTGAGTGCGCCTTGATGCGCCAGGTACGCCTGAGGTAGATGCACAGAGATAGAGTATTGGCCGGCATTGAGTTATTTGTTGTTGTTGTTGCTTGGTTGGGCTGTTGGTAGATGGTTGTTGCGTTTTTAATGCGTGCAAGCGCTTCACAGATCGCTGAAGCTGTAGCTGAGGCTGAGGCTGAGGCTGGGGTCGGGGGTCAGCTGCTTAGTAGCCATACAGATATGGATACATGGGCATAAAGATGGCCGGTCCCAGCTGACGCTCTTGCGGCATATGCGTCTTCATGTGCTTCTTGAGGTGGTCACGCCGTCCGAACTTCTTGCCACAGGCGCTGCACGGATACGGACGCAGACCGGAGTGAATGCGCTTGTGCCGGGTCAGCTCCTCGTTGCGTGTGAAGGTCTTGCCGCAGGTTTCCACGTCGCATTTAAATGGTCGTTCGCCTGTAAGCATAGGAAATAGAGAAAATAGAAGTTAGTAAAGCAGGCGGAAGATCTCGCAGCTCAGTGAAACTTACCGGTATGAATGCGGATGTGTCCCTTCAGCTGGCCATTATTTGAGAAGGCCACGTCGCAGTGGGGGCACTTGAATTTCTTTGGGCGCTGCTTGCGGGCATTCAGTGCCTTCAGCTGGGCATCCTCGGCCATGACACGAGCGTACTCCTGCTCCATCAGGCCCAGCGTGAACGGGTCCATGCCAAAGGCAGCTGCGGCTGGGGTATTGGCGGCGGCAGCGGCAGCAGCTGCTGCGGCGGCATAGTACAAGTCGTTGGCGGGCATGAACGGCGTTGGCTGCGGCGACAGCTGCTGTGGCGCCACAGCGGAGGAGGCTGGAAATGCTGGCTGGGGCGTGGCATCTAGCAGAGGAGTCGACGTGCGAGTGTAGCTGTTGTTTAGGCCATCCTCATAGCTGGATTTACTGCTGCTGCTGCTGCTCCGGCTGCTGCTGCTCGACGAGGATGAGGAGGACTCGCGGTCGCTATCCTGTCCATAGCAGCAGTTACTGCTGCTCGGCAGCTCCGTTTTGATGGTCACTGTGTCAGGCTCACGTTCACGTTTCACGGCCCTGGCGGGCGCTGCTGGAATCTGGCGTTGCGTATCCCAGGGACGGAACAGGCGCGAGTACGTTTGCGGTGGATGCATGTTAATTGTCGACATAATCGTTGTGTCTTATTCTTATATGAGAAAAATCACTGTTTCACTTGGGCGGAGGAACACTTGGCGTGCAATTGCGTAGGCGGAGCGGTGTGTGTGCGTTGCAAGATCTCAACTCGAACTGAGCTCTCTCAGCCGAGCGGCACACAATTTAAAGAGATTTTTTTCATTGAACGTTAAGGTCCTGGCTGTGTAGGCCTACCTAGCGGCCTACCTACGCACGCACACACACACGCACGCACGCACGCACACATTGAGAGCATCCGTTGCCTGCTTCATTCATTGATTTGCTGCCTATCTGTCTGTGTCTGTGTGAGCGAGAGGCACGCTTCAGGGTTGTTTTTTCGCACCGCACAACAATGGCCGCTCACGCAGACTCAAATACATAGCACACACACATACACAGAGAGGGAGAGACACACGCTGGCTTGTATATAATGTACTCACGTATTCTCATGTTCGCTTTGCTTAGTTTTCATGCCAGCAAATCTAATCGGCTCTCGCAATGGCAGCTTCCTTGACTTTCGCTTTTAATGTGTATATTCCCAGCGATGCGCTACTATTTATCAAGGATATACGCACATATATAAATATACATATAAATACATACATATCTGTATGTATATGTATGAAAAGAAGTATCTGTTGGCCTCTCTCCTTATTTTATTTTTTCTGTGTTTTGTAACTCCCAACGGGGTGGAAGTTTAAGCGAAGCATTCATGATTATGAATTTTACGCTTACCTCCCGACAAACCCCCTTATACGCAATTTGATAAAAGTTGTTGTCTTTGAGGCACAAACTGGGCTGGGCCTGGCCCCCCGGCCCGCCGTGAGCTGAACAAAGCTGAGCTGTAACTCGGTTATCTGTGGGCTCTGGCTGGGTTGATTCGGGCTTGCCCGAAAAATCAAGGGGCTTGCTTTCGCTGCTGCTGCTGCTGCTGCCCTTTTGTGGTGGCAATTTATTATTGAATTAAGTGCTTCTTTCTGGGGGTTGGTCCCGTCTTTTGCTTTGCGCTTTGTGGCAACTGTTGGGCTTTAAATATGCAAAATGTGTATCGGGCGCGGTGCGCGTCTATATGTTATATGCTCAGATTTGTAAACGGAGCAAATTGTGGCTTCAATATTCACAGCACATTCTTGGGGGTTTGACTTAAGGTTTGAGCATGTAAAATGGTACAGTTGCTTTAAGTTTATCTCCACGGATTGTGGGCTGCTCCAAGGGATGACATAGATATATTGTTGGGTACTTTATGGCCACTGGTGGGCGTTTGCTCCCAGCCCCAAGGAGATAAGGACGAAAGTAGATATATTAAGAGATATCGGGTGTTGGTAAGAATAATGTTTTGCAATAGTTTTCAAGAATGGACGAGATAATTGTATGGGTCTATATGTGTATGTATAATATATGAGCAAATGTGCAGCTGGCAACTTTAAGTTCTTGGCAAAGTGAAAAATAGGACCGAAACATATTTATTTTCTGAGTAAAATATAAATGAGAATCACCCTAGGAGAATTTATTGGCAATTTCGTTTATATATTGGAATTATAATTTAGGTTTATCTAAGGTTAGGCAACATAATTTAGTATTAACAAAATTTGTTAGGTTTCTTAACTAATAGAGCAGAAAAACCTGCAATTATTTGCTGGTTCTTTATTATTAAAATCAATATAATTGTTAAGCAGAAGAGTTTTCAGTTTTGTCTTTGCGTTTTCTTGGAGAATCAGTAGAAATTGATGCTGTCGATAGTCCAGTTGTTTTATCCGCGATTCTTATGAACGTTGGCTTCATAGTTGAAGCCGCGTCTTCACTTGTCCCACATAAGCCTACCGCTGCGTCATTAGAAACAAAAGGGAAATCATTAGGATTAAGTGCAACTGCTTTGTTCCTCTCAACGCTAATGAATGCAACGGGTGCATTTCGGCTGGGCAGCGCTGCGCTTCATTGCATCGGGTTAGGTAGGGTTTTAGGGCTGGCTGCATAGGTGATTTTTAGTACCTGCAATAAATGTTCAATGCGCCATGGAGATTCATTCACGAGTTTGCAGTTGGCAGTACCATGCCGGAGATCGGACTCATTCATAAATGCACTGCGGCAGGAAACTGAACCGGGTCAGGTAGTTGTAGGTGGGCTGCCGGGCGCGGTGCGGCTGGACCATAAAAAATCCATGAGCTTATTTGTGTAGGCTGGCACTTAGGCAAGCAGCCGCCTTGGATTGGCAACGGGCTTTGGACTTTCCCAGCATGTTTGTCAAATAACGAGCGCGGGATTTTCCACGCATTCGTCGTCGGCATCGGCATCGGCGGCGGCGGCGGCGTCGCCATTGGCATCATAAAGTAGCACCTACCTAGAACAATGCAATGCTCATAAATGTGCTTTGAAGATTTTTATAGTGCAATTAAATATGGCACATTTCCAGCCAGGAGCTGTTTCATTCATGGAATATATCGGCGACGCTCTCTTATCGCTACCTGGCCGTAATTAGAGCAAACAATAAGGATATGGCGTCATATTCAAATTTTGATTAATGAGGAAATTTCAGCAGCTCACGCGAGCAAGCAGCATATGGATATGTGCTAGGCGCCTCATTAGACGGCGACGTTGTGTTGTGGTCAGGGGAAAACACATCCTAACCAAACTGCAAATGCAACTTATGCCAACGTGCTTATCGTCGCATTCCGCCAAACACAGATAAGCCAAGCATAGATCTAGCTCTGGCCCCGATGGATCGTGCATTTCGCTTAAGATTTAGTTTCGTAATCACAATCCGCTCATAGATCAGACTACATCCGGCTCTGTTGGATTAGGGACGAGTGCGATAGGTATTTGAGCGCCTAGAACAGCTTGAATTGATCGTCTCAAGTAATGGACTAGGTGTGATCTTGATACATAGATTAATCGTAATCGGGCTCAACAAGTGATTAGCGCGTGATTCATGTGAGTGTATTATAGTATATTAGGGGGTTTGGGCTTCTAGGAGCCAGAGACTATGCTAAATATCTAACGACTAAAGTAGTTTTTCATATGGAAACTAGATTTACACAGCTTGTCGTTAGCGGATATATTTAAATGCGATGCAGTACGTATTGAAATTATAAATTGAGTGAAGCAAATCATTAGTATAGATATATATATGTATTTAATTAAACATTTATTTATATGTAAAATGGGTTCTTTAAATTTGTATTATTCATAAATGTTATTTTTTGAAAGTTTAATCCCCAAATCTTTTAATGCTAGTTTAAACCATATTTGCTTCATCTTTTCACATAGCAAATAAAAAAATAATATGAATATCTGTAGTATTTATGCTGCCTTACATATATTATATGTGTATGTGTTATAATATATGTATCGACTTGTCGAGCATTTTGATAAATAACATCATTGTTTACTCTCATTCATTCACTCATTCAAAAAGAGTCAAGTTCACAGTCCGCGTAACTGGTTTATTAATAGATCAAATTTATTTATGCATATTATACATACATATATACACATGCACACAAATACAAACCTATTTGTTGATAGCCGAGTCGCACTTCAACCGTATGTAAACAAGTGCATATGTGTATATACATACATATACATATATGTATATGAGCTTTCGAAATGTTTGGGCAATTTTCAAATGTTGTCCGGCGATATGCCAAAGCTTAATCAAAAGCTTTATTGCAATAATACGCAATGCTTGATTGAGCGGCGGTTTTCTCCACTGAGTGGGGTAGTTTCGGTTTACATCGTTGATGAAGAATGATATATTAGTTATCAGATATCAATATTAACTGGTAGTGGTAATTTATGATTTTGTATAAGAAAATTAATTCTTTATCCATTCAGCCCAGTATTAAATCTCCTAAACTTGTTGCTAAACTATTTGAGTTGATGCCAGAGTTACTTAGGCAATAATACAATATCACACCTTTACACTTACATACATACATACATTTCGTATTGCATCAACTTTTGACACTTTGAGCTATGACTGTTAGTTAGTCTCTTCCCGCTTATGTTTGAGGTATTTTCATTCCAGAGACGAAATTTTCTTTATTTTGAGCCTTAAAAGAAGTTGATGTTTTGAACAATTTAAATTGAGATAAACTTTGCTGAGTTTTCATTCATATACAATCCTATCATCATTAACAAAATATAAGCTAATTTGATTACAAATTGATAGGATGAGCCAGTGAGGATGAGCCAGTGAGAGTTCTAACCCAAATAGCTAATTGAAGATGGTTCTGGCCGGCGTAATACGGTATAACAATATAAATATATAATCTTAAATTATATTAGTTTTAATTGTTATATCATCATCTAATGGAATCCTCAAAAGCTAAAGGTATCTTCTAGCCAGGTTATCTCGTTTACTCTGGCATATCGGACAATAACTTTTCAAGTAATAATGCAAGAAAGTACATATATTCATATGATAGTTGTTCCAAATGACCTAACAGCTCTCTGTGAGGGCCACTGGCGCACTGCAACGTAAGCATGTCAGATCAATATATGATTAATAAATATTTGATTTAATAATTTATGTGTCATATACATAAGTTATATTTATAATGCTGTTCCACCAAATTCGCATCTGATTGCATTAACAATGACAACAGTTTCGCATATATTCTTTTGTCAGACATTTTGAAGTACATACATTGTACATTGTGAAAAATAAAGTAAGCAACGAGCTAATCGTAAACAAGTAATTTTTTTGATAATGGTAAGTGGTATGAATCATATTCAAACAAAAAATAATAAGACAGAAATATATTTAAAATAGGGTATCTACAAGCTATGCATCCTCATCTGAAGCGGCATAATCCATTTGATTACTCTCGTTAACCGCACCGACGCTCAGTGTTGTTTGAATGACGGTCAAGTTCACAGTCAAAGTAACAGTAATTAAAGCTTAGATGCGTTGTTTCTGTTAGTTGTGAATATATAACACACGAATATAAGCTTTTCTCATATGGTATGCTCAGCAAGCGTATGAACTCACACATACATGTGCACACATATGTATTTAATTAATTCATCAAGTGCAAAAGCAATTTCATCATTTGTATGGCTGTAAGACAAAGCTTTGAGCAAAAGCTCCCACTTGACTCGCCCATTCGAGTGAAACTAAATAAGGTAATTTCAGTGTTGCGTTGTTTAGTTTTAAATTTGATGTTCGCTCGATCAGATGGTGTAGACTGTAGCTTGCCAAGATGTTAGTAGAAATTTTGGCACTCGTTGTTGTTATCCTGCTGCTGCTCTACCGCTGGGCCACGATGCACTATAATTACTTCAAGGATCGTGGTATTCCATATGATAAGCCCTATCCATTTTTTGGCAGCATGATCAAAATGTTTTTGCGACAGCAATCAATGTTTGATATAGTGGTTGATCTGTACCACAGGGGCGATGGCAAGTAAGTACATAGAACATTTTTAAATGATATTAAAATGCTAACTGCGTATTACATTATAAAAGTTCAGTGCGCAAAGCTCGATCGATAGATATGTATTCTTATATTGATATAAGTAAGCATCACTTCCATATGATACATATGTATAGGATCATTAGACTGCCTGATACATAGCTGTATACAAAATATGAACTTATATATGTACTTTATTAACAGCTTGAGTTCAGTTATGATATCAATAATTTATACACAAAACTAGAAAAATATATATAATTTTTTATATGTATATTTATTGGATACTAATGCGCTGCAGTGCCTCAATAATGTATATGTAAGTGCGCTTAGATAAGTAAAAGAGCTGTTGGTATCCAAAATGCGTCTAAATTATTTATTTATAGAAAATTGTAAAAGCTGCATTCCGACTGGAATGATATAATGCATTTCTACCCATAATCTGTATAGTGCTTACCGTATATATGCAGATAGATATAGATTAAATGGGCTGCGTTATGACTACAAATTGTTTGCACTTAGAATCTACAATTGTTTTTTAATTTTTGATATATAATCAGTGGCGTAGCGGTGTCGGGTACATAAATAATAATTTGTAAAATTCACATTCCGTTCCCCATCATCGACAACCTCGGCACGCCTCTGTGCTTACTAAAATGTTTGTAGACTAATCAAATATATACAAGCCACTTGCTGGGTGCTTAAAATAGCTACCGAAATCTTATCAATATACAGACAACAATAACTCTTGACCATACTTTGTTCTCAATTATGATAGCAAATAAAAGTATAGGTAAAAGACATGTTTGATAGCTTTTATCAGTTAATCAAGAACAATTGAAATTTCCAAAAGATAGTAAAATGGTTTTATGCGTCTTCGTGTTATATGTGCCACAAGCGATCACAGCTCTGAGTCACTTAGAATAATACATATATGTTCGGCTCTCGACTATACAGATAAGAGATCCTGCCTTGCCAATTCTCAGCTCACTTATCGGTCGAATAATTCATAATTTATTTCTATTTATAGGGTTTTTGGAATATTTGAGCAGCGCAAGCCGCTGCTGATGATACGCGACCCGGAGCTAATTAAGCAGATCACAATCAAGGATTTCGATCACTTTATCAATCATCGGAATATCTTTGGCGTAGACAGTGATGATCCTCATGATATGGACAATCTCTTTGGCAGCTCCTTGTTCTCCATGCGCGATGCCCGCTGGAAGGACATGCGCAGCACTCTGAGTCCTGCCTTTACGGGCAGCAAAATGCGTCAAATGTTTCAGCTGATGGATATTGTGGCCAAAGAGGCAGTTGAGTGCCTGAAGCCCGATGACATTCCAGAGAGTGGAATTGAGCTGGACATGAAGGACTACTGTACGCGATTCACAAACGATGTCATTGCCTCAACCGCATTTGGGCTGCAGGTGAACTCATTCAAGGATCGGGATAACAAGTTCTATTTGATGGGAAAGAAGCTGACCACCTTCACGGCGCTGATGAACCTCAAGTTTTTGCTATTCCAAACAGCGCAAAAACTGTTTAAGGTAGAAAATCCCTAATTTCATTTATTGCTGATTTGACTTACGAATTGTGTTTCCCTTGCAGATGTTGAAAATCTCACTCTTTGACAGGAAAAGCACAAACTATTTTGTGCGTCTGGTGCTGGACGCCATGAAGTACCGTCAGGAGAATAACATTATACGCCCGGACATGATCAACATGTTGATGGAGGCACGCGGCCTGCTCAACGCAGATAAGCCTAAATCGGGCACAGTTCGGGACTGGAGCGATCGTGATATCGTTGCTCAATGCTTTGTTTTCTTCTTTGCGGGCTTTGAGACGTCGGCGGTACTCATGTGCTTCACTGCCCATGAGCTGTTGGAGAACGAGGATGTACAGGAGAAGCTCTACGAAGAGGTGGCCCAGGTCGACAGTGAATTGGAGGGCGGGCAGCTGACATACGAGGCTATAATGGGCATGAAGTATATGGATCAGGTGGTCTCGGAGGTTCTGCGAAAGTGGCCAGCGGCCATCGCTATTGATCGCGAGTGCAATAAGGACATTACATACGAGGTCGATGGCATAAGTGTTGAGATCAAAAAGGGAGACGCTGTTTGGCTGCCCACCTGCGGCTTTCATCGTGATGCTAAGTATTTTGAGAACCCGAATAAATTTGACCCAGATCGTTTCAGTGAGGAGAACAAGGACAAAATTCTGCCATTTACGTATTATCCTTTCGGCGTAGGGCAACGCAATTGCATAGGTGAGTGACAGGCTGTAAGATCTGTGGTATTTGTTAATATTGTTTCAAATTAATTGTTCTCTAGGCTCCCGATTCGCATTACTTGAGGCCAAAGCTGTGATCTACTATCTGCTGCGCGAGTTCCGCATTGTGCCAGCCAAGAAAACCTGCATTCCGCTGGTCCTCAACACGTCCGGCTTTCAACTGATGCCCAAAACTGGATTTTGGGTAAAGCTTATTCCGCGTAAATAACTCGATCAAATTGTAAATTTAAATAATTGTAAAAATACCAATTTTTATTATAAATCTGTATTCATGTTGGAATTGTTAATTGATTTTAGTTGTATTATTTATTGTAAAAGGAAGGAAGAGAAGGTATTCTGATAGATTACCAAATTAAGTCCATATAAATGGTAAACAAGTATTTATTTTTTCAGAAAAATAAAATACATTTTAGATCTGTGATGGAGTTGCTCTAAAGCCAAGTTAGTCAGTTTAAGCTTAAGCTTTAATTAATTATTTACTTTACTTTAATTCATGACTTCATTCGTTAGTTAGTTTTTTTTTTTATAAATGTCGATTGTTTTAAGTTGTGCTAAAGATACCTAATTAATTGTTTTCGCATTTACTGTAACTCGAGATTTAATCTAACAACTGGTATAAAGGACCGTTTGGCCCAAAAATTCCAACATTAATTATACAAAGCCCTCGACTGAAATTGGCCATTGAGGCATCGAGAGGCGCTTGGCGGGGCGTTGCAAAAGCAGCTGGATACTTGGCTGAGCTGGCCAAGTTATGGGTGTGAATGGCGGCTGGAAGAGGCAGCGTTCACGACGGAAAACCGCACTTTAACGCGAGGACATAAATCAAATTAGTTTTTCAAGCGAATGCACTCGACTAATTCGAGCGGTGAACGCGCCAAGGTACAGCGCGCGGATGCTGTTCATTTTAGTACACATAGAATACACAATGGTCGTGCCAACAAAAGGATACTACACCCCAAGTCACACACACACACACGCTATAGAAACGAACACGCGCGCGCACACACAGACACGCACACTATACACAGATATCGATTAATATTTATCCCGTGACACAACGCCACAAAAACCGCGGCGGCCGTCGGTCCATTAAAGGACACATAGAAAGAGCAAGCAACCCCAGGCCGAGGGCCACGCAGCGAGCATTCCTCTTGCGCCCTTGGACAATGGCAGACGACAGCCAACACGCGCGTTTTACTCGCATCCACTTCAAATATGATCAATGCTGGTTAGTTTTCCTACTAAAACCGAGCGTCTGCCTCGATATCCTTGGCGCACGACCCTTCCTTCTCTCTGTTTGGGGCATGCCACAGGCAGTAGTCAGCTGTGAGCGCGCTCTCTCTCTCTCGCTCGCACGCATACACAGCCGTGTGTGTATGTGTGTGTGTGTGAGCAGCTGCCTTGTGCGAGCAATGGCGTTTGTGTTCGCCCCGCCTACCGCGCGCGATTTCTGCGCGTTTTTTTTCATCTTTTTGTCGTAGTCGGCTTTGCGGGCCCAGCTTAGGGCGAAAACATTTCCAAAGTCAAAACAGTTGTGAAAATCGTCGAGCAAAATTTCATTTTCGTTACAGTTTGCAATCGTTGAAAATGCACTTAACCTCAAATCCAATAATCCGCTTGTAATTCGGTTCATTCAAATGCGCTTCGACTGCCGATGCCCAATGTCCAGTGATCGCATCGCATTGTGTCCGCATGTCCTGTAGAATTTTTCAATTTGAATACCTATGCGGGTTAGTATACATCTACATTGTATATATGTATATGTATGTATATGTATATATGGGTGTGCAAAGTGTTGACCTCGGCGGGTAATCGTTCTATTATTAATGGACATTTGCCTTCAAACAATGTCACAGTGGCATATCGACTACTGACTAGACTTACCTGCCCAAAATAAGTTCAATGTCACTGTGAGGCATAAGCAAATCAAGCGGGTTATTGGAATATACATATACATATATTGAATATATAAGTATATATAAATATGTATATAATCGATTATTTATTTGTCTATATAATAAAATGAAACTGAACTCTATTTTAACCATAGATGAGTTATTAGCACGAGCTCCACATAATTCTTAAAATATAATTTGATTTGTTTTAAAGTATATTTGCTTTTCATTTTTAAGTAAATAAATTAAACGGCATATATGTATAAAATCATATCGAATTATAGCTCGTAAATATCATATAAATATCATATATATAATTATTTAATAAAAGAATATCGCATTAAATATATGTATATATAAATTTATTACAAATATATAAATTTATATATATATTTTGATGCAACATTTTTGTATTATTTATTTTTATTTTATTTACATGATTTTAATATTTTAAATATAAAATAAAAAATAAATATAGATTAGTAATTAGCATGAGCTAACAGAAATATATTTTAAATATCATTTTATTTATTTAATAATTGATATAAATTGTATAAATGACATATATGTATAATTTCAGTAAAATTTTGCTTATAAATATTATATAAATTAAGTACAACATTTTACATCAAATTAAGTACAAAATTTTACCATATGTATATAAATTAATATATTTGTATTAACGTTTCCCTTACATAGATCTATATATTAGGATCTATCAGTTCTCAGAGATCTAACAATATATATGTATATATATATATTTATTTTCGGGCCAACTTTCTTCAATTTGCCATGTGACACGCTTTAAGGCTTATAACAGATTTGGAAGAGGAAATCGTCTTAGGCTTCGTAAGATTTGTGCAAGCGAGCGCAAATAATGCGTGAAAATCTGTAACAATCGTCAGCAGCGAGCGGCACGCTCCCTTGGCCCAAAAGCCTACCCATTGACCGGGCCGTTCCTTGATCCGCCTAACACAAGCGGCGGCAGTGTCTCGCCGCATTCCTGTTGTGAGACGAGCCAAAGACATAAGTGGCTCGGCTCGCCCATGGCTAGTACCAAAGTCAAATGCAAATTGAAATGTAGAAAAATGGAACAATGCTCAGCCAGAATTCTGCAGAATGCTCACAATGCGTGCTACCGAGGATTGGCAAATGTTGCTGGCAAAAGCCTTTTCACACATATCAATGCAGTGCGGCCGAACTTTGTTGGCCAGGGCAATGAATGCTGCTGTTTGAGGCAACCGGTAGGAGATTGCAATTGGCCCGAGCTCAATTGAGTCCGGGTCCCTGACTCCTACGGTGCAATTATGATGGAAAGGTGCTAATAATAACCGATAAATTCATGTTTACCTAACAGCCCAGGGTTCTGGTCAGCTGTCAAGTGTCTGTTTCTATGTGTGCGTGTACGTGTGCGTGTGATGAATGAATGACTGCATGAATCACCAACTGGCATGAATGATGATGAGCTGCATCTGAGAGCTGCTGCTGCTGCTGTTGTAGTAGGTGTCTGAGTTAGGTACATGCAACCTCAATGCTGCAACCTTGCCAATCTCTCTGCCCACGGGCAGCAAGGGCACTGCAATTGTTGCGTTCACTAAATATTGCGGGGGTAAATTGCAATAGATTTGATTGATCGCCGATATGTTCCACTCGTGCTATTTTCTACAAAAATAATACGCATCGCATTTTCACAAAAAACCTATGATTTTTTTAATAAAAAAAAGTAATAATACGCTGCAATAGTAATGGGTGCATGCCAATTCTTTGATTGATGACTATCATACAATTGTGCTACAATAAAAACTTGATCCATATATGTATGTGTTTATAGAATTCTATATAAATATATACATATGTAGTTATATACATACATGTCTGTATATATGCTTATCTCGGTATCGCTGAAATGACACTCGATCGCATCCTACTTGGCTGTATCTCTGGTCTTATGTAAAATGTTGTGAAACCGCAAAAACTACTATAAATTGACACCATAAATTAAAATTACTTCCACCCTTCTTCACATAGGCGCTCCACCAGGCCAAACCCAGTCACAGCCCTCGTTGCGGTATTGGACCGTCGGAGGGTTGGCCCTCTGGGGTTGGTGTGTGAATAAACCCAAAAGCCAGAGGCCCAAAACGTAAACGTCAAGCGGCTGAAAAAAGGGGCGAGCACGCAGCCATCAACACGATTATTTCGCATAAAATAAATTGATTCCTGTTAAAAGTCAAGCATGTCCTTTGAAGCTGGAAATGGAACTGCACATACAAACACTCACACACACACACACACACACACACACACATTGAGAAGACGAGAGACAAACCGAAAACATCGCTTGAAAAATGTCGAAATTTGTCCACAATAAGTTCTTTATTGAGTCGCCTGAGACAAAGGATTACCTCGCCGCCACAGCCATCGCCGCCGCGGCTATAAACCACGGCCAAGCCACTCAAGCCACTCGGCACTCGACCCAGCGAAACAGCAAACAATGAAACAATAGCCAAAAGACAGGGAAAACTGTGCCACGTCTTCGCCTTGAATTGCGCCAGGCAGCCGTATCTGTCGCTGGGCTGTCCCGACACCTTCGAATCGACACCTTCCCTTCGAGCGCTTTGTCCTGCCATCTATTCAATTCAATAGAAAGTGGCATATAAATAATGATGAGCGAGCCAATTTGGGCAGTTGCGTCAAGAGTGAAGTCGAGCTGCTCTATTGTTAGTCCGGCCCGCTTTGTATGCCCCAGACAAACGGGCAACGTGGCTGTGGCAATCCTGAACGTCATGTCCTTAAATGCGGTCGCCAAGGTGGCTGGCTGGTGCTCGTCCTGCCGCAGACGCTCGGTCGCCGCTCAAATTGAGCGTATGAAATTGATTAAGTAACGCATTTTAGTTACAATATTTGTATTTAGTTTATAAACTAATTTGAAATTCAGTTGCCCATTAACAAAGTGGCGTGCGTGAAGCATGTGCGATGCCACCAACAGAGCTCAAGGATTCATTGAGAAATACAATTTGGCAGGGGTGTACCCATAATTTAGACATGCTGCCTGATCATATATTAGAAAAGGATCCTATACGGTTATACTATGGGACAGTTGTATACAATTTAATTAATATATAGCAATTTAATATTTAGAAAGAATTCTTTTCGAAACTGGGCTTAAGGCGATTAAACTTACGTATGTATATGCAAACAAAAAATTTTTTTATGGTCAAATTGATAATATATTTAATCAGTATTTTAATTAGTTACTTAAATTTAATGACTAACATCAAAGCTTCAATCACAGGAGCTAAATTTTTTGTTTTTTTTTTTTTTTTTTTATTAAGAGAACAAATCTATAAGATAATATAATCAGATTTACACATCGGATACTCTCACAGGATAATCAGCTTTGATTTAGGACCCATTTATAATGCCAATCGACTTTTCTCATAGCCCACTATATAGAATCCAAGAACGTTGTTCAATTCACAATAGACGGCTAAGCCGCTCATTTACTTTGCTGATTGGTGAATAAAAGTCATAATTCCACTTTACTGGACTGTCAATTCAAAGCAATGCAGCCGCTGCAATTTCTTGGAATTTCCTTTAAATTTTGCACCTTCCACTCTTCCAGCTACCAGTTTTGGTTTTTGTGTAATTGAGCCATATAACACTGTAACCTGTTACAATTGAATGGCAGGCCTGCGTCAGATCTGTGAGTGCGTTGCGGACCACGGCTCCCATTATTAATTAGCCGAATTGTCTATTTGGGAAGGTGTCAACAGGTAAATTCGTCATTGTGTGAGCAATTTTTTATACTCGCCAAGTGTCCTGCATTGTTTTTGCACGGCCTCGAGGCGGCAAGATCTGACACGGATGCATGTAGCAATGTCACGTTGCACTTCTGAGGTGCCGGCTCGTTTGGTCGGCCGCAATGTAAAGGATAATGTGGCAAAATCCTGACAATTGATGTCCTTTGCCGGCACTTCAAATGCTGCGACTACGCCAACTGAGACATCGAACGCAAACGTTTGTTTGTTGTTTGCACAGGCAACACAGGCGACGACACTTGACGTTGCGGCCGGGGGAGGGCGCATATAAATAATAATCAAACAAATAGATTTATCTATGCATACATATGTGTATGTATTTATATGTGCCTCATGGCTCATTGTTTGTCCCTAATGTAATTTTCAAGTCAAATCTTCAAGTAACCGGCACAATCTCAATCGTGTGTAGCACTGCCTATGCGGTTTAATCAATTTCAATCAGCTTTCGCCAGTGACTTCATAAGCTGCCCATAGATGGCGCTGCAACGACCAGAAGCGCGCACGCACACTCATCGGCTTCCTGAGCGCAAGACTTTCACATTTCCTGGCACTCGTGAGTCGTGTCTGTGCAACGCTCGGCTGTGGTGAATTTTCCGCCGACAGTTTTTCCTACATTGAAAAAATAAATGTAGTTGAATTTAATTTATTTTAACTTTTAAATTAAAATTCTATTTTTAAATAAGTTACAAACAATACAATTTCTATTGTTATATTTTTCTAATAATCTTTTATTTGTAACAAAATTAAATACAATATCAATATATTTTAATAACATTTCATTTAATTTAATTTATATTTCTTTATTTGATTTATTTTTTAAATTAATTTACTAAGTAAAACCATTAGTTTTATTTAGCTTGTAAAATGAATTATAATTTACCACTTTGCAGTTTTGCTTAACACTTTTTGTTATTTTACAAAAGTTGCACTGGTTTCTTTCAGTGCAGTTGATGTACCAAACTTTGGTGCAGACTTTGCGACGTTGCTGCTGCCGTTAGTTTGCGTTTAACCGTCTCGCCAGGCGAAAGCAAAGCTTTGCTTGTTCGTGCGCGTTTCGAATCACATACACCACCCACTCATACACATACACACACAGTACACTCCGTGACATCCAAGCCACACACACACACGCACGCCAAAGTTTTCTGTAGTGCGCGAGCGAAATAAATTCATATGAATGAATGGTTCTAAAATAAGCGTGTTAATCCAAATGCCAGCAAGCCAATAATGAAATATAACTAATGTGATTGGATGGTGTTTGGCAGTGCGTGTGGGCCAAAAAGTTGTCTTTGCCAATATCGTCGGATGTTTTCCAATGCAACGGTTTTCTTCTGTATCTGTTTTCCGCAACACACACATTGCAAGCTATTAATAACTAACTAAGAGTGAATTTTCACATAATCTGACTATTTATCAACTTACTGCTGAACGTTTTGCACTGAGCGACAAAACTACTTTCAAAATGGTAATTACAAATTGAATGGAAGTGATTATGAAATTTGTGTTACGCATGTGTATGTGTATGTGTGCGCTTTTCCATGGATATTTCTGTGTGTGTGTGTGCAAACGCCAAAATGCTTTGTGCAAATTGTTTACAATATCAAGTCCAAGTCAATTGCATTTTTGTCACATCTTACAATTGTTTGTCGCTTTTCACGTTTCTGGTTCAACCACAGGCCAGTAGCCTTCATCACTTTTGCTTTCGAGCCAGAGCGGCGGCGGGGTGGGCAGCCATCTCTATTGTTTTGAGACGTTAAGAAAAATATGATGTAAGCTCGAACACCCGACGGCAACCACAATGTCAGCCAGACAGCCTGCTGGATGCTGGATTCCTGCCACCATCTACAGATATTCACATACACACACACATTCGCATACATATCCACATACACACACATGTCCACATCTGCATAAGTATTTAGTTAGCAGTGTCATTTATTTTTATAAGATGTTGCAGCAGCATCCACGGCAGCTATAACTGTAACTGTAGCTGTAACTAACAAGCTCGCACACTCACAAACACACAAGCACACACACACACCGACAACATTTGCAACCTTAGCCAACGGCGCGTATGAGTTAACGCTTGGAAGGGCCGCAGGGGCGACGGCGACGTCAGCGGGTCGGCCAGCAAATCGATATTGTGCGGCATGACCGAGTGGCCCACAAGGCGCTGTATGTTTTGCCTGTGGAGCTGGGCCGCCCAGCCACCGTAGCGCGTAGTGTGGTGGCTTTGTAAGCCAGCAGCCAGCCAGACGCCGCAGCTGACGGAGCCGACGGAGCCGCCAACAACGCAACGTTGTTCCTTTAGCTACTCTCACCCCGGCGGTTGAATTCGAGCTCGTCTTTTCGTTTGTGGTGAAAACTTTCATTTGCTCTCTCGCACTCTGTTCCTTTGCCATTTGCGTCAAATTTGCGCTGTTATCAGGCCAGCGGCAGCAGCAGCAACAATAACAACAACAACATCGGTTGTCAATAGCTAACAAATGGCTGTAATACTACACAAATTTATTCAATGACATTTATTGTTGTTGTCGCTTATGTAGTTTGTGTCACGATTTGCGCATTTTGTCAAGGGAGTCTGAAGGAAAGCACATGATGTCATATATACGAGTATAGCTATATACATATATAATATATATACATATGTGTGTGTGTGTGTGTGTTGAATGATGTCTTGAAAGTATGCAGCATTTGTTGGCAGTGCAAAGTGTCTTCCCCATGCTCCATGCTCCATTTCTAAGCAGCGTCTGCTTTTGGCTTTGTTTACTCGACGCTTATCGGCGCGCTGATTGTGAAAGTGCGCACATACATATATATTTATGTGCATATAGTATGTATGTGGTCGCCTAATTGCCTGGGTAAACAAATCGAAGTCTAAAGTAGCTGGCGTGACAATCAGGCCGCATACTAGCTTAGCACAGCTGAAGTTGTGTCTTTGCCTTAATTAAAATTTATATTTATAGTTACATTTTCCATGTTGTGATCGATAAGTTGAGCAGGCAGGCATTTGAGTATTTGCCAGACAGCCGTCATTATTCACATGCCTAACTAGTGAAACTTATTCAGAACTTGCTGTTGCGTTCGCCTACAAGTGCAACAGCTGCTGGGGTTAGATATTAGATTTCATGCCAGTTAAAAACTAGCTGCGATATAAGCCATGGCTATAAGGTCTCGTATTGTATTGTATTTTGCTCCGTGACAGCGAACAGAACTAGCCAATATGTTAGCCACAAAAGCCGGCTGCAGTCGTTGCACTTATTATTATTGTTTTCCATTCGCTTTTACCCCAGCATGGCCCAGGCCCAGCTCTAGCTCTCGCTTAGTACGTATCAAATTTCAAGTTAGTTGACGCCCTTAACAAAACTATCTTGAGGCAGACGTTGTGGCAATAAACCTCATAAGCTGGCCACGAGCGCTAACCAACAGTAAATATACAGAGATACTCACATATAGACATATAGGCATTCTGGCACGGAAGCCCTTTCCCAACAAAGTGCTCAAGGTTGGGTAGCTTTGTTCAGTTGGTATCATTTAAAAATAATTCTAATTTTAGCGTGTGGTCTTCATAATGTTGGGTTAGGCATGGTTATCTCCTTTACAAGTTGCTGTTCTATATTATTATTTTTAAATATTATTAACATTATATATTATTAATATTATTATTGTTACTATTATAATATTTTAAAATATTATTAACATTCCAAAACCACAAAGTGAATGGTAAACTTTTTCTTTTTGAATAATAAGATATAAAATGATAAGAATATTTTGAGTGTGGAATTTTTATTAATTATTATTATTATTATTTGTTTATTATTAATTTATTTTGATGAGCATGTGTCGAGTAAATCTTACAAATAGTAATAATTGAGTAATAATTGGAGCCCAGTTTTTAATTATTTATATTTGTTAACTTTTATTGAGTGTGTATTAATACTAGTAATATTCTCTCTATGTATGTATATTATAATGTATTTATTATAAATACAAATTTGTACATAAACATAATCATTTATTATATACTCATTTATTATCTACTCAGTTAATTTATTAATTTGTTAAAAAATGCTAAGGATAGGGTATTTTATAGTTGAGCAGTTGGAAGCGCAGTGTGTTTACTTCTTGTTAACCTAGCATTAAGTACATGCATTAGTCTTCCTACAGTATTGTGTCTCTCTCTCTCTCTTTCTCTCACGCTCTCGCTCTCTCACTCTCTCTCGCTCTCTATGTAAGTGTGTGTGCCTACGTTAAACCATTTCAGAGAACACCTGCAGGCGTTGAGACATCTATGTGGAGCACATAAGCTTCATTGTCTCTGCAGTTTTGTCTTTGTCACGATTTGTGTGCTTAGTGGGGGCGCTTAGGCTGCCTCCAACAGCAACAACAACAACAACAACAATTTGGATGACTGATGAATGTACATCTAATGCATTTGTTTAACACTTACCATTTAGATCGTACGCCATCGCTCCCGCCGTGCGCGCATGTGGAACATGGGATTATTATTCCTAATCTACTATTGCGTGAGCGTTTACTCGGCGAAAGGCGAGAACAAGGATACTCCGGATATTCCACTTGACGTGGGCAGCCTGCCCGAAGCGGCCGATGCTGACTTTGAGACTGACAATGAGATTACCTCGCCCAATCCTCTCCAGACTAGCGAAGTGAGCAGAGCGGATGATTCCATTAAGTTGAAACACTTAATCGCATTTTGCTTTTTAACAGACGAATGCTCCATTGCCGGGAACAACCATGGCCACGCCCATACACGGCGCTGTGCCCACTTGGCGAGCAAAGCGCGAGAATTGCACGCCGCCAGCTATTGAGCAGTTTCCCCAACCGCTGATGAACAAATGGGCGCGCCAGCATGGTGGACTCATCCTACACATTATCGTGGCCATCTATACGTTCTTCGGCCTGGCCATTGTGTGCGACGAGTACTTTGTGGCCAGCCTGGACCGGCTGTGCGAGGGTGAGCTCTACGCAAATATCTCTTTAAGTCCTTCATCAGTCTGAGTCGTTGCAGAGCTTAAGCTGTCACCGGATGTGGCGGGCGCCACATTTATGGCCGCCGGCAGCTCAGCTCCAGAGCTGGCCACCGTTGTCATTGGCGTGTTCTTCGCCAAGGACGACATCGGCATCAGCGGTGTCATTGGCTCGGCGGTGTTCAACATCATGTTTGTCATTTCGGTTTGTGCCCTCTGCTCGGGCACGGTTTGCCAGCTGAACTGGTGGCCGCTCGTCCGCGATTGCTTCTTCTACTGCGTGTCCATACTGGTCATGCTGATTATAATCTTCAATGATGTCATCTCTTGCGTAAGTATACATATAATGTAATAAAAGTGGGAAGCATGAAGAAAAAGGGTATACTAGCTGTTTGACAAATGTATATAACAGTTCTTGATTATATATAATTAAAAAAATTCGTCAGTCTGTCTATATAAACTAGCCTGTCTGGAGAAATATATGAAATATGTTTTAATTTAACTTAATATTTTATTTAAAATACGTGGTTTATTTTAACGTTGATTTATCAGAATAGAAAATAAATCCTAGGTAATGAATATAATATATTTGATAAATAAAATATTTACATTTTTATATATTCATATTACATAATATATTACAATAAATTAACATAGGGCCAAATATTCACATACATGTATACATACATGCTCAAATCTTGATATTTTACAGTTTGAATCTGTGGTTATGCTACTGTGTTATGTGGGCTACTGCATTGCCTTGCATTTCAATACGGAACTGGAACGCTGGGCCTTGAGCTTAAATCTGCCCTTTAAGCTGCCCAGCAAGGAGGAGCAATCGGCATTAGTCACTTATAAGAATGTGCCTGAAAGTTCCTACACACAGGGCGCTCAGCCAAAGGAGGCCGAGACAAGTGCTCAGCAGCAGCAGCCGCAGCCATCGACCCAGGGCGACTATCAGAGCTACAACGATCCCAATGCAAGCTGGGATCCGAATGCAGCTTGGGGCGACGAGAGTCAGAGTCAACCGCAGGCCATGACCATCAGTGCTAAGCCAAGTCAGCCGCCGGTGGACGATTGGGGCATGTGTCAGTTTACCCAGGGCCAGGGCCAAGAGAATCTGGCCTACAATGCCGATCAGCCGGAGTCTGTGGTCACAGGCGAGGCGGCAGCCACATCGGCCAAACCTCAAGTGGCGGCCAATCCGGCCGGAGTTGAGTACTACAAGTCGACAGACAAGCAACGCGAACCACGCCCCGATCCATTGGTGCGACCCACAGAGGGCGGCCAGCCAGCCCTGATCGCCTGGTATGTGGTCTATCCCATACATTATCTGTGCAAGAAGACCATGCCGGATTGCCGACAGCCGCAGTATCGCAACTGGTATCCGTTCACGTTTCTGCTGTCGATGATCTGGATCTCGTTTTACTCGTACTTTATGGTCTGGATGATAACAGTGATTGGATCCACGCTGGCCATACCAGACACAGTGATGGGTCTGACGTTCGTAGCTGCTGGCGTTTCTGTGCCTGATGCCCTAAGCTCAATAGCCGTTATCAAAGAGGGCTACGGCGACATGGCCGTTTCGAATGCGATTGGCTCAAATGTCTTTGATATACTAGTGTGCTTAGGTCTTCCATGGTTCATACAAACGGCCATTATCAAACCCGGCTCGCACGTCAATGTTATATCCAAGGGTATGTATGATGGCACCTCTCCCCCTTTCCCTTCTCTATCTGTGTTAGTGCTTGAAATCGTCGTCGTAATGATGTTCTGTTTTGTGTGGTATGCCTGGCATGTGTCTTTAGCTGTTTTGTAGCCAACTTTAGCTGGCGTAGCTTGTTGATGCTAATGCACTGAGAACTCTTACTTACAGGTCTGGCCTATTCCACCCTCTCGCTCTTCTCCACCGTTGTCTTCTTGATACTCTCAACGCATTTGAATGGCTGGAAGTTGGACAAGCGTCTGGGCATAATACTCATGCTCTGGTACCTATTTTTCATAACGCTGGCGTCGCTCTATGAGATGAACGTCTTTGGTTACATGAACCCACCAGAGTGTCCCAGTAAGTTGCACATCGAATAATACGACTAATTTCAATGCTTACACTCCTCTCCTTTTGCAGGCACGTACTAAATAACTGATTGTCATACGATCACATTACCATAAATAGCAGACGCACTTAGACTCGCATCACCAGCACCAATTACGAGTACCATATACATACCTATATATAAATATATACATAGACATATACATATATACAATTGGTATATACAAAGCCATCAATTCAATAATCATAACTATAGTAAACAGCAAGGTGTCCCAGCAAGAACATGAATACATATATAGATATACATACATATGTATTTCAAGTAAATATTACTCAAACGTGCGTTTTACATGGATTTTTACATGCACCAAAATGAAAAAGAAAAATATTAATTATATCTACGATATATATTAAAAAGATGCATATTTATTTAGGAAAAAGATAAAAAAGAAAAGAAACGAAAAAAAAAACAAAAAACAAAAACAAACTCCATATACAACAATTATATGCATATAGCACTGTAGATAGGGAGAATTGTATAATATTTAGTACAAGTAAAATGCAAATACAGCAAATGATATTTGTTGCCACGGTTTAATGGAACAACAACTAAGTAATAGAAAAGGAACAACGCAAAATTTCAAATTGAATAAACACTCAAACAAGGATTAGAAGAAAAACAAAAACAAAAATGTTAAGAACTAGGCATCGACTTTTAAGTTATTATTACAAAATGAAAATGTTGTTTGGTTCGTAAGTTTTTTAGAATTTGTTAATTTTAGAATTTCTTTTTAAACTATTTTTTGGCTGCTGCTGCTGCTTAGCTCAAAAAACGAGTCCTAAATCTACCTTATGATAAGCCATCAAAATGTCAACGAATTTTAACGGTTTTGTTGTAGAGTGAAGGTACATAGGTGTCTGTATATCCAGTACGATCGAATTGTAGGCTCAACAGACTCGTTGCACTTTAGAAAAACGTCTAAGAAACTACTTGATGATATTCCGTCATTATTTTAACTTTATATAGGGCATTTCCTAGTCGAGCATTCTCTACCAGCGCTTTTGCAATTGTTTTATCTGTTTCTACTCGGTTTGTTATCTGAAATGAAGATAGATGAATAAGACGAACTTATATTTATGTAGATATTTTTTAAAGCATTAACACAAACGAAAATAAAAACATATTTTTTACGAGTACATTTACAATATTGATGAATAAACGTCCTGAGTTTCGACACATACGACCACAATGTTAAAAATAATAAATGATGCCAATAGTAAACACATAAAAATATAAACAAATATATGTATTTGACATTTTAAAAGTATTCAACTTCATAGCAATTAATGGCGTCAATTTTTTACTGTAAATATATGAATTCTATATGTATACAAAATTTATAATTCTAATAATGTAAATTTATAGTCAATTTTTGGTGCAAATTACGTACACGCGCATATTTATACACATTTGTGGGATTTTTACCAATATAGGAAGCATTTGTATTATTATTATTTGTAACTTAAAATTTTTGGTTTAATAAAAATATATCAGCGGAAGAAAAACAAAAGAAATTATAAACAAGCAAAAACAAAAAATATATACAAAAATCAAAAATTGTATAATAATTAACTAAACAACGCACTCAATAAAGAGATAATAATATATTTTAGCCTTCTGTGTACAAATTGTTAAATTTCGTACTCAACTCGAAAAAATATATATAATTTACGATTAAAAAAAAAAAAAAAAAAAAAACTGGAAACCATCGTTCAACAGCGAACAGGCTGAGGGAAAAAATTGTTTGCAAAAGAACGAAATTTTTATTTCTTATATGATTTTAAGGATTTGTTTTTACTTATTTACATTAACGACTTTCCAGCCATTGTAATAGTTATTTATATATTTTAAAATTTATTTTAATATTATTTATATTTATATTTATGTATATAAAAAAGCAATTTTATTTCTCATTTTCTTGTAGTTACTGAAATAATTCAAAAATAATATAAATTACAAATTTAATATATTTTACAACTTTTGATCTACAAAATAATAATTACAAAAACAAAATAATATCGCTCTTAAACGCTGTTTAGCGGTGGTGCATTTAATGGTATTCAACTACTTACGAAATATATTATTAATATTGTTAAATTTTTTTATATTTGATTATAAAATATTGGTTTGATTTGAATGGTATTTTACGAAAAACTATTTAAAACGATTTGCTAGTTACCAAACTATGTTTAGGTGCTAGTTAAATATTTAGGTTTAGGCTTTGGTAGAATTATTAGCATGCACATGAGCAGTGGCAGTCGTATTAATCCCTGGTAATGGTAGACATGATATGATACTGAATCAGTATGATAATTTAGCTGCAAGCAAAGTAAAAGACATACATACACAATACACATACAATTTACATATATACACATACATATATATATACATACCTATACATATAGCATAAAGATACAAAACGAACTTACATAGTGAGCAACGCACTGCTATATTAAATGGACGCGCTCAAAACATACATACATACATACATATATGTAGTTACATAAACATAAAGAAACAAACAGTATATGTAGAGTATATGTACTTATTAATATACATACATATGTATACAAACATTAACGACACGGAGAGCGCTAAGTTGTCTAGATTTGTTGATGGCGCCGATATGAAATACGAGTAACTAAAATCCTCAAAACAAATATTTAAAACGAAAATAACTTCCTTGAAACTATTTGCAAAGATAAAGCGAACTAAAGTTTAACCAAAACAATAAATGTACGAACAATCGCCTATTGTAAACTCCCACAAACATACATATGCATACATAATTGTTATACATACATACATACATACCTTCTCCTATTGAAAACAAAAACAATATACATATACATATATCTACATATACATAGTTATATAAAATGCGTCTATGGGCATTTCTCAAGTACAATGTTCTTCCCCACTCAATGAAATATGCCAGCTACAAAAATATACATATGTATACCATAAATAAACACATGCATGCATGCATACATACTTATACTATACCCACATACTAAATGCATATTGGTAAACGTAAAAATTGTTAATTGTTTAATGTGTTACCAGTAAATTGAACAATCCGAGTTTCGAATCGACGTTTTATTGATATGCAGCAAAACCAATGCATACATAGCTAATATGTCATACATCAAAATAGCAAAACATATACAAAGAACTAATCCTCAATTGTTGACAAGATCGTTAAGTATTTCAATTAACTATTTCAATTAGAAGCTCAATTTAAATTTAACAAACAAAAAATATCGAAAAGAAAAAAAAAACAAAATACAGTTGAAATATCGTTATTAAACGTATTTACCCAGATATAAAATATTTTATTAAATTTACTTTTAAATGTCTTCAAACTAAATCAAATCAAATCAAATCAATTATATATTTCATGTTACTTTGTGCAAATATTGTATATGAATGATGTATGCATATAAATAGTTATACATACATATGTAACTAAATATATTGAAGTGGAAAAGTTAAAGGACTTTAATGAAAGACAAATACACGAACATACACATACACACGCTTTAAACACACACATATATACATATATATATATATATATATATATACCTAGATATAGTATATATGTACAGACAAACATATATACATACATACCTACAATAATGTACAATAAATGTCATCTATGCTATTATATACAACTATCATTTGTGTTAACTATGACTATAATTGTTTGCAAACACTTAAGAGATTCTTCAAGCATATGCATAAATATTTATTTATTGATATGACAAATATTTAATAATGACAAACAAATAATAATTACATTTATTTGTGAAAGAAGAAACATAATAACTATTGCTAATATACACAACTGTTGATGTTATGTTTAGTCTATTAATGGATTTCAAAATAAATGAATATACACACGCAAGTCCATAAATGAGTTTCGAATTATCAGGTCAGTAATTCATAAAAATCGATCAAATTACCCATAAATAAAAGAATGAAGTATTAACAAGTAATTTGTGGACCCGATGGATTAATTTATGACTCACAAAAAAGGTAAATATATATATAACGAAATTTTCATATTTATTATTCCTAAGGCAATTTTTGTTATCTATAGAGAAGATAACGGTGATCCCGATACTCCCGGTGTACCAGACATTAACTTACCCGTTTCAAAAACCTGTTGAAACTGTTTTCCCCGTTTTTCGACGATTCCAAGTTTGTTTTCTTTCTTAAAAGTATATATGTAGTCTTTTCCAATTTAATATGACACTAAGATATCCTTCAACTAGAAGGTGTTTATCAAACAATTATATATTGTAAACGACTATGTACATACATATATATTTCAGATTGAAAGTCTTTACGGACATTTGAAGGGTTGTGATACAAAGCCCTATATACTCATTTTAATTTGTAAAACAGTATACGTATTTACTTGAAATATAACCATTAATATTATTATAGCCACATCCATATGTATACATATGTGGCAAAAAAGTTAGGATATACATAAATACCATCAAAAATAGATATTGTATTAAATTACATTTTTATATCGACTCCCACATACATACATTAATGAAGGTGATATGTAAGTCAACATGCATTCAGCATTTCAGTAAGGGCACAACAGGTTACCTTAAAAAGCTTTCGCAGCGTACAAGCCCAACTGTTAATAAGCTGCGCAGACCAAGAAAGCTCTCTCTCGCTCTCGCTCTGATGCCAGCGCTGACGTTCAGGCATTGGAAAGGTAAACAAAAAGCAGAAGAAAGAATTGACGTCGAGAAAGTTATGTCAGCAATACTGATTCTTGAATACGCTATTTGATCTCCATAAATATACATGGTGTATTGCTTGAATGTATTGGGCACTAATCAGTACACTTTGACTTAATATGGAAATATAAATTAGAGTAATAAGTATATGTAGCTCTAAAAATATATTCTGTAATATGTTTCTTCGTATGCATTTTATTTTTCCATTGAATTTTCTCCCTTGGTTTCATTATTTAATTGATCGTTCTAAAATATAAATAATAAATAAATGAAATAAGTGTATTATCCTTTAAATACACTTCGATAATGCCTACGTTCTAACAAGTAGGCTTTATTTTTTTTATTTTTTTTTACATAGTTTTAAAATTTATATATTTTATTGTTGGTCAGTATTTTTGCGAATAGCTCGGCACAGCTATTAGGCTCAGACGGAGGGTATAGAAAGCTTTCTGGAGCTGCAGCTTATTGAAGGCAGCTTTTTACGGCAGCCACAACGGTTCTGAAGTTTGCGCTCTGCGTTTCAGTCGTAAGTTCACTGCCAAAGTGCTAGGACGTGGTTCGTTTGGATGCCCATGACTGTGTGTGTGTGTATGTTGTAGGCGCTCGTGTGTAAAAGTTGAAGAACCGCAATCTCCAAGCTCTCACATACTCTCTCTCGCTAACATTCAATCGGCGTATGTGTAAGTGTTTCAACCTGCTCTCCAGCTGGTTGGGTGGAGAAAAGAATTTGTTAATACTGAACTCAGCTGTGTGCCCGGCATACAGCGATAAGAATTTATGGATTTTTCAATATTGCACATACATATTTATGATGGCCTAGAGTAATTATGTAACGCAGTTAATATTTTGATTTGTATTTACTGCACAATCGCTGACGAGTAATTCTAGTAGTATACTATACATACATATATACATATAAATACTTATGTACATATGCACATACAAGTTGATGTACATACATACATACATTTAGTTGACGCTTGTTTGCGGGAGATTAGCGATGGGTCAGCCGAACTGTTGATAAGCGTTTAGCCGTTTTGTTTGTTTAATTTCTTAGCGTGCTGAATGGAGATAAGTGAATGAATTATGTTATCAGTTATTTTTAATTGCGGCGGGTGTATTTAATGTGATTTGAATATCACTTGCCTATCTCCGCAGCATTGTGAATATATCCATCTTAACAACAATTCAATAAGCATAAGGCAGTCCCAGTTAGCCGAAAACAATGTCGAATTTACCGCGTGTGGACATTGACCAGCCGAAATTCGATCAGAGTACCTATTTAGGTCGTGCCAAGCATTTCTTTTTGGTCACTAATCCACTGAACATATTCGCCTCCAATGAGGAACTAGAGAAGGCTCGTGAAATCGTCACCAAGTACCGTGCCAACCAGCCACTGCCTGATGTCAAGTCTATCGATGAGGTGTGGAGGGCCAAGTATCTGTACGACTCGGCTCACCACCCGGAGACCGGCGAGAAACAGATACTCGTTGGTCGAATGTCCGCTCAGATGCCAATGAACACATTTATCACTGCCGGTAAGTAAACGCCACCCTCTCGGCTCTCGACTCTCGGCCCACTGCCGACGGCGTTTGTTTGAGACCTTCAACTATTCGTTTCCGCGTTAATATTTTTGTTGTTTCCATTTAGGGATGATGACCTTCTACAAAACCACGCGGGCGGTTGTCTTCTGGCAGTGGTTCAATCAAACGTTCAACGCCATTGTCAACTATACAAACCGTTCGGGCACCTCACCAATTAGTCAATCGTAGGTTTCTCTAGGGAAGATTGCTTATTTTTTGTCGGTGCCCAATTTGTATTATTGTTATGCACACAGACAACTGATTACCTCCTACTGCCTGGCAACGGGCGGCGCCCTAACCACAGCGCTCTCCCTCAACCGTGCCGTAAAGAACATGAGTCCAATCTTTGGACGCCTGGTGCCTCTCGTGGCGGTAGCAGCCGCTAATTGCATCAATATTCCTTGCATGCGCATGCAGTAAGTACACTATAGAAATATAATGGATATATCATTTTTATATCATAATCAAAAACTTTTTCATCCCCCAGGGAGCTACGCAATGGAGTTGCACTTTTGGATACTAACAATAAGGAGGTGGGTGTTTCAAAGAAGGCCGCCTTTGTGGGCATTTCAACCGTTGTGATTAGTCGAATTTCCATGGCTATACCTGGAATGAGTAAGTTTGCCTAATCGTTATATAAATATCTGTCTAAACAATGATTGTTTGCCAGCTTTGACCCCAATGCTGATGAATAAATTGGAAAAGAACGGCTTCCTGAAGAAATACCCCAGATCCAATGCTCCCATTCAAACGCTCTTCTGCGGCTTCATTCTGATCTTTGCCACGCCCATGGGCTGCGCGTTCTTCAGCCAGCGTGCTGCCATCAAAGTGAACGATCTGGAGCCAGAAGTGCGCGACCAAGTAAAGAAGGATCGTCCCGATTTGGATACAGTTTGGTATAACAAGGGCTTGTAAGTCAGAACAAATTAAAGTAAAAAACAGAAGAAGAGAGAACATAGAAAATCAATGATGTAAAGGTTGATCAGAAAATTTTATTGGCTAAATTTAGGCAATGTTATTCAGTGGACAATAAATAAATGTAAGTTTAAAATAGTTATCCACTCAAATTGCATTTAAATTTTGGTTAAGACAATTATTATTAAGTTGCAAACCTCAAATATTGTGTTTATTATATATCTATAAATGAGTGCGAATTTAACGAATAATAATGTGTTTCGATATTTATAAAACACCGATTTACCATATATAAAATATTGTTAATTAAATGTGTGAATATAAAAAACAATGCATTTTTATTACGACTTAATATTTTTAAATAAATTTAAATAATTCCTTTGGCGGTAGTCTTTGAGTGGTGATATAGCAATTAGCTTTCTGGCAGCTCATAAGATTCAGGTTCAAAAATACTAAGCGGTATTTCAATACTACAAATAACATTAAAATTAAGTTTGCTTACATTGCATGTGTAACAAGCAAACGAGTAGGCTTTTCCTTATAACAATATATTTTGTTTACATTTTTAAATGAGAAATCATAATTGGTCTGGTATTTTGAAACATATCTGTATATGGTATTTTCAGATTTAAAAGCGTCATATATCGATAGATATTTCAAACCAACCGTGCCTATCGATATATCATTACTGCTAAGCGCTAAAAAATACCAAACAATGAATGGAGCGCATTTTTTAATGCAGTCAGCCGATGTTTTAAATTAAAAAACTAATTACATTAAAATGGATAACGCAACGACTGTAAATAAAAGGCGCTCCCTGACGCTCAGCAGCAGATTACTGCAAAAGCGACACAGTGGTAAGTGTAAAATACTTATTTGTGTAGTAATAACTGTGTGAATCGCTCAACAACGCATTTTCAGCTTCTCCACAGAGTCGCGTTTGCGCCAGCGCAACTCAGGAAGGTGCAAACGATGGAGGTTCACCTTGTTCACCGAATGTGAGCATTTCCGAAAATGTGGAGAGCACTCCGCCCCACAAGAGAATGCAGATGCTAGACGACAGTCTAGATTTCTCGCAGTACAGCAGCCTCTCGCCTAGTTGCTTGTTCTCACAGACTCTGGTTACCGGCAGCCCGGAAGTCAGTTGGCGCTGGCAGTGCGATAACAATGGGCGTCGAGATAAAGCGAACACTACTTCGGACAGCGGCTTCGATTCGGAAGAGATTGGTGGAGATGCGTACAAGCGGAGGGAAAGGCGGAAACAGGTTCGTGCAGATGCCGCCAATGAGCACAGACGCAAACAGCTGGACAACAGAGAGTGGCGGGCACAGCAAATACGTGATCATGAGCTGCTCAGGGAGCGTTGCGACAAGCTGCACAGACAGCTGGATCAACAAATAGCGGCGCCAGAAGCCACAGAAACTGCAGGAACAAATAGTAAAAAATCACCTGCAATCGAAGCTGTTGCAGATCCTGCATTGGCAGACTTCCTCAATGACTCGGACACGGATTGTTTTTTGTTAGAGGCCTCACAGCAACTAGAGTCAAAGGTGGAGAAGCCAGAGCAAACGCCCGCTGCGACCACGCCCACCAGCCACACCAAGAAAAATAATGAGAAACGTTGTTCCTTCTACATGAAGTTCCTGGAGGATGAGAGCGAAACTGAGGATTGGTTTGTCGCCCTCGATGAGGCCATGTTGGAGGCAACGCAGCCCAAGAAGCCGCGCACCTCATTGCAGCGTTATAACTCAATGCCCAGTAAGGCAGCCGATAATGTGGATTCCACAAGCACAATGTGCTCCGCATCCTCGAGCGATACACCACGTATTAAACGCCATGCCAGCAGCCATATCCTCTCCCCAGCCACCTCGAATGGTAAATGCTGCAGCTTATTCATAACAAATCTAAACCATTTCTAATGTGTTTGTATTTTTAGCAAGGAGCAATCTTTTTGGCAGACGGCAGTAAAGCCTTAGACAATGTGCTTACGCCCACAATAAACTGTTCCAACGGCTTCCCATTTTCGAATACCAAATGTGATGCGCAAAAGTTTCGCCCGCCTTCCTATTTCTCAGATATTGTTGTCACTGAACATGTATACGTTAACCTAATCCATATAGTTTTAAGATACTTATGTAATTAGAATTGCAGCTCAATTAAAAGATAATTTGAATTCAAAGTGCCTCTCAATGGCTATCGCACTAATTGCATCGTTTACAGCGCGCTGACAGGTAGACCGTATGCTTGCGAATAGAGATTTGTACAGCTGGTTCAATTGGTAAAGGTCAATTACACCTGATGGAGCAATCAATGGTAGCTTTTACCGGATTAGTTTCCAGTACTTTAGTGGCATTGTGAAATTAGCTTAGAAGCAGAAAGCAGTTTAAAATTAATAACCAGTTTTATTCGGTTTAAGTTTGTACTCATTTTATATAAATTTAAGTTGGATTTAGGCTTTTACTAATGCTTTAGATATAAAAATATTAAAGTAAATATAATTCATTTTGAATAACCTTATTATAATCTAAATTCAAGATTTTTAAAATGTTTAACATGAATTTAATTTCATTGAAAATAGTTATAAAGCAATTTACTCGTGCAGCCTATATTATATATTGTATTTACATGTAACAAATCTCTTCCAAAAAAGTATAAAATTGTATGATATCAACTACTACTATTATCAGCAATCTATTAATCATATGTGTAAATGCTTAAAATGTAGCAAGGCGAATCGTTTACTTTATTGTGATACCACAGAAACATTTTCATTTAAGCATTGACGTTGATGGATATTTAAAAGTTTAAAATACTTTGTACATTTGCTGTCATTAAATGCTACTTACCTGGAAATGCATGTTAATTACTGACCTTTGGGCACTGTAAGCTGCAGTTTACGCTGACTGAAGCTGGAGCGCTTCTCATTCGAGCGTCTTAATGCATGCTTTCGGCCATACGCTACTTGATTGGGGCGAAGGTCAAAGTTGAAGCTCTTTTCAGCTATTATTCGCGTAAGAAGCAATTCACAAACACAACCACAAACACCATCACGCGTAAGTCGACATCTACATGTACACGTACACATACATACATAGTTATGAGTGCGTATGTACTGACTTTTGTAAAATGCAATGAATCTAGAACATAAAGTATGCTGCCATATGTTGGCATTGCGCAGCATAAGCCAATCGCAGCCGAGCAACAAGCCGAGCAATCGAAAAAAACAAAACAGAATAGGCAACCATAGTCATCGTGGAGCGAGAGGAATATGGTATTCAGGGGGGATGCAAAATATGGTAGGAGGCATTAGCAGCGGGTCAACCAAATTGGTGACGTCTACAAAGCGCAAACCGAGCTGCGAAAGTAACAACAAAACTGAAGTGAACGCGGAGAGCTTGAGCCCAAACTGAAGGAGCAGCTGTGCGTGCGAGCAGCATAGCACTAGTGACAAATGAAATGCACTGTGTGGGCGCTAACTCTCAAGGGGTGTGAGCGAGAGCTTGTCGGAGAGCTTTCTGTGAGCTTTTCGCGAAATGCTTTTGTACGGTGCGTAGCCTTACGTATATTCATAATGGCGTCCACAGCCGAGACTGGCAAACAGTTTTCTGCGCGCAACGCCAAAGCAAAGTTCGTGGCAGCGCATAACAAGGCACAACAAACAGCAGCAACACAACGCAGACAACAAATTGTATAGAGAACAAGTATAATAAGGGACAAAATATTAACTCAACGACGTGGAGCTAATTGCCCAATCAGTTACGCAGCGCATAAGTTTCAAGTGCTGCCGGCTCTTGAACGATTTGTCAATAACAAAGAACGTACGAATTTTAACTGTGTGTTTAGTGAAGCGCGGTCTTTATTTTTGCTATTCACCTCCCAAAAACTCCCGCTTCTGCTTAAGCCAGTCAGAATCGTGTGCACGAATTTGTGGCGCCAGCGTTGCCCCATCGTCGCAATTATTAACTGAGCCACAAATAGAGTCCAAAGGAAAAGAGCCGAAAAAAACCAGGAGCACGAACAACGACTGCGGGCGAAACGCGTGAAATGTTTATTGCGGCAGCTGCATGGAGCTTTGCTGCTTCATGGCGACTGCTATGCATCGGGATGCTGGCACTGGCGACGCTCCTGCCGTTGGCTATCGCCGAATCGGAGTCTGCTGCCAGTGGCCACGGAGGTCATCCTAATCATGCCGTCTTCACCAGCTCATTTCTGGTGCGCTTCCGTCGGGGCGTTGACAATGATTTTGCCCACAAGTTGGCCGACAAGTATGGCTTCGAGAATCTGGGACCGGTGAGTAATCAGTGGGCATACCACAGCACAGTGACACCTACACATATGTCAAATGAATGTCGCAAACATAACAATATGTAATTGAAATAATTGCATGTTAATGGAATATATCAAAATATTGATAACGAAAGTGAGTTCTGCTCACACTCTATGTTTGTTCTTTGACAAGTTGATCTGAGTTCATCATAGGCAGAGTTTTAAAGGAAATTAAAAAACTGTATAACATTTTATTTCCGTCGAACCAAGTCGAAGGGTTCTATGCCCAAGGGAGCTGTGCGTTCGTCGAGCTTTCACTGTACTCTTTACTTATTACAAAAGCCAGTCAAGTCAGTTAGCCGTTTGCTGTGAAAAATCAATTATTTTATGTTCCGACGGCGTCGGCATGTTTTGCAGCCCAAAAGAGACAACCAGCAGCTAAAACAAGCTGCAATCGTCAAGGGCTGTTAATTATTGTGACTGCTTAAGTGGGTGTTCATGTGAGTGTGTCTGCGTATGTGTGGACGTGTGTGTGTGTGAGTGTGAGGCGCGTGCTTGGTATACAAAGCATTATAAAGTCACCTACAACTGTGGCGGCCATCATCCGGCTGGCGCGCAAAAAAATTTCCATTGCATACTGTCCGGGCGTTATTTTTCAAGCATTTTGTGTTGCATGTGGCAAACGGGCACAAGGCCAACAACTACGGGCAACAACTTTTCTTTAGAAGTATAACAAACCTAACATGCTGACATGTCGAACATAGCATTCACTAACAACAACAGCAACAACAACAAAAGCCATCAGCTTGAGCTGGCCAAGAATTGTACGCCCTGTGTGACGCGAATTGGGTAATATTTCGCCAGTCGTCTGGGACTGACAGCTATTATGTCTCTGTGCATAGTAGTTCTACTTGTTGCTTAACCTTCTGCGCTGTTATCAGCGGCATCAATTGTTCGTTGCTCAAGCAGCAGCTATTTTATGTCCGAAACGCGTGCAATTATGTGGCAGGACTAGGTGCTGTAATTAGGTAGCTAACGCTTAATAATATTATGTCAGGGTCAACAATTGCGTCAATAAAGAAATACGAAGCAGGCGCCAAATCCAATTAGTTTATACACTCTTCATTATTTATGTAATGCTGATTTATGGGTAAATTGATATGCTGGCGCTTAGCCACTTCGCGTTGCCTTTATTGTGCCCAGTTAGTTACCTGAGACACGCCCTCGTCCTGAACCTTGGCCGTCCGAGTGCTAGTTACGCTTACATTTATTACGCCGCAGACATAGCTGCAGCCCAGCGATATATGAGGGCTGCCGTCATGACAACGTTAATATATTGCACAATGCAATCAGGGAGAGCACATTAATGCACTGCATCCACGCACAGATTCCTCTCTTCAACCATTTTTAGTTATCAACTGTATTGGGCAGCACCAGCATACATCATGATAGTGTTCTAGGTGAAATCGCATATTAAAATAGAATTAGTGTAGCCCCTACTTAAACAGTTCAGCACATTTGCAATGACGTTCCTCATAATAACATTCATTTGCCAGTTCTCTATACTGTAGTAAATGATTAGTCTTTTATTGCATTTGTATTCTAGGAAAACTTAATAGACCCAGGTGAATTTTAGCTAAGCAGCTTGTTTTTCTACATGCCCTGATTTTCCATTGATATTTCATATTATGATTTATTTATTTACCCTCAATGGGCTCAATTCATCTTAAAGGATGTTGAACATACGTCGACTTTAAAATGATTTAAAATTATCCCACCGGGAATGGGAATTCTTGAAAAAAAGAAAAAAATCAACAGCTATTTCTGTATATAAGTATGAACGTTTTTTCCCCTATCATTTATAACTTGTTTGATTTCAATGGAATTTATTATATTTTATAATACTATTTATGTATTTATTTTTTTGGTTTTATTTTTTTAGGTATTTTAATTCCCCTAAGTTTAACAAAGTGTTTAATATTGTACTCCAAATGAAACAAAGTTCTGAGAGTTCGGGAAACCTTCCCACTGGACAATTCTAACTTCTAATTTTGTAGTTATTTTTATATTTTATAAAATAAAGACTATAGATTCATTTTAGAGTAGGGTAGCACATTTTTATATGTTTGTCATTTGGATAATTTTTATACTTTATTTGATATCTTGAAATTCTTCGGTATGGTGTTTCGGTCTAGGGTTAGACGCGCTTTTTATTTCCTATTTAATATATTTTTATCCATTTAATTAACTTCGCTAGAAGCTTACATTTTGTTGATATTTTTAGCAACAGGCAATTTTGTTGCTCTTTGGATAAGGCGCTTATAATTTTCTGAGGTTTCTTAGTATTAATAATTAAGAATGCATAAATGCTGGATTAGATATTTCTGAAAATGTATTTTTAGTGTCAAATGAAAAGATATAAATATTCCAAAATTCGTAATAGCACGTTGCTATTATCGTTATCCCTATGCAGGACAATATTAAATTTATAACCAAAATACTCAAAATACAAAAGGTTTTCTTATTCTGCGACGACCTTTTCGATGGGATTATAAGTACACGGAAATTTAATTGGAAATTTGTGTCGACTGGACTTCCGCTTCGAATACTCATACAATTCATTCCCAATGCTTTCAGTAGATAAACAGCAAAATTCTTTTACTGTTTTTTTTTTTTTTTTTGTGCTGCGGCGAAGGTAATAAAATTGCGGCACATGTTGCCGAAAAAATCTGTTGCTCTTACGTCAAACGCTATCTGCCAACCGAAATCACACAATCTGTACAACAAAGCAGCAATATATATATATAAGTATATATGTATATATATTTATATATATACAGAAATATATACGTATAAAAAGGCAACCTTTCGGCGTGGGATAGCGAGTAAGCACAGGCACACGCCTATACTCAGTCGGTGTGCTCAAATCGATATTGCGTATACGCAGCATGTGAAGTGGCGCTGGATTTTTATCTGCCATATAAGCGCAGACTTCGTTTAGGCTTTATTGCTTTCGATGTAAGAGTTCCTATCAGCAATAGGCTATTAGTTTTCACTATCAGTTATCAGCTATTAGATACACGCTTACATATGTAAATTTCGGTATATAATATAACTGAAAATTGAGCTTGCATTGCGCCTGCAATTTAAATATTTTGATTTTAATTAGTCAATTTCGTGCTTTGGTAAACGCATATGTCTCGGAATGAGAAAGGAATCTGGGCAGGGAGCCAAGCCATCGCCTACGCAGCCTGGCTCAACGCAATCGTCGTAGTAGACCTTTAATTTTATGCTAGGCTGGATATTTTTGTGCCGTCTTTCGTCTGTGCTCTTTAATGACCAGAAAATTCACAAAGTCCTGCATGGCTAATGCCTTAAAGCGATTTATTTCTTTTTCATTTATTATAATTTTATTTGTTTATTTTTTTTTTTTGCCCTTGTGGTGTTTAAAAGTTTTACTTAATACCTACTTTGTAGCTGCGCTGAGCCTTTGGGCACACACAGTCTGCTTGTATGTGTAATAACTTGTAAAGCCAACAAACTCACCTGTCGCCACTCGGTGGTGTGTCGCAAATCCTTGCACAAAGCGTTAAGCTAAGATTTCTGTTTGCCAAACCTAATCCTTGACAACAGAAGCAACAGGAGGCAACAGAAGGAACGGGGAGTAACAATATTAACTTGTACTTGCCTGAATGCAGAAAATATTTTGTTATATTTTGTTATTATTTGTTGGTCAAAACATTCATTGAATACATATGCTATGTACAATTATAGAATGAAACTATTGTTTCTTAGGAAAAAGCTGCATAAATTATATGATATAGTAAGGAAATCATGAAATACATATATGCATGGGGCATAACAAACAAAGTTAAAACGTAATATATTATTTATTTTGTCATCTCACTACTGACTGTTAAAGGAGAATAGAAGCAATATAAGAGATTACAAAGGACTATCATGTTATGCTTCTCTCCTCTTCTGAATATCAATCCATTCAGCTTCTTTTGCAGCTCGAATTCCTTAAACTACATTTTCAATTTAGCTGCTGAGACTTGTGCAAATGCTCTGTCTAAATTCCACCTTAATTTGTGCTTAAATTGAGCCCTAATTACACAGTTCATTTCAATTTAGTAAAGTTTCAAACGTAATGAGAGCAGCCGCAGAGTTTACTCGCGCAACTTTTTCCAACATAAAAAGTTGGCGGAATGTCAGAGCTAATTAAATATGCATAGCTGCACAATGCACTCTATTTTTTATGCTTATAAAATATGCAGCACTCATTAGTTGTTTGCTCTGCATAATCTAGCTGACAAACCGTAGATATTTTATGGTTATTGAAGTAGACAGGCAACCATGGTTAACAGGGGAAATGACGCTAAATGAGACTGCCGTATGACCGACAGAGACAATTTTATATAATTTATTTGGACATTTAAAAGGCATTCATCAGTTTCAGCTTGAAGTTCAATTTGTTGTCTGTTTTTGTTCCATTTAGTATGCAAAATGAGAAATGAGTTTACAAATTTTGCGGTCTCGCTGTCTGTTCGCTAGGCTCCGCAAATTAACGGCAGAGGCATTTGCTGGCAATTTGTAACCAAAGGCAAACATATGTTGGCAAATACAAGACAAACAAAGGGCTTGCACGTCGGGCAAACAGAGACGAAAGTCGCACACGACAGGAAAAGGTTATGCTTCTACTATTAAAATGTAAGGGCCGCAGGGACAGAAAAAACTCCACATGCATAACCCAAGCACACGCATGTATATGTGTGTGGCTTGAGAAGAATATCACGTATACGCAGCGCTCATCGCCAAGTCAATATATACATACATATATGTATGTTTATTTTTAGAAACGCAGACCAGCCTCAGTTTTGTCTGAGCACGCGCTATGTTCGATGCTATAAATTGGAGTCGAACCAATCGAATATATCGTAGCTGGGGCAATGATATCAATATTTAAAGTTGTCTAATAAAATGATAGTTGGTGGCTGTATTACAATAGCTTTGTATATATGTATTTCTGCAACTAAATTTCAATCATTAGAGTGTCACTTACCTGAGCACTCCACACACGCACACACACGCACACATGTAGAGCTCGATGCTTGTATGAGTGTGTCTGTATGTGTGTGCTTTGGCCCATTCACCAGCAGTTGGTATACTTTGATGGAAAAGCCAACTTTCGGCAAATATTTGCCATTTTCCCGTTAGTATGTCAGGTATCGCATTATTCTTGCTCTTAGTCCGCTCGCTTTACCCGTTTCATTTCGAATTATATATGCATGGACCTAAATGAAAACTTAATGCATTATACTCGGCCCCAAATTAGCACTAATGCTTATTAAAAACTTTTCGGCACACTATCTGGCAATGACCAACAAAAGAGCAAACATTTTAAATATATGTATTAAATTTCAGCAAAATAAGAGCTTTCATTATGTGCAGAACTCTGTGCAAGAGTCGAGCGCTCATAAATTGTGATATTTGATATGGCGTTGGCGGCGCTATTAATAATAAATTAATTATAAAACTAAAAGTGCGGGTCTGCGCGACTTGAAGATACCCTGAAACCAGATAAGAGCTAATACTCTATTAATTATTATTCTTTATTTTTTAATACTGTTTAATTTGATAAAATAATCAAGTGCTTGGTAAAGAAAACATGCAAAATTCAGCACACGCTCTGCAGTTTAATTGTTGAACAAATTCAAATTCAAATTCAAGGAGAGCTCGAAATCTGATATATACAAATTTTATATTAATTGCAGAGAGCTGAAAAATAATTCTGAAGTGTCCAGCTCTTTCGATACTTAAGCTATGATTAATAGAAGTAAAATCAATTTGTAATCTATAAGGAAAGGGGTTGAGTTAACTTTCGTATATTTAAAAGAGAAAAGTTAAATGTTAAGTGTAAATCTGTATATGTATATGAATATGTATGTATATCTACCTCTATAAATTTGTATAAAAGAAATATACTCGGAGCTCCCATGTGCACTAGACAGAATGCGTAAAAAAAGAATTTAAACAAAATAAATAAATAAATAATACAAAAATATATGTGTATAATATAATAATTTGGATTATGTTATGATGTTCGAAAACTAAACCATAGAAAAGACTTCCTAGAATATTACAAAAATTGACAGCAACCGGTTTACTTACATATCAATTTGAATGCGCCCACACACAGCGAGCAGGCACTAGACTCTTAGTGCTTACACCTGTTGAAGGATACTTTTAAAATTAATTAAGTGAGCACTTTGCAAATGTCAAAGAGCAGACGAAAAAGTTTTGATTGCCATGCGGTAAGTGAACTGTTCATAAATGAGCTTGGAGTGATGCTTGGAATGCCAAAGAGAGAGAGAGAGAGAGAGAGAGAGAGATAGAGAGAGAGACGGAAGAAGTGAGTGAAAAAAACATTTGAAAATTAGATAAAAATAGTAAAATTTAATTACCCAGCTGGAGAATAAGAACGAGAGTGGTAGATATAGAGAGAAAGAGAAAACGGAGAGAGAGAGAGAGAGCTAGAGAGAGGGAGTTCTCGTAATGTATGGAATGCACACTGAATGGTGTGGCCATCGCTCCTGCTGATATTAGAGAAAATCACGCATACGCAGCATGAGCCAAACAGCATGTCAATGTCAACAGTGAGCTAGATAATTATTTCACTTCATAACGAACATGCTGTTGCTGTTGTTGCTCTGAATAGCACACGGACTTATACGATTATTATGGCCAGTCTCGGCCAACTTGTTTTCACACGCGCTTCGTCACACCGTTTCTTCGAATGTCTCAATCGATTTCAGCTTGGCTCGGCCCAGCCCAGCCTGGCCTGGCCTTTAGGTTGGCTTATGACCCACCAAGTGACCCAGTTGGGAAATAAGTTCCTGCTGCCTTATTTAGCAGCTGTTCATTTATTAACACTTTCGACTCGGAAATTTTAATTAAAATTCACGCCGTTCGGTGCATCGTTGCTGCTCGGCAACGCCATGACAACCACTTGTTGTGACATTTAGGGCTAATTAAATGTCATGCTCAGTTGCTGTTGCAGAGCAACGACTCGTTGACGGCTCATACTAGTCTGAGTGCATCCATTTAGAACTTTTCAATTATTTATATCCAACAAAGTTTTAATGCAGCTCACGCAAGTCACCCAGTTAGCCAGTTAACTACCTTAAGCTGGGACCAACAAATCATGGCTCTGTTTACCTGGGCAGGCCAGGCAAAGCCATGGCACCTGGCACAATGACTGCCACATGCCAAAATCCTCAATCAAATCTTATTAGTCCTGACGTCTGTTTGTCTTCGCTTCGCGCGCCGTATCCTGCTGAATAATTCAACAGTTGGTGGCAATCATTTGCATTTCACTCATTTGCCGCCTGTCTATCTGTATATAGCTATATATTTATATATACACCTGAACAGCTTCAACTTTTTTCTGCGTAATTTGCATGCCATTTATTGCCGCCTGAATAGGGCTTACGCAGACGCGAATCAAATTTTTCTTCTTTTGTTTTCCATTATTTGCCACAGTTTCAGCCAAACAATGGGGCTCCACGAGTCGCATATGCTGAACGTTTTGAAATTAAATTTCAGACGTTCCAAAGCTCAAAAATAGCTGCCTCACACACGCTTCTTATACTTTTTGCATATGAAGCTGGTAAATAAAATAAATGAAAATTAAATGTGAACGTTAACTATGATTAACTGAATTCAATGTGATTTATGAACTGTTGAAATATTACTAAAAGAAATGTATTATTATTTTATGTACCTAATTTAATCGTTTTGGCTTAAGAATTTCATTCAAAGATTTGGATAATACATATAAAATACATATTTTATCTTAAAATTTGTATTTATAATTATTCTAATTTTCTTTTTCTTCATCGAGATTAAAATCGACTTTCACAGTTTTATTTTCAAGTTATTTGTAATATATAAATTACAAAAACTTTGTTAACTCTTAGCAGAGTAAGAGCAGTCTTGTCATTCGAAATGGCAGCATAAACTACGAGTAAACTAATTTCGTATAGTTTTGATTGATTTAAACTTTTGTGTGACATATAAACAAAAAAGCCAAATGAAACTTTCGCATTGAGCGCAAGTTCTTCAAAACTTGTTAACTTTTTCATAGAGCAGCAGAAAATGTCATGTTCAAGACATAAATTTCGTTCGATACGCAACTGTATTTAGTGCAATATGCATAGATATATAGATACATGGATGCATAGATACATAGATACATAGATACATAGATACATAGATACATAGATACATAGATACATAGATACATAGATACATAGATACATAGATACATAGATACATAGATACATAGATACATAGATACATAGATACATAGATACATAGATACATAGATACATAGATACATAGATACATAGATACATAGATACATAGATACATAGATACATAGATACATAGATACATAGATACATAGATACATAGATACATAGATACATAGATACATAGATACATAGATACATAGATACATAGATACATAGATACATAGATACATAGATACATAGATACATAGATACATAGATACATAGATACATAGATACATAGATACATAGATACATAGATACATAGATACATAGATACATAGATACATAGATACATAGATACATAGATACATAGATACATAGATACATAGATACATAGATACATAGATACATAGATACATAGATACATAGATACATAGATACATAGATACATAGATACATAGATACATAGATACATAGATACATAGATACATAGATACATAGATACATAGATACATAGATACATAGATACATAGATACATAGATACATAGATACATAGATACATAGATACATAGATACATAAATACATAAATACATAAATACATAAATACATAAATACATAAATACATAGATACATAGATGCATAAGTACATAGATACACAAGCCATATCTAACATATGAAATAAAATTCATTTAGACGCTCGATAGTTGCTATACGAAACACTATTATCAGCTCACATGGAACTCCTGCCTATCTATCAATTGTGTATGTGTGATTTTGTATATATGTATGTGCGATGTGTGTGCATCAATGCATGGCAGTAGTCATTTGTTCAAGTGCTACCAGAAATATAGTTGGCTACTGATAAAGCGACACGAACCGATAAGGCATGGCTAACGATGGTAGTGGAAGAGCTTGTCACACAGTTGAGCCAACGGCATAAATTTGACAAATGGGTTTTACTTTAGTTGTCACACATACATAGATGGCTTGAGATGGGGCTTAAGCCTAATGTGCACTGAAAATGAACGAATGATTGCACTGCAGACGAGCTATCAAGAAAATGTGCTGCCTACTTTTCAGCTGAAATTGTTGAATGCGTAAATTTAAGCGGAAATCGAAATGTAAAATCTATTTGTGGCAAATATTAGTGTCTTTGTTCCACTCACAATGGAATGGAATTGAGAAAACTAATGAACTGTTCTATCAGCTCAGATATACACACATACATACAAAAGCTCTGGCATAATGTTGTCGACTTTAAGCCTTTGTTGTTGGGGGGTTTAAACCCGCAGCTTACCAAAGGACTACCACCTGCCAGGCCTGACTGCCCGCAGGGCAATCAAAAACATACATAAAACGGGATGTATGCATACACACATGCAAGCAAAGATGCGTGTGTGTCTGTGTGGGTGTGTGCGGCTCTGTGTGCATTCAACAAGAATGCAGCTGTTGCTTATTGCTGTTGCTGTCGTTGTTGTTTGTTGTTTGTGAACATTCTGTTGTTTTCAGCTCTCGTCAGTGCATTCACTTTCCGCGCTGAGCTAAAATCCATAAATTTGTGACGCTGACATAGTTTGAAGGATGATGTGCCACATGCCACATGCCACACGCCACGTCCACATAGATAGCGCTGCTGTCGCCGCCCACACTGCGGCTGTCTTCCGCTTCTGTAGCTCGTTTCAGTCTTTGTCCTGCCCGTGCTAGTGGCATATTCAAATAACCACAGAGCAACAAGTGGCGCGAATAATCATATGTATTCCACTCACATTTTTGTTATGAACTGCTGTCTACGATTAACATAAGCTATTACCGACGCCATTTTGGCAATCGACGCGTTTACTTGCCAACAAACAAAAAGAAAGAAGAAAATAATCACCCACTCGTGGTCTTGCCAGTTTGTCAAATGTTGCTAAATGCGCGTGGGTGTTGTTTCGGCTTAAGTATCTCACACGGCGCTTTGCCTTGGGGACGATAGCGGGCAAGGAGGTGCCACATGCCACATGCCACAAGTCACATGAAGTGTCTGCCCGCCCAGCCTGACTTTGCTTTGGCCTGTGCTGCTGTCTGCTTGGCTGCTTGGCTGCTGTCCGCGTTATCACCCGCTGTGACACATTATTTTTATAATACGTTGTGTACTACATGTACACACACACGCACACACTGCTCCATAGAGACAATGACAACACTGAGAGCTGGCTTTGTGTGCTGTGCGTTGTGTGTGGCTATTTTTGTTTTGCTCAATCCACTCAAAGCTCAGGCATCAAGTTTATTTATTTGGTTTATTATATTTTGTTATTTTGCTTTTCCATTTTGCCGCTGCCATATGCTTCATATATTAGGAGTAATGCAAAAATTATACGGACTTTCTAAAAATATGCGCTCAATTTAGCCGCGAATGGCTGCTGGGATTAGTGAGCTGGCCTTATTAATTTATATGGGTCCGCACATCGGGCGCCCCACGCGCACTGTATTCATTATTATCTATCGATGTCTCTGGCCAACAGCTCGCCGCCAGTTAATTTCAATGGCAGGCGGGCAACAGTTAACAGCTGGCCAGCTGTTACAGTATCCTGCGTACTTAGCGCACAAATTATCAGGGCATAAAAATAGACAGGCCCTCATAATCATCAGCCTTCAACCCTCAATCCGGCCAGTGGCTCTCAACGATGATGAACCTCAACGAATTGATGGCGCACAGTTGGCTCAGTTCTCTTCTTCGCAAAAATCTAAACACGTTTTCCGGCCTCTCTTTGTCTTATACATCCCCAGATAGCAGCTCTGTTGATAACGTGATTCATTAATAATTTCGCCAACAGTTAAAATGTATTGCAAAAACAGTTTAGTTTCTGATAAATACAAATTTTAATTAAATTAAAAATTAATATAAAAAAAAAACAAATCGATTCTAATAATGTTTATCTGAATATTTTTAGAATATTTTGTAGATTAAGCCATCGAGCGGCTTTCCCTGCTTTGATTACATATATACTGAGGCTCAGTTTAACGAAGATATATTTTTATCACAATATCATATTTCTTCCTTACGCTCACAGCGGGACATGGCCTGGGCATTTTTATTGTTGACAGCGGGCGATTTGCATTATGCTTATTGTCTTTAATTCAATTTTATTTTAGTTCAATTCCATAGAAATCTGGGTAGAGTGTATTTATAAACTTTTGTGTGGCTTCTGATGTGTGGGCTGAGAGACGTCAACAGAATGATAGCCTTCGTCAACCACAAGCCTTTTGTAGTTTGTATGTAAGGCCGTAGGCTATTTTGTGGCATAGCCCAGCCTAGGTCCACGTTGCACACACGCTGACAGCTGCTCAGGCTGCACGGCGAGTCTTTCAAACTTTTCTCCTTACAAAGGGACAAGGCTAAAGATGGTCCAGCTACATCGTTGAGATAAAGCTGTGCATTCAAAGCGTATTATGTGTAAAAATAAAAAATATACGCGTAGGCAGTCGCAACAGCTGTTGACTATCAAAGTAATTATTCGTCCGCGCATTAGTTAAGCCGTTTATCAGCCCCAAGGAAGCGAAGATGCGCCCCTCAGGCGGCAGTTAATTATTGGCAATCTGTGGGAGTAAAGGAAACGCACTGACACGAGCTTCCCAACAGCTGGCCAAGTTGTGTGAAACTTATAAAACAGTCGAAAAGTCCAAACAGGAAAACTTTTACTCTCGAGCTGCGTGGCTCAGGGCTGAAACACGAGCAACTGCGTGGCGCCCAGGGACGTGACTTATGTAACGTTGTCAATCAAATTTTGACACTGCAATAAACCTAGTATTATTATTAGCATGCATATATATGTATACTATTACATTATACTTCATATACGATTACCATATATGTATTCTCTATATTCCATATACTCTCTGTGAGACTATGAATATTTTAAATTCCACTCTTTTCAAGTTTTTGTTCTACTAGTTCGTTAGAAATATTATTTCTGTATAAAATTAATTCTCCGAATTTTCTAGTCTTTTGCAAGCTATGTATGTATGAAACTTTATAGAAGTGAATTGTAGGCTTTTATTACGTTGATGCGTGTAAAATGTCGTTTCATCTGGGCGTTGTTATTCAGCAAAGAAAACAATTTTGGGGAAGCTGACTTGGTTCGCATTTGGGACTTGGGAATAGTTGCTGCGAGGGTCTGGCACATGTGTGAGTAATGTGCGTAACTCGATATGCTGTTTATTGGAATTACGTTGAGGGAAAATGGAAAATAACTGCTGGAACTAGAGCAGGCAGCCAGCCAAGGGAAGGCAAGCAAAGGAAGCCCAACAGGCAGGCAGGGTACGCTGTAAACTCTCAATTTACTAAAGCTCGGCCAAGGACGAGGGCTAATATACGTAATAAAGCTAATGATGTTGTTGTTAATGCTGATGATGGGGCTGTGAAGATGATGCCCATGACTAGCAATTTAAAACGCAATTATGGGCTCTCGTGCTTGCTTACTTGGAGTATGTATGTGCGTGCACCTACATATAGAGATGTCGGCGGCTGGGGAATGGCCAACTGAAGTCAATTATGGCTCAATTATGGCTGACGTAGAACAAGAAAGGAATTAATGTGTTAAGCTCAATTAGAATTGGAGTCTGGCACGCATCCGCTAATGAATTAATATGCCTCTCTAATATTGCAGCTGGTCGGCGCTGACGGACATGAGTATCACTTCAAGCACAAGACATTGCCGCACGCTCGTTCGCGGCGCAGCCTGATGCACACGCGTGTCCTCAAGAGTCATCCCTCGGTGAGTATAACTGTAAACTTAAAGACTATCGACAGCTGTTGCTGTAGTTGAAGCCATGTCCCTGGCACCCACTTCCTTGCATAAATGTCAGAGTTCAGTTTGCCGCTTCAGTGCTTCCGCTGGCAAGTTGGCAATCAGTTGGCAAATTGCGTTCTCGACAGTCCAAGTTGCACCACCTCGACCACAATCACGTTGATTGCACTGCAATTGGGTGAGCGGTGTATCTAGCTACGTGATAGTGGGCCACTCTCGATAATTACTATTCAAAATGCAACAGGCAGGCAGCCAGCTGCTAAACAATACGCATAATGCCACATGAAAATGAGAATTATGCAGATTCGTTATATTTGTTTAGTTAGCTTGTCAGCACAAACAGCAGTCCATGGCTGGAACCCGAATGCCCAATATGTACGAAATTAGCATTACTGACGTACACGTACAGCTACACGTATACAACGTTGACCCGTGAATGTGTCCATGTGCGAGGGGCTTATGCAAGCCGTTGACAGTAGGCATTTCGATATTGATACATTCCCTTTGAAATCTTTTGTCAGGTGCTCACGGCCGTTCAACAGGCGGGCTTCAGACGCGAAAAGCGTGGTCTGCGACCGGCAATTCCTGCAATTCATGGCCTGCACTACGCAGCTACGTTGGGCGAACCGAATACGGTTGATGTGGAGCCAACGGATCCGTACTTTCCCCTGCAATGGTATCTGAAAAACACCGGACAGAACGGCGGCAAAGTGCGATTGGATCTGAATGTACAGGCTGCCTGGGCTCAGGGCATTACGGGCAAGAACGTGACCACGGCCATCATGGATGACGGTAGGTGGCATGCGTGAATAAGCTGTGTCGATATGATTCCAAATTGTTTTTATTTTTATCCTCTGTACAGGCGTGGACTACATGCATCCGGATCTGAAATTTAATTACGTAAGTAATTGCGATTCATCGTGAATAACAAACTCGAAAGCCAGCAGCAGTAAACGCATAGCTGTGTCTGTGTGTGTATGTGAGTTGATAGCTTTCAAAATTGTGTTTGCACAGTGCTATGGTCAAATGAACGCAACGATTGACGTTTATTCAACTGCACATAGACTCACAGAATCGAGTTCGTCCACAGATGCAAGTCAAATCAAGATGCGAACTTTATTGAAATTCCGTTTTGATTGCTTTTCATTTTATATTAAAAGTTTGATTATAAATGAAAATGATTTACTATTTATACGCATCGAAGCAATTTAAATAACATAATCGGGTCTCGCGTTTCGTAATTTCCCATTTGCATATTGATGACCTATTTATATTACAGGTTTTGGTTTTTGATTTTTATTAAAGCTGTAATTTAAAAAATGTGTTAATCCGGCAGCTATTTCAATTTAATGTTAATAGGTTAGTTTAGCATTTCGGAATTTAATTATAATATTTCTCATTTGCATATTGATGACTTATTTAAGGTACATTTTGTTTAGTGGAAATATTCAAAAGTTGTCAGTCCAGCCGTTATTATACTTGAATATGGTATTCTAAATTTAATTGAGTAATCTAAACTAACATAGGCATACGAATAAGAGAGAATATGTAATGAAATAATGGAAAGCTCAATAGAGCAAAGACTTTCCCTTTATATATATAAATATATGCCTTACTTAAAACAGTCTGTCATATCAAATTATTGCATGCAGATTTCTTAATTAATGATTTCAATATTTCAAGTAATTTGTTCTCAGCTGTAGCTTCATTTGGGTAATGAACTCAGTTTTGTTTTCGTTGCTCTTCAATGAAGGCTTAACTCGTTCTAATAGCCTCTGAATACAACACCTGTCCTAAAGCCTGCCTCCCACAGCACTCAACAAAGCAGCCAATAATTAATTGTGCAGGCTTTTGTTCCACGCTTACGTCCCTACATGGAAAGAGCCTTACCCTAACCAATCCATTTCCGTCTGTTAGTCCGCTTATTGCTCTCGTTGCTCTGCATAATACTATCGGATTAAAGCCCGATAGTGTTGACTCAACTATCTGGCGCATACCGTAATTGTTGGTCTCTTGCTAACCGCATTGGGTATAGTTAAAGCAGAACAGATCCCAGAATTTAATGTAACAGAAAAAGGATAAACAAAAAAAATACAAAAAATAATTCTGTTTACACTATTTACATCTGTGAGTTGGGATTTGCAAAAAAAAATTAATGTGCACTTTATTAGATAATATCTATCTAAGCGCACAATAAGTGGGTAGGCAAAAAGATAAAGCACTATCGTACATGTTCAGCAAATATATGAAATGAAATAATAAAAACGTTTTATTTTTTCTGCTTTTTTTTTTTTTTTTTTGGAATATTTTAGCTTATTTGGCATTTTGCATATATAAACCCATTTTTCATATGCCCCCATGTACATATATTACGTAAATTTTTGGGACTGCCCTCGCTAGACATGTGCATGATTGAAGTGCTCTGCAAATATTACTGCAAATTGTTATTAGCATTAATGGGCAGTTTTAGTGGGCAGATTATGCGTGATGAGACACCAAAATGCACTTAAAACTGACGCCATGCCGACTATTTGACGCAACTACTGCGTATATCCTTCTCTGTCTCTCCTTCTCTCTATTAATGGCTCTACGTGTGGAGCAGCACCCACCCACTTGTTCACCCATTTTATGCGCTGTACTTTCACTTGCAGAACGCCGAGGCGAGCTACGACTTTAGCAGCAACGATGCATTCCCCTATCCGCGGTACACCGACGACTGGTTTAACAGGTAAGTCGCGGCACAGCCTAAGCGCCTTTGGGGGCTTATGCTCATAAGCATCTCTGGCAGTGGCAAAGCGGAGCGGGCTTAATAGCCCGGCAGTAAGAGCCGATGGGAAAGTACTTTGAGTTACTGCCTTGGCATTTGGAATTTCAATTGTGTAAAGTAAGCAGCTGTGCCGAAGAACGAAATACGAAACAATTCGCAAAGTTTTGCTCTTTGAGTTTTTTTGTTTTTTAAGTTTGTTTTCACTTTTACTTTGGAGCCAAAAATAAAAAAGCAATTTGCAAGGTTTCCGTTAATTGCCAGCTTTGTTATGATTTCCTACTGCGCATTTCGTTATTCAACTGGCTTTCCGGTATGCGACAGCCGTTGAGATTTGAAGGCTCTTCACGGAAGGTCCTATTTGTTTTAGCTGCTTCGTGCTTATCGTATTGCACAATGTGCGCAGGCAAATGCCACGTACTTCACAAATTTAGCTATGAAATGGTCACCCAGGAAGGTCTCTCACAATCTTTCTCTCTCTCTCACTCTCTTTTATTCAATCCTTCATTTCTGCAGCCATGGCACTCGGTGTGCTGGCGAAGTGGCTGCTGCCAGAGATAATGGAATTTGCGGCGTGGGTGTTGCTTATGACAGCAAAATCGCAGGTAAGTGGATTTGCCACGTAGTAAATAAGGAGAATGGGAGGGCGACGAGGAGCAGTCATGAATTTGTCAAGTATTCAAGTACTGCATCACGTATACGCGCTGTGGGACGAATATTCCAATGCATTCTGCATTAAAACAATTGACAAATATGTATATATGTATATATATGTATTTATATATGTATGTTATATCTAACTGAAGTCAAGTAAGAGACTCGGGAGACCAGAGTGGGCACATAAATCGGCTCGAATCTTATCTGTCGTTTTTATAGCACAAGTGGGAAAAATCATGTGAAAAATCGGGAATATTTGATAATCGCACACATTGCGTGCTGTTTTTTTTTTTATTTTTATTTATTTTTTACGATTGCCATAAAGCGTCAAGAGAAAGTAAAAAAGAATAAATAGCGAGGGCTAGCAACAGTTGGGTGGCATTTATATAGATGACCATAAATGCTGATTTATAATTGCGAGCATTAAGATTAATGGATACTCTGCAGGCATACGCATGCTGGACCAGCCCTATATGACGGACCTAATCGAAGCCAACTCAATGGGACATGAGCCGCACAAAATCCACATATACAGCGCCTCCTGGGGTCCCACAGATGATGGCAAGACGGTGGATGGGCCGCGCAATGCCACCATGCGCGCCATTGTCCAGGGTGTGAATGAGGTAATGCTATACTATATACGATATACGCTATGCGCTGCTCGAAATCTTAAGCATCGTTAATTTCTGGCCACCCTGCAGGGCCGAAATGGCTTGGGCAACATCTATGTCTGGGCGTCTGGCGATGGCGGCGAGGAGGATGATTGCAACTGCGATGGCTATGCCGCCTCCATGTGGACAATTTCCATTAACAGCGCCATCAACGATGGCCAGAATGCGCACTACGATGAAAGCTGCAGCTCGACGCTGGCATCGACGTTCAGCAATGGTGCCAAGGATCCAAACACTGGGGTCGCCACCACCGACCTCTATGGCAAATGCACCACAACCCATTCGGGCACCAGCGCCGCGGCACCTGAGGCAGCTGGCGTCTTTGCATTGGCATTGGAAGCGAAGTGAGTATTGGGTGGAGGTGCGGTCGAATTTCTTACATCAATTTATGCAAATCTCAATTCCCATTTGGCCAACAGTCCTCAGCTCACTTGGCGCGACATACAGCATCTGACTGTGCTGACATCGAAACGCAATTCCCTTTTCGATGCCAAGAACCGATTCTACTGGACAATGAACGGCGTCGGGCTGGAGTTCAATCACCTCTTTGGGTTCGGTGTGCTCGATGCGGGCGCCATGGTGACCCTGGCGAAGCAGTGGCACTCGGTGCCAGCACGCTATCACTGCGAGGCGGGCGAGATTAACAAGCCGCAGTAAGTGTACATAGATTGCTGTTGTTGTTGTCTGAGTTTTGGGTGTGTGCTAAGCCAAGGCTACTCATATGTAGGCCAATCATAATGGGTCGCTCGCTGTTTTGGGAAATCAAAACTGATGCGTGCAAGGGCACCGATACGGAAGTGAATTACTTGGAGCACGTGCAAGCAGTCATCACGGCAAATGCATCACGACGTGGCGACTTGGAGCTCTTCCTCACCTCCCCCATGGGCACCAAGTAAGTGCTAGTCTATATCTCAAGTCGATCGAGCTTATTCTCTATTTCGCATGCTAGATCCATGATTCTGTCGCGACGCGCTAACGATGATGATCATCGCGATGGCTTCACCAAGTGGCCCTTCATGACCACCCACTCCTGGGGCGAGTATCCACAAGGCGTATGGAAATTGGAAGTATGCTAACTGAAGTCATAGACAGCTGAAGGTCATTGCCTGTAATTGCTTTCGCTTGATTTCCAGGCACGCTTCAATTCGGCTCAGACGCGACTTGGCCATCTGGTGGAGTGGTCGCTGGTGTTGCATGGCACGAAGGAGGCACCTTATCGCACCCTGAAGCCATCCTCGCCGCACTCGAAGCTGGCCATCGTTAAGAAGGCGCACGAAGACAAGAAGATGAAGTAAGCGCTGTACGTGACATCTGCGACGTCGTCCATTAGTCAACCTGGCTTTTATCATTCAGTTTAGTATGAAGTGCAAGAATGTGTAGGCTGTGTTTCTTTTTATTTTAAATGGGATTGATTGAACACAATCTTTGATTTAATAGAGCTGTAAATTCGAGTCTCTACAACTTTTGATTGAAATATCAACTGAGCTAAAAGTTCAGTTTGGTTGCAATTTTATGAAATTCTATTTTGATGCCCTGACCATTTCTCCTCGAAGTTTCTAGAAATATGAGTTTTAATGGAGTTGTTCAAGCGCACATATTTGTTTTTAGTCAACTGCAAAGTTTACTTAAAAAATAAAAACACAAATTTTGAAAGAAACCAAACTAGTTGAATCGTAGCAAAAGTAGTATCTATCAAACTTAAGCAGAAAGAATCATTCGAAACAGGTATAGCATACGTGTATTTCATTAGTTATTTCATTAGTGAGCAACAGAGCGAGGGAATCATTGAACAATACACACAACTATCTTCTTACATAATGGAAATGTCTTGTAAATGTACTATATATAACGATGTGTATACATATATACCTAATCTGTAACTGTGTCCTATGCTCTTAGACTCTTAATAACGATATATACAAAATATGAAAAGAAAACTATTCTCATTTCTCTATACAATATGAACATAAAATGTTGATCTTGAAAGAAAAGGGAGTCAGTCCAAGCTGCACACCGCTTCCAGTAAAATCTCTCTATAAGAATAATCTATCTATTATTTATGAGTATATATATAAATATATCTGTAATTGTATTTTCCAATGTATTGTATGCATATAACTTGCAGACGAAGTTTTTGTTTTCTCAGTTTCTTTCGGGGGCCAAAAAATAATAAAAACGAGCATGCAAATGATTTGAGTTATAATTTTTATAAAACAAATATAAATATATAAAAGGAGTGTGTTATTTATAAACGAGGAATATAAATATTAATGATAAATAGAAAGTACAAGTGCAGAACATTGAATGTGTGACAGCAGAGATTGACGTGTTTAGTGTAAAGCAACTAAATTTATAAATGACATTGTTAAAGTTCATGGGCTAAAGTGCAAAGGAATGATATATATATATATATATATATATATATATATATATATATATATATATATATATATATATATATATATATATATATATATATACCAACATATATACATATATATACATATTTAAATATATGCAGTACATGTGTAATTATTATCCAAGAGCGATGTTAACGCTTGACAAAACATAAACAGTGACATCAATATTATACATCAATAACAAATATAAATATATATATATATAAATATACATGCAACAAGACAGTGTCTATATAGAGAACTTATATATACATATAAATGTATTAAAAATAATATACACATACATATATATATATATATACTTATATATATATCATCGGAATAAATAACTTATATTGATGTGAAGTTATATTGGATGTTGTAGATACTATGAATACACACAAAATACCCACAGAAATGAAATTACAAATCAAAAAACAAAACAAAAAACCCGATCTAGTATATATACTACATATGTTAAACTGAACCTAACACAGAACAGATAAATCTTCGAGCAGTATTATTATTTGCCATTGAAAGTTTGTTTGTTACTCATTAAATATCATTATTATTGGCTTTTTCGATTCTCCAGCAACGGTTAATCAAACCAAATCTATTTAATTTTGTAAATAAAAGTTGGAAAACGGCCAAACCGGATTTTTAATATACATACATCAATAGCCACAAATGTCAGCTGTGATAGATGTGCATATGCATATACGACCCGTGTTCAATGCGATAAAGCTTTAAGCTTTCGACAAGCTTTCCCCACCAGCTGCGACCCAAACCCGCCTGCGAAAATCTACACAAATATTCGAACTGGAAGCTATCCGCTTTGCTCTTGATGAGTTGTCCAACACTGCTCTGAAAATTCTACAAAAGCTCTTTCATTTGTTGCGCTCGCAGCTATTAGATATACAGTTTTACCAGCTATAAATCCATATGTATGAAGTGTTTGCTAATTTAGCGGGTTACCTTAGCGACATGTAGCTGCAATTTACCTATTTGTTGTTAAATTTTAGGAATATATATTGAAGATGGGAATTGGTATTAGCGTGGCGTTAAATAAATGATGCGAAATTCGGTTTATTTTTGAATTTCTACTATATTATTAATTGCATACCTATTAATGCATGTTTATTCTATTCTGGCAATAATTATCGAGCTAGAATTAGATTTATAATCGTTAGTAGATCCAACGAATATGTCTGATGAAAATAGTCATTAATAATTTGCATGCGCTTTGTCCTTTATTATATCCTTCAATGGGTACAATAGTATCCATTGCTATTAGATATATATTAACATATTTTGCGATGCATGAGGAATATTTAATATAACATTCAATATAGCCGTTATAATTTTCGGCATTTTTTTGCCAAAATATAAGGAAAGAACATTTTATTTCGGCATTCTAATATAAAAAGAAATAACCAAGAAAAGTTAACAAGGCATTTGAAAACAACAACAAGTTAACAAGCGAAAGGCATTTCTTTTTAATTATTATCAAAATTCTTGGCTAACTCGCGTTAGTTTTGCAAATTAAACTTAGAGGCGCTTTAATGGCTTACAGCTCAATTTATATAATATATGTGTATATTCGCATATCGCAAAGGACTAGCAAAAGTTTTCGTTTCAGGAAATGTTTATTAACTAGAAATTGCGCAGCGCTAAAGGCGCCGAGCCGCGCATCGGAAGGAAGGAAATGAGCAAACATCGGACGCACCCACAAAAACAAATAAAAACGCGCCATACGCAAAACGTTCAAAATGGTGAGGTAGGCGTTATTGTTGTTGTTGTTGCTATTGTTGTTGCTTTTGGTGCTGTTGCTGATGTATTGAGTATATGGCAGGCTGTGCGTTCATAAATCATTTGCCTGCGGCCCTATGATAAATTGTCATACTAATTGTTTTTAACGTTCAAGACAGACAGGCGGCGGCGTCTTGAAGTGAGGGGGCTGGGTTTTTGGTTTATGTAGCCCACGTCAATGTCATTGGCCATGGCAATGCCCAATGCTGATGACGATGACGATGACGTTCGGCAGCTAAATGCAGCCTGAGGCTGGCATAATTTTAGGCTCCCGCCTTTAAATGCCAAATTAGAAAACAAAACGAATTTGCCACTCATTTACTTTGGACCTGTCAAATTTCGTATATCATCGGAGGCCTCCCATTTTCGGCACTTGGACAATTTGCGCTTTCGCCCAAGGAATTTTCGCTTAGGTTTAAAATAGTGCGCAATATTCGGCCAGCTGCAGTTGCCATCAATCATCAATCACTCTCATTGCTTATGCAAAATGATTTGCGAGCACTCGAAAGCGAGTTACTCGAGCAGTTAGTTTGCTAGTGCAGGCAAACATGTTAATATTTTGGCAAGAAGTAACAAGTTTATGATTTATGACATTTTAATAATGACAGCCAACTCGGGCCGGGTCAGATGGGGCGACAGCAAATGGGAGCAGCAACAGGTTTGTTGTCAAGTTTCTTGTGGCCAGCTCTTCGTTGTTGTTGCTTTTTAAATAAATTTGTTTTTACGCTCATTTGGTGATGGCCAGGGAGACAGCGAGAAAGAGAGAGAGAGAGAGAGAGAGAGAGAGAGAGAGAGAGAGAGAGGAGTTAGTGAGGGGGGAGGGGTGTTTGGCGCCTGACTTTGGACATTTCTGTAAGCGGCGAGTCTTTGACACTTTAATGAACTGCCTGGGGTCGCGTGTTTCGCAGTCGCCCCTGCCGCTACCCCCGCAAGCGGTTCATTAATATTAATGCTTGATTTTGGCCAGTTTTCGCCATGACAAAATTGGGCTAGCGCACTTTAACCTGCGCCATCGACACACGGGCACACACACACATGTCAATCGTCGCTGCTCCGTTTGTTTAATTTGTTGATAATTGCAGTTTAATTGAGCAGCGATAAGAGCGAAGCTTGTTGTGTTGGTCACCAGATCGCAAACAATTAGCGGGCCATGCTCAAATACGTCGGCCGATTTGGCCATTTGCCAGCGACTCGGTCGGCCGCTAATGCGTACGAGTAATTATGGCACAATTGCATTTGTCTGCTGACCTTTGACCGGGCCAGCGTAGGCCTAATGCCCTTAATGGTTTTGTGTGTTTGGCACCGTAATTGCTATTATTAGCTGCATGTATTTGGACACACTGGCCACGCGTAAGTGTGTGTGTGTGTGTGTTATGCACAATGTCTTTTGTATCTGTTGGCGGCTGTTGATGTCATGATTTATGGGCCAATCGAAATTAAGGCACGCGCAGACTTTGAAATATTTTAATTAAGAACACTCGCGCACACGCCGATATCAATTACCCAGTCCACTTACCGGTGGACCACCGTACCGATGGCCACGAAAATTTGCACGGCAAATGAAATCCGAGCGAAACTCGGCCAAAATCTTATAATTTACTTTATCGTTTCGGCCAGTTCTGTGGCAACTTTTGACTGCCATTGCTATTTGTTATTGTTTGGGCTTAGTTGTGTTTGCCTACGCTCTAAAGATAAACAGGCGCCAGGCAGAAAACAAGAAAAACAAGCACCTGACAACCTGACCCTAGGCCATGTTATTTAACTTTGGACACGCAGCTATTGGCGGCTGTCCATATCAGTTATATGACAGCTGCCCAGCAACTGTACCAAGCAAAGTTTTTGGCCCCCATTGTGGGGGTCTATTTAAGTTATTTAGTATCTAAGTCGACACCGCCTGAACAAATTTCTATTTTCTTGTATTCATTTTTTTTCTTTTTTTTTTTTTTTTTTGGTTCTCTATGGTTCTATTTCCATTCGCCAATCGCCAGTGGCAAAAGTAATTAAATTAAACGTTGATGGAAAGAAGAGAGAGAGAGAGTGTGAGAGAGGGAGAGGGAGGGATGTACAGTGGGAGAGTGAGGGAGTGAGTGAGAGCGAGATTCAGAGAGAGGTAAAGAGAGATAGAGAGAGAGAGAGGCAGAAAGATAGAAAGAGAGAGGAAAAGAGAGAGAGTTGGAAGAGGTGTGTATGAGAGAGAGATAGTTCGATTGAGAAGGAAAGAGACGGAGAGTGAGAGAGACATTGATTGAGAGGGAAAGATGGATAGAGTGAAAGAGGAAGAGCTTTAATATATTTTAACAAATTGTACCCTTTGAACTAAATATAAATGCTGCCCCTGTGGGTCCAATGGGACATTTTGCTCATCGAGTCGGCCGGCTAAACCGACATCAACACAAATCTTGGCTGCCCTTTGCTGATATATGGCTCCTCGTTATGTGCATAAATGAGCATTGCTTAGCAGACCTGTTCAAATAGGCAGAGTCAACGTTAAGAAAGGGGGGAGGGGGTGCAGCCTGTTGCTGCGGGCATTGTTGGCCTATGCTTATGCTTATGTTGGCCTATAAATCTGGTCAGCAGCATCCTTCGGTCAGGCTCATTTATGATGAGTTTCCATTGACAGCTAAGTGGTCATGCGTAGCTGGGCCTGAACTATTATCAATTAGAGCGTATTCTCTATGCACACACACAGACACACGCACGTACGCACTCACACACACGCACACACATACACAGACAGACTCGTAGAGCACATCCTAGCCAGATTTGCACACTTGAAGATGTAATCAGATTTATGTGCAGCAATCAAGACAATTACCTAGCAAATTCTAGAAACCATATGAATCAGTTGATACAGAAACGTGTGTGAGTGTGTGTGTGTGCCGTGTGGTCTTGGTTTGTTGTTTAATATTATTATTGAAGTAGTAGTGTTGATGTATTGAATGTCTCCAAGGAGCCATTTATGACTAATTTAAACGTATTTGTTGCCAAGACAATGCGCCAATTTGTTATTCTTGGCCAGTTGCTCAGCTCTTGGCCATGGCTGGAGCGTGGCCCAATTATGTGAACCGGGAATTTTGTTTAAATATATGTATGGCTCGCTTAAGTAGTTACAAGTGTTACTTGCACACACACACACACACATGGATATCGGAGAGTCGCAAGAGATGCAAAATTATAATCAAAATTCATATCAAAAATCATATTGGCATCAGCTGCGGCTGCCAATTGACTAATTAATTAATTATGCATATTTCCGCATAGTTTTTGGTGGCATTCGGCCGCTTTGTAGTTTGACCGCTCCGAAACACGAGTAGTTATTGCCGCGCTTCGAATTTATGTAACGGTCTGGCCAAACCAACGCCCCATTGGGGCACCCCAAGGCGCAGTGTTAACGCTTAAATGGTCATTTATCTTTGATTAACTGTTGTTGGCTGTCGGCTGTCGGTTGTTGGTTGTCGGTTTTTGGTTTTCGGTTGTTTGGCTGTTTGACTGTTGCTGTTGTTGCCTGTCTGCTCGTGGCGCGTGTTGCAACCGCCGAAATCGAGCACAAAATCAAAATCAAACTCAAGCTGAAGCTGAAGCTGAAACTGAAACCTTAGCCGATTCAGCTAGTATATTGTAAGCGTTCGCATCATTTATCATTTTTAGTTACAATTTCGAATTTTCACTCTTGTGGCATTTTTGGACGCAGCGAAATTAAATGCGCGTATAAAAATCAGACGGCCCTCAACTCTGGACGCCAGTTTGCAACTTTTGGTAGCAGCCAACAGATCCGTGCACAGCATCACCACAGCGCCCCAACATAAGTCCATGATGCGTGGAATTCTAGTAAGTATTTGTGGAAATTGAAAACCTTGAACTGCTGCTTACGCTCTGTGTAAACACTTTCAGCTTCTCTGCTTCGTTGCTGTGGCGAGCGCCGCGAAATTGGGCTACAATTACCGGCCAGCTGTCAACGACAGGCGCTTTGCCGACCTCATCGATAGGGAGGCCACCGGATTCAGTGCAACGGATACACGGCAGCAACAGCAGCAACAGCAACAGCAGCAACAGCAACAGCAGCAACAACTGTTGGGGCCACAGGCCGTGCCAGATGAATTTAATAAGGAATTCTATACATATGCCGCGCCCGAGGAGGACTTTGCCGATCGCGAGGCCACACAACAAATCGCCAATATGCTGAAGCGCAGTCTGCGCGTGCTCTTCATCAAGTCGCCCGAGCATCAGGGCCTCACAAATGCCGCACTGCAGCTGGCCAAACAGTCCAGCGAGCAGCGCACGGCCATCTATGTTCTGACCAAGCAGGCGGACATTGGGGAACTGGCACAGCGTCTACAATCCGAGAAGCAGAACTTCGAGCATAAGCCAGAGGTTCACTTTGTGAAATATCGCACGCCCGAGGATGCGGTGCGTGCACAGCAGCTCATCCAGCAGCAATTCAATGCCCTGGGCGGCAGCTCACACAGTTCCGATGAGGGCGTGGCACCGGTGCTGGACTTCAGCTCAGCTCCGATTGTGGATGAGCGCTCGCCGGCACAAGCCAGTGTCGGCTCCAAGTATTTGCCTGCAGCGTAGCAGCCTCGAGTACTGCAACTAGAATTCCTTTAGTCAGTTAACGTTGTTGTAGTTGTTTCTGTTATATTTTATTAAAATAAGATTCCCATTACAAATTGCGTGCGCCGAGCTGCGCAAGGCTATAATTTCACTTTGATGCTCAAACTGTTCTCGGAGCTACGCTCTTGACAGAAAAATGGAAAATTAAAATTATGCTCGGTATTATGTTTATGATAACAAACCCATTTAATACGGTATACTCTTCGAAGATGTCCATGGGTTATGATTGCAACAGTGCTCTACATATGAAATGTATTTTATCTGATTAGTCATTTGATTTCTGAATCACTGATCTTTGCATAGAGTGAGCAATATATAATTATAATATAATATTGTCAAGTACCGATAATTCGAAATGGCAAAGGAATATGATTTTTTTCGATAGGAAAAAAAAATTCAAATATCGGGAATTATTGAGTACGAATTTTTTTAAGTGGATAGAGTTTTTGTTTAAACACTTGAGAATTAATCTGAAAATAGAGTATACAAAGAGTGACTATTATTTATCCGTTATGCATGTATTGTGTACGTGTGCTCAGTTAGGTATCCTTTGAATAAGTATTGTATGCCTCAGGTCTTTAGTCAAGTGCTACTGCCACTACCATAGCCACGGCCATGGCCATGGCCATAGTCACTGCCACTGCCACTGCCACTGCCCTTGCCGTTGCTATTGGCCAGAAGATAGACTTTGAAAAACGCAGGATACAACTTTTATAATTTGATTAGCTCTGTGCAGTGATTTCGCCATTGAAGCTAAACTAAGAACAATTTCTTAGAATTATCGAAAGCTTAACAAACGCGCGTTGCCTGATATGAACTGATGTTAATCCACGATTTATATTATGCAGAATAATATATCAAATATTATTGTAAGCGAGTATATGTACATGTACATGTACATGTATCTCTAATTGAAATGAGTTTTCCATCAGCTAGATGGGAAGATAAGCAGGAAACTAATTCAATTTAGGCTTAGAGATTTAGCTCGTAATGAAAATGATTCTTTTAAAGATATTTTGGTAACAGTTCCCCGGTCGCTGATAAATACAATTGATTAAATTCTGTTTTCAGTCTTTATCATAATCTATCAAATCGCCTTCAGATCAGCAGCACAAAATAAAACGATAGCTCTAGGGATTCGTCTTATAAGCTCAGCTTCACTGCGCAATAAATTGTCGCTTATTAAAGTTGCAAAAAGGAAGCTTAGAGCATATCCTTGCTGCTGGCAATTTAAAACGGATTCAATTTCAATTGTTGCCGTGCGTGGCAATTGCTGTCTAGGGGGTCCGCAGGAGTTGGCGGGTCTTGCAATTATGTTGGCGCTGTAAAGCAGCCAGCACGTATGTGCTGCGGTGTGTGTGTGTGTGCGTTCTTTCTTTTCTTTTTTAAGAGAAGCGAAATAAAAGTAAATAATGAAAATAAAACGCTGGCGAAAGGCGCACAGATAAAAATAAAACGCATCGCATATAAAACGAAGTACCGACAAAATGGCAGACAGTTTGCGAAACGGGAAATGCTCCTCTCTCCCCCCTCCACCGTTGCTGATTGTCTATAACGTCTCCATCCGATTAAAGTACAATTCGGAGTCAATTAATACAAATGAGGGGCGCTTAATATGAATGGCGAGGGAGGGGGAGCGAGCGGAGGGGCTCCAGCGATTTGCACAATAACTCACAGCAGCAAGCAGGAAGAGGCAGAATTTTTGCTCTGTTTGCCCCTTGCAATTTAATTAAACAAACAGTTTGCCCTGCGGCTTTCGGTTTTCGGCCAGCACTAGCTGCGGCAGCCGCAGTTGGCCTGGGGGACTAGTAATTTGCAGCGGCAACAGCAAAAATGTTGGCCAAGTGCCGACGTGTTGGCAACAACTCTAATCCGTTGTGAATAATTGTTATTGTTTTGGGCACTCGGACCGGGCACTTGTGCTCCAAATTTAATTGTCTAGGATTGAAGTTACACGGCCGTCCATTGCGGTCCGTCTATGCGTCTGTCAGCCATATCGATTATTTTTAATTGCTATTTAAGAGCAGTCAAACAAAATGGGCGCAGCTATAGCCCAAATAACTCACATATATAAGCTAACATGGCTTTAAGCCATTCTGCTGTTGAACAAGGTCGCAAGACAAAGATATTTTGGTATATTTGAAAAGCAAGATTAATGCATTAATGTCTCGTCTCCTGTCACAGCTTGCCGTAAATGCCGGAATGGCAAAAGCAATTAAACTAAAATTTTGGAACTCTGAATTGACAACAAAATTAATAATTATAGCGAAAGTCCTCAATTGCCTGTGTTTTGCTATAAGTTAATTTTAATTTTAAATCAATTCCAATTTCTAAATAAATAACTAAAATAATTATCGATAATGTATTAAAATGACAAGCTATGAATTAATAAAAAAGAAACTGATTTACATTAAATTAATTTTAATTTTATATACACTCTCTTAATAAATAAATAAAATAATTCCTGATATATAGGTATTCAAATGGCAAATTTTTTTTGTTTATTAATTTTTTATTTTACTATTAATTAAAGGAGTTTTATTTATTTTTTTAAATATTTTATTATAAATTTAATTTAAATTAATTAGATAGTGTAATTAATTATTTGATTTAATTTATTATTAAAAAGCTACTTTTATATAATATTAATTATATTGGATTTATTTATACTATATTTATATTTATATTTATATTTATACAATTATAGTATTTACATACATTTAGAGAATACATCTGTTATCTTTAAAGTCAAGTGTTTGTATTTGATTCAGAGTTTAAAAAGAATGCAATTTCAAAGAATTCGATAGCGCTCAGAATGATTTCAAGGAATTGAACACTCTTAAAAAAGCCATCTATATACACATAAATAAATGTGCGAGCGTGTTAGTTAACGAGTGTGTGTGTGTGCTTGTCTGTGTGTGTGTGTGTGTGTGTGCTTGTGTAAATATTGTATTGTTGTAGGGCCAGGACTTCGTCGTGTCACAGCCAATTAAGCTACCTGAAATGAAAGATGAAACGTACGGCGACAAAGCATTGAAAGCGGTGCTTGGAATCGATGTATGTTCGAGATACATCCACAGCCACACACGTACTCCTACACAAACACACACACATACACCCAGACAAACAATAATTTATTTTGTATTTGTCTACTTGTATTGTAATGACCCATCAGTGTGGGCGTACAAAGCTTAGTTCCGTGCATCATTATCCCTTTTTGGAGTCTCAAATTGATTTCGAGATATGAATTTCTGTCTTTAACCATCGGGCTAATTGTGCAGCGTCTAGCCAGTCGAGAGCAGATATGGAGGTGTTTATTAACGCTTTGTTTGCCCGATCACATGTCTCGACTCCCGGGTAATTAAATTTCACATTCATATTTGTATGCTGTTTCAGCTCGCCACACACATGTGGCTTTAACTATCCTACGAACTTAACTAAGGTGTGATGAATGGGAACGAAACGGGGCTCACACAGTGTGGGTTGCTTGGTTGCCTGATTATGTGTTGCTGTCTTGGCGACCGAGCGCCAGCGACAAAATTATTATTGCATTTGTATTGCGGCAGCCCGAGAAGTACACACAGTGAATGCAAATCGATTCAATATTTGTGCTTGACAGACAATCACAGCTCTGAATAGCTGAATTCGTAGATGATGTGTGTACGTGTGTGTATTAGGCATTTGAGAATGTTGACCTAATTTGGCGTGCAGTCACTTGACGCTCGCGGGTCCTTTGCCTCTATGGGGACAATTCAAACACAATTTCCATACCGCCAGCTAATACAGCTAATAAACTGAAGCGAACTTAAAGCCACAAAGCAAATAGGTGTGGTTGCTGCATGTGGCAAAGACGTGCAGAGGGGGGCGGGGAGGAGGCAGGGTACAAGCCAAAGGGTCGGCTTCTTGCCCAATTCAAGCATAGACAGCGCATGAACGAAAGCCAGCACAAAACGGAAATGAAACTTATTAAAAGATTTGAATCTAATCGATTTTTGTCCTTTACGCCGAAATGAACTTTGCCGTCGCCAGCTCGCTGTTACCAGTTGCCGTTGCTAGTTGTCGTTGCCATTGCCAGCTGTGGTGCGGTGTGGTGCGGTGCGGTGGGGTGGCCATGGCATTTGCCAGCCATAAATTTAATTGAAAACCCAAATAGTATTCTGTCTATGGCAGTCTGGTGGCTAGGCGAGCCGAATGTATGTCCGTATGCCAAGTAAATACGCATACATACAAACATATACATATAGTTGGATTTTATTAAATTTACTTAAGCGTCGATAACTCAACCAAATCATTGGCTTTTAGTGCAGAAAGCGAACGTGCTGACTGCCACCTGCACACGCAGACAAATGCGATTTCAAATAATTTGAATATCCAATTGAATGTGTGCACTTATCGTCACGCACACATATCTCTCAATGCACTCAGCGCGCTGCCTACCCATAGACATAGAGAGCCGTTCAGTGCCAGCCAGTGGAGAGTCACGTTTGCCAACTTGCCGGCGTTTAACACAAATGCCAACCCATGCACAGCATCAATTGTCTATCTGACCGTAGTCGTAGCTGTAGCTGCAGAGCACCGAATCGGTGGCACATTGAAAGACCAACTAGACAGTGGCCATTTGCTGTTGGCCCGAGGGCTGGGGCCAGCTCAAGTTAAGCTGCGATATTGAAATTCGCCTGAGCGGCAAAAGTGTTTGAGTGCATTCAGGCATTCCTACACTCACACTTGCAGGTGTGAGAGCCGCCACTGACATTTTAAATGGCAAGCAGATTTCTGTGAAATGCTTTTCAGTAAGCATTACCAATAGCCGTAATATAATCGAGCATCTACATACTTTCGAATAATGATTAAAATTGCGGCGCATCAGTGTTAAAAAGTCACACGAGAATGCTTTTATGGCTAACAAGCGATTTGCATACGGTAAATTAAGTGCCAATCAGACTGAAAACAACAACTGAACAATGTTCTGCTTTTTTTTTTTGTTGTATTTTTGTTTTTGTTTTGAAGGAACACTTGAAACTTTTATCGGCTTATAGCAGTCGAACGCACTTATGGACAATTTATTTGCAGTGTCATAAATATGCGACGTACCTTTGTGGATATTTAACGATTAAAAACAGAACTGCAGTAATTCTGTAATCTTTTTTTGCCTGTGCACAAATTAAGAACTGTCAATGAAAGTCAATTGAATTATAATATGTATATATTAACACATGCTGAATATAAGTTAAATTTTTCAATCGGGCTCGTGTCAGCCTAATTGGTAAAGTTGTTCGATTTAGCCAGCTGAATGCCACATTAATATCAATTTTGAATAGATGACTTTTTTAAATGTCATTCAATAAAGTTGTCTATTGGCTCGCACTCTGGCGCCTTAGATAGAATTTGAAGAGCAAGTTGCTGACTAAATTCAATTAAAATAAAATATATTTCACAGGCAGTCCAGCTCGTTGCAGTGTTTATTGAGAAATTCAAATAATAGTAATATAAGAATATTTATTTGATATTAAAAGGCCACTAGATGAGTTCGTGTGTATATAAAGCTAAGAGCATATGCTAGTCAACTGCTAAATTGATTCCTTATTTCGTCGCTTGTGCAATAAACAGATATTTTTGAATTCTTTGCAACCCAATTCCATTTATTTAATTAACTTTAAATAGTGGCAACAAGTAACAGCTGCACTGCGCTCGCCAGACACACACGGCCACAGGAAAATAAATATGTGTGTGTAAACAGATGCGTGCATGCTTGTGTGTGTGTGTGTGTGTGTGTATATTCAGTTGTGTGCAATCAGTGGCTCAATCCTGTGTTGCTGTTTTGCCATCCAACTGAATAAAAGAGACAGAGCAACCGAAATCGAATCGCGTGAAACCAAAGCCATAGCCAAAAGGAAATGCTGGTCGATGGCCAAAGGCAACTGAAGCGTGTGCAATTTTCGTTAAATTCGTTAAACTGCAGCGAGCAGAGCCAGTCAACAGTTGTTGACAATTCAATTCTGAAAATGTTTTGAGTTCACTGCTTGCACTTCAATTGCAACGTTTCAACTAATTAAATTCAATATTCCAAGACATTTTCGATATAATTGTGAGCAATAAATATAAAAATATATATTTTCTACTAAGTATTTCTCTTATTCGACAACCTCAAATATTAAGAGCCCGAAAGACCTATTTAGCACAAAATTGTAAAAGAAAACTGACTCAAGTAAAAGAAAAACTTAATGCCACAAGGTATTAGATTATCGATTGAGTATATGTATTTTTCTTTACATAAATTAGTTTCTGGGGTATTCAATTAAAATTATTCGCCATCCGTGCAGCACTTTTTGGTTGCATGCCACTTGATCACGTGACTGTAGAAAACCATGCATTTATCTTTTTAACCGCCGGCAGCTGTCATAAATGCAGCCGCACATGCAATGGCAATCGCATAAATACAGCAATTAGCTAAAGTTGCGTATACGAGGTGTTGGCTCACGCTATGCGGTTCCGTGTGTGTTTACTGCTGCTTCAGGCTCTAAAGCCATATGCCTGCATGGAAATTTATGAGTGTGTGTTTGTGTGTGTGTGTGAAATGCAATAAAAACCATGGATGCAATACATTTGATTCACTTGCGCTCTCTATTATCATCGGTTGCTGTAGCGCTAGGGGTAAACAGACAAACAGATAGGCAGACAGAGAGACAGAGAGGGAGTGGGAGTGAGCGAAGAAGTGGAATGGCACGGTGTTTTGAATGTGTGTCTGTGTGATGCGTGCAGATCTCAGCTAAGCCGTATTAACGTCATTCAAAACGCGCATCTAAGCAGCGGGCCCTTTGGCCCCAGCTCAAGCTCCAGCTTAAGCCCTGGCGCCAGCCAGTACTTGCACGGCTGCACACGCCGCCGTTCACAGTTGAGCGCGCTTGCCACTTTCGAATAGCGGTTGCCGATTTTGGCTGGCGGCGGTGCACAAACGGCGCACAATACATACATATTTAAGTACAAGTGATGGCGCCATTGCCATCGTCGCCGTCGTCGTCGTCATCGTCGCTTGGCCGTGTTAAACACGTATTCAACACATGCTCGACATGTCGTCGGTGAGTGTCGTTGTTGTAGTTGTTGTTGTTACTATTGTTAATGCTGTAGCTGTTGCTGTAGCTGCGCGCTATAGCATTGCTGCGTTCGCCTTGCAGCCACAGCGGTATTCAGTTTGTACAGCCAGAAATCATTCTGGCGCACCCAGAACACTTCTTGCCCTCGAGCTAGAGGAGCCTAGCGCCATATTCTCGTATTTACTCTGCTGTGTGTGCAACAACATGGGACTTTTTATTGTTGCTTCAATAGCTCTTTCTCACTCTCTCCTCTCTGCCTCTCTCTTTCTCTCTGCTCGTGTCTATCTCACTCGTTCCGTTTCTATATGCCGTGCTCTCTGCGATTTCAGCTTTGTTCGACAGCATTTCAATTACTACAAATGATATTTGTGTGTGCTGCAGGATGTGATGTGTGCTCTACGCCATGTCGCGTTGCTCTGTTGCTCCCAGGCGTCGAACTCCTTTATACTGAAGCTTTATTATCATCTATGTCATTCTCTCTCTTTCTCTCTTTCGCTCTCCATATAACTTTCATTGATTTTTGCACTTTTTTAAAGAAGTTTTTCAGAATTTTGTTGTTTTTTCAAGAACATTTTTTGTTAGGAACCATAGTCGGAAGACCTTAGAAAGACCATAGAAATTGTTGCAAATTGCGATTTGGTCTAGGCAATTGGGGGGACTGAAGGGTGGCTGATTAATGAATTACCTCAAAGCGACTTGTTTGCTTTTATGCCTCAAATCGCAATCTTTTGTCCCTGCTGTCATTAAGTTAAATTGTGCGTGTGTGCCATTAAAAGTTTGCCTAGCCTTCGACGTTGTCCTTACTTTTAATTATATATATCACTGTCTCGCACACACACGCCCGCCCACACACACGCACACATGCACACACCCACACACGTGCAGCCACATTCTGTCAAAGTGGCCTGTCAACAGCCGTTGGCCAGTCGCTCAAGCAATCGAGCGGTCATTGGACCAACTTTTGATGAGGGTTGTCATCGTCATCGTCAGCGTCAAACAAATGAAAACATATGTAGCGGTAAAAGCAGCGCCCTACATCAACAACAGCAACAACAACAGCAGCCCAAACGAGTGTCCATATTAATATCAAATGAACTGTGAGCACAATCATGATGTGCCTGCGGTCCTGCGGCAGCAAAATGTGCTGGCCAAAACTTTCTAATGGCATCTGACACCGCCGCCAGCCACAGTTCCACAATAGATGACACAATTTTACATTTTGCATTTTAACTTTGTGCTTCTGATTTCATAATCAAATGCTATTAACTAACTAACTAAATATTTCATATACTCTTAGCATAATATGATGCATGATGGGGTGGAAAACTACTAATGGAATGTGAAATGTGAAAATTTTGAATGAGAATAACAAAGTTCAATAAAAAATAAATAATAAAGGAATTAAACTTTCAATTTCAGAGCATATTGTTTGCAAGATTTAGAACCAACTAAAATGTTTTTTGGTTGTTGTTGTTTTTTAATGCCCACAGAAACAGTACTAATATTCTATATATATTCTATGTATATAGAGAAAATTGAATGCGTTTCAATGCAAATGATCTAGAAAGCGAAATATTGAAACAGCAGAATAGTTTTCCACTCTGTTTTTGTGTGTAGAAATAATTGAGAATTTCTGTGCCCAGTGCATGGCAATGGAGTTTCAGCCATTGGCCTGACTGAGTCGATTTCAGTGCATGCGTTGTTTGTTTACTAGGCATAAATAAAGTAAACATTCTCTATCACAAACACTCACACACACACACACTCGGAGTGGTGCAATGTAATCAAGGGCTATCGCATTGCGTATTTGAAAACTCGAATGCAATCTTGGCCAATGGGCGAGTGTATGTGTGTGTGTGTATGTGTGTGTTGGTCCGACGCCTGCGCCTGCTAAGCGAAGTGCTTTGCCTGGTCAGTGACCGTAGCTGTGTGGGGCTTATTCAACTGGTGAGTGCAATTGTCGGTTATTGGCGCCCGGGTGCACACACGAATGCGCCTCAGGCGATTGCAGCACGGCCAGTGACTGCCAGAGCGAGTGACATATTGCCTGACGGCGCAGGTTGAATGATAATGGCAGGTAAGCCAACACCTGCCGACATTTGCAACTTTAGTTCACAGTGCCGACATTAATGCCAACTGCACGAGCCACTGGCTGGCAGTAGGCAATATTCATATTTTAATGGTTAAGTCTTTGACTCAATTAGCAACTGGTCGCCAGCTATACGTGTGTGTCGGCTGGAGCTGACATATATGTCCCCACTGTAAACTGTGGCCATTTATGCATATGAATTTATTCAAATCAGAGCATGGCAGGGCAGCAACAGCAACAGCAACAGAAGACGGTCAACCCCCCAACGAGCAGGTATTTTGTTGTGGTTCTGTGCTGATGCTAAACTATTTTGCATTTAGACCAGCCAGCGCTTAAACCAAAGCCATAGCCATAGCCATAGCCATAGCCATAGCCGTAGCTGAAGCCAAACCCAAACCCAAACCCAAACCCAAAGCCAAAGCCACAGGCACTAGCATAGTCGATGCCAAACGCTTCGTCCTGCGCCAAATACGTGCCAGTTACTTGCATTCGCTATATACGCGAAAGTCCCTCTCTGTGTGCGTGTGCGTGTGTGTGTGTGTGTGTGTGGGTGTGGGTGTTAGTTTTCGGGTATGGGCAGCTTTGTTCACATGTTTTCACTTGCTGCTTAATTTGCATTTAAATGGTTTTTGCACTTAGGCTATTTCCCGTGTAAATGAGCTTTGTTGCCTGTTGTTGTTTCTGAGCTTGTTTTGCCATTGTTATTGTTGTTGTTGCTGTTGGTGTTGTTGTTTCCTCGGCCCACTAAGCAAGCCAGTGCTAAAGGCCGAGCTTTTGTTTTATATAGGCTTAACTTGCATTTTACCAAGGACACATGCCACTTCCTGGGCCCAGTAAACTAACATTGTGCGGCTGCACGTATTATACAATATATGTATACACTGTACTATAATGCTCAGGGCCTCGCGACGCCTCGCCCTGACCGAGTCGATGCCGCTGGGATGTAGCTGGGAGAAATGTAGTCAATGACCTTTGTTAGTTCCAGTTACTTAAGGCATTCCCAGCACTTGGCAGTTTCAACAATTTTGCACTTTGAAACTTGGCCAGGTAATAACATAATAAGATTAGAGTGTATAAGCCCGTGTATTTGATGTAATCTTAGACTTCCCTCTGAGCTATCAAAACACTTAGTATCATACTTCGTGTAATCTGAAACCACTCACCGGCAATTTGCTGAGGACCTTTATAAAAACAAACAATATGAGGGTATGAAGCGTACAAATTTATATGTATTATTTCGAATGATGTCTGCAACATGCAAACTTTGAAGATTAATCTAATAATTTGAGTAAACAAATTATAATTAGCAACGCATGGAGAAATTTTGAGTAATTAATAACAAAACGCTTTAAAAATGTAACGCAAATATTTATTGTTTTAATTGATTCCAGCATTAATATTTGGTATATCTTTGATAATGTTTACACAATGAAATACCGCCGCAAAAATAATCAAATCTGTGAGTCGGCGATGTTCAAATAGATGCGGAATGTATACTATGTGAAATATTAAACGCTTAGCGTACACTGTGTACATTTGCATTTGCATAAACAAATACGGAATATAACAAATATTTATCTCTGCAAAGCGGGGCATATCTGTATGTATGTACGTTTCCTATTTTTGGTTGTCCGCCCAAATTGAATACATGCGGAAGCATAACAGGAAAATGTTATTTGTAGAACTGTGACGTTGCCCAGTGTGCCGACTGAGCCCTGTGCCCTTCATCTTTCGGCTGGCTGGGATTTATGTAAGTGACATTTATCATACGCCAAGTTGGCACTGAGCTTATCGATTGACTGCACGTCTGCAGGACGGCTGGATAAGGGGGAGAAGGAGGAGGCACATAGACGGCAAATTGTCGTGGGCAGCACAGTCAGCAAATTAACACTGGGCATCAGCCACGCCTTTTATGACTTAATAGCTGAGCTGACTTGTATAAAATAAGTATGTCAGTCAGCAAACATTGACCGAGCGGAGAGACCATGTTCCCATTTAGCACACTGTCAACTTTTGTTGTGGTCACTAATGATGACAGTCGCCCAGCCAAAACATCAACACACACTCCAGCTGATACACACACACACACACACACATATATCGGTGTAAATATCGTGTGTGTGTGCGTGGGTGTTGGGGTATCTGTCTGCTTTTGTGGATAACGCCAACTGCCGACTGCAAAATGCACAAACAGTCCTTGGCTCTCGCATGCCACAATGGTGACTGCCGTGACTGCTCCCCCTGCCTGATGCCGTCTCCCTCCATATCGGGGCCCGACTTTTGTAGGTAACGAGCGGAGCGTCAAAAACAAGCTGATTTGATTGTTTGTAATTAAAAGTGGACGCAGCGAAAATTAAATGACTGTCTACAGGACACAACGTATCTGCATGTGCTTGTGTAAGCCATGATGCGCATAAAAGTTTATGTCCACGTGCTTGGTTCCTGCTTTCAATTTAAACTCGGAAACCTAATAAAAAATAAGCGAGTAATGCAAGCTCTGTGTGCGCTACGTGCCACGACCTCGACGACAGTATAAAGCTGTAGAAGAGCGCAGGGGAAAATTAAATCCCGATTGGCTCAGAAAACTTTCCTTGGTAGTTTATTTGCCTTGTGCCTAACGACTAATTGATACGCCGCCGCACTGTCAAAGCTGGTGTGCCATTGGCAGGGTCTTAGGGGACTTTAGTCACTTAAAGCTAAGCCCACATCGAACCAAGAGATAGATGTCTGTCAACATATGTATTAACAGCTATGAGTAATTGGCTCCAATGACAACTAGGGGGAGTGACTGTCCCTGCGCCGACAATGAGCAGAAAAATAATTGTATATAAAAGCAATGTAGTAGCATTGAGAAGGTCAAAATCTATGCAATATATGAGCATATGATTTCTATATAATTCATAAACAAATTCCAGATATAATAATATATAGTCAATCTCTAAGAGCTCGAGCTCAAGTCTCTGGAAATACAGTGTTTATATTTATTTACTTAATGACATCAACTGGGAGTAGCAAGTTAAAGTATTTACTTTAATATATATCTATATTTACATTTACATTCAGCAGTGGAAATGTCAGTTGAACCAAACCTATATAAGAAATATGTTGCATGTTTAGTTTCCGCCTATTCTCAAACAATAAATTATAGGAGCAGAGCTTCATGAACACTTTGTTCTATTTGTACTAATTATAACTATTAGTTGTTTGTAGCTTTAGTCAATTTAAATATATATAAAGTTGTTCGCTGCACAGTGGTCTAAATGCCAAAAATTCTATATTATTATATATTATATATTCATTTATAATTAATATATATTTATTGTATTGTATTTGGGCCAAGATTATTATAATGAAATGAAATACTTATAATTAGCTCGAATCGAATATGAATATGGAAGTGGAGACAGCTCTGCTGATATTAGCCGTATGATTACACCAAAGTCTGCGGGAGACAGTGAATAAATTGGGGTAAACCGCGACCGACACCGCAATTAAAACCGCAATCAAGGCCGCAATAATTAACATGAAACATAATTGTTCGATACAATTTTAAAGCTTACGGTAATTATTGGGTTGATTGCCCGAGATATTATTTAAGACATTCTTTAACTTTGATAATTGTTAAAATCTCTGATAGGCCAACTATAGAGCTAAGTGCATTGTTTGCTCTTTTGTTTTAAGTGAAATAAAATCTGGACAAATAATTGTATACAGGCCAAACCTTTGGCAACTCAGAAAGCAATCAAAACAATGGGGCATTGGGGTTGATGTCTACCGCATTTAATGCATTTAAAAAGGCCACTTTGGCTGCACAGGCATTGAGGTCAGGGGTCAGGGAAGGAGAAGCGGAGGAGAGAGAGGCAATTGGCCAAAGGAGCTTCAACAGCCTGTTGCTTCTACCTTGGCTAAGAGCCGGTTCCAGTGAGGACTAAGTTAAAGCCTGTTGCGGTAGAGCAACAACTGGCTGGATAAAAGAGAGCCAAAGCTCGCTCGCTCCCTTGCTCTCTCGCTCTCTCGCTCTCTCGCGCTGGGCTGCTGGAAAGCTTTTGCTCTCTTTGCGGCGTTCGTGGTATGGCCAATGCTGGTCGAATGGAAGCACTACTCCCACAAGGCGCTCGTGCGTGGTGTAGGTGTATGTATCGTGTCCGTCGATTTTCCAGCCTCGTCGCGACTCGGCTGTGACAGTTCAGTCTAGGATAAACGGTTACGGCGGCCACAACACGAGCGCGCGTGCGAATAGCCCAAGTTGGAGCCTTTCAAAGAGTCAAACAACGGAACAGAGCACTACCCCCGCAAACGTGTTGCGTAGTGTAAAGTGCTGCGAAAGCGAAAGTGCAAACCGAAACACAGCGTCAAATATTCGTGTGGGTGATAGAGTGTTAAAGTGTGTTCTAGGGAGTTCTCCCGTACGCAAATGTGAACGCCGCAGAGCCCCAGCAATATTTCTCATGAGGCACAACAAAAATGCAACTCCACTTATATTTGGATCAAGGCAATCAAATCGAATAAGTTTTGTGTGCTAATAAAGGCAAATCGTGACGCGTTTTCAAGTGAAGATAATCAATTAGAAATATTCATTTTTAAATTGTATCACTTGTGACAGCAAGCTGATCAATTATATTTTCTGAATAGTTATTTGCAATTCGAAAAACCTCTAAATCGACATCAAGAATTTGCAGCAGCTGCAGCGCCCACCACAACAGCAACATCGGAGATATGTTTAACTTTTGGATAATCGTTTTATGTCTAGGATTACTAGCAACTAAGCCAACAAGTAAGTTCAATAGGATTGCGCAAAAGCTCATTGTGATCTTTGTCAGTGGATTATAATTGAACTGTAATTGAAACAACTGGTCCATGCTGTTGCAGTGAGTGTTAAATTTGCGACGAAATATGTGTCAGACAGTGAAATAAATCTCCCATCATTGTTGACTCCATGCGACTTTTTTATATGCCAGTTTTTATGGCTTTTAGTCTGCAAAATTTTATATATCTGCCACGTCAAGGATGCTATTATTACTGTTTTACATTACATAAAATATTATAAACTGTGACAAAAAGATATATATAATATATAGAAGTTGGTATTATACAACAAGAATAATAGCATATATAGCGTGATAGATATATGTACACTATATACACTAAGTCTTGACAAGTGTTTATTTTGGAAATTTTTCATTTGAAGTGTGATTGTACTTGGAGTGTAATCCTTATATAACCCACACGCATATTATATAGGTTGAGTCGAAATTAAAAGATCATTTCATTTGTTGATTTAAAATTATTTTGAGCATCATACTCAATAATATTTCTATATAAATTTAATTTTTACCCTATTTTTGAGTGCTTATGCAATTATTCAATATTAAGAATTTCATTTTTAAGTGAACTACTATAAATTAAAAATGCGAAAATTTTCTAGTAGCCTAGATTTGATGTCAAAATGTGTGAATCTTAAAATTACAACTGGAAGCTTGTTAGAATTCAAAATACACATATGTATTTATGTCCTACAAGAAAAAATAAAAGCTTTGTTTAGCTGGGAAGATTTTCTGCCATCGACAATTATATTTTGCTTACAATTGCAATGTAAGAGCTTTTTATTGTATTCGAGAGATTGTGAATAACAATGCTAAATGTCAAAGTTTCAATTGAAAGGTCGAGTGTGTGCTAAGGGTCAACTTTTCAGCCAATTATCAGGGAAGCCTAAGCAACTTGGCAAACAATTGTCAGAGAATAGTTAATAGTTAAGTTAATAGTCATAGAAGGCTATTCTATTGTTAAGTGAATGAATCTCTGCCAATACCTCAATCCTTAACATACCAGCTAATTAACATAGAAGGCTTTCTCTGACATTACCTCAATCCTTAAATTATCTGCATGATTTACCTGAGAGCATGCCCAAATAGTTTGCATTTCACCGCAATTTCTTTGGTTATATAAAACCGCAAATACCGTATGATTTTTAAATAAGCAACATCTAGAGTAGCTAATACAGTGGGGAATGTAAATATGCTACTTTTGTGCCGTAATAATGTAAGCAAACGGATGGCTTATTTAAGTTGCATATTTATGCAATTGCTTATTGTGTAATCCGCCTTAAGCTACTGCAGCCAAGCACAATTTGAATATCAAATGCCAATAGCAGACTCCCTGCCCGTAGCCGGGCTTTGCTCGGGCTCTGTAGCAGCTCCTCGCCTGTTCGCCTCCCAAGTCACCGAGGTATTTATAAAATTCTCCATTTTAGTTGAAATATGCATAAGCGATGGAGGCAACAGCAAAGCCTTCTAGCTAATTGCAAATGGCGAGCAGGCATGCAAGCAGCAGAAACACCTGCTTGCTACCTGCTTGATTGCCATCCCCCATGCCATGGCCATGCAGACGTGGGAGACGTGTTGCTTTTCATCAAAGCCGACTGACCTTGCCCAATGGAATGTCACGCAGTTGGTCAGTGCTGCTCCTTTGCCTGCTGCTCTTGGCTGCTGCTCCTGCGGCTACTCTGTGTTTTTTCATAAGCCTCATGAATAATTCAGATAGCACGCTTCGATTATTTACTTCATAAACATTCTGCTCGAGTCATGCTTGTCTGTGTGTGAGTACACGTACATGCTCTATGAATAGAATATACAGGTATGCTTCTTGACACTGCGGGGGCAATACAGGTTTTTAATTTTTTAAATTGTTTTGTTCATGCTGGCAACATGCAATGTTCATTTTTTATTGTACAAAATGCCTTTTAGTTATTTACCAAGCTGTTAGGCAGTCGGCCTCTGATTGCTATCTGCTCGGGAAATGAATGGAAAATGCCGATTGGCATAGGAGCATATCTGTCGTATGCTTGATTTGATTACTTAACCAATAAGTGACTTTGCTGCGCACATTAATTACATCATCTAAAAAGTATGTCACGAAATTAAATTTAATTACAGCTTCATTTGGGGGCAAAAGTTAATCTAAAACTCAATGAGCAGCTCATAAAAACAACAACCCCGTATCTATTACATGTTGTCGAGGCAACGTAATCGCTGAAAAATTAATACGCCGAAGAGCAGCAGCAGCAGCGGCAGAAGTCTGCCAGCCACGTCGGTGAAGCAACAAGGATCGGTGAAAGTCGTAAAGCACGTTTGGGTCGTATTACACCGCCAACGGCTGAGATAGGAGCTAGCAGCGTATAAATTGTTGCGTTGCCACAGTAAAATCAATTTCAAGTCGTTAAGCGAAATGAACCTTATGAAGAGTTTTCCTTCTATGGCTGGTTTTTTACGGAAGTGAAAGTTTATCTAATCCACGCTCACACACACACACAAACACGCACAGATGAGCCATTAGCAGGCCTGATCGTTGCCTCAGCTCTGGATGTGTAATCGAGACAGCATCGCCAGCAGCTGATGCGATTATTATTGATTTTACTCCAACTAAAATTGGTCGGATTGAATTATTTACAGGCAGGAGCATTTAGAGGCAAGTGCTCTTACGGCTGGAAGAGTCCCAGAGGCTAATTGCATTGAAACTCTTATGGGGCAAAGGTCAGACGTGACGCTCATAACAATTCCATTTGATAATAAGCACCTTTGCTGCCAACTATTTGCTCAGCTCTTGAATGCAGATTCAATTTAGAAATTTAAAGAAAATATAAATCAATTTGCCTGCACAAACAGAGAGCTGTCCTATGAAATTTACATCCATGCAAATATTATGCCAAACGCTGGCTGCCACAATAGCAACAGTGCGCGGAGGAGGAGGATGGACGGCCTTCGCTGCATATGCTTAATGTGTGCACATGTCCATATAAATGTAATAGTTATAGGAGCCACCAAGCCGCCAGCAGAGGCAGCAACACCAACAACAACAACAACAGCAACAAAAGCGAAAAGCGACAAGTGTGTGTGCTCAGTGCAACCTCAATGGCAGGTCTAGCCACAGGCAAACTTAAGTTGTGAACACGAACACAGAGACACACACACACACACGTAGAGTCACTCAAGGCAGAGAAGTGGGGCAGAGAGATGAATTCGCCTGAAGCTGAGTGACTAACTGGCTGTCAGACTTCGTGACTGTCTCTGGCCAGAGCCGTCTTTCTGTCTGTCTGTCTGTCTGTCGGTGTGTCTCTGTGCCTTCCGGCCTGCTTGCCTGACTGCCTGGCTGCCTGACATGTGACGACTTTGACAATCCAGAAGAGGCCGTCGCCTGCAAACGACCCTTGCCGTGATTTTAACTTGCACAAAGACGCTTTTCGCATATTTAATGAAACTTTTTGGCCGACAAACTCTTGAATAGACCAACTCGCGACTTTAAAACTTAGCGCCGCCAATACATAAGTGCTCTGAATTTGTCAATAAATTGTTGCCAAAATATGAGAGCCATGGGCAAAGTTTGCCCAGCTTAGAGTATCGAAGTTAACTTGAGTGGCTAAAATCAGATTATAGAAACCATTGGCACACATGCACCCGGTTTGCCGTGTCGCCTGCCTTCCGTCTCGCGCGGCTCTAATGCTCGGCAATACAATTCAGTTATGCTGCAGGTATTAGACATTTGCCAAACGACTGGAACAATTTGGCACAAATTTGGCGCAAAGACAATCAAAAAGTTATAAAACAAGCTTCGGCGAAAACGAAAACAATGGAGAGCCGCGGCCCGAATTCCGCAAAGCTCCAATGCCAAATCCCCCAACCAGCGCACGGCCAGAGCGCAAATGATGCTGAGCTACGTCTACTGCGGTGGTTGCTGGGATACGATCTTATTGGGAGCTATGTCGTGTGTGTATCGAGCTGTAAAAACTTTGAGAAACTTTTTTTTTCCTGTTACTTGTCGGCTTTCGCTTGTTGTACCTGGCGCCAGCATTGCGTATACGCCACGTGGTGTTATTATCAACGGCATCAGCGGCACCGTAAAGTAAATGCAAAGTGTGCAAAGTCTATAAACGAGCGGCAAACTTAAAAGCCCCAAGGTGGCAGCGCCTCGGCAAGGACGTTTGGGGCCTTAGCAGGAGAAGGGAAGCGAGTGCGAGCGAGAGGCCAATATCATACTAAGGCTTATCCAGAAAGGCAAAGGCACAGAAACAACTGGGCCTATCACAAAGTTGCTCATACGACAAATTGTCAACTGCGTTGCCGACAACAACAACAACGACAACAATAGCAACAACAACAACAGCAACAACAACAACAAAGGCAACGGAACATGGAAAACGAATTTTATTTTTTTTTAGCTTTTGCGATTATTTATATTATTTATGATGTTTTGGGCAATGTCGTTAAACTGAGGCCTTTAAAAAGGTTTTCGTGTGTGTGGGTCGGAGGGCGGCTGCCTAAAGGCGCCACAGAACTGAAGAGAAAAATATTCTACAAAACAATTACATCTAAGTGCGGCACCTTAAATATTCATGAAGCGGAAAGTAATTGCTAAGCAATCCTCACTCGAAAAAAAAAAATAAATAAATAAATAAAACAGCCCACCACAAATTTTAATAAATTGTGTAGTTAAATTGACTTGCCGCAAATCCTATGCAAATGACAAAAACGCTTTGCCCAACAGCCAAGAGCTCAGCTATTTATCGAAGCGTGCCTTCTGTCAAATGCACTAAATTGAAAACTATTAAAGTGTCAACAAATAATTACGCATGGCAGCAGCAGCATAAATCTGATGGCGTCTTATTGCCAAATCCGCCACTAAAATGAAACGAACTCAGCCAGAGAAAAGTCTGAAACTGCGAGCTCAACGAGGCGTTGCTACTGAAAATGGCCATAATGCGACACTTGGGCCAAATCGCGCACAAGTTGCCAGTCAACCAATGCCGCTCGCTCGGGCTCTGTGAGTGTCGAGAGAATGAAAGCACTTTATCAAAACGGATTTGCGTAGCTATGGCCAAAGGAGTCGGCTACCAATGCAGGCAAATTCCAAGGTTCTGCCAGGCGATTCTTCTTCTGCTTTTGCTTCTGCTTCTGTTTTTTTTCTTTTTGTCATAATTTTATATATATATTTTTTTTTAGTTGCTGCCTTTGGTCTGACAGTTTTGTAATAACAATAAACGCAAGAAAAGCAATCGATTTACCATTTTTCACTCAATTTATGGGTTTATCAAGAGTAGCACTTATTGTTGTTATTTTTGGCTTGTGTTGACAGGGCAACGCGCCCTTTTCATTTTTTAAGATCGAATAACGTAACGGGTGGAGATGGTTGAGAAAAAAATTAAGATTTTTATTTGATTGCTGCTGCCTGAGGTTTGGCCCTCATAAAAGTTAAATCTGAAGCCGCGTGCTTTGAAGTTATTCTTGCGGCCGTTTTAATGAGCCTTAATAAGGCAGCATGTGGCAGTCGGCAAATGCAGCATAAATCCCAACTAATTTAACCCAAATCAAGAAAATGCGTTAGCATTGCCGGCAGACATTTGTTACTGGCAGACCCGACATAAATTTCAAAAAACCATAAATTGGCAAATGGCACGCAATGGGTCAGTTAACGCTGACAAACACTCAGCAACAACAGCAACAGCAACAACATCGACAACAACAACAACAACCACCACATTGTGGAAATGCTGTGTAAAATCGAATTCTGCTGGCCAAAAAATGTAAATTGACTCTCGGCAAATGACAAACAGCAATGGAATGTGCTCAAATCGGGATTCAATGCTGCGCACCGAACCGTTAATTATTCAGGCATATAGAGCACAGGCGAGGGAGGCGAGCGAGGCGAAGCAGAGCCGAGAAGGACAAGCTGAAAGCTCGAGTCTGGCCATAAGCTGACAAATTTTGCGACGCATTCATTACAGCCCACAGTTTGATTTTTGGCACAAAGTTTTTCGGCTCTGGCAGAAAACTTTTAACAAAGGTCGAAAGCATTTTAAAGTCAAACCCTGCTGGCAATTCATGCAAAATGAATGAGGCCTGCTGGTTAGCAATGACAGCAAGTTAGGGGATTTAAGGGATTTAGTCGTACGCCCCAACTGGCCGCTCCCACCCAGGCCAAAACAGAACAGGCCTGAATGGTTCAAAGGCTAAACTGATAGCGCATAAATTTGAGTGCACAATTTTGGAATATCCCTCGCTCACTAGTGTGGCGTGTGGTCAAAGCCAAGCAACAAATCGCACGAAAGACCAATCTACCAAATCTCTTCAAATTGTGCTAGCTATTAAGAGTTTGAACATTGATCGGAAGAGTAAATTTTGAATCAGTACGTGCATTGCTTTTTAAAAATTATGTTCGGCTCAAAGCATTTTGAAGCCCGACTTGGCTTATTATAGCATGCTCAAAGCATTAATTTTGGCTAAAAAAAAAAAATGAAAAGTTAAAAGTGCTGCCCGGATAACTTTAATATAAATAATCTTCGAAACTTTACTTTTATTTTAAATCTGTTGCATTATGAAGCCGTCAACAGTTTGAAAGTTGTGCTAAGCCCATTAAAATCTGATATATCTATATGTATATATATATATATATATATATATATATATAGGAAGGCTTCCCCGACCTGTCTATCTGTCTGTCGGTGTGCATTCATTGAGCTCTGGGCAGCTATGTAGAAGAACTTCAGGAGATCATTCAGAAAGTGCCTGCAGCAGCAGAGAATGTTCCCATTGGATCGACAGCAACGATCTCTACCTGACGCTCTGCTCAAAATTTGAGTGCCACTCAGGCTGTGAGTGGAAGTCGCCCTATATAAAGGGCAGCAGCTGCGGCATTTATTCAGTCGTCCAGACCCGGTGGCGTCAGTCGTACGTGCAGGGCAATGCTGTGAAGTGTTTTATTTGTTAAATATTTTGTATTTTTTTTTTCAAATTAATATTTTGTTTTTTTCTTTGTTTTTGTTTTTTTTTTGTTTTTATTTAAATTTTTTTTTATCTAAATTTTTTATTAACAAAAATTTTTTCATTCAATTTATTATTATTTTTTTTTTTTAATTTTTGTATTACTCTAGAATATACTCATAGGTAATTAAACTATTTTATCATAAGTGTTAGGCCAATCATAAAATATGCACTCATATGAATATTTTAGGCACATTCACAGATTTTAGTTAATTATACTTAAGGTACGGCACATAATTAGTTTCTACGGCTGTTGCGGTGTGCAGTTGATCGCAGGTTAGGGATAATCAAATTGAATGATGTGTTATGAATTGTAAACATCAAATAATCAGCACTCTGCTTCTCACTCTTGCTGCGCTCATGTTGAACGATGCGAGGCGTGACAGTTGCAAATCTTACCATACGAATGTGGTCCAATGAATATATGTGTACGTAATTTTGTAGTCAACACATGAGCTCGGCTTTTTATGGAAATGTTTTGGCAGATTTTAAAGCGTTTCCCCATTGTGCAGAGCTGAGCGCAGTTATATCAATTTAATCACTGCAAAAGCTGGAGACGACTCCCAGCCCCGTTCACATATGTATTTTATTTTATTGCTATTACGCACACCCGCACAGACGCTCACACATATACACACACAGCGAGGCTATTTGGCAGCAGTAGGCAAAATTAATTAAAAACACTGCGAATGTGCATGTCTGTGTGCGTCTACAGTTTGTGTGTGGTTGAAATTAAAACAAAAACATGTCTAGGCACTAAAAACTTTATTAAGTCTCAGCAGTGAAGCAAAAAATTACACATAAAACGGCCGAAAAAAAAAAAAAAGAAATGGCAGAAGCTCTCTCTCTCTCTCTCTTTCTCTGTTTTAGTAAAGGAGTATGGAACGCTGAGTGAAAAGTTAAACATAGGCGGAAATGTCACACATACATGCCGCGCCCACTCACCCACCCTTGGACACACAAACACGCATCACACACACACATACACACGCATCAGGATATAACAAGTTGGCAAACAAACAAACAATAACGACAGCAAATGTGGAAACAAAGGGCTACCAAAGTTGCCTGACGACGACGTCGATGCCAGCGACGACGCCAACTGAGGCAGCGACTGTGGCAGAGAGAGAAAGACAGGGAGAGAGAGAGAGAGAGCGAGAGGCGCGAGCTGGTGGGAAAAAAGTAAACTACACATTTTTATTATGCAAAGGGGACGCAAATGAAAGGCAAATGTTTTTGCTTTTTCCACTCGGCTGCTACTCCTGTGCAAGTCTATAAGAGTGTCCGCATGTGTGTGTGTGTGTATGTATGTGTGTGCATTCAGCTTTCTATTGCTGTGCTTGTGTGTGTGCGCTCACTTGAAAGTATGTATTGTTAACGGGTAGCATAAAGGGCTGCCAAGCGCGCACTCTGTCAACGTACGTGTGTGGGTATGTCTCTGCGAGTGTGTGTGTGTGTATGTGTGCTTGTGTCTGTCTCTGCTCAGCAAAGTAGGCAATAAAACACTAGCTTTAGCTGCAGAAATCTAGGCACGCCCACAAAACACATGACACACAATAGCGTAAGCAGCTGTGTTATTTGGCCATTTCCGAGCGGGCGCTACCATGTTTGATGAACAACAAATATAGGCCAAATAAAGTGTTATTACTCAAAATTGACTCAGCCTCATGAATTGTGTGAGAGACAAACAGTTAACTGAACCAGCATTCCGTTGCTGAAAATAAATTGCTTTGCGTTAAGTATAGCTAAAACTTTTAATGAAATTGTTAAATTTTAAAACAGAATTTAGCAATATAGCATTTTCTATATGTATTGTTAAATACTGCTTTCAAATATGTAAGAATAAATGAATTATTTATTGATTGAATAAATATTTGACGATTAAAATGGTTTGTTCTCATATTAGTTTTATAAATAAGTTATTTGCCGATGAGGCTTTTTATTCGAAATGAAATAAATAATTAATTCTGAAGCTGAAGATTCAGTTGCAATATGCGAAGCAGATTAACAAGAAGAGCAAAGCCATAAATTGATTTCTCTCAATAGATACATATAAATGTATATATTTACTAATATGTTTCATACTCTTGGGAATATTTAGCTGCTAGAGTAGCATCTGTCACGTGTCTTGGCTTTGCCTGAGAGGTTGGGCATTCGAAGAAGCTTTCATTATATTGATGCTATTATGCATGTTTAGCCATTAAGCTACAAATTGTTTTCCATAATCACATTGAAATTAAATTTGGCGTACTAAACGCCTGACTGTCTTTTAAATTATTAGAGTTTTTGTTCGATGGAGATGAGCTGGAGACGAAGACGAAGACGGAGACGTAGATCAGTCTGACAGTTGCTTAATTAATTGGACAGAGTCTTCCTGCACAAGGCTCGACTGCTGTTGCTTCGTAGTTAGTTGCTAATGATGCGGCTTAGGACTGTTAGTGTGGGTGTATATTTGCGTGCTTGCGTTTGTGCTTGTGCTTGTGCTGGCGCTTGGCGGAAAGCAAGTCATTTATCTAACCAAGGCGTGTGCAATGAGCATGAGCAACGTCACAGGCACAGAGGCAGGATGTAGCGTTTTTAGCGGGTGCCGATTGTAGCTGGAGCCGCTACGATGATTTTGCGGTGCCTAACCATGTTAAATACCTGCAGTTAATATGCGGTAGGTGACTCGACACAATGGCAGAAACAGCCACGGCCTTCTGGTTGCTACAGCTGTTAATGAGCCCATAAGTTGATGATTTAGCAGCTGCTGTTACCCATAGACACGCCTTCACCGAGCCAGGCCCACACACGAACGGTAAAGGGCAGAGGAAGTGAGTAAGGGCGGTGGAGAGGGGGATCCCTAGGGTTGCGTATGAATAAAATATCTCATGCGTTAAATTCAATTAATAATATTAATGTGTGCCGCTTATGAATATGCGTCTTGTCTTGCTGGCTGTCTAAGATACTTGACTTGCTGCCAGCGGCGCACGCCGCGTATGCGTAATTTCGGCGCATGTGAAATGTGAGCGGGCTCGAGTTGAGCGCGCTTCGACGCTTTATTAATTGCCATATTTATGCAGTTTAAGCATTAGCCTGACTTTAATTAAAGCCAGGCAAGTCGTATACTAAGCACGCATCTTATTTGCTTAGCTCGGCCAAGATTTTCTTTAGTTGGGCGAGCGTTTAAAATTCAGAGTCGAACCCAATGCCAAATGCTAGCTAAGCTGCTTAGTATTCGTGGAGCCACGACTGTATTGCTCTTGTTATTTCTTTTGTGCTTCACGCAACAATTGACAGAGCTCAAGAGATGGCAATCAAGAATGGCAGACCACAGCCAAATCTCAGCGCTGCTCAATAATTGTATAGTATTATGCTGGGAGTCCAGGGAAAAAAGAGCAAAATAAAATAACAGCTCGCTTAAGCACAAAGTCAAATATGCGTCAATTGGCAGCCACATGCGCACTCAAGTAAACACAATCCTTAAGGAATTACCAGCAGAGTAATAGCACAAGAACCAGAAACTGAAACAAAAAACAAAAACAAAAGCAAATACAACAAAGAGAGGGCAAAAGAAAGAGTCTAAGTCGTAGCTGCTTAGCTATAATTGGATTCGAGTAAGTAATTCCAAGAGCGAATGCAAACAATAAGCTCAAATTAATCATAAATAATAAAATGTTACAGAAGAAAAGAAATAATAACAAATAAATAAAATAAATTATGAAAATGAATACAGCAAGCCCCATACAGACTCAGAGAAACTGAGCTTGAAGAACTCCAAAAGCATCGAACGAGAACTTTTTCATTGTAAACTAAAAACAAAGCCAACAATTTATGCAGCGACGACTTGAGAAAATGGGCTTCTGGGAATAGGGCAGACAAAATGGTGCCAAGTAGGGAAATATGCCCCAAGAAAAAGAGCCCAAATAAGGCTACTCACATACAAGCAGCGGCAGAGACAGAGAAAGAGAGAGAGAGAGAGAGAGAGAGAGAGAGAGTGAGAGACACACGCTGAGAGACTCTCAAGTAGGGACACACTTGAATGGCTGGCACTTCTGCGTTGGTAATTGTGGCCCCAATGCTAATGCTACCTTCGGGCTATACGAAATGAAAATGCGTAAATTATTGATTAGAATCACCAGAAAACAGAAGGCTAAGGCTGGCAGCGTGTCTGGCCTGCCTAACCAGTTCTATATACATACATGCATACATATATAGCTGTATATATACATACATATTTAGATAAAAATATATATTTATATTCTTTTTTTATACGCCAGGCTGATTGTTACGCCTTTTGTGGGAGCTTTCTCGGTTGAACGCACATATAAATATGCGAGCCCTTGGCACTGCAGCGGTCCAGAATCGCATAATGAAGGCACTTTGCGTTGATTTTTAAATGGCGCCAGAGTCGGGCAGCCGAAGCAGCGGCACCAGCTGAAATTGAAATGCAAACAAAAGCCAGTTGGCATTGATTGGACAGGGACTCTGGTCTGGTCTGTTCTCATTCTACGATTCCTGCATGTTACGGCGTAGATTGCAACAAGTTGTCGAATGGCCGCGGGGGGCAGCGGCTTGCTATGTCCAGCTCTTTATGGGCACTAAACAAATATGGCCTTATTATTGTGGTCATGTGTTGTGCTCGACGCTGCAAACTGCGTCATTTCACGTCCAACTCGATTCTAATGCGCAGCGTTACATAGAATCATTCATAGCCCTAAAATGTGCCCTGTATTCACACTAAAGCAGACCTGGAGAGGGCCACCCACAGATTGGCAGGCGGGCGGGCAGGCCGACCGACAGACAGACCTGGCAGGCAGGCGGCAGGTGCTGTCAAGTGTCAACAAAAACAGTGCCCAGCATTTTGGTTAAAAAAGATGAAGCTACCAAAAAACAAAAGCCCAGCTGAGGACTGGGAGCAGGGTGACTGTGTCGGCTGTCGGCTGTCGGCTGTAGACTTTTGGCTGTAGGCTGAAGGCTGTGCGGGCTGTGCGGGCTATCTGCCGAGCATAAATGTCAATATCATCAGAAGGCTCTGAAATTGCCGCAGGTCTTGTTGTGGCTTCCTCGTTTTGTCAGCTCGCGTTTGGCCCATGTTTGTGTCGCAGACCTAATGCCTGTGTAGATTAAAGATAAGGGCCACATAAAATACTGGCGTTTGGGCAATGCGCAAAGAATTTGCTTAGGCAAATTGCGTATACGTAATACAATAATGCAGCTGTGGTTGTGGTATGGCTGAATTTGATATCGGTCGGTCGGTTGGTCGGTAGGGCGGCAGGTCGGTCGGCCACTCTCTCCGTTGTTGGCCGTTCGTCCTTTCGCCCAGCGTGCCCAAAGTCCGGACAGAAGCAGGTCTTTATTAATTGTTCAGGTGGCCCTCTCAACGTGGGACGTCAGCGAGTTCAAAGTTTTAATTTAGAATATTCAAAACAGCAGCTGTTTGTGTCATAGAAAATAATAAATAACTCTGAAATGTTTCTGACCCGCATTTTTGTTGCTTGTGACTTTCACAGATTTCCCAGCAAACGAACACATCCATATCCAGCCCACTCTAAATTGGTGGAAAACGTACAACGGTTATTTAAACCCGCAATTGCATATTCGAGTCCGGGCAAACGTTTCGGTATCTGTCATCAATGATTTAAACGAGTTTTCTAAATTGATTGTGAAACGCGCTAGGGAAAAATAGGTTTTATTTTTGAAGTCGTGGCAGATCGACTTGATGATATTCTACATTCACACAGAGTGAACAAACAATAAAACAAAAAAGAGAGAGATAGGAAGGAGATTGCGAAAGAAACCAACAGGAGGAGAAAAATAGTAAAAGTTGAGAATATAAATTTAAGCTTTTGGAATGAATGTACACCAAAGGAAAGCCCATAATATTTTTTTATGGAACAGAAGCAGACTTTAATTTTATATTTATATTCTTTTTATATTCTTGTTTATATCAACATTATATATATATTTATAATTGATCACTTGTGGAGCAGAGTAACAGTAAGATTTTACACAATCAACATTGGATGAACTAGCTTTAATTATAATTTTAGGTACTTTTTATTTTTCCCAGTCATCAAATACACATTTATAATAATAATACACAGATCTGTTATATATATTTTTCTTTAAATGAACTACAAATGTACAAATTAATTTCGTTGCAATTGCGATAAAATTGAGCTCTATGCACGCATATTTAAGCTGTCGTCTGAGTTCTGATGATTCCCTCTTTGGGCATTTGGAATGGGTATAGGGTATAATAAATAACTGTGTTTACGCAGATGTTGCGACTAATGTTCAGTTGTCCAACTCTTGAGTACTTTTCAGTAACCGCCTCAACCAAGTACAAATTTAGCATTAAAATTACATTTTTGTGGGAGTGCCGGCACACACAGACACACACACACACACCCACACACACCCACACACACACACAAACACACATGAATACATTTATTTCTATTCACAGTGCAATTTGCAATAAAATTACGCATTTGCAGCTCTGGCCAATGGCCAACGGCCAGAACTAAAAACGGAAAAGCAACAAATGAAAAAAAAAAAAAAGAAAAAATGAGAAACAATTCGCATTACCAATTTGTAGTGTTTGTTATCCAGCCTGTCATTTTGGTGTGGATGTTATAGCTGATGTAGTTGCTGTTGTTGCAGTTGGTACTACTGGTGCCGGCCAACGCATTAATAAAACATAATTTCGCTTAAAAGTAATTTAAGCACTTTTATGTGTTTGCCAACGCCGTCGTCGCTGTTGTTGGCTGCTTTTGCGTTTGTTTTTCATTTCTATAATGGTCTGCATCTTTACGAGGGCCAGGTACGGGCTATGGTACAGGTCCGGGTCGCGCTCACTGGTCCGGCAACTGGCTCACAAACACACACACCCAGACACATGCACACCCACTCATTCCAACACACACATACATAGATTGAAAGTGCGGGGCCCTCGTGGCGCATGACTAACACTCGTTATGAGATTCATGGCCTACATGTGTTTGCTCCACGGCCTTGTAAATGGGCACTGGGCGTGCTGTATGTGCCCTACGTGCTGGGCGCTTTGATGGGCGTGCCTCTGTAGTTGTTGCTGTAGTTGTTGCTGTAGTTGTAGTTATAGCTGGTGCCTGTGTGCAGCCGCCAAAGCGTGCCCTTGAAGCCATTTTCTTATGTACTTACTTATAAACGGATCTTTTTCTTCTTTTTCTTTCATTCTCTCTTACCACTGCCTGCTGCTGCTGCTGTTGTTACTGCTGCTGGGCCGGCTGTGGTCCCGGCCAGGCCTGCCGGATGCCCAGATAAAATTTTCAAAACGGGAAGCTCGCTTCCCGCAACGCTGAGGCACTTGCTTGTTTTGGCCATTACATTGGCTACTTTTGGCGTCCATGTACATAGCTCTGGCTGTTACTTGTTACTTGTTCGCCGTTCGCTGTTCGTTGTTCGTTGTTCGCTGTGTGCGTGACAGACATACACACTGGCTGGCCATTTGCTTTGATATTTTTATTTATAAAATCTGATTTCATTTCACAAATGTGATACAAATATTAAATTGAAAATTTACGAAAGCGTGTACAGAAAAGATGTAGCTACAATTTATCCGTACCCCGCTTGAAAGTGACAAGATTGAGAATATATAAATACACACAGAGTAAAATAATTATGAGGTCCTTGAAGTAAATTTGGCTCCTTGCCATCGTCTTACTCTTAAGATAACTCTTTACAGACCATTTCTTTCATAACACACAATGTTGGGAACAATCCAATAAGCTCTTATTTAAAATAACAATGGATAATTTTCTCTGATATATGGCCGAACTAAAGGCCACTTATCTTTGCAACGGCAACCTTGGAGCAGCAGCTTAAGATTATTCAGGCTAGCTGAATTACTTACATACTAGTATATCCGCTGCGATTTGGCTCGCATAAAAACAATAGCTTAAATACTTATATACATTTTATATATACATATATATTTATACATTTATTCGTTTTTTTCCTATGAATTTCGCACCCGACAGTTTTATTCAAGGACCGTGCGGGCCACTTCGTTGCCAAAGACGACCATTTTTCTTGTGTCCTTTATTGTTGCAGTCCTTGCGCCCACCCCCCTCCGACACGTCTGCCTACCCACTGTGTCCGCTACATATTTAAATTTCACGCGCGCATACACAGGCAAGGATAAACGGGATTTATACCCACTAATGCCTGTGATTTGTTCTATAAAATTACTTTATGCCGCCGAGGCGTTGCCAGTAGTCCCCGCTTTGTGAGGGCCGTACGCAGCTCCTGCCCACTGCCGTGCGCTAGCCCCATTTCAGCTCTACAGAGAAATACAAAAAAAAAGAAAAGAGAACCTAAGTTTGCTAAACGAACACTTTGGCAGCCTGACGACTTATGCCTTCATCCCTTTTCTTGCTTCAGTAAAGCTGCATAACTTTTTCCTTTTTTTTCATGTTCTCTTTGTGTCTCACCCGTGTGTGTGTATGTGTGTGTGTGTGCGGCTATATTTGAGTTATATTGAAAACATTTGCTTTGCTGCTGCTGTGTGCTGCTTTTGTGGCCCGCAATAACCACATCGTGTAGTTTTCATCAAAATTCTCGAATGCCGCAATCAGGCATGAGGAGGATTGAGGAGTGGCTCAGTTCATAACTCAATTAGCAATTATGCATGTTTTCATTTGATTGGCATCGCTGAAACACTAAACTGTGCTGCCAGCCACAATGGAATTAAAAAGCTACTGCGTCAATCAGATGGCAATAATCAACATGAAATACTGTGGTTAAAGAAGTTTACAGTGGCATTGGCTTCCCTTCAGTCAGTCACTCAATCAGTCAATAGATCCATCGTTCGGGTGTCTAATGAACTTCTGTAGAATGTGCTCATATTGCCGGTAAGAATTGTGGCTGTTGCGTCTGCCAATCAAGCGTAATGATTGAATATTATATTGATAAGCCACAGTCCGTGTGGCCTGCACAGACATGGCCAACTGGCAGCTGGACAGGCCAACAGACAGCACAGCTAACTGCTCACCACTCAGAGCTGAAGGCAATAATTACGTTCTGAGTTGTCGCTGCAACAGGCACCGCCACAACAGAGCCATCGAAGACAACAGGCAAACCGATCGACCACAATTCGGACGGGCCCCCTGCCAAATGGCCGTAGTCATGGCATCGTTGCGGCTATTGGGCAGGAGTCGCGCGAGCTGTGACCACAGCTGCCACAGTTCAGATATTGATTTAGTAATCAATTGAAGACATGCTCGGTATCGAACATTCGAAGAGCAAATGTTTTTTTGGCCGGCCGTTCGCACTCTCCGCCCACATTGCACTATTGTTTTGCTGATTGTTTATTTATTTGTTTTGGCACTAATTTATTTATGTTATAGGAATTAGTGCTCAGCCAGCCAACAGGTAAACAGGTGAGTGACGAAACAGTGCTATTAGGCTGCACAGCGGAGCTCATTTGAACTCAGCAGTCTTAAATCTCTGTTAAGTGAATCCTCAAGCTCAACCGAATTAAAGTACTAAAGCTGAGCTAACATTTATCTAGCAATCCGCATATGAATGATGGGCTTAAGTTCTTATGTTCGGAATCACGGCATTCCCGTTCTTGTAGCTGCAAGGCAGGGACTTGAAAATCGCTGGTGGCTGTGAAAATGCGAAAAGCAGAACTCTGATGATACTCTCCAGGGCGCCTCAGCTTTAAACAATTTAAGCCCATCTTAAGTAGAACTGTAATGTATCGCTGGCTGCAATATTCAAACCTTCATTTGGGCTATTAAATACATTTTGGAGGCTCTCTATCATGAGCATATTATGTTGCGCTTTAAATTAATTTTCCGTTTGAAAATTTCAATTTCCACGGCATATCAAACATGGTAATGTAGCTGTTCATGTCGAAGCGTGGCCGAGCTCCCCTGAGGGGCAACAGTTGCAGCCGCAGCAGCAGCAGCGGTAACAGCAGCAGCTTGTTGTTGTTGTTGTTGTAGGCACAGCACGCCCACTCCCGCCTTGATTAATGCTGATTGATTGATTATTTGCGTTTTGCTGACATGCTGCACGCTTTATTGTCGCTCGACTCCTGGAAAATCATCAATTTCCGCTTGTAGAACACGTACACCACGTACAACAAAACGTTGGCGCTGTCGTTGTCAAAGTGAGCTCATTTTTTTTTTTTGCGTTTTTTGTTGTTTTTTATTCCCTCTTCTTTATTTTTTTTTTTTTTTTTTTTTTTGCCACCCAGTCAGCAACAAGCGGACAGCCTGTCGAAGCAGGGCAAGCGTTTCGGTGTAATGAATATTTTCTGCTACTGGCAGGCTGCAAAACAATTATTGCGGTCGGTCAACATCTTGGCAGCGGACGTGTTGCAAAGTTTCCGTTTCCATTCTGTGCTTTTCAGTATTTTTATTATAAATTTCATAAGAACAAGCCTTGGACAGCTGCCAGGAGGGGCCATAAAAAATGGATGTTGAGTGCGGCGACATCAATGCCCAAGTATTCGACATGATTATAAAGGCAGACGTTAGCGAAAAGTCAGTCAATTCGGATTTGAGTTCGTGTCAGGACGGTGTGCCTCTTGGCCCAGAGCCCTGAATAGACGGGTGTGAGCCTGGTGGATCGATTGGCAGGAGGCTGCTGCTTGGCTGTCGAGTCCTGGCCAGCTGCGTATGATTGAATTTTCGTGAATTACGACTCGTTAGCATGCGGCACGAACACGTACACATACGTACATATACAATACAACCACCCACACACACACACGCACAGACGTCCCGCTGATGGCAATGCCACAAAACCAATGAAAGCGTGGCATGTTCACTGTGCATTGCAACAAGTTGCCAACCAGAAAGGCAACAGCGCTGCCACACTTGACGTCCTGCCTGCCACGTCTGTCGCCCCTCTTTGCCCCACCTTGCACTTGACGTGCTTCATTTCATTTGGTTTTCTTGTTTTCCGCTATGCCATATTTTTCGCACGGCCTGACACGTTTTTTACTTACTCAGTCGTTGACATTTTGCGTGACTGACGACAGCCGCGTGGTGTGAATAAATGAAAATGAAATTGCCGCCACTTTGTAGGCCGTCCCTTGCAAATGAGGCAATGTGTTTGCCTTTTACCATTTTGTGTCTTAATTATGATTGGAATTGAGCTCGCTGTTCGCTGCAACATTGCCAATTAATTTATCGATTTCCATCAGGCAATTTCCAAATTGTTGCCACTGTCCAGTGCCACATGCCACAGCACACAGCGCACAGCTCCCGCAAATATCATGGCTAATTCACCGAACCGAACTGCACACGCCCATTTATTAGCTCATTGCGATTGTCACATTTTCAATTAAAATACCCAAATATTTATAGATATTTCTCCCAGTTTTTGTTGTTGTGCAAACAAAATATTTATTTAATAAAGTTGATTAAAAAATATGTATTAACATATAATATATTGCATACAAATTTGTATTAAGTATACGACATTATATTAAGTATACGCACTTTAATCAGCGAATCGACTGCTATTCTATTTCTATAGTCGTAACCATTTTGGTCAGTGCATTATAAGAAAAACTGAAATGTAATTATCTGACATGTTAAAGTGCATCTGCAGTTGTGTAATTATGAATGGAAAAGAATGAAGTATTTATCTTAAAAGTATTTGCTCTTCACACAAGAGTGCTTGAACCTCTGCCGGCCAGGTGAGCTCCAGCAAAAAATGTCGAAAAATGCGCCACGGATTTCACGTGTCATTGTGAGGGGGCAGGTGGTGAGGGTGCCTGCTGGACTCCCGTAACAGGAGCCTTTTTGATATGCACGTGAAAAGCAGCTCATGTGCTCTTTGGCAAACCAATTAAGATTTATTGAGTCGGTCGGAGGTCGTGTGCGGGCCCATATACCATTAACTGACAATTAAGGTGTTGGCTTCCCGCTGTTGTTGTTGTTGTTGTTTGAAACTCTCTCCTCTCTCTCTCTCTCTCTCTCTCTCTCTCTCTCTCTCTCTCTCTCTCTCTGGCCACACTCAAAATGCGCTGCATATTTGGTAATGTTTTCCTCCTTGCGCTTGTGCTTTTTAATGGCTTTTCAATTAAGCCGCAATTGAGCATTACTCGATGTGGTCAGATACTTCGGTGCGGTATTGCTCAGACAGTTCATTTGCATCTATTTTAATTCGAAATTTCTCCTCTTACTTTCCCCAGATGGACAATCGGACGTGGATGTGCAATTAGTGGTGCCGAGGTATGTGGAGCGAGGCTCGAGCGTCACATTCAAATGCAAACACAACGTAATACCGGAAATTTTATTCAAGGTAAGCTCTGGCTATATATGTATGTATATGTATATGCCATTTTATTGAATCAGCATTTCCCTGATGCATGCGACTCGCAAATGGAAATCTTGAAAGTGAAATCGGAATGGAAACCGCGACAAAGCGCTACTGCGTTTGCCTTGTGCTACTTTTCGTAAAAAGTTTACGGGTTTGTGTGAAGCTAACCCAATCAGTGGCAAGGTGCATGTTGTTAATGCTGCCACAGACACAAGTGTCAGTCAGCAGCGGCAGCTGTTGGAAAAACTCACAGTCAAAGAGCGGCTCATCAGGTCTTGCCCGGCTGCCAGCGTCGCGTCGTTCTCACTTCCGACTTAGTTTCAGTTACAGTTGCGACAATTAATTTCACTTCAACTCTCCTATTACTGTCACGAAACATCAGGGGACACGCACAGTCCTGCTCCATACGTCCCCGAGGGCAACGCCTTTGAATTTATGGCAAATGAGTTGTTTAGTTTTCTTGTTCCGAACTTTCTGCCACTAGCTCTGCTACTGCCACAGCAAATCGTGGAATACAAATTCAAGGCCATGCTCAAGCACCAGCTCTGGCTGCGCCCGCGGCAGAGACTCTGCTCAGGACGTTAAGGTGGAGGAGCTGGAGGTTGTGCTTGAGTTTGTCGTTTTGTTCATTCTAAGTACCATAAAAGCGTACAAATTTTATGGCGCAAAAATGCCACGAAGTTGAGTGCTTTAGAAGCACACAACATATTGATTTTCTCTCCTTTGCTTTTCCTTCACTTTCCTTTTTTTTTCGGCAGCGCAGTTCGTCCGCATTTGCCGCGAGTAGTTTTCAGCTATTAATTCAAAGTTGCTTTTTTTTTTTTTTTAATAGAAGAAAAGAGGAATTTTTGCGATAGTACAGTGAACACAAGATCTTGTATACATTCTACTTTTTTATTGGGCAAGTTAAATACGGAGTAAATGCCAGTTCAGCACATCGTTGGCAAACTCGTCTTCTTCTTGTTAGAGAAAGATGAGTTGTTGCCCATCATGAAATGAAAATACATATTGATACATACATTATCAAACAATTTGTTTAACTAGACCAATCAAAATCAAGTACTTAATAATGTAAACTCTCGCTCAGTTAAGTTGTGTTCTCCTTTCCCAAGCAGATAATATCAAACAAATGTAATATCTAGAAATCTATTATCAATTATAGATTTTCTTTAACAGTTTTGGTGTTTTATAACAAAACCAAATTATTAATCAACATTAGGTTAAACCAAAGAACACTCTTTGTTAATAATTAAATTGCAATTGAGGACTAATTTTACTAAATAAATTGCATTCAAGTTGAAATATTTTGAGTTCTTTGAATTAATTTCAATATGGACTTTTGTTGACTTGGGCTGGCTGTATTATTATTATTATTATTATATGAAAATGTTATTAAATATAGTATCCCAGAGGGATACAAACATCAGCGGGTCAATTGACATCCATATGGAGTGCACATATACATATGCGTACAACTGTTCCTCGATACAAATGGGATGGCACATTTGTACAATTAGGAGAAGTTGCCGTGTTTACATGTAGACATTATTTTATTTGGTCAGTTGGCCGCTTTGTGAATACTGCTGCTCGGCGATGGCTAATTAGTATAATTGACTATATAAGCGAGTGCGCCGGCTACAGGGCTCCACGCTGCCAACTGGTTTTGATTCGAATTGTTGCACGAAGCGTGGCAAATTGTGTGGAAGTGGCACTAAAAAGGCAATTAAAACGCAAATGCGAACACGGTTACCCATGGAATTGAAGTTGGCGCAGTGGCACGGTTTACACATGCTGAAGCATACTTTCGGGCATACAAAAGCAGCGCGAAAAAATATAAATTAAATAAACTAATTACGTTGTGAATGGCAGGCTGGCTCACAGGCTGGCTGACGGGCTGGCTGACGAACAGACCATCAGTATGGGCCAAGGGAGTCAGCTCAGGGCAGACCACATAAATGAGCTTTTGATTTGCCGACTGAGTACAAAAATAAGCGGGCTAATGAACACAAACAAAATATGTACAAAGTCAGGCCAGCACACTGCGGACACGCCGAAAGCCTACACATGCCAAACTCATGCCTGGCTAAATAACAACAGCAACAGTAACAACAACAACAACAACAGCAGTTCCAACAATGCCAGGCACGTTGTCCCAGCGGAGTTGGCTAAGGGCCCATCAGAAGCAGAGCCATTGACAGACACTGTGGCATTCAGGAGCGCAGCTTTGATTACTTTGCGATACGCAGTCTGGTTATTATTATGGCTGTCGCCGTAGCTCCGAAAAGTTCATGTCATATCAAGAGAAATTGTTTCAAAAATTTCCACAAGTGGCTGATAAAATTTGATGGGCATATGGAGAGGTCGCTGGAACGTGGCCGAACGTGGTTCAGTGACCGCATGATAATGTTTGCTTTGTTTCGACGATGTCACGTTTGTGTGCGAGTGTGGGTGTGTTTGTGTGTGTGCTTTATATCGATTGCCAGAACAAAGGACATATGCGTGAGTAATGGGGACATTTGCTGTCCAAATTATGCATACGACACATTAGCCGCAGGTCAAGTGGAGTGCAATCAATGCAATTAGTTGGCCAGCCAGCCAGTCAAACAATCTATCCCACTCCGCATCAGAGCCTCGAGCACTGCAGTTAATATAAGCGAAACTGTTGAATAAGTTACGAGCATATTTTCATCAAGTTGTCATTCACAAAGTACGATAAATAAATATGGCTCGTAGCTAAAAAACTCTTTTCCTTCAATTCTGTACCCTCAAGAGCTGTCTCGCGCTCTGTCGCTTACCCCACACTGAAAACTTTGCCTCAGCCGTAAGTTATGAATGGAAATTTATTTTCATTTACATGAAGCACCTTTATTTACCAATGCTGCTTTAAGCCCGTGCCGGTAGTCCCTCGTGCATTGGCACAACTTTGTGCAGCTATATTCGAGCATTTATGTTGCTTTCGCAGATCTCGCTTTTAATTACGCTTCCGCCACGTCCCACAAGGACCAGCGTAAACACGAGCATCACTACGCAGCATGCACATGGCAGCTCGTCCCCTTCGAGCTGGCTGCTAGTGACATTTGCTTGTGGCATTTCAATAAACCATTCTATTATTTGCAGTTTTACAGCTTAACGCGCGTTTTAATTGTCGCTGCAAAAAGTTCGTGCAACTTGTTGCAAAGTTAAATTGCATTCCATTTGTGTTTTATATTTTCATTTTCATTTCCATTTTCATTTAAATTTTTATTTATCATTTGTCCGCGCTTGCGGCATATATGTACGCCGCATGCCATTAAATAAAATACTCCAAATACAATGAACTGAACGAGAGCCACGAACTGACACATTGTCTCGTACTCAAATTGAGGCAGTTGCTCAATCAATGCCACAGACAGCCTAGCAACAACACAACTGTTACGAAACACTGTTTAATAATACCACGTAAATATATTTATACATATATATATGTATGTATGTATTTCTGTTTGATTGCAGGTGACATGGCTCAAGGTTGAGAAGGGCAAGTTCTTCGAGTTCATAAACGGACGCAATCCGCCGTTTCGTAACTCAACCATTGAAGGAGCCGAAATTGATGTAAGTAATCAGAAATTGACGTGAGATGGCGAGAGGACATGTGGTTAATTTCGACTTGAATAAATAAGTATATAATGACTCTATTTCCAATCCCCATTTCGATTATACGAATTATTGACTGGTTGAAGGCTAAAATTTCACTAATAATCATATTATATAACATCATCATTTTGAATCTTTTTTCAACATAATTATTAGGGTTACATAAACCATATCGTAATATTAACTTTAACTTTGAGGAAAATCAAACATATTGATCTGTTTACAGTTCCACTCAGCCATTATTCTTTTTAATTCAGGGGAGAAGCGTATATTAAAATGATTGTTTTGGTACAAAGTAAAATAATAATAACATTTGGACTTGCAAAAAGAAAGATTGTTTTATAATAATATGGAGAGCAAAGAAAAATGTTTTCATTTCATTAGACTATTTATGTCTCATTAATTTTAATTAATTTTTATTCAACAATCAAAGCCAATCTGTCCATAACTGTTAATAATGCAATCAATAAGGCAGTAAAAGTCATCAAATAATTTTATGCTCATACCAAATACGCTATAAAATTATTAACTGAACGTAACGGCAGTTTGTGAAATTAAATTAATTATCATGCACTTATGCACATTGCAGCGGACATTAAGAGTGATTGACTAATGAATCATTTAACACAATAAAATATATAAGAGTATATTCGTTGATTATTATATAAGGCGCAGTCACAAATTAAATTTGATGTTTTGCTAATTTTTCCAGACCGAAAAGCCAATAGATTTATTAGCAGCAATAATTTTAGATGATATAGATCATTTCCATATGGTTTATTAATAACGATAGGATAGCATAGGAAAATTCAATATCAATATGCATAATTAATTCTTTTACTTAACATCGATAAACAGAGTATCCTGCGGTTGTACATACCCGTTTTAACACGCTTCTAAATTAAAATGAATGCATTTTGCTTCCCTTATTGAACAGTGGGAGAACTCGAACGAAACGCAAGTGACATTGAAGGATGTGCAGTTCGATTTGTCGGGCCAATTCTACTGTGAGGTATCAACGGACACGCCCATCTTTACCAAAGCCAGCGCCGACGAGCTAATGAGCGTTTTCTGTGCGTAGCAAATGCCAAACTAATTCGAGTTAACTGACACTAATTGCTACCCCCATCTCGTAATGCCTTTACAGTGCCTCAGACAGGTCCACCCACCATCAAGTTTCGAAAGCGCACTCCCTTTGCCATAGGCGAGAAGCTGTTCGCACTGTGCAACACCACTCGAGGGCGGCCCGCCCCGCATGTTACATGGCTAATCAATGGCAAAAAGGTGCGTATGCGTAATTTCAACTATTTATACAGCAAACTGCACAAAAGTCGGCTAATCGTTCACAGTTAAATTGTTTTGGCGATGGGAGAAATCGCAACAATTGCGGTTGGGGCTGCAGCATGCGATTGAATGTAGATGTGGAATGGCTATCAGGGGACGCCGGAATGTCAGTGGGGCTGCATTAAGATTAACATCAGTTTAAGCCATTTTATAATTATGGCCTACATGCGCGGCTCGTGGAGCTTTCATTTTAATTACCCAGACCAAGGCCCAGAAATCCAGCTCCTGTGTGGGTCAGCCGCAGCATGCGCAGCAGCCCCACCAGCATCAGCAGCTGCTGCTACTCGCCAACAACAGCAGCAACAACAACAACTGTAGTTAAGGGAAAAGGAAATGAAATATAAATAAATTTATTATATCTGCCGTTGGCGCACAGAATATGGTAAACTCTAAAATGAAATTTATTCATAAACGCTCGGCCCGGCCACCATCTGACCAGGCGTCGTGGGGCCAGGGGTGTCCAGATGTCGTGATGAGGGCATGAGGCTTTGCCCGTATGATTCATTTTTAATTTACAGTTGTAACCAAAAGTTTGACATTGAAATGACTTTCATTCGCACTCGATTACATGCTGCGACCCAAAAATTTTATGGCATTTCTAACTCTATTCGGACAGGTCGAGGAGAAATACATCCGCACACATCACGTTCACTCGTTCAACGGCAAGCATCAGCGTCGCACACAGCAGCAGCCGACGTCTCTGACTCAGCAACAGCTGCAGCACTACTACCAGCAGCAGTACTACAACCAATATCAGCCTCAGTACCACGTGCCCCACTACATTGATCGCTATGACAAGAGCCTACGCTGGGGCGGCTCTCGTCCGATTGGTAAGTAGATCATAGATGCCTAGTAGAGATACATTTTAGCATAGGAAGCAGCAGAATGACAAAAATGTGATAGTAAATCCTAATAGGATTAGTTTTTGACAAATATATATTATCTTGGAGATCAGATATGTAGTTCTTCATTTTAGTAAATAAATCACAAAAACTTCACACAATTTCCATTAGTTGTTAAATAAGTAATAGTTAATCAAGTGGTTTTCAGCATTAGCTTTAGAAGTTCACAAATATGTAAACCATCGCATTATTATACAGGGTATTCTTTAGTGAGTTCACATTTAGTTAACGGCACACAGAAAGTGCAATTAAGCAATTGTTTTCAGTTTGTCGTTGAGTGCGGCACCAGCTGCTGCAACGTTTACTTTAATTAGGACAATTTTGAATCTCGCTTTGCTATTGCTATTGCAGATGAATTCTCACAGTATGCGCCACATCACGGACACGACGGACACGGACATCATGGCAGCCTTGGCAACATACACAACAATCCGTTTGGCATGCTGGCCAATTATCATGACATCGGTGAGATACACGAGATACATCAGCGCAACTACGATATCAGCAAGAAGCAGATGGAGCTCAAGAAGCAGCAGATGGAGTTGAAGAAGCACAGGTTAGTCTACACCGGCCCATTAATCAACCCGATCCTTCCCCCGGAGATGCTTGGCATAAGCTGAATTTTATTTATGAGCCCTGCAAATTAAAACGCAGCAACTTTAGCCGTCAGCTAAGCAGACGTCGAGCTGTTGCTAAAAGTATGCAATGTGCAAAGTTGTTCACCCTTGCTCCACCGCAACCACCTCAACCCATCGCCCCATCTGCTGGGCGACGGGGACAGCTGTTCAGTGCCAGGGCCCAGCACAAAGTTTTCATATTCTTATCAATTTCCCAGGTTGCGTGTGTGGCGTGTTTATTAAAGTTTTCTTATCTATGGTCTAAAAGGATTTGGCTTATGCATGTGCCGCGATGTTGGCACATTGTTAAAGCCGACAGCCAGCCAGCCAGCCAGCCAGCCAGACGGACAGCTTGTCCTTATCCTCAGCTCCTTTAGCCTTTTATTGTTGCGGGTATACAAAAAATGCCGCCCCCTGCGCCCCCTGTTGCCTGCTGGAAATGTTTATGTGGTGCGATTGGAAGTGAAACGTAAATGAATGCAATAAATTATTTACGCTCACCTGTGATATTAAAAATCAAGAAGGAAAACTTTTCCAATATACCAACTTTTTTAGCTCAACTTTCAAAGCCATGGGCATGCGTGTGTGTGTGTGGGTGTGGCTGTAGGTGTGTGGGTGTGTGTGCGTGGTGCTAGTTTAATGACAGGCAGCGCCACAATTCCTACCTGCTGCTGCCGCTCTTTGAAGTTGTGAGGTCGTGCGTCGTACTCACTCACACACACACATCCACTGCACGTAAGCCACGTGGCAGGCATTTACATGGGCCGCCAGCAAAGTGGCCCTGACGTAAAGTGCAATGGCAAAGCTGTAAACCAGGCCAAGACAGGCGTAAGACAATAACGCAAATGCGGCGTGTTTTGGGATTGTTCTGTCATCTTAGCTGGCGCAGTTACACACTTAAGGCGGACTGTCTGACGTTTTGCAGTTGGTTTTAATTAGGCTACCTGGAAACCCGAATTGTATCATATTTAACTTACAGGTTTTTTCCGACTAGCTTATAGCCAGCCCTGAAAAGCTTTTAGCCCAATTGCCAGCCTATGTGCTGACTTCAGCTAAGAATTTGCCATTTCCCAATTGTGTGTGCTCTGCGATTATGTATGCTCATGTATCTGTTAAGACTTGGAAATGCTAGTTGGTTAATTTATCCCTAAGAGGAAACCATGATTAGCTATAGCGCCATTTCCTTGCCAGCTAATTGCATTGGCAACGCGCAATGGCAAAAACATTTTATAAATAATTTGCCGCATTTCAAAATGCGGCGCGTGCGTGTGTGAGCGTATGTGTGAGTGTGTGTGTGTGTGTGTGTGTGTGTATATGTGTCTGTGTGAAAAACTAATTTTGCTGAAAACTTAACGTTAATAAGCAATAATTTATATCCAAAGTGCACGAGACCGCTCCCGGAAGAGCATAAGCCAGGTGGCACGGGTGCAAGTGAACTGCGCTGTGCCTGACCTGCAACATTTAAGGCCTTGAAAGTACAGGGTGACTAGAAGGTGCTCGAGTACAGGGTGCAGACTAAAAAGGAAATAGCTAAAAAGTGTTTGCAAAGAAAACAAAATAGACTTGTTTAAAATTTGTCAATCTATATGTCTTTCATGTATCCATTTTATCAGTCCTGTTTAGCTGCGGCACCCTGTATGGGCTTTATTCATGGCTGCTGTTACAGGCTGCGCACTATTTACGTATGTGTGTACGATTGTGGGCGTAATTGCAGACGCGCCCACTATTAAAACTTGGCGCATATTTATGCAACACTCCAGCACGAAGTAAAAAACTATAAAAAATGCGCAAGCAGCAGCAACAGCAGCAACAGCAACAACAGCAACAAGCAACAGAGGCAACAGAAGGTAGCGAGTAACGGTCACGTTTATGTTTGCAGTAGCGTGCATAAATTTCTCTTTGCGTATAGGTGTACGTATGTGTTTGTGTGTGGGTGTGTGTGTGTGGAGCGTGACGTACACTGGAATGTTTATTAAGTTCATGCTTAATACACTGCGCCACATACATGCCTTATTCTCTCTCTCTCTCTCTCTCTCTTTCTCTTACCCCCTCTTCACCTCGACACCTCTCTTTATCCGCTCTCTCTATCTCTCTCTCTCTCTCTCTCTCTCTCTGTTGCTATGCTTGTGATTTTATGCAAATAGAATGTCAATGTTTGCTATAAAGTGCCGAACTCTCGAACTGCATTAAGTATGCGCCATGTGCGCCGTTGGGCATGCAACGTAATTAACCACTAAATTTGATTAAATTATTGCCAAATACAATCAAGGCTAAGAGCAACACAAATTAACTGTTCATTGTTCTGTGTCGCTCTATTAAACAGCTTTGTGAATGGGCGCCATTTGGTTAAGAGTTCTGCTCAGCAGCTGCTTGAGTTGCAACGGAATGCCCTTAAAGCGCACCGAAGAATGTAAAGAATTGTTGCAATAAAAACGCAACGCAACACAACAACAACGAAAATAACAAGAGCAGCAGCAGAAACAGTGGCATAGCCATAAAAGGCATAACACGTAGTGCTGAATGTGCACTTGAGCGACAGGGCAAAGGAGTGGCGGGTGACGGGGCATAGCATCGGCAGCTAGAAAAGGGTGTCCGTGGACAGGAAACTCAGCCAGGCAAAGGCATATGAATGGGGCATTTTATGCAGTCAAAAAGTAGTTTACACGTTGTTGCACAATTTATGTTTGTGCAACACGTAAGACCATTGTGCCAGGCACAAGCCTCTGGAGATAAATGTAGACATACATACATATATACATATGTAGGTTTAGGGTTTCGTGCGTGCTGCTGCTGAATACCTTGAACCTTTTGTGCCGTCTCTATCTATAATCCGGCTTGCGTAACTTTCAAAATAAAGCAGAAAGAAACCCGGAGAAACAGCATTCGTTTATTTATTTGACGAATATTTCGTTTTAATTTTGTTTGATGGGCGTAAAAACGATTTAAGTCAATTGAAGAAAAAATCAATTTAAAAGTTTTTAAACGAAGAACTTGAATTTAAACTTATTTTGGTATGTACGTATGTATATATAAAAGTGAATATTTACATTTGACAAAGCATTTGCCAATCGAAAGTGAGATGAAACAAATATCAAATTGTTTGAATTTAAGAATGAACAATAAAATTATTTATTTATTAAAGAAGTTTCGAATTTGAGAACATAATTATTTTTGCAATGCCCCCATTTATTATTACATAGAATAAAATAATTATTAAAAACTAAACAGAAAACATAATAATAACAATGAAAATAAAATAAAATGATATATTCTTGAGTTTGGGTGTTCTACTTTGTAACTATTTCAATGGCACATTCCGCATACTTGGTCTCTTTATTGTTATTGTGTGTTGGATTTTTTGGCTCTGTTTTAGCTCTTGCTTCGCTGCGAGCAAACTACAAAGGCGCGCCCTTAAATGCAGCTTGTAATTTTCATTTAATTTTCAGTGTGGTTTCGTTTCTTTGTTTTTCGCCTTTCGTTGCTTCGTTTTTCGTGCGCTGAAAATGTTACCGAGTTGACCCTCGAAAAGGGCGGCCATTAAATGTCGCGACTCGCGGCAACTTAAGGCCCAAGAAATTGGCTGTAGCTATGTCTGAGCAGCCAGCAGCAGTATGGATGTAATTAGCTGGTCTCCGGCTCTGATCGCGTGTGTGGCAGTATTCCTTCTGGGTGGGTCCGCAGAAGCCGTGGCGAACGTGTCATAAACCGGGGCACTAATTCTGAACAGGGGCGAGAGCGGGGAGCACGGACTAGTACTAGGACTCCCCCCAGAAGAAAGGCCAGTTTTAAGTGAGGCCAATGCCAGTGCGCTTTCAGTTCTAATTGCTGGTTGGTGTGGCGGTGTGGCAGTGTGTGGGGCGGGGATAAGTGCTTACTGATACCAGCTACAAGACGCTGAAATGGTGTATTCCATTAATCACAATGAGCGGCAACAAAAGCAACACAACGAGTGTACATTAAAATTAAATTTGTATTTTATAACGAACGTTAGGGCGAAAAACTTAGCAATACAATTTGGCTAATTTGCTGCAGCACGATAGACTGCCACGCCTACTTAACCTTGTTAATAGGCAAATAGGTGGCGCTAGGCGAACCGCCTGCTGGAGGCAAGTAGACAGCATTCGGCCCAATCTCCGAGCCGATTGAGGCAGCATTCCCACTGCCGAGTGACTCCAGGCTGACAGCTCCCGCCTGACGTTCGTTCAGCAGCTGCAGCGGCTGCTGAGCCACCTGCTTGGAGGAAAAGTCCAGAACTGGCGCAACGCCGGCATTGTGGGTCGTTGAGGTGCCGCCGAGGCGATCGTACTCCTGCTGAATGGTGCGCTGCGCGTTAATGGCATCCTCTGGAGTACGGTATTTGACGAAGTGCACTTCCGGCTTCCTGGCGTTGATGGTATTGAGGTTCTGCAGCTTATTAGCCAGGCTGGTGAGATCGCCCTGCTTGGTGAGCACGTAAATGGCCGTCTGCTGCTCGGCTGCTTGTTTGGCCAGCGCCACAGCTGCATTCTCCAGGCCTTTGTTCTCGGGCGCACGAATGAAGAGCACGCGCAGATTTCTCTTCAGCGAGGCGGCCAGGTCGCCGACACTGCGGTTATCCTCAAAGTCCGATTCGGGTGCGGAATATGTGAAAAACTCCTTGTTGAACTCTGTATTTCCCGTGGAGTAGTCCGGCTGTTGGCTGTTGCTTCCATAGTCTACAACTGAGCCACCGTTTAGAGAGCCACCAGTTAGTGAGCCACCGTTTAGAGAGCCACCAGTTAGTGAGCCACTGTTTAGTGAGCCACCGTTTAATGAGCCACCGTTTAGTGAGCCACTGGTTAGCGAACCATCCGTCAGCGAGCCGCCAGCTAATGAGCCTCCGTTCGATAAATTGTCAATGCCTAATCCATAATTATATCCGCCCACGTCCGCACTGGCTGTCGCCAGCAAAGCCAACATCTGTCATTGCAAGATATACCAATTGAAAATCAATGAAACTTATGTGAAAAGTTCTCACGGCGAACTTACAATAAATGCGCGCATTTTCCACGGACGCTTCAAAGTCAAATTTTCGCTGTCGCTGAGCACGATTGCGCCTCGAGGTGTGAAAGGCGTATGATGTTGCCCGTGCGAGCGATGGGCGTTTTTATAACCGGCAGCAATGGACCAGGCGCCAGACGCCAGATGCCGTTGAAGATGCAGATTGCGCAGTCGATAGCTGCTGAGGCTGCGTTTTTGTTGTGTTGTGTTTATTTTTTGGCCGTTCATCCACCTTAGCGCTGTGGATGAGTTGTAAGTGACGTAAAATGCAAAAGCGGCTAGCCGTATCCGCCAGCGAATTAGTTTGCATAAATCAAAACCCTATTGCAAATTTCGCTGAATCAATCGAGCCGAATCGCGTACATGGAAATGGCGGAAAAAGTGGAAGCACCGGTTCGAGATGTCATTGGGGCGAATAAACGTTACCCATATGGAGCCAATGCCAAACAGCAGGCGGCAGGTGGTGTATGTTGTGTGTGTTGCAGCGGTTGGCGAGAAATTTGCATTCTTGACCATTTTGTGGCCATGTAATTAATTAATTATAAACGTTCACACAAATTCCAAAAATATTACAGCACTGTGACAACAACAGAAATGTCAACACTAAAGCTAAATAGTTGCATAGCCAGTGATTCGGAAATTGAATTGAAATTAAATATATGCACGATAAATATTTTATAATGATGGCAATCGATTAGCATGACAACAACAGTGGGAACCGCCTGCTGCGAACAGCGAATTAATGCAATGCAAAGTCATTTCGTTAGCCCTCGACCACTGTAACTGTATTCGTCTTTATTGTTTGGCCAAAGCAGATAACAATACCGTTTCGTAAAAAAGAAAAAAAAAGGAAAATATTAAAAAAAGATATTAATAATAATAATAATAGTAATAATAAAAACAAATACCAAAACAAACATCAGCAACAAATGAAACACCAAATGAAAATACAAAGCATAGGCAGCAGCTATGCAAATTAACAAGCGCTTCAAGCATTTTATAGTAACGCATCATTTCAGATTATTTTTTCCGAATTAATTTGATTCTGCATATGTATGCTGTGACATTGCAAAATTGTTATTAACTCTTGCTGTGAGTGCTAAAAACTGATTGGGCACAATTCGTTTGATTCGATTCGCATTGTTGATTTACGCAAATGTTACGAATGAAATCGAGTTTCACTGCAAATATATTGAATTCCATTTGAACAAAATTGCAAAACGTTACGCATTTTATTAGTTTTTATTTTGTTCAGTTGAATGATTCGTTAATAGCTTTGAATATAACATTTTTATATAACAAATAACTATTTATTTTATTATCAACGAAAGAAAAATGCAATTTGGTATTTTTTATCTGTGGTGAATTTTGTGGCATACTTTTACACATTTGTCTACTCCGAAAATATGGTTGCCTGACTTTAGGCTAACTGTGTAAATAGGGCTTAACTCGTAATTTTGCCATTATTGACTTTTTATCAAACAATCTAAAATATTTGTAATTCGATAATGAGACTAACAAGTGTTTAATTTAACCCATCAAATTGTGACAAGGCCCGATCAAAATCAATAGAAATGTAATTTAGTTAATTGGAAGTATGTGAGTTCGCCGAGTGGCATATGTACACACAATATTGAAATAAGTGCGCAATCAGCCAAAAAGCTATAAATGTGCAATTAAGTAAATTATCCCAGTGCTGCCCGCGACTTGTCAATTTGACGAACAGAAACAAGCAGCCATAAGTGCAGATAAAACAATTACACAAACTATTTTTGAAGAGCGAATGCTCACTTTCAACAGTTAATGGAGCTGCAAACGGAAAGTTTATCGCAATTTTGATGAATATTCATAGACTTTTATTTAAATAAAGTTATTATAATATAGTTTCTTACTATAATTATATTATTCGACAATAAATGCTCGAATACAAATATATTATTTTCCATATTGAAAATTCTTTGATATACTCTGAACCCATTAAAATTAGAATTCGGCAGATGAAATCATAATGAGTTTTAACAGTTTTAGTTCATTTTAAATCATTTTTAGCAATTCTCTTTTTAATATTACCGAATAAATATTAATCTGAAACAATAAATCTCTATGTATTTACAGCTGTTTTACTTATTTCACAAAGAAATTGATTTAAAGTTAAATATTCGTTCATTGCTATAGGAAGAAAAATAAATGTATCTAATTTTTTGTCCTTTTCTTTCTTTTTGTTTAATTTCCTTGCTGGAAGTAAATCCTACAATGGTCAAGTATATTTGCATTTGAAAGACCTTTTTGATATTTTGAAAAATCTTCTTGATTACGTTTTAAATTAGAATTCAGCTAGAGGAATAAATCTTTTGATCGTAGTAAAATAAATATAAAATAAAAAAATAAAAAAATCACACATCTCTGCTGTAAATTTATATATTTATATATAAAGTGTGCCGTTCAAATATTAAACGGAAGTTCATCAAAATCGCCCTTATTTGTCGAGAATATTGCCCGTCTGCGTTGATGGTTCCTTTGCACTTCAGTCAGAGTAACTTCTAGAAAATGTATGCATATTGTATGTATGCTTTAAGGTCTTCTTTAAAAATTGCTTAATTTCCTTTCCCGTTTATTTTGATATTTTATGTACATATATACAGATTCACTAAACGCAATTTACTCTTCCAGAGTATCACTGACGCAGTGTATAAATCTATATATGTATGTAGGTATGTAGGAGACTGTAAAATTACTCAGTTACCGTACTCGGTATCCGTTGCACGCGAAGGCACTTTACGTTGCATAAATAATTCAATAGACCGAAATGCCGCGACGCGACATAAAACATAAGAAAAAACCTTCGCTGTCAGTGTCAGTTATAATATGATGCCCATGACAGCCAGTGTTGTCGCTGCTGCTGTTGTTGCTGCTGCTGTTGTTGTTCTCGCCGACCTCAGTTGACCCAATTCAAAATGTGATGAACCTTTGTGTGCGTGTGGTTAAGTGTACTCTGTTCCCACTGAACCACAGGGTATGCTCACTTTCTGCAGCAGTGTTGTGTAACAAGTTTATGCATGTAACCCCCACATAATTTTACTGAATTCATGAGCTGAACAATAAACATGAAGCCCTGAGACCAGGCATAATCCAAATCAATGTGTTAACATTGTTATCTGCAGCTGAAGCCTGTCTGCACGTTAGATCTTGTCTAGCAATAATTAACTTGATTTGACATGGAAATTTGAATAATTTGTGCTTTAATGGAAAGGTCTGTCGAACTAAGAGCAAAGTTTCCCAAAGTGGAAGTGCTAATCATGCTGGTGTCTGCCTTGACCACTTTTACTACTGCTACCAACTTGCGGCTAGCTCTACTTCCGGTTTTCGATTACAAAGGTCTTTGAATATAAGAAATTCATGGGATTTGGCACGTAACCATTGCGTTGCGGTGTTGGGCGTTGTTATCGTTGTTGTTGCTGTCGTTGTAGCTTTTGCTTTTGTTGTTGCTGTTGCTGTTGCTGCTTGTTGCTGTTGCCCTGCTATGGGTTAAGTTGCTTTTCTTGTTTCTCGGGAGAGTCCTTGTGTTCAAAATGAACTGGCTATGGGCCCGGTTGCAAGAATATCGAGCATGTTTTTTCATAGTTCAGGGTGTGTGTTGGCAGGGAACGTAACCCCTGGCCATAAATTCTTAAAAGGATTTGTTGCTTTATGCTGTATGCCCTCAGCTCATTTGCTTGCGTTAGAAAACAAAATAAAGCTGAAACTTTTGCGGCCGATAGACATATAAGCCAATAACTGGCGCAACAACAGAAAAAACACCAAAAGACTGCATGACACGGCAATTAATTAGGCGTATTTCTCAAATTATCGCCTTGGGCAGGGCAGCGATAAGGCCGAACCGCGTAAACGACCTTGCATGTCAGCGTCCACTTAAGATATCTTATAAAGTAGTTTAAGGTAGAGTTTAAAGCATTATGAAACTTTCATATCTCGGCTGCTCGACGTTTTACCGGGACCCGCATTTCCGCTTTATTTGCATTGCTTGCCAAGTTTGTTGTGTTTTGAACTTGAGCTTCCTGCCACGGCTGCTGCTGCTGCTGCTGCTGCTGCTGCTACTCTTGCTGCTGATGTTGTCTCGCTGCCGGTTGTTGCTTTTCCTGTGAAAAGAGCGCTGCGTAAGGAATTTGATTAAGACAACAAGTACGGCAACTGTAATACCAAAAGCAGCAGCATCAGCAGCACCAACTATAACAACAACAACAACAACAACAATAGCCCCGTTGATGATGTTACTGCAGCAGCTGTTGCTGCCGTCATCGCTGCCATTTCTATTGCTGCTGCCAAGCTCGTCAACGCAATGCTGTCGAAGGCTTATGCGGATATTGTGCATTTGCTTTGAGTTTAGCCCGGCATTTGTTTTCGCTCTTAGTTAAACTAGCTTATTGTTGATGTTGATGCTGTCTGCTAGCAACTGGCTTTTCATGTTATTGTAGATATGGCTGCTACTGCTGCTGCTGCTGCTGCTGCTGAACTTCATCCTTGCGCTGTCCAGAGGCGCTGGGGATTGTTTTCTCCTTGTACGTGATGAAGTCTTAAGCATATACCGCACAATGTGCACTGCATTCACGCCAGCTATAAGTCTTCAGATGTTGTACAGTCTAATCCCGATCAAGCATTTGCACATCAGAGTACAGAATATCTTCGAAATAACCAAAATTGCAAAATCATCGAAAGCGCCATTTGTTTCTAGTCGCCCACAATTGCAGTGTATTCCCCGAGCATTCTACGCTTTCTTGTATATATTTAAATTTGTAAATATTTTAAACCGACTATTTCTTACCACGCCGAGTAACAGCGGAAGCAGCTCGAAACTAAGGCATAAACACATTTCCATGTCGTGATGCCTCTGCTATATTCCGAAGGCTCTCGATAGCGGCTGCTCAGTCACTGACACCGTCGAGCAGCTGTCTCCAGGCACTTTTGCTGCGGTTGGCGCGCCAGGAATATAATATTTAAATATTATTTGCAGCGCACTTGCTTTGCAATTGGAATTCGCTTTTGCCGTCGTCGCCTGTTAAATGATATAATTGTTCAAATGAGGCGAGCATAAGCTCATTGTTTCCACTCCAACTACAGTTGGAAGTTTTAATAAGCTCCTCGCAGCTGAGAGTGCCAGCGTGCCATTAAAGTCCAATGACACTGAGGCTTTAAACTAACACAGCTGTCAATTGGTTTGCCAGCACATTGGGTGCATAAAACTTTACTGTCCCCACATAATTTTCTCAAACGTCGTTGCACGCACTGTGCGTGTGCTTAAAGTGTGTGTGTGTGTGTGCGCGCGTGTGTGTGTGCAGGTAATTTCGTAGTCATTTTGCATTTGTAATAAAGCAACACGTCGTCACAGACATCGGCGCCCGCACGCACGGCTGAGGTAATTACGAGGCCGCAGCCGTCGAAATCTCACCGAGCACACTTGAACTCATTTATATGCCGCGCAGGCTTCTTATCAAATATGAAACAAAGTCGTAAAGGATAATTGGACTTACAATGTGTGAGTGGGACTCGCGGCGCTCGTATACGAATAATTCAAACTTATCCACCAAATCCGCTCAACTCCATTAAAACACGTCGCCAACTGGAGCCGTAACAGATTAAAGCTTTACCATTTATTCAGTTGATTTGGCATATTTCCACGGAACCGAATGGGCCTGAGGCGAATGATTTTAATTAAAAATTAACTTTGGGCTGTCAGCATCACATATCAGCATCATGTTTCATAAACCATTATTCAATTATCGATATTTGCCTTAGCTGTTCTAAGTAACAGACACATTCGTCTCATCTAGTCAGCAGAATGCTTGACCGATTGCAAATGGGTTTGCTGAAATACATACATATACTATATTGTACTTGAATTCGTTTTAATGCGTGACTGGCATGTGGAAAACCCTCCCTTGTTTGGCTTTTCATGTTTTCACACATCAATCATAAAATGCAAATATTTACGTTACGAGTTAATTTGTGGGCAAATGGCTTTTGGCTTGTGGCGCATTTAACTCAGCCCGACAAGTGATACCCACTTCTGCAATCTTTTAACCATTCCAACCTCTGCTTAATTCCCATCTATTTCAGAAACTCAAACCGAAACTTTCGCCGCCATATAAACGAGAATGCGCTCGGCATAATTCGCAGTACTCTGAACAGCGGCGGCTTCGGCCCCCAGGCGCCCAACTTGAACAAGGAACTGGGCATCCCTTCAAACGCCGGGCCTATGAACCAGCTGGCAGCCGGCTATCAGCGTCCGCTGTCTCATCCTGGCGGGGGCAGCGCCGTGGCCGCCGCGGCGGCAGCTGTGACTGCCGCTCAGATGGAGAAGGGCATGTTCAGCATTAGTCAGCTCAACCTGGAGATAACGGAGCAGCACGTGGGCACCAATGGTCGCATGGAGATCACATGCCTGTCCACAATACCGGCGACGGTTGGCCAGGGCGAGCAGTACGCCGATTACAAAACGTATTCGGTGAAAGGTGAGTGTGGCATTCGCTAGGACGCGTGATGTGCATAAAGGCACGGCTATTGAGATGTGTGCCCACCCAAATCAGTATATTACACCTAAGCATGTTTGCATGTATTTATTGTGCGCTACGTGTAATGCTGTGCAAGAATAATATTTGCTTTGGGGCTCGCTTCATGAAATTACGAGCAATGAGCTCATCAAAAATATGGCTCGTTTGCATACGGGCGCCCGGCCTGAATGTGAGTTATGCAATGTCGGTCGGAAGGAATCTCGGCCGCATTTACACAAAATAATTTAGCTTCATATGGCTGCTGGGTTAGACAGCAGCCCTGTGAAATGTGTGCCCATTGTTATTGCTGTGTCTGTCTGTCTGTCTGTCTGTCTGTCTGTCTGCCTGCGTCATGATGACTCTCACAGAAAGACACAACAATAACATCGCTGGGCCAAGACAGCAAAAGTCAATGTGGCAGCGTTTTTGGCATTTTAAAATGCGTCCCTAATTTATATTTCTGCCGTTGACTTTACAGTGGGGCACCCCTAGAGCCACCACGCAATGTGTGGGCGTGTGTCATCTATTCTGTTTGCCCACGTTTATTTTTCGCTTAATGCCGCCCAGCCCATATTACCGCAAGGCGGGCAAACAAAAGTTAATTTATATATTTGCTCGGCTCTGTTTGCCTACACGCTGCCTGTTAGCACTTGCACCCACTAAAGCCGTTGACTCAGCCAGTGCTGTAAATTGTCTCAAATTGCATGAAATAATTTACACATTACTAGACCCATGACTCAAGGCGGTCGTTGGCCACTGTCGCTGTCGCTGTCGCTATCGCTATCGCTATCGCTGTCTCTGTCTCTGTCTCAGTCGCCGTCGTCGGCGGTTGCTAACGGCCTGTTCGGCTCTTGAGTGTCTCCTAAACCAAGGGGCGTATGCGTGTTATTTATGGTGCGTGAAGTGCGTCGTTTATTTCGGCCACTTCACTGAGAAGAGCGCTTCAATCCCTAATTGTTTCTTATGCCACCTAAACCACATCTACTATCATTTTGGCTGCATTGATTTTATTAAATCATTTTCACAGAAATTTTATTCAAATTATTTTCTCTACAAACATTCAAATTTTAATTTTTGAATAATAATACTAGAGCGAATCGATACTGGTTTATATGTAGTCTATTTTCGTAGATTCATGATATAGGTTTCCATCTTTCGCAGCGCTATGAGCTGATTGAATTCCCAGTCCCAGAAAGAATCATTTTGTGTCACTTAAGACTTGATGTAAAATCGTTTCGGCACAGCCCGAGTCTCTGCTTAAATTTGATTTTCCCTTATCTTCGTTCTATTTCGTAAAAGCTCTTTCCACATTCATTATTTATACGTTCACTTGTCAACTTAGTTTTTTCGTTGTCTGTTTTTAGCTGCGTTGTCTCACAGGCGATGACTTTAAGGGTCTAATTAATTTTGTTAGGCAGCCTTGACTGCTGCCTGCGTCTAAAGTATATTTTCCACCTGATCTGACCATTGTTTTTGACTTTCTAAAGCTTTATTTATAATGCTCGTCTCTCTTTTGACCTTTGCAGTGGAGGTTGAGCGACACCAGGCGTCCTCCACGTCGACAGCGCCACCTAGCATTGGGATGGCAGCGCTTGGTAACGGTAATGGGCACGGAAACGAGACCTCTGCAGGTTGGAGGGCGCGCGGGACTGTCCTGACGCATCTGTGGTCGCTGGCGCCCCTGCTGATATTCGCATTGCTGCCACTGAGCTATTAGGGAGACCCAACGGCAAAAGTTGCAACACAAACTGCTGTAGGAGAGCAGACCACCGAAGTAGTAAAGGTACAGTACACCAAAACCGAGGGCACCGATTGCAGCAGCAAGAAAACAAAAGCAAAGTAAATAAATAAAATAAAAAATAAAATAGAAAGAGAGTCAAGCACAACAAAAAGTCATACACAAGCTTTTGGCTTGCAGACACATATTGTAGACCAAATTTAATTTATTTCAGTGTAATTAAGCTGAAAACAAGCGGAGTGTGTGAACAGCAGTAAGCCATGCAAACATTTTGGAGCGAGTGCATAAACAATAACATTTTTTGTCTCGTTCTGGCAAGCTAATTAAAAGCGATATTTTTTTTGTAAATAATTGCCGGACTGCAATTTTGGTATTTAAAAAGAAACAGAAAAAAAAGAAAACAAAAATAACTGAAAGAAATATTTGTAATTAAGTTGCAGTCAAATGAGAACAATGGGAATCTGTTTCACTTTCCACAGAAGGCAATTTTATAGTGTAGCGTAATTTGTGTAAAACTTACAATTGAACATTCCTTTGCCCCAGGTCCTGAGGATGTCCTGAGAGAAACAGATTAACAAAAAGACAAACGGTTACTTTGCTATTTGGTCAGCCAGTTGCAGTTTTCGGCCTGGCCAAATATTTGTAAAAATGCGCCAGCAAAAGATAGAGAAAGAGAGAAAAAATAAATGTATATGAGACAAACAATTAAACTAGTTAAACAGAGTTTACGGCAAACTTGAGCAGTCGCCAGACTGCTTGGGTCCATGTACCTAAAAATGCTAAAAAAAACAAAAAAAAAAAAAAAAAAAATAATAAGAAAATAAACAAACAAAAAAGAAAAAAAAGTTATGCAAAGAAAAGGATATTTTTTATCGTGTTGTAACGCTTTGGCTAATAGCGAGATGGCAAATCTAAGGCTAAGATTCGGTCGAAATTGAATTTGGGCCCTAGCTACCGAACATTAATTAACCCCCACAAAGAAAATTAAATGTTTAAATGTAAAATAATTAGACAGTTAAACCAAGAAGCTTACAAATACAATCAGTGTTGAAAACATTTTGAGAAAAACAAAAACCTTAACAACAACAAAAATTAACAACAAAAACATTACGAAACAAAAGAAACGCGAAGAAAAGGCGTTGGAATGGTCGCAATCTGCCGCACGTGGCAAATCAAATAAAGGGTCACCCTAAAGGGGTGAACTCAGGCTGACGCGCAATTCGCCTGTGCTGGTGTCGGTACGCCCGGTTCCCTACACTTACACAGCTTATTTATTTCCATTCATTTAGTCCTTAATTGCGTTTTGTAAATTGTTATTATCGCAATGGATCTGTCGAAATTGTGCAAGTAGTTAGGAAAATATATTCATTTGTCTTTTGCAGTTGGTTATTTTTTGTTTAGATGAGGCGAGATATGTCTATGTCTATGTCGGTGTTTATAGGTATGTTGAATAGGGTATTTTTTAAAAGCGCTTTAAATGTCTATTGCTAACTGAAAAACTCTAAACGCGTAGCACTCATTGTAACTAATTATATGTATCTATACCAATTAAGTCAGAAAGGAGAACTAAGAAAACCAATAGGTAAAAGCACAGCGCAAAGTAAATATGTGTAAAGCAAGTAGCAACCTAGTATATACACTATAACAATATACACCAACCTATAAATATGCGTCTACATAAGTGTGTAACTATATAGAAGTTAGGTAAATATTTTTAACTCCACAACAACTAAAGAGAAATGAAAAGTGTATAAAATTTATTACGCCTGCAAACATTTTACTACAGTTCGAAGAAGTAGCAAAAGAAACATATAAATATACATATATTAAATGAGAGGCCCCCCAACAACTTTCCGGAATAAATAGAAACATTTTTTAAAACGGTTGTTCAAAGCATTAGTTAATAAAATATGCGGTATACCCTTAGTTTCAGATAGAATTGAAAAAAAAAAAAACAAAACAAAACAAAAACAGAGAAATGCATTAATGTAGTTTATACTTAATGCTTTAAAGGACTACATACAATTTTTATAAAAAAAGAAAAATATATGATTACAAAATGGTATAACAAAGTACATATTATATATTAAAAATATGGCTAAAATGTCTTATGCAGGTATTGACGTCTTCCTATGCTACGCTGTCTATTATTAACTGAACAAGTAAAACAATTGAAAAATTTATAAAATATACATTAATTAACTAGATAATAGGTATATTCTAATATATGCATGCATACATACATATATTCGTATGTTCAACTTATAACATACAAGAGATGCATTATGAGAATGTGTTAACTTGTTGATGCGACCTAATGTAACACTTTATCCGAGGGATGGAGCAACACGAACAAATATCTTTATCTATAAATGATTTATTTTAAGTGAGAATCTATGGACTTTTACTTATTCAATATGTTGAGCATAGTTTTAATTTCGCTTTTCTTTCCTAACTTATTCTTACATCCAATTTTATTTAAATATATATTCAGAGAATTCTTAACATCATTGATAATTTCTCGTCCCATAATTAAGGCTAATACATACATACTTCCCACCAATCTATTAAACACTCTAGCATACTTCTAATCATATCACGTATTCATCTCAACCATATCAAGTAAAAATTCCTTGAATGTCTCAATGTACATGCATGCCATACCAACACACATACATACATAGGTACATACACATACATTCCAACATACCTAACTGTCTGTAAATTTCGTGTATTAACGCTTTAACTGTTCAGAAGTAAGTCCATGCACAGATCGAACAGCATCTTAACACTTACATAAGTATTGCTTATGTGGGCAGATCAAATTCTATATTTATGGGGTATATACATAAGCAAGAAAACTCTTTAAAAAGATAAATGTAAAGATTTCTTTAAAAAAGAAGAAGAAATAAATGTCACAGCAATTCGCAAAACATATCATAAATGTTGTACAATTTTCTGTGTTAAATGAATGTAAGCAAAAAGAACGTGTTATATTTATATATATAATACTCATGTATATACATATATAAATATGCATATATATAAATATACTGCGACCCAACGAACTTTCGGGAACTTATTTAAAGGCATTTTGCACATTTTTCCAGTTTAGGAAATCTTCGATTTACTCAGCGCCCAGCGATGGCTTGATATCAATGAAAATAGCAAAAATTAATGCAAAATGGATATAATTGAATTAATGGCGAGACAGGTAATACGAGTAACTAACAGAAAATAAAATTTGACAGCCACAAGCCACAACACGAAAAGAGACACAATTAAGACAATTAACAATTAAACATCGATATGACTGGCAGCGGCCATTGCAATTAACATAATTTAATTCAATTGAAATAGTTCAATGATGCTCAATTGTGAAGCAACAGTAATTGCGGATACTGTACGTTTATTGAAACGGGAAATCATTTTGCATATGCCGACAGAACTGGTGTGTATCAAAATACACACATACACACATACTCTTGCGTTTGCCTGTCATTATTTAAGTTAACTCATCAGTCTACATATGCATTTAGCAGATATTTGCCAGCATGAACATATAAAAATCTTCATTCCTTACATGATTTGATAAGGGCCAGATAAAACTCAGCATGTATTTTTGTAATCGTAACCGTGGGTACCTACATAATTTCATTGACATACATATATATACTACACGATTCTTCCAATTACACATATCATTGCGTATATATCAAATATTTACACAAACTATTTATATAAAGAGAAAATATGAAATTAGCAAAAACAATTAAGGTCGAGTTTGTATGACACAACACTGCAAAAAAAAAAAAAAAAAAGAAAAAAAAAACATGTATTATTTAAATCATTTATTGAATATGAAGATAAATTAAATATATCAATGCATGCTTATACACATGTGAAAAATGTCATGATTTAATTTTGATTTATTGTTTTGCAATGAGTTGCCCTTTGTTAAGAATATATTTTAATAAATATTGTACTATAAATCTTAAGATATAAGTAAATAGCATAAAGAGAGCTATTAATAAATAAAAATAAAAACCACAGCGGCTAAGAAATTCAATTCAATGATGAAGTTGTTGTACCACAAAGTAAACATAAACAATTACGTAAATAAATATGTATTTATAGATACAGGCATACCGAACGACGCATCAGATATACACTTGTAAAAATTGCAACCTATGCAAATCAATTTACAAACATATACATATATACATATACAAAAAGTAACTGTGGAATATGTATGTATGTACTTATTATTAAAGAGTTAGTACGTAGTAAGTACGAGTAAATATGTACAATTTGGTGTCGAGCTGTCAACGTTACTATGACAAATAAACCTTTAAAGAGTAAATTCCAATAACAAAAGAACACACGAATAAAGTCAGCTCTCAAAATGACGCCTGCTGCTTGGCTTGTCAATTTACTAAACCGAAATTGATATATAACTTATAAAATATGATTAAAATTATTTGTGGTAAAAAAAAGTGAACTAAACATTATAAAATAAATGTTGAAAACTGAGCCGCGCCCAGCTTGTATTTAAATTGTCTCCCAGCAGCATGACTCCACATCATTCCAGCTGTATTTCAATTTAAAATAAAGTTGTGTCAACCGCAAAAGCACAATACACAAACAGTTGCGCAAGGTAGAAAGGTAGAAAGGTACACACATAAATCGGTCAAGGGTCGGGGTGCCAGAATGTGGTGAACAAAACTTGTGTAGCTTTGTGTTTGACGAATATCCTTTTAATCCCTTGAAATGTGCATGGAAATTGAAGGAGCTGCTCAACAATAAAATGCGTAAACAAAAACAAGCAACGTAGGGGCGCACTCGGTCAGAGGTCTGGCGAAATTACTAAAGGGATACCAGCAGCAGAGTGCGAGCAAATGTTGTGCAATAATCAACGAAAGGATCAACTACGAAATAAATGGCGAATCAAGGGTATCTTGGCCATAAAACACATCCGACTAGAGCCGGAGCTACGGACAAAGCTTGAGCATTTTCTTTTTACACAGTCTGTCCCTCTCTTTATGTCCGCTCTCTCTCTCTCTCTCTCGCTCACTGTGTCTCTCCTCTTCCATCTCTATCATTGTGTTTGTCTTTGTCTGCCTACTGTCCTCCTTCGTATGCTCCGAGCGCTTCAAAGGTGCACCGAGCTCGTTTGCCTCATTACGGAATCAAAGCCGTGGGTTGTACAAATACACACACGCACACAGCAGCGCGTGTGTGCTCTGCGAATGTGTCTGGGTGTGTGGGTGTGTGTGTGTGGTCACAGATGTGCTCTATCGATTGAAAATTTGTGTGACAGACAACTGTGGCAGGCAGATGGCAAGTTTGAATGGGATTGGTCAATTAACGCCTCGCCATCAGCAGATTTCCTGAGGAAGCCATCAAAAGGGATGCCTCGGTGTCTTGATTAAGGTATAAATATTAAATTAGCCAAGGCCAACGTAGTGAGTCCTGCTACAGTTAGTGCTGCTGCTGTTGCTAATGAGCCATGTCTGTAAGTGAAAAAGGCAAACAGGATGTGGTTTATTCAGCGTTGATTTCGACCCCACTATCAGCCGCCCGGATCCAACTCTCAAGCTTGTTTAATTATACATGGCAGCGCCTAAAACTCAACTAATTGATATGCAGCAGCGACAGCCGCACAAGAAGCACCAGCAGGACCAGCAGCACCAGAGTTTGGGAGTCTGGGAGTCTTGGAGTCTGGGAGTGTGGCAAAGTTAATGAGCCAAAACTGGCAGCATGTGTGCCAAGTTTCGACAGGCAGTCGAGCGGTCGCTTTGCATACAAACTCTCAATGTGCCCGAGGTCTGATCGAGAGCCAAACGAATAACTCAATTTTCATAGAGTGGCTGTTGCACATAGCCAACCAATAAACACTTTTTGCAACAAATTCAAAACTATGCCCGCAGCAGCCGCAGCCACAGCCACAGCCACCGCCACAGCCGCAGCAGGAGCCGGAGTAAAAGCAACGGGGACACAGTGAAACTTTTTGACAGCGACAAAATTGCGTACAACTGCCAGTTGCATTCGGGGCGCTCCCTTCTTTGAGAGCTGCGTTTGGCAGTGTGGGTTTGCCGGGGAGGTGCAGGGGGGCTGCACTGCCGGAAGCATTTGCCGAATTAACAGCAGCTGCAACTTTGCTGCAGCTAAAACGCAAAGAAACTCACTGACACACGGGCAAAACAATAACAGGTACGAAATGTCTCAAGCACATTTCAATTTGTGAGCTCCACTCATATACACACACACATACACATAAACAACTGAAAGCACTCGTGCACTCAAAAAGTTTTTACCCTTATATGGACAAATGCCAAAATATTTAGTTTTACAGCGAAAGTTTCGCACGGAACGCGCACCATTTGAAAATTGAAAAGAAATATTGGATAGAGAGAGGAAGGAAAAAAAAAAACGAAAATAAAAACACAAAAACAGCAACTGAAAATAAAATTGCGCTTTTTTTTGTTGTTGTATTTATTTGTTTTGCAATTGGATTGCGTTGTTTTAGGCGCTGGGTTCTGGTCGGCTCACCGCAGCTGTCAGCTCGTGTGATTGAGGGGCGCCAGGCGCTCGCAACGCTTTGCCGTGGATTTGTTGTTGTTGTTTGAATTCCAGCGATTTGTAAGCGGACACAGAATCCAGCTTATGCTTAGAGGATGCGTATGCCTGTTGGGGAATTGCACTGGCGCCGACTTTATTTGCGCTTGAACCAATCAAGCTGCTTTAAGTGCGCCCAGCATTCGCGAGCAGCCCAAAAGCATGCTACACATTTCAAAGCACTGAAAGTATGGGGCACAGCAGTGAAAGGAAGAGTTTATGGATATTGATTTAACATTTACATTTTAATTGAATTTAAGCGCTATATATATGTAAGTTGTACATATTAGAGTGTGGGCTGTATACAACATATAAAAACATATTCGTTGCTGAATTTGTTTACACAAATCTTTGATCTTTTGATTTATCAACGAAAATACAAAACTATCAAAGATATGCTTTCGTCAGGATGATAGCAGCGCGAAGGCTTAATGCTGATTTAATAATTTACTTGGTGTGCACAGCAGGTTGCTCATTAGCACGCACACTTACATTCTGTCAGACAGACACACACACACACACACACACATATTCAAGCACTGGGATACTTAGGCGTCTCTCACACATACTAGAATTTAGCAGGCAGCTCGAAACTGTGTGGCGTATGGCACGCACACAGCACGAATTTGGGAATGGGAGCAGCAGAGGCATCGACTCGGTCGGTTGCCTGCCGCATATCACCTTAATTACAGGCAACAGTCTGAGTGCAGTCAGACGGCAAATGGAAGGCAGGCAAACGGCTTTTATGCTTGGTCTGTCATTGCCACACCGCTGCTGATGCTGCTGCTTCTGCTGCTTCTGCTGCTGCTCGGCAGGCCCTGGGTGCGTGCCATATTGTCGTTGTCGTTACGCTTTAGCGATTTAGCACTGTAGTAGCTGAGCAAGAAAACAGATTCAGCTTGCACTTGACTGCTGATAAGCGTGTGATTTCTGCACACACACACACACACACACACGCACACATACACAGAGCAGAGACACACACACCAGATAGATAGACAGCTAAGCCGCACATATACGTTGAAACAGCTGCCGTCATGGCCATGAATACATGCCCCGCTGAGTTGCGTTTATGCCAGTTTTATGTTACAACTAAGTGAAATTTAAGGACTCCACTCAACAACGTTCTAAATCCACTGCATAGTTCGTGAACGGTGGATGGTGGATGGTGTCAGGTGGATGGTGGATGGAGGTTGGCTGGCTTGCCAAAAGGGCATTTGGGTGCGGCTTCTCACATGATGAGTTTGCCTGCTGCGGAAGCAGGAAGCCATCATTGCGAGCACACTGCACACACGGCCATTGTAACATGTAAATACACACTCACACACTCAGTTGCCGGGTGTTGGCGAAACGGAGCAAACACCGACCAAATCAGCCGGTGGAGCTAGACAGATGCAACAGGACATTGCCACTTATTCCGACCACAGCTGGCAACGGGAATGGTTTCCGGCCATTGTACGGCAGCTTCGTTTCGATTCTAATAACTCCAATTACAAATGGCGACTGTCTAAAACCATTGTGCATATATGAGCGCTACAGTCTGTGTGCTCGCCTCTCACCCCCTCTCTCTCTGTGTGTGTATGTGTGTGTGTGTGTGTGTGTGGGTCTGTTCGGGACGGCGGTTGGCTCAACTTGTTGCAGGACTTTATGACATGCCTGCCGCTTTATCCATGCTATTATTTCAGGGATTAACTGTGAAAGGACAACGCACGACTGCACAGCCAGACACCAACACCAAGACAAACGCCAACGCCAACGTCGATGTCGACGTCATAGCCCTTGGATATGCTTTGGAAAACAAATCACACATAAAACGAGCTAACCAGCCAAATGACAATCGGACCGAGCGCACTATGGACATGAAAGTCCAGGACAGAAATATAAAATGAAATTAGGCGACAGTGGAGGCTGTCTCGCAATCAAATTTCAAGTAGGATTTATATCAGCTAGAAAATTTATTCCTGTATTGGTGCTTACAAACTAATGGCGGGTGTAGGTATGGTTGTATGGGCGTGTGTTATCGTATAGGAATCGTAACCAGCGATAAGACTGCGTCACAGCTTACTTGACACGGAAGCGACGCAGTGCTGGGGGCAGGTAATCCAGTGAAGAGACCACATTGCTCGGCAGGTACTCGGAGCTGGGCTGGGAGCGAACTGCATTGACTGGGGCAGCAGGAGCCTGGGAGGCAAAGTTCAAAACTGGTGCACTGCCTTCGTTGGAGATGCGAGAGACGCCGGGCAACTGATTATATTGATTCTGAATAGCCAGCTGGGCGTTGGCAGCATCCTGAGGGGTGCGGTATTTGACGAAGTGGACTTCGGGCTTATTGCTGGAGGTCGACTTGAGTGCGTTGAGCTGTTTGGCCAGATTAGCAACATCCGCCTGCTTGCTCAGTACATAGATGGCCGTCTCCTGCTGGGCTGATTGCTTGGCCAGCTGGAGGGCGGCGCGCTCGAAGCCGCGATTCTCGGGCGTGCGTATGAATACAATGCGCAGATTCTTCTTCAGCGAGTCGGCGATTTGCTGATTATTAATGTTCTCGTTGAACTGGTCCTCGGGCGCAGCATATGTGTAGAACTCCTTTTGGAACTCCTCGATAAGCGGTGCCGGCTGTGGAATGATGCCACTTGGCGCCGGAGCAGCGAGTGGCGCCGCAATGGGCAACGATAGCTCAGCCTCGCCTTGCTGCACGCCTGGCGCCGCGGCGACTCGGCTGCCGGTCTCAAACGAGAGCCCCTCATCCGAATGAGCCACTGGCTGGTAGTTGTAGCCCAGCTTGTCAGCGCCACAAACGGCAGCCCACAGGAAAATCAGCTGCGGAAGTTGTGATATGGGTTGGGTGTGATTAGCATGCCCGCTGCACGCAGTAGCATTTCAAAACTTACAATAAATCCACGCATTATTCGTTGATGTTTTGGCTACCGCACAGCTGAAGCTAAGAGATGAAACTAATGTGGGAATCGAACAAGTATTTGCTTTTATAGGGGAAGTCGACTGCAGTTCGATATTATGGCTAATCCCCACCCCTCGTCACTCCCATTCAACACGATGGGTTTGCGGCATCGGTGACCTTGAGAGCGCACGCCATATTAATTGGGTATTTATACCATGGCAAAGTCATTAAAACTCCGGTCGAATTTAAAGACAACTAAGTCAAGATGTCGAATAGGCCTAGTCAACATCTCCGGCCATTTATCTCGGCTTCAACGCCGTCGCATTTTGATTTAAATGCACTTTACGACATACACATATATAAATATGCATGGGCCGCTTTGTCTCATTCTGTTTCGTTCCCCAATCAAAATGTTTTGGTTGCTTCAAGCCGGAAAAAAACCAAAACCCAAAATACGCATCACTGCAAAGTAGCAAAGCTTATTGTGAAATATGAATAGCTACCGATTTCAGCGCTGTCCATTCCCGGGTCAGCACTAAGCTGCTAATTATAATTTTGCCAAAGTTTGCTTTTATCTACCCCATTTCGGGGAGAAAAGTCTCAATACATGTTGACGGCTACTAAAGTTTTTCCAGCCAATTAAAACATTTTAGTATTCATGGATGGCAAAAACAATGCGGGCATTAAGCAGTAAAAATGTTTTCTATAATAATTGACCGTTAGATACTCTATTCAAAACAACGACACATGAGAGCGGAGGAATAAGTTCAGTTTCAGCTTGGTTGGAGTAAGTATATGAAATTCCAGGAAAAGCATTTTCTTGTTGATTTTATGTAAACGGAGATGTTGAATTGATGTGTGAATGAAATGGGAATGGCTTTACGGATGCGTCGAAGGTTTCCTTTGTCTGTGATATAAATATACAGAAGAAAGCATACCTTTTAATACCATCCATAGATTTAGCTGTTATGTAGGTATAGGTTATATGACATATAAATATAAAATATATATAATAATTAAAAAAAAACATTTAAGAAAATGCAAGTTGTATTTGTTTTATTTTTCTTTTCATATAATATTATTTTTCTTATTTTCATAATAAAATGTAATATATTGCAAGTCGGGTGAGTATTTCTTTTTATTTTGGAAGAAATGCAATTGTCATGTTGGGCATAATTTCGTAATTTCGTAGTTGAGAGTGGCTAGCCGGAAAAAGAGCAAATTGCGAGTAGACCAAAGGTAATGCTCATAATGTGGTGCTGGCAAGCCAACACAGACAGAATGAAAATAAAGAAAAAAGAGCTCGCGTTAGAAGATTGGCAACACGCAAACTTGGCATCTGCTGTTGAGAGTGAGTTTGGGACGCTGTCGCATCGGTTGGACCTTGGACACACCTGTGTTGATATTGGAGCAGGAATTTCAAGTCATGAGCCGGCAGCCAAGATTAAAGCACCCATGTACTTGCAGCGCTTCCCTAAGAGCGGGAGAAACCTGGCAGCTTTGACGTGACTGGCAAACTTTTTGGCAGGCGCCGCTAACGAGCTACGTTCTGCTACGTACCGGTTCTCATGTTGCTCGAAAATTCTGAAACTAAAACTTGCTCAACAGATTTGTAGTGCCAGGATGCCTTTTTTGCGTCTGCACTTCACTGTGCCACATGGCGAAGTGGAAGTATGACAGTCTGCCTGTGTGTGTGTGTGTGTTTGACCTCTGCACTAAAACAATTTGCAAGGCAACATGATGTCAGCCCTAGAGCCGGTGTCAGTGCCGGCACTGGCATAATTTAGTTGAAACATTCTTAAAGCAACGCCTGTCGTTAATCTTAACGGATGGATGGCAACGCAACTTGTGGGACAGAAAAGTAGGGCCGACCCAGCCTCGCGCATAGCTCATTAAAAAGTTTTCCAGCGACAACCTCAACAGCAGCAGCGGCAACAGCAGCGGCAGCGACACATTGCTTAAGAAAATGTTTGCATGGACACAGGTCGTTCATGATTATCTTAGAGATATCTTAAAGATAATCCGTAGCTGTGCGCATCGCGCCGCAAGAGCTCAAAAGTGAAATGTTTCCACTTGTCAACCAAGTCATTAATTATTCATAGTACCATAGCTGCGGTGAGAGATCTCAGCCTGCGTTGCCCTCTCGATTTCGGAATATGTATTTATTGTACACCCTAACAGACGGTGCCACAGATGACAAATCTGGCAAATATATATATTTATATTTATACTTTTTATAAATTATATATCTACACAAATAATAATTGCCAATTTAAAGCTGCACAAAAAATTCTTTTTCATTTTCATGCTTTAATGTTATATTATTCAGTTTGCAATTGCAAAGAGTATTAAATCTTTGCCGGTTACAACTTTGATACAATTTCTAGCTTTGATCAAAATCAAAATGTAAATTATTGGTGTGAAAAAAAAAAAAAAAAAAAAAAAAAAATATATATATATATATATATATATATATATATATATATATATATATTTTTTTTTTTTTAAGAGTCAAAGTTGTGGCTATGATGAGATTCTTGGCTGGCTGGCTTATCGCGCTTCTCCCAATCGAGTAGAAATATTTACATTGAGACTGAGCAGCCATAATTTTAATTTGCATAAAGACAATAATTATTATTAAAACTTGTAATCGACATTATGAAATAAACTAATTATAATTCGGCAAAAGCAAATATTTGATTAGGCAACTTTTACACATTATTCAAATACGCCAAAGCAATTTCATTAATAATTTAAACTCGAAATGATGTTAGGTAAAGGAATATTATGTGTATTTATGCATTGCATTCATCTACATTGCCGAACCGAACCAGATAAACTCAAATACACTGCCAAAAATATGTTTGTTTCTTTTAATACATTATTTATTTATTTAGGTACTTCTAATGAGGAGTATTTAAATTTAGCAGTCTTTGGCACTAGTCCAGTTATCGTAAGTCTAACGCCGCCGCGCTGGGGGCAAATATTGCCGAAACAGCGCCTGCAGCTTGGCGGTTTCCACTTCGTTCGTCTGCTCATGAGTCTCGTACTCTGCGCTGTTCCTGGGCAAAATCTTGAACACCACTGGATCTGGCTGCGCTGGGCGCGGCGGTGGGTTGAGACGAATGACCTTTGCCGTTTCTACGGCATGGTCGTAGCTTCTGCCCGGCAACTGCTCGTATTTGCTTCGTAGGCTGTTTATGGCCCGACTTACATCGGTGGGCGTTCGATATTTGACAAAGTGAACGCTGGGCTTGAGGCCTAGCTGCTGCTCAATGGCTGTCTTATCCTGCTCCAAAGCGGCAGCATCCATTTGCCGCTGGAGCACATAAATATCCAAAGCATTGTTTGCTACCAGCTGCTTGGCTGCCAGCGTAAAGATATTCGACTCTGGATTGCGTATGAAGATCACCTGCTGCGGAGGCGTGAACGCCCTGGCAAGCTGGCGAGCGGCTTGCAGAGACAAGCTCTGATCGTCCTCCGGTGGCGCACTGTAGCTGAAATATTCCGTGGCGAGAGGCCGACGCGTTGCATACGCAGTACTGGCTGGCAGGTAGGTGTTGCTCAGTGCGTACGCCTGGCCGGTGCAGAGGAATATCAGAAAGCTCTGTCGCGTGAAAAAGGGGGATAGGGCATTAGATGAAAGTTCCAATTATTGGTTCGATCGATTCTCTTACCATCAGGCGGCGCATTTTTGCTGGAGCTTAGGACTTTCTACGTTGGCCAGCAGCGGTTGGTTTTTAGCGCTCGAAGTTCAGTGTGATTATAACCGAGTCACACCAACAAATCCATCCTTATATACGACACAAACAACAAACCTCATTTATGGGCTGCGTTGGCTTTGTTTGCGATTTTTTTTTTCTGTTTTTCAGTGGCTTTTTTGTGTTTATTGGTTTTTAAAAGATTTTTGCAAACATTTGTGCTCGGCTCGTTGTGTTAGCCTGCTCCGATTATCCATGTTAATATCGTTTAATTTGAAAATGCAAATTTTGTGACTAACCAGAGACAAAGGCAGGCCAAAAATTCATGTGAAGTTGACCTGAGCTCAGCTTGAACTTGAATTAATTCGCATTAAACTTACAAATGAGCTCCCAATTTAAATTAGTTATCAAATTTTTCCATATACGACTGCTGTCCGCCACCACAGACATATACCGTCCGTCCCGTACCCCCGCAATAACCCTTTGTGTCATACTTTCACTTGAACTTGATTTGATGATCGAGTTTTATGGCCGCTTGTTGGGCTAATTTACACGTGATTTGTGTATGTTTTGTTGTTCGTAATAAGCGAGCGAGCCTCGCTCCAGATATTGGCCGATAAGCCTCTTATAGAAATTTATGGCTTTATCTCCGAGCCTCATCTTCAGATTTGTGGCAGACGCAAAAAGATGTTTACAGTGATTTTGTGATATTTATTGTGTTGAAAACTTTAAACAAACTCGAGTCTTTTTTTGGCTTTACTATTTTAATGTCTTAATTCGATACGGGACTCTTAGGAGTGGGCGCGTCTTCTGCGCTTCTGAGGGGGCAAATAGCTATTAGAGATGGCTGGCAGATAGGTTTTCGCTGGTTTCTCCGTGGGAAACACCATTCTACCATTTGAGCGGTGTCGTTCGTTGGCTCGGAAATCGCTACCTCTTGATTTGGCAGTGTGTGCATCCAAGTCGTAGGGACTGGGTGCCAGTTGCTGTTCTCGTAGGGGCAGTGGAGGCAAATCAAGATTGCCTTGATCTGCACCACCAAAGTAGGGCTGTGGAGCAGCGCCATAGCTGGGCGTGTAGGGCGGCAGATAACTTGATCCTGGTGCTGGAGGCGCACCGTAGAGCTCCTGAGGATAGGCGCCTTGCTGCGCTAGTGCTTGACTTTCCGGATAGTAGGCTGGCGAGGGAATCTCCGTGGACTGCGAGTAGCCCGAAGAGGACTGCTGTGAGGGTGGTAAGGACGGATTCGTTGCTCCGCCGTACTGCGCCTGAATTACCTGCTGCGCTTGTAAAGCCTCCTCTTCCGTCCTGTATTTGACAAAATGTACTTGAGGCTTGTGTTTATGCTGCGCCTGTGCGGCGCTCAGTTTGCTTGCCAATTCATGAGGATCCGTTTGCTTGCTCAGCACATAGATGTCAGTTTTATCTTCGCTGGTTTGCTTGGCCAGGGCGTTCAGGGCGCCCACGACGGCCTTGTTCTCGGGCGCCTTAATGAAAACAACCTGTAGATTCTTCTTGGAGTGCGCCAAAATCTTCTGCTCCGCCAGCTCAGCCTCGTCGACAGCATCTTGGGGTGCTTCAAAGGCATAAAAATGCTTGTGGAAGTCTGCATGGTCTTGATTATTTTCTGATATCTGGTATTTGTCAACCAGTGCACCTGAATCGTATCCAAAGCCTGTTGAGTTCGGCTCATAATTGTAGCCTAGCTTGGCTGAACATATTGCTATGAAAGATAAAAACTGGAGAAAGTATATATCAAAGAATATTCCAAGATTTCCCTTTTAATACTGCCTTACCACTACTTTCCGCATGCTGTAATCGCATCGGAGACTAACGCTCATTTGTTAAGCAGACCCAACCCAGAGAGCTTTTTATAATCTTTTTTTGCTGACTAAAGGCCCAAATAGGGAATAATGATGCCAGCCGCTTGCCAAAAATAGTAAATAGGTTACCCAGACACAGCATTACAAAATATGCTTTGAGACAAAATTGACCTAGTATTGAAATTTCAGCATTTCGTTATTAATAGTATTTATTAAAATATTTGCAATGTTAACTTAAAAGAAATGGTTAGCAATGGTCTAACATATGCGTGGGAATCAGTTATGGTCAGTCTGGGGGCTTGGATGGTTTTGCTTGAGTCCACTCCTAAACACGGCTACGCAGCAGCGATGCGGGCAAATACGAGTTAGCGGGCTCTTGCACAGCGGGTATGTCTGGAACGGGTGTCTTGGAGGCAAAGTTTAGGACAGGTGCGACACCTCCATTCTGGTGAGTGGATACACCGCCCAGCTGATCGTATTGCTCCTGAATAGCGCGTTGGGCATTGATAGCATCTTCGGGAGTGCGGTACTTGACGAAGTGCACCTGCGGCTTCTGGTAGTTGTTGGTGCGAATGTTGTTCAACTTGTTGCCCAGATCGTTTATGTCGGCCTGCTTGCTCAGAACGTAGATGGCCGTTTGCTGCTCAGCAGCCTGTCTGGACAGGGATAGGGCAGCATCCTCGATTCCATTGTATTCAGGTCCCTTGATGAACAAAACGCGCAGGTTCCTGCGAAGACTTCTCGAAAGCTGATCGTGATTGATCGGTTCCTGGAAATCACGCTCGTTTGCGGTATACGTGAAAAACTCCTTTAGCAGCTCGGGAGGCGATTGGTATGCCTGCTCGGCAGGAGTCGATCCACCAGAGATTGACGGCTCTTGACCGATGGGTCCCGTTTCAGCAGGTGGTATATAACCGGCTTGGTTTTGGCCAATATTGCTGGACGTGTAGGGCAAACCGGAGATGGCTGGTTCAGCGGGCAGATAGTTGTATCCAGACCTCTCAGCGTTTACTACGGCCAGAAGGCAAATGGTCTGCAAAAATAGGATTCAATTCATTGTATTGCTTTGCTATATTGCTGATCAGAGGAAAACTCACAATAAGGACACGCATTTCGTTGGCTTTGAGCTAATACTTGTGAGCTATTAGCTGAATCGAGCTTAAGTATGCATATAACTTTATCACCCACGCTTTTTATATGCTTTATCGAATCGTTTTGCAAATACTGTTGTTTTTCGCACCACAATCAATTTTCGATATCGTTTATTTTGCTCATGTTTGATTTGTGCGCCACATTAAGCGCTATTTGTCAATATCAATTCGCTGGTCACTTTTTTATTTCTTTTCGCTGGTTTTGCTTTTATATCACAGCATATATTATTTTATCGCTACTCCCCGATTCGCATCTTTAGTCATTTCTTTTTGTATTGACTGCATCACATTTGCCAATTTCAGTTGACCTACTATTTTATTTGAAGGTCAGAGTAGCCTTCGGGATAATAGATAAGAGAGTTTATTTGTATTATGACCCGTATTATATGTTGTCGCCAAAGCAGAATCATATTTGAAAATCCATACAACACATTGGAATTCCCTATCGAATTCGTGAACAATAACTTTGCTTACATAATTATTTACAGATAATATATTAGTAATTGTAATCTATTTATATTGTATTCATTGCAAATGAGTACGGGATGGCCTAGCTAGAAATTGGGTTCTTTAAGTAAGCTATAGAACAGAGGATGTCTATGCCATCTAATAATTATAAGTATTAATGTACATAAATAATTTAGCATATCATCATTTAGCCCTATCAAGCATATATATTCTAGACCAGCGTAATGAGCTAATATTATGTAATCATGCATCCTTGTTTGCTTATATATCTCTTCTTATGTCTGTATGTATATATGTCTCACTATTTATTTCATAATCTTACTCTTCGTCTGTCTCTCTGCCTAAGAAAAGCAAGGGACGTTTAAGAGTTCTACAGCTCTTATTATTTAAGTTGTCTATGTGTTTGCAGAAGTATTCTTTTGGTATTTATATTTAAGTGAAACGAAGCTACAATGCTTAAAGCAGCAGAGAGCCTTCCGATCGGTCAATTGTAGCTCGGCTGCAGCGACACATACGAAGCAAATGAAATTAGAATGCCTGACGCAGCAGAGAGTCTTCCGATTGGTCAGTTCGACCTCGACTGTAACGATCTCTACCTGCCGCCAGACTCAACATTTGAGTGCTACTTTAGCTTTGAGTGAAAGTCGCCCTATATAAAGAGAAACAGCTGCAGCATTTCTTCAGTCACCCAGGCCTGATGGCGGTCAGTCGAGCAATGCAGTAAAGTGATGTGAAGCGCGTAATCGTTCGGCTGAGTATTAAAGACATTGAGGAAATACTTAGAGGTCATACTTAGAGCAAATATAGAAGATTTACTTGGGGAAATATTTAGAAAAAATACGATACAAAAAATCACAATTCAATGCATTTTACTTAACTTCTACTAAAATGAATATATTAAAAATAAATAAATTCTGATATATATGTATATATTTCAGTCAATCATTTTTTTGCTCACTAATAAAAATAACTTTAGAAATAAACCCAGGCTAAAAATAACTTTAGAAATAAACTTGCTGAGTTATATTATAGGCACAAATAACAGAAGAGACGCGCGAAAGAAACGTTAAAGCAATGATCGCAAGAATTTGGTAACATCATCTGCATTCACGTGCCTTGATGTTTTTTTACGGATATATCATGTTCGGCCAATAGCGAACTGGATTTCGATTTCAACTAACAATTTGCTAGCGATCGTATTTATAGATATTTTGAACAAAAAAAGAAAAACAAAACTATTGTAGAGTTTTATTTTTTGTTTATGCTAATCAAGAATAGTGGGTGCTCTTGAATACAGCTTCTATTGTCTCCGTTTGTTATTGGGAATTCATTCGGCAGCTCTGTTATTACTCCTATTACTCATACATAATGCATTGAAATGGCTTTGGCTGGCCTAGTCACGATAGTTCCGTCTTGCAGTTGCCATAAATTTAAGTGCCAATAGTTTGTCTAGCCTTTTACTTCACGCATATTAACATTTTAATTATTATCGAAAAATTTTGTTTGCGCCTCTTGTACAATAGGCGTACGCACAATATGCAAAAATGTAAATTTTATTGTCTTCCACTTTGCATTGATAATACCGTCACAGCGATGGAATTTTTATAGTCCATTATAAATACCGAATGCTGTAATTTTGACAGTAAACGTGAAAAGGCATTCAATGCCTCCTTAATTTTCGAAGAGACCCAATTATATCGTTAAATATGGGATCGCAGATAAAAAGAACAGGTGGAATATGTTTTAACTAAGAAATTCACTTTTAATATTTGACAAATCAATAGATAACAAAGGGTTAACAAAACAATAGTGGTTCAAGATTCTAAATTAGTAACGGTACCGGAGACGACGGAGCACCGACGAGGGCAGATACGAGTTCTCGGGAATTCGTGCATTTGGCTGACGATACTGTGGCGCCGAGGCGAAGTTCAGAGCCTTAGCCACGCCTCCATTGGTGGACTGGCTGCTGCCGCCCAGCTGATCGTACTGTGATTGAATGGCGCGCTGTGCGTTGGCGGCATCCTCAGGAGTGCGGTACTTGACGAAGTGCACCTCGGGCTTGTTGTTGATGTTGCTGCGGATGGCGTTCAGTTTGTTGGCCAGATCTCCGATGTCGGTCTGCTTGTTCAGAACATAGATGGCGGTCTCCTGCTGGGCGGCCTGCTTAGCCAGAGCCAGAGCAGCGTTCTCCAGGCCACGGTTCTCGGGTCCCTTGATGAAGACAACGCGCAGACCCTTGTTCAGAGAGCTGGATACCTTTTCTAGAGCTTGTGGCTCATCGAAGTCCTGTTCGTTGGCGGTGAAGGTGAAGAACTCCTTCTGCAATTCAGCACCTGGGGCAGGGGCTTCGTACGAGACTGGACCACCTGCTGGCAACTGAAGGCCGCCGGGGCCACCGAGGTTGCCGAGGCTGCCAAGGTTGGAGCCCAGGCCAATGTTGTCACCACCAAGACCAGAATCCAATCCTCCAAGTCCACCCAGGCCGCCCGTCAAGCCGCCGATCAAACCACCGCCGCGTCCACCCTGGTTGCCATCGATCAAGCCACCGAGTGAGTCACTGCCGTCGATGCTTCCAATATTACCAATTCCGCTGCCAGGCCTGAACGAAAGTCCTGAGGGGGAGTGTCCTACCGGCTGGTAGTTGTAGCCAAGTTTATCGGCGCAGGCAACAGCCACAAGGCACAAGACGACAAAAGCGCGCATTTTGGAGGTTCTAGTTCTACTCGGAGTAGTGAGCACTGAATGATGTGGTCAAGAGGTGAGGTGCCATTTTTATACCAATATGTATGTCATTCTGAGAACAATCGTTGAGCAATCATGCTTGAGATCAAGATAAGGCTCGTCATATGTCGCGACATGTCGCCCCAACATGTTGTCGAACATGTTTATTTAAGGTGGCTTCGATTATTAGCTAACGCCAACAACATCAACAACAACAATAACATCAACAACAACAATAATAACAACAACAACAACAGCAAGGGCTACAGCAGCCGCCTCGGCGTTGATTAAAATTTGATGAACTTCGGCTTACAATGAAAATTTTTATGCAAATGGACAGCGCGTATTGACGCCGGCAGCGCAGTCGACACCGACAAAGCAGAGCTCGCTCCGACAGAGGCAGCTCCAAATTGTTTGGCTGTGCGGTAGCCAAATTCTTTTGTTAGCGCATTTTGTTATGCAAATCGGGCCCGCACCGATTGAAAGTGAAACTCTGGCTAATGGCCACAAATATTTGTATTTTTGGGGCAGTATGCGAGCTTAATAATATTAAATTGCTCGACGCTACGCTTTTGGGCATTGTTCGATGTAGCTAAATGCAATTTGTCAGACAATTCATACGAAATCAATTTACCAAACCCGTGGGCAGCTCAAATGCATATTTTTATAGCATACAAACATTTCTCGTCGTTGCTGGAGATGTACAAAAACAACAGCGAGAGCATAAAATTATGCTGTCATAGAACTTGTACTTCCCATTTGCCAATTTCCATGCAGAGCTCAGAGTTTGGCAACCTATTTAACCCGTTGAACTCGTTTGTCTCACGAAAAAACCCAAATCCGTTTCTAAATTGAAATTCAAGATATTTTCATCGACTCAAATTCCTCTGCGAAAAAAAATTTACAATCTATAATAAGCTATTTCCAAATAGTCCCATTCAAAGTAACTGTCCAAAAGATACCCATTAATCGAATTTATTATGCTTTGGTTTGATTTTATGCGCAGTCTTTTTTTAGATATTCAAATAAACATTTACGATTCCCCATGCATAAGTGGGTTAAGTCAAAGCTAAAGAACAGCACGAAATGAAGAATGAAATGGAAGGGGTCCGAAAGAGATTCAATGGCATTAAAATGGGACCAAGTTTACATAATATTAATAGATTTTAATTAAAACACATAACTCAGGCTTTTTAACTACATGCTACAAGTCTATGAATTAATGGGAATCACAGCATATTGAAAGTGTTTAAGCTTGATTTACAATATATTGGCTAGTAGCGGCAACTTTAAATGATATACCCTACTTTAGCCAACTCCATTGTAGGGTACAAAGGTAAACATCCGCCACTTAAATCAGAATTTCAATAATTTTTAAATAAAAATTTTATTTACAAAACAATAAGTCAACAATAACAAAGGTATTCAGTTACAACAACCGAAGATATCAGACTCGCAAGCGGCGCGAAAGGTTTGTAGGTAAATACGTGCTGCCTGGAGTTACAGGTGGAATGTATGAGGAAATAGGCTGAGCGGCAGCCGCATCAGCTATTTGTGGTTCTGGTGGTGACCCAGAAGCTGGACTGGAGGAAGCTGGCGCACTGGAGGCGAAATTGAGTACGGGTGCAGCACCGCCGTCCTGCTGGGTGGATGATCCGCCTAGCTGATCGTATTGATCCCGTACGGCTTTCTGAGCGTTTGCCGCATCCTCAGGAGTGCGGTACTTGACGAAGTGCACCTCGGGCTTGTTGTTGGCGTTACTGCGAATGGCATTGAGTTTGTTGGCCAAATCATTGATATCAGCCTGATTGCTCAGGATATATATGGCGGTCTCCTGCTGGGCGGCCTGCTTTGCCAGAGCCAGAGCAGCGTTCTCCAGGCCACGGTTCTCGGGTCCCTTGACAAAGACAACACGCAGGGCCTTGTTCAACGAATTGGACAGCTTTTCCGATGCAGCTGGCTCATCGAAGTCCTCCTCATTCGCCGTATAGGTGAAAAACTCTTTCTGCAGCTCAGGCTGTGCAGCTGAATAATTTGGAGCATCTGCAGATGGCTCAGCAATGGACCCGCTTGGCGCCACACCTGACGGCTGGGCTGCGTCATCATCAGCTGAGCCAGGTCCTGCTGCATATGAGGGCGACACATTGCTGGCAGCGCCGCCAGGCGCAAATGACAGTCCAGAACCGGAATGAGCGACGGGCTGGTAATTATAGCCAAGCTTGTCAGCTGCAGTCAAAGCCACAAGACAGCAACAAAGAAGAACGGAAAGATGTTGCATGTTGCGTCCGTTTGAGTTGGCTAGAGAATATGGAGTCTTCGTCAATGGCTTAGTGGTTTTTATGTTGGAGGCTATGTGGAGCATTTACCGTTATGCAAAACGATTGTATAAAATGGTAATATTATGCAAGAGTGCTTCTCCACTGCCGGGTACTAAATATGCAATAGAACGGCTTGATTGAGCAGTCTCTCAAAGAGCTTACGGTCTTGATCAGCATGCTATCAGCGATACCAACACCGACACCGGCAACGACACCGCCAGCGACACCGGCAGCGACACTGACAGCGACGCCATAACATTTATATTAAATTGAATATTCTGCATTTAGCTATAATTCCCATTATTCATCTTTGCCTTTTCAGCTTTTGAAAAAACCTTCACGAAATATTTCTGTTTATCTTCGTAATCAGCATACATCTATCTCTAATGAGCAGGTTGTTGACGGACTAGCTAATGGCTCGTAAACTAAAATTGGTGCAATACACTTGTCTATTCACTAACCCAGCTGCAATAAATACGGGATTTGAAGTGTTACCCAAAAGCGAACAAAATATGCAAATGAGGCGTGCCCAGTCGCGTTATTCAAAGACATTTTTAAACAATCTGCAAAATTATTATTGCCTTTTTTGTGAGGCTTCGAATCGACTTTGTGGCTTTATCTGTTGCTTTATGCTAATATTTGCGGGTGGAGGTGGCCTTCTGAAGCCGGCAATAGACGTGGATATTGAATGGCGCCGGAAGTACCGACGACGTCATCGCTAAAAATAAAATCTCGTTTTTTTCTTACCGATTGATTATCAAATTAGCTGATCGAACTGCAGCGCGGTGTCATCGGTATATAAGATAATTTGATAATTGGTTATTTAATAAATTACTTGGCGCCGTTCATTTGGCATTCGTGCCCAACACTTTGCTCCTCTTTCCTCATTTGCATATCGACTTTGATCAAGACCCTTCCAACTCAACCTGCTGGACTTGCAAAAACTCAAATACGATATTGCGCAATGACTACATTTTATTATGGAAAATACCAAATGCTTACTCCCCAAATTGCATTCCAGCTCTAAATTTTAAATTATATATATATTGTATAATAAATACAGCTGTTTTCAAAACTTCGATTTTATGTATTTTAACACAAGAATTATATAGACTAACATACATGATCTGGCCAACAAAACGCCATTCAAGAATCAGTTGGAAGTGTCTTCTCATCGTACCCCAACTATCAATTTTGTATCTCAAGCTCAAACCTCTATTCGTTAAGCCGCCGGCATAGTTATCGGTCTCTGACCCACCTGTCTGCCAGCAAATATTCTCAATCGTTTTCGATTTTAGCTACATTAATACATACATGTTTTCGCTAAACTTAAATATACACATATAGTTAATTATTAAGTTTTATGACTTTGTTATTTCACAAACAATTTACTAAATGTCAGGGTAAATTTAAAAATATTATATTATTTTATTTATTCATTCCATTTGATACTTTTTCGATTGTCGCAAATTTTGGCTCCGATAATGATTTTTCTATTTTTGTTATTAGTATTATTTATAAAAGATAGTATAACTACTAGCTTCCCGGCAAACCTTAGTACCTCTAGCAGTACCAGAAACTGGAAAAAACAACTGTCTTACACATTTATTGCGAATTTAACATTTAGGTAAATGTTTGCATAAAAAGAAAATCTATTCTTTAAATAATATATGCGATGCGTCTATAAGGAACTCGGCCGATGAACATCGCGAAGAGCAACAAGTTTGAAGCTGACGTCGATACTTAAACAAGTATTCAGCTGGGGCAATAACCGATCCATTACCCAGCCAGCGGCTTTAGATCAACTCACAACTCAAATATTTCATCCGCTAAAATGCTACAAAATAAATAGGTGTTTCGTCACGCATAACTTATCGTAAGCGGCCAAATCAAAAGCTAACAAGCAATGTTCTATCTCTCTGAAATGTATTAATAATTGCGCGTATTTTAGTGTGAATGCGGATACTAAAATAGACAGACAAATATTTGGCCGTTACGATAGCTGTGAGCTAATTGGATTCGTTTATGTTCTCGAGAACGAGTTCGATAGTTCTTAAATAATTTCTCTGCTGAAACCAAATACCTATGTTGAGTGGCGAGAACGAACATCAATAACCGGTCCCTCCTTCCCGAGTTCCCTAACTCGGAAAGTTGAAGAGCTTGTCGAGTTGGATAGTTTTGCATAATCACTTCATAAGCGCACTACTTTGCATACAAGACAAGTTGAATTATGTGCCCGTATAGAATCTATCCATTGTTCTAAGCATGATCCCACCTCGACGACGGTGTATAAAAGGCCCGTCGCAAAGTATCAGGATTCAGTCTCAACCATTAGCTGTTCAATACACACATCTCTCGAATTCACAATGCGCTTCCTCATCGTGCTTTGCTTGTTTGGCGCCGCATGCGCCCAGTATAATTACGGACAGGGAATCGACACCGGCTCCGCCAGCAACATCCTTCCGAGTGTTGCATATGATGAGTCCAGCTACGGCGGCGCCGAGAGCAGACCCGGCGCATCCTATGCTTCATCTGGTGGTGGTCTTAACAAGGAGTTCTACACATTCGAGGCCAATGAGGAGGATTTCAACGATCCTGCGGCCAGCGAGAGAGTCCTAAACAGTGTCGACAGGGGTCTGCGCGTGGTCTTCATCAAGGGCCCCGAGAACCGTGGCCTGGAGAACGCTGCCCTCGCTCTGGCCAAACAGGCCGCCGAGCAACAGACTGCCATCTATGTGCTCAACAAGCAGACCGACATCGGTGACCTGGCCAACAAATTCAATGCCATCCGCCAGAACTCCAACGCCAGACCCGAGGTACACTTCGTCAAGTACCGCACGCCTGAGGATGCCGCCAACGCGCAACGCGCCATTCAATCCCAGTACGATTCCCTGGGTGGAACTACCCAGAACATCAACGGCGGCATCGCCCCAGCCATCAACTTTGCATCCCGTACGCCCGTCTCACAATCTATCGTTAATTATGGCTCCCAAAGCGGGCCCAGCGCTTCCTACTTGCCAGCGAACATCGTACGCCGTCTCCGTTTGCGCTAGAAGAGTAGTCCATTAAAATTGTTCCGCCGATGACGCTGGACTGGTTATTGTTTTTGTTTCCTACATTTTATAGACGAATACGCAATAAAATCGACCAAATGAATTAAACCTAATATTACAATCATTTCGTTTTTGTCTTTTCTTCGCATACATATTTGCCCCTGTGTGCAAAAATATTGAATTTTTATGCTCACGATTTTGATTTTTATCACTTTCCTTATAATAACGTTTATGCAAAGCTGAATTATCGCAACAGGCGCCGAGACAAAAGACCAACGCAGCTTATTTTTATGCGGAAAAACATTTTGTGACATCGCCGCATTGTATTCAACGAGAAGCCACGCTAACAGCCTCGAAGATAAGCTTGTATAAATATTGGACGCTAACGCGGAATTGGACAGAAACCAAACAAGCCTCGAAGCAATAGAATCTAATCAGCAGAATCCAGGATGCGTGCTCTCATCGTAAGTTTTTGCGGACTGTTGCCCAAGGCCAAGGATATATTAATGGACTAATTCTCTCCGTCATGACAAAAGGTTGTGTGCCTGATCGCAGTTGTCTGCGCCGATAAGCTCGGCTACAACTACCAGCCGGCTGGACAGTCCGGCTCAGGATTATCTTTGAATCCTGGCAGCGGAACTGGGGCAGGAATCGGCGGCGACTCGCTTAGCGGCTTCGAGAGTAGACCAATTGGACTTATAAGCGGAGGACCAAGTGAATTGGACTCCAATCTAGGCGGAAGCAACATTGGAGGCGGAAACATCGGTGGTCTGTCTGGTCTTGGTGGCCTCTCCAGCAATAACCTCGGTGGTATCTCCGGTGGCAACCTTGGTGGTATCTCCGGTGGCAACCTCGGTGGTAATTTAGATGCGCCAGTCTCGTATAATGCCCCTGCTCCAGCTGCTGAATTGCAGAAGGAGTTCTTCACCTACACCGCCAACGAACAGGACTTCGATGAGCCACAAGCTCTGGAGAAGGTATCCAGCTCTCTGAACAAGGGACTGCGTGTTGTCTTCATCAAGGGACCCGAGAACCGTGGCCTGGAGAACGCTGCTCTGGCTCTGGCTAAGCAGGCCGCCCAGCAGGAGACCGCCATCTACGTTCTGAACAAGCAGGCTGACATCGGAGATCTGGCCAGCAAACTGAATGCCATCCGCAGCAACAACAACAACAAGCCCGAGGTGCACTTCGTGAAGTACCGCACTCCTGAGGATGCAATCAACGCACAGCGTGCCATTCAATCACAGTACGATCAGCTGGGTGGTAGTTCCAAGGCTCTTGATGGTGGTGTTGCCTCCTCGTTAAACTTCGCCTCTCAGGCACCAGCGCGCCAAGTTACTGCTCAGACCCCCGACAACTCGTACTTGCCCTCATCGGTCTTCCGTCGCCTGTAAGTAGATCGTTTTGTACCACGACAGCTTTGTTAGTTCTAAGGACTGCTTGTTAAATATTTCTGTTACTTGTTGATTACATATAAATGAATAAAACATTTTCAATTTTTAAATTTTATTTTATGAAGTAATTTATACTAAAAGCCTTCATGAAATATTAATTGAGGACCCTTAGGATTATTGTTTTATAAATATGTATACTTCAATAGAAGAGTAATCTGATATCAAACTGGAATTCTTGACCATCATATACCGTATATACGTACAATATATACGTAGTTTATAGTGTCTGTAGAATTTTTATCTGTCCACTGGATGATTGTGGACAATTTCATGTGACTACGTACTTCTGTATACCATGGCCAGCTAAAAATATCATCATATCATTATTTTCGAACTAGAATCGATGGGGAAATCCTCTTCCGAGTAAGCTTATATACAATCATAAATTATATTGTTTCTTGATTGTGGTATAGGAAAATTTGATTCGAATTTTTCAGAATAGTCAGTTGTAATGTTGCTAATGATCTCTTAGTTCAGATAATATGGGACGATGTTATGAAATTAACAAATGAGTATATTTGTTATGATTCTTTGATTGTCTGGCTTCCTCGTGCTGTTTAAATAGTATTGGGGAGAGACTGGCAGCTCCGAGAGAGTGCCAATACTTTAAATACTTTAATGCTTACTGAGAAAGAAATGCACATGTGATGTTGAATGTAATTCAGGTATTCCTGAGTGATTGTGAAGGGGCCACTTATGCCCTTCGCATAGGGGCGCAATAATTGAAAACAGGGAAGCTGCTGTTGAGCATGATAGAACGCTCAGTTTAAGAAAGAGGAATACTATTGGAAAAACACATTGACGAAGTCAACAGACTGGAAATTCTTTTTGGGCACAGTTGTAAGGTTCTATGTAAGAATGGAAGGCTATCTATAGACGTTATTTTATGAAATGTAATGCAAAAATACTTATTTGATATTTATATACATATATTTATATAATAGCTTACCAAATAAATTTTATAATTTCTGGACTTGAAAAAATATTTCTTCGTTTATTATTGCAAATCTTAACAGAATGAAGTGAGGAAAAATTGAACTGAACCAGCTTACCGACACAGAAATGGAGTACAGTCATTAATAATTAGAATCTAATATGGTAAGACCATCGGAGATTATAATATTAGCTATGAGCTCATTTTTGAAAATGGTGCCTTTTCGGTTTCATCTTTGACTGTACTTCTAAAATATGACTTGCTGTCATACCATAAATCAATATCATCAAATTTGCTTAATCAAAATTCCTATAAATGACGCTAAAATAGATGTCCTACATAAAACAAGCTTGTAGCCTTGCCGAAATATTTAGGAAAAACATTTATTTTATATTTATAATAGATAATTATGACCCATCTTTATAGCATCAATATGCATATAAAGTGTGTTCAATGTGCTCGCCACATATTAATTTGATAATTTTATATTAATTCTTGTAAAAATTATTGAATAAAAAACTCGAAAATTTGAATAACCTAAAACAATCAGCCGCAGTCACAGCCATACTCGCAGTCTCAGTCTCAGTCTCAGCCGCAGTCGCAGCTGTTGCCCATTGAAACGCAACAAAAATTCCAAATCGACCATAAAACCCAAGAGCTAAAAAGCTTTGTAGGCGGCAAAACACAGTGGCATCAAAGCGATTTCTATGCAAGCGACACCAAGGCGGCAGTTTTGTTTTATCAGCCTCGAAGATGGATTTGTATAAATAATAAAGACTGCTCCAAGCAGAAGTCAGAAGCAGATCGTGACTTGAAGTAGAAGAACCAAGAAACATCTATTTGACATTAAGATGCGCGCTTTTATTGTAAGTACAAAGGATCTGCAGCGGGACAAAGAAGGATTATCTCTCCCCTTTCTTCTCTAAATACTAAATATAGGTTATGTGCTTGGTGGCTGTTGCCTGCGCCGATAAACTGGGATACAACTACCAGCCGGTAGGACACTCCCCCTCAGGACTTTCGTTCAAGCCTGGCAACGGAATTGCAAATATTGGAAGCATCGACGGCAGTGCCTCACTTAGTGGCTTGATCAGCGGCGGCGGTGGTGGTGGCAGCGGCGGTCTGACTGGATTAGATTCTGGTCTTGTTGGCAACATTGCCAACATTGGCAACATTGGCAACATTGGCAACATTGGCAACATTGGCAACATCGGCGGCTCCGGCGGTCTTCAATTGCCAGCAGGTCCAGTCTCGTACGAAGCCCCTGCCCCAGCTGCTGAATTACAGAAGGAGTTCTTCACCTACACCGCCAACGAGCAGGACTTTGATGAGCCACAAGCTCTGGAGAAGGTATCCAGCTCTCTGAACAAGGGACTGCGTGTTGTCTTCATCAAGGGACCCGAGAACCGTGGCCTGGAGAACGCTGCTCTGGCTCTGGCTAAGCAGGCCGCCCAGCAGGAGACCGCCATCTATGTTCTGAACAAGCAGACCGACATCGGAGATCTGGCCAACAAACTGAACGCCATCCGCAGCAACATCAACAACAAGCCCGAAGTGCACTTCGTCAAGTACCGAACTCCTGAGGATGCCGCCAACGCACAGCGCGCCATTCAATCACAGTACGATCAGCTGGGTGGTAGTTCCAAGGCTCTTGATGGTGGTGTTGCCCCCGCCTTGAACTTCGCATCCCGCGTTCCAGTGCGTCAGGTGGTTCCTCAAAGCCCCGACAACTCATATCTGCCCACATCAATCTTCCGTCGTCTGCGTCGTTAAATTAATATTTAGATTAATTATATACTGACGAATGTTGTGAACTTTATCATCGCCCATTGTTGTTAACTAATGCATAAATTGCAAAAATAAATATGAAATAATTTTAGAACGAAATTGAATTTGTTATGAATATTTAATGGGAAAACCAAAACATATCAAATATTAATTTGAATATGAGCTTATATCAAGAATTATTTTACATGTAAATAATTCTATTTCTAAGGCTACATAATTTATGGAATTTAAATGAGTGGAGCTTCGGGCTTTATATTTATCAAAAGTATAGAACAGATGGCAATTATCCAAGATACAACGAATTTATAACAAATACATTGTATTTAATACCTCGAATTCTGAAGTGGTTGTAAAATTTTTAATTCCATTCATTTATGTCTATTTATGTCAAGTGAAGAATGATGTCTGATACTACTGGAGGTCGTCATAAACCGTTAGCTGACCTGATTTTTATTGTCACCTTGCTGGGCTCCAAACACAATTAGAAAGGAACCTTTAGAGTCTCGCACGCATAAACAAAACCCAATCATAGGCTTGTGGAGCTCTCAAGATTTACGTTTGACCAAAAACCTGTATGCTATAAAAGCAAAAGAAGAAACAAAACAAATACAATCATTAATTTTATTGTGCTGACGATCACTTTTTTGTTAATATCATTATATTAATATGCGATTCTGTATATCCGAAATATAACGAAAAAGTCCATCATTTTGAGTTAGCTGAATTTTATGCATAAATTATAGCCCAATTATGGGTGAATCACGATCAGCCAATCGCCAATCGGAAACAGACGCGACAGCGTCGGCATCGGCGGCACGATTGAAGCTGTTCAAAACAATGTGTTAAATGTGTTAAGAGCGAAATTATGTTAACAGATTAATAGCATTCCAAAAAACACGCTGGCCAATCACGACTCACGAATCTTTGTCGTCGTCGTGGTCGTGGTGCAGTCGTCGTCCGACTCGGATCGGAGTCGGGGTCTTCCGCTAGCGAATGGCGAGCGGACGCATCAATAATTGGCACAAGAGAGCGAGACGGCTTAATTCAGTTAACCATCAACTGGGCTAAATATAGCTGTTGGCAGCGTTGGCGGTATAAAAGCTATGCTAATATTGTCTTAGCCACCATTCTAGCAGAACAGTAGAGAGCGGCAAGATGCGAGCTTTGATAGTACTCTGTCTAGCGGCAACGGTTAGTGCCGCTCGCTTGGGCTATAACTACCGGCCCGGTAGCACGGCCATCGTTACAGACGCCATTGACACTAGTGGTGTGGGATCACGTCTAATATCTGGCCCCGTATCTGGTCTGGGCGGCCCAGTGCGGTCGAATGTTGTGCCACAAGCCGGCATTCATAAGGAATTCTTTTCGTTCCGTGCCAATGAAGCGGACTTTGAGGATCCCGATGCGGCGCGGAAGATTGCGGCTGCGGTGAAGAAGAACGTGCGTGTCATCTTCATCAAGGCACCGGAGAATCGTGGCTACGAGAACGCCGTTCTGGCTCTGGCCAGGCAGGCTGCCGAGCAGCAAACAGCTATTTACTTGCTCCACAGGCAACCCGACCTCAACGAGCTGGCCAACAAGTTCAATGCCGTGCGCCAGAATGCCAATGCCAGACCCGAAGTGCACTTCGTCAAGTACCGCACCCCCGAGGATGCAGTCAATGCACAGAAGGCTATCCAGAGTCAATACGACTCGCTGGGCGGCACTAGTCAAAATATCAATGGTGGTATAGCCAATGCCCTAAACTTTGCATCGCGCTCCTCTTTGCCTGCACGCGAGGGAGTGATCCAGGAGCCCGACAGCAACTACTTGCCATCCTCAATTCTGAATCGCCTGCGCCATAAAAAGTGAACTTAGTCAAATTTTGTAAATAATTAGGAAATGTTAAATATTGATCGATTTGTTAAATAAAACTATTAGAATTGGTCTACTTTTTAATTTAAACGACGTTTTGTTCTTAAAATACAGACTAAAAGAAGAATGTAATAATGAGAAGGCGAAGCAAATTGATTTTGATGTTATTTATTACGTATTTTTGTCGTTTGATAGTAACGTTTGATAGTTAGTATAACAATTCTACAAAAATTATAAATTTATCTATCGCAGAACCAACTGTCATTCATTTATAATGTTTCTTTATGTAGAGATATACTCATATAGTAAAGGCATTCTTCTTATTTTTTTCTGTTTTGGGAATTCGGTTTGAGTCCTATTAATATTACCGATTATAGGGGTCTCTTCATATAATGCTTATATGTATTAATATATTTAGTTTATTTGAGATATGTTAAGGTCCAGATTTATTTAACTATATCCAATGTCAAGACATTACCAATGCTTTTGTTTGCAAACAAAGTGTTTGTATTTTCTTATTATGAAGTACGGTAAGGCTGAATCCCAGCTCACTTATATATAAACCTTTATAATTTAAAATATATACATATATTTAGATTTATAATATATTTCGGTGCAAAGCACTTATATATCTGATGGTAAAACTGAAGCAGTCATATAAATAATCTTAAGTCTTTAATATATATGTATATATAATATTTATATCAAATATACTAAAATTGAAACACAAATTTTCGAACAATATCCCTGTATTACTGGCAAGTATACGATGCAGTAAGTGAGTTTCAACTAAGTTTTACTAATGATATATGAACCAAATATTTGCAAAGTATTTCAGAGCCACAACTCTGTAAAAAAATCGAGAAATGTGAGTTTCTGTATATGATAAAGCTTTTACGTTCGATATAAAATGTAGGAGAGGGAATTTATTTAAGCATTATTCAACAAAAACTAGGTTTAAAAATCAGTCAAAGATCGCTGTCATTATCATTCATATGATCTAAATCTAATTGTAAATTTAGACACGACGGAAAATCGAGGTGGGCAGGTAGGAATTATCGGGCGACTTGGCGTTAGGCTGACGCACTGGACCCTGGGAAGCGAAGTTCAGAACGGGAGCAACACCTCCGTTGTGAGACTGGGAAGAGCCTCCCAGCTGATCGTATTGGCCTTGGATGGCGCGCTGTGCGTTAGCGGCATCCTCAGGAGTGCGGTACTTGACGAAGTGCACCTCGGGCTTGTTGTTGTTGTTGCTGCGGATGGCATTCAGTTTGTTGGCCAGATCTCCGATGTCAGCCTGCTTGTTCAGAACATAGATGGCGGTCTCTTGCTGAGCGGCCTGCTTAGCCAGAGCCAGAGCAGCGTTCTCCAGGCCACGGTTCTCGGGTCCCTTGATGAAGACAACACGCAGAGCTTTGTTCAGAGAGCTGGATACCTTCTCCAGAGCTTGTGGCTCATCGAAGTCCTGTTCGTTGGCGGTGTAGGTGAAGAACTCCTTCTGCAATTCAGCAGCTGGAGCAGGGGCGTTGTACGAGACTGGTGCATCTAAATTACCACCGAGGTTGCCACCGGAGATACCACCAAGGTTGCCACCGGAGATACCACCGAGGTTGCCACTGGAGATACCACCAAGGTTTCCTCCGGAGATACCACCAAGGTTTCCTCCGGAGATACCACCAAGGTTTCCTCCGGAGATACCACCAAGGTTGCCTCCGGAGATACCACCAAGGTTGCCTCCGGAGATACTGCCGAGGTTATTGCTGGAGAGACCAGTAAGGCTTCCACCACCACCTCCAATGCTACCACCTCCAATGCTACCACCAGGGCCGAAGGACAGGCCGGAGTCGGAGTGGGACGCTGGCTGATAGTTATAGCCCAGCTTGTCGGCGTAGGCAACTGCCACAAGGCACATAACCTGCACGCAGAAAACATGATTGAGGTAATCCTAAATGCGACTCGTGTTCAGCTCCTGGATACTTACAATGAATACACGCATCTCGAGTTTTACTGAAGTTCTTTGAGTTTAACTGCTGGGCTGTATCTGACGTTTGGAACACCATTGCGTCTACTATTTATACGAAAAGCACCGAACTGTGTCACTCGACTGCGCTCAAGTTCATGCAGAGACCGAACCGCGATGGTCGGGGCTGCTGCTTCAGCAGCTGCTGTTGTGGCTGATGTCGTTTAGTTGTTATTGTTGTTGATAAATCAGCATCTGCTGCCCCTCTCGATGCTCGATGATCGAAGTATTTAGCATGAACTTCTTTTGCTGCTTTTGTCTACTGATTGAACAGCGAGCCCTGAAATACGAGCCAAGCGGATAAAAACAATGCCAGCAATGTCAACGTCGCCGCGCACCTCTACCAGGCCTATTCTTGCCAATATCGCAGTCTGCACTATGCAAATGAGGTACAGCCCTTGCTCAAGAGCAAGTCGCATTGGTAAACCACCTGGGGTCTATGATCGACCAGGCTCAGCGGCAGTATTGGCATTGCCATTAACAAAACGAGTTTAGTTAATATGGTATGTTTCATTATGATTTCAATAAAAGAAATTATTTTCTTCATACATATTTGTATGCAAAAAATGTGGAATGGCGTCGCTCGACGTTGATACCCAGCTTGGCTCGGATTGGCGGCGCATCAAAACAAGTTCGAGGTGATTTTTAAAATTCCCAGTCGGTTAAGTATTTATTTTGAGATAGTCTGGTGCGAAGATTTCTAGTTTGGAAATTCCCCATCGTTTATGGTGGCTGGTTTTGGCATGAATTTGAATCTTTGCAGTAATATTTGGCGAGGGTCCCCTCAAAATCTATCGAGTTACAATCAAAGGAATGTGTGTGGAAAATAAAACAATGGCCCCACCAAAGCTCAGACCCACAAACAGAAATAAATATTCGAATGAATCTTTTGAGCTTTTTTGCGCATCCGTTTAGCCCTCAAAGTTGTTTGTCATTTGCTCTTTGCTGTTTGCCTTATAGGCAATTGGCCAAAATGTAAGCCATAAAGCTAACAAGCGTTGCGACCTTGACGTTTTAACTGTTCGCCACCTGTGCGCTGTGCGAGCGTAATCAGCTGGCGCCAGGCGACGACCATTTAATCTGATCAGCGATTATCACGTTTTCATCATGCTTTATTGATATCATAAAAATTATTGTTTTTGACTCTTTGAGCCCTGCTATAGATAAATAAATGCCAACAACATATTTGAAATTGAATCCATTTGCATAATAAAATGCTTTCAGCATTAAAATTCGAGAGATCCATAACTAAGATAACTGAATAGATTTGCAAATCATCGGCGCCTCAAAGATGCATATCAGAGATAACTTTAGCTATGACTAATCATAGATTGGACTCTCTAGCATAGCATATGTGTATATATATAAGCGTCTTTCGTTTATAACGAGCTGGCTAGGCCTCAGATAGCCTAAGCCTCTGTTAATGGAGTGTGTAAATTCTTTTGTGATTCTCATCAATTTCTCTTTCCATTCATGAATTTGCTAATAGTTTTTTGCCTTTGACCACATTGGAGAAGTTGTCAATCCGGCCCCGGAGGCGCAGGCACAGCCCAAACCTAAAAATAATTTGCCTTTGTTTTGTTTATGGCCCCGCCCAGACCTCTGAGCCTCTCTGCTGCTGCGCTGCTCTCGGATGGTATGCTCGGTATTTTGACTGCTGCTGCGGCTTTGGCTGATGCTGATGCGGCCGCTGCCACCGCCTAGCGCTGGTGGCAATGCCATATGCAAACTAATGTAAACATATTAAAATAAACCAGCTACAATTTCAAGGTCTCGGGCGCCACACGCTCATAAAAGATGCACGCAGCCCCAACATAAAAACTAAAACACAACAAAAACTGAAAAGAAGAGAAAAACGTAAACATAATAAAAAAGCAGCAGAGGGCGCCTCACACACTACAAAAACTCCAACAACAACTAGAATTGATAATAGCCGTTGGACAACTTCGCAGCATCAATAAATGAATAAAATGTGGCCTAGTCCGGGACAGAGCTGACAGAAGCGTTTTATATTAATGTCCCACCAGCCAGACGGGCTAATCGATCTATTTTATCGAAGCGCTTATCAAGCCTTCAACTGCGAGAGCACAGCCAGCCGCGAATAATAATCAATGAAAAATGCATAAGTATATTTCTATAGACATTTATTAAATGTCATTTGAGCAGCGGCATTTGGAGCCTTCATTTGTTTTGTTTTGTTTTGTCTGTTTTTTTTTTTTTGTTTTGCACATTAGTGAAAATTTTAATTACCGCCTTGCTATAAATTGGAGCATTAGTGGCTTCTCTAAATTCTCGAGTTTATCTAAAAAAATTGCAAATCTGCTGTCATTAGTTGCCGCCGGTTAAACGGGTTTGTTTAGTTCTTTCTTCGAATTCGCATAAATGTTTGAGCTGCCGCCAGCTAAGGACTTCTTTTGAGAACGTTTCCGCATGCCACGAAAAGAAGAAAAAGAAAAAAACCAAAGTATTAAACAACATCAAAGTGGACTTAAACAAATGCAAATTTGTCAAGCTTGGCTCGCAAATAAATTATGGCAATTATTGCAAGCTACGAATAAAACCCCCACAAGAGAAAAAAAGCAAGAAGTTAAGCTCATAAAATATCAAATTTTAATAACTCGTCACCTATAAAGAAGAAACATCAAATCAAATTATTGGCAATTTACATATCTCTGGCCAATTTATTTGTCAATTTGCCATAACGGTCGAAGTATTTTGTGTAAACAACAAAATATCGACAACAACACCAGCCGATTGCTGGGCAAACAGGCGTCAAATTATTTTTCAAATAGATGGGCATCAAATAAATGAGACTGGAGCAAGTGGTAACGAACATTTTATTGCTATAAATCAGGCATAAAAGATTCCACAAATAATTGAGAGAAACGTTCAAATCGAATGCTTTTACACAACTAATCATACTCTGTATGCGGCCTAATAACCAACTGAAGCACCTTCACGTAAAAAAGCACCAAATGGCTGCGCATAAATTCGCAGCTCATTGCGAGTGTCCCAGCGCCCACAAGTAGGCAATAACTTATTTTTGTTGCCTGCTTGAGGACACAGTCTTGGGCATAATCGCGTCTAAGAGCATCTTGGCAGCTAGTACGGGGTCCATGCCATGTTTAGCTTACACATGTGGGCTGCTTTTTATTTTAATTGCGAACATGCCTACACATATTGCCCACGCATAATGTCCTCGTGGTGTTATTCACGAAGCGGCGGCCCTTTCAAACTCATTTGCGCGTAAGGATTGTAGCCAAGTGCTGTGCAGTGCTGTCAGAGCCACTGCCAGCACCACCACCACCACCAACACCACAACAACAACAACAAATGTGTAATGACAACAACTACATTGACAAGCAGCCAGCGACTTGCATGTGCAAATTGTCGTTTAATTTATTAAGCAGCGAATACGACGGCTTTTAATATAAACATACAAAACATTAATTACACACTCACACACCCGCACACAAAGTTGTGCAAATGTTCTGTAATTAGAAAATAAAGCACCCACTCGCACACTCACACACACGCATGCACATACATACATACACACATACATGTGCGCGCACTGTCATAAATTTGGACCACAGGGCCTAGGCTTCATGAGAGATCTGCCTAGTGGAGTGAGCGTAGTGGCGATAAAAACAAAACAACATGGCACAACTAATCTCCCAGCGGAGAGCATCGGGTAAGGTTGCTGCATTTGGCCGTTGGCCTCAGGTTGAAAAGCGGGTGAGCAAGCTAGACAACTTTTGGTTTCGTCTATCACCTGGTTTGTTGGCCTTTTCGAGGCGCGCACACCCGCTATGAATTTTATGACCAGATTGAACTTGAAGCTGGGGCCACAGCTGATTTGCATTTCTAATGAATTCAATGCATTGGAAAAGCTACAGGCCAATCGACAGCACTTTAGCACTTTAAGAACACAAGTTCCGAGAGAATGGTTATATGTTAAGCATAAAAAATACTGAAAGTGCACGGAAGTATATTCTAAAATGCCAAGACAACTGGAATTTATAGCAAATACATAAATCTCTTGATTTAGAAATCACAATATGTTAAAATAAATTAGTTTATCTTATATATATATATATATATATATATATATATATATATATATATATATATATATATATATATATATGTATATACATATTTACCTCTTCATTTAGAAATCATATTATAACTAATTTCAATAAGTTAATCTCTAATGAAATTAGTTGTCACACAGGTTACATTTAATTTATGTACACCTCTTTTATAGGCCGCAAAATGGCAATTGTAACATTTTCACATATTCAGCAACCGATGATTTGTTGTCATTTGCAGTGAAGATACGACAAATTAAATTAAATTTCCATTTAAATGAATTAATTGTGAAAATAAATGGTAATGTCGACACTGTTTAGTGTCAGTCTCGCCGCTTGCCGAAAATATTATTGTTGCATTTTATTTACTTGGCCAAAATTATGCTAGATACATAACGAATTCATGCTGTGCCAGCACAATTACTGAGGACCGCCCACAGTGAATTTTCATTGTTTGTCCGTTGACTGAAATACGCATTTTAATCGTGCTCCCCCCATCTCTCTCTCTCTCTCTCTCTCTCTCTTTCACTCTATCTATTTCTATCTCTTTAAGTGCTTGACAAGTTCTTTGCTTAATGTTTTTTGTAGCGTGTTTTGCTGCAAGTGAAAGCACACGGTGCGTATACTTGATGCGAGCTAGCTTGTGCCTCTGAAATGTTCGTATTGAGTATTCTCTTTCGGCGCTGTTACTTCTGCTCACTATATGGCTCACCCACAGCTGCTGTTTATGCGCCGTACATGACAATGAGCTGAGGATTCATTCGGAAGCCCAACAATATCGCGCTCTGCCCACACTCGTCACGTCTAGAGGCTTCGGGTGAGAGGACCTGCCCGCGCAACCTACTGAGGCGCATATTAAGTGCTGCCATCATATAGTTATATCAAAAGTGACTTTGGCACGTGTGCCGCTCATCCGGCTGTCCGTCCACTTGACATCAGCATCTCCCGCCAGCCGTTTGATGTGCAGCCGATTGAAGGTGTCCAAAATGGAAAAACTAGCAAACGATGTAATAACAATTCCTGAAACGTTGTTGCTGCCGTTGCGATGTTGATCTTCGCGCGGTTTAATCAATCAGCAAAGCGTTGCACGTGTCTGTGTTTGACCAACCGCACGCGCTTCTAAGTCTGCTTAATTTATGATCTGGGTCAGTGGCAAAAATATGGAAATCGAGGCTTCACCGGGGGTTACTGATGAACGATTCATAAATTCTTTGCCTAGGTTATGATATTAATATGAGCAGCGCCAAATACCTCTAAGATATTTTTTTATTCTGTTTTTTTTTTTCATCGTACGTGCACAGGTGACATAGCTGTCAGTAGCTACTGCCATACTACCACCACCGCGATGACAGTTATCTATGCGTACCGAGTATATTGGAAGCGCAGGCATGGCAGGCAGTCAGGAAGGCAGGAAGGCAAGAAGGCAGGAAGGCAGGCTGATATGTTTGGATATTTTTTGCTCTATCAATATGCTTCGCCCAGGGTCACAGTTGGCTTCAACGTATTTCAGAGTGCGTCACGTTTCAAATTTATTACGCAAAATATTCTTCAATTTAGCGCGGCTTCCTTGTCTACGCTCGTAAACACCTCACCGCGACAGCGCTGACATTAGGCAAGCGCCACATGCTGACAGCAAATTTCAGTTTAAGTGGAGGCCAAGTTCAGAGCAGAAAAAAAAGAAAATAAATTATGAAAACAAAAAAATAACCAAAAAACTGGAACTGGTATAGATGACTTTCTAATTGAGTCAGCATTTATCTAGAATGATAAAATATTGGAAGTTTCAACTTTTGTTGCGAAAAAAATGGAAATAATTTCCAGAATTCTTCGTATTAAATAAACGTTACAAGAAAACAATTTATGTAAAAAGCATACAGAATATAAAAAGATCTCTATAAAACACAGGCTTTTTGCCATTCAGCCAATTTCAGCTAATTCAGCAAATTGTGAATGCCTTGAAAGCGCGTACATGCTCTAATATTGTGAGAATGTAAGGCAAATAAAAAAAGCCATGGCAGAAGTCGCTTCTGCAAGAATTTGGCTGTGTGCGCATGAATGCCAGAGTGGGTGTATGAAAAGGTGTCGACTGCCGAGCAAACGCTTATCAATATTTGCACAGTTTCGGGGTGCGATTTTTTCTGGAGACTGCCTAAAAGGCAAATAAGAAATTCCAAAGTAATCAAAAACTCATTGTATTTCAGCTCTCGCTCTCTCTCTCTCTGTCTCTCTCTCTCTCTCTCCGTCTGTTTCTGTTTGAACGGCTGGCAGGCAACTATATTTTTATGGTCGTGCTTTGGTTATTGCAAATTGCAAAAGCAAAACGCCTTCGCACACATTGCCACTTAGCTTGGCATTCAATTGCCGTTAAGCTTTCCTCCAACAGAACTCATCCCACACACACACACACACATACACCCACACAGAGACACATGCGTTCAAGAAGAACAACAACAATAGCAACATTGACAACAAAAAGTACGCCTAACGCGCTCGCCACGCCCCGGAAAAGTTTTTAAAGAAATTTTCCTTTTGTGGCGAGAACATTTTTATGTTTATAGTGGGTGCAGCGGCATTGACACTTGTTACAAGTAGCCGCAACGCCATTTTGTATTTTGTTTTCGGCTTTCATTTTTGGTTACTTTTTTTGTATTTTGTATTTTCGTACTTTCGTATTTTGTGTATTTTCTGTGGTCGTTGAAGCGCTTTTCTATTTATTTATATGAAAACTTTGACTGGCAATTTGCGACTACATAAAAGAAATTTATTTTATGCGACGTTATTTTGTAAAGTAGCCACTTAAACCTAAAGCGCACCACCAGCACCTCACTACACCCCGCACCCTATGGCAGTGCTCATGCCCGATCTGACTGTACGTGACGCTGGCAACTTTAATAAGCAGTTTTAAAAAGCATTGTCTGCTTTTCGAGCGCCCCAGCACTCAGTTCAGCCAGTAATGAAACATCCGCTTGTCAGATTCGAAGATAAAGCCTCCGAATTTATTGCGCGCAGTGAATATTGCAGCTGCGATTGCGTTCGAATTTGTATTATTTGAATTTGATGTAGCTTTAAGTATTTGATAAGTGAATGCTCGAGATTGACAGACGGTAATGACTTTATTAATGGCATCTGAGACTTACTGCGACTTAGTTTGCGACGAGGACGACGCGGACGAGGAGAACAACGACGAGGACAGCGTTGATGGAAATGTATGTCTGTGTACAGAAAACTCGCTTCTCGATTGCTCAACCTGTTTGTCGTTAGGCACTTCGGGTTGTTGCCTTTGAGCGCAAGGTAAATATAAATGTATTGATCCAAGCAATTAGTGTTAATTGAGTAACTAAACAATATTTCAACATGCGTTCTGCCACATAAAAATAAAGCTAATGGCCGCACAATGACACCAAATTGTCGGTCGCTGTGGCCGTTAGTGTTTGTGTCTGTGTCTGCTGCCTGCTGCCTGGGCCGTTGTGTCAGTAATGGCATTAAAGGAAATGCCACAAGGGAATACAGAGTAAGTAAAGAGCATCATTAAGTTTTCCAACTGTCTCAATTATCCCTTAAACTTTCAAGCAAATGCGGGCGAAATTCAAGCTGAGGCACGAGCAGAACTTAAGCATCAACTAGTGTATGTCCAAGGTTAGTTGTCATAAATGCTACTAAATCAAAACTGCAAGCTGCTCACTTCAGATGGCTTGTTTAGCCCCTTGAGTTGCCGCAAACTCCACTTGTCTGGACTTGAGTTATAGCCACATTGATGTATTTTATGTGCGTGCTAGCTAGCTAGCCAGAGCTGCAACTTGAGCCGGGCATGATAAACAGGGACGTGCAGAGAAATGACAAGTACAATGGGGCGTACTTTATATGCAGACATGGACAGCAGATTGAGAGACAAACTGGCCACTGAATCGAATCAGAGTTCTTCTCAAAACACTCCCTCTCCTCTCTCTCCCGTTGTCAGCTAGACAAAAGCCAACCACTCTGGTTTCTGTTTAGAATGCAATGCAAAACTTTGCGGTTGCACAATTTAAAAACAACACCAAAATTGTAACAAAATGAATTTTTATGACATGCAAATGAATGTAATATTCTGTATATATATATATATGTGTGTCCGGCACACGCGGTCAAATGCAAATGTTCATTAAAGTTGTAAGCACTACTGTTTTTCCAACATGTTTGGCGTTGTCCATTTGTGCATAAATTATAATGCAACGCTAGAACAAAACCCAATTTAATTCTGTTAAAAATCGCTGAGAAGAGCTCCGCAGCCACGCACTAAGGTGACACATGTTCAATTCGTAATATAATAACGGTTTTATACATCTGCGCTACACTCCCTTGAGCGGGGCTTCAGTCACCCCCCAGGGCACACGCAGCTCTTAAAGGTGCGTGGGTGTTGCGCCTATTCATTCAGTGCGCACACGTGTATGAGTGACTGAATCAAAATATTCCGCATCAGGTAGGGAATCAGTGGGGCACATAAAACGTGTGTGTGTGTGGGTGTGTTCGTGTGGGTGTGTGTGCTGCGCACTTTGATTGTGCTAAGGCGCTTTAAAATCGTTTTCCGCAACCACTAAGAAAACCCAAACGATAAGACCCGCAAATAGACCTTACAATGTGACTGCCAAGTGCGCACTGGAAATGAGCTTGACTGAGGGCTCTCGATGTGAAGGGAACTTGATAAATGGAATTAAAAACTGAGAATTTATAACACTAATTTATATATATGGCGGTGCTTAGCAGATGAGCTCGCTGATTGGACGAGTCACTCGAGAGTGGAAATAGGCAAATATTTAACCGATGCATAAGCCTGAATTGAATTGCACTGACTTTTGTTCATATTGTAAATCACTTTGCACATTACCGATACAATTCTATTCTTTCTATAACAACATTTTACCACCCATATGTCATATAAATAACAGCAATTAGGACAGTTTGGGAAGCAGAAAGAGAAGCAAACATATAATTTATGAATGACATATAGGGGTAAGCTTAAATGGGTTATTTTTGCAAATTTCTACCGGAAGCAAGTGGAATTGGTTGATGTGCTTTGTAGCACGTCAAGAGCAGCTGCATGCAATTAAAAATAATTAAAAGCCAGGTGCAGGCCAAAGCAATGAAATATCTGGCAAGTCCTGGGCAAGGCCAAAGGCTGAAATGCATGCCTTTGAGTTGACGGCACATGCAGAATGTAACCGAGCTATGCCCAAGCTCAAGCCCATGGCCACGCCCATTGCAGCAGTGTTGCAACCACAGCTCCAACAATTTTGGCCCAAGAAAAACAAATGAATTTCATTTCCGGCAAATTTGTACTAGAGCAAAAAGATTGCTAGCCGCAAATGCCAGCGACGAAAACTATGAAAATTGCTAAACTTAAGTTCTCTGACAACTTATTTGTTAGCGTCGTGTAGCGTTGCGCCACGCCGCGTCGCGTCTCGTCGCAGCGCTGTAAAAGCCGCAACTAATTACAACAAAATTGTCATTAGTTTCAACTTGTCGGCCGCACAACGAGCAAAGTTTTTGTTCATGTTTTGCCACTTAGTTCCTGACCAGGCGGTGGAATCGGGGGAGGGTCGGGTTGGGATTTTTACTGTGGCAGCGTCGTCTTCGCCATTGCCATTGCCATTTTTTGCGCGTTTCCGTTTCCTCTGCCGATGCGCAGCCGTTTGGAACAGTGCCAGCCCAACATGCACTTGACTTTTATGGAAGCAACGGGAGCCAAACGACAAGAGCGGAACGGATACATTTATAGAGTCGTGCAGCCGGTATCCTGCAATTGAATGGCCACCCCTGTCTGACTGGCAACAGTTGGCATTGACCATATTAGCGTACCCGTGCCCATGCCCGTGGCCCTGCCTCTGCCATTCCGCAGTCGCGGAGGCGATGGGGACGGCAACGGCAACGGCAACGGCTAGTTGACAAATGAATTATGTTCAAAGAGAGGTGCAACAAGTTATGAATTTCTTGTTGCTTTGCCATGTTTCCCTTGGCCCTCAGCGCATAATAAATGGCAATTTAATTTTTTGAAATGCAATTACTTTATCAACTGCAAGCTTGTATACATATATGGTTTATTAGTTTAGCTAATTGGTCAACATTTATAAATATTAATTAAGCATCTTGACTTTTCTTTAGTTAACTATAACTATTTAGTATTTATTAGACATTTTACAACACATATATATTTTATAAATAATTATTCAATTTGTATCGACTGTATATTGATTAACCGATATATGTATATTCACTTCGCTTCAGCTGTTCTGTTCCGTTCTGTTTATTTCGTTTGGCTTCATGTAATTGGCATTTGACCTCAGAAACTTTCTATTTATGTTTGATTTTTGTTTACACTTTCATGCGGTGAGCTCGCTGTAATAACATAAGTAAATTAACTTGGTCATGGCTTTCTGTTCATGTAGAACTTGAATTTCTTGCGCTCTTTAAGGCACTTGCATACTTTAAGAGTTGGGCAATTTAAAACTTCGTTTCACTTATTTCATTTAATTTCGCTTTTGTTTCACTCGCCTTAATATGGGAGATGACGGCGCTCACTCGATCAACATGATTTATATGGCATACAAAAAAGTTGCCAAGCAGATGCAGTCGAGAATGGGCGAAGCGCTGCGTTTATCTGCACACAGCCGGCACAGTACACTGTGACCCATATAAGACATCTTAAAGTGGAAAGCGGGCTAAGAGTGTGCAACTGGAGGCATCTGAAATCAAACAAAAAGTTTAGATGCTGAAAAATGGGAATGGCGGCTGCTGCTGCTGCTGCTTACAAGACAAAGAATTGTCTTGCCCTGTGTAGGCACCAGTTGCAAAACTTCTTTCATCTTTGCCATGGCTCGCGTGCGAGGATAAGACGCACCGGGTACAATCCATCATTGCGAGCAGAGACGAGGAGGCGGGGAGTCATCAACATGGAGCAGCGGCAGCTGAGCTCGATCCACTTTGAGGAGGCACTGAGCGTTGCGACAATATTTTTCAATTTTCCTCAGCAATCGAGCGTTGATAACAAACTAATGCTGGTTGCAGTTAACTTTACGCTGATGCTGGAACAGTTGCCGTATAGGGAGGGGGAAGGGGAAACTTTTCCCGGCCACAACGACAAAGATGCCGTTTGAGTTCATTTGTGTTAGCAGAATGGCCAAATACGTATACGTCATGTATGCCGAACTGCACTGATTCCTGTTTGATGAGCCAGGGGAAGAAGCAATTGAGATAGTTGAAACTTTGCCAAAATACACACACACACACACACACACACATAAAAGTTGCACTTTTTCTGTTCTCATAAATAATCCGAAATGCTTTTGTAGCTATCTGTGTCCCGAGTGTCGAGTACTGGATGAATTTTCATTAATTTTCAATTCTGTGAACTTCAGGTTTCTTATTAATACATCGGCTCTGCTTACTGAGTGTTCTCTTGTTATTTAAATATTTTATCCCCGAGTTAAATTGTCAATGCTCCGATCCAGTTGCACTCAAAAGTGAACAAATGAAACTTTGTTTCGGAAAAATTTACATTAAAATGTGTTGATTGGCCTGTCGGTTCTTTTAGCTTTATACCAATTTCACTTTATTGGTTGTATTTTTTACACGATTATAGCGGCTTACAAAAAGGGAAATAATTATAAAAATAATGAAAATATCGCTTTACAGCTGCAACGCTTTAACGGAAGCGCTCATAGGCAAGACCTCAGCAAACCACATTCATCGGCAAAAGGGACGAACTGCCAAGAACATCCACTGCCGCTGGCTAAATAACCACATGTCCGTCATCAACTCATGCGTTTGGCCGCTCAATGCAACTGCTCTTGTTTTTGTTGTCCGACCATTGCGTTTATTAATGAGCGCACATCAGTCGATCTACCACAACGATGCAGCGACTGGCCCTTATCCAAGCTGAACATCATAGTATGCTATGCACTGTACGCACTCCTCGGCGGAGCTCTGTGAGCGATTGTGTGCAGCATCACGTGCTCATTTGAATCTGTGGTGGTCTCCGATAATCACAAACCAAATGTATGCAAATTGCGCCCGCAATGCTCTTCTTCTTACTGCAGTTGCCAACCAATTTAATCAGATTTTTTCCCAGTTGGTCCGACGATAAAGCGCTCGAATGCCAACAATTGGCAGACACGGTCTGACACACACACACACATACACATGTGAGTGTGTACATGTAAATGCAAATTAATTAACTGAAGTTCTGCTTGGCAGGAATGCAATTAAAGGAATTTAATATAGCGCAATTGAAGGATATTTCACAGTCAATGTCGTGAATGCCCTGCTGCGATTCGCGCAAGATATTTCGGTTAATTATTGTGTTTCCTGCTGATAAGATTCAGCAATTCATTAATGATCAAACATGTATATGTATGTCTGTATTCCCTTAATTTCCCGTGCTCAAAAAGTCTGTAAAATTTCGGTTTCATTGATACTTAAAGCTTATATAAATCAGTTTGAATATGTGGTATTTTGCTGATATTAAGTCTGTTAAAGGCATAGCTAATGAGATCTTCAATTGCACAGTAAATTATGTTAATTGCCTTGTTCTTTTGTGTATGTCCATGTCCGATAGCCCGAATCAAGTGAAACTTAGTGCTTCTGGCTTTGGCCTCGGTTGAATTCGTTAACTATGCGAAACAACTGCGCAAATACAGATAAAGTTGAGCCCTGCGGCTTGCCCTTACTAATGCCAGCACTATTTCTAGCAATTTTGGATCTCTTTGGTTATGTGTTGGTCTTTGCATTTCGACTTCACTTAAAGCACCCAAGTTTGTTAATGCGAGTACGTGAGTGTTGTTCAGATTGACAGACACTTACAATGGCACCACCTGCTACATGCTTCAGCTCAGTTCATCGATGCGGCATCATCACATCGTGCCACAATACTAAGACAACAACTGAGGCATCGCGTGGTATATTCTCCTTTCAAGTCGCCTAATTCAAATGCTTGCCGGCAGCGTGAGCTCCCAGCTCATTGTTGATGTGCGAACTTCAATATGACGGACAGCCCAACTTATATAACCTGGGTCGGGCGTCATTGTTAAGAGCTCGCTCACTCCGGCGCAGGTCAGTAATTGTAGGGAGCATCAATACGAACTGATAGTTGGGACAGTATTAATAAATTCTGCACGTACTGGGCCGCCCATATAAATCTGTTTCGAGCTTACCCTTATCCTTGAAAATTGCAATTGCAAACCAGCAGAAGCAGCAGTAGAGGCAGCAGCAGCCGCCGCCGCAGCGACGCCAACTCAGGACGATGGAGCTTGGCAACAAAGTAAAGCTGCCGAAGTCTGATGCTCGCAGAAACAAAAAGAGGCTCCAAAACCAGCAAAGGATACGCATTCCAGGCTTTGAAACAAGTAATAAAAAAAAAAGAGGAAAGAGAAAATACAAAACTTTGCGTGGGCTTCCAGCTTAGGAGGGGGAATGAATGCGACAGCGACGACGGCAACGACGATGACGAGCACTGCCCTGGGGATGTGGCCCACTCACACAGTCAGCTAATAAAGGCAGCAGCTGCCTTTTGGATAAGCCACACGGATAAAGCTGGCCTTTTTAGGGGCAATGTTTTTGTTCTGCCAACTGCAACAGTTTCTGCGGCATTCCAGCGCATGCGCACTTCAGCGTCAGCAAGCACCAACAAATAGCAACAGGCTACATGACAAGGAAAAAAAAATGAAATAACGAACAACCACAACAACAGCAACAGAAACTTTCAGCTCAGCCGCAAGCTGCAATATAAATTAAAGGACGAACATGGCATTTTTATGTGCAGCCAGCAACGTCAAACGACTCCCTCATTATGCCTATGCCATTGCGGCCCATATTTATAGAGACATCAGACATATATGGAATGATCTCGTATTTTAGATAGATAGATAATATGTGATAAACTTATAGGAAACCCATTAAATTTGTAGCAACTATTTATCAAGTTATATATGCTTAAAGGTAGACTAAGCATACATAGCTCAGTGTGGTTTATATTTACGAAATATTATGATATGATATAGCTACGAAATACGTTTATAGTCATTGAGTATATTACATTTGTTTCAATGTGCGTCCATCTGAATACTTACTACATATGTATATATAATATTGCAGTAACGCTATTACTTCTAGTCGAAAATTACAATTAATAACATATATCTAGAGCTATTGGGAATACGTAAAAAAACTGTACGAATTTATAATCAATACTTAAAAATTCTATAGTTTATTTATCCCATATTGATGTTGAACAAAAGAAGGAAAAATTAATAAAAAAACAAAAACCTACTTCTCATTAGATGATAAATCGAATTTAAGTCATATATTCCATTTAAACAAAGATTGTGGATATGTACATACATGTTCCATGCCGTGAATAACTGTTTCTTCTGCATTTTGTCAGCTAATAATTATGTAATTTTTATCCTCTATTAATTCCTTATTTATATATGTCTACTGAGAGCATTGCACATCGAATACCTCTATATTTTCCAGAGTGAGTGCAAAAAAACAAATATAATAGCCAATTTATTGTAGACATTTTATATAATTTAGTAGAAATACCAGGAGGTATTTCGGTAGCGCTGAAATGCGCAATACTTACTTGCTTTTGATGAGGTGGTATTGTGCTTTCATTTCGTACAACTTTTAATGGTCAATTTTCTTTGCGAATAAATATTTATTAAAACAAAAATTGTATAACTAAGAAAGCAGAATTTGCTATAAAAGTATTTGGTTTCCCAATAATTGGCTGCATATTTTCGCATTTGTTTATATTTAATTTGCTATTTACTTTACGTTACTTTATGTGCGCAGCTCGAAATTTGAATCTTTGCAGGCATCGAGTTGTCTGCGGTGGCACTGGCTGATAACAGATTTGATTAATTGTGAAATCAAATCGCTGCTGACCACTTAACAAGTTTCTTCCATGCTAAGCTCCGCGCTAATAGTGCAAATTATGCAGGCGCACAGATATCTGGTCTGGGCAGAGGTTTTTGTGATGCTGCTGTGGAGATTCTGGTGGCGCACCCTTGGAGCATTGTGGCAGCTGCTGCGCTTATTTAAAATTTATGAAAACGCATCAGCTGCACAGCACGCTCCAATATTTGCCAGATAACTCAGTAACTGGCGGAGGCAAACAGCACGATGAGCTCGCCCAAGGACTAGAACAGCACAGGACACCTGCTTGCGTGTGTGTGTGTGCGTGAGTCTGCAGTGCACGCTGGACATTTTTCACCAGCTTCGTTGGCTAACAGTGTCAGGAGTTACACCACGAAGCATCTTTTCTGAATTTATGTGCGTAATGTGAAAAATTTCAAACAACAAATGTTGTAAATTTGTGACACCCGTACCAACATACCTACACACACACACACACACACACATACACTCTAGACAATGTGTACGATGTGTATGTTTGGACATGCGGGTGAGTAAGTATATTTTGTGTTTAACCAAGCATTATCCTATTATATGTGACAGGCAACGACAATTGGTTAGAGTCGTGGCGCAGACGGACCATGTAATGAGCACACTCGCTGACCTGCGATGCCGCTGGCTGTTGGCTGGCTGCAGTGCCAGATCAGTGGAGTGTATTAAAATGTGACAAACTGCTTTTACTTAAGCCGCAACAGCATCATGCATAACGATAACGACAGCTTCTGGTCGCACAAAAATGAGATTTTGATTAATGCGCAGCACATTTGGTGGCGCAGGAGCTGCAGCAGCATTAGATGCGACATTGCCAAATTCCCGCAGTGTTTCGTCTGCACTTGAAATGTTGAACAAATGCAAATGCAACGAGGACTCAAGGGCATGCTGCTGCATTCATTTGTCTTGCTCAGCACGCGGCAGGCAGTGGACCTGCCCTAAGCAGAACCATTGCACTTGACACCAGCCCTTGCGCATGCAACAAGGTTTTGCGTCAGTAGCAAAAGCAAGGGGAACAACAGTAATAGCAAAAGCAACAACAGCAGCAACAGCAACAGCAACGGGACTAGCACCCACTGGAGGCATCAGTTGACTAGTTTTGCACTGTAATTCAATTGGTTGGCATTAAATATTTAAAATGCTGACGCAGGTATCTTCTGCACAACCTACGTACGTATGTACATTTCGTATACGGTCTGAAATCGAATTATGCACGTTGCACATACGCAACGTTAGCCAGCCCCCAAGCGTTCAATGCTTCCCAGTGCCGAGAGCTTCCGCTGAAACCATGCTTGGCTGCTAGATGCTGCTTGATGTTGATGTGATGATGTTGGGCGCCCAACAAACTCTAACGATTTTTACATTAAGAGCGAACGAACGCCCATCTGCCAGCCAACTGTCTATCTAGTTGACAACCTCAACAGACGATGTTTCCGACGAAGTTTTGTTGCGCATTCTCTAAAATGGAAACATCTTCCGTAATGCCATTAAGCTTGATGTCGCCAGCCTCGTGCTGTTACCTAAGCATCACATGATTCTTCATGAATAGATTCACTCTGTTTAATGGTTGTCTTTAATTTCCTTAACTGCACGAGGAAGATATTTCAAAAAATGTAGCATCTTTAATTTTAAAATGAAAATAATAAAAAACAAGCCCAAATGATGTTTCGTTTTTAGTTGATTATACTTACTCATGTCAATAATAAGTTATATGTTGGTGTCGAATTGCAAAGATACATACCTTTATATAAATATTTAAATATATTTGAAGAATTTTTCAAGCATAAGTACAAATATTAATTGTTTTCATTATTTTTATAGATTTATTTAAATAATATGAATACGAGGCTCAACTCAAAATCTCTCCGTCAATTTAATTATAGTTATTAATGCTTACATCACTTGTTTATTATAAGCTGACAAAAGTTATAACTGAAATATAAAACACGTAGATAAGCTGCTTTTGCCACGGCTTGCCAAATAAAGCCTCGCTGCGACTAACTAAAAATAAACCCGATGGCACGGGCTAAACTCTCGTTGCCAGTCTATAATCCAAGCCGTATAAAAATAGCACGGTTGTGTATTTGTGCTCGGATATAACAAATGGCAACACACTTTTCGGCCATTTGACATAATTCTCCAACTTTTTGCGTGGGCCTTTATGCAATGCCCTAAATAGAAAGTTGCCTGTATATAAACGAGGTTAGTCCGAAATATTTTTGTCCTTGCCATGGAACTGTAGGAGTTGGCAGCATTTACATATCACAGGCTACCCTCGATTATTTCCCAAATGTATATACGTTTGTCTCTCTGTGTGTGTGTGTGTCGATTTCAGAGTAAAAGATAAGTTTAAAAATAAAAATTTAATTATTTATTACATTACAACAATGTGTGTTTTCTTGTGTCAGTTTATAAAAGATTGTTTTGCTTACATACTAAACACATTTCATATAGATAGATATCATATTATTTTGCTCGCATTGAGTTTTTACATTACAATTTAGAGACACTGACTTATTTGACTCTTGCTGTGCTCCGTGTTCATCAACGTCAACAGCCAGATAAGCAGCCACTGAGTTATGCAAGGCCATTAATATACATATATACTTCAGGTATTATGTTTTAAAAGTTGTTTGCTGCTTGCTTTTAGTGTAGTATCGCTTAGAGCTAAAATTTATTATAAATATGCCCAACTTAAAGTGGACAGTCGGAATGCTCGGAGTTCAAAGTTTTGCACACGAAGGGAGCATCAAAATAATAGTTGACCGGTTCACGTCGGGGGTTTTGTTTTCTTATTTTTTTTTATTTTATAATTTATGTATTTTAATTTTTCATTTATTGTGCTAAAATAAAAAACGCAACATTTAATTCAATTCGATTGCGAAAAAGGCTTTTGCCATGATATGAAAAGAGGGAATGTAAATGAATATTAAAAGCAAAACAAAGTGAAATTATTTAAATCAATTAAATAAAATTTTGTTTGCTGCCATCATTCCAATTTAGTTACTCGGGCTTTAATAAATTTTAATTTGCGTTTGTTGTGATTGCTGAATTAAATGTTGTTAAAAGCTCTTGGTATGTCTGGGTTTCTGTATTTAATAATTATGAAATTGCTTTCATTTATAAAACTATTTGTTTTTTAATAGTATTGCGCGCGTTTTTATGATTAGTTACAAATGTGTTTTTAAATGCAACGACAAGTTATTTGCACAGTTAATTAAATTTATATACACACATGTATAATATATGGTACACACACATGTACATAGGTATGTGTACATATGTCGGTATATGTATATCAAACCTACATACATACATTACATGTATATTTATATATATATGCGCTGATATGTGACTATGCCTATGGGAGGGAGGGAGGTGGTGTTGGTGAAAGGCTCGTGAGAATATTCGTGTGCGTCTAGTTAAATGCCATACAGACCATGTGTCGTATACGCAATTTGCAGCTCACTATTGCCTATTTCTTCTTGCCTTTGCGCTTGTTTTTGCTACGATTGTTGTTGTTATTGTTGTTGTTGTTGTTGTTGCTGTTGCGACCAGTTTGCTTGTTCGCCTCAAGCCTCGGTATGCCGCTGGTGACAATGTTGGAGACAGTGCGCGTTGTGGTTACCACACTGGTGCTCGGCTCACCAGCAGCAGCGGCCGCTGCCGTTGCGGGCAGCGCCTCTGTGGTCGTTGTGGTGGTTGTGATGGTTTCGCCCTGCTGTGCATCGAAGATTTGGCGCTGAGACTCGCCGCTGCTGAGCAGCCGATTGAATATAGCCTCCCCAGATTCGCCAGCGGCCGACTGGCGTGCGGCTTTCGTTTGCTTCTTCACCACCTCCGTGACGGTGACGACGGCGGTGCTGTCGCTAGACGCTGGGAGTGTATAGGTTCGTTGTGTTTCCACCACCGAGCCGCCATCGGCACTGAGCAAATCCTCAACGGATTTGCGCAGCTGTTTTGAGATCTCGGCCAGAGCCCGCTGCTCGGCCTGCAGCTCGGCCAGTGTGTTGCTGCACTTAGCCTTTCCACTTGCTTCGTCTGGCGCCCCGTCATCCTCATGCTCGGCCTCCCTGATGGTGTTGTAAGTCTGTGACTTTTGTAGCTTGCTGCCCTCAGCCCCAGTGTTGAGATTCTCGATGACCTGCGCGCCCTGCACGTAGGCAATGTTCAGTTGCTGCTCCGCATTGTCCTCCTCGTCGGAGTCCTCGCTATCGTCGTCAGAGGAGTCGCTGCTCTCGTCCTCTTCCTCGTCGTCGTCCTCCTCATCATTATCGTCGTCGTCGTCGTTCGCTGCCAATTTATCAATTATGGTATTACGATTGCTGGCTCTGATCAGTGCATCCAGCACCTGCTGATTGCCATTCTTGGCATCGCTCTGGCTTTTGGTCATAGCCGCCGGCTTCGCTGTGATGGCAAAGTCAACAACATCATCCATGGCATCACCATAAGCGCTCTCATCGTCATCGCGTGCATCTACATAGACATTTTCAGCGTCATCCTCCTCATAGTTGTCATTTTCGCGTTCCTCCTCGAGGCTCTTTTGCAAATTCAATTTAACCCGCTCATTCTCGAGCAGCTCCTCGAGCACATTCTTCATCTTTGCATTTAATGACAGCTCCGACTTGCCGCCGCCAGTGGGCAGCACAAAAGTTTCGCTGCGCAGCAGCGAGGTCGCGCCGCCCCCAAGCTCATCTATGTCAAAGGGCGCGCCACTCACTTGTATAGTTCGTGCGCTGCCATCGCCTCCAATGACAGGATTCAGCACCTCCACAATGGTCGTCTCCTTGGCCAGTGTCTGGTGCATTGTCAGTGGTGCTGCTTTAATGCGCACCTTGCCCGACGAGACGCTCTCAATGGACGATGGGCCATAGCTGTCCGCATCGTGGCGCAGGAACAGTTTCTCGTTATTCGCTTGCACCGTAACAATGGAGGCAGTGTCCTCCTCCTCTTCATCCTCATCCTCATCTTCGTCATCATCATCATCATCGTCATCGTCATCATCTTCGTCTTCGTAATCATCATCGGCAAAATCATCAGCTGCCTGCAGCTCCAGCGGTGGCTGCGTCTCATCAAGTGTGCCCTCATCCCCCTCAGGAACTTGCAGCTCCAACGAGATGATGCGCTCCTTGCACGTCTCCACCTAAATACATTGGAATCAAAATGCGATATGTTGTGCATTTGGTTTGCTGGCAGACAAATAACTAATAAAGGCAACAAGAAACAGCACCAAGCATCGAAACCAAAACCAAAAGCAAAGCAAGAACTCGAATACTTTTATATTCATAACTCCACAATGGAATAGCTGTTTTTATGTGACTAATATGAAGAGTTAATGTAACAGAAATACAGAAAATACATTAGTAAAAGGGATGAGAGTTAAAGAGGAAAGAGTTTTAGTATTTCAGTAGTAAATTTTAGATAGTGAGCTAAGTATAATCTTTTAGCAGCCATTGCTCATGCAGAAACTGAGAAGTATTATCATTTGATGCGTCTCCCCTTTATGAAATGCTATCCAAATATATTTTGAAGTTAGTGAAATTTCTTATCAGAGCATAGTTTCAGCATCTCATCAAATGACATGAAGAATATTTATAATAGATCTGTTCATAGTACTTGAAAAATAAAACTATATAAAATTACATATTCAATGTGCAGTATATACAGAAATGGAGCATTATATTTGAAAGGAATGCAGACAATAATAAATTAGCCTGAAGGGCCAGAGGCGAAACTAGATTAATGCAATGTGTGCTAAAAGCGTAAATATGAAAGTTGAGCAAATGGAGCCAAAGGACATGCATATATGAAGCGTGTATCCCATGGATGCAGCTGGAAAACTGATGACTATGAGGACGACCGCTGAGAAAATTGCCAGCGTTTTCTTGCTGACAAAGTGAAAGGCACCCATTGTCGAAACACGATAAGCCGCAGTTTGCCGCTGACAGGCGTCGCACTGAGCCAACTCGGCGAACAGCTGCAGGCCGCCCGCAGTGCATTTTGTGCATTTGGGGTCAGTTGTGGAACCTGCATTGCCCGGAGCCAAAGTTTTTGGTCTCGAATCACCAAAGTTGGCTCTGGCAAGCCGGCGGGCCGAGACTGGTGTGCCGTTGACATTCTTGTTTGTATCGCTTCCTTCCGTTTAGAAATTGGAGCACAAAGCGAAGCAATGGAAGCAATTTTTAAGACTCAGATTTGCGGCCAAAAATAGCAGGGGCCATAAAATGTTTTGCGTTGTGTTGGCTTTTATTTCGATTGGAATCATTAAAACGACGCCACCGCCGCAAAACGACACAAAACTTTTGCTTTAATTTTAATGGACTGGGTCATAAAAGGCAGCGCGTCATTATAATGCGTTTGCATACATAAAACGAAGCAAATATCTGGCTCTAAAAGCGGACGTCGCTGCTTTATGGACACGTGACAACAACAAGCCCCAAAAAAACACCAATCAAACTCTTTGAAGGTCTTTGGTTAGGCCCCAAGTGGAGCGGGGAGACAGACTGGGAGGATTCTAAAAACCACGACACTTAAAAGACAACAGTAAGCACGGAAATGATTTTCTGTTGTTGTTGTTGTTGTTGTTGTTCGTGCTCGTGCAGCGAATCACAAGACCTTTTCGCTTAGGTGGCTCGCAAAAGTAGCTTATTGTCCTTTTTATGTGCTGCACTTCGGTAAGACCCACAGCTTCAGGTGGGCGGGACGCTGACGCAATGTCAACAACAAAAGCCACCGAGGGCAACTGAGAGCTCTGCAGAGCACAAAAACAACAGCCAGAATAACTGATAAACATTGCTGGCATAGCACTTACAAGATGTGCAGATACTTTTTAGAGGACAGCAGCTAGCAGACAGCAGCCGGCATTGTGCGAGAGACGAGACGATAAAAATCATGAGCTCTATAAAATAATTAAGTTGCGTTCTGTTCAGTAGGAGTCTTGATGAAACGTTTGATGTGCTATGTACAATGATACGAGTGGAGAAGGGTGCTCTGTGCGCGGTGCATTTAATATTTTTTAGGATGTGCAAAATACGTGAATCAACTACAAAATCGAGAGTGAGAGTGAGAGCAAGAGCGAGACGAGACGCTGGCGTTAACGCTAACTCTTACGCTTACGTTTACGGTTACGAGTATACAACAGAAGCGGCTTTCAACCAAATAAAATGTAAAACGCTTTTGCATTGCTCACGAAACTCAAATTGGTGCCAATTAAATATAAATATATACGATGTAGTATACACAACAATCAATTTCAGTTGGATTCGCTAACCTCCGTCTCGATGATTTTCTCAATGTACTCGACTGTTCGCAATTGAGGTTGCCCCGTTATGGGGCAGGGCACCTCCTCAGTGCGTCTCACAATTTTCTCATCGAGTATTTTCTCGCGTTCGCGCACGATTACCGGACCATCGCTCGATTTAATGGCAATTTTCGGAAAGACTATTTTCGGCTGCATTTCAGAGAAAAGATGTTAGAATTGAAAAAAAAAAAAACAGAATTTAATGGAGTCCAATTATAAGGCGATTCGAAATTTTGATATCAGATTTCGTTGCGCGGTTTTCTTTTCATTTTCATAGGATTTCCCATTCAATGCTCTGGCAATGTTTTGATTGAACTGACTCTGCATTAGTTACACTTGATCATGAAACAGAATCAATCGTATCTTGGATTTTTGATTAAGTTTAGTATATTGTTGTGGTTAGTAAAGCAATCCATGTAGCTCTATGGGTTGTATTTTATTTTTAGCTGGTTAGCAGTGGCTCAACCGAAATCCTCAGGCAAAACACGCATGTTAATGGCTTCATTCGAATTTTGGGAATGATAATTCGTTTTATTTTGTTTGGGGGGTTTCGCTTGAAAGTGAAGTAGTAATGTTATGCAGTCTGAACACCGAGAACTTACCTCATTGGGCCTGGACTCGTGAGTAATCAAATCGTCGGTCATCTTGCGCATATTCTTGATCACGTCCTGCGCCTCAACGGCGCCCTGTTCCAGCGAGCGGAGGCGGGCCGCACGCCACGAGGCACGCTTCTCAGCGCTACGTTAATTGAAAATAAATACAATATTAGCAGGAATTTGGCCAAAGAGTCTTTCTCGTCTCAGCTAACAGAGCTCAAATTGCAAGAAATGTATTGTAGTTGTCTACATAGATATACCGCTTATTTACTACTTATTGTATATACAGATGTTGAGTGACTAAAGCAGACACCGTAAGAGCTATTACGAAAACAAAGAGAGTTGAATCAAACTAAAACTAAGATGAGAGTTGAAAGTGTGTCCCTAGAATAAAGATTGATTTGCATAGATAAACAGATATAGGCTCGAAAATTACATTGAAACTAATAGTTGCTATACGCTTGTGCGTGTGCGATATGTTCGTGTGTGTGTGTGTGTGTTTGTGTGGGTGTGTGTGTGCACATTGTATTTGCCGTCAAAGTCTGTGGGGGAAATAGATACTTAAACTAAATGGCTACGCCTACGAGCTGTTCATTTGCTACAACTTTAACCTGTGACCTTTGCGGCAACTCCTGCTCACACGCTTGTCAACTCATTCGGCGCCACACTTAAAACTTACTTCATCATGGCTCGAGTCTTGACGGCAGGCTCTGTCGCAACGGCGCCTCGCTCGACCTGCTGTTGCTGTTGCTGTTCCGCCTGCTCCAACTGTTGGACGTAGTCGTCCACGCTGAGGCCGGCCTGGCGTGCAGCTGCTGCCAGGGCGCGGCGTTCAGCCTTCAGTGTGCGTACGGGTATGCGGCTGCTCGGGCTTGCGGGCGTGGCAGACTGCTGCCCTTCGTGTATGGTGGGCTCCTCGGGCTGGGACTGTAGCTGTTGCTGTTGTTGTTGCTGCTGCTGCTGCCAAAGACGTTGCTGCAGCGCGGGCGGCATCACAACTTTGACCTTTGGCTTGGGCAGCAGCGAGGGCTTGGGTGTATCTCCGGGCGGCGTCGCTGTGGGCGTTGACTTCATTTGCTGCTGCTGCTGCTTTAGCTGCTTAGGAATTTTGCTGGGCGCGTGCGTTGCCTGCGCTTGATTTTGTGCGGTTCTGTCATTTTGTTTATTGCGGATTTGAAATTCGTTGGGTGTTTCAATTGTGCAAAGTAAAACACATATGAATATACAGATTTAAGTATATATAATAAAAATTGCCAAAGATTTGGTTGGATAAACCAAGTTGTGAATGTGTAATGCGGTTAGCACATGATATGAGAGAACGGTTACAAGTACAATGACGTTAATTCATTTTAGTCGGATGGGTGTACGTGCCTGTGGCTCCATGCAACAAACTTTGCCATAACAAGTCAAATTTGTTGTAATTAAAATCCAAGAAACACATTGCGAACTTCTTTCTACCCATGCCCAAACCAAATTCCCATCACTGACAAAATCACTTTTTGAACAACTTTGCCAACAAGTGCAATAACATGGCATCTGGAGATTAGCGTGTTAAGGCAGACAACCAAGGCACTGAAGCGGATCACAGGCACGGGCCCAGACCGAGACCCAGACCCGGGCCCAGGCACAGGCACAGCGATGAACAGGAACAGAGACTCATAGCCACAGCCAAAGCCCGAGACAATCCAGCACAGTCGTAAAACTTGTGATGCCAGTTCACTTTATGCATATATATATACATGTGTATATATGTATATGCATGCAAAATTAATTTTAAAAGTGAGCGTACTACAACTATTCGCAATAAGGTTTCATCTGGCAGTGTTATTCGGCATCCCTTCGCCCACATCCTATGCATCCTGGCTGTCTGCCTCTCCCACTGACAAACTTTGCGGCCTGGTTCCTTTTCTTTTTTTCCTTCTTTTAGCTAAGAGCTTGCTGCAAGTGGCTTTTGTCTTAAACAAATTGCTACACACTTTCGGTTCAAGTTTAATTCGAAATTATTGCAGCTGAATCGGCGCTGCAAAGGCTGCAACTTCTGCTTGAGTGATTTATGTATTTCAATTTACACGACGCCGTCGGCATCCAGAAGCGCAGCAGCTGAGAAGTGCATAGAAAGGTGGCTGCAGTTAAAGGCTAAGTGCGGCCTGGCTTGACCCAGCCAAGCTGCACTTGCTATACTATTCTTTTCTTTTTCTGATTTTCACTTTTTTTTTTTTTTTTTTTTTTTATTGCTCGCATTTTGGCGCTGCCGTGCTGCCGTTTGCTCGGCTCGTTTTATTCATTCATTCATTTGCCCTTTCGACTTTTAAATGAACTTTGCGCTGGTCCTCCAGGGGCGCCACTAGAGATGTCGCCATTTTGACCCAGCGAAGCGACGAGACCGTTATGTACATACTATAAAGTATTTAAGCGAGCTGAACTTTTGCAATTGACAGATTTATGTGCACAATGCTCGCACAACTTTTACAATGCGTTTTGAATTCACTTGATTTTTTTGTTTCCGTATTGTACTTGTAGTTGTAGTTTGACGTAAGTGAAATACATAAATATATTAACAATAACCCAATACCGATTTATGATTGTTGTGCGTTAGACTATTATATGCTTAAATAGTGGATGAGAAACTGCAATTGATTTAAATTAATTATATTTTCCATTTATTTGTAGACATTTTTCCATTATGATGAGGAGGAACAGAGATTACATACATACATACATACGTACATTTATAAGATATATGACACATGTTAATCAATAAATTCATTGGCAATGTTGTGAGCATAAATAGTAATTGATGTTTGGTTCTTGTTTATGTTGATTACGATGCATTGATACATACTTTTTCGTGTGTGTGTGTGTGTGTGTGTGTGTCTGTGTAGTTTATTTAATACATGGCTTGAGTGCAAATTGTTTTTTGTACATATACATATTCATATAAATATTTATAAAATATATAAAAATTTAACGTTGACAACAACAACGCAATCAACTTCATAAACTTAACGTACATGCGTTTTGCTGGAACATGTTTCGAGGAGTTTCGCATGGAATTGTGAGTGCTACATAAACTAAGTATTAACACGGCTTTAGTTTCAGCATTCTCTCTAAAGAATTTGTCACTGTCTATTTGGTATTAAAACAAACGAATGCTGCTCTCACTGAACAATTGAATACGCAAACATAACTAAATTGAGTCGGGCATAACCCGTACCATATCTAACTAGGCACTTGTCTCTCTTCTCCTTTTCTCTGTCTGCTCAAAGTCAACTAAGCGCGCAAAGAGCATAACAATTAGCCTCCTCCTTCTGCTTCTATAAAAATCATTAATTTTCATTTCGTATTTTCTCCACTTGTTCTATCAAGTATAAAATGCGTCTAGTTGTAGTAGTAAAAAAATATGTTAATAACGTGGCCCCGAGCGCTAAGAGCGGTCACTGAGTCGGTAAGTGGGCGTGTACTGTATGTGGGTGTGTGTGTGTGTGTGAGTACTTTAGAAACGCTGCAGGTGAGTGATTGTGAGTGTCGTAGAGCAGTGTAAAAGCATTTCAAGTGCTGGCAGAGTGTGCAACGCTGCGCTGCAGTTTTCGTATGGGAAAGAATTTTGGAGCGATTAAAAATATGTATATAGTATGACTTGTAAACAGTTCGTTAAAGCAAAACGAAAAAAACTCAACATTAACACTATGCTTATTAAGTGATGCTGCGATATAAAGTATATTAGAGTCTGTTGATTCACGTAGTCATTCACATTGTCTAGGAATAGTGTATAAAAATGTTCTGCATATAACAAAGTGTGTTGATAATTATTTAAGATAGAGTTAGTTGGATTTTCGTTTTGGATAGTAACTTATTTTAGTCAAAGTCTCTCGCATAGAAAGTTTTTGTTTATAAATATATATGTGTAAAGGCTACGTATCTATATAGTTAGATATCAGAGCTTAGTCAATAAACGTGTCCCATTCTCATATATGTAAGAGATAGACAGTGTGTTTGTATGTGTGTGTGTGTGTTGGTGTACTTAGTTAAGTTTTAGCTTCTAAATACTGCTTCAATTTCGTCAAGTGGATTCCTGAAAAAGTTGGTGAGAAGCAGAAACAGAAAGTTGTTGTGATGTACAATTAAACAGGTGCATTATTACCGGGCTTGCAGATAGACAAACAAATATAAAAAGCAATTACAAAATCATAATACATTTTTAACTAAATCAGAAAGTTCATCGTGCGAGCAACGAAATGCTCAGCTGCCTTTAGATTTGTTGCCTTTGGTGTTGGTGTTGCTGCTGTTGCTGTTGCTGTCTCTGTTGCTCTTGGCGAGTTGTCTCGCGCTTATTCTTTATCGCATCATGTTATCGTGGTTTTTCCAAGTTTAATTAATATTTATGCGCCAAAAGCAACAAGCAAAATGTACAAAAAACAAACCACAAAAACAAAAGCAGAGAGGAAAAAACAATCGAAAATCTGCCACAGAGTAAAATAATAAGCAGAAACAAACAACAACAATAATTGTATTCGCCGAAGCTGAGCAAATGAAATAGCTAGCCACTAGTGCTCTCTCACACACACACACAGAGATTTAAAGAGCATCATTAACGCCCTCATTTTAGCTTAAGGTCAAATTATGCTTTTATATCAGAAGACACACAGATACAAATGCAGACTCACAGACAACTAAACGTTCATTTGCATATGCGCCACGGTGCGCTGTGGTCCATTTGTGGACCGAACGTAGCGCCAACGCCATAAAATATAAATTAATTTATGCGTAATCAACAAAACATAAATATTTTCATCTGCATAAAAACACAAAAGCGGCCCAAGAAGCTGCGCTCGGTCACAAACCTACGTACGCAAATGTAAATAAATAAATATATATATATATATATAAATATATATATAAAATAGAAAAACAAAAAAGCTACAAAGAAAACAAAACAAATACCTAAGCTGACCAATTGTCTTGATGATGCGATCGATTCAAGGGCAACCGCTGCGCCAAACCGCGAAACCATCGAAACCCAATTGAAAGCGAGAGTGAGGGAGTCAATAGCCAGCCGCGGGCAAGCGGTTAGCTAAAGCATTTAAGTGTCTGGCGTCGGCGGCGGCGACGGCGACGGCAGCATCAGCAGATCAACTAGAAATAGTTCATAAATTATCAAACTATAAATTAGCCGATTAATGCACTAATAATATTTCGATTGCGTTTTGCCGCCATCAGCAGCGACGCTAACGTCCACGCTGACGCCGACGTTGACGTCGAATTTGTCGCGACGGAAGCTAGATAAGAATTCATAAACACGGATCTGGCCGAGCCTTTGTGCTACACAATTTTTATAGATTTAAACGAGTTTAATTTGAATACAATAAATACAAATACAAATCGAATTGAGAGCATTGCGTTGCCGGCTAATTTGCTTTGCCTTTAGCGGCCATACAATATATATTTATATATATAAATGTATATGTATGTATATAAACATTTTTGTCGTTGTCTTCTTTATTTCTACTTTTTTATGCCAGCGATGAAACGTAAATTTATGCGCAAGAAGGAAAAAAACAAGACTAATAGAAATTCTTGCTGGGAAATTTTTAAATAGGTTATTAACATGTTTATCTTCTTTTCTTCGTTATGAGTTCCAAGGCCGAGCAGTGCCAACATAATAACATACATTTAAATTTATGTAAATTTTGGGCTGTAAGCCATTTGGACAGTCGGCTCGGCTCGGGCCGGCCCGGCCCGGTTCGGGTTTCGGTTTCTGATGCTGCGCAAAATTTGGTCTCAAGGTTGTCATTGATTTGCTAACCAGCTACAAAGGCCGTCATGTAATATAAACGAGATTCAAAGAGATAACTTGTTTTTTGTTTTGTTTTTTTTTGTTTTTTGTTTTAGAGAATTAATTAAAATGATTATTAGCACTTCGCGCATTTTAAATAGAATTTAAATTAAGAAATGTTTTACATTTTGTTTGTGTTTTGTCAATGAAAAAGGAGACTTTTTTTTCTTTTTCGGGTTTTTCTTTAGCCCCGCTGATGTCGACGCTCACATAATCAAATGCACATATAGACTCGTTGTTTTGCTATTGCTTACAAGATATATTTTCGTAGCAACCTCAAACCGCTCGCCCCACTCTGCATACATCTAATTCGCTAACTTCCAACGGACAGCAAGACACAGCGACAGCTGATTGGCCTCTGGGTTGAGGGGCTCCAATGTCTGGCGACTTGATACGGGTGCCACTAAATGATATCTCGCGTTGTCATTCGCTCATATGCATGCTACGACGACCCGGTTGACAATTGCGGGACTATGCAACGTTCTCAAAGTGTTTGCGACATCGAACAAAAAAACAAAAATTAGAGTTGGAGAAATTAGAAAGCTGTTATGGATCTTTTGTATAAAACAACATTTATATATATTATATATATTTGCTTTATAATACTAGTCAAGTCATCATAATATAAAATTCTCAGACATTTTCTAATTTCGGCTTTAAAAAGTATTTATTCCTTTTCTTTCAATAAATAATTTTCTCATAACTAGTTAACGTCTCTCTTCAATCTGCTCAGGAGAGCGCATTGACTTTGATTGCACATGTTTTTATCAGCATTTCGATATAAGGTCTTTATCTCTTATCAGTTGACAATTTGCGCCCCATGTATTGCCAGGGTATTTAGACATTTGTGCGTTTAGCGACAGAATTTTTCAGGCGTTTATTGCTATTTGTTTTGCGCCCTTCTTTCAACAACGTAGTGTGTATAAATTTGAATTAAATTACATTGTTGTTGCTCATTACATAATGCTGCCGGAGTCAACAACTTGAAACGAGCCCGCCACCGGCAACGGCAGTCTACATTTAGCATACGTACTGCCTGATAGACATGCAAAGGTATGTCAGCAACGTGGACGGACAGTGGAGGGCAAAGAAATTTAATAACAACTGCTTGAAGGGTGCCAGAAGCCACGGCCGGAATGAGGATGACATCAGTAGTCGCTCCCAGTTCTCGTTTGACATGCATTAGCGGAAACAAATGTACGGAAATGTACGCTACACATACAAATTTACAGCTTGATGCTCTTGGCGAGCAAATCATCAGAGAGAGAAAGATAGAGTGTGAGAGAGAGAGAGAGAGAGACAACAAAAAATTTTGTATATATAATTAGCAAATCCGTGAAAAAGACCTTCCTCATACACCGAATATTATACATTGTTCATAATATTCACCTTGAAGAGATCATGTCCTTTGACACGAGAGAACATTGTAAAGATTTGTTTGTAGGCGGGATTTAGAATACGCTGCGCCTACACGTTCCTAGGATGCCTTGCATGAGCTTAAATCAACGCGTTGGTTACATTATGACTACAGCTGGAATTTGGCTTGTGTACGCACCACCCACGCCACGACCTTTTGCCAGTTGCCCATTTGACATTTGCGATGCGTCAGATGTCCGCGTGGGAGGCGCAGCGCAATTTGCGGCTTGTTTGAATGATGAAGTTAACCAATTGTAAAAACAGCTGCCATTGGTCCGGCGGGAATCGAATTTGTTTGCTCAATGCACGCTGCCAGTGGATGAGCTCAGGAGCAGAGCATGGGAGAGCGCTGCGTATACGCAATGCTCAGCAGAATAAACGTAAATTGAACGCGGTAGTGAGAGAAAAATTTAATAGCTGGCAGTTGTCGTAGCACATTCGAGCTCTTTATAGATAATGCAGAGTTATGCGCCACTCGACGAATTTATTAAAATATAACTTGCTTTTTTCCTCTCGCTGTCGCCTTTTCGCGCTCCGTGGCATGCTTCAAAAATATGCGGCAAGGGGCCAAACATGTTTTTAAGTGGGAAAACGCCTCTGAGGCGCTGCTGCGATTTATGAGTCCAGACAACGCTTAAGTGCTACTTAAAACTTAAACTGCTTAGGGTGCATCATGCCGCCCTGCTTTGCGAAGTTGTGTATACGTACGTACTCTAGACATAAACATGAAAATACATACACATAGGGATTACTTAAATAACTATAGTAGATACTTAGAACACACACTACGTTTCGATGATGATGATCAGCTCCATCGAATGGCTGGATGTGTTTGGCATGTGGAGTGAAATAGATAAGCTACTAATGTATACATGTAAATAACTGTATGTATCTGTGTCGGTGTGTGTGTGTGTGTGTGTGTGTGATATGTGTAATAGAGTATGCTTATGGATAATTTAATTTAAGAGCAACATAAATAAAAGCATCATTTCACCAGCACCAGCACCAAACCAAAAGGCAGCAGAGGATAGATAACGTTACCAATGATACCTAAAACTTAAAATGCAGCAAAATTATTAATAAACGAATGCACAAACACCGTAAAATATAACTAGTATGTGTTTAAATGTTTATATTTTCAAACTGTGTTGCAGTGTACGTGTGTACGTGAGTGAGTGTGTGTGTGTGAATCATTATCATAATTATATCTTGTGGTTTGACCAATTGTAGACGTGTCTGTGCATTGAAATGTAACATAAAATGCAAAAAGAACGCAAGCACCAATAATCCAATAAGACTTTGCCATCAAGCACTCACCTAATGTCCTCCGCATCATCGAACTGCGCCCTGACAACGTTGTCAACGACGTCCTTGCGAATGCTCCTCTTCTCTCTGTCATAATCGTCAGCGTGGCCATCGTCGCCGTCGTCATCGTCGTCATCATTGTCATCGCTGTTGCTGTTACTGCCGCTCTCAGCGTTAGCCGATTGCTTATCAGCATGCCGGGCGGCGTCCTTGTCAATGTTGTCATTGGCGGCATCTAATAATCTGGATTTCTTATCACGACTGAGTGTTGCAATTTTCTTTTCCTCCTCCTGGCGCAACTTTTCGACTTCATCCTTTGACAGGAATGAAAAAACTTTCTCTGCAATTTATAGTAAGTAAGAAAACCCATTAAATGAAACGCACTTAAATGTCATCCTTCAATCCAATTAAGGAAAAATATTCTACAGCGCCTGCTTCATTTGCTTTAATCCACGCGAGGAATCGAGCACGTCAAACGCAAGAACTGAAGCCTTGCAAACGGCGAATTCTCGGAACAACTCCCTCTCGCAGCTTTTTTCTTTGTCATGTAAATGCCTGCAAAGCTCGCATCTCGCCATCTTTTCTAATTATTAAAGCTAATGAACGGAAACCTGACAAGGATTGCCAGCACCGAGGTACAAAAGGCAACCGCATGCTCAACGCACGCTTATACTATTAAATGGCTTCATTTTAAGCTTGTGAATCTCTCTAACGCGAATAAATGCAATAAAAAAAAATAAAAAAAATTTAATACTTTGATACCCCCTAAGAATATTGTAAATCCGAAAGCAGTTTTATAGTTTCGGTTAAATGGAGAACTAGGCTTCATCATTTAGCTTAGCTGATTTAGTAATGTCTGTCCGTTTGTCCAACTGTATTCTCTCACAAATTCTCGATTTGGATGAAAAATCTTGAAAAAAAAAACGAAAGTACATGCAAACGATTTTTTGCTACTAATGACTGAGTACAGAGCTAGAACAAGCTAATGCGATTCTCTCGTTGCTCGTATGAGAGTCTGCCGATGGCTGCCTCTGGAAATTTATGCAGCTCGCTCCTTTTGCTCTCAGTCGACCTCTTGCGAAAATTACTTTTGTTTTTCATCTTATCTGGTCTCTTTTCTTTTTTTTTTTTTTTTTTTTTTTTTTTTTGTTTTGTTTTTTTGGGAAATATTCATTTGAACCAACCTGTTTTTTGTGTGGGCTTGTGTTGATCCTCCATAGCAGACTCAAAGAATCGTTTTTTGTCGGATACCGATTTAGGCACTTTTGTGGGCGTGAGTGAGAGCACGGCTGGCACATTCTCGGCCGCAGGTGATAACTGGAAAAATGCAAAGTCTTTTGTTAGCAAGTCAACGGAATAAACAAAAATAAAAAAAAACAAAAGAAATAAAAAAAAAAACAACGAAATTGAACTTTAAATAACAAAGCAAAAATCAATAAAAGTTAAAAAAAAAAAAAAAAAGTGTCTGTCGTTGAGCTCAGTCGCGTTTCGTTTACGACTTTGGAAAAACTGCAGTTTCCGAAGTGATGGTCAAAGAAACCCAAACGACCATAAACCAAATTGATGGCTCCGCACAAGTTTATTAAAAAGCACGCGGAGCGATGAAGCAGCATTTGTTTGCCAGATACGTCAACAGGCAGCAAAGGGAGTGCGGCAGGAGGAGTTGCGATAGTAGCAGCAGCAGCCAGCGTTTCAATCATAAAGTGGCCAACCGTGTTGTTGTCCCGGGGCGGACTGGGTAAAGGATCAAAGCATTGTTTTTCGCCCCAAGCCTTATAATTTACGGGGTCGGGGACACAAATTACAGCTGGGGCAGTTAGCTTGGGGCCGAAGAAGAGCAGAGTGCAGGTAGGGGCAGGGGCAGCACAGGGTCAGGCCATTTATCATCCAAAGTCGTGTACTGTCGGTTTTATGCTTTCATGCAATTTCTTCGTTTTAGGCAATCTGAGAAGCCCAATGCCAGTGGGGCAGAGAGCGGACATGTGTGTGTGTGTGGGCGACTGCTGTAACGACGACAAAGTCATTAAACGGCAGTGTAGAAAGAGCAAGAGCAAAAGCCAGCGTTTAACTGCACAAATTGCAACCTTATCCTATGGTTCGTATAGCACATACGCACACACACCAGCACAGTTACACAGTAACGAATGCAACAACAGCCCCACAATAGCCAACACACAAGGCCAGGCTCATAAATAAAGGAGGCGACCATGCGACCAACTAACGACAAGTGCATGGAAAAACGATATCAGCCAACAAATCCACCCTCTGCTCAAGCCCATAAAGACAAGTCAAGTACACTACTTTATATATAGAAAAGCCATCAAGGATCCAGTTGAGCTGTATTTTTAGCAGAGAGAAATTAATTTCGTATCGAATTTTTCGATTTTCAATTAAAACTCAATACTTGTGCCATGGGATGAAGTAAGAGGAAAATCATCAGCATCAGCAACAGCAACAACAGCAGGAGCAGAAGCAGCAGCTCTCTTTTAGCCTGTGCCTTGATGCTGCTCCTTGCCAGAGCTTGAACGACAGGCGGGCTAATAGAAATTCATTGAGCCATGAAAGTGTTGAGAATATGGCTATTGGGAGCTCAGACCCAGTAGCCGGTGCAGCCAGAGCGAGCAGTTGTGGCCAGCGCATTAAAAGCCAATAAGCTGTAGAATAATTCAGACGCAGCCCTTGTTGCGTCAGCTCTCTTCCGCTTACATGCCTCTGTGTCTGATATACGTTAGTGTGTTATTGTGTTAGTGTTATCATCGATACCTAGATACCGCTTATCTCTAACAACAATTAACAGTGTCGCGTGATAAGATAAGATTGTAAGTTGGCACAGAGAGATGCCACCAAATGCGACGCATCGCTCGAAACGGCAAATCAGTGGAGCACCGAGCGCCAGCGAGTGCGGCACGCTTGGGGCGTGGCCGGCATGTGAGCGCAGTTGGTTTTCGTTAGCCAATGTGGCAAGCAGTGGAAGCCAGCTAAGCTACTCATAGTGAATAATCTTCTCGATAAGCTTTGCTTTGACGACAGGGACAACACAAAATGAAAGATATTTTCCACATATCGAATTACAACAGAATCGTTTATTCAAGATACGTATTTTTAAAAAATTATTCAACTTGTTTCATCGTTTTGTTAGTCAAAATAAATTATCATTAAAGTCAACTTAAGAGCTCTATGGAAGAATTAACTATATAAATGGTAAAATGGTAAAATTGTAAAAATTGCATTTGTATTTCTATTTTTTCGTGATTTGTCTGGCTCTGCTGTGTGTGGCTGTCTCTGGGCATTAGCTTCAATATTCTCATTGGTTTTCTACTCGCAAAGTTGTGAAAGGAGAAGAGAAATGAAACCACTTGCTGCAGTGCGGGGCGAGGGGTGCAAATTGTAGCGCTTTAAGCAACGAACGGTTTCAATCAACGTCAAATTAAACTGGACGCAAAGCGAACAGCGAAAGAGAGATAAATAGATAGAAACGAGCAAGGAGCAAATATGTTGATTGTGGTCCCCAGGGACAGGTGAGGGACGCGCATTCAACTTTCACTGTTCATTGACCGTCTGTGGTCCAATTTGTGTGGGGTGTAGGGGAACTAGGGATCTTCTGCTAAAGTCAACAAAAAGTCGCATCTAATTAGATGCGTTGCATGTAGCCGATGACTTTTAGTGTGTGTCAGATTGCAGTGGATGCAGAGGCTCCTCCCGAGTGCTTGACGGGCGCCGGCAATCAATCAAATATAAATATTGAAAGCTATTGCTATTGCAGGGTTTGCAGTCTGCTGCTCAATTTGCTGTTGCCTTTTTAATGGATGGCTGAAAAGGTGTTGGGTTTTAATTAAAACGCAAGAGGACTACTGTGGAGGCGTGCGGCAGGTGATGGGGATTTGAGTTACACAATTTAGGTAGTTAGCTTGGCAGCACTTAAGCAGCGTCGCCAGCTTGACCCAGAAAGCAACAGGCACACGGTAGATGCCAGACGACAGGCGACAGAGGTAGCTAACTCAAGTGGACAGCGCGCCAGGAGGCGGCTACACGGTCGTCTCCTTGCCAGTCGGTGTTGAGGGCGTTTTGGGCGTGGCAGGCGGCGTTGTTAACAGCTGTGGCTGTGACAGTGAGCGTATCTTGAAATTACCCATGCCGCGCAGACCGTGCGGCTTCTGAGCCACCGGAGGAGGCGGTGCTGTGCGCAATTTACTCGGTTTTTGCGGACGTTTCGGGGGCAAGGGCGGCGGCGTGGGCGACTTGGAGGCCCGACAATTTAGGGAGGTATCGCTGCTGCGACGGGAGTCAAAGAACGCAGTATTGCTGTAAATGGCCTCCTCTTCGATTGTCGAATAGATTTCCTCGGCGGTCTCATAGTAGCTACTGTAGGGTGCACCGACCGCAGCGGTGGTTTTCGTCCGCAGCGACGAATTGGACGAGTTAATGGAGAAGGAGCTGTTCGTGCCCAGCGACGAATTCGATATATCAACGCGAGCTGTGGTCATGTTCTGGTAATTGCTATTGGAGTCGGGGCTGACCAGAAATTCCGAGAACGTTGGAAATTTCATTGCGGCATAGGAGGGTGATTTGACCGTCGGCTCGGCGGCCGTGGTCGATGATGAGACAGCAACACGTGTTTCACTCACCGGTAACGGAGCTGGCGACGATGCTGAGCTGGCCGCATGCAGATAAAGCGGCCCAGCTGAGCTGGCCAAAAGCACAGCTGATTGCGCGGAGCTGCCGGCAGCTGACACCTGGCGCTGATCGCCGGGCAGCAGCAGCAGATTAAAAACGGTCTGAGACTGCGGTTGCGGTTGCGACTGCGGCTGCTGCTGCGGCTGCGAGGCCGCACCGCCTAGTCTAAGCTTATTGGGCTGCTGCGGCTGCGGCAGGCTGGCATATTGCACTGGCAGTATTTGGGCCGTGGGAAAGATTTCTGTGGGCGACGCGGGCCCCAAAAGCAGCGGCTGTGGCGCGGCATCCAGATAGTTGTTGTTAGCATTGGCAATGGGAAAATAAGATGTTGTTGCGTTAGTAGCGACAGCGATTAGTGGCGGCTCATGCAAATGATGTGAGTGCTGGGCGGACATGGTGGGCGGGTCGGCGTTGGTCGGTGTTGGTGGCGATGGCATTGATGGTGGTGGTGGTGGAGGTAGTGGCAGGCTGTCAATGTCAGTATCGGAACTATCTAGGAATGGATTGTTTACCGCATAGTTGTTGTTGTTGTTGTCACCACCACTGATGCCAGCTATGGGTATGGGCGGAGCTGGCTCGTATGGAGCACGCAGTTGATTTCTCATCTCGTTCTCGCGCAACAAAAAGTCGCGATGCTGCTCTGGCGTCACCAATATGTTGTCCGGCGAGTTCTCGTGCAGGAAATCATGTGGGCGTAGCTGTGCCGGTGGCAGAGCCTCCATATAAGCAGATTCCTCCACCAGGGGGGACGGTAGCCGGGGCAACGGCGACTTGGGCATTGTGGCATAGTTCACAGGCGGCGGCGGGGGGCTTTCACGAGGCCGGTTCGTCTTGCTGGCCAGGCGCACGGGCAGCTTGGCCACCTGATGTATGGTATTGGTGCTGGCATCGTGCTCGAACACCGCGAAGTCACCCTGACCCACATCGGTGGCCTGGAACGTCTCCAGGGCAACGTTACGCACCAAATCGGCCTTCTTGAGCTGCGGCTTGGGCAGCGTGGGTGGCGGAACTTTGGGTCGTGTGCCCGTCAAGTTCTCTGTCGACTTTGATATGACGGTGCTAGGTGTGCTACGTCCACTGGATGGCGACTGCTCGAGCAGATCCTCATTGGACCGCGCGCCACCAAAGAAGAACTGATTGCGCGGCGATCGGGGCGACATACTGATGGCCTTGGCAATTTGCGTATATTCATCGTCTTCACTGGGGTGCGCCTGGCGAAAGGGATTCTCGCGATCCAGCTCACCTTCAGGCGGATCGGGCGATGTGGCACGCGAGACATGCTGCAGCTTTGGAGACTCGACCTCCCGAATTCGCGCAACGGTCGGCACAATAGGCGGCAAAGGATCTGGACGGCGCTCCAGAGTGGAGCTGGCCGATGAACTGGGACTAGTGGCACGGAGGATGCCCTTGCGAGGCATGCGAGTGCTGATCTTCGAGCGGGTTTCCTGCTCCGAGTCATAGGCACGCGTGAATCGATCGGGTGTGCGAGACCGTGAGCGCTCATAATCGGACTTGGAGCGCTCGTCCCCACTTAGATCAAAACTCACAGACTTCCGATGGCCTCCAGCATACTCGGGCGTGCTGCGTCCCGAACGGGACGGCTTGTACGGCCGACAGTCGCTCTCCGAGTCGCTGGTATAGCGGCCGCGCGGACGCTCAAAGCAATCAGAGTCGGTGTCCGCGTATGAAGGAGGCGACTGCAAGTCGACGGGCGGCGAGGACTCCTCTTCGTCGGCATTGGCATCGTCGTCCTCATCGTCGTCGTCGATGATGTACACCGGCTCGGCTTTTTTGGGCGTTGTGGGCACTGCTGTTGGCTCCTCCTGGGACTCCAGCATTTTCTGATATGAGTAACGCGCTCCGGGTGCCAGTCGTTCCGGTGTCTGTGTGCCGCGCTGCTGCTATTGGATTTTGGATTTTTTTGTTTTTTATTTAGTTTTGAGTTTTGTTTGTTCATTTTGCTGTATGGTTGCAGCTGAAACTGCATCCTTCACACACAAGCATGGAACACAAATTGCAATGTGCGAAGTTAATTGAGTGCGTTTGGGTGTATGTTTCGTGGCTGTTGGTGTGTGTGACTGTCGTGGGTGTTGATGGTGGTTGTGCACATGATGATGCATATTTGGTGCTGCGACGAGAACGATGTTTTCCCAACGCTTACGTACACGTATACAGGCACTGGTACTGGTACAGGTGCAGGCCCCGCCAGCATTTTGTTAGCCAATTAGCAATGTCGCTGTCTGATGATGAGGTGCATTTGCGTTGCTCTGGCCAATTTGCTTGATGGATGGAATGAGCTGCACATTGCTTGATGCAGCGTACTGAAAAAACCGAGTGTACACCGAGGCGAAACAGAGACAAGGACAGTTAACAGGAATGAAAGAAAACAATGAGAGAACTCACAATGAAAACAAAAATGGACAAAATATGATAGCTGCATCTAGCAATCAGTCTAAGCGCTTTCAGTCCACTTTCAATAGAACAGCATTTCCTTTTAAAGCCAACATACTACATAATTGCTTTCCCACTCTTTATGCTAGATGGTCCCGTAATAATTTGCTGGCACGATTATAACATTAAGATTTCATTTATTGACATCAAAAATGCACACTCCATTATTCTATTAATCTAGCCGTATGTGTCATTTAGACCAACAACAAATGAATGAAAATGAATATACAACCAAAAGATCAAATCAATAGTGAAATGCCTAAAAACATCAAATATCTTAGTTAATTATCTATTAACAAATTGGTTTCCAATAGCTGTAACATAATGCATACGTAGGATCCTAGACGTATGTATGTGAAAATTGATTAACACTCAAATAGTATAATGTATATTTGGCCGTAGTTTTCTGTTTTTTTGTTTGCTTATTCATCAAAGTTGTGGGTCGTATGATATTTATCAATTAGTACTATTTAGTTGAGTATTTGGACCTTTTTTTGTGCCTGTCGCACAGTGATACACATATGTGTATACACATACATATGTATATAATATACAATAATAGACAGTGTGTCATATACAAATACAGATACATAGGACTCCTTAAACAGTGAATTTCAATACATTAACCATATGTGAATACTGGACGCCGCAAAATGGCGGCACAGGAATTATTAATAATTAGTTTATTTGCATTTTAAATAGGCCTTTTCATTACTCAATTAACAGGAGGGAATTTATGGAGTTTCCTCTTTTCTTATTTAGTATACCTCTGCAGAGCTTTTATTTGCTTTTATTTGGGAAGTGTTTACAAAATAAACAATCTTCATTGGAAATGTGAATGTTGCTGACGTCATAATAATTATTTACACTTTTGATTTGCAATGGAATTTATTGTTTATTAGATTTGTAGCTAAATTGATGTTTATTTGTAATTCAAAGTACTCAATAATTTCATATTGACCTCTGCAAAAATATTCTACTTTCGGTAAGCCGAAATTTTATCTTTCCTAAGGTTTACAATTCACAGTGAGTCCTTTTTACACATTCATATAGTTAGAGAGCTAGTCGGTGAGGGACTTTTGAAACCATTTGCTTTGATGAGTGCATTCAGTATTTTTAGGATTCAACATCGAGTGAACTTTCTGTTGTGGTGTGGCGCGTTTTGTAGGCCCGTAACTAGTAACTGTTTGCCCATTGAACACGACAAGGCTTATAATTTAAATGGCATTCAAGTCATGCTGTTGCCTGTATTCTCATTTGATGGCTTTCTACTTTATAAGTTCCTGTATTTTAAACTAAATACTCAGTCTTATGGTGGGAAACGTCCGATTGTTAAGAAATGCGCTGCAATGATATCTACGCAAATCGCTCAGAAAAATTACAATTGCGGAACGAACAGAAAATGCGAAACGCAAGAAAAACCGCGAGGAAAACGTAAAATGTAATAAAAAGAAATGGATAAAAAACGGAAAAACAATATGTTGAAAAGCAGCGAACGGCGCGCATGTCATTGAGAGCAATAAAATGGAAGAACGAGAAGAAGATAAGAGAAATATTTTAATGGAAATTCCTTTCAGCAGATTTTGAATTACTTATACATAGATATATCTATATATATATAGATATAAGTGTATATATAGATATATAGATAGGTATTTGTATACACATTTATTATACGTGCTATCTATGCATAATATTATTTCTTTTCTCTTTGCCTACTACTGCCAATGCAAATTCAAATATTACTGGATTTAAGGTAAAATGGCATCCAGCAATAATAACAACAATAACAACAGCAACAAAGAGTACTAAGAACAACAACAGCAACAACAACAACATCGTCAACAGGAAAAACAGTCATACAAAATAACAATGCCGCCCATGCTCAAGTAGCAGCCATCCAAAAGGTAACAATAAAGGCGCAAACAGAAATTGATATAAAATGTAAGTAGCATAAATAAAAGAACAGCAACAACAACAATCGCAATAGCAACAGCAATAACATTGAAGCAGGCAAAACGAACGTAAGTTGGTCTGCTACCAGGCTCTTACGAATATCCTAATAAATAATAAATCGTGTGCTGCCATTTCAATAAATGTGGGCCACGTGGTCCCAGCCCCAATTCCCCGGCCTGGACCCAAACGGGGCAGAGAGACAGAGATATACGATATACTATTATATAGGGGCTCCGTTCGCATGCAACTGATCACTATGCACTCCTACTCCCCAAGGTATCGATAAGTATGATTAAATAGTACAATATCGTATTAAATCAAAAATATAGCAAACAATATAAATGATATACAACACGACTTATAATGAATACACACGAGAGAGTCGTATGGTTGATTTCGCCACGAGTGTTATATTATGAATAGTTTTATTATATTCAGATTCAGAGTTAGAATTTGATAACGTTTGTATATGTCCTGCTTTGCAAATCAATTCTAGCCAAAGATTGAAATTAATGAGCAGGGAACAATGAAGAAGATGATTCAGATTTGTATTCAGAATTCAGAATTCTATACAGTTAAAAACTTTAATTTGTATTTTTGATATAATTTATCTTTTTACAAACAATATAACCACCTCTTGACCTTCAAATAGTTGTCGAGATTTTATCCCGTTAGACAATTTATATAATATTTCCATAATTCTAAATTATAGTCTAAATTATCTAATTTGACACATTTGTTTTTTTTTTCAACATTCTCTACGAGCTGAATATCTAATGCAAATACGAAACGGAAAAACAAATCACAATGAGGCTCAGCAAGTGTGTTATCAATGCGATGCGTTATGAATTTTGATTAGCTGGAGTGTTATTTCGAATGAGATGAGTTAAGTTGAGGTACGAGTTGCATAAATTGTAAACATATTATTAAATGTAAAACACGGCACAGGCACAGTTAATAACAGACTCATCCACACCGACATGTATGTATATTTTAAAGGTCAGACGTTAGGAGAGTTATGGAAGACAACAAACAAGCAAACAAACAAAATATATATAAGTAAGGGTGAATAATTTTTGGCTTTTTTTTTTTTTGTTGGTGTTTATGCTCGAGTTTGTTGAATGCGCAGCAGTCACTAGCGCTCGTGTGTGTTAAGTGTTGCACAGTTAAATCAAAAGGACAGACGCATGTTGAAAAGATTTTAAACAATTGTAACGCACTCACGCACACACACTCATAAGTATATATGGACGTTTAAGAAAGTACACACACATTTAGATAGACAGCCAAGTCAAAGTAAGTTAGCGAAAGACGTGCGGTTAAATACATACCTGTTGTTGTTGCTGGCTTGGCTGCTGGCTGGAATTGGTTTGTGTCTGAGTCTGGGTCTGGGGCTGAGTCTGATTCAGAGTCTGGCTCTGACTCTGTGCAGCAGCAATGGGTGCAGTGGCCGCGGCAGCGGTCGCCGACTCCGCTGGCAGCAGCGTCAGAGGCGCGGGCGTTGTGGGTGTGGTTGGATTTGTATCGAGCGTGTGCTTCGATATAACAACAGTCGTCGTCTTTTGTATTTTATCCTGCTCATGATGCTCTGATGGTGATTTCGGCGGTACAGTGGTGAAGGCGTCCGCGGCGCGCACAATTTCCAGCACCTAATTTAGTTTAAACACGACAGTTTGAAAGTGCGTGGCCCATCAAGTCACTGCCCAGCCAGCTAAAGGTCAAGGATATTCACTTACCTTCTCCTGGGTGCTCTTCTCCTGCCCAATTGTGGCCACCTGCGTCTGCGGCTGCGGCTGCTGGGTTTGTTCAGCGTGAATGAGCGCCACAGTCTGCGCGGCAACTGTATCAGGCTGCCCCACATCTGGGCTCATCATCGAGCCAGCGGGTGGCGTTGGTGTTGTACGTATTGGCGATGGCGACCCGTGCACCAGGGCAGCGGCTGCTGCTAAGCCTGTTTGGCTGGTGGGCTCTGGCATGGCAGCAATGTCTGGCTGCTGTGACGCGAATACATCGAAATCCTGTAAGGGAGAGCAGGGTTTAAAGGGTGCTGCCACTGCAAGGGCTAATTTGGGGCTCACCTGTCGCAGACGCTCCTCCTCGTCGTGATCTAAGCTGGATATGCTCTGACTTTGACTAAGCTCCGAGCCCGTCTCTGAAGCCCGAGAGCCTGCAAAAGAGAAATTTGGATGAGTTCTACTATCGATGGACGCTTCGGTTGGCATTTTACTTACCTTGACGACTGCCACCGCTGCAGGACGTAGACGAGTTAAAGCCGGTGCTCATGCCGCCGGCCTGGCCAATGGAATGCATTAAACTAGATTTGTCGTAGCCCTTACAGACGACCAATTTAATTTCATTGCCAGCATTGCGCAAAACATTAACTGCATCCTGATGCGAGGCGCCCAGCAGCGAATGACCATTGACCTCCAGCAAACGCATGCCCACCTGGGGGGTGCGAATAAGTTAGGAATAAAGTTTTATTCAGTTGCCATCGAATTGAATTTAATGAGCTCTCGCCTCTCTGCCCGACTGTCAAAGAGAGGCCAGTCATTACCTTAAGCCTTCCATCGCGTCGTGCTGCTCCCACTGAGTTAATTTTAGACACGAAGACGCCCTCGTCGGACGGATCCAGTGGATTACCGCGCTGTCCATTCAAGCCGCCCTTAATGTGCATGCCCAAGCGCTCACCTTCGGCCTTGGCAAGTAAAATTTCCTGCGATTTTCAACAAGGGCAAAATAAACAATGGCATAAAAATTAGCATTGGCTTTGTTTGGGTGCTCAACAATTACAAATAGGAGCTGAGACTAAGGCAAAACAATTCAGTTGATAATGGCGCTTAGCAAAGCAGTGCAAACTTTTCCAGCGGTGGAACAGAGCTTTGAACGGATGAAATATCCTGCCACTCGAAGTTTACAAAATTGTTCACATCAGTGAACAGCAAAATTATATTTTCCACTCTATCTTAAATTATGCAAATCGGTCTCTCATTAATTTTCCTTTCCCAGTTTGCTAAACTTAATAAGAATTATTTTACATATCAAACATACTTTCATTTGTACAAACATAAGTCAATTTGCGTTTAAATAAAACGTGGGTGAAATTCTATAAATATTGGAATTATAATTTATATTTTCTAACAATTAACCATAATTTTAGCATATAATTATCTAATCTTCAACGCATTTATACAAATATTTTAAACATTAAAAGCAAGATCTTATAACAGATGTAGTTTACTTATAATAGATGTAGTTTTTTAAATCCACTAGAAAATCAATTAAATAAAGTTGAAAAAAAAAAAAAATTGGCGTATCTAGTCTAGTTACCTTCATTTATCATCAATCTAAAAGCGCTATATACAAAACTATTATATGATCCAAGTGCAACTGATTAAAAATAACAGATTTAGGTGTGCTCGGCCTTATCTACATTAATTTTCAGTTGTGTGCAGGTTTAAAATAATCGTCAGCATATCCAATTATTGGCTGAGGGTTGGGGAGCATTGAAATATCTTACCTCTGTGTTTATATAAACTACTTCTATGTGCTTTGCATCGTAAATGTTTTTTATAAGCATTCATAGAGCATAGATAAAAGAGAAGTATAAATAGGTATTTCGTATTGACTTAAAGCTTTCAAATTTGGATTTTTACAATAATAATCAGTACTATTTATATATATTTAAAGCATAAACTAGTAAATAGCGTGGAAGCAAACTGAATACGAAAATGATCTATAATAATATGCCTATAGGGTTTTCCTCTTAGGCTTACCTGGTAACCTGCTGGCAGCGGATCATGTTGTATGGTCAGTTTGATCTCATCTCCGGGCTTCAGCAGCTCCATAACAGCATCTTGGTGTGTGGCCTTCGAGACGTCTGCCTCGTTTACTTTCAATATGCGATCGCCCATGCGCAGTTTGCCGCATTTCGATGCGATGCCACCGGGCACAATCTAGGAGTGGAATAAATAGATATAGTTTTAGCGAACATCTAAATAGTTTATCCTGTCTGACTAACTGAGTGACAATCCAGGTTGATGGTTTCAAAAGCCTTAACAGGGAATCAATAATTTACAGCTTCTAATTTAGAGATTTTCAGCCATTTTCGTACTTTTTGTGTAAGCCACCTCAGCAGGTGGCATACATAGTTCAAAGAGCGAAAGTTACATTTTTAACAAAGTCCCTACATTATAAATTATTGAATAGCTTTCAGATATAATTAGTGACATTCGGTTAGAGGTGCCAGGGGTGAACAGTGACGTTTCAAATTGGCGGCAAAACTTCGTCCGGCCAGAGAGCTGGGTACCATTCGCTGTGTGGGCTTTGAGTTCAGCAGAGCCCGCGGTTCATTTAATTGCTTGTAAAGATGCCGGCATTCGCTGTGAACTAATTGTGCAGTTCATTTGCAACCGCAAGTTGTGGCACGTCAATTGCTCTAATTTGAAAAGTTTGTCCCCAGTTTATAGAAGCGCCGGCCCCACTGCGCTGCAATTCGCTTTTCGCTTTTCACTTTTCGTTTGACTTACATGTGAAATAAAAATGCCCGGTTCGCGTGTACCGAATGGCACACAGGAGTGATCCGTGCCGCCGATGATGCTGAAGCCGAGCGAGCCTTGATTTTTGGGCAGCACCACTTCCTACAGAGACAACGAGAGGCGATATAAGTGTGTTTGTTGCGGCTGGCATAAGTGTGCATATAAGACTAAACAAATATAATACATAGCTACTAAATATTTAGGTGTTCTTTCTATCTGAAACTTGAAGAGCACGTGACTTATGTGGACGGGTGCTTATGTGGATGGCCTCATTTATGAGTGTGATTGTGTGCAAAATTGTTGGTAATATTTACATGAACAAATTTCAAATCTCATGTTAATATAAAAGACAGATAGAAATAGAAATAGAAAGTGACAGACACAAAGATAGAAGATAGAGATAGAGACAAAGACAAAGACACCAGGTTAACACCAAATCAAAACAAAAAGCCATGCAATTAACGCAATTCAACCAGACAAAACACAAACCATAGATATTAAACATGATTCAAAATAAGATGTTATGCATTTATAACAGCTTCAATGCATATCAAATGAGATTCAATAAGTTAAAATAATTATTTGGCATGTCGGCAAAGCCCTTGGTTTGCGGTTAAGCTTCAATCTAAATCCGTAGACGGAACATGTGTATATATGTTTGCATATGCCAAACACAAGTTGCAACTTGTTTAAAAGTACTTTGAGCTGCCTGCGGTGTAACACACTCGATTTAAAATTCAAAACACGACACGACACACCCATGCACACACCCATGCACACACCCACGCACACCCACACACACATACGCTTATACTGTAAGTCTTTTATTAAACTGTCAAAGTATAATTTCAGTTTTACATTCATTAGCCGAGCGCAGACGACATGCATCAACACAAACAACTTTTCTTCTGCAGAAATAAACTGTATCTCAGATTGCTTAACTTGGCCATAACTTTTGGCAATTCACTAAAGCAAATTGGACTCTTTATTTGGGAATGAAGTGCCGCAATCGACGCCGTTGGCCAAGTGACGGTACAGACGACACTGCCAAACTGCCAACTGGCAAGGGCAAGTGCCAAGAAGTGAAATGAAAAACAATTAAATATTTTATTTTCACTTCGAGTGCAAGTTGACTTTGATGCCAGCCATTTGACAGGCGGATGAAAGATAAACCTTACAAGTTTTCTTCAAGGGCTGACAATGACACCGCCCCACGTATGCATTCTGGGCGGGTCCTTATATGTCTATCCTGTCATTCAGCAGAGCTGCTGCACTAAACGCACTTTTCGTGTATCTCCTTGTTTCGGCAATGCAATATTCAAAGGACTCTGTCTGCGTATAGCTTGTTCAGCTTAGTTATTCATGTAACAAGCGGTTGAACAGCATCTATGACAATTGCAGCAATTTGTATTTGCTCAACAGGGCTTTAAACGATTGCCCTCGTGGGGCTTTTGCTCTACGGCTTAAATGGATGTAAAACTTATGTAAGTGTTATAAGTAGAATTGTTTTCGTAAATTCCAAACAAGAATGCTTGAACATTAGACTCCTTTTAACTATAAACAATTTAATTTGATTCTAGTTCAGCTCGTACAATTTTGCACAGTGTACACTGAATCAGTTAGAGCTATTGTTATCTCTGATATTTGTAAGACTACCCTTTTCGAAATATTTCCTATTTGTTTTGTTTTTTTTATCTAATCTCTGACCTGCTGAAGCACATACTAAGCAAATTTATTAATTATTGATTTCCATGTCAGCTTTCATCTGATAGCTCTATCAAGATCTTAAGCACATTATGGAATTTAGTATTATGGCTAAAATGACGTGTTAGCTAAATGCTTTTATTCTTTTGCTGCTAATGCTTCCAGACTCAAACTCGTTCCTCACCATAGTTACAGTTGTGTTTGTGAATAGAGAGAGGTCTGACTTTTAACGAAAAGTAACGCATATTATTATAGACAATCGTATGAATCCGAATTATATTTATCAATTGATTATAAATTACTAAAATTATACTAATTTATTTTATTATACACGCATTTAGATAGCGATAAAAATTCAGTTAATTTAAATAATATATTCTTAAATACGTAAAACAGTTAATGGTCTTAGCCAGTTTGTTAGTAAATATCAAATCATTAGGCTTTTAATTAAAAACACCCAAATCTAATTGAATAATTATAAATCATAAATTGCATGCACCATTGATTTTACCGATAACAATTTTAATGGGTTATTATGGAAGACCATTGACCATAGAACAACAACGAAATCATAACTACAACAAAAAAATACTACTTGTTTATTTAAATTAGTTCGATGTGCGTGTTTTGCATAATGCTTTGCATTTCAATTACAATTATTCAATCATGTGCATTGGAAAACGCATAGTTCAAACGCTTCAACATGGGAATTTGAAGGATTCTTGGATCTATGCTGGAGCGTTCGCAGTGCATCTTAAGCAAAGAGGAGTTTGTTTTTTTCGATCAAATCATTTCGTTTGCAAAAACGCACAAATCATTTTATTTACAATGTATATTCATATAGGTTTTATATGGGTGCTTAACGGCTATACAAATAATATGAGGGCCAAAAAAAAAAAAAATAAGAGAATAGAGCCAATTACATTCGTATACAATAAAATTAAAAGGTGTTTTGGTGGCTGTATGTGTATGTGGGTGAGTGTATATATGTGTGTGTGTGTGTGTTTATGGTGTGCAAAAGTATGTGAATAGAAGCTCTCATCCTTGTTGTTGATTGCGTGTGCAATGAGCAGCTTAATGATGCCCCATGGGGCGCCTCCACACATGGCGCTACACGAACATGTCTCAAAATTTCCGCTGCGTTTGGGAGAGTTTCGAGCCATACAATACACAAGTTTATCGTGTACAAATATATATATATATATATAGGTATATAAATATTTATATATATATATATATATATGCATGTACAATTGACAACTTTTGTATCTTTTGTTGGCATTTTTCTAATATTTTGATTGTTTTTTTTTTTTTTTTTTTTTTTTTTTTGCGTTTAGTGTATGCGTGATGTTGTGATAGTCACCTCACTGATCAATGGCTCCGCCAGCTGATTGTCGGTGATGCGCGTCATCACAGTTTCCGTGAATGTGGACTTGGTGATGGTCTCGGTGACGCGACCTATCTCGGTGGGCGCGGCTGGGAACATGGGTAAATCTGGTTGCGGTTTGTTAACATTCACGGTGACAGCGCTGACGCCCACCTCGTTGGGCCGTGCCACATGCACCTGATGCTGACTGCCGCCGCTGAGAAAATGTGCCGGAATCATCGCCTGAAAATCATCGCTGGTCAACGGCCGGAGTGATGAGGGCTGCTCGTTGTCGTAGATGGTTGATTGATTTTTTTTTTTTTTTTCAATTTCAATTTCAATTTGATTTGGACAAGTTTTTTGGTTTTGGATATTTTTTTTTTTTGTGGAAAGTTCAGTTTTAAAGCAACATTTGGTTTTGTAGAAAAAGAAACAAAAATATGTTGGTTTTTGTAAATTTCGTTACACAATTTTTGGATTTTGGGTCTAAAAGCTAAGCTAAACTTTCTAACTGTAGATGGTATGAATGTGTGCCGTTTCATAAATATATATCAATATATATATATTTATGTTATATATTGTATGTATATACACAGTTTATGTCCAGCCAGACCTGCCCTTAGCTGGGCTCTTCAATCTCAGTGCATACGTACGCTATAAGCCAAGGACAAAAAAGAGAAGCAACACAAAAATTGCTTGTGCATACTTATCTATGTATACATATAAATGCTTGGGGGGTAATATGAGACCAAAAAATGACAAGAAGTAACAAGATAAAACACGAATAGGAGGAGCGCGCACAGGGCACATGCAAAACAAACACAAACAAATTTCGTAAATATATGTAGATATATATATATAGTATGTACTAATATTGTGTTTATGTAGTAGATATGTATGTGTGTTGGCTAAGAGCTAGGGTTATAGGTTGATAAACTGGCAGATACGAGTATGTATTAGCACAATTAGATATACAATATATTTATATAATTGTATTGTATATAAAAATGAGGTCGTTTAAGGAGACGTGTTTATGTGTTTATCAACAACAATTTGCATGAATCCTTGGGCATCTCACCTGCGCGCCAGTTGGCCAACAACCATGCCAAGACTTACCTGCTGGATTTGACTCGACTTGACCAACTGTCGCGCAAGTTCTTATGGTTTTTAGTGTTGGCCTGAAAGTTACTTAAGGCTAAGCCTGAGCATGGATTAGGGAACGAACAAACGAGCTTATGATCAACATTAAGATGGCGTGCAGACAACTAGACGGTTGATTAAAACTAGGACACTAACAGAGCTACGATTAGCCACTACAAAGTATACGCTTGTTATCCTACCTGAGCCTCGCCAGAGTCGCCGCTGCTGGTGGATGCGGCGCCATTAACCGGACCATCGCCATCAGCTTGAGGCACTGAGTTGGTGCGCCGTGGCGCTGGCACCGGCTGGCCCGTGGATTTATCAATGTGCGCAGCTGGAGCTGGAGCTGATGCTGGAGCTGCGGCTGTGGCAGCTGTTGCATAAGCAGTAGGAGCAGCATTGACAGCAGCAGCTGTTGCAAATCCGTTGGTTTTATTGCTTGGCAGCGTATTATTATTGCTGTTGTTATTATGAACGACGCCAGTCGTCACAGTTGCCCCCGGCGTGCTGGCCAGTGTGTTGTACTTGTAGGGCTGCTCGTCGCCAACAGAGCGTCCAAAGTTTGCTGCTCGACAGACAGAGAGAGAGAGAGAAAGACAGAACGAAAGAGATGGGAGGGGTGGAAAAAGTTAACAAAGTTAAGAGAGCGAAGCATTGAGGCGTGAACAAATTCTAACCTGGTCGATTGGCCAGATAGCCGGACGGGCTCAATGAGTTGAGCACGGCGGGACTGCGCGGACTCAGTGGCGGCTCAAGTGGGCCACGGTATTCGCGCTGTAGCACGAGCCGCACAAACCGCTGCGGCTCAGTGAGGCAGGCAACAGCCGCGTCGTGATGGGCCTGCGTCATGTCGTTGCCGTTAATCTGCGGTTGAAAAAGGTGTTTTCGTTCATACAATGAAATGCAATTAGCGTCTGCCACTTATCCCAAAGCAAGGCTCGATTCACTTACCGCCATCACACGGTCTCCCACCATGATTTTGCCATCGCGATGCGCCAGACCGCCCTCGGTAATGCGCGATATGAAAATCCCATCGCAGTCATCCTTGAAGGGCGGTGAGCCCTTGCCGCCGGCTATGCTGAAGCCCAATCCCTGGCCGATCTGATCGCGTATAAGCGTCGTGTGCAATTGAATGAAGCTCAACGGCGCCAAATCCTGTTGGAAGACAACAAAACGTCAACGTCAGTATAAATGGATTACAAGTCTAGGTGAAGCGGCGAAATATAATACTTACCACCTTGCCATTTTCTTGCAGCATTCCATTCGTGGCTGACGAGGGCGTGGCAAACACATTGGCCGAATGTGCATGGACAGGTGGCAGCTGTTGCAACTGATGCACTGGCTGCTGCTGCTGCTGCAGCTGTTCTGGAACTATTTGAATGGGCGGCGGAATGTAGCGCTCCTGGGTGACAGCCGGAGCTTCGGCCATCAGTGGGCGTGTCTCTACAGAGATCTGCGAGACGCTGCCGTCCTCGCTGAAGACGGGATGGCCAATCAGGCGTGTCACCTCGCGCTGCACCACCAGCACCAGCACCGCGCCACAGGCCTTCAGCACCTGCACGGCCTGATAGTGATCAGCATCCACGACAACAATGCCGTTCACTTTGAGTACCTTGTCGCCGACCTTGAGGCCGGCCAGATCGGCGGGACCCCCCTCGGTTACGCGCGAAATGAAAATGCCATCGTCGTCGCCCTTGAAGGGCGTCGAGCCTTTGCCACCGGCTATGCTCAGGCCGAGGCCCGCCGTGGTGCGCTCAATGTGGATCTCGTACTGCTCCAGGCGCAGCTCTGTCACGCCATCAATGTTATCTGCAAGAGAGAAAATATATTATTGAGCATGCATTCGGGATGCTGTTCGTGTCCTCAACCACTATACGAGTGTTTACCGAACTGCTGCCTATTTCGCTCGTAGTCCCGCTCGAGGGGATCGTAGCTGGTCACGATGCGCACGTGCTTGCCCTTGCGCCGCAACGAGCCGCCATTCGAGGAGGCCAGGGAGCTGCGTAGACTGCCCGTGGCGGGACTGTTGCGTCCACTGCCGCCGGCGGCCATCAAGTAGCTCCCATTGTTGCGCTGTGCGCTGCGGGGCAGAGTGTTGTTGCCCTCCTTGACTTTTATTTTGACATTGAACATGATGCAGCTTATGAGTTTCTACTTGAATGCACTTTCAATATGCGCTGCTTGGCATCTTTCTAGGTCTACGATTGCAATTGAAGAAGCACCCTGTTTGTTTGCTAAAGAAACCTTTTCATTTGAATGCGCATTGCAATAAGAAGCCAACCACACCACACCACACCACACCGCACCACACTACACTCGCACACCCACCACTTGAGCTGATGTGCATTTGATTGGAAAATTGCATAAAATATACTTCAGCAGATTGTTCAAATTATAAAATAAAATATGTTTTTATTGCCAATACATTCGAATCGGCAGACGCCATAGACGAAATTGAATTTATATGCATTGCATAAATTACACATTAATGATATCAAAATTTCCGAGTAAATTTAATGGCCAAAAATGTTTTGGCCAAACGAAAACTCTGCAGCTGGGGCCCCACTCAGGGGCCAATAAACGACCAACTGGAGAGCAGACGAAGCCACCTTCGTCGACCATAAAGCCAACGACCTTGAGCCAGAACAACATCAGTCCAGGTCTGCCCTGAAGCGACTTTTGTATAATAATTAAATAAATTAGGACTCGAAGAGCTCCAAGGAGAACACAGCTCGTTCTGCTCGTTGTCTACACCTCAGCTACAACTGTTAACAACTGTGAGCAACTGTGAACTTGGCTGATTTGCACTCAATAAATCCGTCCTCAGTTTGCCAAGTTAATTTTGCTTTTAATGACTGTGGCGTGTCTAATGGCAGAGCCGTTTCACATTTATAATTTCTCTCGTTGTGCGCAAATATTAATTGAAGTCTGCATTTTTGATGTATTCAAACAGAGAACAGTTATTCGCGCTGTAATCGATACTGCATATAAATTATTAAATTCCACTTTTTGTATTTTTTATTATAATCTTCAGTTTAATTTCGCCCACAAAATAACACTGTCCTGATGTTATCGTTATAAATTGGCAATTATTTATTTTGTGCCCCGCCTGAATTATTTGAGAACGCATTTTATTTAAATCATAAAACAACGACTGCCGGCGACTGATAAATAATACGGCAATAAATGCGAAAAGATTTTCATTTCTTCTTCAGCTTGTTATTGAGCGAATGTGTGAAATGTTCAACAATTTCACTGATGGCTGTGCCATATGAAAACATTTTATGGCTTTACACACACACACACACATAAACATAAACACACGCACACACGTGCACACTTGAAAGTAAAGCCATGAAGAAATCTTTGCACTTTTCTTTAAAGCTCCCAAAATACACGCATAAACAACTTAGATCTTCAGTACTTCAAAAGCGAAATACTCTTGCTGATGGAGAGTAAAGAAAACATTTTGAAATATATTTATGGTAATATATCAAATTAAAGAGTTATAAGTTGGTTAAATCTAATATTTTTAAAAAGCAGAGAGTTGAACAAATTTTAATTTGTTTATATAACATATTCTATAATATTATTATTATTCATAATATCTCATCACCGAAAGTCGAATCAATATGTTTATCGCATATTTTCTGAGAAATATTCAATTCGCACACAGAAACATAAACTAGCAAACAAGATGAGCAATCATAAGCAATAACGAAAATATATTCGACTGGCTTTGGCTAACTCGAATTGACTGTGACTGTGTGCGTGTGTGTGTGTGTGTTTGTGATTGGCTGTGCTGCAGCAGCTGCCAATAAGTAGGCAACAAGTGCAAAGCTGGTTGCCATGATTCGGGCTTATTTGTGCAGATTGTATATCTGCAAGCCTCAGGCCACTCCAAGGCCATATGCCACATGATTCAATGTAAGAAAGAAATATATGATATCAGTATATAAGAAATCGAATCATAGAATCTTAGTATATCTATTGCATATTCAACACGCGGATATATTTAGTAGAATGTTTACCGACATGAAACCCCTCATTCTATTTTGCCAGTCTCAAATCTCTTGCAAACTCTCAAGAGTTGTATTTTTTTTTTTTTTTTTGTGATTAGCCCAAATATTTGGTCCGCACACATGTTAGCGTGTGAAGCAGTTGCCATTTCCACGCACTCAAATAAACATTTGAAAATTTTACGACGCTCTTCATACATTTGAGTGTGCATTTAGGTATAAGTATTTTAAAGATGCTCAGCGACCGTTGCGCTCAATGAAGTGCGTAAAGGAGAGGCGGGCCGAATGAATAAATGAGAGGCAGGCACTGTGGGGAACATGAATTTAAATGCACCGAAAAGAGAAAAAAATATAAATATAAACGAAAAGAGAACAAAATGGAGCAGCTCATAAAATGCGCGGGTAAAACTCATTAAAAGCGCTGCTGGGAAAAACTCTAAACAGCAACAGAGCGCGATTTCCCCGAACGCATTTTGAATATGAGAAAATGTTCGTCGCTGGCTACGTGAAATACAGCTGGCAAATGCCAAATCAATGCGATGTGACGACGACTGTGACGCGTTTTGCTTATTTATATGTAAATGACCTGGCCTGGAGTCTGAATGTCAAGACACACGTGTGTGTGAGTGTGTGTGTGTGTGTGGACCACATGTCAGAAACCCAGGGAGTTACTAGGTCTGCGTCTGTTGCCCCTAGTGCCTGGTGCGCGTTGCCTCCAGCTCAGATGCAAAACTCATATTTCACATGTAGGACAGGCTTTGTGTCCAGCCATGTCATGCATGTCCTCTCTCCGGCCATTGACAGCCGGGCAGCCGGACAGCGGAACAGCCGGACACACGTCTCCGGCTTGAGTCCAAGTTCAGTGCTAGCCGACCCGCATGCCTCAGAGTTGGCTTGTTGAAATGCTCGCATTATTTCTGTTGCTTCTGGCGGACCATTGACATATTCTCTTTATGACACGAGTCGAACTTGCTGGGAAAACTTGAAAAAACATTTGCTTTATGCAAATTTAATGGACGCATGCCACAGACTCATGCCAACCGAAGAGAGCTGGGCACTTGTCTCGCCCACAATTGAATTTTCATTTATATTCCGACTACTGCCAATTGATCCACAGGCCCTTATATACCCAATGCCAATGACCGCAAACGTAAACGTCTTAATTGCATTCTATTTGGCTTTAGATTCTCTGCCTTTTTATTATTATTTTTTTTTTAAGGCTAATAGCAAAAGATCAAGTGCCTAATTGCACTTGAAGAGCTTTCGATGAGCACGTGAGCTGACTGCGCCCCGTGCCCGGCCGTGAAATTTCTGAAATTTCATGTGGCAGGGCTCAGCCTGCAACGGTCGTGATAAATTGCCGGCCATGTTGCGGGAGCTCTTGACAAATTGTAAGCGTATGGCTATCAAAATCCAGCGGGCACAAACAGTCGAGCGACGCTTTTAAATGCGGTGCCACAAACTAATGAATCACAATTTTTGTTGTGGCATAAAAACGTTGACTTATTGTCATAAAGCAAAGCAAAAAGTTGCACTTTGTTATCTGCAGCAGCGAAAAGCGTAGATGCTTTAATAACAAACGCTGAATGAAAAAGAATGAAAAAGTTTGCGAAATAAAAATTTTTATTTTCCATATTTTCATTGCAAATTTATGGGTTCGACAGATGAACAGAAGACGACTTGTGATACGGGCCAGCTACATATATATTTACGTTACACATTTCATCATCGAATCGAACGACCCTTTCTAGCTGTATAAGAAAAACAAAACATATCTTTGAGTATAAATTTTTGATAGGTGCTAAAGCGTTCTACGTATTTTGAAATGAATCGCCCCGGGAAGGGGTGCGCTCTTTCATATCTAATCGGGTGGCCGTATACAGGTATGACAACAATAACTTTGGAATGCCTAAAGCCACGCTGATAAGCGCATAAAGGCAGCAGCAACAGAATCACAAAATATAAACAGAGACAAACAGCGCTGACGCGACGCACGGCACAGCTCTGGAAATTAAATTGGGGTCTGCGATAACGCAGCCAAAAATTGGAAAACTGAATCATTACGACATATTTGGGACAGCAGCGTACGGCACCAACATTACACGAGCCCAAAGTCAAGCGTTAGTTAATGACCTTGGTCCACCTGTCGTATGCGTAATTTCGAAGGGGTAAGGGCCCATACGCCATCGGCTTATCAATGAATGCGGTGCGACGGACAACTGAAATTGAGATTATGGTATGAAGAAATGAAATACAATGCACACACGTACAGAGTTGCTGCAGGTGTGTGAGTGAGTGCATCGGTGTGGGTAAACGTGTGTAATAGGCTAAGCGATGACATCATAAGTCCATTAATTTTCTGTTCAATTTAACGCATTATTCGCAAGCCTGACAACTGTTTCGGAATGAAGTAGGAGCGTAATAAATACTACAAACTGCTTGGAGTATGCAGAGAAGCAAGCACACTGGAACTGATTGATTAAAGCCAAAGTTTTAACATTCAATTTAATTGGACGTGCGATGTAAACTGCATGCAGGAATGGGGAAAAAAGTATAAACGCTCGATATAAGCTGCATGCAGAAATAGATAAAAAAGGAACGAAAATGAATTTTAATTAGTTTCACTTTTCCTGTTTTTTCTTATTTTTTTTTGTTTTGGCTGACTGACAATTTGAAGGTTTACTTCATACTTGACGTGGATGGAATAGAGCAAAAAATCCAAATTAAGCGGATAGCACATCAAATTGGAATTGATTGAGAGCAGAATTCAAGCAACTATCTGCAATGAGGCGTTGTAATTTATTTGAGTATAGAAGAAAAAGCTATTCGAGAACGGATTTAATAATTTGCAGCATTTGAACAACACTTGCTTCGCTGACATGTTGCCTATTCACACGTCAAGCCAAACCCCCCGTCGCTCTGGCTCAGGCTGTAGCAATAAGGCTTCTAGCATTTCGCGGATTTGCAATATTTTCTCGCTTTGAATGTAATGCAAAATCGTGTGACATAACCATTTTCACTTCCGCTATCGCCGCCTGCCGCGCTGCCGCTGTTCCTGTCGGTTGCGCAGTTTGTTTTTCTTTTTTTTCTCTATTTTTTTCTAAGCCATATTTTCCTTAACTGGCATTTATTGCATTTTTCGTGTTTAATTTGAGTGCGCGAAATGTCGAATTATCGAAACCAAGGGCAAAGAGAGCTGACTGACTGACAAAACTCACAAAACGAAACCGCTTAAGCTGTTGGAAAAAACGATTCGATAATGAAATATCCATCAAAATGCCGATAGTTTCAACTGTTGCCTGCAGCAGCAGCAACAACAACAACAACAACAAATAATAATCCAACAAGAGTGTTTTGACATAGCAAAAGGGCATTTTAGCAAACAAACAAAGCAAACACGCACAGTGCAGAAATTCAATAAGGGCCCAGCGTGCAATCAGCAATACAATACATAAAATCAATTGCATTGCTTTGGGCTTATCAACGGTTTCGGTTTATTTATTGGCCAACCCGAGTACTGAGAGGGTGTGGCTGGGGCAGCGGCAGCGTTGTTCTGGCTGGAGGTTAAGCAACAGCAGCCACACACTTTAAGAAATCACAATGCGAACTGATGGCAAATGCAGCGTATTGTTTGCCAAAGCAATGCAAAAAGGTACTGAGCAAATGTTGATTGTGCTTGTGAGGCAGCTAACCAAAATAAAAAGCAAGAGGAAGGAAGGCAACGAGCAGCCAGTAAACCGGATATGCACACACACACACACACACACACACACACACACACAGGCACACCAATATGCAAAAGGAGATAAACTTGGCATATTTGTCATGTGCAAATATATATAGAAAGAGAGAGATAGAGAGCCAGTGCGAGAGCGAGAGGGAGAGCGGTAAGGGCTACAGCTAGATAGAAGTCTGTGACTATATAAACAACATACAAAATTTCCTTTCAAGCTCGCTTTTTTTCTGCGTATTGCATTGCAGCCAAAATGCAAATAGCGGAAGCTGCTGAAGCTCCAAGGCAGCCAGCAAGCAGCTCATGTGCCACGGTTTAACCTTGAGCAGCTAAACCGACCTTGCCAAAAGCGCCAGCGCCTTACACTCTGCATATTTACACTTGAAATTCAATTTGGGCCAACGCTGCGTATACGCGATGCAAGAGTCGGCCGACTGAAAGTGTCTAATCAGTGGATAGGTAGCCGCAGCTCAATCGATAAACAGCAACTGCAATTCACACTCGCTTGCAAAGTGTAATATGTATATGCATATATATATATATATACAGTAGTATATATGTATATTTAACATACAACTGTTTTTTTTTTTACATCTAGCTTTTCGTTTTCGGGCCTCTGAGTCAGTCAAGGTATGTGAAGATTTTGACTTCAATGTTATTATTGCCATTGTTTTGGCTCCCAAGTGGGCGAGTGTGTGTATGTGCGAGTGAGTGGCTTTGCTTGCGTCTGTGTGTGTGTGTGTGTCTACTCAGCAGGCGTTAATAATGATAAACAAATAATAGTAAATGCTATTTGTATGGAACTCAAGACAAACGCGATATATATAGCGCGCGCTCTCGCGATGTTGACAAAACGCCAGCGTTACTAAAATATGACTAAAGTCAGCGGCAAATGGGCAAAGTGTCGAGACCCAGACCCAGAGGCAGACTGCCAATTGCACTCACTCACTCTCTCACTCTCTCTCCCTCGCTCTTTCGCTTGCCCTCCTCTGCTCTCTTTCTTTTTGCCTCTCTCTCTCTCTTTCTCTCTAGCAAGCAACCTGTGTACTCACAGTTCACACACACACACACACACATACAGGTAGCTACTCGACATTTGCCATAATGAGGTAGGCGGCTGATTTCAGCTTCAGTTTTCAGTTTTCCGTTTTTTATTTTTATTTATTTCATTTTTTACACTTTCTCAACTTGTTGCGCTCTTCATAGCTGTCGCTCTTTTTCGCTCTGCTCATTTGCCTCTTTAATCTTTACTTTTTTTCCCCCACCGTTTCTGCTTTGTGAGTGCTCACACTGAGTTTGCTGCTGTAGTTATCTACCCCGCCCCTTTCCCGCCCCACATGTGTGTTTTATCAGCTTTTGCAAGCCAACAAACAGATAGCGCGCACCGATAGCCCCCAGGCCCTATATATAGGCGCTGTACTGGCCCTAATTATTGGAGCTGCGTGTCTGTGTATTTATAGACCGAATTTCCAGCGCTTGTTTACCTGTTGCGCACTTCTTTTCCTCCCAAACTCGATGTTTTATCGTAACGCTCTTTTAATGGGCCTACGAGATAATGAAATCTTTGTTGTCGCTTTTAACTCGAATTGGTACTCGAGCAAGTATTGAACTACCTCGCAGTAAACGCGCTTGAATACAGTCAGAACTGACCTAAGATGTTGTAACAGATGCGAATAAATTGTATGTGTGGATGATGATGATCTATAATGGATAGATATTGCTATTGAAGTTTACCTGAACTGTATTGATCTAGCTCATTCATTATACAGTTATCATCTTGTTTTTAAAATACGATACGAAAAAAACCTTGATAATAAATAATAATAAAAAAAATAAATAAAAATAATAATAATAAAAAAACAAAAAATAAAAATAATAATAATAATAAAAAAAAATAAAAATAATTATAAAAAAAATATAATGATAATATAATAATAATAAATAAAATAAAAATAAAAATGATTGAAAAAAAATAAGAATAATAACAAAAAAATACATTAAATACGAAAATTAAAACAAAAACAAAAAATTTTTAATTAAAAACAATTTTAAAAAATAAAATAAATTAATTTAAAATAAAAAAAATAATTATTTAATAAAAAAGAAAAATATAAAATAAAATAAATATTAATATATGTATATATGTATATAAAATACATAAATAAATAACAATAATAAAAAAATAGCAATAAATAAATAAATAAATAACAATAAATAAATATATAAATAAATAAATTATAAATAAATAAATAAGTTATAAAGGTTTTCACATTTCTTGTGTTTTATACTGGCTAAAAAGAACGTTGATTTTAAAACTTTTATGATCTCTGTAAACTTAACGGATCATAGATTTTAATCTACAGTCAATATATATATAATAATATATATATAATTATAGCCTCTCTCTGCGCAAAGTTAAAACTTTTAAATCCAGAATTTCACCATAAGCCCAATTTGAGTATACTTTATATATATTTATGAGTCAAGAGTGGCAAATAGACATTCGCTTCAACTGTGAGTTGTTGATGGCTAAACAGAGAGATAAAATCAGCTAACTACAACCAGTTGAATTCTTCATGGCAATATTTTAAGAGCTCTTTGTAGACTGCCAAGCGTAGAAAGTAAATTTCACTTGATGTCATTGTCTAATACTTTTCTCTCGCACCTAAACAGACATGCGACTTCTAGAAGAAATCAATTTGATAAATTTAATTGTATATGTTTTCTATGTCAACCAAAATCTTCAATTGCAATCAAGTATATATACATATGTATATATTATAAATTCAGCATTTATATTGCATATGGTAATTACGGTAATTATAGTTGAATGAGAAATGAATTTCGTTACACATATTTTCCTACCAATTCATGTGCACCCTCCCTTTGACCCGTTTAGTTAAGTATAAGTAGTCATAACTAATAAGTACTCGAAATTGGAACTACTCGGAGATATTGTAAGACTTGGACATGCATATCGATTGGTTATTGATTATTTGTGGGGCGTAGCCTGCACTTGCTTTCTGGGCAGCAGTTAGAGCTGTGGAGAGCTGTTTCTTTTTATACGCTGTTTTAAATATTGTTTGAGCATAAGTTACCTGCTGCTTCGGCCTTGGGGGCTGGTATTGGGGAGAGCGATATATCGAATGGTTGCTGCTGCTGTTGCTGTAGCTGTTGCTCTTGCCCCTGGTCCTGCTCAAATTGCTCAGCATCGGCATTCTCCTCGATGGGGGACTGCACATTGGTCAGCGAGTGCTGCGGCGTTGGCGAATTACGGTCCTGGGAGGCCAAGGCATTGGCTAAAATTTCATTTGCCTGCTTATCGGTCAAATGCTGCACACGTTTGTTCTTTAGATGATGTGGCGTATCGCTGCAAGGGGCAAACAAGCAAACGGATTGGCAACGTGTTTCGCTATACATTTCTTAATCAGTCTTACCGTCTATGCAGCTTGGGTGGCCGCTTGTAGAAGTCATCGTCTTCGCCTTCCACCTGAAAGCCCACGCGCCGGTCAGTTTCCTGGATGAATAGTAAATAGTGGTACAAATAATAATTAGAATTATTTTTCTTTTTAAATTAATAATAAAGTCTAAATTCACTTACATATTCATCTTTATCTTCATCATCAGCGACATCGGCAACTGTTGCTGCTGCTGCCATGTCGCTGCCGGTGTTGGTTCTGGCCTTCGCTGAGCCAGAGTCGCCCTGTGTGGTTGGTGGCGCTGCTGCAATTGTAACCGTTTGTGTTGGTGAAATGACACCGACCGCAGCGGGTTTCGAATTCACCACTACCGCAGCTGGTTTCTGCACCGGCTGCGCAGCAGCTGTGTTATTGGTTGCTGTCACGGCTACGTGTTGCTGATTATTTACCACAGTGCGCGACTCCACGGGGGTTTCTGTCACGACTAACTTGGTGCCATTCTGTTATAAATAAATTAAATATTAATTTGAGTAATCAAAATGTTAAGGAAGCAACAAAGTAGAAGCGTAAAGTACTGAATTTAATTTAATGCAGCATAGTAAAGCAAAATACGTATGTGGCGAATATAAACATACTTAAGCATAAATTACTAAAAAATAATAGCGAAAAAAAATAAAACATTAATTTATAATTGCAGAAAATATAAGAAACTTGATAGCTAAATTTACTGAAATGACTTTAATCAATATTACTAATAATACTGTTAGTATGTGCAAGAAAATAAAAATTATAAAAGTAAATAAAAAGCGGAAATAATTTCGATAAAAATAATAACAATAATAATAATAATAGTAAGATAAAGATAAATCATTTTTGAAGCATATGTAGGGAAATTAATTAGAATAAAATATCAATAAAATACAATTTATTAAACTAACATAAAAACGAGGTCAGAAGTTTCGAAATTCATTCAAGAGCGAGGCTGTCTCCGCTGAACCCCAATTGTATAAATTGTTGTTGTTATTTTCTCGTTTTTTCATAACAATTAGGGGCATTTGAAGTAGAGACACAAACTCGACCCTTGAACCTGTTCACTTGATCTTCTTGTATCATTTACCTCCTCTGGCAGTGACACCAAATTGGCGTTCTCCTCGTGCCGACTGCGCTCCACTTTGAGTTTCTGTGCCTTCGCCTTGAGATCCTTGGGATGCGGCGTATTCTGGCGCACAAACGGCGTATCCTTCTCCTGGGTGACCTCCTCCGAGAACTTGACAATGGTGCGCGAGGGCTCACGCTCCTCGTACGGCTCCGAGTCGGATTCCATATCGCGTGCTGCGGCAAAGAGTCGAGAATGAATATTTATGAATAATTTGACTTTAATTGTTGTTTAACCAATTGATAGAATTAGGATTACGGCATGCGCATGCACACAGCTAAGAGCTCTCGGTATGATTTCTAAATATTTACACTGTTCTCGCTTAACGACCTGTGGCTTTTCCTACCCAAGTTCAATAAAAGCGGCAATTGATACAACAACTATTGTACAACAGCGATCTCACTATGTACATATATATATATACATATATGTATATATGCATATATGTATAAATGTTTTTATTTGTTTCAGACAGCGGCATAAACATTGGCCCCCGCCCGCATCCTCAGGTGCGCTACTAATCCATCAAGTGCTTGCGGGAATGTGCGCCATAAATTTCCACTCATCGTAAACAATATTAAAATTGCAACATGTGGGCAGCCCGCTCACCAATTACAATACATTGAGCAGGGAACGGGGAGCTGGGAGTGGGGAGCTGGGAGAGGGCGCAGATCAATACGCAAATTTAAATCGTTGTTTATGACGGAAGTAGTTGGCCCTGGCTTAAGTAGCTGCATCCAAAGTCAGCTGCTCATAACTTACAATTTTTACTGAGCACCACAAATTTTTACAATGACCAACACCCAGTGTGTGTGTGTGTGTGTGCCTGTTTACGGACGCTGCCTTAGTCATTGATAGCTCGAGTAGATTTGGCGGGCCGTCTTCAGCTATGCTCATATGAAGATTTATGTAAATAAAACAGACCTGTAATAACAATAATAATGCCGAGGAGGGGCGCCTGCTCCATTCTCTATTGTCTGTCGTCGGTTTAACGGCTGCGTGGCGTGTCTTGACCGTCACAGCTTTAATTGGATAATTTGAACGCTTAAGTGACGCGGGCGCAACCACCAACCACCAACCACCAATGGCAGCATGGCGCAACAGACCCCCAAAAAGCTTAACCCACATATGTGCACTCGACTCGGCTCGACTCTATTGAAGAGACGCCGCGCCGCCGCCTGGTCTTGAGCATTTTTCACACAAGTGTGTTAATTGGATAGAAATATGCTCGATGCACTCACGAAAATCATTTAATTCAGTATTCTCAAGCATTTACATGCGTAACAAGTGTGGGGAGTGCTAGGCAGCAAGAATACCCTGTACACAGCTTCTAAATCTTGTAGCCAGAGATAGAGGAATATCCTCTCTATAACTATAAAGAAATCCCCAAGTCATGTTTGAATGAAATGAAGTTTGCTTCAATGAGATAAAAAAATAATAATAATAACAATAATAAGAGAGTTTGCTTCATGAAGCAAAACTATTCTTAACTTATTTTTCAATGAGTATAAAGCATGAAGAACGAGCACAAAAATGGATGATCTTATCGATGTATTTTTAGCACTTATTAGCGTTTGCTTCAAAACTCGATTTCGATTATAAACAGTTACAAAATATTACGAGGTGGACTGGAAGACAAAAAAACTACGCAATAAAACGAAAAGCACAAAAACAACAAGTTGAATGAATTCCACAGTGAGGCATTGAGAAACAAGACGAACAACAATGAATCACATTCCGATGGCATATGACATAAACAAATATGTTTATCAATAGACTTCAACTATCTAAGTTTGTTGAATGCAAATTTATTTAAAAATATGTGATGCCTTTGGAAGGCAGAAAATCTCTTTCGTCCATCAGTTGCGTTCCTCAATGGCCATGCTTCACTGTAGCTATCAGACAGTCAATTAATCAACGTACGGTTTTGTCGGCACACAGAATATCCAGAGTCGTGCGCTCTCTTAGAAAACGATTAATATTGCTAAGCATCGGCTGCTTTTTTAATACGATTACTCGTGCATCGCCTGTCGATCTTGTTCCACATTCGGAGCAAATGGGAGCAGAGCATGACGTCAGAAGAGTTGACATCACTGGGAGCAGCAAGCCATCGAATGCGTGTCGAAACAAAGAAAACGGCTGTGCGGCAGAAGAAACGCTTTGATCTGGCGTGCTGCCACTGACAGCCAACTGTTTAATTTCAGAATTTCTATGTGAATCTGAATCAGAATCAGAATTCGAAACGAATCGAACCACGAATCAGTAGCATAAACTAAACAGTGTTGAATGATTGCCTTATGCGATGGGATCTCTGATGGAAAACACGCACAAGGCAAATATTTTCCCGGCCCGGCTGTCAAATGAATGAAATTGAACAGCAAATAATAGCATAATCAAATCAAACACACGCTCATGCGAGTGCGTTTTTTTTTTTTTTTTTCGAGTGTATGCTGTGTATTGGTGGTTGGGTGTGTACATTACTAATACTGCTCCACGGCTCCACAGCTCCAAAACTCTTGGCTTGGTCGCACTTCCACACACACGCACACACTCAACTTCTTGTTATCTGATTTATATGACGTCATTTTATGGCACTAAACTGGTTTGCTTTAGGCAAAGCAACAAATTCTAACAGCAACCACACCACAATGCCCACAAGACCTGGCCTCTGTGGATGCTTTCTCAAAAACCAAGGCTTAGAGTTTTTCAAGGTAACAGGCATAAGGAAAGGGCATGCATAAGTTATGGCTATGGCAACGATTATATGTATGTGCTTACTATTTAGTAGAGCTGTGTACCGAAGATAAATTTACACGAATTTCAGTTTCTGCTTATTTGAAGCTCTGCATTATAATTAATGAAAGCTCTATTTTTTTAAGCTTTAAATTAGTAACTTTAGCAGCAAACTGAAGCAGATGTTCATTTGTTATATAATAATTATGTGTGCTTTAAGAATTATAGATTTATAATTTGATTATCTACTTTTTTTCGACCCCATTAATTAATAAAAATATTCGAAGCATTAGCAAATCATGAATTAATTCAAATCATTCAGGTAAGGCAGCATTCCAAACTCTCTATTTAGTCAGTTCTAGTTCAGTAGTCTCGGGATTTAAGTTTTAGCACACGTTTGTTGTTATATGAGAATTGTTTTTCCAAAAAAATTAAAGCATTTATAATTTTGTTATCTACTGTTTATGATTAGGAATAACATTTAAAAAATATAAGCAATACGCGAATTAATAATAAACATTCAGCTAACACGAGCCTTTAAATGATTCACAACTCTGCTATATAGTTACTGTTATAGGGTTACTAGATATATATATATATATAGGGGTTTTATATGAATAGCGGTTGTTATTGGAAAGTTACAGGCAACGCAAACCTTTCTGTTGATAACTGAAGAAATCCATCGAATCGAACTTTTCGCTTGATCTATAAAGCGCTTGAGGTGGATAATCTTTGGTATTTTTTATGTGTTTGTAAGGGTTTTTTTTTTTTGTTTTTTTTTTTTTTGGGTGTTTGTTTAGGAAATGTGAGTGAAGGTGCAGTAAAATATAGAGAGCGCAAAAAATATAAAAAAAGAATAAATATAATCGATAAAAATAGGTACATAGAGGTATTTGAGTTATTTCGATAATTTGCTTTGGTGCACGATAAGATTTTTAAAGGCCAAATAACTTTCAAAGTTTTTAGTTACAAGAACAACATTAATTAAGAAAATCTTAGAATTTGGAAAAAAGCGTTTACAACTGGATATCCAAAGCGTTGCCCATTGCCTTAGTTGTTATAATCAAACAAGTGTTTCGTTCCCTTATCTTATCGCGAGCATAGATTGCACCACAACGATACGACGACCCGTGCAAAGTATGCCAGCTACGAGAGATAAGCGCCCTATATTTATTGGCCAATGTTGAAATTTCTGTCGTATGACTAAAGCAATGAGCACGCACGATTCAAGCACCATTTACCGGTTGCCCGTCTTCAACAGCTTACCTGGTGTGATGGGCTGGTATTCCTGCTGGGGCAGCAGATAGCAGGAGAGCACCTGCTCGCCCGTCTCCGCATCCGTGTCCGGCTGAAAGGTGAGCAGCGGCTGCGATTGATTCTCGGACAGCCAGACTGCCTTCAGCTGCAGATTGACCAGCGAATAGGGCAAGTAGAGCAACTGGTTGCCGCTCACGTCGAGCACATGCAGCACCGTGCAGTTGCCCAGCTCGGGCGGCAGCTTTTTCAGCTTGTTGTCGCGCAGACTGAGCACGCCCAGATTGCTGCACTGGCCAATCTCCAGGGGCAGATACTCCAGCGCGTTGCGATCCACGTTCAGATTGCTCAGCTTGGTCATGTTGCCAATCGAGGCGGGCAGCTCCGATAGAAAGTTCTCTGTCAATATCAGCTCCTGCATGTTGACGCAGCTACAAAGAGTCAAATATTAATTTTAATTTCTAATTGTAAATTCTAATTTGCTGCACTTACTTGCCGAGCGTGTCGTTTAGGCGCTGCAAACGATTCTGGTCCAATTTCAGTATGGTCAGACGGCTCAGTTTGGCAATGCCGTCGGGCAGAGTCTCGAGCAGATTCTGTGCCAAGTCCAGATCGGTCAGGCTAACCATGCCGCCGATTTCGTTGGGTAGCTCCTCCAGCCGATTTTCAGAGACATCTAGATATGTTAGCTTGGTCAAGAGCCCCAGCTCTGGCGGCAGTCGCTGCAGCTGATTGTGATCCAGCCAGAGCTCCTGCAGGCCCGGCAAATAGCCTAGATATGGTGGCAAATCTTCGATTTCGTTGTCGCCCAGATCCAGGCGCTTCAGCTTCGTCAGCTGGCTAATAGTTTCGGGTAAATGCTTGAGCAGGTTCTCGCGCAGCTCCAGTGACTCGAGCTGCGTTAAACTGCCAAAATCGGCTGGCAATGTTGTCAGCGACATGTCGTTCAGGCCCAGCACGGTCAAGTTCTTCAGCTGCGAGAAGCCCGACGGCAGTTTCGGTATCGGATTCGAGCTGAAGTCGGCCACCTGCAGGCTCTGCAGATGCTTAATGTCATCGGGAATGTCGGGTATATCTACAAAATGAGAAAATGAGAGAGATATGTATATCAGTATTGTACATATATTGTAAGACTTTATCGATTTGTAAGCATCCATTGTGGAGACCGAGCGATTGCTTACGCATGAATTGCGCTAAGCGACGTCCCTAAAGTCCATATTTAACTATTTATAAAATATCTATAAATATTTAACAAAAACACTATACAGCAACAGGTTGCGAATTCGCTGGTTGAGTTGGCCCAAATAGAAGATACTCTATATGTACAAATTCATAAGCATGAATATTGTGAATATTCTATATTACTTCTAGTGAAAATGATCCAAACGTAAATTGTTGCTTTTTCTAACTGCACTCAACTTGTTCTATGTATATATGTATATATATATATATATATATGTGTGTGTTTGTGTGTGTACATATATATATGCCTGCATTGTTTGCATGGTGCATATTCAGAATGTATTCGATTCACTTAACATGAGCTTAGTCGCTCAGCCCTTGTTATTGTTGTGGCCGCAGCAGTTCGATAAAGCGAGACGAGGCATAAAACGACAGGCGAGACTTGTTGATTGAGTAAAATTTCAACTGTCATAGCGGAAATGCGCACGCAAAAGCCAAAGTTTTCATACACATTCACATATACATATACATATGTATATACATCATACATATGTATATAAATATATGGGCCTATAAAGTCTACGTATATGTATCAGTGTTTTTATATAGGTACGCACGTGTCAGTGTGTGTGTGTGTGTTTCTGCGGCTGTTTGTCTACGCGAACACACACCCACGAAAGGCCACAAGAGCCTCACATAAAAGGTCACCGCAGTGGCAGGTGTGGCAGGTGGGCGCACACAATCCTTTGCTACGCGGCGTTCAAGCTGACCTAGTTAAACAGAGAACAACAGGAGCACACATACACACATACACCTACACTCTCACACACTGACAGCCACCCTCAGCTTTATGCACATCAATATATTTATATGCGCTCCAGACTGGGGATAATAACATGATGTAACTAATACCACACGTGGGACCTGTGCAAGGCGACAACTTCAACGCCACAGAGTAAACAATAGCAGCAATAGCTGGACTGTCGACTCTCGAGCAGGACATGTTCGAGTTGCACTGAAACAATGGGCATTGTTGTTGCCCCACCATGTCGAGTGGCAGCGTGTGGCATCGACCGTGTCTACCCGGCGCCCATGCAGGAGCTAGCTGTCAGCCCGACTTCCAATGATGGGATTTGTGCAACTGTGCATTCCATTCAGCGTGAATGTACAGCACTTGCCACCCATTGACTACAACTGCAACCTGACCTCAGTCTCCACTTTAGTTCGCCAGCTGCAGTCAAATATCTGTGGCATGTTTCAGATCAAATGTTTGCCAACTGCAATTTAATTAAAAATATCTATCTACATATGTACATTTATTTGCAAATATTTGTACTTTTGTTTAATGTGTAATCCACATAAAACATGTGGGCAAAAAATATGACTGGTTTAACATAAATTGTCAGAAATGGGCCATAATTAACTTTTCACTTTTACAATTGAGTTTAATTAATGAGTTTATTCGTGTAACAGGGAAACAATTATTCTGAATGACATTAAGAGTAAAGCTTGAGTTATACATTACATACAATATTTTATAAATAAATTAACTGAGACATACTTTTGCTAAGCTCGTTTAAAAAAAGTCAGAAAATAAAATTAAGTATTATAAGAAAATAATTCATTTGGAATGTGCATGCATACATATATCTCTATGATCGATATGATTTAATTGAGAATTTCAAAAACAAATTTGGAATAACAAATTTCAATCATTTGTTTAAAAAAATTTCTTAGAATTGGATGAATAAATTTCAATTTGTATTGGAATAAAATAAATAAATATTAAAAATTAAAAAATAAAAATAAATAAAATACAAAAATATACAAATTAGCAAGTTTGTGTTTGTTTCATAAATACGATATTTCCAATTATACATATATTGATACAATGTTGATAGCCACTTAGTAAGTGGAAAGAAATATAACTAAATCTTCCTTTATAAATGTTTAATGTGAGTTTATTACATTAAACATTTTATAAGCCTGACTTTAAATATAATCTCAGTATAATTTGATTAAAAATGTATGTAAAGATATACAAAACCATATAAATTGTATATGTTTGGGACAAGCCATCATTTCCTTCAAATCATTCAACCCATGCTGCTATAGTTAATTTATAATTTTTGGGAAATTACAGAGCCTTTCATGAACAGTATTTATAGAATTCACTGACAATTCTAATGTTTGTGTATAATGATTTGAAGGGGGCTGATGCATAGCAACAGCGCAACAGCGCAACAGAGCAACAGCGAGCAACTGTATATTATCCAGCAGCAAACATTCGAGACCCATCGAAACCAAACAACATCAAACAGCAATCGATCCATCATCAAGAGGGCAGCCACAGAGATCTCAACAGCCGTAGACAAGTGGCTAGAGGCTGCTGTATAAACACACACACACAGACACACACATACATGTACACACAAACAGAACAACACACAATTTCGGCTCTTGACAGCATATGGGTACGCCTCTTATGGCGCGGATGCTCTATTTTTTGGCGTATATTATCTCGTTTCAATTTGGCCACAGGGCTGTAACCAAATTGTGTTCAACTGTGCGGCACAGTCGGCGGTCATTAGATGAGCGACAGTCGGCGTTTCATTGACCTTTCCGCTGCTGAGTGAAAATGGAGTGTCATGAAACAGTTGGGCATTTGGGGACTCATTTGGTTGCACGGAAATAAAAGGAAATGCTTAAGCCGGCACCCGTGCACAGCGAACAGCGCGCCAAAATGTAATCAATTTGTGCAATTATGCAATGGTCGAGAGGCAACAGGAGGAACGAACACGCACACACACGCACACACAACCATGCGACACGAGTTCTGGGCCGTGCTAAAAATATTTTATACTTTATCATTTTTATAGAGCACAAGGAAAAGACAATGCATGTAGCTTAAAATAGCAGATAGATAGAGAGAGCGACCAGGAACAAGGCCGACAAGCCCATGAATTTATAAAGCATATAAATTTCGATGAAATGGGGGGAGGCGCAAGCGGAGAGACAAGAGATCGGAGAGGCTACAGTTGGGCGTTGCCAAAATTCGGCCAGGCGAAACGTCAGTGACGACGTCAACATTGTTGATGAAAAGAAACGACAAACACACAGGCACACATTCACACATGCATACACAGATATATATAAAAATTCTTTTCAATGTCATTGAACGAGCAAATATTTTAAGAGCATGTTGTCGTCGTTGTTTTTGCTATGAAAAATGAAATGATTTGTCAGTTATCAAGGCAAGGAGACTATGCATATAGGCCAGCACCCAGGCAGAAGCGAACAGAACGGAACAGAACAGAGGCTGGCAAGCCTACTACGTATCGAGGCCATACTTTTCAATATGACTTGCACATTGCACTCAATTAAGATGATGGGTTGCAGATGAAAAACTTTCGACAGGCTTTTCAATTTCCCAGCCAGGCTTAGCTGCACTAATCTGTATTTGACTAGCCTAATGGTACACGCCGCCATTACTTCATTGAGTGTATGAAGTCGACCTCTTTCTGGTCCGTATCATCGCGATCAGGATCAACAGCAACAGCCTGGTTACCGTTTGCATGCATTTCTTGCTCTCAGGTTTTGCTGGCACCATTATCCCCATCCTCATCGGCATCTCCTATCCCCTATCCCCCATCCCCAACAGCATCCGCATGCACATCCAGCAAATCCCTAAGCGTCAGCAAACAAACAGAAACAGTACGAGATGCTTTATGGCCCGGCTCATAATAGTTGGCAGCAGCTGCGGTTGCAGCTGGCTGACTGCGCCCTTCTCGCCCTCAAGTCGGGTTAAAGCGTTCGGGGAGTGCGTTAAGTAAATGGCTTTTAATTGCAGACTGTGTTGCTACGTTGCGACAACATAGAGAGAACTAAGTGCAACAGACTAAGTGCAACAGGTGCTATTAACGTAATTAAGATGCTTAACTAGCATGAATAGCTAAAGCTCAAATACTCTTAAGATGATCCACAAAAGCCATGTACTTAACTACATATTAAGGAAATTCGTCAATTTATTAGCTGACTAATTTCTTGCCTCTAGTTTGCAATTATGAATTGTTTGCCTTTTGTTTAAAGCATTAAAGTCAATTTACACTTTTTAGGCAAATTTAATTTAGCAGAGTTAATTCATAGATTCGATTATTGCGAATGCATAAATTCCAGATAAACATTGAATTTACTGCCTTTTCTTTAAGACATTAAATATGATTTACACAGTGCAAAGAAAGCCTAGATAACATTGTTTAGTGAAGTGAGTTCTTAAACATATACATATTAAGCATAGTCATTACATATCTTAAATTGGTTGACTTTCGTTTAAAGCATTTAATAGAATTTACACAGCGAGAGAGGATTACAAGCCTTACTATAATTTATTATTTACGTATAGTACATTTAATTTAGCAGCGCTAATTCATTAATTGATTTACTGCAAGTGCATAATTTCAAGAATGACAAAAATCCCTTTCCAATGCAGTTGCTAATCTTGTTAATAACTCAACATTCCTAACGCAGTTTACAGCGCACATTCTAACTTTATTTATTCAAGAAATTAAGTGACATGCTTTACTCAACAAATCAAAAATCTGTTCGTCGATTGAAATCAGTCATGAGTGCGCCAACTAACGATATTATCCCCAATTGAGTGAGCGGGAATCTAGTTTAGATGCATTGCACATTCGATTGCTGATAAAAGTGAAAATAACGAGAGTGTATATGGATTTTCAAATGTGGAGAGTTCCACACCAATTTTGGATTTTACTAATATATGGATGGATTTTTATAATATAATAATTATTAATTTAATATATATTTTCATTTTACGCTTAGTTGTATTATTAGTGTTTATAAATTTTATTAATTATTAATATTTATTCATTGTATTCATTGAATTATTATTATTATTTTTATTATCATGTATTTTTTTTTTAATTTTTTTTTCATTTTATTAATTACTATTTGTTTTATAATAAACACGCCAATAGCACAAATAAATACAAAAGCTTTACAGCACTTCTACGTCATTTACATCTGTTTTAAAACTTGGCCTAAATTGACTCAATGTCTTTTTGTTCAAAGTACTGCATTATTTGAAGGGTAGCCTTTGTCAAGCCTTAAGTGATAGACGCATTCGTAATTTTTATTACATATCTGTCAATCAATTAAAATACTTTTCAATTAATACAAATCCGCAAAATACGCGACGCACACCTGCGCCAAACAAACTCAAGACAGGCCGCGACTCACTGAATTTCCACGTTCTGCCTCTGCCTCTGTCTCACCCTCACCCGCTCTCTATCTCTATCTCATTCTCCTGCAAAAGCAATCATCCAGCCAACCGCAACAGTTTTCCAATCATTTCTCTATACCGCGCGGCCGCCTTTTTATTGCTCCACAGCCCGATGGGCAAATGTATTTACCGAGAAGCTTTCTATTCATTCCACACAAGAGGAATCTCTGGAGACTTTTGCTGGTAAGTAAGCATAAGAAGTTAATTTTCAAATTGCAGAGTAAAAGTTCAAGTTAGTTGGCATAAAGTTTAATTTGTCTGGGAAGCCCAATTACTGATTAACTACGGTTTAATGTCTCTTACTAGGTGGATAAATTATAAATAGAAATACATTATAGTATATATTCTATATATTAATATTTATTATGTTTACGACATTATTCAATGATTATCATGCCTCGCTATTAAATTGAAGAGTATTTAGCAAGTCGAGTTTACCAATATTCAAAAAGTTTGTTCAGTTTATGTTTTTTCCGACACATTTTTGCAATATTCGCTACATGCTTCGATGTTTGCAGGCAGTTCATGTCGTACTTTTAACTTTTGATTTGTTTCCCGCACACAAAAATATTGCTCGTCTACCGATTAGTTTTTAATTGCGTTCGCCCAGTGACGTCAATAGCTGCCAGGCATTTCAAATATGCCCGTCTGTACATATTTATTACGGCCAAGCACAATGTGTGAAGAAATGATTTTTCAATTTTCTGATTTCTTGATATAGTTTTTGTTTAATGCCATTAATTAAGCAATTTTTGATTTTCTCACACAGCTTAGCTGGGCCATATGCGAGCACTTTATCTTCTTCTGGTATTTCTTGCTTTTTTCTTCTTTGTGAACTATGACCAATAGTGAATTGTTATGGAGAGATTTTACCCAGTCATTGCCAATAACAAAGTATAACCTAGGCTCAGTCAATCAACTGCTTGGCTCTATTTCTTGAATTGTGGATCTCTCTGTTATATTGCTGCCAGGCCCTTCTGATCTGTCGTGAAGGGTCTTCTGCAGCTTAGTACTTGCCTCTGACTTGGCCTCAGCGCCGGGCAACAGCGACTTTAACAGTCTGTCTGCTGTCAGCGTTAAAGAACAACAAGAATCTGGCAAATCCCACTTGAATGAGACGACGCGAAGACTTTGAATGCACCACGCGGCGCCCAGCTTAACTTTGACCCAGTTGACGCCTTCACTGCAGCGGCAAAGAGTAAAAGATGACACACATTTTGTTGACTTCTCGTGCGGCATCGTCGAGAACGTCGACGCTGGCTTAGTCCATGAATGGCATGTAATTGAACTTTTTGTTAGATACATTCTTCGATGAATTTTCTATAGTTGTTCAATTGAAATCGTCTGTAAAGTTGTTCCCACGGCGCGGATATAGTTAATACAAATTTAAAATCAGTCTATCTCTGTATCTGTCTCTGTCTCTATCTCTATCATTCACATTTGTATGTGTGTATGTATGCAAATTTCTTGGTTTTCGTTTTTCTCACTTGTATTTATTTACTCTCGGTGAAGCACGAAAAATAAACTAACTGGCCTTATCAGCGGACGACCGCTTTGACAGAAGCACTGTTGGACAAACCGTGAGTTTTCTTGAGAAAAATTCAAAAATTATTATGCATTAATAAACAAGGCACGGAGTGCCTACAAACAGCGCAAACTGCACCGAAAACAAGTTGTGAAATTTTAGAAGTAGAAAACACAGCAAGCAATAAAACAAACAATTAGCGCGACTGCGAAAAACAGAAAACAAAAATAATACAAAAGAAAAACATGAAATGCACTGAGTAGCAACAGCTAACAGCAAAAAGCTGGCAGCGCCCTCTAGTGCACGTTTCGCAAGCAGGTCAACTTGTCATAATGATTTACGTTTCGTACCAACTCGCCACTGCTAACGACGACGGCGACGACGACGACGTCCGCAGCACCTGCACAATTGCAAACACACCCGCACACACACACACACAAAGGCACACCAATGCACACTCTGGTGCACCGCCACAGCTATACAAATTAATGTTTTTATTAGCATTGCTAGTGTAGCAACTGCTGTGCACAGTGGAACAATGCGAAATAAATATCGATTTTGTCGTCGCATATTTTTGCTGAAGTAAACTAATTTTTGCCAAGTAATACTCTGATTGGCATCAACAAGCAAGTCGACAGCAAACACTGCTAGGTCTTCCTCTCTGCCTACAAAGGCAACTAATCTCTAATCAAAGTTTGCATTAGTCTGCACTTCTCTTGCAGAAGGAATGAATCGAGGGGCAACAGTGCGTAGCCCTGGAAAAACCACAAAGTAATTAAGTTCTTTTCTGGATAATGATTTATTTATTTATATTCTGAAACATTACGTATGAGTAGTAAGCTAAAACTGCTTGAGATCATTATCTATAAAAGAGTAATAGAGTAGAGTAATTAAGTAATCGTAATATTACTACTGCAACTGCAATAGTAGTAGTAGAATAATCTAGTAATACTAGTACTGCTGCTATAACTACTCCTACTATTACTACCAATATTAATACTGCTATTACTATTGCAACTACTACTGCTTTTACTGCTACTTGTAGAAATATTATTGCTACTACTGGGTATATTACTACTAATAAATAAATTACTAATATTACTACTATTCCTTCTACTACTACTTAATATTATTACTACTTGCACTATTGCAACTACTTCTCTTTCTACTCCTACTAGTAATATTTCTGCTACTACAATAAACTACCTCAATTTCTTTTCTATAAAAGCTGAACAGAAAAAGCATTCAAAATTGTATAGTTCATAGCTCAAAAAAAAAATAGTTAACTTTATATAGGTCAATGCAATTTTTGTATGCATTTAGCACCCAATCAACCACTGTACGTATCAGCAACAAATTCAATGCACGTCGCCGCTGTCGCTGCCGTCCAATTCTTTTGTCAAGTGCAAGCGGGCGTATACGTAATATACTATATTTTTGCGTACTGCGCTTGGCAGCTTGTTTCGTCGTAGTTGTAGGTGTAGTTGTTGTTGTAGCTATTGTTGTATGCCAACACTTGCACAACCGTGGCTAGCATTGCCATTGCTGTGGCCAGCCAACCAGCCAACAAATCAAGCGCGCTTATTTTAACAATATGCCCCACAGTTGAGAACTGAAATATTTCTTTTTGCGCTCACCAATTTGGACGTTATAAAAAATACCTTTTGCCATATAATCAAATAAGCGTATGTGTGTGTGTGCATGTAGTATATGGCAAGGTGTGTCAGCACCTGCCCACTGCGGTTTTTCCTATGACGGGCGAGTTCAAAGCCATCAAGCGACATTGCCTTGAAATAATAATAATTGTACTAACTGAATTTGAGCAGAGGTAATTGAATGTGAAAGGCTTTTTCCACAGCCGCCCACACACTCACACGACTATCCAAATCATGCGAAAAATAAAGCCAGCTGAATGTTGATTTGAGATCACAAACGGCTGTTTGAGAGTCTCTGGCTCTCCTTGGGCCGCAAATCACTGGAAAACTAACATCTGTGTCACTGAGGGCCTTTCACTTGGAGCCGTTGCAGCTCGAGTTTCCCGCACAAGGCGACGATTGACGGTCTCTAAATGGCCGCCCGTTCACTCGGGTTGCTTTGGGTGTGTTTGCAGATCATTTGTGGGTCATATGCATAAGCAGCAACCACAACACAACAAGCTGCACGGTCAGCATTACTGCTGCAAAATGCAGGCCAAATACGGCTAATGGGTGCAATCAACTTGGCAGAAACTGGTAATGCAATACTTCTCGCCAGTTCATGTTCGGTTTATGGCTCTTGGGGCCAAAGCGGAAATAGGAAGCCGCATTAAGTTGTGAGAATAACAACAATGCAACGTCCTCAAAACAACAAATTTCAGTTTTTATCAACGCTACTCAGGTGCGAGCTACGACACTTTCAGGTAACCAAATTTAGGAGAATTATATTCCTGAATAGTTGACATATATTTATATTGCTGTTGCTACTGTTGCTGCTTTGAGAAATACTTTAATTTTATTTTTGTCGCCTCATAAATCTTTTTTTTTTTTACAGCACAAAGAAATTGAAGTCCGGCCCTGACTGAATGAATAATATGAATGAATGAATAACTTTTCAATGAAATAAATTGATCGCTTTATACTCTTTTAATAACCAGTGATTAAAGGTTTTATAGCCATAGTTTAATGGCAAATGATTAACCATATTATAAACTACTTAAGGCTAGTAAATATAGACTATTCTATTATTTGACAGGCCAAATGTATTTACTATGCTGTTGATAACAGACTCCAGCTGCTGTTATTTATTGACAAATACTTGTAAATTTCTAACAATAATATTTATAGGGTATTTGATAGGCAAATTCAAAGCGACTCTTCTATCAATACACATATATATGATTGCATTTCTGCATGTATTTGTTTATTTTATTTTTAATACGCGCTGCTCGGCGCACTGCACTTGACTCCAATTACTGATTAGTGTTTACGGATTTATGCTCGCTTAAGCAGAAAACAAACACGTACATACATATGTGGATATACCGTATACGATTCCCCGACTCCGAAACTCAGCTGTCTGGCCGACTGCTTGTGCGTGCAATATTTCATTAAAGTATTGCGAGAATATAAAACATGTACAACTTTTTCGTCCACGAAAACTATTCTGCCATTAATGCACTTTGTGCAAAAGTTATAATTAATGGAAGCTGAATGGCCAAATGCAAGTGACAGAGTGCAGGACAATTGCCGTAATACGACTGTATGATGGGTCAAAGTTTATGTGGGTTACGGAGTACCATTGTGGCTGCTGCCGGATAACAATGGGTGAAAGCCAAACCACACGAGAAGTGAATACCGAGATGCGAGATGCTCGCTCACTGCCAGGCCAGAGAGCAGCGTGCCCCTGCCAGGTGCAACTGGAACTGATATACAAATGTTTTCCACAAGGCATTGATCGACTTCATTTGTATTGCCAAATGGACATGTGGTCTGTCAGTCAGTTCGATTGATGGGCGCGTGCTAACGCGATCGTTTGAGCAGCGCATCTGGAGCTTTCACAACACAGCGAGCGAACACAGCAACTCATCAATGTCAATAATAATTATGCGGCACTTGTTGCATGCTGAGACTTACCGTTACGTGAAACATCGAGCTCCACCAGATTTTCAAAGTTTTGTATGTCCGGCGGCAGGCGTCCGATTTCATTGTCACTCAGGCCCAGTTTTCTCAGGCGATTCAATCGGAAGAAATTCTGCAAGAGAGAGAGAGAGAGAGAGAGAGAGAGGAGAATTAGAAAGAGAAACAAAATGAATAGATGGTTAAGACAACGGCACGACACAATGCAGCTAAAGCCTTTCTCTAGTCTCTTGGCAAACAAAGGCCGCAATCGTTAGGACGTGTTTCTGTTCATCTTCGAGTTCGTTTTCGTGGTCATAAATTTCAAAGAGTTTGTCATTTGTAAACGCCGTGACCCATCCGGCGGGTCCAGCATCCCGAGCTGCTAGAAGTTGCCTATGCTGTTGCTTTCTTTTCGTTCGACATGTCGCCAACAATTCATTTATGAAAATCACGATTTTCCGGGCTAGCCATCAATTTTGACGTTCGATTTACAATAAATTATTTTGGCGCTCCTTGTACTTTCCCAAAGTGAAGGGTCGCGACCGATCACAGCCATAAACATTCGGCTGACCTTCTAGCTATGTGGAGCACACACATATACACACACACACACTCATGCAAACACAGCACAGTCATCTCTCAGCACTTGGAAAAGAAAGCAGCGCCCCCAAGTGGCTGGCTGAGTCAGTGAGTCATAGACCTCAAGGTTAACAGCCGCACCGGGCGGCGTTGCTGCTTTCATTGTGCCAGCGATTTTAATCGGCCATTGTTGGGTCACTCCTCTTACTTCTGCCCCCAAAAAGAACCTACCACACCACAGACAGCGGCACTCGCATTCGCGAGTCGCGACAATAACAATAATGAAAATAATTCATAGTTGTACTCGTAAAATTTATTAACTTTTTCGCTCGTCTCAAAATACTTCTGGCACTGACAAGTACTGTATGAGTGTGTCGCTGCTGGGGCCGTGACTCGATAAAGTTGATGACCCAGTTCAACGTGCCAGAAAGGTGTAAAAAAAAACCTTCACTAGTTGTCAACTTGCGCGAAAGCTGAACTGTTTTACTCACGCCTCAGCATAAGAATAATAAATGTGAAGCGAGTGGAGTGTCACTTTGTTCTATGTGAGCTTTAGCATGAAAGCAAATGATTTATAGTCAAACATCAATAGATATATTATTCTACGAAATTTATATTTACACTATCAAATAGAAAATAATAATAAAATTATTCAGTATTTAGTATTTTTCTATGCTAATAAATCAATTCAATTTCTATTTTGTTGAATAAACATATAAATAAATGCTTGAATCAAATTATGTCTATAACCAAAACTAAAATGCAAAAAATATATATATGCAATTGCAGTTAAAAATAAATAATAAATTAGTATTCTAATGAATAAACAAAGCACGTGTTATCCAAAATACAAATAATGTTTTATTTACATTTTATTTAGTTTATAAATATTTAATAAAATGTACAAAGAACGATTCCAAATATGCAATTACATTTAAAAATAAATAAACCATAAATAAATAGACTGAATCCAGGCATAATAAAACGGACATTTGTGAAACATTGTGCTATTTATGAAGTTTCGCCATTATGAATTTACCCAAATGATCCGCACAAAGAAAAAACACACAAGTAAATGCATTTTTGCTGGTCAGTTTCGCTAAAGGCAAAGTACTTTGACTCTCCCCAATGGCATACGTTTTCCTGTTTCATTTTGTTGTGTCTTTTTTTTTTTTTTTTTGCAAGCGGGCACCTACACTGTCCCAGATTCTGTTTCCTATTTATAAAAAACGAAAGGCCTTTCAACAAATCATGCGTCAGAAAGTTGTATCTGTCAGGGACAAAAGCTAGCGACGAGCGAAAAATACAGGAAGACAAAACAAAACGAGAGACACAAAGCAGCAAAAAAAAAAAAAAAAAAAAAAAAGACAAGAACAAAAATACAGTCATGCAAATTGCATATGAAATAGGTATGAGAGGGCCTGTGGCTCGTAGACAACAGAGCGGTGCAATAGCCGACAATGCAAAAAATAAAAGCAAAATGCACCCAAAGGAGGACAAGACGTGATGACAATAAAAACGAATGCGAATTGCAAACTTTTAGCCAAGTGCTGCCAGCCCACAAAGACCCACGCCTCAGCCGGCCACCCTCCGCATAACCAGAGCCCACAGAGTCCACAGCCCACGACCCAGCAGCAGCAGCAGCAGCTTGTTGTATCTATGCGAGTCGCTCTTTTGCATGACCATAAATTACAAGCCGGCCGGCCGGCATTGCTACGTGCCACACGTATATTGCACGAGCATTACCAGTTATGCCAAGGTACTCGCACTACTCATACACACACACACACACACACACATAGATTCACTCACTCACTCACTCGCGACTCACGACAAGCATTCACTCAGGCAGCCAACACACTTTTACTATTGTATCTAGTCGGAGCAGGCGCCCAGCAATCGGCAGCCAGCAACTGGCTGAATAGGTTGTGTGTTGGCCAGGCCAACAAGTTGCGCCAACTCGCATAGGTTGCAGCTCGGCAAGCGGCAGCTCGGCAAAACGTGGCACGCATATGACGTAGACCCATGACGTCGCACTGCCAGATACTGAGGCTGCAGTAGATGCCTACGAAGCAGTTACGAGCCAGGCATTAAATGGCATGCGTTTAATTAATCCACACAGCATTCATTCGCTTTCGTATGCGCAAAGTTGACAAAGCAATTAGTTTAGTTTAGTTTGAAATCACATTTTGAAGCCATTTCGCAACAGCCCAACAGCAATTTGAATAACTTTACATGCGGATGCAAGGCCGGCTCATACATATATTTAGTTTAATTGCATGCCGTTTAACGTGTATGAAGTGCGAGATGTGCTCGATGAGCTGGACTTTAATGTATAACATTTAGTACAACAACGTTTGCAAAATGTGTGTCAAAATTATTTTAGTTTAATGTTATTTCGAGCAGCAACAAAATGTAGTAAGCAAATAATAGATTATTTGTCTACGTAGGGTATATTTGAGTTTGCTATTCTGCACTCGAACATTCAAACATATTTTCGAGCCATAAAACAGTGTACGCGCTCACTGCGCTGAACCATGACATGAATGTAAATACCCACAACACAATACAATAAATACAATGCAAAACAGAACAATACAACAAACGCAGATGCTAAATACTCGTACATACATACATGCATACATTCACACACACTGCACATCCATGCAGTGCGCTTGGTTGATTTTGAGTAATTTTATAATGTATCTGCAAGTGTAATCAGCAGAATGTATCTCGTTGCTTATACACATATGGACAAACACACACACACACATACACACAAACATCCGTTGCGATGGTTGGTGGTGTGCATGTTGCAAATGACTGGGCGAGCAGCAAATGCCAAAACAGCGAATCACACACATCAGCAACTGAAAACGAGTTCTAGATGCGATTCGCTCATATCTTGCGGGACGCATCTACTAAATGCGAAAACCAGCTGAGCTAGAACCGAGCAGAGCTGCGCGACGAGTCACACTTGAAATTGAAAGGCCGCTGGCTCATGCCACTAAACTATGTGTATGCATATGTGTATATGCGCGAGACACGTATGTATGCTTGCAACTTGGCCAAGCGTCAGCAGTTGCAACACTGCAGACCCAGGCACAGATACTTGGCACCAGTTTACGAATATGCTGCCGGTGGATCCGACTCTGTGTGCCATCCCCAGGCTAGGCCAACTCGGCCTACTATCCGAATCTGTGCGCCTGCTCCATTCTGTACATCTTCATTTTTCTAGGCGAACCGCGCAACCAACGCTTCTTGTTGAAGCTGTTGCAGCCACCAGTTGCAAGTTGAAAGCTGCATGCAGCACGCAGCATTTGTCATTGCGACAGCCCGGTTTGGTTTGCAAGCAACAACTGACAGCCCTAAGTAATTTGTCTATTATATCGTGCATCTGCTTGTTAGTTGTGCAATTTAGATGAAACAAATCGATAAATTTCCCCACTACTAATTTCTCGCTGAGTGTGTTTCGAGTGCAAACGGTTTGTTGACGTCAGTAAGTGAGATTATTGTTTAAATGCAGTCAACAAATAGAAACGGCTAAAAATATTTCCAAAGTATGCGCTCGACTAACAGATATCTTAGAATTAACAAGGGCAATATAAATATAAACATTGCTTTGTACGATACAAAAACAAACAACTTTTATTATCGATCAATCAAATTTGCGACAAAGCTACAAGATAAGAAAATCATTGAGACATAAAACCATTTGTTGTAGGAGGGTAAGGCCGCATATATATGTATATATCGAATATGTATACATAAATCTAAGAAAAGATACGATTAAGAACTAATCTATTTATGTATAGCATATAAAGATATAAATATAATACTAGAACAGCTCAAATTAAAGACGAAAATATTTTAAATATGAAGAACTATTTCTAAATACAAAAGATTTTATTACTATCATTAAAAAATCACTATAAAAACGCCGAATCGTAAATAAACTATTATAAAAAGCTTATTAAGAAAATAAATAAATAAATAAATAAATTATCTATACATTAAATATTTAAAAGTAATTGAAGCTAAATTTTTAATACATATAAAGAAGTGGAAGCTACATATTATCATAAAAAATAAAAATTAATAGAAATCAGAGTTTAAAATTAGTATGAAAAGATGATTGAAAAGGAAAGCAACAAATTATATATTATATATGCAAGAATTCATTAATATTTCGTGTATAATCAACGATCAACTAAACCCTATATGGTACATTTGTATTTACTGGGTATAACATTTAATTGAAATAGCTTGAGAACATTTATTGTATGTCTGTTTATGGAACCGGTTTTGAGCGACTCGACAGATCTAAAGAATTTATATAAGCAAACCATTGAGTGCGCAGCTAGTAAAAATAAATAAAAACCAAGCTAACTGTGACCCATTGCAAAAGCCAAATAGATAAAAATCCACTACGAATTTCGGCCACGAATATAAAGCAGAACTATCGGCCACCATGAGACACTATCAATCGGGCCAAGTTTCATTTGCTTGTGGGATTAGCTAGAGCTAACTTGTAGAGAAAGAGACAGAGACAGAGGCCAGAGCACGACGACGCCATTTTAAATGATATTTAGTTGTTGTTTTCATGGTTGCGCTGCTGCTAAATGATGTCATTGCCGACGCTTTGGTATTGTGTTCCAATAGCCAGACAAACAGACAAACAGCCGGTTAAGTTCTCTCAAAAACAACAACAAAAACAACAAAAATAACGCACCTGCAATAACAACGGCGCGACGTTTCGAATTGCAAAAGACAAGCAGCCAAAACGGGAAGGCGCTCAGGCTTTTGTAGGTTTTTGTACCTGGAGACCAGACCCCAAGGCAGCGGCAGGCGATAAGACCCGATTACTTGATATCTTATCGGCGGGCGTGAATAATTGGCAGTCAACGAAAAGAGCACTGAATCGGAGCGGCGGAATGGGGGACAACCCAGCCCCAGCGAGGTGGACAACCCAATTCTATACTCAAGTGAAAATGTTAAAAATTTCAATGAAAGTCACTTGAGGTAGGTTCCGCAAGCCACAAATGAAATTCCGCCAATTGCAAAATACCACAGAACATTTCGCATTCAAATGCCACTTAAAGCGACACTTGACACATTCGAAATAATTGCTTATAATAACCCGTGAGAGCAATTAATTATCTAGATTTTACTAGCTCTCAGACTTCTCTTATTATAATAATTAATTTTAATTGTAATTAGATATAAAAATAAAATTATTTTCAGCTACTGTGAGGGTAACGTTAACAAATACAAGTTTATATGGCATGTAATTCTAACGAGTCTTGAAATAGAGAGCAATTTTCTACTATCGACAGATAAATGAGTTAAAAGCGATGGCAGCTATCGGACATTAAATGGATTCGCTAACTTTAACTCTAAAGCCAAAGGCAAGAAATGCTTTTATATCTGTATCTAAGGTATAAAATAATATTTCAATAAATATTTAAATATTGGTCACAACTGCTCATCAGAAAAGTTTATTTGAACTGTAATTCCAACAGTTCCTCAAAAGTCTTCAAACAGGCAGCAATTTCCTACTATCGTAAGATAACAGAGGCAAAAGCGATAGCTGCTATCTCTGATGAGTTCGTACATTCAATGGATTTGCTAAATTTAGCGCTGATGCGAAAGGCCAAAAACCTAACAATTGAAAAGAACTCTTTCTTTTTTTTTCTGTATTCGTGTTTTCTTTTCAATCTGTCTAAGCAATTACCAAATTGACTAGTTGAAAATACAAAATCAAAGTTAAACAAATATTTAAATGCATAGTAGCTCGATTTAAAAAGCTAAAGTGCTGAACTGCTCATCTCCAGCTGGCAAAAGCGACAAGCGACGTGAATAGACCTCAAGATTGCGGCAGATTGTCGTCGAGTTAGAGGCAATACAATTGAAGCACAGATTGCTGTCGTTGATGTTGTTTATTGTCGCTATGACAACGCGGAAATTGTCTGCCGCACTCAAAGACCTAAAGGGTTGATGGCCGATCAAAGCTTCTAGTATCTAAAGCAGCAACGGCAACCAGCAGCAACAACTAGCAGCAGCAGCAGCAGCAGCAAACAGCAACAACACCAATAGCACATCCGACGCTGTCAGTTGGTTTGGAATCCAAACGAACTTCCACAACTCAACGAGAAGGAACATCATCATTATGGCTGTCCATTGTTGTCGTTGCTGTTGCTATTGTTGCTGTTGATGTTGCTCTTGTTGTTGTTGTTGTTGTTGTTGTCATCGGTCTGCAACATGTTGTTGCTACTGCTACCTATGCTGCGGCTGTTGGTGGTGCTGCCTGCCTGCAACGAGTGGGTCCATTGGTCTAGTAAATGCTGTTGCTCTTCTTGTGCACTTTATTGATGTAAACGAGGAACACAAATTTGCATTAGAAGTTCATTAGTGAGTGCGGCTAACCGCGAAGGAAGCTCTAGAAGATGCAAACTGGAAAACTTTACAATTTCATGACATGCGGCCAACAACTGAATGGAAATTACAGCAAAGTAAGGCGAAGAGCAGAGTAGATGCCGTAGATGAGATACACTCACAAGAGATTGCGAGAACCAAATTTAACTTTATAATTAGATAGTTCGAATCAATAATAATTAAATTGAAACTTACTACGATGGGCAGCTTAGTTCAGTCAGTCTAGTGCAGAACTATTATAATTCAATATTTTAGTTTATCATTTACACGAATAGTTATTTGTAAGTGTAAGGCAAAAATAGTTATATACAATACATATACATATGTATGTACATATATACTTATATTGACTGAACTGACTGACAAACGAATGGCGCAAACCTTTTGCATTCCACAACTTGAGATGTGGTATACAATTTTAAAGGAAAGCCTGCGAGCCGTTATTGTTTAACTACATATGAAACTTCAAATATAATAAAAAACTTTGAATTTTTTGGTTTCAAGATACCGCAACTGTGTGTCGAATATTCTTTTTATTTTCTGCTTCAAGCATTTCAACAAGTCAATGAAATATCGAACTTTATGCAAGTTTTTAATGGAAAGCTTTCGAAGTTTTTGCGTAATTATATAAATATAAAAAATTATAATGTAAGTTTAAAATGTTTTTTTCTTTTTGCGTTTTCTACTATATATGTACATATCTAAATACATATGTATACAGTCTTTATACACATATAGTGAAAGACAAGCACCAGGCAACCCCCAACCAGCACCCACCACTTGTTGCTATGTCAACGCTTTGTTTTCTGTTTATAGATTGCGCTACTTGTTGTTGTCAGTTGTTGTTGTTGTTTGTTTGATTTGTTTATTTTTCGTCAGCTGCATATAAAACGGAAGCGAGGGAAAAAATAAATAATTTCTGAGCATTCGCATTCGAAATGATTCAACCGCTGATAAGGGACAGAGAAATTATTAGAACCTATAAATTTCCCTACGGATTCCGAGCTATAATTAATATTTTCAAATCGAGAACTTATAATAATTTAATTTAATTTGCTTCAACTAACTAATTAAGTTCGTTTTTTTAGCTAAAAATCTGAAATTTTCAAGTGTTTATTTTACTTGCTCATAATTTAATCTGTTGTTGTCTTTTGATGTTTAAGCACTGCATAATTATCGTATGCATGTAAGCAATTTGAACTAAATGTTCTATATACACATACATATATAGGCATTTATGTATATACATACATACATATATGTATATATGTATTTATCTGCTTGCATGTTGCGTAATTGGCGATTCAATTATGTATGCATGCCGCAGACATTCTTGGCCCAAGTGGAAAGAACAGAAATTGTAAAAGAGCCGCGCCCCACTGTGCATCCATATTAATTAAAGACTTCCGCCGTTCGAGCTGCGGCCCATGGACGTCTTTTGTTGTAATCATTGTCTTGGCAGACCTATCTGGAAAGAATGAAGAGGCGATGCAATGGACAGCGCACACGATGACGGGCAATAAACATAAAAGGGGTTGGCAAGGGGTTGGTAGGTCTAGGTAACTAGCTGGACGTCATCGGTTCGTACTTATATGCAAAAAGATCATCTTCTAAGGGATGCTGCACGAATGCATGCTCATAAAAAAAACTCAATCCTACCATTTTAGCAGAGTCCATTGACCCAATTTATAATTAGCATACATGCATAGTTCAGTACAAGGAAAATACAAATTATACTGAAAAATTGTTTGATACAGTTTCATTTTGTATTGTAATTAATCAATTAATAATAATGACAATATCAATTAAATAATTTATATATAACGTTGATAAGACTAATAATTCAATTCGATTTCCTAAAGGATTAATTTCCAAAGTGCGACCTTTTATACCAAAAGGCAACAGATGTTGCCCAAAAACATGGTAAGGTAAATGTAAACACACATAGACCCAACACACATACATATACAAGAAAATTGTATACTGACCTTTGGCAAATCCCGTATGTGATTCGCATCTAAAAAGAGTTCCTCGAGGGTTCGCGAGTACCGTAAAATTTCCTCCGGCACTTGGGGCAGTGAACAGTGGCGCTTGTCCACGAATTCCACCTGCCTGTTGCAGCCTTTAAAAATTGGAATGCACTTGAACATGGTTGTTGCTGATGATGACGTCTTTCGTGATGGTTGTTGTTGTTGTTGTTGTCGTTTTAGTCGTCGTTGTTGCTCTTGTTGCTGTTGCTGTTGTTGTCTTTGCACAACAACAACATACACTTAAATCGTAGCGTTTGCAGCATCTGTTGCGAACGCACACAAATATACAAACGCGTACACACACACGCACGCACACGGAAACAGATAGAGACAGAGACAGGCACGCGCAGTCTTTGTTGCTGGCCTGGCCCTGCACTACGTTTCTTTATTTTCTTCGTTAGTTGTTGTTGTTGTTGTTGTACTTTTGTTGGCTTTATTTTCCGTTTCACTTTTATCGCACACGTTTTGGCAACATTTTGCGCTTATTTACTGCAAATGAATTAAGCATTTAATACATTTAACTTTGCACTATTTGTGTTCGTCTCTGTATTTGTATTTGTATTTGTATTGGTTACGCGCAACGTAAGAGACAGCACACACGAAGAGGAAGCAGCTGAAGCACACGCGTCAAAAATGCCTTGCCTTGCCTTGCTATCGACTGTCCTTGCCTAACAGTTATTGTTGTTGTGACTCCAAAGAGAGACAGAGACAGGGCGAGAGAGCAGTAGCGTGTGCGAGCGCGCAGAGCGACTTCAGGCCTACCAAGAGCTGGCTCTGCATATGGATGTGTGTGAGTGCGAATGAGTGAAACAGAGTAATAAGCAAAATAATAAATAATATTAAATTCTAATTGGCACTTTTGTCTGCTTCTTGAGCCTGCTACTGTTTTTTGTTGTTGTTGCTATTTTTGTTGTTTTTGTCCGGCTTTTTTCTTCTCGCACTTTGGTCACATTTTATCACGTTCGCAAGTTTTCATAGTTGGCAACGCAAAACGAAGCAATCGCAACATTTGTTGCTTCTTCCACTACAAAACTCACACACACGCACACTCACATACACATTGACAACACACACACACATACTAAAACGAGAAAAAGCGAGGCAACAACAAGTCACAATGACACTTGACTAGTGCGCGGCAGCCGCTTGCGAATAGGCTTAGAATGAGAGAATTGTAAAAGAGGGCCCAAAGCGTAGATGATGAAAAGCAACAACATAAGCAATAGCGACGCACCAATCACACACACACGCACACATAAACAAACGCACATTCATGCACACAAAAAACTCCACTTGGGTCAAAATTTCATCGAAATAAAAAGAGAATTATAAACACGGCCAACATCGACACACCCAACACACACACACAAAGCCGGGCATACGCACTGAAATTATTGTTAGCTCGTGTTTGGTGCCACTGTGCAGCGTGTTTTGGAATTTACACATACACACTCGCGCACTCAATCACACACAGGCACACACACATGCCCATACAGACACTCCGCGCCGCGCAACAACAAAATGCTGGGCTTAGGCAGCAGCTACACAACGCCGACTACAATACAAAATGAGGCAAAGGCGACGCCGCTGCGTTCGGCGCCAGTTTGCACAATTTTTTCGCACGCTTCATTTTGCCACTTACATTTGCTTCGAGTGCAGTGCGGTTAACAGCAAAATATTAATATTAACTGTACAGAGGCGCAAAACAACAACTCGTTAGCATGCAAGCCCACACATACACAGACGCGCACACTACCATACGCGCGAACACACACACAAATGGCGTTTACTCAAAGAAACAAACGTACACAAAAATATTCAATGCGCAACGCCCGCTCACATCAACCGCTCGCGACAAAAACAATTCGGCAACTGTTTCGTGAGACCAGCGTGGCACAACACAAAAAATAATTTATTTCAGTCGAGCAGTGTGGCCGAAACGCCCTCAGAAAATATTCGATAACTTATGTTAAAAACTTGCAACACTTTGTTGAGCAGGCTCACTGTTAATGAGCTGCTAAAATGCTCTTGGCTAACAGTTCTACTTGTAAAATTTTCGGTATTGGCAATGTTAATATATATTTGAATTTCGGCGCGAACACGAATATTTGTACTATTTATGACAAGTAAACGCAGATAAGACTCTAAGAACGTAAAAATAATGAAAAATGATGCGTTCAAAATAAAATAAAATAATGGAAAATATTATTAATATATACATTCAAAATATTGGTTTATTCAGCACTTAGACACAAGTCACACTCATTTGTTAAAAACTCTGAGGGTCTAAATAAGACTACTATGTATATCGTTTACACAATGAGACTAACAAGCTGGCAAATTTGACCAAAATCTGACGTCACGCAATAAATTACTTTGCGTAAGAACCTATTGTGTTCGTTAGCAGTGAATTCTTTGCACTGTTGCTCAAAATGGCACTGTTATCTGCGCAAATGTAAATTTCTCGTTTGAAGTTGGCTGCGCTACAACGGTAGTGTTGGCAAACGTAGACACAGCACACACTGTGGCGCGAATTTCAAATATTAAACAAAAACGTTATGTCTTAAACAAAATAATGGTAGATAATTTAATATGTTTAAGTTATATAAGAATGCAATTAGAGTATCATAATGAAATTAATTTTAATTTTTATTTTATTTTAAATTAATTAAGATTAAAACTACTGATGTAGTATTTTTAGTGTCAATTGAATTGAATTCAATATGCATAATGGACCTTAACCAAAAGTTATGGAAAATAGATTAGTTTTATAATATTTTGCAATAGTTATGCGTGCACATTTCCCACAGCGCAGAGGCTTTTGCCTCAGCTTGGAAAGCCTGGTGCGCCCTCTTTTTGGCGAGGGGCGTGACAATTTCAGAGGCAGGTGCTTATTTGGGCTGCTGCTTTTGGGCACGACCAAGCGATCTTGAGAGACAACAAATAAGGAAAACAAACGGCGAGTGCAAACAATCCAAATGCAACCTCAGCGCTGACATTGTTGTTTGTCTCGCTGTTTGTTTAGTGTTGTTGTTGTTGTTGTTCTTGGCATTGTTATTGTTGTTGCTGATGGCACTGACAAACACAGCTGTCGAGTGCGGCGCTTAAATGGCAAGTAAACTGCAACTCTTTGCTTTGCTAATTTTACGAGAGGCGCCTCGACAATTGTGTGGGCGGGTATTGAGTGAGCCAGATAGAGAGAGAGAGAGAGAGAGAGAGAGGGAAAGAGAGCGCTGCCAGCTTAAAGTGTTTTGTGGGGCTGTGGTGGGCGTGGCTGTGCACTTGCTGCTTATTATTTGCACTCGGCAAGGCCAGAAGCATAATAAATTGAGTGAGGTGGGCGTGGGTCGTGTTGTGCTGCGGGGGCGGGGGCGTGGCATTCAGCACACTTGGAAATCTTTTATTCATGAATGCCGTGCCGCACCCCGCTCCGCCAGCCCATAAAATTGCACAATTTGAAGAGCCGCCACCGCCAACACCACCGACGGAGACATTTGGCCAAAAATGGAAAAAAGAAAAAGAAAGTGTGCAAAAAAAATCAACTTTTTTTTCGTATGCGCCTCAAGGATTTCGGCAATGAGGCTTGGTCCTGGGTCTGGCTGTTGCTGTTGCTGTTGCTGCTGCAGGCGATAGTTGCATAAATCATAAAAGCCATAGCCAAAGATGTTGCTGTTGTTGTTGTTGTTGTTGTTGCTGTTGCACGCAAAAGGACTTTACGACACTTAAGCAGCGGCGCATTGAGAGTCACCAAGCATCTGAATTTGATTGCGCGGCCGCAACGTCTGCCGGGCTAACTCCTTCGGCCCTTATTTATGAGAGTCTGAGGCGTGCCCCTCTGGCTGCCGCAGGATTTAATATACAGGCTCGAGCCGAGACTGTTTCAGCTTTATTGTGCCCAAATTGCTTCGCCAGAGCAGTGCCGCCTGCTCTGTGCAACAAGTTCATGCCCAGCGCCTCAAGTAGCTACCAATCACATGTTTATTTGCGCACAGCTCGAGGCGATCTCGATAATAATGGAAATTGCTTTAAAGAAAAGCCAAGAGATGTAACCCAGAATATTACAGAAATTTGCGCTTATAGTTCAATACAAATAAACAACAGGCTAGGCCAACACTTTTTTTTATAATTTTAAATAAATACAAAAAATATTAAACAATGATACAAACTGATATTTTTCATTTATTATACAAAACGGATTTAAATAATTTAAAGCAAATAGCTAAATGTGCATATTTTATTTTATTTTTTTTTAGTTAAACTTTTAATTAATATACAACAACAACTAACGTAATATGTTTCATTATTATTTTATATTTGTATAAAATATGAAATTTAAATATGACGATTTTAATATTTTTGGAATTTTTGACACTATTTTGCGTTCAATTTAGGTGCAAATTTTGTGTTTACCACTGTAATTAATTAAATTACCCTTTTTATACACATATAATTTTACTAATATTGTATTTATTTTATTTAATTATTACTATTTTTTATGTTGTTTATTGTCAACCATTCTATTAATACATTTAATATACATTTACATGCAGTCAAAAATAAATTTAAATGCATGCACTTTTAAATAATACAAGCACTTTAAAATTTAAAAAAAAAAATATATATATATATATATATATATATATATACAAATATTCACTCATATGTTGATACATTTCTCCGTTTTCTTTATTAAAATTCGTTCACTCTGTATCTCAAATAAATGCATAATTATTAGCAATGCTGCTATTGACATAATGATGCAATACTTTACATTATGCAAAGAAACAGGTTTAATATTAAATTTGAATAAAAAATAAAGTGAAAATTGGCCACATTTTTTATTGACATTCGACCGATTCCACATTTATTTAACAGTTGTTATTTTAATAAGATGAAAATAATCAAAAGAAAAATGATATACATGTGTATATACGTATATATGCATGCAGTTTTTTTTATAAATATTTCTTTATTATTATTAACTATTAAAATTTTCATGAATCGATAAAAATGAGGAATAAGTTTAATCTCATTACATCACAATTTGTGAGACACATAAATACACAAATGTCAATATATACATGCATATATAAACACATACACGTACATATGTATATGTATTTATAGCTATGTATATAGAGCTCCATAAGCCGTGAGCATATTTTGCATATATGCAAATTCTTAATTTGATTGAATGGGGATATTCGTGGGTTGTGCGAGGCGTTACGATCGCCGCTTACGTCCATTTCAGATTATTAGCTGGCGCTAAACGGTACTCAAGGAGGTGGCGCTGCCACGCCTCCCAGCGCCGCTAGCTGGCGGCGGCACGCCCCCTCCCCACCGCCCGGCCCCATGGCCAAGTATCTCACGCGCAGCCCACTTGTGAGCCGCGTACTTAATTTATGACTTGGCCTGCAATAATTCAAAGTCATAGGCCTCCGGAGACCATTCAGAACACTCGACCGCTGGCTATGGCCAACACTTCGCAAAACACCAACAGCAACAACAGCAACAACAGCAACAACAACAACGGCAGCAGCATAAACATAAACAACAATAAGAGGAAGCTGAGCAACAGGGCATGCCACACCTTGAGCTGGGAGAGCCTGCCCGCCAGCATATTGAGGCTAAAGAATTTTTAATTAAAATATTAAAGCCTCAGCCGTGAGGTGTTTCTAATCTTGAAAATTGTTTTAATTGTTATTTAGGATTTGTTGCTTTTATTGCTGTTCTTGTGGCACAATTTATGTGCGCCTAATTAGACCAGACAGACGCGATGTCAGAGGTGGCGCGCTCTCACTTGTCATGCTCGTTCATGTAGTGTCAAGAGAGTATATTGGCTTCGAATGACTGCGAGATTGGAAATATAATATGCTCGCTTGTCTGTCCATACTCGCTTGACAATTTACTTAGAGTTTTGTGAGCAGGCCCATTGAATTTTGGAAGCTTGGCTAATCGGCGATTTAATGCTTACTATGTAAATAATAGATAGGGTATATTAGTTTAATGCAATGATTGTTTTTCTTTCCCTTTTTAACACTATTAAAGTCAGTTAACTTGAAGAATTCGATTAATAAACTTTTTAGACTTCTATATTTATGATTTTATTATTCTTTATTTTTATTATTTTTTTTTCACTATTTAAAATGCATTGCAGTATTATAACGAGTGAAGAAATAAAGTTAAAAAATTTAATGAATATACATTTTGTTGAAATATACACGCTAATATTTTATGCTGTTATTAAACTGCAATAAAAACTTAAAAAATAATCATAAGAACTGTGGGTCCATTTATAAAAAATTATTAATACAAATATGTATTTATTTTTTAAATAACCGCAATGCAAGACTTGCCTTGACTTGACTTTTAACATTAAAAAAATCAAAATATATAAAAATAAAATCAAAAGAACTGGGGGTTCATTTAAAAAATGAATTATTAATACAAATATACATATATATTTGTTTTTTTTTTTTTTTTTTTTTTTTTTTTAAATAATCGCAATGCAAAACTGAAATTTAACTCTTTAACATATGTAAAAAAATATATAAATATATTTGTCTACTTCTTCCAGCTAACCAAATGATTTTCTTACTCCCTCACTCACTCTCTCTCTCTCTCTCTCTCTTTCTCTATATCTAGTATCATCTCTCTCTTACCCCTCGATTGTTCAACTGCTTAACTGTGAGCGCGTATTATGCAGTCGAAGTTGCCCTATTGCAACACTCCAACATGATTATATACTGGCTTACACAAAATATACAAAACATAAATAACAAATTATATATTTTCTCGCTCTTTTTTTTTTTAATTTTTATTTTTTTGCAAAAAAGAAAGCCTCATAATTACCATATTTTCAAATTACAATACGCCAAGTGAGACCGCGCCGGCATTTTCTTTATTTTACATGACGGCCATAAAAGCTAATTGTATGCGTGCATGGCGGCCCCCGAGGGCAGGCGGCGGGCGAAAGAGGGGCGGAAGAGGGGCGCAAGCTGAAAGAAGACCAGATGAAGAAGAAGCTGGACTGGAATGGACGGGGCTGAGCTGAACTGAGCTGGGCAGCGTTAAGGTAACCTTGGCTTGTTGCTGCTCGGTGATTTATATTTAATTGTTGTCATTATGGTCATCAAAATTGTGCGGCGGACCCCAACACCTGCCCACTGGCGCATTTTTTACAACAGCCCCGCCCACACCGCACCGCCACCCTCACCAGCAGCAGCAGCAGCAGCAGCAGCAGCGAAAGCGACAGCAAGAAGAACAAGAGAGCGTAGCAATTAATTCAATTTGGCGGGCAATGTGTGAAGCAGTCGCCGCTTGTTTATTGTCATCTGTGGATGCTTGAAGCGTGCAAATACGCTTAAGATGGGCCAATTGTTGACAGAAGTGCGAGCAGAGCTGAGCCCAAGCGTCAGAGAGCGCATTTTCTCTTAAGGACTCTCCAAAGAGTGAATACAACGTAGAACGTTTTGGCATTGAAACAGCGTTCAGTGCTTTGCCATTTATTCCCACACACTTTCTCTCTCTCACTCTCCCGCTCTCGCTTTGTATATATGTATGCCATTTCCGTTTCCATATGCGTTTCGGCTTTCATTTCGTTCTGTTCAGTTGCTCTCCAGCCTCGCTGCCATTCGGCTGGATCTATGCCTGGAGTCGGCATTCGCTTTGCTGTTCTTTTAATGAAGTCATCATAGAGGCTGACGAGTATAAAAGCGAACCAAATGCTGGTCATTTCTATTTTGGCTCACATTATAAGCAATTAAGATTGGGATTTACATTTACCCAAAGTAGAGTAAAACATAAACAAACATGTTGTTATTTATATAATCGTAGTTGTTATTTATATTGCAATCGAGCGGTACCGACTTTATAAAACTCATTCAGGACCCAAGCGCTTCCAAATCAATTGTCTCGATTTACCACGCCCCAATCGGGTTAATAAATTCCCTATGCAGTAGTCAACAGTAATTTAAACATTAAATAATACTTAAATACTTGCATTGTCAATTCCATTTCAAAGTTCAACTCTCTGAGATACTGGAATTTTAATGAACAAAAATGATATATATAAATTATATTATTATATAAAAGTGAGAGGAGGAATGTTTTTGAATGATCCAATTATCAAAAAGCGTATAAAATTGATTAAAACAAATTTGTAGGCTTAACAATAATTTAAAAATGTGATTATTAACTATTAACGATCAACAAATACATGACCCAGGGCGCGTTAAAGGTTAAATATACTTATATAATATATACATATAATATACTTGTATGTTAATTTATATATTTACATACAAGTATGATTTTATTGCATTTTTTTATTTTTGTTTTGTTCACTTTTTGTTTATCATACAGACTAATTAGTATGAAATTAATTTGTAAAAATAAATTATTTTTATCGAAAAAATGCCGTCTTTGTTTAATTGATTAAAATGTATATAATAATTCATTAAAATTTACATTGGTATTTAATTCAAATAACATATATTTTCTATTCGCTTTTTATGCTGTGCATATTGATATAACCCAGCATAGAGAATTCGCATTGAAGAAGAACTTGTAAATTAATAAATACATCAATTGTAAACTAGTTTTTGCTTACACTTATTTGTCATAGATATATATGTTGGAATTGGATGAATTGAATCACTTTAGATATCCTAAAATATCATCCAAAGAAATTTCAACTGACTTTCGATTTGGGCTTTAATAGATTATACTTACTCAGACAATACTAGTTGTCGATTTTTTAAACAAACTTGATTGGCGAATGTCAGGGAAGGACCTCTTCTAGACTCTGAGGTCGACGCGCACACGCTTAAGGAGAGAGGGACTGACAAAGCTAAATCGATTCAGGTCTTCGCCCTGATCAAAATATATAAAATAAATATACTTTATGGCCCGATCTGCCACGCCTCCTGCTGCCCGTTAAATACCTTTAAAATAGAGAACCCCCGATTTCCTATTTTCAATGGATTCAGAGTATTCAACTGAATTTCCACATTTGTTAATGATTCCAACTGGTCAAATAATCTGAAAGGGTATTTAATGTACATTAACTATATTTATTCCATTTTGTGCATGTTTTTTTACATCTTGTGAGTAATGCAATTTAAAAAAATATAAATTGCTGTGAATTACTTTTTGCAATTTCCAATTGACACAAATTAAATTAATTTTATTTTATATATATTTTTTGTATTGCCAGACATTTTTTATTTGTTGAATCAATTCAATATAAAATTGCAATTCTTTTATCCTTCTTTTTTCCGTAGCACATTCAAATTTAAATAGGTTATTTAATTAAATGCGTTTGTTGCCCACGTGAAGCCAACAATTGCGTGAAACATCAGTTGGCTTTTCCATTTTTCTGTTATTTTTTCCCCTCTCCCTCGGCCTTTATCTCTTTTCATATCTCCACCTTTTCCAGCCGATTGTATAATTTCGTACAACTTTAATGTTGTTTATATACATTTTCCGATTTTAAAGCAACTGTCGCTGGAACAGCTGAAGCTCATCCAACAAATGCGTTGATAAGGAATCTGCGAATTGCAAATTGCGAATTGCAGCTGTGAAAAATTGTAAAATTACAATGAATAATGCAAATAATCATTCGAATCGCTGCAAATGGTTTATTATACCGTCCCAGGGAATACTTTAATCAGGCTATTAAGCAATTCACATATTTTTATTGTAAATATATATCTTATTTTCCGATTCTCTGTGATTATACGATACGCTGCCCGTTTCATTTATTTAAGTCTTTTGGCGATATTATACTTTGATTGCATTATTTAAAGAAGAAATTGACTGCCTGCATTGGAAGTGGATGAGATTCTATGGATAAGTAATTTTCTGATTACATTTTTATTATATTTAATGAAGTTCAATTTTGTATTAAATTTTATTTCAAATCATCTTTAAGATATTCTGCAGAAGTTGTTCATAACATTTAATGGAGTTTTATTGTGTATTATATTTTATTTAAAATAAAAACTTGAATTATTTATACTGAGTTGGACTACAATATAATATATTATAATATATATTATCATAATTTCTGAGATTGATTCAATAATAGGCGGACATAAATATTAATGTGATAACGTAAATCAACCGTAAAATTCGTAAAATGTTTATATCATGAAAACATTAAGTAATAACAGAAAGCATTTCATTGCGAATTTTTTACCAATAGACTACAATGTTTCATATTATTCAAATGAAGGAGTCTAGTTGTTGCAGTTTATTACTTTCAAAGTTGAGCGTCATAAAAAGCATGAATAAATACTTTGAGTATTTAAGGTCGTCGCCAAAGGATTAAAATGGGCAACAAAAAATTTGATTGAATTTTTCGCATTTTTTGCATTTACGATAAATTCATTTTAAGCTTTGACACTTTAGTTCAGTTTGGTTTATTAATTATTAATGCAACAGTTGGTACTCAATCATACAAGCATATTAAAAGCTGTGAAATTTTCTAGTATTATTTACATTTAATAATAGCTACATTTAATACCCAAGAAAAAGAGAAGATTATGAACACAGGGCCCAAGACTCGAGCCTCAATCTTCAGCACACTTCTACACAAAACTGCACAAATTAAATAATATTTGTAAACGGTTTCATAAGCAAGATTACGACAGTATTCAGGTAATTTAAGGCTATCGAAATCACTTCGAAGTGGCAGGAGGAAAAATAAAATGTTCATGTTTATTTGTTTATATGAAAATAATATTTTGCTATTTTGCTGTTTTATTTTATTTCTTTGGTTTCGGTTTTTGTTTTCGTTCCCTTTTCTCGTTTTGATTTTCCGCTGCTCAAGAAATTAAATACGACTTTGTCGTTTGCAAATTCAACAGCGAATTCCACGAAGCGAGCTCTCAGCTCAGCCCACATTGGATATCTATAATTGTATTTAGCCCCCATGGCCGCGAGCTGGGCTCCTCATAAATAAGAGATGGGTAACGAAAACAGCTTATTAAATGACTGGCGAAATTAGCTGAAGATGCTCGGGATGGGACCACATTATACCAGAGTATACAGAGATACATATTTAGACGAACGTGCATATACATTTCGTGGAATTCAATATCTTTGATTTTGCTTTTGTACGCCTGCACAAAGAGGCAACATCGCCTGTCAGGTATTAATTACAGGTGATCAATACGTCTGCACAGCCTTCCATCACGAGTGAACTAAATGGCATACATATGTATATGCCTGATAGATGTATATACATATATATGTGTGTGTGTAGTTTTTGGGCATTTAAGAGCTCAGCTGCTTGAGCTAAACAAATATTTAAGTTGATTGGGCGGGCGCAAATGTAAAAAGTTTGCACTCTAGAGTTCACCAAATTCGCATAAATTCTATGCGTGCCATAGCAGCCGTGAACTTTTTAATGTATTTTAAAACACTTTCCACTAAACATTTTAAGTAAACTGCTGCACAGTCAACGTCTTGCTCTGCCTCGTGTTCGTGTTCGTTTTTATCTTCAGCTCCATCTCCATCGCCATCTTGAGGCAGCGACGCCAACTTGACTTCCTGTGCAAGCGGCAAAGTTTTGTTGCACTCCTGCCGCTGCTCCAACTTCTGGCTGCAGTTGCACTTGCTCGCCAAATTCCATGGAGGCTGAAATCAACTGTTTCATTTTGGATTCAACTGCTGTCCGAGCATTGCAACACCACCACCAACATCTACAGCAACAGCAGCAACAACAATAGCAACAGCAACAGCAACAGCAACAGCAACAACAACAGCAGCATCAGCACCAGCTACAAAATGGCAAATTAAACTAAATGCATTCAACTGAACGAAGCTTGAAATACACTTACATAGCCGAGGTCTTTGAAGTGAGCCGAATGCCTTATCAAAATCCCTGCAAAGAAATATATGAAAAAAATAAAAAATGATGTTAAAATTTTCATTTAAAAAATCTTGTAGATAAAAACTTATACAGTTGAGTCCCAATAATTCGAAATAGCAAGGGAATTCTTCTTTTTTCGATTTACACATAAATTAAAATTATTGAGAATTATCGAGATCGCATTTGTTTGAAGGCGAAAGGATTTTTTTTATTTATTTATCGAGTCGCGATTTTAGCTATTTTTGTATTTTTTATTTATTTATTTATTTTTTTATTTTTTTGTTTTTGTTTATCGATACTTGACTGTAGCTATTTTTTTATTTATTTATTTAATTTTTAATTTATTTATTTAATTTTTTTTTTTTTATTTATCGAGACTTCAGTTATTTTTTTTTTTTTTTAAATTGAACAATAGTATACAGATTCTGATTTTATAAGTTTAAGATTATACATATATGATCATAATTAATTTTAGATTACCTTAGCTAAAACACATAGGTTTACTTTCATTTTATATACATCCTGATAGTAGTAGTTTAAAGCGTATTCGTATATCCTTCTTTTCTCACAGCATTTCATCAAGACTCCCAACTGAATGATTTAGTCTGTGGAACTCCGCACAAAGTAAAGTATTGTGAATGCAACAACAACAAAATATCAGCATAGTAATAACAATACCACGTAGCGCATAAAGTTCTTGGGAGTTTTCTGTGCTACATACCCTGCCCCCCACCCCCCCACTCAACAGCCACCACATCCCCTATGCCCCTGTGCTCCTGTCAGTTGTCGCACTTCACACTGGCCGGCGCCCATTCGGATGGGCGAGAGGCTACTGCCTCAGCTGCCAGCTGAGTTTCGAGCAAGTTTTGTGCTACAAAATACTGTATAAACTGAAACTCCTTTAGTTGCCCGTGGGCGTGGCAGTGTGTCAATGTTTACTTTATGTGCCTAGGCGCAGACTACTAGCTGCAAAAGTTTCTGTGTCCATTTTACCCCTGGGCTCTATTCTCTACTATTTTCACTATTTTTCGTCTATTTCTTTTTTTTTCGATGCGGGCCGCTTGTCAAAAAATTTTAATTAATTACAGTCGCAAAACGCAAAAGTTGCATAATTAAAATGTTATTGTTAATAATTAAATAAGCCAGAGCAAAGGCAAATACGGCAATGTCGCTTCGCTCACAAACTAATTAATTATGCTGTCAATATTTGTCAAATCTTCTCAGTTAGCTCTTGCGTTTAATTTTAATTCCAATTTATGCCACCTTTAACTGCATGCATTTGTGTACTTGCCACGCCCACGCCCACACTCACGCCCCGCCCCCGCCCAACATGGTCAACCAGTGGCCCATTTACGTAAGTGGTTGCATGCTGTATAGTAATTGCATGAATTTGTTGGCCAATGATTGCATGTTTGCCAAATTGTTTGACCAACTGTTGAGCATGATTTTTGCGCAGCTGAGCTTGGTGCAGCTGACCCGACCTACCGCCGGACAGTTGGCCAAACTTCTCTGGGACATTGAATAATTAAAATATTTCCAAAATCAACTCTAATGCTCGACACAAAACTGAGATTATCAATGCCGGCCAGCGCTCAAAGCAAATGCACAAAAAGTTGCCCAAATTGCTGCAAACTGACTGTGATGGGACGGCCAGACAGCCAGACGGCCAGGCAGGCTGCCTCCGAACATGTTTGCACATTTGAAATGTAACAAAGATTTGCTCTGTTGTTGCTTGAAAACATTGCCAAATATTTGCCATGGAATTCACATGCTGTATAGAAAAGTTCCATAGTCTGCCGGAAGATGATTGGGGTCAAGCCTTTATGTTTTGCTTGTATGCAAAATAGTATTAGATTTGTTTCTAATTGTTTTTAATTAAGTATGATTTATTGCACAAACAACAATAAGCAGCTCACAATGCGCAATTTTCAGCACTCTTCGGTTGTTTACCATTTTGGGAACTTTTTAAGAATTTGCTCACTCGAAACAAGCTCTATTTGCATTTTGATGAAACCCAGCATGTTATGGCAGGATTTGTGATACGCTTTTAAGGCGAGCTCAGCAAGAGTCTTTACATAGCGTTGTGGAATTAAATGTAGGGTATAGAGTCTACGGCGTGCTGTTAATGCAAGTTTATTCTAATGTAGATATCCGAATGTCACTCTCAAGTGTAAATTCTGGTGTTTAAATATACGAGAGCTGCTCCTGGCGTTGTTTTTGTATAAACGCAAAGGTTTGCATTTCTCTTCTGCAATATGCTTACTCTAATCATCTTAATTTTGCAGCAACTTAATGACAAATATACTCAGGTCTCTTCAAGCTCATCTAAGGTAAGCTAATGTCGAGCTGTCCATATTAGATTTTAATTTTAATGAGCGCACAATTTAGGCCCATGGTGCTTGTGTGTGTTCAGGCAAAAGCAATTAAATTGCAATTAGACACCTGTGTCGCTGCGCTTGGTTCCTTCCATCAAGTGCGCTATCCGTGAAGCAACAGACATTGACAAGTGACATCCACAATCGAACAGCTGCAACATGCTGACGAACAACTTTCTCAAGTTGCAAGATGTCTGTCTGCGCCTGCTGGGCATCAATTTATTTGCTGGCAGGGATTGTGGATCGATTTCATATAGGACTGCCTACCTCATTATGTCTGTGGTCACTTTCATGCCACTCACTGTGGCATTCTGTGTGCGCAATGTGGCGAGCGTGGGCAAGGCCTCTGGTCGGTGCTGATTGATCTGCTGGCTCTGTGCAGGGTTGCACTGATCCTATGTAAGCAAAAGGAGTTGAGATGTTTTTTTTTCGATGCATACTTGGCGAACGTGAGTGACTCTTTTGATATTAGTGGTACATATCAGTAATTGGTTTCATTTATCTAGTATTCTTTGCCAGCAGAGAGTCAGGTTCCAGCATATAGCCGGATCATAGATGGGATAAATCAACGGGAGCAGCTTTAAAGTGGATTCTATGCGAGCGGCTTCTCATTAGCTGCTGCATCGGCCTGTCTGCTGCCTTTGATGCGAGCCCTGAGCTCCGCTCCAAGCTGTCATTTCCGAGCGTGTAAGTTTGATGGCTTTAAAGAAATGTTCAATTGCAGGGATAATCGTATTGCACGCAACTATTTGGCATCGTATGTGTGGAATGCATCAGCCGGTGTGGGCGTCCTGCTGCCTACTGTGTGCATGGACACAGTTTTCTGCTCGCTCACTTGCAACTTGTGTGCGCTGTTCGAAATAGCGCAGAGCTAAATGAAACGATTTCGGGTCGAAACTTTTTCGAAGACCCAGCCAGACGAATTTACGAAACATTTTAACAATTTACCAGAACTCTCTGGACATGTCGCTGACATTGAATCGCCTGTTCCGGCCATTGATCAACATGCAGCTCCTTGTGGCGTCGCGACGTTGCATCTATGCGTGCTAAGCTATCAGCTAGCTGAAAGTCTAGCCCAGCTGGAGGTTTTCCATTCCATTTCCATTGCCAGCCCCATTCTGGCCCAGATTTTCCTCTACTGTCACTGCGGTGAGTGTCTCAAAGAGCAGAGTCCAAAATTTGCATGGGCCATCTGCGACAGCGCCTGGCCCGAGGCCACCTGCACTTGGCCGGCCATCGGGCAAGCCTTAAAGCTGACGCTGATGCGAGCCCAGCGTGGCTGTCGCATCGATGACCAATTTTTCGACGCAAGTATGTTTTCTTTACAAATACATAGTTGTCTACCCATACTAGCATAAAATGCATGAATTGCATTGCAGATTATCAAAACATCCATATCGTACATCACTTTGTTACGCTCAATTTCTGATTGAATCAATTGAGCAACTCTTGAATGGGTTTATCTTTGAGCAGGGATACTGTGGAATTGCGTAGAGCTGATTGGCTTAGCAGTCGTTTGTAGAATATTAATTATTAATGATCTTATTGATAATTTATTCATATAAGTATTTTATTAATCACTTTTTAATTAATTTATATTTTATTAAATATTATAGAGTACTGATAATTACATTATGTTACACATTTACATTACACATTACATTTTATTTACTATCGTTCCCAGCGCCTAAACCTGGTGAATAGCTAATTAAAATAGTGCACACTGAGCTCTGCTCACTTGATTAACCTGTTTATTTAAGGATCTGTTAAGAAAATTGGTTAATTAATGCAACTTGTATGAATTGCCACTACTAGTTAACACGTGCTGACACAATCTTAATCAATTTATTGTGGAAGCTGCTGATGATATTACTCCAATTTCGCGTGTTAAGCATTCACGTATCAATTAAGCTTTCAAGCTTTCACTGCCATTTTAAACTTCTACTATTCGGATATAATTTTGAAATTTCCAGTCGATTCGTGGTTTATGAATAAGTTTGCTTTTTAGTTCAAATAGTCATATTAGCTAATAATTTTTTCTTGAATATTCATTTAATAAGTAAGGCTGACTTCAACTAGGAGATGTCCTCATTACTAATATTTGTTACTATAAAATATTTGTATTATAAAAGATTGATATTAGACCCCCAATATATATACATAATCACGTTATATGTATGTGTTATATATTGCTTCTACCTGATATAAAGCATTGTCGTGCTTAAATCAGCTCGGCAAGCTATTTCCTCTTGCCTACGGCACTCTCTTTCGATGCTGCTCGAACAGCTGTTTTAAGCGGAGCTGTGTAAGCCACTGGCCAATTAAGCCACGTTAATAACCAACAAATCAGTGCTACGCCTGTTAATAACTCATGCATTACTGTCGATTTTTGCCATGGCAGCGCCCTATACATATGAATATAAATCCCATCAGAATGATGCACATAAACCACCAGTCATTATATCTGTTTATATTGTTCGCAAAATATAACGATAACGGTTCATTGGATGTGCAGGTAACGTATTTGTGTAAAAGTAAACGGATATTTTCAGCAATTCAGTTGGTGTTGCATTTGCCATAAGAATTTGTATGCTCGTTAACGAAGTGAGAGATGAAAGCTGTTCGATCTCAACAAAAGAACGTTTATACTGGTGGAACACCTATTCATTTTCTCTACATATCGATTTGTAAGTGAATAAGGGTTACTATTTGGAAGCTTAACATATTTACTCGTTAAATGTCTGAAAATCTGTTGAAATTTAAACGACGTGTAGAGCTTTAGGTTTCAATTATGTAAATTAAAAAAAAAAAAAAAATGATTTATGAATTATTATTTCATTTTATTTTAAATTTTATTTATATTAAATCGTGTTAAATTTATTGAAAGATGCTTTGGTAGTTCTTATACCCTGAACCTATTGAAAATGAATATTAGAGTATAATGTTTTTGTTAAATGTTTATAATGCAAATTGTTAATTTTAAATAAAAGCCAAAAAGCAATAAATACATAATAGGTATGGATTTTGAAATCCTGTCACAAACTGCCAGAAAAATATGTTAGAGTTCTGAAGTCATCACAAAGTCGCGACAGACACCGCTGTCCACGACAACATATCAAAACGTTGAGAATCATGTACAATGCACTAAGAAAAACATTGACACACATAGAGCAGAGCTTAGGCGGGTGTGATGTGCGCTTGTTGTTATTGTTGGGGGAAAACTTTGGCCGCAGAAGATGCAGAGAAACCAAGTCAAAGGCAGAAAAAATACAACACTTTAGCGAATGCGGAAAGTGGCGAAAAATACACCCCGAGGGCATTGGACCAACTGGCTTTGTGGTCGTTTGTGTGCTTTGCCACAAGCTATGTGCTTGTCTACAAATGTGTAGTGTTGTGGCCCATTGAGGGCCAATAGCTTCGGTTTAGTTCAATAATGAGGCTATTGCAACTGAGCCGCCCTCGAAATATTGAGTCTCAGTCTCTCGGTCTCTCTCTTTCTCGCCTACTCTTTGGCATACATGGCCATGTATGTATGGGCGAGTGGGCGGGCGTTGATAAAATTATATTCAATTGATGCTTGTCGAGTTGAAATGCCATAATAAATTCAATTGTGTCTGAGAGAGACTCCCCCGGGCGCTGGCTGTCACTATTGTGTGCCGGCCAGGCCCAGATCCAGCGGAGCGCGCATTTGGGCCGATTCGGGGCCAGTGGCCCACAAATCGTTTATTGTTTGCTTTTCTAACTTTGTCATAATATCGCCCTTTGTCATTTGGCCCTCTTTCTTGTGGCCTTTTGCGGAAAAATTCCCTTTTTAATTTGGCAATTAATTGAATCAATCGCTCGCACATCCTGGCATCCTGCTTCGCCATTTTAATGTCGCTAATTTATGTGGTGAATTGTTTTGCTTTTAACGAGCGTTCCATTCAATTTTATTGAAAAATTGCGTCGTCAAGCTTGGCCAAAGCATTTCCGGTCAATGGACGGACTTTCTAATTCTTTCCTTTTTTTTTTGTTTTGTATTTTCTGTATTCTGTTTGTGCATTATTTTTTCAGTCATTTACAATATGCCTGGGCTAAAGGCCAATGGCATTGGGTGGTCATTCATTTAGCTGTGTCTCTTTTAAAAGAAGGTCTGTAGATATCATAGATATTGTCTATTGAATGAATTTTTATGTGTTCTTGTTGAACCAAACATAATTTTTTGTAATTTCGAGCAAATTGAACTTTTGTTCCATGTGGGCTTCCATTTCAACTCAAAATCCTCTGAAACTAATTGAATTTATGCATTTAACTGGGCGTTCAAAACGGAAAATAAATTTAAGTAAACGAATCTGGCCTGTACTGAGGGTTACAGCTTAGGAAATAGAATGCCGTTCGGCTTAAAAGTCAAAGTACATTAAAAAACAATGCTGAAGGATTTTTTGGCCTAGATGTGAAGTTCACAGAGCATGAGAAATTGTTATAAAGAGCTAGCCGGATATTTTCGGAATTTTTAATTAATTCCCCTGCACATTCACATGCACAGGCACATGCACATGCACATGCACATGCACAAACAGCTTTTGCTATATAGTTCACACACACACACACACACACACACACGCAAGTCGAAACGCTTCCGTACGCTTCCTGAGAAGTCTGGCGACTGAGCCTTGTCCTTTTGTTGCCCGCTTGCCGGCCCCAGTCGGAGTGTCCGTTTGCTTGTGTTGCTGCTGTCAAAGAGCAGAGGGACGTCAACAGCAACCATTTTCAGCAATTGCCATGGAACGAGGTCGATGCGGCGGCGCCCAGCCCTCCTATCCTGGCCTGTTGGACACACTGCCATGGCATGGCTATGGAACGGTGCGCACTCTTTGTTGTTGCTCATTCATTGTGCAAAGTTTGTATAAATTTTTGATTTCTTTATACAAAATGCTGTGCATGTCTTTCACTTCGTCCGACTGTCTGAAGTTCTGCTGCATCTTCAGTTCCTCTCGCTCGTCTACTTGTTAACATTGTTGTTGTTGCTGCTTCTGCTGTCGCTGCTGCTGTTGTTGTTGTCGTTGTTGTTGTTGTTGCACACAACACAAATGCCATTGATTGAGTCACATCGCCTGGGCATATAAATCTCACTGCTGGGGCTTGTCATTCGGGCTGTCTGACTTGCTGCTGCCTACCTTAAAGTTTTCGCCGTGCTGGGTCTGCGGCGTTTGACGTAACTTGCCCGATGATTTCGTTATTGTTCGATTGACAATAAAGAATCAACTGAAAGTTCCCAAAAAGCACAAAATACCATTGAATTTACTCAGAGCAGCAACAGCATGGTGAGCTGCACGGGCGGCAAACTCACTGTAAGAACCACAATAGTTGCAAGCATATAACAATAAGTCACCGGGGATTCCAGCTACATACAAAAAGATGCTTCCAAAATTGTATGCAAAAAATATGCAATAACCAAGTGCAGCTTAAATAAAATACATTTCAATGATTGCATTTTGGATTAAAAAAACACACACACATACACACAACAACATCGACAGCTTTATTAATAATAATAATTCAGAAGAGCTGTGAAACGAACTTCTGTGAAATATTTAAATATAAAATGTTTTGCAGTTTTTCTTCAATGCGAGTATCTCTCACACGTTTATTGCTTTGCTGTGTGCCATTTCAGTTTAATGAAGTGCAAACAAAAATATTTTCAATTAGAGCGTAACAATCGCTGAGTAAAACCGAGTAGCAGCAACAGCACAGCAGGGCAACGAGTCCAACAGGCGAGTAGACAATGCGTAAACACAAAAGTCGAAATGGTTGCAAAATGCAGAACATGTGAGTTGTGAGTGGCATGCAAATGCAACTTGCAACACGGCAACGACAATGCCAACAACAACAACAGCAACTACGACAAAGACAACGACAACAACGCCAACATGCATATACATGCAGCATAAAGTGCACTTCAAGCTCGAAACAGTAGTTGCTGTCGGCTTTGCATTCGTTTCTCAGCAAAAAGCCAACTCCTTTCACTATTTGTCTTATATGCCAAATATTGCTTTGCTCGGCTGTACTTTTTGCTGCACGCTGCTCTGTCTAGCTGTGATAGTTATTTGGTAAAATTGAAGCTTCCAAATATAAAAGCTGATTCGACTCTTCTTCATTCAAATAACATTGAGAAGAAATATGCATAAAATAGCTACCCAATATAAACGCAAATATTTACCTAACATTATTGCTAAACTAAAGAGTTCTCAAATGGTGCATTAGTAATGGCATCAACATAAATCCAATACTTTCGGTTTATATATTGATAATAAAATAAAATAGCTTGCAGGCGTTTACAATTTATGATGATGTCAACTTTCGGGCAATTCTAAATCTAAAGTCTAGTAAAAATTTATATATTATAGTTTTTGGATTACATATATAACGATGCTGCTGTTGAAGTACTTGGATGATTATATTTATTACTTATCCGATTCGTATAAATTTGAAAATAGAGTTCTTGGTATTTACTTCTTCAAGCCAAATTACAATTTGTCACAAGAGCTTTGCCTTTGAATTGTGATTTATGCACACATACATATCTCATGGTCATGGTATGTGTTGCTTATGCTCGCAACGACAGCTCCATCAGCAGCAGCAACAACAACAACAACAACAACAATGGCTAGAGTCATAATAAAAGTACAACAATATATGCTGATTGCCATTTGCTGGGCCGCTGTAGCTGCTGCAGCGTTTTAGCTTCTCGCTAAACATTCAATAAATAAAAAGCTAAATTACATAAATTTGTAGGTACATATATGTAAAATGTGTTGACTTTTTTACTGCAGCGACGTGCGCATTTAAAAATGCTTTTGATTTGTTGTTGTTGTTGTTGCTGTTGCTGATGCTGTTGCTGTTGCCGAAGGCGTATTAAATTTATATGCCAACGTTTCACGCACATCTAAATTGTGTGGCAAAAGTTTATGTCGCGAGTAATTTTTACAGCCAAACAACTTTATATTTTCTGCATTACGCTCTTATTGGACATTTGACTTATGACGTGTGTTTTTTATGCGGGCTATCAAAGAGCAAATTGCATTTTGCACTTGTCTCAAAGTCATCTTGCATTCAGATGCCCACCCGCACTTTAAGGCTTCAATTTTATTTAGAAAATTCAAGATAATACTGTCAACTTCCTGCCTCAGATAAACTGCTGGCCTTTTGATATCAAGATTTCTTTTTTAAGGCCAGGTATTCGTTTAATTATATTAATATTAGAATGTAAATAATATTAGATTAGCTCTATGTTATATAAGCATATATAATTAAAAAACATCATGATTGTTAAATATACATATATTTTATAAAAACACTTTTAAATTAACAGCTCAAAAAAATGAAAAAAAATTTCACAATATAAGTTTTGTTTGAATAAATAAATAATATTTATTTAATGTCGTTTACTCTAGTAGTTTATGTCGTCGATAATCTAGGGCCTATTGTAACTAGATTTGATCAAAATAAATTAAAATAGCTTTAGCTAATTAAATTGTTGAATCATATTTTGTTCTGCTATAACTTGTGCTACATTAATTTCTAATGAAATTAAACAACTTAAATTGCAGTTAGGACAAAAAAGAAGCCTGCACAAATCCCCTCAAGGCCAAAACTTTTGCTTGCTTTTGCATTTCCTTCACTGTGGGGTTTTTCCTCTCTCTTTGTTTTGACTGCAACCAGTCATTTTTCCACTGCCCCACAGCGTTGCTTTGTAGTTTCTGCCAAAGTGATGTTGCCATAATGCTCACCTGAGCACAAATAAAAATAAAAAATAGGTAAAAAATAAAAATCTACATGCAATCGCTTAAGTGCTTCTGCCATAACTTCCACATAGGAACTGGCCCTCTCGCTGCTCAAAACTTTCCACACAACACTCATACTCAAGCAGTGTGAATTATTTGTTTATTTAATGCGTGCATAATGCAAAAAAGGTTTAATTTCAAGAGTGAAAAGCATGTGAGCTCTGATAAGTGCGGTGAGTGTAGGAAATTAAATTTTGAAGTAGACAAAGTGTTTTCTTTGGCAAGGGAAACACATATTACATATTGTATATGCCAACGATTCAGTCAAAAGTTGCAGCTTCAACTTCCGCACGGCACGTGGCCATCAAGGATCTGGCCCACAGGCTGTTTGCAGCCAGCTGGCCAGCTGGCCAACACCAAGCCCAACTAGGAATAAGCATCAATGTGCGCTCCCATTGACAATCTGCTTCCGCGTTTTAGGTCTTTGGCAGCTATCTTCGTATCTCTTTTCGCCACCTGCTTTATGCCCGTATCCTTGACAGCTATTCGCTGTCAACTGCTGTTGATACTGTTGATGTTTTTGCAACATCTTCAACTGCTTTTCATGCGGCTGTTACCTTTACCTTAGCATTGTTTGCCTGTCGCATGTAACTAGCTGCGGGCGCCATATGCTTTCCCATTTTCTTTTCCTTTTCTTTGCCTGCCATCTGATGCAGTACTTCCAACTGCAGTGGCTATCCCGCATGACGTCCGAGTGCATTGACCGACGACCCACTAACACACACGCTGCACACATACATATTTAGAAAGAATGAGAGACAAGCTGGTTGCAAATACATATGTATATTTCTCATTCACCTAATTTAAGTATTAATTACTTTAAACTTAGGCAGACAGACTTTGATATACTGATGTTGGGGGCCACAGAGCAAATGGAACTCAATCTCTTCTGCCAAATCGTTGCTGTTACATATTTTAGAATATATTTTCTATTTTAATACTGTTGAATGCTTCTATGAATGTATCATGGCTTTCATATTATATTCATCATTCTATCATGCTCAACTGTTTACGAAAAACACAAAAAATGGGAATTCTTCAAAGTTTTTACGTTATTGCGTTATTGTATATATCTATATATGTAGAAATGTATCATGTATGCCTCACCGTATTATTACGTAATATGTCTAACTTACGTAAATGGATAAGGGATATAGGAGTTGTGCTGAGTTGTGCACAATTAAAAATATTTTACACATTCCGTTTACGGAAATAAACCATATTTGCTAACTATATATTTATATATACATATTTCTTAAATTCACATTTAGCTCTTATTAAATATTTTGTACTCCACCTATACAACAATAAATTAATTTCCAAATTACCGCAATGTTACAGCAAAATTTATAAAACGCAAGCGTTGCAAAGGTAGAAACTCAACAGAAATTTAATTAGTGCCTAAAGTGGAAAACCTATTTTTCGCCATGACATTGTGTAACTACATCCAGAACTCATTGAATATCCACAGTGAATAAACTCCTGCATTGCGTGTTGATTTTCTGTTTTAATTTGACCTATCGGCCGTATCAATTTTGTGCATTGCAAATGCCAAATGCCTCTGCCTATCAGCATTACTCTCAATCAGAAAGTTTGTTTGGCATTAAATGAGTTTGCACCGAACTCAAATTAAAGCTGATAGTCAGATAAAAATTTGCTTGTTGCTTGGACGTGGGCTTGGGCCGCTTATCATCGATTTTATTGGCATAATCAGCGTAGAAATTTGCGTTTGCCAACTTCTGGCAGCCTGCCACGCCTTATAACTAACACACGCACGCCCCCTCGGCCCGCTGAGAAGCGATAAACATTTATCTTCATTATACAATTTGCGGCAGTTCGCTTCACTTGCCTCTTTGTGCTTCTGACCCTGGGCCGCTGGCTGGTCCAGGATCTCCCTCACTCTCTTAGCAGAGCTGAGCTGCAATTGTTGTTATTTTGAGCCGCGTCGCTGTCGTCAGCCCCGGCTTTGGCTTCGGCGTCGCTGTTACTGTTGCTTTTGCTGTTGCCGTGCAGCTTAATGAAAAAGTTTGTGCAGCGAAGAGAACCCTTTTTTAATTTTTATTAAGCAGAAAATTGGCTGGCCACCCCTTCGTATACCGCGCTGGCAAAATATTCAGAAAATGTTAATGCAAAGTAGCATGAAAAATACAAAATATATAACAGAACCTAGGGGCGAATTTATGCTTTGCCAACTTGACTTGGCTGGCTCTCAAAGTGCTGCATTAAAATCATTAGCTGTGGCCATGGCCATAGATTAGTAAGTGATTGCTGGAGCAGAAATAGAAAATATATTGCGCATGCTTTAATTAAACTACAAATTCAAAACTGTTTTTTTAATCGTTAACAATGCTCACGAATGACAAAACTATATAAATAAATTCCAAATTCAATTTTAGCTAAAATGCAACACAATTAATTGTGTACCGGAACAGCAAATACACTGGGAGAAATATGTATACAATTTAATTTGTTAGCTGCTATAGTTGTATTATACTTATATACTTATCATACTTCTGCGTAGCAATATCAATATTTTCGATTACCCACGCAATGCCAAATGAGTTAACAAACGAAGATTTTTCAAAAAGAGATTGGCTTGGAAATATAATTATATTTGATTGAAAAAAAAAAAAAAAAAAAAATCGTGGGCTGAGTATGTTTTGTTGTTTGTTTGTTTCTCGTTTGCTTTGTCAGCTTTTCCTTTGGCTGCCCACGCATTGTTTTCATTCATGCTAAAACAATCTCTTTTATTTTTAAGCTGATTTAAAAGCTACCCATAAAAGGGATTTAAAATAAAACATAAAAAAAACAAAAACAAAACAAATTAGCAAACAATTTCCCTCTTAATAGCCGACGTCCAGCTCAAATATTTTCAATCAATGACTAATTTGGTAAATGCCTAAAGCCGATCTGAAACTGAATGACGCCCTGGGTCTCGCTACAGCACGTATTTTTACTGTTATTGAATGTTAATATATTTTGCTCATCCTTCTAGCCAGGTCGGGCCATACTTATTGTGCTCGTTCAATTCGCATACTTTTTACTCGCTTAAATCATTTTGTTGCCACTTCATTATACTTTGAAAATTGCGGAAATTTTCTCTGCTTCGTCGCTCACATACTTATTATCTCTCTTTGTCTGCCTCTTTCGCTGCAAGCATTTAATTATATTATAGTGTACAAAATTGAAATTTAATTAACTGACTTGCCCACACAGATCTATTGCTACTTTTTCTGGTATATTATCTGAACGGGGCAGTTGATTAATTCAATTTTAATTTTTGTATGCCATTAAAATATTTAACACAATAAGTGTTGCACTTGCTAATTAACTTAGCTTTAACAACTGAAAGCCATTAAGTTTGAGATACGATGCCATGTAATTGAATGAATTTTACAATTATATCATGGAAACAATTAGAGAATTTACTAAATTTTTGCATAGATTGGCTAGAGAGAATACTTCATTATTATTTATTTATTAAATTACCGTTCTCGGCTTTAAAAATAATATATAAAAAATTCTGTTACTTTAAAGTCTTTGTTGTTTGACTTTTGTATATTAAGCACAGCGTTAAAATAGAGACATATTAAGTAATAAATGCGAGAATGGTCCTACAATTTATTAATTTATTAATTATTATTTATTAATTTAAATTTAAGTTTATGTGCATTAATAAGCATACGTTTAGAAAAGGAGGTCCGCATTTCGAATTAAATAGCATATGCAACCTTGCCCCAAAAAGTTATTGCTTCCATACTAAAATGCATAAGGCATATGCAACCTTGCCCCAAAAAGTATGCTACGAGAAGCGCAGCATGACGCATGCCGCCACCCACGTTCCCTCACCTCATTCTAAGCCATCACATGCCGCTTTTATGCTTTGTCGCAGCAAATTTGGCGACGCTTGCTTATTTAGTTAATTATCTCAGATTACTTGCTCTTGATTATTTTCCATCGTTGTTGTTGTTGCTGTTGTTGTTCTGACTGTTGATTGTTGGCTGATGCTTGTTGGTTGTTGGTTGTTGTCGGTTGGCCCTGTCTGACGATGGCTGGTTTTGTGCTGTAAAGTCAGCAAGTTTGGTCGACCGGTCGTTGGCTGGTTGGAGCCTTGATGTTTACTTATTTGAACCCAGCATGCGGCAATGCCGCACAGCAGGCGAAAGTCAACTTGGATTTTCTTAGCCGATTCCCTTGGCAAATAGCGAAAAGCTGACTCGATGACGCTCAGTCTGTCCGCCTGGCCCTCTCGTGCAGACGGTCTCTCTTTCTCTCTGTCTCTCTGCGGCTGATTCATTTGTAGCGTCGCCATATCAACAATTAAATTAAACGTGTTTGCCTTACACAAGCGAGCTTAAGCGCTCAATCAATGTAATATAGCTTTTTAGCTCTGCACCACGCCATTCCATGCACGTGGCGCATTTTTAAATTAGTAATTAATGGAATTTCAGGTAGAGTTCTCTCCTGTTTTAACTTTTGAGGCTCCTATATGTTTGTGGCCAGAATAATGAGCTGACGTCCAACAAGAACTGTTCACAGCTTTATTAGACTGCTTGTCCGGCTAAATTGACCGGGCGGGCGTATAGTTTATTTTCATGAAATACGGAAGTTTATTAATTGAAATTAATTGTCTAGCTAAAATGTTATTCTAGCAAGAGATTTTTTATGCAAGAGATTTCTTCTGGGGCGATCGGGCAGCAGCTCTCTTACTTATAATTATTATTATTTCTTTTTTACCTTAATATCCCGTTCAAAAATAATAATCCGACCTAGGAATTAGTTCAGGCTTTATATATAACTTAACTGTGAGCAGGATGCAGGCCAAATCAAATGCACTTGACTAGAATATTACTGATGCAGCATGAGAGCTGAAACTGAAATTCAGAATCTAGTTTGTATTAAATTAATACTCGATGCATGTGTAAAGGAAAATAAACATTGCTTTCGGCATTTCAGTCAAGCTATTTTTATAGTTTTTTGTATACTATACGCAACTCAATATCAAGTGAGCCAAGCTCTTTCTCTGCATCAATTTCTTTAGCAATATACGTTGTAGTTTCAATTGATGGGTAAAGTGGTAAAGCACTTTACATCTGAATAGCTTTGATAGGTACTCAGCTTTCAAACACAACTCAGTCACAGCCAACGCAAAGTTAAACCTCTACGCTATATTGCGACTATTAGCCTATCTAACATAGTTGTCTCTTTGAGATAACTCTTAATTGTTGCAGTGGAAGCAGTCAATCAGAAGTTTCCTTTGTCGCTGTCCAAACAGTGGCGATGCAGCTAACAAAGTGCTGCCTATAGGCAATTGATATATTCCGCCTTTTGCGAGGAAATGAAAGCATCGTAGAAACAAGTAAGAAGACTCTAGTCGAGACTGCTCGACTAGGAGATACCCTGAACCCTCCATGCTGATGGTCCAATCATTCTGCAGTTCTTCTAAGCACACACACATACACATGCACCCACCCGCACGCATAAGCACGTGCTCTGCTAACTGCGCAGTAAGCAGCGACTGCGCTTGGGCTGCGCTGCGGTATGGGCAATATTATGAGAATTTATTTGTTGAATAATTTCGTTTGTAGACGTACAATCTTAATATAATGTATAAATCATAATTATAATGTATAAATGTGTGTACATTCCAAAGCACAAGTCTCTAGTACTTAATATACGTTTTTTGCGAATTGGGGGCGAAGGGGACGTGGTATCCAAAATCTGTGAATTACAAAATGTGTGTATCCATCAAATGTATATACACAGTAAATTTGAAGTCTCTAGGTCTAATAGTGTTCAAATAGGGCTGAAAAAACAATATCAATTTATCGATTATCTTCGATAAAAAAGATATCGAATGAGTTATCGAAAAAATATGATAAGCTCGTACTGTGTATAGTATACACGATTATGCATATAAAATTTCAGCTCTCTACCTCTTATAACTTCTGAGATCGACGCACTCATACGGACGGACGGACGGACGGACGGACAGACGGACAGAGCTATATCGACTCAGCTCATCGCGCTGATCAAGAATACAATATATACTTTATGGGGTCTGCGATGATTCCTTCTGCCTGTTACATACTTTTCACAAAACCATTATCCCCTGATTTCCCATTTTCAATGGGTTCAGGGTATAAAAAGCAACAGCCCATGCATTAATGAAGGCAGATATGCAGCGCCAACGCTTGATCGACTAACGCACGACGCGTTTGACCGTGGTATAGGCTTTTAGCTTTTATTCTCCGCCTACGACAAACAGAAACGCAACCTGCAAAAGCATGCAACAAGTACAGAGGAGTCTTTGATAAAGCCGAGATTGTTAGTTTTAGTTTCAACTGATAGCTGGCTTAGAGGCTTCCAGTTAGGAGAGAACAGTTTGTCCAAGTGCTTGAAGCAGTGACAATGTCAATGTTTGTAGACCATATTATAACAGGGTTATATAGAAATTTATACACATATCTATATATAAACGGACATATTTATGGGCAACGGCAATCGCTTCTTGGTAATGTGGGAATGCAGTCCGTCAGTAGCAGACGCAGGAATTGAGTACAAATTTAACAAGCATTCATCAGCCAAGCCCATCAGCCGCCAATCTATTGCCATGGCCATGGCCATTGCCATTCCCATTCCCATTCCTGATCACCATTGCAATCCTATTGTACGACCATATTCGACGTGTAATGCAAATAAATACAGAGCTGCACTGGCGCTACGTGGGCCTAGTAACTGCTAACCAAAACCGTTGCAAATGAGCGCCAATGAACGCCGAAAGCAGAAAATGCAAGTTAATTACGTTTTTCAATTAAGCGCCAGTCGATTTGACCGCGGCTTGGTCGGGTCAGAGGCAGTCGCTGCAACAAAAGCCAATGGTAGTTGATATAGTCCGCACTCTGAAATTTATCCTGCAATTTGCCATTGAATTTCATTTTTGGCGAGGCTGGCCCTCAGTGTGCTCAGTTACCTAGCTAACTGAGTGCATAGAAGCGAAATATGTTTACTAACCAAAATAATTTAACAACCAACTCAATTACACTCACCAATAATACCCAACTTCATTTTTCATACCTTTGGGGGGAAAAAAAAGTGCTGCCAAAAATGTCAGATATGACAGAGTAGGCGATACCCTGCTCAGAGATGCACTTTCAATCATTCCACTCATCTTTTACATATTCATGATAAACACATATGTACATGTATGCACACACACATTCATGCATAAGAGGCGGCAGCACTTGGGCTTCACTTGGGTTGCGCTTGGGCCTTACTTGGGCTTCGCTCATGGGATTGAGCTGACAGCTGACATTGCTATCGTGTTACTTATCTGTTGAGGTTTACAAAGCACATTTTGAATGCATTTTACCACCATAAAGCCTTTAATTATGTTTTTGATATTAAACACAGGCTGTAAAGCTATCTATAAAAAAATAAATAATACAGATATAGTTAATAATGTAAAATAGAAAATATTTATGTTATATGTATGTTAAAATTTAATTGCAATGTTTCTTTATAATAACATTTGCTTATCTTGCGTTTGGCAGTAGCCGAAGAGCATTGGTTTTATATTCAATATAACTAACATTCAATATAACTAACAGCCATGTCCGTCTGTCTGTCAAGCTCAGAAAATATGACAGAAAGAAACTTGAAATTATGTTGGTCTGTGTATTGCTCGTGCAGATCGAGTTTCTTTCCAGTAGCATTTCCTCTAAGTATTTCAAAATATTTCCGCTAAGTATTTCCTCTTACCTTTAATGCTTAGCTGAACGATCACTCACTTCACTTCACTTTACTGTACTGCACAACTGAACCCCAGCAGCTAGACTGAAGAAATGTAGAAGCTGTTGCTCTTTATATAGGGCGACCTACACTCAGAGACTCAGCTCGGCAGCAGGTAGAGATCGTTACAGTCGAGGTATAACGTTGTACGCGAGCATCATGGGACCAATGGGAACACCGAGAACAGCCGAGAGAACAATGGGAACAGTCTCTGCTGCTGCAAGTAGAGATCGTTACAGTCGAGGTATAACGGACCAATCGAAAGACTCTCTGATGCGTCAGGCATTCTAGCTTCATTAGTTTCGTAGATGTCGTTGTAGCCGAGCTACAACTGACCGATCGGAATACTCTCTGCTGCTCTAAGCATTCGAGCTTCGTTTTACTCAAATGTAACTAACACATGCATGCTGCTGCATACATATAGACAGCTTAAATGAGATTCTGAATTTGTTCTTCAAATCTTGCTTTTTTAGGCAGAGAGGCAGACGAAGAGACATATTGGGAGATAGACAGGGAGAGAGACAGAGAGAACAGATATACAGAGAGACATACGAACAGATACATAGGGAAGCAGAGAATAAATAGCTTATATGCATTAATATTTATAATTTTTAGATGGCATGAACAGCAGTTGCTTCTTCTCTATAGTTCTCTTAAGGACTTATGTATAGTCTGCCCCAATTTCTAGCTATTTCGTCTCATTTCCAATGGATTTATTATCAATATGCCAGATCACTTTAAAATAGACTAGATCTAGCCTGAAATAGGTTAAGCTAAACACAAAAATGAAGTAATTATATACATAATTAATATATAATGTCGTCAGCTGGTATTTTTATTAACTGAATGCTATTACAAAAGTTATTTGCATCTATTTCTAAAGCTTTGTAGACATTTCGATAGAGTATTTTATAATCCATGCAGCTGAATTGCTGTTTAAATTTGTCAATTCGCAACATTTTATTGGAGGCTTTTGTGGCTTTTGATATTGCTAATTTATATACATATATACATATGTACATATATGTCTATATATGCCGCTATTTGCTGACAACTGAATATAATTCATCATTCATGTGTCCAAACTGACACGTTTGTGGCCACAAACAGAAATAAAATTCACTTTGTGTGGTTGGCACTTGCTGGTTTTTATTTTATAACAGTTTCCTTTTGGATTTTGGTAGTATTATGGCTCCACTTTGGGGCTTCCACGGCTCGTTGGAATATCAAATATTAACGACTTTATTCACACAATGCATATTTTCGGTGGGATCATAGCCCAGCGAAATTAATCACGAAAATATGCGCTCAAGTGGAAATTTTGTAATCATCGCGGCGGTCGATTGGCGGCTGCAAACTGTCGTCGTAGGCCGTGGGCCGGGCGTTCAGGTGGTACGTGGCTGGATGGCTAATAACTTGCGAGTTTTATGGATGCCTGGGCGGCATTAAAATTTAATATATTCTTAATTTTTAAATAGGCAGCGCTGCCAGCGTTGCCAGCGCCAACTAGAGGCAGTCGACGACTCGACAACGATGCCACTCAAAGCCGTATAAATCCAAGATTGTGGCCTCTAACTTGTCGCATATGTTTGCAACTGGCTCTGTATGTGTATGTGTATGTGTGTGTGTGTGCGTATGTGTGCACGCGTGCCTGGGTATGTACGTATGTGTGTGTTTGCTATCTTGGCATCATCCTTGACTGGCTGGCTGGCACAGCCACTAGCCTTTCGCAATGTGCTGTCTGCTTCTGAGTGTGTGTGTGTGTGTGTGTTTGACTGTAATTGAAGCAAAATGAAAATCTTTTATTCATGAGGCTATAAAATTGCCCAATTTTCAGGCCATTAGCAAAATTTACGCCTTTTTCTCTGCACGCAGCGCATAGTGGCCATTAAATACAGTCGCCTGCATAAGTATGCATGCCATGTGGCGGGTGTTTAGATTTCCCAATCGCGTCTGCATTTTATTTTTAAATACACCATCCAGCATTTCACACATAGTACCCACGAAATTGATGCAATAAATCTCGCCGCAGCCGCAGCCGTACTCGCAGCGTATACTTAATTTTTGCTCTGCAAACGTGCTAAGCCCTGTCACAATTAGCCCTTCTGCACCTTCGCCTCATCCTCGCCTGTCTGACAGCTGCACAGCCAGTGCATAATCCTATTAGCCGCGCTCTGTTTGTATCGAAGCAGCTTAGATATGTCAACGTTGTAATTAAAAGCAGTGGAAAACATCAGTTCCATGCCGGGACCTGACACTTGACGGCGCAGCCTCCAAAATGTTGCCAAGTCACGCATTGCCTGTCGGCTTTGGAGGCACTCAGCACTTGAGCCGCCCAATTACAATGTTAATTATGTGGTCAAGCGCATATTGTTGCATGTCATTAACCAAGGGGGCAGTCAAGGCGGCCGAGCGTTTGCCAATTCCTGTCAGAATGATGTTAGTTTTCACGAAAATAATTTGACGAATCACTAGAAAATCGATTCGAGAGCGACTTCAAGTATTTAATTATTTTTCACTGAACCCATTCAGACTTTAAATTTGGAAGACAGTGTTTTTAGCTGGTAAATATTTTGATGTCGCTTTGTAAAGTAAAGACACACATCAGTTGGGACAGTCAAGATGCCAAAGAAAGAGAGTGACAGACTATGTAATCATAATTATAGTCAGAAATTGTATCTATCGAAGATATTTCCCATCGCATGTGGGAAGAAATTTTATAGTTCAGTGCAGGTTCATTTGAATTCTCTAGGTTAGTTTAAGCCTAATTATTAGATACCTTGTTGCTTAGCAGTAATACGATTTGAAAATACTTTCGTTTTCCTTTACGCAAAACTAAAACTTGTAATGGTATTTTTCCGATTTTCAGATTGCAGCACATAATTCACATTAATTAAGCTGCTCGGCTGCCATTGTAGTAGGCTGACCAGCCTCACCTAATATTGTATGGTTGTGTGCGTGTGTGTGTCTGTCTGTGGGCTGAATTTTCCAGCAATTGAATACTGGTGGAAATAATGTTGACGTTCCAGTGCCCGTTGCTTCAGCTCCGAATTGCCAGTGCACGCAGCACACAAGCTTCGAGTTTATGAGCACTCTTCAGAGATATTCATGCACACAAATACGCAGTCATTGAGTCTTGTGATTGTTGAGCGGCTTGCAGCTGGCACTTTGCCTTGGTATTCAGTGGGAATCAAAATCGAATAGTCTGTATGGTTCAGTGGCTGGCACTAAAAGGCAAAGTCATCGTATTGCCAATGCGTACTTGGTTATGCTTGCGTGTCCTGTTATGGGCTTTGAATGTGTATATGCACATGGATACATACATACATATACATATGTATATGCATGCTTACATCTATGCATTTGTAGCATATCCCTGTTGAGTGAACAACAAGTTCATTTAAAATTCTGCAATTTCAGCTGCAAACTTTAAACTTGATCAGTAACTTTTTTGCCTGTGCCTCTCTCTGCCCTGCATGAAGTATGCTTGTGTTGGGGGGCTTTTCAAAATATCTTTAAGCATTCAAAACAGACACCTCGGTCAACCGCAGTATAATAAATACCCATTTATATGTATGGATATTATATACATATTTATGAAACTGCTGCCCGAGCTGGGGGCAGGCAGCCAATTGGCTGGCAACCGATTGGATCTGGACTCCAGGACTCCAGGACTCCAGATTCAAGAATTCAGCACAGTGGCTGCAAAAATTAAGCTTAAATTATTGTCAGTTGCTTTACCAAATACAAACCAGCATTAGAAATCAAACAACAATGGCAGCCAGCGGGCAGCCAACCTCCTATTACAAATCCCTCCGCAGGCCGGGCCCACATATTTGTCCAGCTACAGTTGGTGTGGCCGTGTTCAACATGCAAACAAATGGTCAAAAAAATGTTTATCCACACAGTGGCACACACACGTACACACACGCACACACATAGATACACACACATATACATATATATATATATATATATATATTCAATGCACACACGTCACACATGTCCACACACTAGCTGGCCAGCTACCATACTCAAAGCGGAAGTATATAGGGGCATTTAAATATGCAAAGGAAGTGTGCACTTAATTTGTGCCATCCTCGTTGTTTGCCATTGTTGTTGTTGTTGTTATCGTTGTTGTTGTTGTTGCTAGGGCCGATGCTGCTGCTGCCGCTGCTTTTGTTGCTGTTGTTGTTCTCCCAGCTTCCAGTTTTAGTTGGTCTGTTGTTGTTGCTATTGCTATTTTTCTTTTTGGCCACACAAACAAAAACAATCTGACTCTAACCAGAGTGCGCAATATTCCAGCTCAAACACAAATCCCAACTAATGTGGGCCGAAAACTTTTGCCCGCCCATAGACCTAACCAGCTGACTCTGTTGACTGTTGAGTAGCGAGAGACTAACGGAGTGACACACAATGCGACGGCATTCGTGGTCAAAATGTTGGCCATGGCCCGCTGATGTCGCCGCTTCAGCAGCAGGAGTAGAAGGAACAACTGCTGCTACTGCTGCTGCTGCTGCTGTTCTTATTGCCTAGCTGTATGGCCGGATGGCTGGCCATGTGCCATGGCAAAAGTTATCAGTGGGCCACACTCCACTCGCAGCTTTTGCCCATTTCCATCTGACAGTTTTAATTGCCTTGAATGTTTGCAAATTTCTTATGGGAAATTGTTGTAGCGTGCGGTTGGCTAGAACGCCCCGTCAACCAGCCAGCTAGCCAGCTAGCCAGCCAGTCAGCCAGCCAAGCAGACTGGCAGACGCCGCCCGTTCGCCGTCCCCATAGCAAATCTTAAGCTTTTAAGAAAACTTCTGTGCGCTGTATTTTTCGGAATGCTATTGCAAAACTTTTTAGATACATGCAGCAGATAAGCTGATGAGCACGAGCCAAGGACCGTAGCCGGGGGAATGAAAGTGCTGCACTTGGTTGTCAAATCAATGCTAAACGTCGCCACTGGCTAAATGAATTCCATGGCCCCAGCAAATATGCTAATGGACTGGCTGTCTGCTTCGGATACTTCTGAAGCAATGAAAACAGTCTTGCCAAATGAATTGGTTGTCAACTTGTTACATCTTGTCAGAATGTTATATTTTGTTAAATTTTGCCATCAATATTTTCAGTGTCATGGAAGGGATGCAAAACGATAACAACAACAACAAAATGTTAAGGAAAAAGTAAGAGTACTTGTTCGCTTGCTCGCTTGTTTTGTTTGTTGTTTGTTATGTCCTGTGGCTTCCTCAACTGCACTGAAGCAACAAGCACTGAAGGAGAAACTGATGAAAGCATTGTTGTAAACAGCAAGCAATGGCCGAGCACAGACAAGTGTCAGCGGCGCGGCCGCTGTCAATGGCGAAGGCATGTTCGAGACCTCAGGCCATGAAAATACAACCAACTACAGCGCAGCGAGTCGTAGGTGTGAGCATTAATTAAGAACAGCCAAACTTTAAGGTATTACTCATGCGCTGGCAGAGGGGCGTTAAGCAGCGCCCTGCTAAAAATAACTGAAGACAACAACAACGAGCAACAACAAGATAAATGCCTGATCATTATTACAGAGCCATAAATAATGCAGACAAACGGACACAGCAGACTAACGGCGCACCTTTTCCGAGCTCCAACCCGTAGACACAAAACACGCTGAACAGTGAAAGCGACTGCAAAATCCCCTGCACTGAGTATGGCCTAAAACTGATGACTGAATATAAATAAAATATAGTAAAAATTGTACTATATATATATAGCATTTCTTAAGCTATAGCCCCTCTTAAATTTTAATTCCAATATATAAATAGTACAAATAGTTGCAGGGTGCTTAGACTGTTGTCGAGATGGCCCATTCGGGCACTTTGAATAACTGCTGTTAAAGCGGGCAACAAAACAATTATTGAGCATTTAATTGCTCGACAAAATGTAATTAAGTAAAGGTAGCACGTTCTACAGCGCTGGCATTGCCAGATCCGGCACGATAAACCGCAGGCTGAAACTTTTGCATCTGTCACAGTGACCACGCAACGCTACATAGTTTAATATGAACGCACGCACGAGTACGATTGTGTGTGTGTGTGTGTGTGTGTGTGCGTGTGGCGTGTAGGTGTGGCGTGTGGCTGTGGGGCGATTTAAAGCAATGGCAAAGAGTGTCCATTAAATGCAGTTAAGAGTACTTGAGGGCCTCTCGTAGCGTCCACAAGTGGTCTATAAAAGGCAGTCGAATTGAAAATTTTCGTTGACAAGGCAAAATGTAGTATGTGAACGTACGAGCATTTCAAATCATTTTTGTAACAGCTTTTGGCAGTCGCTGGACACAAGGCGAGCTGATGGTAAACTCCTGCGGCATACAACCAAAACTTTGCAGCGAGTTTCAATTTATTAACCAAATAAAATGCAGATAACGGCTGCGGGATACGCAAGATAACGCTATAAGCGGCAGGCGATGTCGAAAGTTTTGATAGATGCGTAAAGTTTCAGCTCGAGTCGAGCAGAAACTTCATTGAGCTGCGACCTGGCAGTGAAGGTGTGCGATCAGCGAAATTTCCTATGAAACTCTTGATTGACATGCACTCCGGGGCAACAGTTATTGCAAACAAATATACGCACACACCCACACACATATACATATGTCTATCTGTCTGCCTGTGAGCAATTCTATTTCTCTATTTGACCAACTGTTTGACCAACACCAAGCCGTTTCAGTAGGTTAACCAGCAATATCAAAGGGGGTAAAAAGAAAGAAAGGCTACGAAAAAAAAAATGGGGAATTTTATTTGTTACGCGCCCGTGACTCTCAATGCAATTTCGACTAGACAAGCCCCAGCATTTGTATCCAGTTGCCTATGTGTATGCGGCCTGGCGCCCTGTGTGCTGATATTTGTTATTCGGATTGCATTTTTTCAAATATCCATTTTATGTATTTGTTTTGCAGTTTCGCCCGGGGCCTAGACCAGCCAAAGGCGCCAACATATTGGGCCAGCCGACCGACCACTCGACAACTGCAGGCGGCAATTCTATTTAGGCCTCTCAGGACGATTTTATTATACCCTGAACCCATTGAAAATGGGAAATCAGGGTATAATGGTTTTGTGAAAAGTATGTAACAGGCAGAAGGAATCATCGCAGACCCCATAAAGTATATATATTCTTGATCAGGACGATGAGCTGAGTCGATATAGCCCTGTCCGTCTGTCCGTCCGTCCGTCCGTCCGTCCGTCCGTCCGTATGAGTGCGTCGATCTCAGAAGTTAAAGGAGCTAGAGAGCTGAAATTTTGTATGCATAATCGTGTATGTTTATCAGTTTATCATATTTTTTCGATAACTCATTCGATATCTTTTTTATCGAGGATAATCGATAAATTTATATTGTTTTTTCAGCCTAATTTGAACACTATTAGACCTAGAGACTTCAGATTTACTGTGTATATACATTTGATGGGCACACACATTTTGTAATTTACAGATTTTGGATACCACGCCCCCTTCGCCCCAAATTTGTAAAAAACGTATATCAAGTACTAGAGACTTGTGCTTTGGAATGTACACACATTTACACATAATGATTACGTTCTAAAAGTTTCATTAAGATTGTACGTCTACAAACGAAATTATTCAACAAATAAATTCTCATAATATTGCCCATACCGCAGCGCAGCCCAAGCGCAGTCGCTGCTTACTGCGCAGTTAGCAGAGCGCGGGCCTATGCGTGCGGGTGGATGCATGTGTATGTGTGTGTGCAGAATGATTGGAGCATCAGCACGGAGGGTTCAGGGTATCTCCTAGTCGAGCAGTCTCGACTAGAGTCTTCTTACTTGTTTTTTATTTTCTTTTTTTCCACCAAATAGGGTAGCATTTGAAATTCCTTAGTGTATATTCACGCAACAATAATATAGAAATTATATGTTGACTTGTGGAAAATATTAAGCATAATTTACATATTTACACAAAATTATTTTTACTCAAAGCGTTACCCATTTGATTTTTATTTACCACTAAAATATAAATATAATTTTATATTTAAATATTTTTATATATTTTTTATATCCATTGGCCATGCAGGTTCAAACAAGATTGTTTATATGTACAAATAAATAATATATAATATTGATTATTATTATTAATCGATTTCAAAAGCTGTAAATTATTTCTTTAACTGCAGCTCTTTAAGGCAGTTATCTGTGCTCTTGCGTTAAGCGATTTTCGACATTAGCCTTGATAGACAGCTGTCTAAGTGCGCAGTGCATATGTGTGTGTGTGTGTGTGTGTGTGTGTATGGCAAAGGAATGTGCAATGAGTTGTAAAAACTTTTTCGATTTAAGTTCATAATTACAGTTGCAATGTTGCAGCGACTGACTCAAAGGAAGATGAAGAGAGCAATGGATGAGTTGGCAGTCGGATTTCCATCTCTCTCTCTCTCTCTCACTCTCCCTCTCCCTCTCCATCTTGCTCTCTATTACTATGTCTCTGTATGTATAGCTAACTGCTCTCACATGCTGATTGGCAAAGTAGTTTTAATTGAAAATCTTTAGCTTTCAGACCCATCGTTGACAGACATTCGCCGGGGGCCTCCATGTGGGTGGGGCACACATTTTAGCACATTTTGACCCACAAAATGGAGACTAAATTAAACGATATACAGCCCAAAAGTTCAGTTGGAAATTGACTCGCAGACGCGACGCCAACCTTAAATACACAAATCACGACACACACATCATATGTATATATGTATGTATATCTAATGTATATGCATATGTCAGCAATGACATTGATCGTTGCTTTGTCGAAGGTAAAAAGGGGAAGGACAGATGAGACTAAGTGAACTTGAACTTATTTTCTTTTTATTAAATTCAATAAATATGCAGCCAAAACGTCATTTACATATTCACATGAATAAAACATATGTATGTATGTATATATCTGTATATGGAAATCAAGTATCGTATTTGCTTAATTTTCCTGAAAACTTTACCGTTTGTGAGAGTCGACAAGTGACTTTGCTTGGATGTCAGTCTCACTAGATTGTCAATCATGCGCCTCACTTATTTTGCTGCTCCCACAGATTTTTTTGCACAAAGCGAAAGGAATCTAGAAAAATGCCAAAATGTGCTCTTACAAATACAAATATGTGTTCACAAAAGTATGCAGTGCATGTTTTTTGAAGTATTTTTATGTTAAGGATAAAATGGTTAAAAGTTAAATCAGTGAATAAATATATGCTATCTACCAGGGAGCAACAAAACTTTTTATCCTACACCTCTGCATTTTTGCTTTCTATTTTTTAAATATATATTCTTTTCTATTTGATGAAATGAAAATTTCGCTTGCAGCTATTTTCATTGAAAGAAATTTGTTCTCCACATTTTGTTTTTCGTATAAAAGTCAATTAGGAAGGATGACGTTGACTCTGTCTGAGCGCTGCCTAGAGCTCTATAATATTTAAAGACAAGTAAACATTATTTCTGTTTGGCATATTTCTTTAGCTTGGCTCTAAAAAATGTTTATGGGATGCTCGCCTTTAAATTTGTTTGGGATTGGAGCTTAAAGATTCAGGACCGACAGCTCGCCGAAAAGAGAAAGAAAAAGAAAAGATTCTTATTTCGTTGAACACTTTCAATGCACAAATCTTGTTGTCAAATGACAATCAATTTGAGCTTTATTTTTGTTGTTCTTGTACAATACTTGTGAGTTTTTGTTGAATTCGGGCTTGTATTTTTAGACAGCCAAACATAAAGGGATCACACAAGCCATTTTAATCAGAATCTTGTCAACATATTAAGATAATCCGTATTTAATCCTTGTGCCGACCCAAGGTCGTGTTGATGATATTGTCGTCGGCGTCAGAGCGACAATAAAAACCCAAACGCCCAAAATCCCTAGCGACAACTCACCTGCCTTTCATACCATTTGCTGCTATTGTACGAAGACTGTAAAAACCCTTTTTATAATTATGATGACAGTAAACAAGTCGGCCGGCCAGCACTCTCTCTGTGTGTGTGTCATGGACCGTGTCCCGTTGCCCCGTCCCGTACTCTGCGCCGTGGCATGCCTTGCGGTCCAGGCGTCCAACCTCTGGGACGGCGCTCTTGTCTTTGGCACTCAGTTGATGGTTCGGGGACTCGAGCTTTTATTAGCTACTTAGCCATGGCATTGTTACACCTTTCATAATGAATTTCCAGAGGCAAAGCCTGTCGCCACAATGCCAAGACCAAGGATATTTCAATTTAGCTGCTCAAACAGCTGCCACTTTGACGTTCTGTCTGCCGTTTGCCGCCTGTTCTCAGTTGTCGTCTGTCTGACGGCGCCCGTTGCCCCTGAGACTGGAATGCGTACCGTAAATATTTCTGCGCCACAATGTATACGGCACAAAGGTGACGTTGTTAGCTTTTTAACAGCTGCGGAATTTGTAGCCTGTCTTATTGGGCCACGGGGTTCAGGAGTTGATATTTGGGCAAGGTAACGGAGGCAATCTCAACTAATCTGCGGTTGTCATAAAATGCGAGCATACTAAGAGGATTGCGACTGCCGCTGAATATCAAAATATTTGAGCAATGAATGAATGAATGACAGACAGTCAGCTATGCGGCTACACGTTGGCAGTTCATCAATCACACAAACGCTTATCGCTCGGAAGTGTGGCTGGCCTATAAATAAACAAAGACACTTGTATCGGAATCTTTGTTGAATCTTTGTTTGCCTGTGGCCTTTTAATTGTTCCACAGAATTCATTTTTCACACGGCGCACAACTTTAAAGGCGCCTGCCGTCCGTCCGTCTGTCCGTTATCCCGTTGGCGTCAATGGGTCTGCTACTGTACGCGATTCTGGGTCGGATCTGCTGTGCTGCTCTGTGCACGCTTTAAAGAGATCATCAATCTTGTTTAATGGTTGTCCGCACGATTGAATTATTACATGTGTCAGCTGCGCGTGAGTTATTGATATTACGTAACAAATGAAGAAAGCGCCGAAATAAAAATCAAGCAACACAACATCAAATAAACTACATACAACCGAGCACACACATACACACACATATAGACACAAAACGCACACACAGATTAGGCTACAGCAAAGATAACCCCTCTGCGCCTGACGCCAAGAAACCGTAGCATACTTTTGAGCGCGCCTCGTACTTGCAACCAGTTGCATACCTCCGTGTGTGCCGTCAGGTGGCCTGTCTGTACATTTCTGGGCGTTGAATCTATAAGCATTTCGAGCGAAGCTCATAAAAAAACGCTTCAATTGCTTTATGTAGGACAGACACAATAAAATCGATAGGCTGAAAAAACGTTTTCGCATGGAAAAATGAGAAAACTTAAGCTTGTGTTTTCCATTTTTTTTTTCCTATTTTTATTTTTATTTTTTTTTTTATTTCGTTCATGGGAAAAGCACAAACGTGATTTGCATATTTTTATGGAGGGCAAGGAAAGTGCAAAGAAAATAATCAAAGAGCGAATGTAAAAAACGTCTCAAAAAATTATATTTGCTAACATTAAAAGGCAAATGCTCTGCTGTTTACCTTACAGATTACTGAAAGCCATATGTAACCCGAAGGTAAATAAACATTTTAACCGAATACAATTGAAAACGATTTTTTTAAGATCAATTATAAAATGAATATTGTACATTCATGTATTCATTGCTGCTGGCAATCAATGAAAAGAGCTGTCGTAATGTAGGTCAGCGTAATGCATTCAACGGCCACAACTAAGTAGATTCGATAAACTTATTTCATTTCGTATATATACTTATAATCTTATATAATTCTTCATACGAGCTTAGTGTCCCATTAATTATATTATTATCACAGATTATTAGTCATCACCATCGCTATGACAAATTGCATCAATAAATTAATCCCTCAAGCAAACACAAAGACTGGCCATATGAATTTAAAGTCTCTGATTCCAATATCTTAGAGTATATTTAGAATATTTGGAAAGAAGCCAAATGGCCAGAGCTCCTACATAGCTATGCAAGTCACGTGCGCTGTTTTGGTCAGCTTAAAATGGCTTTGGACAAAAATCTTAAACTGTCATTTTATCTTTTATATCATTTAATTTTCTTCTGGTAGTTCTGACCATCATCAAACGATAAAGCCATAAACTTTGTTTGCATTTTGGCCTATTATGCATACGCCCTGTAGTACACAGTGTGAAATGGCATGCTGAAGTTCACCGAATAACTGCATCATATTCGTATTGCGGCCAGCACGTAATGTTTATTTATGTCGCCGGAAAATGATGTCTTGTATGTATGCAGTTGGCAGCGTTTGCATAATGCATAATGTGTGCGCCATGCAGGCGAAAATGATTTTTTATGCCCATTTTTCATTCCATTCCATGAACTTTAATTAAGATAAGTTCACTAGTTGCCTTCACTGGCCAGCTGAAATCACGACTCTCACTTATTTAATTATAGCAATGGAGTTGCTCGAGTCGGCTGTGTTTGCTGTCTAAATAAAGCTTTATCGAGATACAACAAATGCTCAGAGCTTCAATAGGTAGGTACACATGAAAGAGTCGCACCTTCACACAAAATTGAATTTGATTTACAATAACTGTCCGTTCTCTCTCTCTCACTCTCTGTCTCTATCTTACTTACACTGTTCCGTACCCCTCTGTTGGGTGTCAGCCTTTATTTTGGCTTGTAGAGTAAAAATAACATTGAATGAAATAGCTCAATTTGTATACCCTTATATGACGGGCTTTATACACTTGCAGAAATATATTTTGCTCATGGGATTATGCAAGTAGAAGCCGAAATTATTTTTAATTTATTCACATTCCAAAAAGCGAACATAATCTCTTGGAGTTACGATTATGACAAAATTTGAAAGGCTTATATCTGGAACATCTCTCATGAGATTATTATAAACTGATTGAAAACAAAAGCATACTAAGAGACTAAGAGAGTATTTCCCATTCGGAATGATAAAAATTGTTTTTTTTTTTTTGCTTTGAACTTTTTGTTTTTATTTTATTTTGTTTTTTCGGTTCGTTCTTTTTTCTGTAGTCAACGTCTCTGCACATTTTATCGCCCATTCGTTCATTCGCCTTCTTTCTAGTGCCTGATGCGCGCTAAACGCTTTGGGGCGTGGCGCCGGTGTAAAACAGCATGAAAACTCAGTCACAGTCAGCGCAAAAACATTTTGACACTAATTTCATTTTGTACATAGAAGAAAAGCTGAAGCTTTTTTGTGCTTTCCCGGCGTCAAAGGATTTTTCCCAACAGAAAAAAAAAGGTTGAAATAGAATTGTAGACAATACGGCAGGGGGTAGAATAGAAAGCACATTGCCATAGATTCTCTATCCCTCGAGCGCAATTCGCCTTTGAAGTTGAAGCTTATGCTGGCAACGGACTGCTGTTGGCTGGCGATTGGGCCACGATTTGCTGAATAAAAATATATGCTGCTTGCTAATTAAAATGGCACACATAAAATAACTTTAAATTTAGCTAAACAGTAAAGGACGTACACATTTAATAATTAACATAATTTACGGAGCACTCAACACTTTTGCACCTTCAGGGAACACCAGAGGCATTTAACGCTTCGTTTCCAGAGATTAACGGCCGTGAAAGCATTTGGCATTTTTCAACGAACCAAACCAAACAAGGGGAATTGCCACTAACGAAATTTGAAATTGGTTTCCAAACAGCGAATACTGTATGCTCTTTAATAAATGAAGTGATTGTCTGATATCATAAATTAAATATTTTGATAACTCGATTAAAGGCTATTCCAATCAACTTATCCGAATAACAGGTCTGTGCAACAGATTTTCATTTTTATTTGAGAATTCCAGCTTAACTTTGGTGCAAAACAAAGGGAATTACTTAGCGTAAATGCCCAACAAATTTGGAGTGACATAAAAAGTCCACGGGGAGCAGGCGCAAGCAAAAAATGGGCCACAAACCGAGTTTACGCCATGGAGCAAAACACATTTTGGGAGGACCGCAGCCACTGTAAATCGAAAGTCGCTGCTGGGATGCTTTCGGTTCTGCCTTTGAGAACTTGGTTAATTTTCAATTTGCCGGACAGCCGAAAACAAAAAGGCAAAACCTATTTGTCGCACAAAAAACTGGCCCAACAGATCCAGCCGTGGCAAGGACTAGAAATTACCTTGTACCCTGGATAAATTGAAAAGCGGCCGCTTGCCTCTCTGCATGAAATCATAACGAATGTTGCTTCTTAATTATCTCTAAGGAATTCATAAACTCAAATAATTTGGAATTCATTTGTGGGCCCTCGGCGCCTGGGCTTGGCTCTGCATGTGTAAATGTGGAGTGAGAGTGTATACATAAATGTATTATGTACATTGTACATACATATATAGCAATTAAATTGAAATTACATTCAAAGACCTATTTTACGATCGGAATTCTTTTAGATTATGTTGTTACAATCTCAAAATACTCCTTGGCGCGTGGGACCCAGCAAAGGCTGTAAATGAACTTGACAAACTGGAAAAACAATTTCAGCAAGCTGATTTTCAATTTTCGATGTCGATTGTGTGGATGTGCAAATGCATAGCACGCACAATTTGCTAAAGAAAACATAAATAGTAGCAACAGCAAGCATATGCCAAACGCTTGGCAGATTGAGAGGGTGGCGGGGCAACGATGGCTATCCACACAATAAACAACGCAGGGAAATGTTACCGAGAAAATGAAGTCATGTGCGCACCTGTTCAATGCAATTCATGTTCATTTGTATTGTTGATGGCATTGTTGTTACTATTACTGTTTCATCTGTTGTTGTTGCTGTTGCTGTTGTTGCTGCTGTTGTTGGTGTTGTCGCTTTTATCACAGCCAGCAACACAAATGGACAACACCAACGTTTGCTGGCCAACGAATCGACGACGTTGGCGGCGTGTCTATCGTCACAACATGGATTCCGTCTGCTCCGTCTATCCATGACTAGATAAACCCACAAGTATGTGCGAGTGTCTGCTTCTCTATAGAGTATGCGTCTGTATGTGTGCGTATGCATGTGTGTGTGTGTGCGTGTACTCGTAAACATGATTGGAAATTCGATCACAGCTGCACACGTAGAGCACATAAATCAGTCCTCGCTCATGCCCCATGCTGAGTTCACTCACTTTCAAGCCTTCACAGCGCGTCGCCGATAGACAATTGTCCACATATGGGCATTCCGTTTAGATGCTGCCTCTGTTGCTTTTCCTGCTCCATGCTATTGTAAGACCACAGTCTGCATATGACTGTGCCTACGATGATGTGAATACATGTACTTTAATATGCAGATAAGGTATTATAGAAGTTGTGCCCGTAAATTAATCAATTGCTGGCCTGCTGAGGGCTTTAAAATAATAATATTAAATTATTCACAATCAATTCTTAAGTCTTACTGTTGCCAAGACAATACAATACTTTGCAAAAACAAATTGCACTAATTGAGTTTTAAACGCAACAATGTAATTAACACTTTTACGAATATCGATTTTGTTCAGTGTAGAGCTGTTCAATCGTCTGAAAGTCTACCGATTTCTATTAGTTTGTGAAAATAAACATAGTTGGAAAATTTGTGTATGTTTATGATATTTTTATGTTATGGAGTAAAGAATCGTTGAGGACCTTGCACTATGATCAGAGCTATACATTTTCTTCCAGTGAATCATTTTATTTATTTAATCATTTTTTTTTTTTTAATTTGAATTTTAATGCAGCTTTTGTCGTTAAGTGTATAGCGTTTTTTTTCAATTCAGATAACTCAAGGTTACTCAGAGTAAAAGGAAAGACTCAATATTAAAACAGATTAGAACTTTTTAAAATACTTCTAGATAATTGGGCAGATCAGCGCGTCAGTGAATATACCCCATCTCTTGCACGTATTAATATATAAAAACGATGTTGTTGTTGTTGTTGTTGTTGTTTTTTTTTTGTTTGACTAGCACTTCATTTTTATGTGACATAAATTGTGCAGCGACGAATTGCTTTTAAAATAAAAATAAAATAAATAAAATGACAACTTTGGTTGATTATTTTGATGAGCATAGCGCAGAACAGTGAACACACATGCAAATAAAAAAAAAAAAAACACACACACTCATACACGCACATGCATAACCACTCACACTCGCTCACAAATATCCACATCATAGAAATAAAGGGACCTTCTCACAATAGACAGCGCATGTCAATGAATGAGACAGAGATTTTTATGGAGCGCGAGTCTGGGGCATTACGAGAGCGAGAGCGAAGGCGTGGGCTGAACAGGGATTATGTTTGAGAGGGAGGCAGAGGGTACACGAAATTGGCATATTTGCCATAGAGAAACGACGCGCAATTCATTCATTCATTTGCCGCAGACAAACAATCACAGTTGAAATAGGCAAAAGCACACAAATACACATATGAATGCGCGTATTAACAAATGGATATAAAGCGTGGTCGTGGCAAGCCGTGGTTGCTAGGCGTATGGAGGAGCCTGACAGTGCCATCGGCGTCGCCAATGCCACAAACAGCGACATATTTTCAAATCAGTGCAAAATGGTAACTTCCGCTCGTTAAACAAGTGAAAAATTAACTCTCGACTGTAATTTGCTTATGCATGGCACGAGAAGGGATCGGCAATCGAAACGGAAGCGCGAGGGGCTGGCTCCCGCTTTGATGAGGCGGAGCAACTGACAATGATGCGGCTTATGTGGCGGCATCGTTGCTGGCGACAACAACAATAATAATGCTGGCGCCATAGTGTGCGTCTGGGCAGTAAATAAAAATAATTGCCTTCTGCTTCAGTTCGTTGTCATTTTCGGCTGCTTGGTAGTGCGTGCTGGGTGGTGCCTGGTGGGTGGTACGTGGTTAGCGTGTGTGTGTGAGTGTGTGCCATAAAAGCATCTACATTATGACCAGGCAGCTTAAAACTCACGCATGCTATATCAAATAACTATAGTTGTAGTTGTGGCTGCTGTTGTGGGCGTGGCGTGGGCGCGGGAGTAAATGTGGGCTTGATATCCTTTAGCTAAGTTTGTAATAAATGATTACACTTGTGCCCTTTTTGGTTCGCTTTTTGTGGATCAAATGGCTCAACAATGCGTCACAAACAGCTTCTCGATTTTTACTGTTAAATGAAACACGTGCCACGGAAGCAATTTCTGTGCAATCTATGGGGCAAACTGCGCCCGCGGCCCAAGCTTCCCTCCCTGCACAGACCCCATTAAGCTGTGAACGTGTATGTGCCACAGTGTTTGCTTGTGTGTGTGTGTGTGTGTGTGCATGCCCCTCTGTGTTTCAATTTGGCGCTGCAGCTTCCGGCTTTGACTGCGCTTTTTTCACTGCCCAACCAATTCTGGCCATTGCTGGCCTACAATTGCGATTTGAGTCCACTGCACAGAGTCGGAACTTGATGCCGGTAAATACAAAACCTTCTGATGTTTTGACTTCCAGCTCTGCCCGCTGCCCACTGCCCGCTGCCGGCAGACAAGGAAATGAAAAGCGTTTAAACAAAAGTTTAATACTCTCTTTGAAAGGCTCTGCCATATCGGATTGTCTTCACCTGCAGACCATTAGACAATTCTCCCTATTGGCAATTTTCTTTTGTCTTATGCTCAATCAGATTCTAAATTGCCTTGGACTTCTTGGAACATGCTGCAAGTATTAATCACATTTTTATCATTTGTTTTGTAGACACACCCAAAAATATATTTATATTAATCCCAGTTTTGTTTTGTGTCCCTAACAAGACTTCTCGCAAAATTGATTAAAATATCAAAGCATTTTTCGGAAGTCTTGAACTACAGAGAATGCGGAGCATTCTTGTTCTCCATGGCAAGCGCCTTATTTAGGAAATATGTATATATATTTGCAACATTTTCATTTTGAGCCAAGAAGCTAAATTTCATAGTCTCAGTAGGAATTTAAATTTTATTGAAATTATGTGCACAAACAACAAGTACTCCGAATGACCCTCGCAGCAGCATTTACATCCACTTAGTACATAGTAGATAGCGTGTTCACATAGGAGTTGCTGCATTTAGCGCAAAGTTTTTCTATAAAATGCAAATATTAATTTCCGAGTAAGAAATTTGTTATTTCCGCAACGCCTGCTCCAATACGATGACGATGTCGGCTTCTGGTGGAGTGTAGGAATTTTAATACGATAATAAATGAGTGGTAGCTGCTGCACGGTCTTGCATACATTATTTTTCTTTTCATCATTTTTTAATTTTTGCAATAAATTTTGTGCAGTAACTTTTGCTGGCAGGCTGACCTTTGAGCTTGCGCTTGAAAGTAGGCAGCCAAAAAGTTCCAAACAAAATTAAATTCCATGCAACGGCGTATAATTTCAACAGTTAAAAGAGTTTTTCCGGCGAGTCCGGCTGCATTTCAGTTGATTTTTCTACTTAAAACTCAAATTGAGGAAATTCCTTTTGTACATAAACCAGAAACCAAATATTCTAGTATTTGCAATGTTGTCTAAATGTAGCACTCCTCTCTGGCCTTAAAGCCAGCTATTGCACACAAGTTGAATTCATCCGACTGATTTCAAGAGGCAAGCAGTCCCACTTGGCATATACGAATTCATTTGGTTAATTATAGCAGGATTTGGGATTACAATGTGCCAGCCGGTGTCTCATATGCGTCTCAATGTGCATGTTTGTAGATGCCCTGGTTTGTGTTGGTGTGCGATAGATGTAAGTGTGTGTGCGTGCGTGCATGTGTGTGAGCGTGTGTGTGGAGGAGTCTGTGTAGTCTGTGTAACACTTGGCCACAAAACGCATGAGCAGGCCTGCGGCTTTGCTGACGATTTTGGTTTAGAGCGCTTAGCCGACTCGTTGCTCTGGTTGAGAGTGCGTGCGAGATTTCTCTGTATGCTTGAGTGTCTATTAATAAGGTGTGCTGCGGTTTTGTCGCCATTGGATACCATGGCCAAGCCGTTAAACGTGCAAAGTGTCCAACGAAAGTTGGCTGATGCTGAAATAAAACTCTGACTAAAACATAAACTGTAAATATATTTAGCATTATATATATGTATACATACATGTGACTACACATATAATATATAATAAATAAAAGAGAAGCAGCATAGAAAAAAGAAAACCAAAATGTAATGTTTTTGTTCTGCGGGCGGGCATAACGCAAACTTTATGGCCACAAATACAAATTACAACTACAACAGCAACAGCAGCCAACATAGTAGCAGTGACAAGAGCAGTAACAACAACAACAACAGCAACCAGGAGCGCCAACAACATCAACAACACAAAGTTTGTCCTGCAAACAAGCGAGAACGGCCGCTGCCAGCTGAGGCGGGAACGATGCAGAAGGTGCTAAAAGGGAGCGCTGATTTACATGTTGGCCCGGAACTGGACTCTCACGGCCACTAAATTAGAAGTTACTCTGATGCTGATTTTGAGCCGGTGAGCTGACTAGCTGCAGCCAGCGGAGGTGCGGGGCGTGTTCCTCCATTTTATCTCAATTAAAAGTTGTCCTTCAGCGTGTCAGCAGCGAGGACTTGTGAGTGGCCCACTGCGCTGCTGGCCACTTGAAAGTTTATGCCTTATGAGCCGCAAATGCCCACAGTACATGAACACGAAAACGGACTAGCGGACTTACGGTCTGCCTGGCAGCCACGATGCCCATAATAAAGACACACGGGCAAGGAAGCTAACTAAGCCTGTTCACTCAGCGAGGTGGAGCAAAAAATAAAATTGCTGAGTCAACACGGAGCAGCCATTGCAGTCACGCTTGGCCCTCGGGATGCTGTCTCGCCAACGGTGTTGCCTCATCATTAGCATCAGGATTGCCAGAGACCGGGCACCCAGCTGGGAGATTTGGCCACACCAACGCGTTTGTCTGCGGCCAAGGTGCGGCTCCAGCTCCGGTTGGGTTCGCGCGCAACCGCAGCAACAGCGCCAACTACCTGGCCATGGCTAGCACTAACAATAAAACCGAATGTGTGGCTGGCCAGCAAGGTTGACTGTGCTGCAGACTTGCTATAGCGAATTGTGGCTAGCTACCTTTGCGTATAATTCGCCACAGAATAAAATACACAAAGAAAAAAAAAAAAAAGCTTTGCAGCAAAAATTGCTAGGACTGCATTCATTTTGTTTGGCGTTTTTACTTTACTGTTTGGCTTTTTGTTCTAGCTCATTTTGCATGCAAATAAAAGTGTTATGAATTATTTATACATGCATCTGCGTGTGGATGGGGGGAGGGGGATATTGCGGTTTTGGCTGCATTTACAAAATTGTTTTTTTTTTTTTTTTTTTTTTTTTTTTCAATTGGCTTGTGTACAACATAAAATTTGTTCATTTGTCTGATTTGCAAACAATCTCGACTTTCAGTTTGTATTTTTTATTTAATTTTGTTTTGTTTTTGTTTTTTTTTTTTTTACCATATATTTCTGCTAATATGCTGGTTCAAAAATGCTGATGTTGAATAAACCGCATTATGCAATTTTAATTTTAACTAAATGCACTTTATTTTTGTTCAGCTAATGCTTTGCACTGCATTTGGTTAGACACCGCGAATCTGTATTGATTAATATAATCTTTATTTTTTAATGTTGTATGGTAATGTTTTGGCTGAAAAAAATGATATAATTAGCGGAATTCAATTTATTTATAGAGTCTGGATTATTTGGCATTGATACTTTATTGGATTTCAAACGACAGTAGAAAGTTCAAGGCTTATAGATTAACTGACATGGAATGAAATTTGTGTGATGGATAACTGAAGTTAAAGTAAAGTGAATTTTAGTATAGAGAGAGTGCTAGTAAATTTATTGGTCTGTATAAAAACTATATAAGTTAAGCAGAATTTTAAAATATTATTTTGTAAAACAGATACATGTTTGTTATAGAATATACTGCTTATTTATTTATAAATAATTAAATCATTTTATATACAAATTACTCCTAAGGAGAGCGTTGAACTGTGGTATATAAAATAGAAATACTTAAAAGGAACAAAAAAAAAAAAAAAAAATGCATTTAAAAAGGTGCTTCGATCGTTTGCAATATGGATATGTTTACTCAATGCTCGTTTGAAAATCAATAAATAAGGAGAGCTCCATTATAATGTCATTTGAGTAGAAACCGCAGTTGCAATCATGTGATTCATTTTCGCCAAAGTCACTTTACATTATTTATGACTGCCGGAGAGCCACCAAATTGCGCAGCACCACAGAAATGCCACGCTCACACGCCCCGCATGCCGCCCACATGCTGATGTGCGCTCTGTGATATGTTTCATATTAATAGCCTGCTTAAAAATGTTGCACGCTTCTCATGTGTTTGTCTGTATGTTTATCTGTCTGTCCGCGTGTCAGGTTGTCTGCCATCCGCCTGATGTGCACCAATGCCAGCCAAAGAATATCAGTAACTCACATCCAAACGCTACGCACTCAGTCATTCCAACGCCCGTTTGCACCCTCAGACAGTCGCATTGGCTGTCTGGCTGTCTGGCTGTCTGTCTCTCTGTCTGTCTCTCTGACTGTCAGTCAGCCAGAAAGGCAGTTACGTGTACCAAGCGAATACCTGAGTGCAGGCGAGACGCCGAAATGAGGCCCGTGTCATTGTAATCATTCCGGTGCGTTGCGTGATGTATTACACTGGCATATGATTGTTCATTTCAGGAATTTACACATGTTTACTTCCCAACTTTGTTGCCGGCTCTAAATTTTAAGCATATTGTATAATACATATGCTTGGCCATGGCACAAACCGCGACCGTTCTGCCTGTTTATGATGACGAAACATTACAAATTTTGGGCCGCATTAAGTTCGTAGCCAACGCACGCACCGTAAATCCATGTAATTTTATTAAAATATTGTTGGCTTTGTAGCAGCAACACGAATGCTTGTTGATTTGCGCCTAATCCGCTTAAGCCATTGCAGCTAAAATGCTTTCAGATTTATTATAATTTGACTAAGCCAGCTGAATTATTATGCTATTTTTCAATCTCAGTTAGACCACGTATTAGCCGTGTATTCACAGCGAGCACATTTGAACTTATAATCTCTCTGGTTGCTTAATTATTATATATATTATAATTAATTAAAAATATAAATATATAATCATGATAGCTTTGGATAATTGTGGAAAATTCTAAACAAATTTTTAAGAACTACATTTTTTATTTTTATATTTATTTTGTAAAAATTCAACTTTTATGTTTGATGACAAAATAAAAGTTTTATAATTTAAATATTTAATCATTTAAATATTATAAATTTAAAAATAAAAGTCTATTATTGTTTAATAGCTGAATCGGTGTCTATTTTCAGTTTAAGTAAGATTTGTCTATTTATTTTATTTTATTGGGAATCATATTAATAAACAATTATTTTTATAAATTTTCAAAATAGAAAAATACATTTATTTTGACAATTTTATTTTATATTTAATATTAATATATATAACATTGAAGAAAATAGCAGAAAATATTAAAATATGAAGATAGGATATACTCATTAAAGAGAGAGAGAGAGAGAGAGAGAGAGAGAGAGAGAGAGAGAGAGAGTGAGAGGGAGAGAGAAGGATGCAGAGAGATATTTCTTTCTGTGACATCTGAAATTAGAGCTTTAAAAAATTGGCTTTTTTAGACAGACAATTGCAAAAGAGTTAAGCCATCACGTTTTGTTGCTTGCAGACGAGTGTCCATTAAAATAGTCTAAGCCCACGATTTTAAATCATATATCTGCACGCAATAGTCACTCCTCTTGGTTTTTGTGATAAATTGGATTTACGTGCAACTGTTGTAGCAGCCAATTTTATTTATGTGCACATTATTTCAAGTTTTGTCGGAGAGCAGCGAAAATATAAAAGACAACGTGTTTCATCAAGTGGGCCGCACAACAAAAGGCAGCCAACAAATTTTCACATCACGCTTAAATCGCTTAATCCTTTTTGTGTTAAGGCGCGAGCCAAGTGGCAACTAGAAACTGGCAAGGCATCGTTTGCCCATGGCAACGCTCCTTGAGAACTAGTTCTATGAGTACGTATGTGGGCGCTGTCTGCCATTACTTAAGAGGACTATACAGCACGCAAAGCTAAGGCTGAGGCAGAGGCAGAGGCACAGGCAGAGGCACAGGCTCTGGCACTGGCACTGGCACAGTTGCAGACTCAACCTCGGGCTCAGCCATGCCGCGACGTTGGCGTCGCCTTTGGCGAACTCTGGATTTGCGCTTTACACGCGTGTAATGTGCAAAAACTGCGTTTAATGCCGCACTAATCCCTCAACTACAATGCTGCCAATTTACGCAAGTGGCGCATTTGCTACGATGGCAACGCCGCCTGAGGCGGCGGCTTTGCAGCTTTTCGTTTTCCTTTGGCTCGGTTTCGTTTTCCAGCCATGTGGCCTTCCACTTGTATAAGTGTAATGAATGGGGCGATGGGCCAAAACTTTGCAAGTTGTGCTAGTATAGCATCAATTTATTTAAGTGGATTTAAGCGCTACTTACATTTATTTCACCACTGTTCCCCACTTATCCTATTCATATTGCAAGTCATATTGCGTCCGAGCTGTATGCAACACCTTTGAGTTTCGTGTATCACAAATTGGTTCAGCTCGAAAATCTTCATACATTATATATATTAAAAGTTGTATGCCGGTCAGCAGGTTTATAACTCTATTTATAAATGGGGCGCATTGTTTGAATAAAATGCTCATTGCTCAAATAACGCTGATGGAATGGACTGATTATGACCAACTTTACACAAATATGCAACAGAAACCAAACAAAACAAAACCCGAGACAGAAGGCGTAATGTATCTGCTAAGTAATTAAAGTCAAATAAAATTAAAGAGAGATTCAACTTTGAAATGAAATTTGTATTTGGACCATATTAATACCTTAAATATTTGTGTTCTTTAAATAAATCATGACTTGTGTGTGTGTGTGTGTGTGTGTGTGTGTTTGGCAATAAATACTTTCTTCTTTTTCTTTAATGTAACAAATATGCTAGGAAGCTTGAGCTTGTTTTGACATCTATTTCCTAGCATTTCTCTCGTTTTTTTGGACAGCTTTTATCATATATTTGTTCAGCCCGATTGTTAATATATCAAGTTCAAGCGACCTGTCAGTGCCAGACTGGATGTAATTGCGGTATTCTCATATTTTGTGATAACCGACTCTTAACCCTGGCCAGGGGTCACAGTTGCAATGGTCGGAGATTTACATATTCCGTTTCCATGACATTCGGCTATATACATATGTAGGTGTATTTGCATGGCATTTGGTCGGAGCGTTGATGCCGTGAAGCAGTGCGTGAAAAAGTCTCGCATATTGTTTTTGTTTGTTTGACAGGCCAGTGTACAACAAAAAGCATATGTTTCAACACTAGATAGGTATGTGTTAATAATTATCCGATGCTGTCCATGTTGTGGTTGCATATAAATTGAATTTTTCACGAACTATATTCGTGCGTTTGCTGTTTTGTACTGCTTCTATTTTACCTTTGTTTTTCCACGATATTCAGATGCTGTGCGCTGGACGTATTTTAATTGATATTGAACGACCGAATTTTGTGTTTTAAATGGCCTTCACAACGCGTATACGCAGTGTGGGGACGTGCGAGTGCAGTTTGGTTATTCTAGTTTTTTATGCTGTGAAACGTGTTTTCTCTTTTTTCTTTTTTTTTTTTATTTGCCTAACGCTTGAAAGTCCATCAAAACAAAATTAATTTGCAAAATTTAGCTTGTATTTGTATTGGGATGGCCACAAAACTCGTGCGAAAATTGAAACGAAACACTTGAGTGCTCGAGCACTTCACACAGACAGAAATACTGACACCGAGGCAGCCACTGAAGCTGGGCTGGGCGCATTTTGGGTGAAACTTTGGGGCCAAAAACTTTGCGAAACCACTTGAAAAGTTATTTACATTTTAAGTTGTTGAGGTGTTCACACAACGTCGAGTTGTGTTGTGTCCCTGTGATGTGCAAAATAACTGTAGGCATGTATATACACACGCACACACACACACACACACAGAGAAATAGAGATACACACTTGCACATAACAACAACAACAACAGTGATTCGTCTGAGAGTAAGTATTTGTATATGAGTGTGTGTGTGTGTGTGTGTATGGGCGTGTGGTCGCCAATGTCAAATCTGAGAAGCACAGACTTGAGAGGCTTACATAGAAAATCTATTAAATTGCGGTACCCGGCGATAGAGTTCAAGTTGCTGTTGTCGCCGCGCCTCAGCCCTTGGTTGGTGTTGCTGCTGCTGTAGTCAATGTTGTTGCTGCTGTTGCGGCATCTTCTGGTCGCTGGCAAAGTTTGCAACATAAAACAAACATTGGCGAGATACCTACACAGTAGCAGCAGCAGCATTAGCAGCAGCAGCAGCAGCAGCAGCAGCAGCAGTAGCAGCAGTAGCAGCAGAGCAGCAGCAGCAGCAGTAGCAGCAGCAGCAGCAGCAGCAGCAGCAGCAGCCGTAATACAGCGCATCTTGACTGACGACGTCGACTGGGGCGCGCTCAATGGCTCACTAAACTTTTGAATAAAAGCAGGCATGCAGTCGCTTGTCGGGCTGGCTGGCTGTCCGTCCGTGAGGCAGTCGAGCAGGCTGGCAGTGCTGCCAGAGCCGTCAGTGTGCAACTGCTGCAATGAGTTGCCGCTGGCTGTTGGCATTGCAGTTCAGCCGGAAAACATAAAAAACTACTTGATTCTTCCTGCTGGAGTGCCAAAAGTAAGCATAGCAGTACCACATAATAAATAAAGCAGGCAACGCAGCAGCAATAGTAGCAGCAGCAGGAGCAGGAGCAGGAAATATGGCACTTAAAGTGCTTTAAATAACATTAGAAAGTTTAGCATTGTGTGTGCGTGTAGCGAGTCTCTTTGGCTCTCGTTTTTTGCATCTAAATACATACGTATATATATATATATACGAAGGTATATTCATCTGTCCCATTGTTGTTGTCGACTTTGTCAGTGTGTGTTTGACTTAAACGCAAATCTTTCATGTCAGGACAATCTACGCTAAAGGCAGCGCCTTGCATTTGTTAAAGTTGTTCATTTGCCTGGCAGTTGACAGACAGCATAAAGGCAACAACAACATCGACAACGACAACGACAACAACAACAACGACAACGGTGACGAAGGCAAGTGACTGCCTCATTGTTTGTCTTGCCTCTACAACGCATATGACACACTCAACGCCACGCCCATGCAACGCCCATAAATAAAACATTTCACTCTGTTTTACTGTCTGCTGCCGCCTTTGTCTCAAAAGCAAACAGCTGGCGAGTAATGCGGCTAATATTTGCTTGCTGCAGCTCACTTTGATTTGACTTTAATGCACAATAGCATTTTATGCAGCCACTAAAGCAACCTTTGCCCTTGCCTTTGCCTTTGCAAAGCTATGCAAATTGATGCTGGAATGCATTTGGCAAATGCCACAGAAAAACCTCAAGAATGCTGTAAGCGTATATATGTATGCACATTTTTATCCGGCCGTATATCTATCATTACGTAAATCACGACGCAAGCACGCGTGTGTAGGCCAATTAATGAAGAAAGTGCATCTGTGTGGGGCAAGGAATTAAATTTCAAAGCCGCAGAAGATTGGTTGCTTTGTGTGTAAAATGTGGCAATTGCAATAATCACTTATGCATAAGATCTGTTTACGGTCTGCCGAAATACCATGCATAAATATCATTGAAAATAGCCAAAAATCCTTTGATTGACCACAGAATATTTTCAGTAGATATATTATTTTATCCAGCTAGATTTAAATCCACTTTGCTCTGGCCAGCATAATGAACTACATAATTACTTGAAAATAAACTTTTTAAGGCTACTGGAAACTATGTATGTGCCGCACTTTGCAAAACTAATGCAAATTTTCGGCGCTTATTCTGCTTCCATTTTCATTTTCAGCTGCGTAAAACTTTTCCTAATTGGCAAAAAAGAATTAGGATAAGCGAAGCTGCTCGACTTTCAATTATCCTTGATTTAGTATATTCAAATGTAGACAAATGTTGGGTTTAAAAATATGATAATTTTAATCGGGCATCATAGTTATTTAAATAGAAGTAAAACAAATGCAAATTTATTTTTAAAAGTAAGCAAATCAAATTATTAACAGGCTAAGGAAATTTTCTAAGTTTTCAAACAATGCACAGGGTATATTGCATGGGGCAACGCAAGTCGTGTACCCCTTTTGCATTCATAAAATGCAAGCCTCGAGAATTTTTTACTTCCGCAAAATGTCAGCGTCGCTGTCGACAACGTCATCAACGTTGCCATCTTCGGTCCGGCGCAAGTACAATTTAAGCCAGTCGCAAACAATCCGGCAACTCGAAAAACTGTGCAGAAACTTTTGGCGAAAGTGCTCGCTGGTATTTGTTGAGAGCCGCCGTCGCTGTCGCCGCCGCTGTCGCCGTCGCCGAAATTCGCTGACAGTTGGGTGCCTAACTTTAGGCGCATTAGTGCGGCTTAAATATTGAAAATGCCGTCAAGTTATTTAATAAATGTCATCCACGAGTCGGCGACTCGACTTGCCAGGTTAGTTACGGTTCGTTGCTGTGCCAAAAATTGCCCAAATTATTGCCTTAAACACGCGCCAAGCAAAACTGCAGATGGCGCGCGGCATGCGTGGCTGCATGTGTGTGCATGTGTGTGCATGTGTGTGCGTGTGTACGGCATTTGGCCTTCAGTGTTTGGGCTGAAGGCGCCTTTGGCCTGTGACCTTCGCCGCCTGGCTAAGCAAATTAATGCGAGTGCATGCAAAATTTAAACCCAATTTAACTTTGCACCCGCGCCGCCTGGCTGCTGCCTGCCTGCACTTTAATTATGAACTTAAATCGAAAAACTTTACATTTACAGGCACGGTATGTACTCAACTGTCTATGAGCGCTTTGACTATGACTTTGACTGCGCGAGCCTGAGCTAGAAAAGCGGTGCGGTGGGCTGATAGTCGCGGTCGATTCAGTTGGCGCATTCATTGCATTCATTCAGTCGTTGGATGCTGCGTTTATGTATGCAAATTTTCGGGTTGTTGCACTTGCTGCGCCTCGCATAGAGCTAATTAAATACGGAGCAGCAATAGAAAGCTCTGTTATATCCCGCACAAATTATTATACTGCCTGCTTTTTTTCGGACATTTTTAAAGCTAATTTAAAGTGCGGCACAGCCAACAACGTGGAGCCAACCTCGACTATCCACGTTCGGCGTCGGCATGTGGCACACATCACGTGCCGGGCGCGGCACGGTGTGGTGCGGCACGACGGCAAAGACATTGCAGATGAGGTCCGTGCATACCAATGCAGTTGCAAGGCAGCCTTTATGACGTCAGTGTGCAAGACTCTTGATGTCGCTGCTCCCGAGCATCGCGTTACAGCGATAGAGCGCCCCAAAAAGTATGCTACGGGATTTTAGTGCCAGTTGGCCTTTTGGCCTGTCGCTGTCGTCGCCTAATGCTGCTACAATGTCGCGTAGACGCTGTCGTTTTGTATTCTTTTTTTCGCTCTTTACTTCTTCTTTTTTTGTACAAATTTCCAAAATCAATATTTGCCGAAAGTGTTTTGCATACCAAATAATTTCGGAAAACAACTTGCAAGGCGGTGGCGGCGGCGGCGGCAGCAGTTGGCGGGGTCAGCGGAAGGAACATTGTAGTGGCAACAGCAGCTAAACAAATTGTCAACAAATGATTTTATTTTTTGGATCTTGTGGGGGGCTATGCACACACACACATGTATGTACACACTTACACATAGAGACACATGTCACGAGCTGCTGCCCTGCCCCCAGGCGTTTGCAAACACTGAAAATTTCAATCGCCATTGAAGTTCAATAGGAAATGAAAAGTTTGCGCAGTAAAAGTCGAAATATTGTAGCCCTTATATGAAACCAAAGCAATATTTTGTCAATATGGAAATATGTATTAATATAAATATATTAACAATTGTAAGCATAAAGCTTACATGGAAATATAAACACATATTATTTTAAATTAAGTTCTTATTAAAAATTAATTATTTGCATAGCAGTATATTCTTCTATATTACCTTTAGTAAGATAATCTAATTTATACAACATTTATGAATTATGATAAGACTTGAAAATTAAGATATATTTAAACTGTTTAATTTATATCTATTAACTGACTTTATAAGGTCCTGCATAGTCCTATGAAATAAAATTACAAACTGAACTGAAATGCGGCGTTGACCCCGTGTATTAGAGCATATCTATTGACCCATTTTGTATGCACACTGTTAATACCTTAGCATGTGCATGGCAGAGTGTTTTTGACCGGCATTTGACCTAAGTAAATAAATATTATGGCTTAATGCTTACGTCTCCAGCCCCGACTACTATTTACATAAACATGCGCTCAAAGCAGCCGGCCGCCTTTCGAAATTAACTCATATTTCAGCCGGCGAGCCAGCGGTCCGTCGCTGATCCAGCGAAGCGCATTGATATATTACGTGTCAGTACGCTGCGCGTTTGCCATGCAGCGCCCCGAAGCCGTGCTGGTTGGCCAAGTGGAGCGCACATTGTTCGCGGCACTTCCGGCAGGCAGTGCAAGTTTGACGCGCGCGTCAACACGCGCTTTGTCAACCCAACAAGGCAGCTGCAACAGGAAACATGCGCACACATACACACACACACACATATAAGCACACTCTCTCACACAGATTTACAAGTGATGTCCGGGCCTGCTTACAATGTATGGGAAATTGGTTTCGCTTGGCTGCACTTTGCTGAAAAATCCAATACCAAGACACACAGAGACCCATACATGCCTACAAGCCAGCCAGCCTGGCTGTTTAGCTAGCGATGGCCTGTTTAGGGAGTCTAGGGGGGCAGACTGTCAGACATTCACGCCAAGCAGGAAGTCTTCAGTGACCGCGTCGGACTCGATAATCAGCAATGGCCGACAGCCCAGCCCAGCCCGACCCGGCCACGCTTAGCACGGGACAAGGCTGCGCTGCTGGCGTTCTTTGAACCTACAATTAATTTACTTTGTTTTTCCAGTTGACCAGATATTAACATTACTTGACTTCCGTGCGTGCCAGTAGTGGCAGGCGCCGTCGCACATATGAGCGAGCGCGCAGATGGTGCGATGCGGTGCGCGTTCTGCTCGATTGCTGACCTGCCATATGCCGGCATTTAGCCATTTACTTACTTTAAGCATAATAAATTATTTTAAGCTGCTAAGCTTGTTGTGCTTATTGCCGGCTCCTCGTGCTTCCTCGTTATGCCTCTCTCATATGTATGCGTGTGTGTGTGTGTGTGTGTGTGTGTTTGTGTGTATGCGTGCGCTCGTTTTTCTGCTTTGGCAATTTTCTTAGGTTAACGGGCAAAATGTTGGGCAATTATGCCGCACCTGCTCTCTATCAGACCCAGTCCGCTTTTTGTGCCCCTAATGACAGCTATTTGTGCAGTTTTTGGCAGTTGAGTTTATTTATTACACTTTCTTGTGCCGCGCAATTTGTTTATTTGTTGCTTGCCCAAACTTGTTCCCAGCGCTCGCAGCATGCAATATTCGAATAGAAGCTATTTGAATTTTGATCATAAAATGCCTGAGTGACTCTAGAGAATAGATAGAATATTTAAATATTAAAATTACAAGTTTAATTTGATAAATTTAAATATTATAGTTATCTATTTGTGTCTCAGCAAAGTAATAAATTAATATTAATTATTATGATAATAGTTTATTTCTGATTCTGTGGTTTAATATTAAAGAAATAATTATAAATAAACAAAATAACAAACTAATATTAAATATTCAAGGTATAGTTTAACTTGATTTAAAATAAATTGAATTTTGATTTATACTTAAATAAATTGACTTTTTATTTGTGTCTGAAAGCAAATAAATAAAGCATAATATATAAGCAAAATAATAAATTAATATTTAATATTCAAATTATATTTTCATTTAAATACATAATTTTAATAATATTGTAGTCTATTTATACATATCTCTAAGCAAACTAATCGTTAGACCAAGAATTTAAACCAAATGCTAAAAAAATATCATAGAGAATCAATAAAATATAATTATATAAAAAGTAATCATAAATTAATATACAAAATGTTCGAATTGTCAGAAGTGTATAGAAGGTTCGGGGCTTTTTCCTTGCCACAAAGTATTCCTCGACAATATAGTCTTCATTTGGTTAAAGTAGAGCGTGCAACGCATTTGCATACATTGGATTTAAATATTCATTTGCTGCAAGCTGGCGCACCCCACAATCAGAAAGCTGGGTTCGAGTAAATCCCGATTCAGAGTCAGAGCTGCAGCTGGACAGTCAACAAAGGCAGCTGAGTGGGGAGGGGAGGAAGCGCTGGCGATACATTGTGGGTCAGACTACTCAATTTTCAGTTCAGTTTAACTTCAAAGGAGACGCAACGACAGCAAATTGAATTTGTGGCATGGCAAATTGATCCGTGCGACTTTGCTGCGTTAATTGAAAAGATCAGCGACTGATGCGAATGCGTTCACAATAGATGCATGCAGCCAACTAGCTTGAAATTGCAATAGCAAATTAGCGGTATATAATTGAATTGACTGCATTGTCATGTGAAGATATATACTATCAAAGTATAATAGCTCTTTGTGTTTGAAAATTAGATATACAGCACAAATATTTTGAATTAAACTATAGAATTGATATATGCTTAAGCAGCTAGCTCTGCTGCATAATAAACAAAGGCGTCGAGCATGAATGGGCTGCATTGTGAATCCAACTCAATTAGTAGGTGCGATGACAGCTAAATTGAATCTTTGGCTTTGCAGGAAACTACAATAGATATATGGTGCCTACTCCCAATAATAACAGCGCCAAGCCAGCTAATACAATTGACTGCATTGTTAAGTTATGATATGATTATGAGCGATATTATGCTGGCATTGTTTCAGAACTGTAAGGTGATATACCCATTGCTATTATATTGCATAGCTTGGCGAGCTAAATTTGAAAGTGACTTAAGCAGAATTATGATTTCGGGATTAATAAATTTGCAATTAGTTAAGTCTACTTATGATATGAATCAAGTTAAGACTAGCATTAATTGAGAATTGCTCAGTAATTATCACATTTTATGGGTTAAGGCCCATTTGTATCATAGCAGATAAACGTTTATTTATAAAATCGATCATTTGAAAGGAAATTAGCATTTGACTATTAAAAATTTTAAATATTATTAAATTATTAAATCAGAGCTGCAGCTGGACAGTCAACAAAGGCGGCTGAGTGGGGAGGGGAGGAAGCGCTGGCGATACATTGTGGGTCAGACTACTCAATTTTCAGTTCAGTTTAACTTCAAAGGAGACGCAACGACAGCAAATTGAATTTGTGGCATGGCAAATTGATCCGTGCGACTTTGTCGCGTTAATTGAAAAGATCAGCGACTGATGCGAATGCGTTCACAATAGATGCATGCAGCCAACTAGCTTGAAATTGCAATAGCAAATTAGCGGTATATAATTGAATTGACTGCATTGTCATGTGAAGATATATACTATCAAAGTATAATAGCTTTTTGTGTTTGAAAATTAGATATACAGCACAAATATTTTGAATTAAACTATAGAATTGATATATGCTTAAGCAGCTAGCTCTGCTGCATAATAAACAAAGGCGTCGAGCATGAATGGGCTGCATTGTGAATCCAACTCAATTAGTAGGTGCGATGACAGCTAAATTGAATCTTTGGCTTTGCAGGAAACTACAATAGATATATGGTGCCTACTCCCAATAATAACAGCGCCAAGCCAGCTAATACAATTGACTGCATTGTTAAATTATGATATGATTATGAGCGATATTATGCTGGCATTGTTTCAGAACTGTAAGGTGATATACCCATTGCTATTATATTGCATAGCTTGGCGAGCTAAATTTGAAAGTGACTTAAGCAGAATTATGATTTCGGGATTAATAAATTTGCAATTAGTTAAGTCTACTTATGATATGAATCAAGTTAAGACTAGCATTAATTGAGAATTGCTCAGTAATTATCACATTTTATGGGTTAAGGCCCATTTGTATCATAGCAGATAAACGTTTATTTATAAAATCGATCATTTGAAAGGAAATTAGCATTTGACTATTAAAAATTTTAAATATTATTAAATTATTAAATCAGAGCTGCAGCTGGACAGTCAACAAAGGCGGCTGAGTGGGGAGGGGAGGAAGCGCTGGCGATACATTGTGGGTCAGACTACTCAATTTTCAGTTCAGTTTAACTTCAAAGGAGACGCAACGACAGCAAATTGAATTTGTGGCATGGCAAATTGATCCGTGCGACTTTGTCGCGTTAATTGAAAAGATCAGCGACTGATGCGAATGCGTTCACAATAGATGCATGCAGCCAACTAGCTTGAAATTGCAATAGCAAATTAGCGGTATATAATTGAATTGACTGCATTGTCATGTGAAGATATATACTATCAAAGTATAATAGCTCTTTGTGTTTGAAAATTAGATATACAGCACAAATATTTTGAATTAAACTATAGAATTGATATATGCTTAAGCAGCTAGCTCTGCTGCATAATAAACAAAGGCGTCGAGCATGAATGGGCTGCATTGTGAATCCAACTCAATTAGTAGGTGCGATGACAGCTAAATTGAATCTTTGGCTTTGCAGGAAACTACAATAGATATATGGTGCCTACTCCCAATAATAACAGCGCCAAGCCAGCTAATACAATTGACTGCATTGTTAAGTTATGATATGATTATGAGCGATATTATGCTGGCATTGTTTCAGAACTGTAAGGTGATATACCCATTGCTATTATATTGCATAGCTTGGCGAGCTAAATTTGAAAGTGACTTAAGCAGAAATATAATTTTGGTATTAATAAATTTGCAATTAGTTAAGTCTACTTATGAAATGAATCAACTTAAGACTAGCATTAATTCAGAATTCCTCAGTAATTATCACATTTTATGGGTTAAGGCCAATTTGTATCATAGCAGATAAACGTTTATTTATAAAATCGATCATTTGAAAGGAAATTAGCATATTATAAATTTTAAATATTATTAAATCATTTCTAGTTGCATTAAAAAAAATAAATTTACAGTTTTGGCTTAGCATAATTTATCCGGCTGGTTAGTTATTGTTATTTGGCAATTGAGTTTTGTAATTGCAGTAAACGGCTTAACTGGACACGTGAAAATAAATTTGAAATTAGTTAATTAGAAACTACATTTATTTATATTGCTTTCGCTTTGATTGGCCATGCCCATTGAACTTTGGTCGAAGCGAGCGAGCGAGCCGTGTCCCGAGTGCATAAACAAATGCATGGAGAAACAGCGAATTTTTATTAAACGCACGACTGGCAAATACTCTGTAATTAAGCGTATCTAATATACAAAATTAAAAAATTTAAGCAAAAAATAATTTAAAAAAAAAAATTATTAATTAATGCTAAAAATTTATGAACGTAGATATATGTATGTGTATGTTTAAAAGTAAATCTATCAAGACAAAGAGACGAAATCAAGAGATTTTGCAGCAAAGGGTATCAAAAGACTATACTTGTTTGTAGTTTGTTTTTGCACAATTTAAGAATATTAGCTGCGTATTTTTAATCGTTTAAGAATTTGATATTATTAATTTTAATTGGCATTATTTATTTGTAAAAATTTAATATGATTTTAGTTATTTTAAGAATTGGTTTTGCATAGCTTTGTACTCATTTAAACGCAATCATAAATTTGTATGTGAATTTTTACATATTTGCCAGACATAAATAATTATTAATCATGGACGAGTAGAAGCGAAATGCCACAGCATTGCCTCGCAGCCGCATTGGAGTGCTATTGTTTAGTTACACACAGGCATTTATATATGTAGCTGCCCACAGAAATGCGAATTATTAATGACATCGCAATCAAGTGACCATTGAGTGGCCAAAGTCCTGTTGCAGCATCACTCAAATTAGAAAATGATGTGGCGCAATTACCCAAACTCATGCAGGAGCGCAAATTGAAATGCAAAATAATTTGGCTAAAATAATTTTAATTATGCACAGATTTTATGGTGTGCTCTCAAAATGCAATTTAACTCTCGCTGGGTGCATTGCTCTCTCTCGCTCTATCTCTCTCACTCTCTTTCTCTATCTCTCTCTTTCTCTCTCTATCTCTCTATGTAAAGATGCTACTAGGCAGTCTGCATTGACGTTTCGGCTGCTGTATTTCAACTCGAGTATGATTTAATTAAACCACAGCCAATTTGGCTTCATAGCGGTAGTTAAGCATATGTGCAGTGCTACCTTTATTTGTGTGAGCTACACAAATTCAATTACTCGCATCCAATTATTTTGTAAGTGCAACTTGATTTTTCCTAACCTGAAGCCCCAGGGGTATTATGTTTTGATAAAAATGATGTAATGCATCAGCAGCCGAGTCGATCCAGCTCTGCTCGCCTGTACGCCCGGCTGCCCCTCCGCCTGAACATGCAGCAGCTCCAATTCTGGGAATTAATTAAAAAATGAAATAGTAGCTCATTCGGTAACCAGCATATACAATATTTATTTTAAATAATTTTATATCGCTTTAACTCTCATTACATAAGTGCTTAAGTTAAGTTATTTATTTTGTTTTTCACAAACAATATGCTGCGATTCCCTAGAGAAACATGGATGTCCAATCACGTAGAGTGCTTGGCCCCCCTAAATTTTGGATCGCTGTGAGCCATGTCTTGTGGCATCGCCTGTCCCGACGTTGGCATTCACAGCTAACCAAGCAACTAACCTTTGACTTCTGGCCCGAGGACTAATAATTAAAGTCAGATGCCATTGTCACGCCCAGCTAAGCGCGTTTGACATTGCAGCCGAGTTGGACACCTTGATGGCAAAACCAACAATCTCTTTTCACATTCCGGCCAAGGCAGACATAGACAAGCACACACACACACACACACGTACGTACACAGAGATTTTGCCACTCTGTGGCCGTCTAATTGATGTAACAAGTGTTTGGGCCATGTACTGCTGGAATTTATAAGTGGCAAAATAGTCAGCAGAGACAGCACAGTCAACAGTCCAAGTCCAAGATGCTTGTCGATAGTTGGCCTAGGGTCAGCTGGAGCCGGAGCGTTGACGCTGGAGCTGGCGCTGGCGGTGGCCCTGGCGCATCCCCCACATGCCCACACTGGGCACGTAACAGATTCGCACTCAATACAAGGCGACACGTAGCAGGCCAAGAGTACGAAGCCAAGCCGAGCCACTCGGAGCCAAGTGCTGATGGCCCAGACAACTGCGACTGCGGGCTGTTGCTTGTAATAAATTTGCTTCAAACATGCAATGCCCGTGGGACAAATGCCGACAACTCCCCCACACTCGCAGTCGCACTCTCCTTCAGTTTCCATCTCACTGACTGGCTGTCTGGATGTCTTTGCCTGTCTGTCTGTCGGACTGGCTGCCCGGCTGGCTGGCTGGCTGGCTTACTGTCCGTATGGCCTTTGTTTTATCCAACGCTGATGATGTCGGTTTGCCGTGCAAAGCCACAAATTGCCACTTGGCTGCCCGCTCGTGCCAATCTGTCGTTATGTTGGTTGTTGTTGCTGTTGCTGTTGCTGCTGAAGCTGTTGCTGTGCTGTTCGCCACATTGTTGCAGTTGTTCTTGCTGTAGTTGTTGTTTGAATAAATCTAAAGAAATAGCATTTAATGTCCATTTGCAGCAGATTAAGATAAAAAGCATTGCATGGCGCCGCCTGACTTTGGTCAGCTCGCCTGGGACTGTGATTGGAACCCTGAGCTGCAACGGAGTGAAGTTGGGAGTGGATTGCGAGTTGCTCTGTAGCTGGAGCAGCAGCGTCAACTTGACCATTCGTGGCTTATCGATTTTGGGCCAGGCATTGTCTTAATGCTCGAGTAAAGCCTTTGAAATGGCACGCTCGTAACTGCCACAAACAAGTGAGACAATCAACACTTGATAAAACAAACACTTCTAAATTAATTAAATTGCAAATATTCTTGAAGCAGCTGCAGCAGCAACGAGTGAGCTTAAGCTGCACTTCTCCTACTCTCGCACACACGCGCACAACATACTCACATACACACACGCACGCACACACACATATACCTTGCACATATAGTTGTCACTCAAAGATAATCCAGGCCATCAATAATGCAAACAGATCTTGGTGCTTCACTGCCTCAGCCCTGTCCTTGTTTGTTTTTCTCCGCCTGCAGTTGCTGTCTCTTTTCTTTTATTATTTCTGTCTGCTCTCTCAAAGCCGTGCTCCGGCCATACTTGTGCGTGTGTGTATATGTCAGTGTGTTTGCAGTTTTGTTTTTGTTTTTATTCTATTTTACTTTTTTTCACTGTATTTTCGTTTACTTTGCTGGCGGCCATTGGCTGAACAATTTGGACAAAGATTTTTCAAATTGAGTTGAGTTTGGCTCAAACTTCAAATTGAATGAAAAATACTTGAAATGCAAATCTTAAGCAAATATAATCATATGACTCTCCACAGTTCTGTCACCTAAAACAATGCAGAGGTCAGAAGTTGATCTTGCTTAAAATGACAATAAATTACATAAAAGCTTGTGCTGCAAGAAAGACTGACTGATTGATTCGTAATCAGTGCATACACGATGAAGACTGAGATTCAAATTGTTTATTGAATATTTCACAGCCAGACAAATGCCGAAATAACGGATAAAAGCATTTTGAATGTACTTATTTGTTATAATGCAAAGTCTAGTTAATCAGTTAATGTGGTCAGACGAATAAAGTTTTAGTTATTATATGCCTTTTCACATTTCCTAAGTGTTATTTTAAATTTCGTAAAAAAAAAAAAAACATAATAAAATACAGTATAAATAATTAATATATAATTTATTATAAATACAATAAGATAAAAGAAGTCTCTTGAGTTGTTTGCATCATCGTCTCAGCTCCAGGACTGTGTTTAGTCCTCAGAATGATGCATGTATATAATAATATATATAATACGTAAAATATAAACGGCTTCCTTGTTTGTTCTTTGTGTTTACAAGCAGATTTAAGCTTCTGTGCAACTTTTAAATGCTATAAGAGCGAGTATACATGTTAATCCAATTTAGAGTTGAGCTAGGGTTATCTCCTCCTTGCCCGTCAGTTACGCCCCCTATTATTATATTGTTATTTATATAACGGCTCATACATAAATTATGACCGCATGTTAATTTTTCAACTGGTTAATGAGCGGAAGTGGTCATCATCGTTAAATGTTGCAAGTTGAATATGTTGCGTTAATTAATTGCAGCGCATGGGTATGCGTTTGATGAGGGAGCTTTGAATGCGTGTGTGGGGGGCGTGGCATCGTCAGGTGCACTGCCTGCCGCACTGTATTATTAATTACAATTAGCCGGGCAAGCGGGTGTGTTAATTTGTAAAAGTGATGCTGTTATATTCCGTTGAAATGTTCAACGGCAACGGGTAATTTATGTGCCAGCTGTTAAGTGCTGCACTTTGTGTGACAAATGACTACAAAGTTACATATGCCCTTTTGATTTTTATATGTGCTCACATATAAAGGCAATTAAAACTATGAACTCACTGTGCAATTCATAAAATGTTGCAATAAAGCTGTGCGTCTCGCAAAAAAGGTAATTCATTCAGCTGACAATTTAAGTGAAATCCAGTTTGACTTCAAGGATTAAGAATGAGTTGCAGAACATGAAACTGAAACTGGTGTGAAACAGGTGGCAGAGAAAGTGAGTGAGACGTAGTTATAGAATAAATAAAGGAGAAATGATGTGGAGAAACAGATACAAAGGAATGCAGTTCAGAGTGGGCAAAGAATAAATAAACAAACTTAAAGCAAGAGCAAGTACAGAAGTTGTATTTAAATGGAATTAAAAGCATAATACTTGTCGCTTTATTTATTACATCTTAGAGTATAGTCAACTCAAGAAAATCATAAGATTATAATGCTATATCTGACATTTAAGATTAAAGTGCTTTGTGAAGGTCAACATTAACCTATCTGCCAAATTTTCTAATTCTAGCCTGTCAACTGTAAGAGATTCCGTTTTTTCTGCAATCTTGTGGTATAATTAGATATTGCATTTTGTTTATTGCTTTTGGGTGCGGGAGAATTCAGTTCGTTTAGTACTGTGACAAGGCAAATACAATTTCGAAACATTTAAAGCAACCTACTTTGCTTTATCGGCCGCGCCGGGCAGGCAGGGTTGGCGTGGCCTGGTCTCGTCTGGGCTGGTCCAACAGAGATGAAGTGACGTAAATTAAATTAGTGTCAAAAGAGCATTTTGAGCGAGCGTGAGTGAGTGTCTGTGCGTGCCTGACACGGCCGGCAAACATAATGACCACCGGCAAAGGCAACAGAACAGAAACAGCAGAAACCAACAACAACAACAACAACAGACCGAGGAAGCACAGTGCACGGGACAGAGCAAAAATTGTATGCAAATTATGCTTGACATTGTTTCAGCATACTTTTTGGCGTGCGAGCCAAGACAAAAGCTGACATTTAGCCCAAGGAGAAACAGAGACGCTAACCGAGACAGGACCAGGCCCAGCCCCAGGCCCAGGGCCCTGCCCAGTCCCGTGCTCCGGTTAGGGCGCACCTAACATTACCGCGCAACGGTTAGGCGGGCCATGTGTATATGTATGTTGCTGTGTGTGATTGTATGTGTGCAGCCAGTTGAAACTTTGTGACATTTTTTGGCGCGCGCAGCGGAAACGTGCAAACTGGCAAATTTATAATGAGACGCGGACTCAGCGCAGCTCCTCTGCCAACGGCATTTTCTCTTGGTCTGCTAAGCACTAAGCGCATTTGTCGCTGGGTGCTGGCTGCTGATGGGTGCTAGGAGCTGGGCGCGGTACAAAGACGGCTTCAAAAGGTTTTCAAAGCGTCAAAATGTGTTTAGCTTGCGCAGCTTGTGGCTAATACCTGAAAAAGCTTTTAGAGTTTCATATTTTGATTTATTGGCTACCTCATACACATGTGCCTGCACAGACCCACATACACATACAAATACACACAGGCATTGATGGTTTATTGCAAACGCATTTGCATTTCCAACATCTCGCTCCTGAGCACACAAATTGATGTATGGGACTTGAACCTGCTACCAACACTCCAGCGATAGCGCCAACTCCATCCTCGCATCTGCGTGCTCCTTCGCTACGTCAATTTATTACGTTATTGATATTAAATACCGACGCGGCGTGCTCCATTTAAATTTAATTTTAATTCGTAGGTAGAGCAGGATATGACGCGTGCTCCCCGCCACGCATTGAAATAGATTTGGACGCCTAATAAGCGTATTATATTTTTGTTATTGGTCTTTCTTTAATTTGTTTCTCTTTGTGAATTTCTATCAAGCTCGGATTACTTAATCTTTTCGTCGTATAACCAGCAGCTTCCGATAAGCAGGGAAAACACATTTATGAACTTAAGCTACATTTATATTTAGAAGGAAGCTTTATTACTTATTATTATTATTATTATTAATAAAATATATTTATTTTATTTTTATTCATTTGTATGACACATAGAAAACAATATAATATGTACATATATGTTCGTTATTTTATATTAAACAAATAGATTCATAAATGTAAATGTAATGTATAGCGAAATATATATACTCAATCATAACTTCATGAACGAGTATAAAAACTTGCTAATAATTTGCTAAAATAACTATTTGTTTATTGTTTATTTTTAGAAATGTATTTTTGTTTATTTGACGCGACCTACACCAATGCATTGAAGTCAAATACAATTCCTGTGATTATTTACTGCCTGGGAGAACAGACTTGACTGATCAAACATTTTTGAGGCTTATTTGTTGATTAGGTCGTGCGAATAATCAGCGAGCACGCTTCAAATCGTGCCCGTAATCAGCAAATAATACATTTTTGCTTCCTAACGCTGATTTTGGTATTCTGTATATTGTGTCACGTCATGCTTACGATCAAACTGTAGAGCAAAATGATTTGCTTTATAGAGAGAGAGAATTGATGCCTTGTGAGTATTATGCATACTTATGATAACCTATATATGTTTATAAATATGTAGATATATGCGTACTTATTATACCCTGAACCCATTGAAAATGGGAAATCAGGGTATAATGGTTTTGTGAAAAGTATGTAACAGGCAGAAGGAATCACCGCAGACCCCATAAAGTATATATATTCTTGATCAGGACGATGAGCTGAGTCGATATAGCCCTGTCCGTCTGTCCGTCCGTCCGTATGAGTGCGTCGATCTCAGAAGTTAAAGGAGCTAGAGAGCTGAAATTTTGTATGCATACTCGTGTATACCATACGCAGTACGAGTTTATCATATTTTTTCGATAACTCATTCGATATCTTTTTTATCGAGGATAATCGATAAATTTATATTGTTTTTTCAGCCTAATTTGAACACTATTAGACCTAGAGACTTCAGATTTACTGTGTATATACATTTGATGGGCACACACATTTTGTAATTTACAGATTTTGGATACCACGCCCCCTTCGCCCCAAATTTGTAAAAAACGTATATCAAGTACTAGAGACTTGTGCTTTGGAATGTACACACATTTACACATAATGATTACGTTCTGAAAGTTTCATTAAGATTGTACGTCTACAAATGAAATTATTCAACAAATAAATTCTCATAATATTGCCCACACTGCAGCGCAGCCCAAGCGCAATCGCTGCTTACTGCGCAGTTAGCAGAGCGCGGGCCTATGCGTGGAGGTGAATGCATGTGTATGTATGTGTGCAGAATGATTGGAACATCAGCACGGAGGGTTCAGGGTATCTCCAAGTCGAGCAGTCTCGACTAGAGCTTTCTTACTTGTTATTGAATGAAATTTTTTGCCAAGTCACAATGAGCATTCCCAAGCTCATTATTTGTATTTTTGTTTTTCAATTTCATTATCACCCTACCTACGTTCGGGAATCTAAGCATCGGCAAATGCTTAGCAGCGAACTGATAAGGGTTTACTTAGGGCGATATAAATTACGAGCACCGACGATAAGTTGCCGCTCGTATGAGACTATATAAAAGTCTCAGCTCGTTTCCGAGTTAGTTTTAGTCGAGACTGCTTGGCATACGTTTCACTATCACAATGAGCGCTGCAATATATTTGATCGGGGTTATTGGTGTACTGCTGTACACATATCTCAAGTGGACCTTCAGCTTCTGGGAGCGGAAGGGCTTCCCCTGCAATCGGGGCAGCATACCCTTCGGAGCTCTGGACCCGGTGCGCAGGAATAAGCGGTCCTTCGGCCTGGCCATCTACGATATGTATTTATCGACAAAAAAGCCCTTCATCGGCATATATCTGACCCTAAGACCCGCCTTGCTGGTGCGCGATGCCCAGCTGGCCCACGATATGCTCGTCAAGGACTTTGCCAGTTTCCACGATCGCGGCGTTTACGTCGACGAGAAACATGATGCCTTATCGGCAAATCTTTTCTCAATGGAGGGCCAGAGTTGGAGAACAATGCGCACCAAGATGTCTCCTTCCTTCACATCTGGCAAACTGAAGGCCATGTTCAGCACATCCGAGGATGTAGCCAACAAAATGCTGGCCCATTTAAATAAAAAACTACAGCAGTCAGGCACAACTGAATTCGATATGAAGAACTTGATGGCATGGTAAGTAGCTGTTAATCCATTACCTTTGCTTAATGAAGATCCTTTATATTCCCCTTGTCCTTAGCTATGGTATTGATATCATTGCCTCCACTATATTTGGTCTGGATGTGGACAGCTTCACGCAACCCGACAACGAGCTGCGCAGAATAAGTAAAAAGGTTACCGACAACACGGCGGCAAACATTTTGCGTGGAACCACATCATTTTTATACCCAGGGTAAAGCATATACATATCTTTATTATAGCATGTTTGATAACTCTCCCATTGAATTACAGTTTGGAAAAGCTATTCATCAGTCTGGGCTGGGCAACACCGGGAATGAAAGACATGCAAAGTCTGGTGCACCACACGATTACCCTGAGAGAGGAAACCAATACGGAGCGTCGCGACTTGATGCAACTGCTCTTACAGCTGCGTAACACTGGGCAGATTAACAACGATGACGGAATCTGGTCGGCACAGGCGGCCGTGAATAGCGTGAAGACTTTGTCCAAGGACAACGTTGTGGCCCAGATGTTTGTGTTCTTTATGGCCGGCTATGAAACGACTGCCTCGGCTGCTGCGTACACATTATATGAGCTAGCACAGAACCCGGTTGTTTTGGCCAAGCTGCTGGACGACATCAACCAAACACTGGCTAAGCACAACGGAGAGCTTAACTATGATAGCATACAGGATATGAAGTACTTGGAGCTCTGCGTGATGGGTAAGTAGCTGGAACAAATCCGCTTGGACATCATCATCATTTTGCTCGCTGTACAGAGACCACTCGGAAGTATCCGGGTCTGCCGATACTCAATCGCATGTGCAACCAGGACTATCCTCTGCCAAACAGCAATCTGGTCCTGAAGAAGGGCACCGAAATAGTCATCTCTCTGCTGGGCATGCAGCGTGACGAGGAATACTTCCCGGATCCGCTCAGATACCAGCCGGAGCGCTTTACAGAGGAGCACAGAAACTACACACCTGCCGCTTACATGCCCTTCGGCGTTGGACCGCGTCAGTGCATAGGTAAGCTGCGCATTAAGATAAGCTTCTAATAGATTAGGTTCTAATTTTGCATTTATTTATTTCAGCGGCTAGAATGGGCAAACTGAATGTGAAGATTGCACTAACGAAAATACTTACCAATTTTAAAGTAGAGAGCCAGGAGAAACGTGAAATTGAATTCGCAGTTCACGGTGTTACTCTGCTCCCAAAGGGAGGTGTGCCTGTGAGACTATCTAAGAAAACATAGGCAAAACAGAGCTATTACGAATCTATTGAAATATATATATGACTGCTATAATAAAAAAAACAAATGCAGTTCTGAGCTATCAGTTTATCTTGTCTCATGCTTATGTCCTGAATATATTAATGACAATAATGGCAACTCGGCGAATTTGATTGTATGTAACATGTATATGCATGATCAAGGCGAGCTGAATTCATGTGTAGATCTCAGAAAATATATATAAATATGTCCATCTATATCAAATATATATCATCAGATAAAGATTCTTTCAAGCACTTCTTTATTGTCTACAGAGTTAAAAATTTTGCATTATATTTAGTATATATTTTATATAGATTAAAGTGTAAACCAAATTTAACGAGTCTTTAAATTAAGACTCAGGCCAATATGTGAAAGACTCTCCATTATATCTAAATTGCCACACATCCAATAAATATGCAGTTCATTAAAAGCTTGATTTGTATTTAATTAAAATCTGTTAAGTAATACAGAAGCTATAACATATAATGTGTGGCCATATAACGTGACTATCAGCGCCAAGCGTACACAGTTTCCCTACACAAGTGCACAAATGCACTGAAAAGCGATTAAATTGTGATTGAAGTGTGAGCCACTTAGCATGCAACAGTGAAGTGATAGTACTGGCGCTGATTGGAATACGAATCAATATTATTATTAGTTTACACTTTTTAATGACTGAGCACACACATGTTTGTGTTTATATTTACTAGCTAGGGGCACTCCCAAATGCAGCTTGCTTATCTGTTAGTTGTTATTTTATAACTTGAGCTTAAAATTTAATCAACGCTCTTCATCATTTTAAGCTTCAGCATCAGGTAATCAGTTTTTACCGCGAATCTTCCCTGATCAAAAGTGAGTTTTGGACTGGTTCTGCTGCCCGAGTCGTTGACAAGTTGACAAACTTTTAATCCCATTGCCTTCAAAGTTTTTGGCGTCTGTCTCGTCTGTCTGTTTTGCCAACGTGTGTCAGTCAGAGAGCAGTGTGCATTGTTTCTGACCTCGCGTTCATCTTATTAAAAACTTGGTGCATTCAGGGAATAAGTTGTTAAACAAAAGGCATACTTAACATATATGTAGTGTAATGCCTTACTAATTTTGTAACTAATTAACAGAGAGAATATAATAGCCCTGCGCCAATCTACAGAGCAAAGGCTAAAGGGTTACGTTATGTAGTATACAAAATGTATACGTTTTTCTTAGAGTAATTAGTAAATATATTTAGAGGAAAAGAATTTATTATTGCACATGTTAAACAGGTTTATATTCTCTGAAATGAAATTATAAACAATAAACAGTCTTAAAGAAGTCAATATAAAATATGAGACTATTATATTATGTCACTCTTACATAGAACAAATATTTGCCGTTTGAAAATCATAAGAAAATATGAAATGACTGTGGCGACAGCTTACTGCTAACTGAACCTCATAATATCCAGAAATTGTTTTCGTTCCGTTTCCATTCCAAACAACATTAATGTCCGACACATGCAAACAGTGAGTCCGACAGCTGCAGGAGGCGATGCGGGGCACGTCCTGTGGCAGTTGCCAACGCATATGAGCTACGTCAAGTGCGAGCAGCTCGAGCGGCTCCAGCAGCCAAAGGTACCAGAGGGGAAACGAGAGGCAGCATCCAGTCAGTTGCCAGCCACTTGGACACATGTAATAATTCAATTGTGTGAACATCTATTAAGGAAGATTGATGACAGCGGCAAGCTGGAGGAGCCAGGGGACTGCTGTAGGAGTTGCCTCCGCTTGGACCGGTCACTAGCTGTGGATGTGTGTGCATGTCAACTGACATAAGGAGAAAAAATTACTATCTTCTTTAAGACGAATAAAATCTGCACTTTCAACTGCAGCAGCATATTGTAGAGTAATTAACAAATAATTATAGATCAATTTAAGAATGAAGATGTTAGTTATAAATAGAATAAGCAGCAAATATTTTATTTCTATATTAATTAAATTAGCAATAAGTTATAAATAATGTGATGAACTTATTCATCGTTTTTAATAAAACGCAAAGTGTATTATTATGAAAAGCACGATCTATCGAAATATTAATTGAAAATGTGCGATGCATAACTAAAATATCTACATAAACATTGCATATTCTGATCACTTTTAATTTTCTCAAAAATACCCTTTATACCCCTTTCGAATGTAGAATACGGCGCCATAAATAATCAAGTCGAATGGGAGTTTGCATCAAGTGACTTCATCAGTGCAATGCGAGCAGCAATAGCTGCCTTAATAGTTCTTCAATGATGAAATGACAACAATTGAAATATATTTAAGCTTGCTCAGTGTCAATATTAATAACTTCATGTGGCTCAAATTCTGACTGCTTCGTTTGACATTGAAATAAGCTTAAAGACTCTGTGATTTAAAGTAGCGAACGATTCGATAGCGTCCTCTTTGTCAAATACGCTTGACTGCCTTTTCGCTAGCTCTAAAAAAGCGTGCGATAACTGGAAACAAGCTGACATTTATGCAGTTTGCCCAAGCAGCCTGCAGGCAACTGCTCAAGCACATCAGTACATTCACTGCGCACATATTTTGCTGTTCCAGCAGCTGGGGTAACAGTCGCAGTCGCAGTCGCAGTCGAAGTCGATGTGGAGCGGGAGGCAGATGGGGCGCATCACACCAAGACGCAGCCAAAGCCAATACAAGCAACTAACGAGCTTATTTCCAGACAGTAGACAACGTAGTCGCTCACTGTAGCTGTAGCTGCGGCTGTGGCTGTGGCTGTGGCTGGGAATGGAGATGGTGCTGGTGCAGAGTAGAGTTGTGCAGAGCAGAGTTGTTGCCTGGCGGCGACATCACATGCATGATTGACTGTGCAGTTATGCAGTGTTGCCCCACCGAGCGAGAACAGTAGTGAAATGGAGTCCACTAGCTGGCCTCTGCCGGGGCGGAGCGGAGCACAGGTGTCGCAATCGATTGTCATAAACATGCGCCACATGTCTTTATCTGCCAATGAGGTCATTGGTGAGCTTAATGGCAGCCTCGCTGCAGCCAATCCAAAGTAAAAACTTACGGACATTCGAACTCAAGCCAATTAGACGAATTTCTGTTAATTATGTTCTGTGCGCCATACATGTCGTATACGCAATATGAGCAGCTCCCCGCTAGCTAATGAAAAACTTTGCAGTAACTTCTGCAGCAACAGTTAATACAGTTGCATTAAAACTCAAGTGAGCATGTCGAAGACAGTCAGCGCTGCGAAGGGGCCAATAAAATATCATAGTTGTGTGTTAATTAAAAGTTGATTGTTTGTTGCACTGTTATCCAGCAGTCCTCTACGACAATTAATTAATGGATAAGCTGAATTTAAGCATAATTTTGTCAGCAGCATGCAAGAAGAGGTTTGTATTTGTATAGAGTCTTAACACAATTATGGTTAAATTGTCTATTCTGTCAGGTATTTGTTGACTGATTGCTCAGCTGCAAATAGTTTATAATTCATTTAAGTCTAAAGATATTCTCAATTAAAATTAATTGCTCTAACCAGTATCGAAAACATCGTGTTGCATGATGAACTATGCACGATGTGGACTCAATTGTAAACTTGATTATGCTTAAAGTTATTGTTATTGCCAAGCACACAAGAACACAAGCACACGCACACGCACACACGCACATGGCCTGAGAATAAAGGCAACAATTAAAACAAGCAATTAACAGACCATCGAATTAGGTATTTCGCTTTGTTGTTGCTGTTGTCTTGTCTGATGATTGTCGTCTGTTTTCCGTTGTCTACTGTTTGTCGTTTAATGTTTGGCTTGTAAAAACCAATGCGAGATCACAACGATAGCAAACAAGAAAAATCAATAAAATGAACTTGTCATAAAATTAACGCATTTATAAGGCAAACAATACAGGATTAACAAACGCCAACAGCATCGCCATTTACTCTGATGACGAAAACTCACTGACAATGCCAACTCCGATGTTCTGGAGGCGAACAGTGAACAGTGAACAGCGAACGGAGAGCATCGAACATCGAACTAAAGCCATTTATAGGCAATTCTTGTTTACTCTCATACGCTGCTGTGGACGAGTTGCGTGAGAAATAACGGCCACTTAATTTGCTGAGGCAGTCCCTCCACTCCAGTCGAGCCACTGGCATAACGAGAAGATAAATATGCTGGCAACACTGAACTGCTGAATAAACTGCTGTTTATGACAGACGTCGCAACAAAGTCGAACTTGAGTACGTGCCGCGAGCACTCGTAAAATTGAAATTTGCACACGATTTGCCCTGAATGATTCCTTTAGTAATCCCACCAGAGGCGTGTATATTTACTATGTCATGACATATGTATTCCACATGACAATGAGAAGAATTTTTTATTTAAATTACGTATTTTAAATTGATAGAAATAATAAAAATATATTGGTGTAAAAAATCAGTGCACATTGTTAAAAATTTTAATTGTTATTTAAATGTAGGTTATGAATTTACTATTAAATTTTATAACAGAAACTCTACTGAACTTGAATTTTAAAATTGCATGATTTAATATGTAAAAATGTAAATAAATGCAAATAATTTCTATTAATTTATTTATTATCAATCAACAATTTTTATACTTTATAGAATAAGTTTTCTATTGCATTTAGAGACAACTTAATTTGGTATTATATTTTGGGGAAAAAATAAATGATCACGGGCAACACATTTATATAAATAATTTGTCATATATTGAACAGGTATATTTTTAGAATTGTAAAAAATTAAGCAAGTAATAATGAAGAAATTATGAGTATTGTTTTTATTATTTTATACAAGCTTTCAAGCATATCATGTTAATATATGGATTAGCTGGAAACGTATAGCAATCTAAAAGCATTCAAACTTTGCGCTCTTAATGGATTTGAAGTAATTTCAATTTATTTACGACAAACATCGATGCATATAACTATTATAACAATTAAGAATTTTCGCATTCTGCCTGCAGTAATTTGTTTTATATTGTGCCGGTAAGAGCACACACACATAGGTCGTTACGTTTCCGTCGTCTTCTCTTCCTGGCTCGTTACGCCCCATATGTATAAGGAGTACTGGCTGTGGCTGTGCAGGTCCATGTTATGTGTTTGTTATTTGGTGCTGCTGCCGGCATATGTACGACAGATGACGAGCACTTTGCGCCTGTGCCCACAAATTACTGCAGCCCAATTGATCGATTGTCTGAAAGGAGTGAAATGAATAGCACTGACGGAAGGCAGAAGAGACAGGGAGGAGCAAGCGGGCGAGAGAGAAAGTCATAATGAGGCAGAGATGGGGGTCGGGCGAATTGCTTAAGTGTTGGCAGAGATGGGTAAAGTTACTGAGAGCGAGACGTTTTATGATGTAAGTCAGTGAACTGTGGTAAACGATTTGTTGTTGTTGGCGTTGCACGTAGTCAGCATACGTGTACATGTGTATGTGTGTACTACATACACTTAGACACCAACATACACAGGCAAATACAAACACACACACATACACACACACGTATGCACACAAGAATTGAATTAAATTGGATTCGTTGAGTTTGTGTAAACAAAATTTAATGTCTTTTTGCTTTTGAAGTCATTCACTCAAACTGGGCTCAAGCCCATGCGGATGCCACACACAGAGAGCGAGTGAGCCAGACAAAGGCGCAGGCCGGTGATTGGCGCTAGTGGGAGGCAGTGGCGGTACGTCATGATGTTGATATGTCTGACATAAATTTCATCAACTGTCTAAGTTAATGACAGTAAATTTGTTTGAAAATTGCTTTAAAATGGCGCAAGTCTTGGTCTCCAGGATGGAAAGGGCACACGTTGAACTGTTAAGGTGGGCACGCCCATCCACGCGTGCAAGCATACAAAGATAGCACACATACACAGACGTAGACGGGCCGGGCACACAGAGATTCGTGCTTATGTGGCATAACACAGACGCAGTTATTTGGCGCCATGTCGCAGTGACAGCCGTAAGGCAAAAGAAGCTGGCCCAGAAGAAATGACTGAATTCAGCGAAATGTGTCATGATAACTCAAATAAAGGATAGAAAAGGCTGCCTAGCTGCCTAGTTGCTTGGGACGTAGCAGTCACAGGGCTGCAGCCCACGCTCGAGTCAGTCAGCCAGCCGCGAAATGCAAAGTGAGCGACTCTGCGGAAGCGACACACACACATACAGACATACACACATGCACATGGGAAGCGGAAAGGAAAGCAAAGAAAAATGGCGGAGCTTAGAGCGGGGCCGAACCGACTTATTACGTAAAAGTGAATTTATGAAGTGAAACGAGTTAAATGCCAGGCCACGAGCTGGCTCAAACAAACACAACAACAACAACAAAAACAGCAACAGTAGCAACTAGGAAATCATTTCTGCTTGTTTTTGTGCCCAATTTTTAATCTGATGATGTCAACACAAATTGTGGTACAAAGTCGCGAGCACGATCTCCCACCCTCTTCTTATGCGCTCCCCCTTTCAGCATACTCCTGCCATATTTAAGAGCCGACAACCGAAAAAAGCCACTCAAGGACTCTGCAAAACGCTTTGCCTGCAAAAGGTTAGCCGCGGAGTGTCGAGTGTCGAAAAGTGGAAAACGCGCCCACAACTCCAGCTGAGAGGGGCCTGAGCAAGGTGCTAGGGTGCTGCTCGGCGGCCTTGTAGTGCCATTTGCAGTACATAAATTCGTGGATGACTATTCTGTTCTTACGAAATACCCTGGCCGTAATAAATTAACGTACAACTGTCGAAAGGATAATCGAAAAATAATATTTCAAATTGGTTATATTATTTAAAATGATATGCAATATTATTGTATATCCCATCAATTAAAATCTCTGCCTGATTATGTTATGTTATGATATAATATTTGTGGGCTAATTTGTGCTCCAATATTTATAAACAAACAAATTAGCAAAATATTAAATTAATTGATTGAATAGCACTCTCAGATGTAATATATGAATTTCCATTAGCGCAGCTGAGTTCATTTAGTCGGCCACACCCGACTGCCGAGAGCTTTTATTTTTATTTTTATTTTTATTTGTTACCCCTATGCTCTTTACTTTGTATATTCTGTGCTTTATAACAGCTGCAATTTGCAGCTGTCGCTCGGGGCAAGTGCGCAGCATGTGGAGGGTGGCGTCGCATTAATAGAAACCACTGCGGCATGAAGGATTTTTCTGGCTTGCACAGACACGTTGCTCGGCGGGTCTTGCGAGTGAGTTTGCCACTCAGACCAGACCCGCTTCTTCGCACAAATGATACAGCCCTCACCTGTCGGACAGAAATATTAAATGACAACGCTGCGATTTCAAGCGCAATGGAGGTCACTAAGCAGGTAATATAACGCGCGTTGTGTGAAATACAGCTTACTTCCCTTGTAGTTAACAGAAGTCTTTTAGGTCTATCTTAAAGATAGCTAATGCAATTAGCAGATTCTGTTTCATTTGCATCACTTCTTAACTGGGATCAAAGAGAATTTTTCAATTCAATTTTCCTCACTAATACTTGACACAAATTACAGCTCAACTCAAGCTTGAACTTATTAATATTTATTAGAAACAGAATACAAATATAGCTAATAATAATATGTGTATAACAGCGTATAATAGGTTACACTTTTTGCTTAGATTTTTAATTTGTTTGCAACAAATTCAATTATCATTGACTTGACATCTTGGCTTAATAAAGCTCCTTCTGCCTGCATTATTTGTTTGACATTTTTAAATATGCAATCAGCCAGTGGCTGTGGCAGCGGCAGCATGAATTCCAATTAAGACGCTTTCCGTGTTTCACACACCGTTTGAGCGAATTTAATTAAACAAGGAATCGAAATGCAATTATAGTGAATAAATAAGCCCAGGGTAACTGGGCAAACGAAGAGCAAAGGCTGGCTGGCGGGGGCGCAGCTTGGTTGCCCGCCCCTGGTGCTTTGGCTAATAGATAACGTTATGGTATCACTTGCCACAAACAAAGCCAACAGCGTAAATTTGTCCTTGTATCCTCCAACTGTTTCTCTGCATATGCCAAAAGTCACGGGGGCTTGCGTTTGTATTCGCGATTCGAGAGTTTGTGTTTCTCTCTCTCTTCCCCTCTCTGCATCTCTCTTTCTCTGCATTTGTGTGATGGCATGCTTGTGGTCATATCTTGTTTAAATTATCAGCTGCCAGAAGTGTATCAAATTTACGGCACCCACTGTGCATATGCTTGCCGTATAATGAACGTGACCCGGGGTGACCCAATAGAAGGACGGCGTGCGGCGAATGGAGCCCGCCAGGGCCAGTGACAAAGGCAAACATTGACCAATTAAATTGCATTCCGCAGGCGTGCGAATTATGGAAGCTCCGTTAAATGCATTGCAAATACATTTCCGTATATTACATTTTAAATCAATAAACGGAAGACAGACAAGAAGATGGCAAGCCAAAGAGCCAGCAGCTGGAACAATTTAATGAAAGTATCACAATGATTGGTTTCTGTTGGCAACTAAGCAGCAAAAGCAGTGGAAGAAACCGGAGAAGCGAAGCCGATGGCCAGCAAAAATGTCCAGCATAATGAATGGCATTGGCATAGGGACTGGGCTCCATCGCCATCGCCATCGCCATCGCCATCTCCCGAGCTGCATTAGTCGCCAGCATGGAAATGCTATATATAAGAGAGCCGGACAGGAGCCGGAGCCTTGGCTGACAGGCAGCTTAAATCCAGCCGAAAACGGAACAGCCGAGCAGTAGAGCAGCCGAGCAGCGGAACAGCAGCAACAGACGGCCCCAGCAAGATGCATTGTTTGGCGTAGAATTTAATTTTAGTTTAACTTTGTAATTTATCGATGCCGTATGTCGTCGTCGTCGCTGACTCCTCGCTTCCCCCTAGCTCCCCTCTAGCCAACCTACTTCAATTCCTCAAAAATAAAAAATAAAAAAAAATGGACACTAAAAGCAAGACAAAGCTCAAGACGTTCTTACTGTTTCAAGAACTGAATGGCTACGCGTTGACCAAGTGCTGGCTGCATCCTCGACTACCTTCATTAGTGTTTTGTTTGGCTTTGGCTAACCAGGGGGAGCGGTTGGCAAAACTGTCAGTTTTACTGCTTCTTTTGCTGTTGAAGGTGTATATGTTGAGTTAACAAAGTGCAGAAGTTGCCATCAGTTGTTACCAGCATGCCCTGTTACAATACAATACTCTACCCAAAGGTTATCATACATTTTATAATATACCATACCTTATATGGAAAAATTCATGCAAAGTTGGAAAAGTTAAAAAAAAGAAAAACTAGAAACTCTAATTTATTATTTTAAATTGCTTGCAGATGCTTACTTATTTTAGCTATTGTATATTGATTTCTTATAAATGCATATCAGTCTCTAGAATAAAATTAAAAGTAAATTCGAATGTTAAACAAAATTTCAGTATGCCATTCCGGTTAAGTTTTTATACTCCCAATGATATATACATTATTCAAATGATGTTTCATTTAGATTAGAACCACAAAACAATAGCGTCCAAGCACTTGCGAATTCGGATCTTTTGTGGCAGCTATTTCTCTAGCTTAAAGTTCTTTTGGCCATTGCATTTGTCTTCATCGACAGCCAAGTTGTTTGGCTCCTTCATTTTTCTTTTGGGCGAAAAACTTTTGACTCATTTTCTGGTTGCATTCGCATTCGCATTCGCATTTTCATTCCCCTTTCCTCCTTCCCCCTTCCTCTTTCCCGAGCTTGTGCGCATTCGTTTTCTAGTTTGCTGTCTGTCATTGGGTATCAGTAGCTAACTCGTTTGTCTTTCTGTGCACTTTACGTATACGTAATGACAATTAGAATTGACATACTGTGCTCCGCAAAGTTTACCCAGCTGTTCGGGCTTTGCCTTGGCTGCTGTTTCTGTTCCTGATGTTGTTATTGTTGATTGCATCTAATCCTAAAGATTTTATAGTTGCCGTTGCCGTTGCCGTTAGCGTTGCAGTTTGTGTGGAGGCTGCCCCAGCGAGCCCCACCGACTACTCCATTAGAGCTTAATGAACACGAATGAAGGTTGAACCTAATACATAGTTGGCCATTAAATACGCTTAAGCCAATTATTGCTGGTATTTGAGCATACTACTTTAGGTCCTTAACTACATTGAGTCAGATTATTGATAATACCCTAATTGTATTTTGCTTCATTTTTTTTTTTTTTTTTTTTTTCCAACTAGTTAGAAACGATTATGTTTTTAGTTGAAATATGTAGGTGCAGCTCTATGGGTCACAGTTGTGCGTCCTTCAGGGCTATTTCTTTGCCTCCCAGATATACTTGAGATAGCTCTTGATTTATTTATACGCACTAGAAGACAATTAATATGCTCGCATTACGAATATGCGCTCAATTAGGCATGATTAGTCAAGCACGTGCTGCCACGCCCCGTCCATCAGCGGAGGGCGACTGTCTGACTGGCTGAAGTGGGCGAATGTCTAGATGTCTGTCTGTCATGTACATGAAAATCCAATTTCGCTTGGGTTTCATTAGCAGCTTGGCCAATCCGCACATTGGTGGCACAGGCAATTTCGGTCTGCACTCATGCCCAGATGCGGGTACAAAACCGCAAAAAATAATTAAGCACTCGACGACATTGGCGCTTGAGAATGACAGCAACAAGCAACGGCAACATAAACTAAAGAAGCCAAAGGAAACGCTATTGAAATATTTGTTGGATTTCGCTTTTGGGCACCAGAGCCATTGCCTAAGTCAGTACGCAAAATTGAAAATCTCATGTCACAGCATCAGAAGCATCGACAACAAACATTTGCCTCATCCAGCGGCATGTGCGATATTCGACTTGTTATTGAGTTGACTATCTATCAGTCTACCAGTTTACCAGCCAGCCATCCTGCTAGCCAGCTAGTCAGTCAGCCAACCAGTCAGTCAGCCAGCCAGGCAGTCAGGGAGTGTTCGCTGTTCCATGCTTCGTTGACTGGTCTAAATCAAATGAAGTGAAATCGATGCGCCGCTGACTCTATTCATATGAGCAGCCGGCGGCCAGCAATCCACTGTGGGCGCTGGCGCGACGTTTAGGGTGGTGCTTGTGGTGGTACACGGTGGCATGCGGGCAGCTGTCAATGTGTCTATGGAAATGTGTGCCGTATATTTGAGTGGATTTACTAACTGATTTTGTTATACACTCAACTCGAACTGACTGGCGGTATTGCTGACTGTGATTTTGCTCAGTGCCCCATCCTCACACTCTCTAGCCACGGCTCTTGGCTGTTGACGTCTAAGTGCTGGTTGACGCCAGTGTTTCATGCTGACAATCAAATTTGTTGACGTGGCTGGATTATTACTTCATAAGCAGAAAATCAGCAGAGCTCTCGCATTGTCAATTATCAGCATTTCTTTGTCAACTACTTTGGCTTTGGCTTTGGCTTTGGCTGTGCAAATGGCTTCTGGTTCCGCCCACCCAATAGCAGTGCCTATCAGCCATTACATTCGATTTTCGCATGCGAATCTCATTTGGCCATGCTCGATCCCATTAGTACTCGCTAAGCGCATATTCGATGCCAAATACATTGGAAAATTGGCACTAAGAAAGACCGCAGTGCCGATTGTTCGCATTGCCACTGTGGCTTGACTCCTTACTGAACCACTCAATAGGATGTGCAGATGTAATTGAGCTCCACAGAGTCAATAAGATTCATGTGCGTGTCAAAGCGAATAATATGTGAGTCATGCAATGTGCATCAATGTCAAAGGATATCCAAAGCAGTAGATTTTGATCATTGCTAGTTTATGTACTTATATAGCTTCTGTTCTTATGTAGCGCGCAGCTGGAAGCATCTGCAATCCTATTATCAAACAATCCAATACAATCCAATATTAGTCACATTACGAAAGAAATACTTTTTATTTCGTCTTTTTATTCCATACAAAGGCATATATCCATTTCACATAGTTCAACAAGCAGCCAATTTCATGTTTCATTCTTGACGCAAAATATATATGCTTTTTTCAGAACACGCAAATTATGATTAATATTTCTATAAGTTTTAATAACCACCTTCCATCGAGTCAACAATTTCATTATGTACCATTCCATTGAGTCTCGTAGCATTCAGCTTTTGTCAGGCAGCTGCCATCGCTCTAATTTTTGCCACATTCACTAGAAGAGTTGGCCCACAGATTCAGATGCATTCGATGTTATGTTTTTTTCTGAACCAGCAAATTATGATCAATATTTCTGCAAGTTTTAATGAGCACCTTCCATCGAGTCCACAATTTTATTAAGCAACTTCCACCGAGTGTCATAGCAGTCAGCTTTTGTCAGGCAGCTGTCTTCACTCCACTTTAATTTATTAGAAAAGAGTTGGCCCACAGATTCAAAGGCATGCATTGCTTATGATTTTTTCTGAACAAGCAAAGAATGATCAATATTTCCACAAGTTTTAATAAGCACCTTCCATAGAGTCTCGTAGCAGTCAGCTTTTGTCAGGCAGTTTCATTTATTAGAAAATAGTTGGCCCACAGATTCAGAGGCATTCAATGGGCTATGTTTTTTTTCTGAACCAGCAAATTATGATCAATATTTCGGCAAGTTTTAATGAGCACCTTCCATCGAGTCCACAATTTTCCGCCGAGTGTCGTAGCAGTCAGCTTTTGTCAGGCAGATGCCTTCACTCTACTTTAATTTATTAGAAAAGAGTTGGCTCGCAGATTCACATGCATTCAATGGGCTATGCTTTTTTCTGATCAATATTTCCACAAGTTTTAATAAGCACCTTCCATATAGTCTCGTAGCAGTCAGCTTTTGTCAGGTAGTTTCATTTATTAGCAAATAGTTGGCCCACAGATTCAGAGGCATTCAATGGGCTATGTTTTTTTCTGAACCAGCAAATGATCAATATTTTCGCCAGTTTTAATGCGCACCTTTCATCGAGTCTACAATTTTGTTAAGCAACTTCCACCGAGTGTCGTAGCATTCAGCTTTTGTCAGGTAGCTGCCTTCACTCTACTTTAATTTATTAGAAAAGAGTTGACTCGCAGATTCACAGGCATTCAATGGGCTATGCTTTTTTCTGATCAATATTTCCACAAGTTTTAATAAGCACCTTCCACCGAGTCTCGTAGCAGTCAGCTTTTGTCAGGCAGTTTCATTTATTAGAAAATAGTTGGCCCACAGATTCAGAGGCATTCAATGGGCTATGTTTTTTTCTGAATCAGCAAATGATGATCAATATTTCCGCAAGTTTTAACGAGTCCACAAATTTGTTAAGCACCTTCCAGTGAGTCTCGTAGCAGTCAGCTTTTGTCAGGCAGCTGCCTCAATTCAAGTTTCAAGCAACTATGATCAAAATATCCACATATTTCACAGATGTCGATAAATAGTTATCGACACCGATTAATAGTTATCAAAACCGTAAATCAGTTATAAAAATCGACAAATAGTTATCGAAATTGATAAATAATTATCGAAATCGATAACGATACGTAAGCATATATAATATGTTTGGCTTTAATATATTAGACAAGTGATTCCAACAACAGGCGAATGCTTTTAGTATGGCATATATGCAAAATATTTTCAATGTCTTTATTAAGTTCTGAACACATTGAGTATAGGAATTTAGGGTATAATGGTTTTGTGAAAATATGTTTAGCAAGCAGCAGGAGGGGGGGTAGATCATGTAGAGTATCCATATTCCTGATAAGGACAACAGGCTGAGTTGGTGCAGCCAACTTGGCGAGTTGCTCTGTGAGACTTATTATTATTAAATACAAAATTGATATTCCTGTAAAAATTTACTTTAATTTACTGGACTTCAAAATAAAGGAATTCCGGGGTCAAGGATCCCTTTGCCATTTCGTCTTGACTGTATTACTAATTGTATACGTTAAATTGTATAGAGGCTATTCAATTATCGCCACATTAAAAAATACATACATATATTAAAATATAAATACAAAATAAAATCAAACCGGCGACGAAGCTGAAAAAATACCAAAATTAAGTTGTCTATCGCACATTTTTGATTTCAATATGAACAACGGATCCAAAACAGACAGAATCGCGACGGGGCGCCTCGTCAGCCATATCCGGCACCACTGAAAAAAAGCTGTTTAGCCATAAATGCGCAGAAAATATTCGGAAATAAGCATTCATTCATATTGAGTTTCACATGAGTACTGTGCCAAGCGTTACTAGCCATTGATGGTTGATCAACCAACGGGCTGCGCAGCTCTCGGCCGGAACTTAAAATGGATTTTGCGGCAATTCTCATTTGAATACGCAACGGGGAAACTATTTCGGGCGTAGCCGAAAATTAAATGCGCTCTTCAAAGGAGTGGCAAAACATTTTCATGCGTGAATACAATTTTGATTTCATAGTCTGATTAAATAATTTTATTAAGCAGTCAGCGAATTAAGGATGTAAATTAAATATTTTAAAGGTGCAAATATGTTGGATTTTATAAATATTCGAATTGAAGTGATGATACACATTTGTGGGGCATTAACTGGGAGCAAACCGGAGCCTGACCGTAATCGCATATGCCCGACCGCAAAGCAGCCTGGGGGCTGCTCCTCTTGGAGTATATGTGCATGTGTATGTGTGTGTGTGTGCATGGATATTGGATGGACATTGCTAACGGGCACTGTATGGCATAAAAAGCTTGTTCTATGCAGTCGTTTAGCTCAACCACAACATTATGTCGAATACCGGAATCTTCAATGTGCTCTGTTGTTGTTGTTGTTGCTGTTGCTGTTGCTGTTGCTGTTGCTGTTGGTCTATAATGGGTAGCTGGCGAGCGCATAGTTTGCTGATGTGCTCTGGTCGGTGGGCGGTTGGGGCAAAGGCACGCTCCATAGTGGGTGCTGTGGGTGTGGTCAACAGAAGTTTATGTTTGGGTCATGCTTGAAGGTTTACATTTTCATTTTCCCTAACTAAAATGCGATTGAAATATTCAGGTATTCATGTGCACAGCTCTCGTTGTAGCCGGCCTTGTTGTTGTGCAACTATTTGGTGAAAAGAATCTCTCAGCTGGGTCAAAACGAGCCATAAACAAATTTAATAAACGTATACAAATGCCTCGTTAATGAAATGCTACCGCAGTCCAGCTGGAAGAGTGTCAGGCTTAACTGAAACTATTTGGCCCAGGACCTTCTGATATTTGTATAATTAATTTGTGTGTCTCAAATATTTATAAATAAGAGAGATTTCTCTTTGAGCGAGAACTTAATTCAATTGCCTCTGCGCTTAAAAGCAAGTTTTTGTTACCAACTCGAAGAGTGACAGAGAGACAGAAAGTAAGAGAGAGAGAGAGAGAGAGAGAGACGCAGACACGAAGGAAATACAAACGCAGAGATGGAGACGGACTCGAATAGAGACAGAGACTGAGATGGAGATGAAGACAGAGAACGAGTTGGCGCTCGTTTGGGACAAGTCCATTAAGACGCTTCAATTATTAATTAGTCTTAAAAGCAATGGCAAAGGCTTTGCTGTTCCATTTTTTCTGTGTTTTTAATCGCAAACGAGCGTTTGCATTTAATTATAAGTCACACGGACCAGGCTCGAAATAACTTTCAAGTGTCGCATTGCTGACCCGCATAAGAAAAGGCCGCTGAGTCAATGTATACATAACCCCAACAATATATATAGAACATATATAAATAAATACATATATCTACCCAAGCCTATAACAGAAATAAATAATATTATGCCAGCTATATCGGCAGATGGGACGGACAGCAGACGGGGCGGCAGGCGGATATTGATTGTGAAAAATTCCTATGCTGGCCAATTGGCTTTTGCCACCTGACAGTTCAAAACTTTTGCCCAAACACACATGTACGAAATCATATTCACGCACAACAAACACAAATTTTTCACACACACACACACACACACACACACACACACACACACACACACACACACACACACACACACACACACACACACACACACACACACACACACACACACACACACACACACACACACACACACACACACACACACACACACACACAGACACCAACACACATACATATCTATATATATTTATGTGCACCCATGATTTCGCAGACGAAGTGAGCCTTCAACGGCACAATTTCGTAATTTTTATGGTAAAAGTTCTCTAATCAAATTTAATGAATTGTGAAAAAGGCAACAAATAAGTAGAGGACAACTTTGTTGCAAAGTTTGTCCGGGCTGATTTTTCTTATGAGTAGACGTCACCAGAACTGGCGAGTACGGCGGCCTTCTGCGTTCGCTCTCACCGACATCCTTAAAACGTCGAGGACATTGCTTCGATTTGCCAGTGCTGCTCCGCCTTGTAAATTGGCGGATGTGATTTTTGTGGGTTGGCATTATTAAATGCGGCATAAAATCCGTGGCCCACGTTGAAGTCTAACAAATGCGCACAGTTAGCAGGCTGCCAAAGAATTGTTGTGCTCCTTCTACACAGACCCACATACACACATACATACATACACATATATATGTATATACACTTCTTTATATTTCTATGTATGTATATAGATTTATATTTATATATATTAAATGCTCAACGCAGTGACTCTCTGGTTGCTCTTTTCTAGTCAGATTGTGTGGGCTGCTTTTGGCTTCATTGTTGTGCGCCATTTGATGGGAGAGCGAGCCATCATTGTTGCTCCTTCGAGCACTTTGCTAGGCAAACTTTCTCAATGTAACGGAAAACTGCGTTTAAGTAAATTTTTCATATGACATTCGCTAGCATCGAAGTATGTAAGCTGAATGTGTGCAGGGTGTAGAGCAGTTGACAGCACTCTGAAAATACCGACAGAGTATTATACAAAATGTTTACTGATTCGCTTGCTGTTCGGCTAACTGCATAAGCTATTAATAAAAATGCTCAGAGCTCTGGATTTTCGGAGCTAAATGCAGCATCAGCAGGCACCCTGTATTTGTTTGGGCTCGTTGTCGCCTGCACTCATAATAAGCAAGCCATAAATTCTTATATTTTATTAATGTGATTTGAACGCGTCGAGTTCTTGCCAGTTGCCATATGGGAGTATTAATCATACAGAGAGAAAAAAAGAAAGTATGGCACACATTTCAGCGTTCGTTGCAGCTACAAAATTTAGGCGATTTTTCATTATGTTTTCAGCGCTCTCCTTGTCTGAGCTTTTCCATTTGCCAGCCTCAGCGAGGGAAAATAATTTACGCATCGCCCAAAAATATTCGACAACATTCTTGCCCATTGTGCTGGAACTTGTGTAAGTATGTGTGAGTGTGTGTGTGTGTGTGTGCGTTAGCTTAGGGCATCATTATGATTACTCATACGCAGCGTTTGCAACAATCATGTGCCGCGTTATTAGCTGTGTCAGCACCACAAAAGTAATGACAACGAGAATATGCCACGAGTATTTTTATTATTTGTGTGTGTTTGTGTTTTGTCTCCCTATGAGACTGTCTGTCTTTGCGTGTGGGTATGTGTGGGTGTATTTGTCTACTCAAAAACAACCGAACGAGGGCTTGGAGTGAATGCTAGTTTTCAGCTCAGTCGCCTTCATGGTGACTGCTTTAAGCCGCCTCGCAGTTTCCATTCATCTGTTTGTTCGCTTTGCTTAACTGAAATGTCGAGATTTATGTCTTGACATTATCTTTTGTGCTAGCAGCTAAGAAAATATTTTATGAAATAATACACTGACTGCCTCACACACGCTCTCAACTCAGCAGCATTTCGGTGGTATTCAGTGGCTTCTGCTGACTCATCTCTTCGGCATTTGCAGCATAATTAGCTTGCTGAGTGCGTGAGCCAAGTCGAGTGTCGAGTGGGCTTTAGTTGGCTCTCAGAGCCAAACTACTCAACTACCCTCCGCTCTCGTCTTCATTTCATTTTCTCTGTGTGCATGTGGGTCTCGCTGGCTCCCTCGCTCTAAAAGCCCAACCTTGTCATCGTCCGACGGTGAGTGCTTGACGTACGTTCGGTTAAATTGGAGGCTTTGGCGGTGCGCGTATGGGAACGTTGCAGGTTTTCGAGCACGTTTGATGACGGCGTGCTTTTAGTTCATTGCGAGCTTAAAGCCAGCTTAATTATAGCTGAAAATGCTCAAAATGGTCATGTACTGCTGAACCATTCAGAATGGATCCAATTCAAAGCCACATCAAACATGTTGCCTGCGCAACAACCCCTTTTTGATTTTTATTTTTTTGCTGGATTTACTCTTTTAGGAAAGTATTTGCTTTTTTCCCCATTTCTTGCTAATTAAACGTCAGCTGACTGGCCAATTTTGGACAGGCAGCGCAGCTCAATTTTTATCGCAGTATAAATGTTGCGCTCATAACTTTTTTTGGTCTGTAAATTGAGTTCATTGCACTTGTCAGCCAGCCAGCCGGCGGCATGCAGCTGCGGCCAAGCGGCGTATGCGCAATATTTGCTGGTTGTGCAGCATTTCTTTGGCACTTGACTGGATTCGCTGTTGGCCGGATGGCCAACGCAGCTGGCTGAACTTTGACAGTGCTGTGCTGTAATTTATGACTTGTTTTACAGCACCCACACACACACACACACACACACGCACACTTAAACACACCCACAGACACACACATAGAGCAATCCAGCATCGATAGATGGCGCCACTCGCGAGCTAGCGAGTTGAAATATTTATGGAGTTTCTTTTGGTTACATTTTTGTGGATTCTCCTGTGATGTGGTTTTATCTAAGCACCACGCCCACGATCACGTCCCCCGCAGCAACGGTCGCAGACTCGCTTAGTCAACAGTTGACTCTGCTTTTGTTTATGACATGTCTCCTCATTCATTTTAATTAATTCCTGCTAGCAATTTGCGCCCATGGCAATGACGTCGCACTGCAAACAATGAAGAAGAAGAAAAAAAATCACAAAAAATAAAAAAATGTGCGAAGGGGAGGTCCAATGGAACGTCAAGTGGCTGGACTTGAGCTGAAGCTTCGCTATGAAGTCGAACATGGATACGAACACGGCCAGGACTATGGCCATTGGTGAGTGTTGGTCTTATGTAAAAATCACGGAGGCGTTTATGCTGGCCAACTATTTTTATTTTCATTTTTATGCTCACTCCCGACGCCTCCTTATAAGTTGCCTGCAGTTGGTTTGAGTTGTCGTCGTCGTGGCCAAGCAGTGGTCTGCCACGGGCTAGGGCATGGGCATGGGCATGGGTGCAGGGGAGGCTGGAATTATTGACGTAGTTTATGGAGCCATTTATGACGATTCAACAATTTTATTTCAACCGCACAGTGCACAGTGGAGCCGAAGCAGCCGCAACTTAAATTTACTGCTTGCAAAATCCGCTGCGCCGGTGTGGGCAAATAAAAACAAAGGACGGACCAGCCAATCTATGGGGAGAAACAATGCCAAAACAGCGGAAAATGTAGATAGGGAGGGCAGACACAGATAAAGCTTAGATGCGCACAGCGTATCGAGTTTCTATTATCTCTGGAAAACGTCGCGACGTCTAGGAGTCGAAAAGTTTTCACGCAATGGAATGGTGGAGGAACTTAAAAAAAGACACAAAAAAAAAAAACAACACAAGATATTCAACAACAATAAAATAAATATAAGCATACAAATACATAAAGCAAAAGCGCCCAGAGCAGCAGAAAGAAAATACGCAGCAGGAGTTGGAGTTGAGGCAACCACGCCATAGTCGGCGAGAGCAGCATCGCATAATGAAGAACGCGTCATTATCCTCAGGATACATAAGCAATACAAAAGGAGCAACAAAAAAGGATAGACTACCCACCTTTCGAGTTGGTGCTGCGAACGCCCAACTATTCTCAACTATAAGCCAAACAAACAGCTACAATAATGCCAACAATAGGAAGAGGAGGTGGTGGAGGGACAGCGACAGAAGCTGCACAGGCAAGCAAGCACGTGGAAAATATGTTTGCATTGTTTTTGCTTTCTATTATTTCACATTGCGTTTCAGTTGGCGTTTAATTACCAGGCAAAGGCAGTGCCACCAGCTGGCCCAGAGCCAACTATCAGCGAAAGTTCAGGTAAGCTGGAGCATTGAAAGAGCCTAAGACGATCGAGTAATAACGATAACATGTGCAAAGCCCAAATAAGATTCGATCCGAATGCCTAACAATTAAATAATCCATTCTATTTTAAACTATATATAGATAGTTTAATATATTTTTAAGTAGTATTCTATTTAAATCTCAAAAAATGCCCACATATTATAATATATATTATAATAATATTATTATACATTATAATATATACATATTAGCTTAAACATATTGGAATACACTGAGATTATATGCATTTCTTCAGAGTTTTGAATGGCATCAAGTAGCAATTAATGAAAAGGTATGTTGTATATATATTTTTTTGGCGATTTTTATTTTGAAATCCACATCTTACTGGCAAAAAAATAATGTAATAAATGTTTTCAACTGAATATTAAAGGTAGAGTACAGAAGGATTCAGATAAAGGCACATCCAAACTCTTTGATCTGCATCTGCATCAAAAGCTGGGTCGTTTACATTTCCCAGCTCCAGATTGAAGACTATTAAATATTTAATTTTGAAAACACATTTACAAAATGTTTCCTAAATTGCAAATTGTGAGAATATTTGTGTATGCACTACATACACACGTATGGGGCTTTCATTGTATCGGAATTATGGAAATTGTGCGAGGCGTTTCAAGCAATATTTGCCCATGCAGAGTATTTATTCTGCTTTAAATTTTAATTAAATTTCGATGGCTCGTGGCACAATGCATCATGCGACGTTTGGGCTGGTTTTTTGTGTTTCACAGCCCAATAGGGTATGCTCGTGGGTCGGCATCATGCAAGCACACATATCACATATTTATGATTGCAGTTTTTAGTTTCGTGAAACTGAAGTTTATTGAGCAGAAAAAACTATTTTCAGGTGGTAGTTCTGAAGTGCGTTGAATCAGTCGCTATAGGCAGGAGTTGCGGGGGCTGCGAGGGCAACAGCCACAAGTGTTCATTTGTGTTAAGCTTGCAAAATTGTTTTACTTATTATTTGGCTCTGTGCGCTGCACGTGGCGTATGAGTGATGTTTATATGAAAATTATGCAAAATGTATATTAAAAAAAGTATAAAAATAACAGCTTAAAACCGCGAATGCTCGCTCGTTTTGCTACCTCTTTCTGCTGTGTGCTGCAAAAAATGTGAGCCAAGAGCTTCTTATGGATTAAGCATGCCAGCAATTTTGGCCGCACTGCAACAAAGCAAAACCCTAAAAAATGAAAATAATAATAATAAAAGGAGGTGTATAAAAAACTACAACAACAACAGCCTTGAACATAGCAGTGAAAAAAAAATAATATTTAATAAATTTTAGTAGTCAACAAGGGCCGCGCAGACCTTGCACCATAGAAAATAATGCGGCCTTTATATACTGCTTAGGCAGCGACAAACAGGGTATATATGCACCGCTCAATTGTTGAATTACTCGGCTGAAATCGAAGGGAAAATATAAAATAATACAATATCTAATGTTAAATATATGCTGTGTAATCAAGGCTGCATTATGGGATATAAAAACGTGGCACAGGATATCTGGCTGTCGAGCGCATCCCATGGCAATTCTATACTATTTTCTACTCTTCTGGCTGGATTGAATGAAGCTGTTTGCGGCTCTGGCTCAGCCAGCAACACTCGAAATTTTAATGTTAGCTGCTGTTGCCAATGCAGCTGTAAAAAATCTGTTGCAAGCGACGCGGCCCACGGCCAAATTCGGGGCGTGGCGAGGCGTTTACGCTGGGCATGTCAATAAAATTGAAGTGCGTCGACTGTGAAATGTTGACGGCAATGGTGATGGTGATGGCGATGGGAATGGTGAATGGTGACGGTGATGGTGACGGTGACGGTGACTGGTGACTTGTGACTGGTGACAGTGACTGTGACGGCGACTGGTAACGGATGTTTGCACTTTACGCATGGCACATTTGGCTTTAATGCGGCATAATCACCAAACAATTTCATTCCTCACACTCGCAGCCGCAAACGTCATTGCCATTGTCTTTTGGCCGTTTTGCCAGTTTGCTGCTGGCTTTTGCCTGTTGGCTGTTGGCTTTTCTGCAAATGTCAACAGTTTTGCAGGCTGCACGCACAAACATGCCAAAACGCATTCGAAGAGCAATTCCCCCAACCACATTCACACTTGCTCACATGTGCGTTGGTGTGTGTGTTTGTTTCGGGTCACTTAAGTTTTATGTGGCGAAACGCGTTACCAAATTGCGTTCAAATTGCGCACACAGATAACAGTTTTTCATTACGGCACATAAAAGTGTTTGCCAGCCTTTGTTATTGTTGTTGTTGTTGTTGCTGTTGTTGTTGTCCTGGCAAATTGCTATGCCAACACGTGCTTCACTTTGCAGCTCATGTCAGCAGCGAGGCGAACGGACATCAGAGCAACAGGCGCTGCGTTGTCCAGCTTATGGCACTAAAACTTGCCCCGACACGCTGCGCTCCCTCCCCATACTCAGCTACAGCCCTGAAACGTCCTGCCTGAACATTACTGTACATTTCCATTCCACCGACTGCGCTCGATTCTCATTCGTCAGCATTGTCACATAAGTAGCTGCCGCTGCCGCTGCCGCTGCTGCTGCCGCTGCTGCTGTTGTGGCCCAGCACTTAACCAAGAAGTCGCCCCCTAATATCCGCCTATAGCCAGATATATGTAGGCTTATTTAAGCACTGGCGCCAGTTGTCATTATAGCCAGTTCGTCAGCGCCAGACAAGTTAATTTTTCAACTGCCTAAGCGGTCGGAAGTGACTGCCCGACTTCCGCTCTCCCGCCCAGCACTGATTTAAATATGTCGCATATGATATAAGAAAGGAGGCCACAATGACAATATTTTCGTATGCTAAGGCGAAGGGAGATTGATTGTCGCCCGAGACGAGAGTGTGCGTGTGTGTGTTTCCATGTGTGTGAATGTGTGTGTGCTTTGCGATTCGCGTGCGCAAACTTCTGGCTGGTCGGCTGGATTTCGATGGGTATAGCATGCTTTTAGGCGCTGACAATGAGCAACTTTTGTGCTTATCATGCGTGCAAGTTTCGCCGACGTTTTAATTGAAAAATACTTGGGGAAACTCTTGTCCTTGTTTTCCAAGTTGTCGTAGTCATAGTTGCCGTCGCCATTGCCGTCGCAGTCAAAGTCTGCTTCAAGTTCAAGTGGGTGTCGAATGGCAAACACTTCAGCTGGAGTTGGAGCTGGAGCTGAAGCTGCGAGCCAGGCGCCGAGCTGTTGCCGTTGGCGATGCCGCTTAAGTGCACTAAGGTGTGAAATGCATCCGCTTGCCACGGCAACAACTGTATGATAGCGTTGCCCATAGTAAATAAACCCAACTGGATTTTAATTGCTGGCTGAAGCAGCTTCACTGCTTCGACTGCCACGAGGACCTCATAGACACGAGGCCACGACTCCGGTAAAATTGTCCCACTAACCCAAAACAGAGAACCGGCTAACTTTAACTGACTCTCTTTTGCTCTCTCTCTCTCTCTCTCTCTCTCTCTCGGTCTCTCTCTCTTTCTCCCTTTCTGTCTCTGTCTCCACTTATCTTTATTTTCCTTGCTACGCTTCTTAGATTTGCTCTTGTGCAGCGGCTTTTGCTGCCTTTGGTATTTTTAATTTTACAAGGATTATGGCAAGCTTTTAATTTACAAGACTTAAACACTGCACTGCCGTAAGTGAGTGCATTGTATGTGTGTGTGTGTGTGTGTACCTGTGTGTGTGTCTGCCTGTCTTTCTGTCTGTGTGTGTGTGTGTGTGACTGAGTGTTTAGTTAACGTGTGCTCAGGTTTGACTCCACTCTGGCCGTGGGCACGCATCACGTCCAGCTCATGGCTGGCTGCACGTTTCACTCTTTCTTATTACGCGCTCGTAAAAAGAAACTGCCGTTTGGAGCGCTGGCTGCAAGAAATATTTCCATTAGTTAAGCATTGCATTATATACATATACACATACATATGTATATACATCCGTGTGTCTCTGTATATAAATGCTCTGTTTGTCACTGTAATAAAGTTGGCAACATGGGCGTTCCTCGATGTTAATCTTTTGGCCAAGCGCTAACATTTTGACACGCACGTGTCGACAAAAAGTGCCGCATAAATTTTTAAGTGATTAAAAAAGTGCCCAGTACACACACACACACATACGCACACATAAAGCATGGGTGGCAGCATCAGAGAGAGTGAGAGAGAGAGAGAGAGAGAGAGAGACAATAAGCGAAAGCATTTAAATGCGCGCAACGTGCAAAATATAAATTGTTGTCGAGCTGAGAGGGCCGAAACCAATTGAAAGTCAAATGCCAGCAACTAGCCGCTTATCAGCAGTTGAAACATTTGGCATTGGCACACAGCATCCACGTTCCACACTCTACAGTCGGCAGTCGTTGGGCTCTATTTTCACTCTCCACTTGGCTTCGTGTCGTCTCGTTGCGTTCTACACGATGCTCGTTCGTCGGCTCGTGGACTTTGGCGCTTTCGTCGGTTCGTCGTTTGAGCGCTCGTTCGCCTGCAATCAGTTTGAAAATGTCTTTCGTGCGGTTCGGTTGACTAGTGTTAGGGTACTCCCATTCGCGCTCCTAACGAGTTCGTTCCACTGGGAACAGTCAGTCAACAAAAGTAAACAACAACAATTGAATATGCGTACATTAAATAACAATCCAACATTCGTCCATTGTCCATTGATTCAATAGTCAGCCATAGCTTCAGAGACTCCACGGAGAATCTCTCAAGTAATTGAAGGTGCTTCGCTGTTTGCCGGTTTTGATGGACTCGCCGCTCGTGTTCCCTGGCAATTTGCATTGATGAACTCTGGCACGATGCGCGGCGTGCATGATAAGAACCCAAGCGTAATAATCATCGATATTCAAAGCCCTTAAAGCAAAGCACCAACAACAGCTGGCAATAGATCCCATCGCCAGGACCAGACCAGACCAGACCAGTTTGCTAACCTTTGATCTCTGCGTGTGCGTCTGCCTCCGTCTCTACCCCAATCTCGGTGCGTTGGTGTCTCTGTGTGTTTATGTGTAAAAGTGTGAAAAAGCGCAAAATAAATATTAAAAGCAAAACGTGCATGGATTAGAAATCATAACCAGCCAGCAGTCGCAGCAGCCGCAGCAGCAGCATCAGCAGCTCAAATAATAACAATAAGAACAACAACCACAACAACAAGGAGCTCAGCCCGTCGCGTTAGCTTATTGAAACAGCTAGGAAAACAGGTTAGTGTTTGTGAGTTTGGTTCAATGCGCCTTGGCCGCGTTTTATATTTCCTTTCAGTTCAGTTCAGCTCGGATACAGTTCGTCTCACTCTACCCCGCCCGTTTCGCCTGTCAGACTCCTTTTGTGCATTAGACGAACACGCAGTGATGCATAATTTATGCAAACTCTCCGCTTTCATCTCGCTGCTGTTCTATCCTATTATTCAGTTGGTCTTCGAATTTTGGTTAAGTGCCGCATAGTTTGGCGCACCTGAACTGAACTAAACCGACATTTAATGCCCACACATGCAGCAGTTGACACCGCACTGGCCGCACGCATATCTCCCCTTGGCCTAATCAACGTGATTTATGGCAATCGAAGGCGGCCACACTGCTGGGTGTTGGGTGTTGGGTGTTGGGCGCTCTATGCGCTTGGTTACCTGCTATTTACATACCCATGCCGGCTCACAAATTCCGTCCAGCTGGAAACTAAATAATTATATGGCAGAGTCCCGGCGCCAATTCCTGCCCGTCGCATCACTTCCAAGTTCCCAATTGCTCTGTGTCGCCTAGACAAGCATCTGGACTGCGGTGAGAGGGGAGGGTTGGGGGAGGTAACTGGGCTTAACGAACATTTATGCTTGTGCAGTTGTTTATGCTAAGCTCGAGTTATGTTAGGGAGCTAGAGAGGCACATTTGCCAGCCGCACTCATACGCCATGTGGTGCTTGCGCAGGAATAGTACCGGCACCACCAGCAGCAGCAGCAGCATCAGCAGCAGAAGCAGCCGCAGCCGCATCCTCATCAAGAATGAATTAAAAGTTATTTTAAATTCGTGACAGTCGCCTAATTTTGCATGTCGCCTGCCTCTGCTATGCCCAAGGGCTCTGTGTCACGACAGTCGCATGGCAGTCAGCAGCTGACACCTGCCAGACTCCTGCTAGTTACATTTGAAACTGTATCACTCACACAAGCACACACACACTCAGAGAGAGCGTGAGAGACTCTGTCAAAAGTCAGTAGGAGTGAATTAAATTTCAAATATTTCTTAATTTACTTTTTTGGTTTTGCGTTGACAGTTCAAATTGCTATAACAAATTTTCTAACGCTACGCATGCCACTCATTCATTTCACTTTGCAATTCCACGCGCGCACACACTTTCTCACTGGGGGCGCACATGCATAAGTGAAATATTATGTACAACTGTCGAGTTTGTTTTCTGATGCTTTTTTTTCGCGTTTTCTTTCGTTTTTTTTTTTCCCCCATTTTTTTCATTTTTTCTTTTTTCTTGGTGAAAATAAATGAAGCCATTCGAGCGCAATCAGAATTTCGCATTAAAGCGTGCCACACACGCATTGGCATTGCGAATTGATGACAGCACAGCGCACAGCCATATAGGATAAACAGGGCAGGAGAGTGTGAATGGAGTGATGTTGTTATTGTTGTTGTTGGTGTTGTCGTTGTGCCAGGCAGCGGCACTGGCACGCAGTGTAGCCTTCGAATGGCAGGCTGATTGCCACAATCGAAACAAAACCAAATCCCAGCGATTGATTTTGCAATTGTGTATACGGTTAAGTTGTGCATAGGCCGTAATAAATCATGAGAATCGCACCTGTCCAAAAGTCAAAGCAATGAATATTCAAAAGATTTTTAATTTAAACCAATTTTATCTGCTGATCCCACTGTGCGAATTAATATAGTAGCTGCAGTTAAGTTATATATTGGCCAGCATGCTAATTTATGGTTATCAAATGGGGAGTACAAATACATACAATATTTTATTTTTTTTTGTCAACATTTTTTATTTTAGCAATCGTTTTTCCGCTCATTTACATAGTGAAATATGAAAAGAGAAAACTTTTTGCTGGTTCTATATACCTTCATTTTCGTGGTTTGAGAATTTCGTAGAAAGGCGCTTTTTGCTGCGTTGCCACATAGCGTGAAGTACAGCTGGCGGTAATGCTGTAAATTAAGTTGCTTTTAGCTGCCATTGCATACTCTTCGGCCGAGATGCAAATCCTGTAGTCTGACGCACTTGAGAACTTTGTTAAACGAGCCGAAACAAGTGGCTGCCATCAATTTGTATCTGTTTCTGCGTATCTGTAGCTGTAGCGAGAGTAGCTGCCCCCCGCCCACTTGTCAATTTGGCTGTAGAGTCTAAGAGCCGTTTACAATTTGCAGTTAAGTTGAAATGCAAACACAATTACTTCGCGAAAAGTAAATAAATGGTAGTAGCACTTGAGCTGCCTTTCCGGCACTCGTTCGACAGCTGTTTGAAATTGAAATTAAATGTAGTGCAACTCAATAATAAGTTGGTGCAGCTTCTGCGAGTTGCCCTCCGGAAACGGATGTGTGACAACCATTTTTATTATGTATTTTCATTTGTATTATTTTTCAAAGGGCGGGGTTATGATTCTCTTTTATTTTATTTTCTATTATCTGTTGGTCTTTGGCAGAACACTTTGGCGCTGCCACAAAAAATGCTTCAACAAAATGAAATTAGTGTCAAAACGTTGCAACTTCAACTGGTTCCATCCCGCCCACACTGTCCACTCCCTGCCCACTCCGTGCCCAGCCTGTCAAATACACGGGCCATTCGCACGGCAAGGGCCACGCCAGTGGAGCCGCTCTTGAATTTGGGCGACAGACAGAAGCCGTGAATGACGACGCTGACAGCGAGTGATGGCCAAGCATCTAGGCAGAACTGGGGCCCGCAAAGTGGGCGTAATCGTCCTGCTCGTTACCCAGACAGCCGCCGGCATTTCAGCAGCAAAATTGTCCTTCCTTGATGCAGTTCGTGTTCTTCGTTGTTGTTGCTGTTGTTGTCTCTCTGTTGCCATGGCATTTTTAGTTGATTAGGGCTCAAATGCGAAAAAACAACTCAAGGGATGAGCTCGCTAGTCACCTGCAAGTCGCTTCGATTTAGTTGGAGGGGATAGTGATAAAGCAATCTTCTTATCATATATATCATTCGTTGCTCTCAAGATACCCATTTCAATGGCGTCGCCAATGGGTGCTTGAGCCTGGCACGAGTCTCCTAAGCAGCGCTCTCAGCCCTTGTTACAGTCAGTCAAGTACAGGGTATTCAACGCGATGTCGCAGCTCTGAATGAATTTGATGAAGTGCTTGCAAAAACGGCAGCAACAGCAGCTAGATGCGCGGGTGGTGGGCAGCGGGTGGTGGGTGGTGGTTGGCGGTTGGCGGGTGACAACAAAAAATAAAATTTATTCATTGGCTAAGGTGAGGGCCGTTGTTTTTGCCTTTCGCTCTTTGCAACTTGTTTACCGTTGGATTCCTTTTATTTTATGGGCGCCCTCTTTTTGCTTCTGCCTGCACTCGGCGCTTTCGCCTACAAATTGAATGGGTTTTGGACGCAAGTGCATTGGCCTGCCACAAAAGCAAGAAAAACAGCTACAATGGCCTGGATGAACTAGATTGTAAATGAAGTGCAGCCCGCCCGACCGGCTTCCCAGTTCGACTGGAGGCGAAATGTAGAACGTGGTCGGGCTTTGATTAACTTCAATCAACGCTGGGATATCTATTCAGAATTAAAATTTATTGCCAATTTGCGGCAAATTCGATTAAGCTTAAGTTCGCGAGCACAAAAGCAAAGCAAAGCAAAGTAAAGCAAAGCAGAGCAATGTGGAGCAGGGCATAGAGAGAATTGAGGCGTAGCCAAGCAGGAAAAACACTCAGCCGGACATGAAAGTGAGCCTGGGAATTTAAATTCCAATAGATAAAGACAGAAAGACGGCCCGACCCGACAGCCCAAACAGGGCTGAGGCTGAAGCGGAGGCCGAGACAGAGGCCGAGAGGCTGTTGCCTCAGACTGCAAGTTGAAAAGCTGTTGAAGTTTATTGGAAAAATATTCAAATCACGTGGGTGGTCTCAGCTCAGTCAGCAGCCGAGTGATAAAAACGGCAAAGAAATTACTTATAGATTGAATGAAATTGTCTATACCCGGCCAGGTTCCAGCGCCGCTTCCCCAAGTGCCCGAATTGCTTTGCTATATTTTTGATCAATTCAAATGCTAAGGCTAAGACAACGAAGTCTCTAATGGCTGCGCTTAAGCTCTGGCTTTAGAGTGCAGACCCTCGGAGCACTCGAACGAATGTATTTTTAGTTAAGCTAAGTAATTAAAATCAGAGTCAGTCTGCCCCGTCATGCGAATGGCCAAATGATGAGCTGAGCACCAGCAGTCTCGGCCAGTCGCAGAAACTTATCTAATAAGTGTCAGTCGGGCCGTGACAACGGGCCCAAACAGCAACAAGGCCCCAGCTGACAATATGGCCAATACACTCGTTGCCCATATTAAAGCGTTGCGGCTGACCTGCAAACTTGTGTGTTTCAAAAAAGTTTCACTTTCGTCCCGGTCGATGGATGGGGCTGAGCTTCTATCACATGCAGGGCGTTGAAAAATCAATGGCTATAAATCGGTTGACGCCTGTTTTGGCTTGTTTATAGCCGAGCGATTTATGCGTCGCATATTTATTTATGTACAACGATTTGTTGGTTGCTTAAAGGCCACGTTAATGTGCAGACACCAAAAGGGCCGACTTCTCCTGCTCCTGCTTCCCGCAGCAGCAGTCGTAAATTAGCAGCAGCAGCAGCAGCAGCTCAGCAACAAATGTAAATAGTTCAATAACAAAGGCAATACCAATTCCTATACCAATACCAATACCAATAACACTAACAAGCAGCGCGAGCCACGACCTGAACTCTGGACCAGGCTCAAGCGCTGTCTGGACCCAGCAATAACAAGCTGACATGTTTTATTTATGGAGCAACGTAGACGACAAGCGACAAGCGACAAGCAACTAACGACAGACGACATCGAGAGTAGCTGTTAAAATTGTTTTAATTTTCTGCGCGTACAACAAGAAAATGTACACGCAGCTGTCACAGTCACAAGGTCAAGTGCTAGAAAGCCACAGAAGTGATGGCAGATTAGCCGTTTTATAGCCAAATCTTTGTGTGATGGGCATGGAGAGTCTAGTATGTTTTGTAACTAATATTATTGAATAACATTTTACACAAAGAAATACGTAAAGCAGTCTAGCAGCTCTTTTACTTCTATGTCACATATATTATTTAATTTGAAACAGTTTTGCAACACTTATTGATGGACGGGAAATGAGTTTTCTCTTTGTATGGCATACATGGAAGCCTAGCAACACAAACTGTGCTTTAATTACGATTCTTCCTTACATGAATGTCAACATTGTACATACAATTATTTTAATAAAAGTTGACTTGCAGAAAGTATTACGTGTGCGTATGATGAACACTTAATTAATCATGACCGATTTGACTAACGTCATAATTCATTGGCAATATTATTATTTAATCATACAATGGTAATTGTTCTTGATGAAAGTGCTTGCTTATCAACTTATCATATTTACTATAGCTTATAAAGTTTACAGCTTAAAGTTGTAAATTTATTTCTAGCTATTTTTGAATCTTTTCCATTTGACAGCTCTGCTCAAGGCGGTCCCAAATGGCCAAATAGCTAACTTAAATACACAAACAGGACTGCAAATGAGTGTCGTTGCTCTTGTTGTCTTGTTATCGATGTCGCCTTTGGCCGCTGGCTGTCTAGCTGCTAAGTAATGCTCATGTTGATGTTAGTGTTATTGTTGTAGCTGTTATTGTTGCTGCTGTTGTTGCTGTTGTTACTGCTGCTCTTGCTGCTGCTGGTTAAGTGACCAGCGGGCAAAACGCTGTTCGACCCGTTGTAATAATTCAATTGCGCCGAGCGCAGCGCCGGGGCTAGACCCAAGATTGATGGCGTGCATTGAGAGTTGCTTTTGGCGACATTTGTGTGACGTGTTGCCAGCTTCTACTTGAATTATGTATATGTGAGAGTGTGCCAGTTAGTGCGCGAGTGTGTGAGTGCGCGAGTGTGGGTGTGTGAGTGTGTGAGTGCTTGAGTGTGCGTGTGCTTGCCTGTGCGTTGAGGCGCAAATGTTCAAGCTGCAAACTTTGTCAACTTTGCGTAACAAAAAAGAAAAGAAGCGGACAAAACAAACAAAATGAAAAGGAAAAGGAAAGAAAGCATCGGCAAAGGCACGTAAAGCACAGCGGCCAAGTCAGCACTGGATTTAACTTGGCTTTGAGAGCGGCACAGTCATTGCCTTCGAATCATACTTACTTATACACACTGTCAGCCAGCTAGCCTATCCTATCGTGGTGAAGCCTAGCCTGGCCTAGCTAAGCATTTATACGCATTAAAGCGACAGCCAACTTTTTGACCAACTTTGCCTCTTCTTTGGCTAAAGTTATCAAAAATTCCACTTGCGCCGTGAATCAAGTGCCATTTACTGATTGCACGACGGCGACAGGCCCTGACTCATAGTCATAGTCCGTGTTTGGGTGGTTGGGTGGGTGGGTGGCAGTAGCAGTCTGTGAACAGAAAGCACCTCTTAATCCGCTTCACATTTTATCAGCTCTCTGACACCAGCACTTCAATGTGTTAGTGAGCGTGTGTGTGTGCCTATATCTGTTGTGATCACGCGCATTCATAAGTTTGCCTAAGCCTGGCCCGAAGCGCTTTTAAGCGTTCTTAGCACACCAAAACTTCCCGCTTCGACTGTGTGTGTCCCGGCCCATTGCTAAATCGACGTCTAATGCCACAACTAAGCCCTTAACTACAACATTGACAACTGGCGCACGTTGACAGTTTGTCTAGCTGCCCAAACATAATGAATTAATCGACGACTCGCAGCACATTTACATTTGCCACACGGCCTCCGATTGGCATTAAACTATTCGAGCAGACGCACAGGTTGACTAAGTTGCAGCAGCAAATTGCAAAGAGTATTTAAGAGCTTTGCAACATTGTATTTGACTCTAGGTACGGGCTTTTCTTTTGTATTCTATATAAGACTGAAAAATAACATTCAACATTTTTTATATTTGAATTCCGAAGAATTTTTCTCAACATTGTCTGTTTATTTTTAGTAGAAAAAGAACTACATTTTTGTTGTTTTCCTTCCCTACAAATCTGAATATGACAAAAGTTTACCTTAACTAACATTTTTCTGAAAAAGTAAACTGAAATTATTTTGAAAAACAGGAAATATTTAAGAGCCTTGCAACATTGTGTTAAATTTTAAGCACGATGTGATTTTATTTTTTCGTATTTAACATATTTAGATTGAAATACATATGAGTTTGATATTTGTTTACCAATAAATTTTTATTTACACTTTCTATTTTATATTTTTTTTCTACTAGCAAAAGTTGTTCAGCTCGTGTAATTATTTTTGTACTTTCCCAAAAAATAACACAAGAGTTTACCTTAAACTAGCATTATTCTCTTTTCGTTTGGTTATTAAATATTTGATAAAGTATTTTGTATATTTGCCACATATTTTGCTTCAGTTTGGCAAACAGTTTGGCAAACAGTTGTGTAACGACATTGAGTGGTTCGTTTTTGATTTTCGACTCGCACATATTCATTGCTCAATTGCTATTAATAAAGCCTTGTGCACATAACAAGCCACAAGCAGCAGCAGTTTAAATGCCTCTTCAAGGGGACGGTCATCAGAGCTTGTGAGCACAGCGATATTTGGCTTGAATTCCGGAATCAAAAATCAAGTCATTCCTTTAAGCAATGCCAGCAGATGAGGCGGGGCGACCGGGTGAAGTTTGCAGCAGAGCATTTCCTCAATTTATTGGTGAAATACGTTCCGTGCCAAGTTTGGCTGCTTTGCTGCTTGCTGCTCCGTTGTTGACTAGTTTTGTGTGGCATGGGGCAGCATATTATGTAAATGTGGCAAGTTTATGGGCCTGGACGTGCGCTGCGTGTGCAAGGCATGTGATTTTTAAATGAACTTTGACCACTGCCATACATACATGTGGGCCTATACAAAGACTACTCGTCATACGATGTGCCGGGTCGATCGACCTATGCGAAAGACAACAAAAATATTGCATAAATTTTGTGCTTGGCTTGCGTCCGGGCACAAAGCTAACTAAGTGACAGTGAAAGACATGAAGGCAACTCAAATAAGCAGAAAATAGACAGCAGAGCCCAGACTGGGCCGGGGCAGGGCAACGTAAGGCGAGGCAACGATTCAACAGAACTGAAAAACAACAGCACAAGTTGAGTTACCAATTGCAATTTTTACATACAATTCTTGCTCCGGCCCCCAGTGCGAGCTTTGAGCATTGTGCACATTTGACTGCCTTCCAATCCACTGACAGATAAATCAATCAATGTTTTTCCTTACACACTCGCATGACAGTCTTTTGCAGCAAGTCGCTCACTCACAACAATCGTACATGCAATATCCAAATGCTATGCGCTGTCAAAGATTTCCAATTAAAATGCTCAATTTTCCTGCATTTGCTATCTCTCATGCAGAGCGAAAATTGCTAAATTAGCTTAAGGCTTAGTGAGTGTGTGCTAATTTATGCCAGTGTATCTATGTGCGTGTGTGTGTAATGCCATTGCCTTCAACTTTTGCATAATCGAAAAACTTTTACACTCATACAATGAAGCGCCAATGGGGCAATGATTTTCAACAAAAAGCCGCAAATTTTATGTGGCCATAACGATATCCGGCTCTAAGCTATCCCTCTTTTTTGGCTTGCCACTATGAACTAATACCCTCCGGTAGCTCAAAAGTAAAATTCACTGCTTTGACGTGCAGCTTTGGAGGCATAATTAATCATTTTGTGGTGGGCTTTTTGTGGGTGGGGTAAGTAAAAAAAGTTTGGAACTAAAAAATTGGCATCAGCATCAATTTTAATTTACTTGATCGGGTTACGATAGACTGCTGTATAAAGGGCTGGCTGCTGGGACTCCTAATTATACAATTAGCTAGGTTTTTGCCGGGAGCCGGGAGAATTGGCAAATTCTGCGCCTGATTGTTCATAATCAAGTATACGACGCATGGGTTACGCTGCAGAGAAACTTTGGGAAATCGCATGATTTGCGTTTTTCGGTTTTAGTTAACAATTTGTCTTGAACTGTAGCTGGAATTGCGTATTTTAAACAATTTGTACTCGTATCAATATTTACCGAATGTGTTTTGAATATGAAATGAGGTCGAATTTATACGTATCAAATGGAGACAGCGAGCAACTCTCAATCCCCACGACGCGTCGTGTAAATTCATTAAAAATGTGCTGCCACAGGAAGCGAAACATGGCGCACAAAACACAAATCCGCAACGCAAATAAAAATGTTTGCGGCCTGAAAGTGAAACAGAAAACTTGTGTGATAAAAGTCCCCAACGTCGAATGCCGAATGACGATTGCCGATTGCCGATTGCCGAAGAGCATGCTAAACGAACTATTTGAACGTCTATAAATAAACACCATTGGAGGAACGCTTTCTGGGACTACACACACACACATAAATCGAATCTTATTTATTTTGCTTTGGCAATATTTCCAGCCCAAGTGTTGCTCTGCGAAGATAAAATACATTGAAGGACTTAACCCGTCTGTTGACCCAACATTGCGCAGTTGCCCCTTGGCGCATCATTTGTGGTTGCCTCAAAAAGCCCATGAGATACTCTTTCTATACAGTCGATTTATGTAGAAAATATTTTAAATTAAAAGAAATTGCAGAAAAATAAAATAATATATGCTATATGACATTCTTTTATTCTGTACTGAAAGAAATATTCATATTGTTATTAGTTGGTGTAATTTACATTTTCGGAATTAAATATTATATTTCCTAGCAAATTGTTGCAGGGCATTCAAAGTGCGAAATGCTGAAATACTCGCTTTCTTGTTGCTTTATTTATGTGTAAACATTTTGCCAAAAATTCGGGTCAACATTATGGGCAGCGATGTTTCTAAATATGCTTAGGAATGAGGTTTGCAATCCGGGGTCACAGTGCGTGCTGTCTCTAGATGCTATTTGAAGTCAGCTGCTTCTTCTGCTGCCGTTGCTGCTGCTGCTGCTGCTGTTGGTTGCTTTTGTGTCTGCCACCTAACTCTGGCATATCGTTTCGCTCAGAAAATTGCAAACAAACACACACGAGTTGCGAGAGAGCGCAGCGAATGAATAAATAAATAAGCCAGAGGCCCCGCCTCTCCTGTCGCTGTCCCGGTTCATGGAAATGTTCATGGGGTGCACTCGAAATATAGTCTGTGACTGACTCTGCCGGCATTTTAGGACAGCCAGTACGGCAAATGAAATGCCGCGCAAGAATTTATAGAAATTTATTTGTGCGCCCCACTGGCTACAAAGTAAACAAATCTAGGAACGTGCCCGTAGCCTGGTCATAGAAGGAGGAGACCAGGCGCCAGGCCAGGCGCTGGCAGAGGCAAACACGCCAACGCACACACACACACACACACACACAGGACCTTACCGATTTTGGTAAGTATGTGTGTGTTGGCATTTCTGTTGCGTATCACATGGGACACGCACGCACATTCGCCGGAGCATGAAAGCGAGCCTGAAATTAAATTTTCGTAAATTTGATTTGAAACGCGTGCGTGGAAATTCATTTAACGCACTATTGCTGCAGGTGATTGCAACAATTGAAACTGCTTTTTACATTTAATTGCCTGTTTATGCGTCAATCAGGTTAGCCACAAGCCTTGCAGACCAAAAATACAGGCATGCGGTCTCATAATTGCTCCCCAGCCTCGCCTAAGGGTTTTCAGATTTCGTGCACGTTGTGTCACGTTCTTGAAAATATGAAACGTCTACTGATTTTTAATGAAGCCAAACTTTCTGTCCAAAGGTACAAAGTCAGAAAACTAGCGCAGCTCAGCCCAAGACAAAAACACACGCACAATATCCCCCACTAGCTGAGCAGGACCTGAGCTGGGAATAATGGGGCGAACGAACAAGGCAGAAGAATGAAAAAACTTCACAGCTCTCTCTCTCTGTCTCTCTCTCTCTCACTCTCTGATTAATACATACGTGCACTAAACGGGTCCGGTGCTCGGACCTGACTGCTGTCACCTCTAAAGTCCGGCGAGAGTGTTACGGTCATGTACGCAATAATTAAAAGTATCGAAACTTCGGAGTGTGTGTGTCCGGGTGTGTGCATGTGTGCATGTGTGTGACTGTGTTTGTTTGAGAATGTGAGCACTTGTCGCTTGGGCGCGCGGCTAGCCGCTCTATGTGGCTGATTGCAAATACACAAGGATAGAGGGGGATGCGGTGTAGATGGTTGGCGCAAAGATATGCCACGTTACGTATACGACATGTGGCCGTTGGTCTCACTGCTGTGTGCGGTACGTGAGCTTTAACAATCGTACGGGATTCTTTCCTTCGTCCACTGAATGTAGATGAGTGTGAGAGTGTGTGTGAGTATGTGTGTGTGTGCTCCACTTGCCTGGCCAGTCAATTTAGGAGCATGGCATAGATTGCCCACACACGAAACAAAGCAAATGACAAATAAACAAACAAACAAACGAACGAACAAACGAATGAAACGAAACGTAGCGATTGCCATTTTCCCAGTCCAAGCTGCTGCTGCTGCTCCTCCTGCTCCTGCCACTACTCCTGCTGCCGCTCCAACTGCTGCTGCTTTTGCAGCACACGAAACGTGTGTATAAATAAAAACTTTGCAGCAGACTCCCGTGGCTGGGCGCCGAGGTGGGTCGGGAGCTGAACCTAGATATCGAGATGGTCCCTCAGCTCTCCAGTCCACTCGCCCAGTAGCCCAGTAGCCCAGTGGCCCATCAAGCGTGCGCTGCCCTTGCTAATACAAAAAGCACACTTAAGTTATTGTTACTGTTATTTAGTTAGTTTACGCCACTTTGTATTATGTGTGCGTGTGTGTGTGGGTGGATGTGTGTGATCTTTGTCTGCGACCGTATTTGCTTTTTATTGTTTGGCATTTCTTGCAATACCCGCGCCGCTACCACAACAAAAAACCAAACATACAATCCGAAGCCCTGGCAGGGGCAACAACTCCACATTGATTTGATTGATTCGCGCTGCGTCAGCTGGCTGCCTCTGTGTGTGCGTGTGTTTGCGTGTGTGTGCGTGCGTTTGGCAGTAAGGGAAAAACAAAACGAAAAGGGAAACTGAATAAAATCGGCGGGCAACAAAGTAAACAAAAATATGCCCACCTCCAAATTGCCTGAAATTGAAAAATTCTAAAATACAGGCATAAGGGTGCGCGTGCTATATCTACATTCACAATGGCTGAATCCTGGAAGTATTCAATCTAATCGATTGCAATGGACATACTCGAAGTTTCCAGTAGACACAAGAGCAATAAAAGAGCCTCGTGAAGGACGAAGCATGAAGAAATCTCTGTTTTGTGGCGGGTGCATTGGGTACTCCAAGCATATCTCTGCAAAAACTTTAACAATAGAACGAATTTTAAACAAATTAATGGAACACAAATTTTTGTTGTTATGCTCAAATTTAGTGAGACTAGAAATAAAACCACACATAATAATAAACAAATTCAGCTTATCATTGTTATACAGAAAAATGCTACAAAATATATACAAGGTGTATAATAAAATAGTTTCTAAATGTAAAACAAAACTAAATTCAAATTTAATCCTTTGCGAGCTGTAAAAGCAACTCAAATATAAATATTTTATTTGCCTATCAAGAGTGTAAAGAGTTTTACTTTTGTTGAGGGGACTAACCTGCGCACTCTCCAAAATATATACTCCAGCAGATACAGGGATATCGCATAGGCTCAGCTGTACTTAAATTTTGTTTTGCTTTTATTTTAAGCGCTGCTAACAGCAACATGAAAATGTACTTTGCCCGAATCTGTATATTACGCTTGATTTTTTATTTATGCATCAATCGGGCGAGCCTAATACGTCACATGGGTGTGCGTAAGCTGCAAAACGAACGATGCGCCTGTGTGTGTGGCGTGGGTGTGTAGGTGTCTGGGTGTGTGTGCGAGCTTGAGGGATTTTGTGAGCGAAAATTTGCTGCCTAAGCTGAATGCCATAACCAAATCATGCGCTTTCACACCATTCAGTAAAATGGAACTAAACTGAAAACTATATAATTTTCATTATTTCTATTTCGATCCGAGTAGAGCTATTTGAATGTATTTTAGTTAGTTTGAGTCGGTGTGTTTCTCCCATTGGCATCAATTCGCCTAATTAGGGTTTTAATAATGAAACCCTTCATGCTCATCATTTCTCATCATTTGAGTACTAGTTCATTGAAAGATCATTGTACACTGAAACAAAAACGAATGACCAGAGCTTAAGCCGAACGACACCAGGTGCGAGAGCAGGTGCGAAATGCGCACAAAGCAGCACTTACTTAGCTTACTTAGCAGCAGCGCAGCTCCTTGCGATGCGCTCGGGAGCAGAACAATCAATGATGAGCTGAGAAAATGACAAAAAGGATGACTTTCAAGTGAGCAGCTAAAGGAGCACAGGATGTCCCGTCCCGGACTCCAAGGGCTCAGGCAGAGGCTATAGGGCTGAGCTCCCGAGTCCCGAGTCTCGAGGAGCAGGCCGAGTCCTTCTGTTGCTGTGTGTTGCTCTGGTCCTCGGGGGTCGGCCGGACTGGGCCGGGCCGTGCCGTGCCGCTAAGTTGTCACAGTTAATGTTCGCTGCGCAAACATTTTAATAAAAATGTCAGCTTATGGCTGCTGACAGGTCGCGTGACACGCTGCCAGCGACAGGCGGCGTCTGCGTTGGTGACGCAGCCTTCAAGTGCTCCTGGCAGGCCTGCACCCGACTGATGTATTTATGATGGGGCTGCGAAGAATCTGAGCGGATGAGCCATGTTCTGCAAATATGTGAAGCACGTTTTGCGCTTTTCTGATTTTTTTCCATTTTTCGTTTTTCTCTTTTTTTTTTTGGCTGCAAAAACCATTTGCGAGCATTTGCTGCGCATCGACTTACAGTTTAGTTTATTTGCGTGAAAATATTTAAAGCGGGTTACGCGGCGGTGGAGGCAGCCGCAGCAGCAGCAGCATCAGAAATCAACGCATGTAGGCCTCATAATTCTGTCAGCGTCATAAACGCGTCGCCTGACTCAACATGGCGGCTGCATGCGCCTGGAATAATAAACGACTATATCCAATTCGGCCTAAACCCTCAGCCTCAACCGCTCACCGCTGTAACATATGCTCACACACACACGCACCCACACATGTACACAGATACGCACACTCACACACACACATGCATATAAAGGCAAGCACGCTTTATGTTTTAATTTGATTTGATTTGTGTTGTGCAGGACGCCGTATGTGCAAATATTGTTAAGGCAACCAAATTTGATTTATCACGCGCGACTCGCTGTGCCGCCCTGTGGGGTTAGACAGCCCCAGCCCGTGAGGGGGTGGCGGGCACGCTCGGAGGCTGGGTGACAGCATGCCGCGGGCGTCTTAATTGGTTTTTGTGTGTGTGTGTGTGTGTATGCGTGTGTGTGTATTTGCAAATTTTGGCCTTGCCATTTTGAGCGCCCATGGGGCGACAATTAGCTGCAGTCAATGGGCCATGCCAGGGGTTGCACTGGGAAGCTGTTAAGTGCCCACAAGCGACAGCACCAAATAGTTGACAAGACCGAAATGCCAGATTCTGAGGCCATTGCAGTTGGCAAAAAGCAGTTGGCCCAGCCGACAAGCACCAGAGGGCTTAAAAACAGTTCACACCACTTCAACAATTTAACTATTGTCATTTGCATCTGTTCCCATTTAAGTGAATTTCTATAGCAGATGAGAAGGGCCTGCTGAGATACCCTAGACGAATATTATTGAATACTACTTGAAGTAGATGCGAATATTAATTAATAATTAATCATATTTTAGTTTGAGTTAATAGTTCTGTTTACAGTTCTATCTACAATTAAATTCATTTATTTGGATTGCTTAATACATATTTTATTCAAAAGAAAATAATAATCCAATATTAAATAGATTCCCACTCTGATTTATTTTGAATCCCATTTATTTAATTCCATAGAAAAAATTAATGCAATATAAAACGGATTTCCCGTTGGAATTTAATAGTTGTATTTAATGTTAATTAAAGTATATTTTATAAATAAAATATATTTCATTTTTATTATAATGGGAGCGCAGCATTAGAGTCAACCTCGCACATTGCATCACAGATCTGCTCAGAGCTTTCGCATACATTTATAGGGTATATTCCAGCATCTTGGCCGTTATTTGTGTTGGTGTGAACGATGCTTAAGGAACAGAACAGAAGAAGCAGAGGTAGAAGGAGCAGCAGGAACAGGAGGAGGGGCAGGACAGCAGCTGCTACGACACTTGCCGTTGGCCGCGCTTAGAATTTTACTGCAATTTTAATTATGCAGCAGGCAGTGGCGGCGAGTCGAGAGCTGGCTCAAGGGCGCGATGAGGTCGTCGACGGTCGAAGGGCAGCGACTGGAAATTAATAAAAAACAGCGAAAACTTTGCCTAGTGCATTACGAAATTGTGCTTGCTGCGTGGGTGGCTGCGTGGCAGGTGGGCAGTGGAGAGTGGAGAAAGTGGAGAAGGACGGCTGTCAGGCAGCTGCCTTGTGGCTGAAATGCAGCCAGCCCTAACAGCCAACTGCATAAAATGTAACGGGTCAGTCAACGCCCGTTTGCCCCGGGGCGAGGCCTGGCAGCATTCAGAAACAATTTGCTGCAGATTATGAAAATTGCTTAAGAAATTAAATTGCTGCAACGGGTCGCGGCTTGGGGCCGAAGGAGCAATGGGTCTCAGGCCGAGACTGAAGTGGGCCTGGGCCTGGTGTACAATGGGTTGTGGTCGCGTGGGCAACGGCAAATTTACATTTCCATTTGCGGTTTTGGCCAGGTCGACAGCCGTGGAAGGGGGTAGGGGCAGCCAGGCAAGCATTGCCTTTGATTTGCCTGGCACGTAGCATAAAGGCAAATGGGCAAAAGGGATTTTTGCTAGCTGTCGACTTTTTGCGGCGGTTACTAATTCAATTTGCAATAACCGCCGCTCTTGTGGTAGAGCTCGAGAATAAACAACAACAGCAGCAGCAACAACAGCAGCAACAGCAACAACAACGCGAACAAGTTGCCAATGCTCTAATTATGTTGCGTAGAGCGTTTGGTCAGTAAAGCAGCTTAGGACATGAACTTTATTAAAAATATTTGTTCATTCGCCCCGTGCGCAGCACATTTGCATACTTTTTTTTTTCAGTTGCGCTGCGAGTGAAATTTTTATGAGTCCTAGGTACGGTTCTGAGGCCTGCTTTGGGGCTCAGAGCACGCGCTGCGCCTATAAACTTTAGCTCGAGTTTTGTGCTTTTTGTTGGCTCATTTTCTTTTTCTTTTTATTTTTACTGTTCAATTAGCATAATAGGCACACAATGAGTCAGAGCGCGGAGAGGCGACTGATCCTTTTGCCAAATAAATAAATGCATAAATACTTTGTCGAGCATTTGGGGTTACATGAAAAGACTGATGGAGAGAGGGGGACTGGGGACAGGGGACCTGGGGCAGAGACCCCCCACTCCCTATAGCATTCATTTTGAAAATGGACAGTAGGCAAGACCATCATTTCCGGTTTGTTTACGCAAATCGAGCACATTTCGCATAATTTCCCATTGCCAATGTGGAAGCTGTGCCTCGCATGCCAAACTTTCTTGCATATCAGCCAAGCGTAGGAATATAATATAAGGATACATAGATATGTATATATGTGTATAAATTTATATATATATATATACATTTGTATATGCGCAATGTTTTTTTTTTGTGGGGAAATTTTATGAAAATGCTTTGCAAATTGAATGAAAACATATTGACTATGCGATGGCAATGGCGATGACGATGACTATGATGCCGCCGATGAGGTTGAGCATGAGGATGAGGATGTCAACGATGGCGGCAGCAAAGAAAACAACGTCGTTGACGAGAGAGCTGCGAAGAGTTGGAGCAGGAGGTGGGGATGGGGGTGGAGACTGAGGGCGATGGGACAACCAGAAGCTGTGAGCATCGAGAGCAAAACGTTTGATGTTAGTACTGCAAATACATGTATATATTTGTGCGTACATGTATGTATATAAATACCGCACACACACACAAGCACACATACATATACTCTTACAGATGCTCCAGCGTATATTCCTTGCTATTTGTATTTGTTTGTGTGCGGTTCACGGCTTGGGGAATTTGGGTTTCTACTTATGCGCTCTTTTCTTTCCGTTTTTTTTTTCTTCTTCTCTCTCTTTTTGAATATGTCTCATTTGAAATTGTTCCTTTGCAATTTGCATGGTTGTTTTTCGTTAAGCACACGACACAATGGGGTCCCATCAGCATCATGTTTACGCATACACCATAATGTGGCCGTGCCTTGTGTGGAATTTGATTTTTGAAGCGGCGTCCCGATGATGCCACAAAGCATCGCCACATGAGCTCACGAATGCAAACGTGCGAGCCAGTGGCTGTGGCTGTGGCAGTGGCAAAAACATTGACCCCAATGGCTAATAGACAACATGGCGCATAAATTCCTTGCGCTCTCTGCCTACGCCACGGCCAATTGGTTGCAATATAACAAAGTGCAAGGGAGCGCAAGCTGAAAGTGAAAAAAAGGAGGAAAAACGAACAAAACCATGGCAATAGTGGGTCGGACAGAGGCGCTGGCTAGACCAAGCTAGAGCCAGCAGCCAACGAGTCCAGTTGCCGGCGACAAGGGTAAGGACGCAAAAAGCATGCGGGCATAAAAAGAAGAATACAACAGCAGCAACAACAACAATGAAAAGAGCTTCTTCCCTGCTTATGTAAAACGAAGAGTCACTTTTATGGAATTGTAAAGGAATTTATAGTTTATCATGAAGAAGAAACAGCATCAAGACCAATGCTAATACGAGAACAAATATGTATTTGCATATTTAAATGCTTGTAGGACTCGAGCAAATATATGCTTTGCTGCTGCCATAATACCATAAGTCATAATAAATGTAATAAGAAAGTAAATACATTTCAGACTTATTCACTTTTTATTTAAAATAAATTCATTTATAAATAAATTTGTGGAATGTAGACGGGATTATTAAATACACTGATTTGCCGAGTATAAAAATTTAAATGTTCGCTGAAAAGTAGACTACAGATTTGTAAGCCCAAACAGAATTAGATGAAGCAGCTAAATTTGACTGAAAAATATTTTTATATAGATATATAAGAGTTCCTCTAATGTATTACAATACTTTTCGGCTAATAAAGAAGTTTATAAAGATAAATTTCTTTATAATAAATAGTGCATTGGTTTATATTTATATTCTCTTTGTTCATAACAAATTCTTGATTATTTAATGGCTTATCAAGTGATAAGAAGTATATTCATATAAAGCCAATCAACTCAAATGGAAAATGATAATTAATCCAGTTTAAGTGTGCATTGAGCTCGTCTGCTTCTTCTTCTTCAGCTCAAATGTTGCAAATCAATACAAATTCAATTAGCTGACAGATGTGTTCGTTTATTCAGCATGATGTCGTAATGAGCAGCATCCAATAACGCTGCCTTCAACTCCACAGACTCTACAATAGCTGCCGCTGACTTCCGACTAACAAATTATCAGCCATGGCGCCAAGCTCCTGTTTTGGACGCGTGGTTTGTCTTGGTTTCTTCTTAGTTTTTGTTGCTGATGTTTTTTTGTTTCTCTGGCTGACACATAGATAGATGGCGTACAACAAAGTCAGGCAGAGGAAAGCAAATAATGTGCTGCTGCTGCAGGGCGAATAGCAGGGCCTTGACGCTGCCTACACTACATTTCGGACAGGCTTGCATAATTAAATCAGATCACATTTTAAAATTCCATTTATATTTACCTCTGGTCTGTCTGTCGCAGCGCCTCGTAAATCATGATTAAAAGCTTCGGGCGACACACAGACCAGCCCCGGCCACACAATCCAATCCTTGACTAACAATTCCTGCCATGCCTAACACGTAGCTCCCACAAAAAAAGAAAAGGACAACAGGCAGCTGAAGCCTCAAATAAAAAGCGCTGCGGCCAGCGGGACGACAAGCCAAGCAGCGCTGCTGCTGCTGCCGTTGCTGCTGCTGTGGCTGGCTTTTTTGCAGGCGCTGCTGCTGGTGACTGACTGACGAGGATGCTGCCTGGGCAAGATTCAATTCTGGAGATACAAGTGGCAAACAAGCAGCAGCACAATGCTGAGGCAGTCGCGGCCGCTAAAGTCGAGCCAGCGACTGCGGTGACTCACTTCTCACATACACACACATGGGCGAGAGGAAGCAATGGATGGAGATAGAGGCGAGACAAAAAAACTTGATACGGCACAATTTGGTACATATAGTACTATACTCGTGCTTATATGTTGTTTGGGTTGTATATAAGGCAAGATAAATCAAATGTGGCGAGAAATTGCAACAACAACGAGCTGAATCACAACCAGCAGCTGAGCAACGAAGAACCACAACAATAACAAGAATAGTCGCCGTCGCAGCAATGCAAAAAAAAAAAAACAGCAACAACAGCAACAACAACAGAAAAAAAAGAGAAAAACCAAAATGAAAATAGCAAAGCGAAAATGCGAAAAATTTATCCAATTTGGTAAAAATTTAGGTCACAGCCGGGGACTCTGACTTCGTAGCGTTGCCTGGAAGCGCCACCAAAAACGTCTGCAAAAGCGCAGCTGCCTTTGTCTGTGTAACTGTGTCAGTATGTGTGCATGCAAGTGTGCGACTGTGTGATTGGAGAGGCCACAGGAAGTGCTCAAGTGCAACAGCGGACAGGCGGCAACAGCAAGTGCTAAAGCCATTGTCCTGCCTGCACTCCTTTTCTAGCCGGTCTGTTCAGCTCTCTTGTTCGAGTTGACGTTGTTGCTGTGCGGCATGATAAAGTTTTCGAGATACAGCGCAGATATGCAATGTCCAAAACGGGTCACAGGCTGGAAAGCTCGCTCCAAAATGATACAGCCGAAGAGGCGATTCACCATTAAAGTGAGCCATGATAAAGATGTACCGCGCGAGCGAGCGAGCGAACACTAAATAACTAAAGTATTAAACATAAATATGAACTGACAAGAAGTTTGAAGCGGGAGCTGCCAGCTGAGAGCTGAGAGCTTTCCACAGCATCGACCCTTGCCACATTTAGATTTATATAGACATACATATATGTGTGTGCATGTGAGTATGTATCTATGTCGATGTGTGTTTATGTAGAGAGAGAGAGAGACAGACATAAACATTAATGGCAGCACGGCGCCTCTTGACAGCTAATGGCACATGAAATGAGTAAATTATCACATACCATAAGAAGCCCTCAGCCATCCCGTCCCCTTTATAAGTTGGCTCTGTTGCGCGGCTAATTTGCAGTGTGCTAGCACGCTCCCCAAAGAAAACCAACAAGCCACAACATTGCGTATACGTGATATGAGCATTTTCTACACCGCTGTCAGCTGCGTCGCGCACTCCCCTCGCTGCCGGCACTGTTTGGGGATGCAGCTGCTGCCAGTTGCCAGTTGCCAGTTGGCAGATAAGCGAAAAATGCAGCGTAAAAAATTGAACGCATATTTCACAAACACAAATGACAAGCCGTGGTGCTGGCAGTCGCTGCACTCCAAAGACACGCCAGCCATGCTATGGAAGCCGTGCCAGCCATACCATTCAGGTAGCTAGGTAGCCAGGTAGCTGGGTAGCTCGGCAACCAGGTTGAAAGCCAGCAGCCAGTTGGCCACCTTTGGCTGTGGGCATGCCAGCAGTCTGTGTGGCATTTTCTGAATTATTTCGCACGATATGAACTTTTGCAACAAGTCTCAATAATTCTCCGGCTGCCAAGATGGGTAATGAAAGAAAAGTAGCCACTTTTCAGCATCCCGTTTACCGACCATCCTGCCATGCAGCCATCCTGCCACGGAAGGCGGCGCAACTGTGGCTGAATCCTTATTTCTCGCCTGTGGCCCGTATTCACTGTGTTGCTCTGCATTAAATCAATGAATCGAATGCGCCAGGCGGATGTCAGCAAGTTGCCATTTTGAGAAATTAAAAGTGTCCGTTGCCGTTTTCATTTCCGCTGCCTCTTCCGCATCCTGTGGTCGCTAAAGAGCACCTCATACTCTCGCTCTCTCTCTCAATCTCTCTCATTCTCTCTCTCTCTCTCTCTGTCTAGACTTTGCTTTAAGCTCAGGTAATTCCCCAAAACGCAATCCTATTAAAAAAGAACAGAGGGCGTTCAAATTGCTTTTGCCAGGAGGTGGACGGCGCTGCAGAGCACTCGATAATGATGCCCTGGCTATATCATGGGCTGGTGCTCTCGGCCACGTTAATAAGCTACCCTAATAACCCAAGGCGACCTGCTGTGGCAAATATGGCTCACTGACTGTTGACGCTGCCACTGGGAGGCTGCCCATTGGGAGGCCCTCAAATAGAAATGTGGGCGTGCCAGCTCTTTTACAGTTCGTCAATTTTAATGTGCGGGACTCTCGGGCCGTTCTCGGAAATCGCTGCTGAAAGTAATTCAGTTTTATATTAAAAAGATTTCGCGTTGCCTGATTCTCTCGCCTTCTTACGCTCGCCCTTTCCCTCGTGCCCCACCTCCCCCGTTCGCTCATTTTCATTGCGCGGCGCTGAAAAGTAATAAAATAAACAAGTGTCCTGGAAAAAAAAAAAGGACGACGAGAGCGTAACAAGGGGCGCGCCGAGAGGACCATGTCGACGGAGACCGACAAAATGGTGTGAAAGTGATTTATATTTTAATTCAAAAATGAATTATTTAGTATACTTTTTAATTCCTTTTGGCTCTGTTAGCCCGTGTGTTTATTTTTCTTTATGGCCAAATCTGAAATTCTGATTACTTTTTATTTGCTTTTATTTTGGAGTTTATTGCATTTGCCACTCCAAACGAAGCGAAATGCAAATTTCTCGTCTCATTATTGCGCTACATTTAACATGAGTACAGCACCTGCGATCAAGAGACTTGAAAGCTGCTCGTTGACAGTTGGACACCTCCCCAGCACTAACTGCACTCTGACTCCATAAACAATTTGCCAAGAGGGGCATTCGACTGCCGGAGATGGCAGCTTATGTAAAATACTTGAGCTATGCCAAAGTGTTTCTTAAGAGATTCTACAACTTTATTGTATATAATGTCTTTGATTCTCAAGATTATCGACTTATCTGATCAACCAGTGGGAATATAGAAATCGTGAAGTATATATGCGATATGCGATTAATATCTGTTATTGTGATAGACTATTAAGAACACTTTTAATGCTTAAATTCAAATAAACAAACTGACGTATGTATGCGAAGGGAATAAACTCTGCTCCAACTGCATTGTTAGCTTGGCCCTTCAGCTGCACTCAGACCTTAGGAGTATCTGCAGACTGCCGCCATGTTAGTCAGCAGCAGACATATATTTATATAATATATGTAAATGGAATCTGGAGCTGCTTGCATATGGACTCTCTGCTCCATGAATTTGCACAGATCTCGTATATGCCCTTTGTCATACAGAAACATATTATAGTTGGGCGAACGGTCGTGTGTGTGCGCGTGTGTGTAAGTGCCAGTAAAATTGACACTAAATTTAAGCGGGGGCGGCAACTGCAACTGATTATTATGAGTACATAAGCAGCCGGCGGAGTTGTGAAGGGGGGAAGAAGTCGGGGGAGCTGACGTTATACAACAGGAGGCCGCGAGCAAAAGTCAAGTGCAGAAAACAAAAAGAAGCCAAACTGCTGGCAGAATTTGCAATGACTGCCAGACAACAGTGAAAAAATTTGAATATAAAATGCGTTATGTGGTAAGGGACGAAAGCGAAGCTCGCTGCAACAAGCTGCGGCAACTGAGGCAACTGAGGCAACTGAGGCGACTGAGGCGGACAACCAGCAGCACGACAATGGCCAGATCCTGCGGCAACAATGAAATTGCGTATGTAAATTTGATGTCGTTACCAGCGGCTTCGGCAGCATTGCTGAAATAATTAAAGTGGAATGCGCCATGGCAAAAAAAAAAAAAAAAAAAGAACAGAACTGAAAAAAAAGTAAAGCAAAAATAGTAGAAAATTCACAGAGGGGGGCCTCAGTATAAGTTGCAGTTGTCCCTCCTCGCCCACTGCTGCTGTGTCTTCTCTGCATGCCATCTCCTCTCCAGTCATCCGACTACCATGGCTTGGTAGCTTTTTGCTTCAGCTACCCACTTGTCCGACCGTATGCAAAGCAGCTGCAACAGCTGCTCTGACTCCTATTCGCATTGCAAATGCAACAACGACTCGACTGCGACACTGACGCTGACGCTAACGCTGACGTTGACTCTGAGTGCAACTTGTCAAAAAATGTCGCAACAACCGTGGCAGTGGCAGGCAACACAGCATAAAGAATGAAAACGCTTTGCTTTGGCATAAATATGAGTGCCATCAAATTAATATGCGCCGCATATGGCTGACGATTTTGTGGTACAACATGTTAAGTGCATGCAAAGGCAGATGCAGCTGCTGCTGTTGCTGTTGCTGCTGCTGTTGCTGCAACAGCTGCTGCTGCTTTGGGACACTTGCATAATGCCAGCAGCAACGCCTCAGGATGACTCTTGAGCATCTTGGCTGGTTTTTCACACTCCTTGAGTGACAGGGACAGTCGCCAGGCACTGACTTGAGTTATGATACTTAGCTGCAGCGGTGCCGCTGCAGCGATAGCACTTTCCAAGCAACGCATCTGGGGAAGTGTCCACGTTTCATTATGCTGGCGCCTCAGCCAGCCAACACCCGCCACTGCCCGCTGCCCGCTGCCCGCTGCCCGCGAAGCAAAGCTTTTACTGAAATTGTCTGTGGCGTGTTTGCCGCTGACATCCGAAAGGCAGCCGCACCCTCACACATGTTGCACTGTCACCTCAAGTGGCGGCAGTTGCTGCAGCAACCATCAGTAGGCAACTTTAAGTCGCCTCATAGCCTCCGCTGTCTTTGTCACCTGTGCCCTCTGTCAATTTCCCAAATGGGTCTGCCGCAATCCCGGTTGCCCGTGCTTTGACGGCTTCTGTTGATCATCCGTAAGTCATTTTACAGCAAATGCTCTTTCCGACAGCTTGGCAACTTTTTATTGCTAGCGAATACTTATCAAAGTTGAACACCTTTATATAGCTACTGTGCTAGATGATTGCTAAAATTATGAGAACAATAGATATGTGAAGTATATATTTTATATAACACAGATTATTCAAATAAACCTATATATGATACACTATCTATCTACAAATACCCTAATGGTAAGGTATCTAATTTTCGGTATTCTGAGCTACTCCCTTCTCGCTTTACTCTTACGACTTTTGTCATTTGCACCGCTTGGCAACCTTCACGGAAAAACAAACGCGCAGCTGTCAAACGTGTCATATATAGATAAGAGATGAAATGAAAGAAGCGTACAATAATAGAAACCTGAAAAGATGAGCTCGACATCGAAGCACTTATAAGTTATGAATGATTTCCCTTTAGCTAGAATCGAATTGATGTCTTCAATTAATGCCGCAGAGTGATGCTCTATTAATCGCTGGCACAAGTTGCGCCAGGTTAATGGAATGTGAAATTTGTTGACAAAAACGCGTGAAAATTGTGCTCGATAGTATAAATTTGCGTGGGGAGCGTTTGGCAGCTGTTGATTCGGCCGTCCAATGGTTGAGTGGCTCGCTTTTTGGCAGGGCAACGGGCCATAAGCGTAGAGCAGCGCTCAGCGTCCTGCCAGACACGCATTTATCCGGTCAAAGGGGCGTGTCTATGGCCAAAAGCATATTAGCCACGCATCACTGAGCAGACGTCTCGAATGCTGCCCGGAAAAAGCAGCTGCTGTCCCATTTGATTAGAGTCTAGTTCGGGCTTAAAAGGATATATTGATAAAGGCATTGCTACAGCACTTGTCAGTGCGATTGTGCGTGTACGTGCGTGTGTATTTGTATCCGTGTGTATGTATGTCTGATTATGTGTGTGTAAAGGTGCGTTGTGTTCATGGAGTCAAAGGTTCGCTTTGACTTGCAATTAATTTGCTTTGTTTTTTGCACTTGACTGCGCTTGGACAGACTTACAAGCTGCCAGGCAGATAGATAGAAAGAGAATAAACAGAGAGACAGGAGACAGAGAAACTGAATGAGAGAGAGAGAGAGAGAGAGACAGAGAGAGTGACGGAGAAAGAAGTTTGGCTGGGGGCTATGTAGCGGCAATTGGGCATTTTGCCGAACCATAAATTATTTTACTAAGCCACTTTGGCTTGCCCTTCGGCACGCCCCAAGTTATGTGAATTATTTTGTGAAAGTTAATTTCAGGCAATAAATTCAAAATCGCGTTGCCAACAAATCATGTTTCATCTGAATTTCTGCACTGGACGAGTTGAGGGGCTTTGTTTTATGGGCCTGTTGTTGTTATGCTGTCCGTGTAATTAGTTGTGTGTGTGTGTGTGTACGCGCGTACAGTGCCAGCCAAAAAGTATGCAACACAATTACAATTTTAGCAGGTGATTAAATGCGCTATAATTGTTTTTGTCTGTGCTGTTATTGCTGTTGTTGTTGCTGCCTCGCTACGCTAATGGTCGCAATTAGCTGGCCAACCTGTGGGGTGGAGAGGGGGCGTTCCGCTAATTTATGCTTTCGTGTCTTACAGCAATTTGTTGCTGCCATCGTCAGTGGCAACATTTAAATAAAATCAACTTTCCGCTTGCCAATAAAACTTTACACTCAAAACGATAATTGGCCGCATTTGTCGTCCCTGCCACTTGACTTTGTCTCCAGTCGTCTGCGGCGCCCCGTCGTGTGTGTTTGTGTTGGCGTCTGTGTTTACTCTGGCCGCCACTTGGGGCATCAATAAAAATCTCTTGATAAATGTCCAATTTAATTTTGGTCTTTTACTTATCTTTCGCCTGGCATGGCCCGGCCTGGCTCAGCTCTCCGCTTGGCAAAGACTGCTGCTTGATGCTGCCATCACTGCCGATTCCACTTCCTGCCTCCGCCCCCACATGGATTTCATTTCTTTTATGTGTACACTCAGTTTTTTTCCGCCTCTTTGTTGCTCTGATTCTATTCCCTTTTGCAGCTTCCATTTCTCACTTTGGTGGCTTCTTATGCTCTGTAATCATGATATGGCTCAAATTGGGCATATTTGTGCACACTAATGCTCTATCACAATCGAAATCGATGTTCCACTCAACATACAGTTGAACCCATCCATATTCTGAACTATTCAACATTTTACACACTTTGTTTATATTTTAAAGAAGAATTAACGCTGTTGCTAAAAGTAGAAACAATATGAATACGTAGCAGAAAAGAGTACATATATGGCATATAGAGAAGAGTTAAGAATTGTATATAGAAATATGTATAAAAGAAGAGCATAGCATTGCAATACTTATGAAAAAGCCAGAAAGTTCTATTTTAGCCTGACCCTGTACCCTGCCATTCAAAACTTTCTATATTTATATAAAAATTTATATGCATATGTTTATTTATATATACATTACAAACAACATATGCAAACAAACGTTGAGGTGAGTTCACGCAGAGACTGTGCTTGGACAGTAGTATGGGGTTTACTTGGGAAATTTAAATATTTTGTACATTTTTTTCTTTAACAAATTTGCTCAACATAAGATTCTTTACTGTGTATAAAAATGTTGTAAAACAGAATATGTGAAAATAAGATCGGGGATCGAAAAAATTGAATATTGTGTATGTAATGCTCTTCTAGAAACCACTTTCGTAACTTTCTCCCAACTACGAGTAGTGTTGTTAGTCTTTTATCAGAAAGTAAATAAACCCCAACTTGGACTACAGTTCAAATATTTATTTTTCATTGGAACTTAATTAGGAAAAGTGAGGATATCTAATTGTAAGCATATCAAAAAGTTGGACGAAGCAAGTCTGCAATTTGTTTTCACTTGTCATCGCTGCATCATTTCAAACGCATTCTTGCTATGTGCAATATATGTATTTATTTTTTCCTTTCTCCGGCAAATTCAAGCATTTTATTTCTCTTTTTGAGTTCAATTGCGCCTTAAAGTCAATTTAATTTATCTTACCCTCTTTACTTACAGACTTTGCTGCCAGCAGCCGGCGTCTGGCGCCGGAACTGTCTAACGGGTAAGAAATATGCTCCGGCTTTGATTTAATTGAACTAGCGCCAATCGCCCCGAGCGGGGGAATGATGAGAGAACACGACCAAGACGTGGCCAGCAGCTGCATTCCACTTTCTATTTTTCTGGCATATTTTAGGTGTGGCGGCTTATTAAACAGCAGTTGACACAGGATAGCGCCGTGCCGGAGCTGCTCCACCTTGGCTAATGGCGGCCATATGTGGCCCGAACGGAGACGTGCAAATATTGTCTCATTTTGTATGCTGTGCCACCAAGGCCAAAATCAATAAATCAAAGCCAGGCTGGCGGGCAAGCCGTCTGGCGCTAAGGCAGGTTCTTCAAGGCAATGTCTCGCATATCGCACGCCGGCGCGTGCCACGGCCACAGCTGGGGCAGGCGACATATTTGCGTGCTGCAATGCAAACAATGCCCCACCGCCCACATCCCCAATGCCCCCTATGAACCTGCTCCACCAGCATTAGCAACCGGGTCTGGCTGGCTGGCTGGCTGGCTGGCCACTCTCACTCACGCCAAGGTCATGTGCTGACACGTTTGTTGCGCTATCGCACCGCTCTTCTGATAGCAGGCTCAGAGGATGCCAGCGTTGCCCTCGTAGCCCTCGTTGCCTTCACCTGGCAACAGGTCGGTAACGCCCCATGGACAAGCAAAACAGTGCACATTGGCCAATACGATCTAAATGATGCATGTATGCCTGATGCATGTTTCTATGTGTGTGCTTGTGTGTGTGTGTGCTTGGGCCAGCACACCACAGTAGCAAATACGCACAGGCCCTAACTTTAAGCAGCTCAAAAGTTTTGCGTTTTAAGGGCTTAGCCCTCAACTCAGTCCCAGTGCCCGCACAGAGCAATCCAACTCAATCCCAGAGACCCTAGAGTACGGGTCTGCTGCTTTTTATGCTACGCGCTGTGGGCTTAAAAAGCAATTCCGCAACTGTTTTTGCAATGGCGCACACCATGACGACATGTGTGCCACTGCCTCAACCAATACCACTTTCATTTGTGTGCGAGTGTATGAATGTGTGTGTGAATGTGCAAGTGTGTGTTAAGGCCCCTCCCATGTGGAGTCCTCATACCGAGCCCCTTGGGCTGGCAACAAAGCTAGAGCAATGCCAACAATGCTGTCGTTATCGTCGTTTTCACTTCAATTAAAAGTTGGCAACTTTTCTTGCCTGGTTTACCTAGACGGCACTTTTACTACTTCTCTGCTTCTGCTTCTGCTACTGTTACTGTTTTTGGCCCGCGCTGCTGCTGTTGCTGCTACTGCTGCTACTGCTGCTCCAATTGCTATTATGCAGATTCGTATGGCTGATTACCAAATTACAAACTGTAATGGCAGCAATTGTTTTGTGTACGGCTGGCATATGGCATATGGCATATGGCATATGGTATATGGCATGCCAACGACAAGTAGGCCGCCAATTGTCACAGTAAGCAAACAAACAAACAACAAACAAATAGCAACAGCAACAACGAAAATCGTAGTAAAATGCCGCTAAATGCAGTCAGGGGACGACACGAAGCCACGCTAAGCCAAGTGCACTTTGCCAAGCATATGCCACATGCAACCGGCAACATGCAACATGCAACATGCAGCATGCAACACGCTACATGCAACACAAGTAGTTGACACACTCCCACAGAGAAGGTCACTTTGCTCACTAAAGTCTTTCGCTTGTTTAAAGCACGTATACGCCGCGTGGGCCCAACGACTTCCGTGCTATTTACGCACCACCGCGTTGCTTGGCTCGCTGCCCACCGCCTGCTGTCGTTGCCGTTGGCTGTTGGCTGCTGGCTGCTGGCTGCTAGCTGTAGCCTGCTTGACTGTCAGGAATTTCCGCGAACGTTAATTGCGACAAGCCAACACTGGCTTCTGAGCCAAAACGACAAAGGAATACCTTTTTCTGTCTGCTCCTTCATTACACCTTTTGTGCGATGCTGCACAAACGAAGGGGAGCACAATACCCTTTATATTGACTGTGTTGCACTGCAAAAGGCATTCCAGAGCACAATTTACAGGACGCCCTGAGAAACAATCCACTCGCTGCGTGAACTGGAATAGCAAAGCATTTGCATTCATTTTTATATATTGAATATTAATTTAGATATATATGTTTTTTTATTAGAATATATAGAAAATATAAGGGTATTTGAAATGTGGTCATCTAAATAAATACCTGAATTTCTTAGAGTTTGCCGTGTTGTTAGCAGTCGAAACCACAACAGCAGCAATGACTGCTCCGCTCAGCGATTGCATTGCTCAAAGGAGTGGTTGGGGACCCATTTTATCGGCATGCCACTGAAGTTTGTCGCCTGCGCTTCAGCTTTTTCCCATTCAAGAGATTTCCCACGTACATATATATTATAAATATATACATAGCTATATATGTATGTATGTATATATTTAGCGCCTTGCTTTTTTCCATCGTGTCATTAAAATTGATTTTGCAGCAGACAGCAGAAGGAGCTGAGGTGGGCAAAGCAACCAACCACTCGCTGTTAGCTTTTCTATTTGCCAAACGACAAAGAATTTGCTAAATTGCTTTTCCGCTTGCGGCACACACCTTGCCGCAGCCACAATTGTTGGCAGTGCGTTTGGCTTTGCAATTAGTTTTTGCCTTTGGCCGCAACTAAATGTTGCATTGACTGTTTACCACACAAAAGAAAAGCAAGAGTGAGAGAGAGAGAGAGAGAGAGAGAGAGAGATTGAAAGAAATAGCTAAAGAATAAAATGGGAAAGAGTAAGAGAAAGGGAATTGAGGATATTCACACGCAACATTCTTTTCGATTCCATTGTGTGTGTCAAGTTATAGTTGCAACTTTGGCAACTGTAGCAAAAGCGATTAAAAGTCCCATAAAAACCTGAGCCCATTAATAGCGCAATAATATTATCAGCTTATGTTCGATGCCATGCACACAATCACATAATCGCACAGGAAGAGGAAACAGGAACTCCTACATGGCGTCTGCGGCAGACGTAGGCTCACACATATTCGGAGCAGCAGTAGCAGGAGGCGGGGCTGTGGGCGGTGGGTATGGCAGAAACTAAACTTTGTCTCTTGTATTTTCATTAACATTTATTGGTTTTTTACTTATACTTCCGAGAATCATAACTCGACGGTGGTGGATGGGGGCCTTCGCGGTCTATACTAAGTCAGTGCAAGTCTCCGGGCTAAGGGAATCCGAGCCACAATATTTTCGGGTCGTATCAGCGTAATCATAAAATAACGTTAATGACGGCAACAAGGTCGTAAAATCAAAATTTCTGCTATTTCAACGCTGAAACCCGCTGCGGTCGACGCTGGCGTCGCTTGAGCTGGAAACTTTGTTACATTGTTGATGCGAGCTTTGATGGGCTGCGGGGGCTGCCGTGACGACCGGGGCTGGGCTGATGAGGGCATCAGTGCTGGCAACGGGATTGCCGGCCCTGATCCGCCCAGCACGCTTATCGAGGACAACAATGTAAGGTGCGCGTACAATCAAACGTATTTAATTACTTTAAAGCCAGACTGCGGTCAATCTTCATATGTTTAAATATAATATTTTATATTCCACTCCATCTCTCCACTCTTCTCTGCAAACAGAAATGCCATTCAAGTGAATTAGATACAGATATTGTACAAATATTGAATAGACGCACGCTCACCTAGAATTAAATCCGCATTTAAACTGGATTTATTTAAGCGCCAGCGATTTTGGGTTATTTAAATAAATTTTACATTCAATATACTTGTAAATTTTATATTATGCGCTGCCAAAGCAACCAGCATGAGTGAGTTCTTTCTCTGTGCATGCGTGTGCGTGGGTATATGTGTGTGTGTGTGTATTTTTGTGTGCGCTGTGGGCCGTGCAGGATTTTAAATATTCATTAGACAAGCGGCAGCTGGCTGACTGCCTGCCTGGCTAACGTGGCGCAAAAGACAATCTGAGAAACCCTTTGCTTCTGACGTCAACGTCATCCTGGCAGTCTCAGCCGTCCTTGTCTGGTGAAAAACGGTATTTGAAACTAATTTCAATCGCCCCAAAATGTGAGCCGCTATGATGCGACTCAATGGCCATCGAAAATTGTAAATTGAATAGCACAATCATCAAAGATATGTGGATGGATGGATGGATGGATGGCTCAGGGCTTGACAAACCAAAATTCAATGAATTTCCACAAAGAGTTTTGGCCATTCTGTGGCCGATTGTGAGCCGGGTTTATTGCCTGACTAAGGGTTTATATATCACGCGTTCAGATTTTATCACTCAAGCGTTAAAATGTCGTAAATGTCTGTGTCATTCTGTGTGCGGCCTAAGTAAATCAGCATAAAACTTAACTAAATGAAGACAATCAAAATGCGACCGAGCCCCGAATTGCATATGTCAATTTTCGACATCCGCATGGCCAATAGAGAGCTACAGAATTGAGTTACATAGCTGGTAGCACTTGTTTGTCCTGTCGTCAATGCCGCTCAGCCCGGCTGCGGTTGCCTGCCAAATTATGCTATGCTTAGAGTTTGCCTTTTGCCCTCATTCCCTCGGCTAGTAGTATTTGCAGCAAAAGGCAGCAGCAATAGCAACAGCAGCAACAGCAGCAACAGCAGCAGCAACAACAATGCCAAAGCAATATGGTAAACTATATAAAAATTTGCCAGGGCACCGCCCCAGTGGCCCAGCGGCCAGGCTGATGGACAAAAGGTCAGAGAAACAACAACAGCAACAAAGGCAACAGAACCACAGTAGCGCCATAGTCATTCTCGTCATTGTGCTGGGCCTGGTCAAGTGGCTGCCGGTCTGACGGGCCAGCCGACTGGACTGGCTGGACAGGCCGGACAGGCTGGACAACATTTTCAGCCACGAGCAGCCGAGCAGCAGGCACAGCAACAATAAAGTCTTTTACTATCCTAATAAAAGACAAACAAAGGACTCTTGGTGATGATTCCGTTGCTGCGTCTGTTGTTGCTGCCGGGACCGTTCTCGTATCGCAATTTTCATTATTTTATTTGCCTATAAACGAAGCCATATTTTTGCAAGTGTATGTACCCAACATGGATAAAACTGTTTCTATAAATCTATGGAGTGCGGCACACATACTCTCGCACACGCACACACACACTAATACTTAGAAAACTTGTAACAGCATTTGTTTATTCGCCTACACACACACAGTTTGAAGCAAAATAAGTAATTAACAAGTAAGAAAACTCTAGTCGAGAGTGCTCGACTACGAGATCCCCTGAACCCTTCAAGCAACAGCCATTTCAATCATTTTTAGCGTCTCTCTGCTTACACAAACACACACATACACACGCAAACACACATACATAGACACCCATAGGCGCGCACGCATGGGCTGCAGTGTGGGCTTACTATGGGAACTTAATTGTTTAATAACTTTTTTTCTGGACGTACGTTCTCCATGAAACTTTCAGATTGTGGTTTTATCATTACAATGCGTATAATTGCCAAAGCTCAAGTCTCTAGTATTTGAAATACGCCTTTTACAAACTTATGGGTGAGGGGGTGGATATAGAGGTGGGGGGTGAAATTGAACAAAAATCGAAATTCTATAACGTACATATCAATCTACATTTAAAATTTGGATACTCTAGCTCTAAAGATGTAGGAGATATAATTTTATAACTGCATTTCGATAAGGTTTTTGATCGATAAAAAAATAACGGGATGAGTTATCGATTTTTAGTGATAAACTCGATATCCGCGTGCTATATACGAGCATTTTAAAAAAAAGTTGAAGTCTCTAGCTTCTATATCTTCGGAAATCGACGCGTTCAAACATACGGACAGACGGACAGACGGACAGACGGACAGACGGACAGACAGACGGACAGGGCTAAATCGACTCAGTTCGTCGCCCTGATCAAGAATATATATACTTTATGGGGTCTGCCACGCCTCCTTCTGCCTGTTACATACATTTCAACAAAAACATTATACCCTGATTTCCCATTTTCAATGGGTTCAGGGTATAAAAATGTCATAAAATGGGCGTGCGTATTCTCTTTAGGAAATGAAAGAGAGAGCAGAGAATCAATGCCGACAGAGCGGGGCCAAAAAACGATGTCAGTCCATTGTCTGTCGGCTGGCTTGTCGGCCGCTCGATTCGCTCGATTCGCCCACTGGCTGGGTCAGCGTGGTCAGGCTTTCCACTTTAAACGATAAACATGTCCGTTGACAACAACAAAAACAGCTTGTAAGCAATTAAGACAGCGTATCGACTCGCCTGCTGCCGCTTTCTGTCTGCGTGTGTCGAAGATAGCACATGTAACAGAAAGTAGTAGTAGTATCTCTATAAATATATAAATATGTGCACATTTCTCTACATATTTATGTATGTATGTACATAGTTGTTCGGTCGTACACAAGCTCCTGCTCAGTCTGAGCGAAGCCCTGACCACTTGTTCGGACAACGGCAATCATGTTGGTACCCCTGACGACGTCATTACAGCAGCCTCCCATGCTGCCTGCTCCAAAATAAGTCTTCTCACTAAAAAGCATATGAATAAAGTTTTTAGTATGCAAGTAGGAAATACTAAATATATATTAAAATATTCACTGAATTGGAAATCTAAATTCCCTGTGCTGCTATGTATGTGCCAAAATGCAAAATGCACGACCTACGCTTGTTAAGCTCCATCTGTGGAAATTACATTGAATATAAAAAATCAGCTCAAGCTCTGTTAGGTAGCTGCCCAACACGCTGCAATATACGACTGACAATATGCATAACACTGAGAGTTTCTCAATAGAAGCTCCATTTAGTGGGACTTTACTGTTAATTTCATAGCTAGGAGATGAATATGGCTTTATTGAGTTATTCTGCAATCTGTTGTTAGCATAAATAATTTATATTGCTGTTCCAGAATTTTAAAGATTAGACACATAAAACGATCGCTCAATTATCTTTTATTTCTAGAATTTTCTATTTCCAATTACATGCATTCAATTTTAAATATTTATGTATGTATATTCAAGCGTAATTTAATCCAAGCCCACGCATGTCTTGTTAGGTCCACAGTCTGTGAAATAAGTTATTCAATCATTTTGCTGTTCTGTGCTATGTTTTCACAATTTGGAAATTTTTAGGAATATACTATGGCAACCAAATATTTGCAAGCATCAGAGTTCAAAGCTAATTCTAATAAAACAAACTGACTATGATATGCATTAAGCGAAATATTTAGTAGCTAAATACTCTTTTGTATCTATGTATATATCTAGCTATTATAATGTATATATAAACTTGTAATAAAAGTCTCGATTCTCATTTATTATCAGACTATTAATCTTTAAACTTTCGTAAACACTCACGTAAAGACTATCATCAAAATAACCTCAAGCCTTTTTCTTTTTCAAATTAAAAAGCAAAACAATTTGATGTTCCAATTAGCAGCTATTTCAATCGTGCCCAAACATTCAATTATTTTCTGGAGTCCATTTTAGTTATTGTTGAGCTCAACCGCTTTTGTTTATATTTGCATATTTTAATTGAACAAATTTGCTTAATATTTATATTTGTGGAAAAAGAAAATGTAAAAAACAAAAACAAAAACAAAATGAAAATCGGTCAATGCGTTCCACAATATAAACCGATTTTTGGGGTCTTTTCACATTTTTTCTGCTCTGCGCACAAATGTTTATGGGCTGCAAATTGAGGTCGTCAGCAATGTATGCATGTGTGTGTGTGTGTCTGACTATTTTATATATATTTATATGTATATGTATATGTATAGTTTACTATATATGTATGTATGTGTGCCCGGCAACATTTGGCTTACGGGTGAAGTGCCTGCCCAGATGCCTGGCTGTTGCCTGAATCGCTAAATGTTTGGCGACAAGCAGAGAAAGGCAAAAAATGAATTTCTCTGCAGCTATACGCAGCATGTGTGAGTGTGTGTGATAGTGTTTGTGAGAGAGTGAGTGTGTGTGTGTGTTTGTGTGATTGTATTTGTCTTGCGATTGTTTTGCTGAAGTTGCGCTGTGTTAATGAAATGCGTTGCGCTTGAGTTTTTAGCTGGCACAAAGCAACATGCAACTGGCGGCTGCCGAGGCCGAGCGCCATATTTTTCGTATTCCCCAGCCTGCCTGCGCGAGTCCCTCGCGTCCCGCCCACTTGGCGAATGTAATTAAATGCAGCACAAAACTACTGCTAGCTGTTGCAGCATTTATGTACAAGTGTGTTCACGCACATACACACACGAGCACACACAGCATTTTTAAAGTATTATGTATGTAGCTTCCATATTTTTGTTTTTTTTTTTTCTTCTCTGAGCATTTTGACCTAAAATTTCCGTAGTCGTAATCGTAGTCGCAGTCGCAGCCGCAGTTGTCGTAGCCGCAGTCGCAGCCGCAGTCGCAGTCGCTGTAATGTCAAGTATGTTGAGGGGACGCAGGCAGCGCCAAGTTAAAAATCAGGGTTTTTATGTCGCATATGCGGCAATTAGGCGCTCTGTGTGTAAAAGTTAGCGTATGTGCGCGTTGCATGTACCACAAAATACCTACAACCAAAGCAATTGCGAGTAATCAAGTAATGCTCATTTGGCAATCAAGGAAAAAATGCCACACAACAGAGACAGAGTCAGCGAGCGGAAGACAGTTCAGCAGAGCAAAAGCGATTGAGGAAGAGGGTGAGAAGGGGGTAAGAATGGGTCGCACACGTCAAATGTGACATGTTAATTCTGTAAAAGCAAACAGTGAACAGAATGGCTGCTCCTTTGGCCACGCTCCCGCCCCTTCGAGTTGACTGATTGAAGTGCGACGCCCCAGCGATAAGCACATTTAACTGTGCAAACGTGACGCAGCGGCGCTGCCTTTTATTTTCGTTTCCACAAATCCTATTAAAAATCGTAAATGCGTAAAAGGTGCGACACTTGAGAGCCATCCGCATGTAACTGAGTGTGTGGGTGCACGTGTGTGTGTGTGTGGGTGTGTGTGTGTCTGTGGCTGCCAAATTGTGGCTTTACTGCACTCGAAAGGGAAACAGGGTTCAAATTTGATAAATTCAAGTATATGTTCTGTTGCGTATGCCTTAAGCCTTACTAGCAAATACCCTTCAAATGGGGGTGAAGAAGAGGTAGTAGATTAACATTAACATTATATATCTCACACCGTACAAAGAAACTAAGATTTTTATATTATTAATATTATTATTATTTAAGGAAAATTTGTTATGTTTTAATATATCATTTTTTTAGTTATGTTAAATAGAATACATTAGTTAAATATGAAATTTTTCCATCTATAAATTACCATTTTCACATTATTATATTTTAGGCTAAATGTTTTTTTACAAAGTTTTAAATTAAAATAGGGCATACTTAATCAATTTTTATCAAAAGTAATGGATTCTGAGCTTGTCCAAAGTCTTCGATTGCAGCTGTAGAGCAGGGTAGAGCGAAATGAAGCTGTCAATAAGGGTATATGTATTTAAATACGAAAATGATAAAGCCTCATATAAGGCTAAAGCAGCTCATAAAAAAATAATGAAGGGAATTATTTAAGAATTTAAAATGATGAGAGAAGCAAGCGAGGGCTGAAAATTGAATTTATGTATGGAAATTTATAAAGAAAGTAATGATTATATTTAACAGACTTTAAGAGGAATACCAGAGTCTTATCAAATTGTGCGAAAAGTATTTCGATTTGGGCTGGGTCTGAAAATCAGCATCGGAAAGTATAGCAAGTATAGCAAAGTTTGAAATCTTTGGAAACAATTTATCATCTATGAATACTTTGTACTTCATCAGATCTGAAACGACTTATTGTGCTGGCCTCTTGTATTTATTTGAATTTATTTGCCATTCGGGCGCCCTGCTAAAGGCTAAGTGAGTTGCCCTGTTCAAAATATAAACTTTGTGCTACGCTTTGCTTTGTGAAAAGAGCAAGAAGAAGTCGAAGAAGGAGAAGAAGAAGAGCAGCAACAACAAAATCAACAATAATAGCAACAACAACAACAGCAACAACAAAAAGCAAACATTTAGGCTGCCAGTTTAGCTCGTGTGAGTTTTGTGCTGAGCAGCAGCAGCAGCAGCAAGAGAAGCAGCAGAGGCAGCGGCAGCGGCAGCGGCAGCCTGTCAAAAAGTTACTTATTTTCTTTTAACAACTTGCATGAGACTTTTTGCTGCTTGCAGCACGCATCCTTGTCGACGCCGTCCTGATTGCTGGGTCTGTGCGATGTTTACATTGCTTTTGCTTTTGATAAGGTTAATCAAAAGTTTTTTAATCCATTCTGCATACAGGCAAACATAGACCAACACATACACAAATACATACATATATTTACCTATATATAGTATATATACAAACAGACAGACAGACAGACAGACAGCGGGAAAGGGATCATCAGCCTCGTGTGTGCTCATTATCCTGCCCAGTCCTGCTTGGTCCTGGCCGATTCATGCTCTCAGTCACTTTGAGCTCGCGGCAAAGCTTCGCCGCTCCAAAGTGAATTTCATTAATTTAAAATTATTTTTTTATATGTATGTACGTAGGTTTAAGTGTACGCATGCTGCTAAAGCGCGCGCACAACGAATGCTGCTCAGGTTATATCCAGCGAGTGCCTCAACCGCTAAGCCATGGCTGTTTAAAAATCGCATAATTTATGCACCAAAGTTCAACAAAATCAATTTGGCCACATTCAGCACAAAACTTTGCAATTAAGCTACGAAAGACATTTGGCAAAGCGAGCAGCCAGCGCGGAGCGAAAGGCTGCCGGCCCACCTGCCAGGTGCAAGCATCGCAACTTTCACGATAACTTTAAATCATCTAATTATGAGTCCGCCATCGGAGCTGGCAAGCAAACCCAACAACAATGGCAACAACAGCAGCGGCAGGAGCAAAATTATCGGCGGCCACTGCGAGCAGCATTTAATTTTCGCTGCCTGCCCACTGCTGCGTACTACCGCCCTCCCTCCATCTCAGTCTACTCAGTTTACGAACTGACACTTTACTTCATTTCTGCTGACTGGAATTAATGGCTTTTGTTGGCATAGTTTTGGCGCTTGAAGTTCGACTGCGACGCTGTGTACAAAAATTTATGCTTGAATTTATTGCAAAGTTTATTAGACAATTCCTTTTTTTGCGAGTAATTTTCGCCAAAGAAGGCAACGAAGAAATTTTTGTGAAATTTATGAGCTTCATAAATGACCAAAACATAAAGCCAGCCAACCCAAAAGTCATGCCCAGAGCGCTCCAGCCCCAAGCCGCCTGCCCTTGGGCGAACGCTGCGTATGAGCAACATGCCAATTGCCTTGATTTCAGTTAGTCTACTGGCTGGGGGTAGCTGGAATGGGGTAGAGAATTGCGCTAAAGCTGGAGGGCATAGCACTCTGTAACTGGTCTTCACATTACATTACGAAATGATGTCGGCTGAATGCAAAAATGCCATAAATATGAATGAGCTGACGAGTAGCAGCAGCAGTGGACTGTAGCCCTGGCCCCGTCCCCGCCCCCGCCCCTACACTACTAAGCCGATCCCTTTTGGCCAGCTGCTGTACTTTATTTGTTACAACATATTTAACTGTAGTTGCCGCTGCCTTATATAGCCTGCACCTGCCGCAGCCGCTGCCATTGCCTGTCAGCTTGGTTGCTGCTGGACTGACTGCCGTGGCTGCCTTTTAGTTTGCTGCTTTGATTTATGTAGGCAACGGCAATGGCAACGGCAAAAGCAACGGCATTTCAAAAGCAACGCCAAACAGCACAAGCGACCAAAACTGTGTCAGTGTGTGTCAGAGTGTCTGTGAGTGCGCGTGTGTGTGAGTCAGAAGTTTGCTCATAACTTGCCCTGCCCCAGTGCCCTGCCCGCTGGCCGGGCCAAGTGTTTGCCACTTGTTGTGTCTTATCAAAAATGTATTAACGAGCTTGCAACGCAAACGATTTTTATCTGCCAGCGTTGATTTCATTTTGAGCTGCCCTACATGCCACACGCCGCCCCGCCCTGCCTAAGCCCCACGCTGCCAGCGGCCCCCGCCGCAAGTTTGCCTTAGATTTGTATCGCTGGCATTTTCAACACGTGCATGCAAAGTTGAGTTGAGGCAGCTGCGACTGCTCCCAGCTTCGTCCGGATGCCACTTGGAGGAGGAGCAGCAGAGTCGGGCATCTTTTCGTTTTTCGCTTTCCGCTTTCCGCTTGCCATTGGCTTGCAAAGTTTTAATGGCGCATTATTTCTTGCTATAAATTATAACAAAGACGGCGCATAAAAAGCGTTAACATTAAGCCAAGTTAAGAGCTGCCGCCGCCGCTGCCGCCTCGACAATTTTAATCACCTGATATGCCAAATGAGTCAGCAGCAGCAACAACAACAACAATTAGCGCAGCGCAGTGCAAACTTTTTCCAATAAGAAAGCTTGGGCAGAAGCTGAGCGTAGTTGCATTTCGGGTCATTAATGAGGCTCAAGCCATTTGTGTCTCAATGTCTGCGCCCACAGCCACTGAATGAAGAGATTTTCGGCGACACACTGCTTTAAAAATGTGCATGGCCTGAGCTGGAAATACAACAAATAAACCCAAAAATAATAATAATAAAAGAACATACGAGAAAAAAAAAAACAGAGATGAGAAAATGGCAACCAGAAGTTTCAAATGGCACTTTATCTTGTGGCTGATGCTGCGCCTGTGAGGCTGCTGCACTTTATTTACTGCACCGCTTGGAACAACCGCAGCAACAACACGGGCAACAACAGCAGCGCGGCTAAGAAGAAGAATTGCAATGACGGCAACGATGCCAGCGACTTGTCAGTGAATTTATGTGGCAAACTATGAGCAAAATAAGCAGCGCCCAAAAGTTATGAGTTTCGTGTCATAAAATGCCATAGCTACAGCAACAGCGCAGCAGAAGAGCTGCCACCTGCAAGGGCCACGCGAGAATGTATATGTGTGTGGGTGTGCCATGCTGTTTATGCAAAAAGCTCATTTCACGCTTCCGCTTCCGTTTTCTATTATGCCCGAGCACAAACAGCGGCAGAAAAACAAAATCATAAATTCGTAATAAAATAAATATGTATGATTTTATCCTTGTTAAAATGTATCCTTGTTGCCGCAGAAGTTTCGCTTTAATAAATACGCCAAATGCACAAACATAACTTCAATTTAAGTCGCCAAAGTAAAGCCCCACTCATCGCAGTTCATAACATGAGAAAAAATGAGAAAACTCCCATTTCCCACATGTATTTGTTAGCTCAACGATAAATTAGAGAAAATGAAATTAAGAAACGCGCTAATTAGCGCGAATATCGTCGACAAATTAAATTAAATGCAGCCAGTTGATGAAAGCCAGTCCTCACAGCAATGGAAATGGGGATAGAGAATTGCAAAAGAACTGCGATTTTGAAAGCGAATTAGCTGTCGAGAGGGGGTGCCGTCTACCAGCGACCAAGCTGCAGTTGCTGTCAACTATTCAGAAGCTCTGCGTGTCACGCCAGCGACAGCGACAGCGCCGGCAAAGACAAACATTAACCCCAAAATGGCAAGGGCACGCTTCAATCTCAGTCAACATTGTTGTTATTGTTGGCGTCGCCTTTGTTTTCGTTGTGGCTGTTACCACGCATCGTGTCGCCAACAATGTGGCAACATAAAACTATTACCACGACGACATGAACACAACTCCTAATTACCCAGGGATTTGCATTTGTCTTGCGGCATGCAGAAATACCCACGCAACACACATGCCTATATGTGTGTGTGTGTGTGTGCTGAGTATGTACGATGGCTTCGAAAGCGTCGTATGGCACGTTGGCATCATAAACGACTCTTATCTGCTGTGCCCTTTTCTAGGCCAGGCTCATATATTTGGCCACGCCCAACGCTTGTCTGCCTCCTGCCATTCACGTTTTTCTTTCTTTGCGTCCTCTCTCTTTCGCTCGCTGCTGCGGCTTCTTACATTTAATGGTTTGTCTTGGCGACGCGTCGCCATTTTCTTTTCAGTTCATTGCCGCCATCGCATTTCATCACTTGCCTATTCTAGGCACTGCTCCGGCTCCTCGGCTCTTACTATTAAGCCAAAATGTCATTAGCTTGTCTCGTTTATCTTTTAATGAGTGTAAAATAAAAATCGTTCAAGTGTATCTTGGACGGGGAAACATTGGCCTGTTAAGTCAGCAGCAAATTATCAGTATCTTTCTTTTTTCTTTTTTGGCAATGTCTGCTGTTGTTGTTTCTCTATCCACATGGGATCTGTGGCATGTTAAATAGCTGTAAGTGTATTGCCACAGTTTCAAGGAGAACATATTGTATGGCAGTTGCAAATTGATCCTTTGGCAGAAATGACACGAGCTACTCAACTGGGTCGCAAGATTTCCATTTATTCCTCTAAATATTTTGAAGTTTATTAATCTTGCAATGCAAAATAAACTAAGTTTTACTTAAATTAGTTGACCAAATAAATAAATTTGAATTTCATTAGATAAACAGAAATTGTATTCCTTAGAATATTTTTAATAATCCCTAATTGCCTTTTCCCCGCATCATCTGAAATGTGCACCCCATCATTCATTCAGGACAGCCCCACAAGTGCTTATCAATCATTGGCTACATCTTTTAATTCATGCACTACTCATATAGTTGGCCTTTATCAATCGGCTGCTGTGCACCCACGCTATTCCACGTTTCTTCACATGGCGTGCGTATCTGTACACAGCAAGTATACGCACCGTTGCACGCCGAGTGTCCAGCAATATTTCAGTCACTTATTCCCTGGCGAGCTGGGCCCACTCGACTCTCAGAATTTGTTTCGTTTTTTGCTTAAGCTGCCACTTAATCCAGTCGCCTGGCATCGAGGCACCCACTCAGCCCAGCAGCACATCCTCTTGTGTGCTTGCGTGCTCGCCAGGGCACCCGCTTTATTTTGCTGTTGCCCCTCGAAGGAAGCTGTTGCTGTTGGATTGCTGTAAGCCCTTAATTAAATATTAAATACGCCTAATTGCGCATTTCATAACTCAGGCAACGGCAAATAATTAATTATTTAAGTTAAACTAAATTGAGCCAGTCACGACACACGCACAAAGTTTCGGCCCTGCAGGCGATGTAAACAATTATTCGCAGAAACAAAAAAGAACTGCAACTTTTTCGTTTGGTACAAATGCTTTGCCGCCTCTTGGCTGTCTGTGAAAATATAAAGCCACATATTAATATCCGTGAGGCTATAAAGCAACGTAGACTGCCAGGTAAAAGAAAATGCCAAGATTCTTAAATGTTCGCTCGAGTTAAGCTGCGGTTGACGTGAAAAGCGAAAAAGACTCTGCACTGAGCTTAAAGGTAATTGTGCTATTGCCAATGCTTGCAGGAGCCGCAGTGCTCGCTCATTTTGCTCTAGATTCAAATTTCAGATAACTTGAGAAACGGCCATGATTAGCTTGCTGTGGCACACGCCGGCAGCACAGCTTAAATCATTGAAATTAGAGCCGAGAAATCACAACACCGCCGTCCATTGTTCAGCCACAATTTGCACAACTTTTCAGTGGTTAGAAAACTTTCACAAAACACACAAGCACACACACACACATACACATACATCAGGGGACGGGCGGGGGGTAGCAAGTTGCCCCAAAAACTATTTTCATAAATAGCAGTGGACAGCGCCAAATGCAAACAGTTCCCCGGCGTCGTCTGGGCTTCGTCATTGGCTTTTGGTCCGGCAGTCGTCGCGGACGGACGGACGGTTAGCTTGAATCCTTTAAGTTTCTTTTGTTCAAAACGTACTAATGCCCGTTTTTCACTGTGTGATTTATCGGTTTCGAGGTTCACAGTTCGAGTTGCAAATGCATTTTCCGTGTTTGCCTCAGCCAAGCCTCAAGCCGTGCAGACAGCGGACGGCAAGCGGGAGACAGGAGACAGGAGGCAGGAGGACGACGGACATTGGACGTTGGACTTTGGCATTGCCAGCCACTAACTAATACTAACTTCAAATGGCTTACGTCCCGTTCTCGGCCCTTTCTGCTGTTGCCTCTATCTTTTGCTCTCCCATTCTCTCAGTTCGTATCTCTGCGTGGGTTTTGCAAACTTTTTGGCTTTCAAAATGTCAACTCATTTGAGCCCCTTTTTTCACTACCCTTCTTCTGTTATAATAACTTTGCGGCAAAGTTTGCAATACAATGAGCAGCATTTTTCTTTATCTTCTTGAGTATACAACCGTCTGTACTTCACGATTCATTGCATTAACTATCTCAATCATTTACCATAATGCACTTTTCCTGCACAGCTGACAAAAATCTTAAGGAACATTCGCTGTCTTTGCAGTTGAACGGCTAATCTGCTTTTATAAGGTAATAGTTAAATATTGTATTATCCCCAGTTTGTCAAGAGCTCATAAATTTGAGAGCTTCTATAAAAACTCTGTCGATATCAATCGACTTTCCCTTGATGCTGCATAAAAAATATTTAATATATGTATATATATCTATAAATGTATATAAAACAAAGTAGGGTTTGTTACAACACTTATAACTCGAGATTTGCTGGACCAACTTTCATGGTTTTTGATTTGTTGGACTTGTCCCCGCATACTGAAAAATTAACAAATACTTGAAGATTTTATTAGCGCGTAAGCAAAAGCGTGATTTCAATTTTTGTCTCTTAGAGAAATAAGTTACAACGTTTTCCGGGTGAACTTTTTATATATATATATATACATATAATAAATATCTGTATCTCTGTCCGTCTGCCTAAGAAGAGCAAGAGATGCAGCAGAAAATGCCTGCAGCAGCAGAGAATGTTCCCATTGAATCGACTGCAACGATCTCTCAATGGCGCCCTGCTCAAAATTTGAGTGCCACTCAGGCTATGAGTGGAAGTCGCCCTATATAAAGGGCAGCAGCTGCGGCATTTATTCAGTCGTCACAGCCTGAGTGGCACTCAAATTTTGAGCAGAGCGTCAGGTAGAGATCGTCGCAGTCGATCCATTCTCTGCTGCTGCAGGCATTTTCTAAATGATCACCTGGAGTTCTCCTGCATTAAGTTAGGTGCATCAACATTGCAAGAGGCACGAGATGAGCGAAAACAGCAAAGACACTTAGAATGAAGAGAGGCGCGCAGGTTCGTAATCAACAGACGTAGCGGAATTGACCGACAACGTCAACAAGTACTTCGAGCATTTTCATTTCAGAAGGAATTCCCGCACTGCCATTCCCATTTTTTTTTTTGTAAAAACTTTTATATTTTATTAAGCAGCTTACTGCTGCCATAGTGGCAACTTAATCTAGTTTTACATTAAAAATAATAACCAAAATTTAAGATCTAGACTTAGATCAACTAATTTTATAGATTTTCTGTGTGTAATTTTTTGTTTGTCAATATGAATTATTTCTAAAAGGAAAATCGGAGTAAATTCAATTTACATATTGAATGCAACGCTGAGGTTTCAGGTCTCTAAGCCCATCGGAGCATTGGCTACCAGCAGCGGATAATCATTAAGGCTAACCAAATGTTGACCACTTCCGTCCGCCTTGAGCCCATGCACTCTGGGCAACCCACTCTTGTGACAGCACCAGAGTGGGTTGCAAGTGCAAATGGCAAACCGCGTTTAGTACTTGATTAAATATTGAACAAGGGGATGAGGTGAGTGGGCAGGGATCCAGCACTTTGTGATGGATGGCGAATAACTTATTAAGTCTGTCATGCATAAGTAAGGCCACAATTTGCGATCCGATTGTGGTTATGCTCGCTGGCCAAGTCAAGTTATGGCCTGCACTCAGCATACGGACACACAGAGAACTAAAAAAACGGAGTGAAGGAACCAAAATCAATGTCCTATCAGGAAGTGCCTTGGCAATTTGCAATCCTTTGTATCATTACACAATGCTTCCGCAGGGTCCCGGTGGCTGTCGCCTGCGTCACGCTGCTGCAATCAAAGCGCTCTGAATCAGCAGCACCAGCACTAGCACCATCACCAGCAACAGCAACAGCAACAGGAGAGCCACCGACGCATTAATCCTTCATTGGCAATCAGGCATCTTGCCTTTGCCTCGCCTGGAACCTGTGATGAACTCTCTGTCCCAGAAACGGAAGTTGTAAAAACGCCAACGCCGCACAAAGCAAACATAGACGAAGAATGTTCGGTGTCTGCTGCTGGTTGCCTTTGTTTTGGAGCACTTCTGATGCTTGGCTAACCAGCGGCATGGAACCGATTATAGTATTCCGTATTTGGATTGGAATTTGCCTGGGGACATTCGTCAAACGACGCAGCAGCCGGAGCAATTGTTTCGCCAAGTTTCCCTTTTCGCTCTTTGTTCATTATGCGTCATCTTCATTCGCCTTTTCCCATTCTTTGCGCAGCCATTGTGCTGAGGCAGAGCATAAACACTGATTGATTGATTAGAGGCTCGGCTTCAAAGTTCTAGTCCTAGGAGCTGCAACACGAATCGCTGGCAATATCGTGCATGCGGCAGACACTGGGCAATAAACCTAATGAGAGGCCCTTGAGCAAGTGTCGCATCAATCAAATGCGTATTTAGCGCATTATATAAGTATTTGTTTTCTATATATATACAATATATACATATATATATATATGTATGTCTCTATGATGACAACGATTTCTCTTGACTTGCGATGATTGTTTTCATGGAGATGTGTGCGCTCATCCGACAGCTGGCGATTAACAAATGAATGAATACATGTAAGTGAATGATGGCCCTCCTGCCACGCTGCCACGCTGCCACCCGAGGCACGACTGCCTGAACACTTTAAGTGGCACTCTGAGCCAGCGGATCAAGTTGCCGTTATTAAAGTTCACCTGAAGCGACTAAGCCAGCCAATTTCTGTTGATATCGGCGATACCTATCTGCAAATTGGCTACGTGGCAGGCTCAAATGGCACAGATTGGCATTAAATAAACTGGAACTGAAATCAATAGCCTGCTCAATCGCATTGGAGAGCAATGGGGAGCAAATCCCGCTAGTGCTGCAGCATCTCTGCTGGGTCAGCATTGTTGCACGTCATGGCTTCCGTCATGGACACCGGTCAATGTACACTTTACTCCGCCAGAGCCAACTGTGAATTGACACTCGTTCTCTCTGTGTCTCTCACTCTCTCCATCCCGCTATCTCTCTCTCAGTCTCTTCCTCTATGTCCGTTTGTGTAGCTCCTACTCGCTCCGTATCTGCGCCTTTGTCATTCTATGCCACAAAAGAAAATAATTTCATCAAGTGACTTTGCAGCTGTCCACGTAGTATATGTACAGACACCATATCACATATACCCGGGCTGATGGCAGTGCTGACACATCCTGTTGTATCTCATGCTCATCTCACTTATCTCCGGCACCCACTCCAGCCTCATCTCCCTATCCATTTGACCTTGTTGCAAAGTGCTCATTATCGGCTGAAATGCTGTCAATCACGGGATTTCGTTTGTTTTGCTCTGATTTGACTTTCAATTGAATTTCGAATTTGAATATCCGAAAGTAGGTAACGCCCCCTTACGCCCGTTACGACCCCCTAGCATCGTCTGCTCTAGCGTTAAGCTTCACGCAGCTTCCAAGGCTAAGCGTTTATGATGAGTTCGCGCTTATTGGTAAAATGCAAACTTTATACATAAAAAATTAATTTGATTATTTTTCCGGGTATATCGCCGGCGTGCTTAGACTTGCGTTAATGATGCCATAATCAACTGTTTTATTACAGTTTAAAAAAAGTTAAGCTCTCACAGACACACACACCCACACACATACACACGCACACACACACACAAGAGGCGCATAGCTTTTATTGGGCTTAGCTGTAACTTTTTAATTATATCTCCAGCATTTTGCCATTAGAATTCGTTTCGGCTTGCCGGAGAAAATGATATTTAAATAGAATAAAATCAAGATTTATTGCACTATTAAGTGTTGAAACGTTTTTTTATGTCCCGTATCCATAAAAATCAAGAAAAAGGATAATAAAGTCCTGAGCATATAAGAACAGCGGAGACACAATATTACACCAATTAAATTGGTATTTGACTCCAATCGTTGGGCGCCCAACATACATTGTTCTTAAAGTCCCTCGTAAAGTTGAATCACTGAGAATTTCATATTCCATATTCCATATTCCACAGTTGTGAGTTTACCCAATATTTAAAATTGAATCAATAAATCCCGCTTAAATACATTTCGCAAGTAACTTTCCATTAGTGGTAAAGAGTTTATATTGACTTACAATTTCAGAAATATGTAAAACAAATATTTTCAATTAATTTGAAACGATATGAGCAAATTCCTTGGCCCAAAGTGAACACGCCCATCAAATGGTTCGCAGAGTTATAGCTTACATAGAGGGCTCGAGGGCGCTTTACTCAGCTGGTCATCACACACTGCAATGGTGAAGTTTATGATTGTGATCGAAAATTTTAATTAAAATCATAATGAAATAATTGAGAATTTGTTGTTATAAAATTTATGCGTAATGAAAATTTTGGCAATTTCCCATGGCATGCGCAATAACAATAGCAGCAGCAGCAGCAGCAGCAGCAGCAGCGACGGCAGACTCGGCCAACAATAACAATCAAGCTGCCATACACAACGTTAGCTGAGCGGGATGAGGTCACGGTCATGGCAACCACAAGGAATTTGCATCTGTAGTGGTCCATCAAAAACGGAGAGCGACTGCCAGAGTCCTAGGGGGGCAGAGCGGCGTGCCAGAGAGTCACGGCCGTAAAACAAAGACATTACAGTTGAAATGATGACCCGGACTTAATCGACTTGCCAACAATAATATTTAAATTTAATTTAAATGCTCACATGAGAGCTGGCAAGCAGACGTGCACGCCTGCAAACAAATCGAAGGACACGCATCCCAATCTGCTGGACAATTTGCAAAACGATATGCTTGAAAATGAAAATGTCTGAAAGGTTTCTCGGAAACTCGAAGGGTTTTGCTACGAGCTCTCAGCTCTCAGCTAGCTGGGTAAACGGCATCATTGTTGTATTTGGTTTTTGTATATTTGCGGCGAAGGGACAATAACTTGAAGTCTTTCGCTTAAAAGCACAAAGTGATTGTAGTGTTAGTTGGCGAACGACTCGACCCGATTCCAGTCTAATGACAATTTACGCAAAACTCTCTGTGTATACGTGTGTTGCTGTGTATTTTGGTTATTTGTACTTTCTGTGTGTGTGTGTGTGTGTGTGTTCTTTCTTTTTCATTTTTGAAATGGTTTCTAAGCTGCTGGGAGAGCTTTATGTTTATGTGTTGCTTAGTGAAATTGCCACAGAGCTAAATTATTGAGAGCCCTAGAGCCGTGCTTAAGTACTTAGCTCGCCCTGAGTTAATGCCTTAATGTTATTATCAATTTTTGTTCCTTTGCGATTTGCCACATTTGGTAAGTTTCGACCATTAGCTATTGTTTTTGTGGCCACGACAGCAACACAAAGTTGCTCGAATTCATGTTGTTCTCTTTGTTGCGATTGCGGTCTAATTGATACAAGAAAACACCAGCAACAAGAGTTACAAAGCCAGCAACAAGAACAACACTAACAATAACAACAACAACGAAAACGAAGTCATCAGCAAAGTTCCAACTGCAGCCAGCAGTAGCTGACAATTGTTTTCAATGCTGTGGTCAGCTTTCTGAGCATATGTCTACATGTCCATCAGTCTGTCTATTCGGCTGCCAATCGCATGCTCACCCAGAGGAGGAGGAGAAGCAAGCACACAGCACACTCACTCACTTTCAATCTATTTCAAATGTCAGAGACCGTTTGCTGCTCCTCGTCAATCACATAGTATATCGAGCTGCAACTGCAACTGCAGCACGCTGCGTATGGGCAATGCCAGCGCCAACGTGAGTTTGGGTTGCAAAGGTTTTTCGAATTTGTTTTTTGTTTTTTGTGTTTGCTAGCTTTTAAGTTTTAAGCACGTCGGCACTGCTGAAACTTGTGCACGCGTGTCATTTAAATTCCTTACAAAGTTGTCAAACTGACAAAGGATGGGCGTTACGCGACGGGACTGCAGCAGCAAAGGCAGCTACAATTTATACGCCGCTGCAACTTTGGCCAGTTATCAATAAGCACGGGGGGCATCAATTCAAATATGATTACATCCATTCAACTTGCAACTTTTATTCACTCATATAAGCTCTTTCTTTACGCTCTCCGTCTCGTTGCAGCTCAGCTCGAAAAATGCACAGACACGTCGGAGTGGGAGGAAGTTCTAAAATGCCCAGACCGAGGCAGGGCTTGCCCGCTTTGCATGCCATTTTCAATATGCTGGCTCTGAGCTGCATTATAATCTCCGATTTATTACTGAACGGTAAGTATGATTACATCAGTAAGTGCGGCTTATATGTTATATAAGCGTAAACGGGTTATGCTCAATTTGTATATATCTATCTGTCCGCCCCGCTGTCCGTCCCTTCACGGTGCATGTTTACGCTATCCATTAAATATTTATTATGCCAACTGCGTGCACAACTGTGGTTAAAATTGATTATTCAATTTAACGAATGACTGTTAATATTATGCATTGCAGTCAACCCATACACATACACACACACTCACTCCCACACACACAATCTACTGTATGCAGTCTGTTTATTAAACATTACGTAAAATTCTTGCACTTCTCCAACCCATATGATGAATATGCTTCAATTAAAGTTTTCATAGCTCGGCCGACCACAAGCCAGCCAACCGATTGGCCAGCTTTATATGTGATAAGATGGTCTTAGCTACATTTCAAGAGTTATATGCTTTTCAATTAGTCAGACGCTGACAGATAGACGCTCATTAATATCATCAATGATTTATAAGTCTTAAAGACAAATTCGTGTTTTAATAAACATTATTTATGTACGACACTTCACGGCATTGAAGAGTTCATTAAATTGAAATTAAGATTTTATGCATTTCACTGCCTGCCAATTAAGTCCCAGATTCGTATTCGAAATTCAAGAATATTTATTATTTTGGCAATATTTTCATTTGATTTCCCTCTGGCAGCTAGGGTTTGCTGGCTTTGTGAAAAGCATATTAATGCCGAGTCGTTTACTATATTAGGTTACATTACTCATACGCCACGTGATTGTGCGTATGTGCGCCGTTAATGATTTAACAGAGTCAGCGCCACATTTTCCAATTAAAGCAAAACGCAAAAGTAAATGAGAATGGGAATGAAAAGAAAATAAATCACATTAAATTCAAGCCGAACAGCGGCTCTACATACATTGTCATAAATTAACCTGTAAACGGATCCGACTGCAGACACCCACAATTCCAGCAGCACACACATCCGATCCTTGAAAGCACGTAATTAAGTTTTTACACCGTGACGTAATCGAATTTAAGGCATAGGCCATGGACTCCATGGACTACACTGGCCGTATGCTCCATCTCAGTGCGTTGCACTTAAACACTTAAGTGTATCGCAATGAGAGCAGGAATGCCTTATAAGCTGATTACAATGTCCCACTGAACGTTTCTTTCATATCGCTTTCTCTTCCTTCACTCACTTGTATAGTTCATGGACTGAAGGATCTGAAGATATTTGTGCCGGAAGCCGTCATCATGGGCAACGCAGCAACACTGTCCTGCCAATACGATTTGGAAAAGGTAAGTCAGAGCCCTACGAGGAATCGGATTGCCAACTGCAATGGCAATGGGCACAGGAACTTGCATGGGAACGGGAACGGAAACGGGAACGAGAAGGAGAACGAGAACGGAGACAGCATTGTTGACGGCAATTGCTTGCTTAATTATTATAATTATTAGCACTTTGTCTTCACAGTCGTAGCTCTCGTTCTCATTCCTGTTCTTGTTCTTGTGCTCGCTGTCCTTGTCGGGGACATATTGTTCTTCATCTGTTAGCTCCTGCTATGCACTCACAGTTTTCATTAACGCTCTGTCTTGCTTTCAGGCGGCGCTCTACTCCGTGCGCTGGTATTTCGGCCAGGAGGAGTTCTATCGCTATGTGCCCCGCGAGGCCACGCCCACATTTGTCTTTCCCGTTGCTGGCATTAATGTTGACGTAAGTGAAATTCAGTACACGATCACGGATCTATCCACTATATGACAATTGTTATAATATTTATTGGGGCTGCTGTTCGTATTTGATCCTTTTCTCCAATTTGAAATATTGTCAATTAAGCGAACAAATCAGAAAAATGCCGAGCTCCAGGAGCTGCGCATGTGTCGCCTGCGCTCTAGCCAAGCTTTCATTTTAACAAATGGAAATGCGAAAACATTCAAATATTGTGTAAATATTTATTTAAATGCGGACAATGGCGACTGGGCGCCAAATGCAGCCAGCGGCAACAACAATACCAATAACAGCAGCCAGTCAGCCAGCAGCTTCTAAATCTGCGCCACTCTGTCTCTTTTTTGCTAGGTACCTTCCCTCTCGCTCTCACTTTGTCTGACACTCTCTCACTCTTGCACTTCCTCGCTCGCTCTCGCTCTCTCCCTTTCTCTTGACCATGCTAACTGGCAGTTATGCACGGTTTTTATTTAAAATTTATTTTGCTGTGTCGCGCTTCAGTTTGTGTATTCCAGAGTGTGTTTGTATACATGTGTGTGTGAGTGTATGTGTCGTCCGCAATTTGAAAAGTGCGAATACAACTAACTGAAATATTGCGCAATGTGCAAAATAGTTTATGGTGCGAATAGAAACAACTAAAGCAGCGCCACCTCTCGCTGAATACGTTTCGCATTCATGTTTGTATTTATACCCTGCGCAATGTGCTCCCAAAAGGTATTTTAGTTCCTAGCAACATTTGAAAACTAAATACATGTCATTACTTCAAATTACGTAAATATTTAAATGAAAATTTAGTGTTAACAATTGCCAATTGGTATTGATAATAGTGAAGGATAGGGTAACCCGTCGTCGATCATTTCAGCTGTCCAAAAGCCTGCATCCTTGTCGGCATTCGCTTTGTGCTGCGCTCATTAATAAAAACAACAGCCGCAAAGTACGCAATAAATTGCTGCTCGAGTGCAAAGCGACAAAAATTTTTCGGGCAGCATTTAAAATGTTGCTCAAACCAAAAAAAAAAAAAAAAAATTAAAATAAAATAAATAATTTTTATATATATTCTAAAGAACACGTTTGTTCCGTTCAAGTGGCCCAGGACGGAAGCTTAATTAAAAGAGATGTGCTTGACTTAGCTCGACCCGTTTAATTCCACCTCCACGATTAGGCGCTTAGCTAGACTTGTAAAATGTACAGTGATTTACCAGAATACATATTGCCAGACTATAAATATGTATACATATACCTCAGAGCACCCTACGCTATGTTGCACTTGCTTGGGAAACAAATCGCTTGTCATATAATCATAAATAAACCAAATTGAATTCGCCATGAACAATAAATAAAATTTTCTTTTTTTTTCTGCTTTTATTTTTTGCAATTTCTTTTATATACGAAATATAAATTGAAAACTCATTCGCCCGCATATAAAATTTCCAAACTCATTTACCAGCACACCATGAAACATTTTTCAAATTCGCAAGTGCCCAAACTTAAATAATAATAAATAATGGCAGCGCGAGAAGGGCGATCGATGGAGTGCTGTTTGCTTTAGCTTCCATATTGTATAGCGAAACAAAGCGAACTGTGCGCTAATAAAAATAATTTGCATTTGCGTTCTGAGCGTCATATTCTATCTCTGACGGCCATTTCCACCCATTATATATGTATTTGTATAGCTTTCCGTTCGGGTTTGGGCCCCCAAAAGGAGGAGGAGGCAGGCCACATCAATCAGCGGTAGTAGCAATCGGACTTGATTAATTTGTCCTGATTGTGTCTTTAATTTGCACTCTCTATGTGGTAGCTGGGCGGGCAAGAGACGTAAAAAATAAAAGGAGAGGAGAGAGAGAGAAGGGAAGGGGAAAGCTCAATGAATGCGAGAGAAGTCTGTTGAAACGTTAATTTGCCACTAATTGGCATTCAAAAGCATTTTCGCACTAATTAAATATTTCGATTACGGTTGTCTATAGCTGCGTTGGGCGGGCTTGGCAAGTTGATTATATTGCTCAATACTTCTTATGGCATGGCTTATTTAGGCACTGGATTGGAAACTATTCAAAAGCACTCCTACATTGGCATTGGAATCAATTCGCAAATTGTGCGCCTACTCAGGGTGCGCGCAGTACAAGTGGCATTAAGTACAAAACTAAATTTTATTCATGCAAATTTGCCTCTCTTTCGCTCTCTCCTCTCTCTCTCGCTCTCTCCCTCCCTCTCTTTGTGTGTGTTGAAACAAGCAAACTACTTGAGTGCAGTGAGTTATGAACCGCAAAAGGTGAAAAGCACACAGCCACAGAGAGTGAGCGGAAGAGAGAGAGAGAGAGAGAGTTAGACTCCATTGGTTAATGCAACTGATTTAGCAAGCAAGCCCTCTTTGCAATTAAGTTTGAAGGCTATTCGCAGCTTTGCTCCAACAGATGTTGGTCATGCTGAAAGGCAGCGTTTGAGAGTGAGTGGAAACGAAAAAAAATGAAAACAGAAAAAATAAAACAAATAAAGAACAGAGAAAAGAAAATGTTCCACATCCCAAGGCAACGAATCGAAATGAAGCGCCACGTTTTCTAATTTACATTGATAGCTGCTGCTGCGGCGGAGGCGGCTGCTGCTGCTGCTGCTAACGAAGGCAGAATTCAAAGGCCATCTAGAGCCACAAATGCAAATTGAAATGGAATTTTTAAGTTATGCCAAGGCAAACACCAAACACCCAGATCCACACCCATACACATTTGATGTGCGGGGTTACGAATGCTGTTTGGCTGAGACAAGTCGAGATGGAGAGAGAGAGAGAGTGTAGAGAGCTGCTGGCGAAATGATGGCAAGTACCGTAATTGAGATTAAAACATTATAACTTGACTTGTTTTACTTTTCCTAAATCATTTCAAGCAGCTAAACACGCCTAATGAGAAAAGTTCAGCCCGCGCCTATTATGATTATGCACATGCATAAATATTAGTGAGTGCGCGATATATCTCTGTGTGTGTGTGCGTGTGTGCGTGGGTGTGTTTTGGTGGGCGAATCATATAAAAAGATGGGCGTGCATTCAGACTCTCGGCCGCACTCGGGACAGCACTTCAATTGCAGCTGCTTCAGCTACTGCAATTGCAGCTGTGCCTGACATGCCGTGCACTTGTGGGTGTGCGCATGGGTATGGATGCCACATGGCTAGCCGGCCGACCGACCAACCGACAGACAGTCCGACCGACCGACCGACCGACCGACCAAGTGCACTCCTGTCGCCCACTTGAGCGTTATTGGAATGTAAATGTATGCAGATCAGGAACAGGGCGTGGGGTTAACTGTAAGGCGCACCGCGGACTCAACCTCCACGACGCGTCACGAGACTTCAAAAGTCATTCAACATAGAAATGTACCTTGCAGCAGCACACGGCACACGGCACATGGTAAAGGGCACACGTCACATGTCAGTCGCGATAAAAAAAAAAAGAAACAACAACAACAACGATGTTAACAGCTATGCGACTGTATAAAGGGGCATAATAATCATCATGTTAAATGTAATTAAATTTTTAATTTAGAGACAGCGTTGGGCACGCTGGCAATCTTCAATTAAAAGCCACAATTACCATGGCCACCAGCTGAGCCGGGCTGGCGACTGCGCCGACTGCTGGCAACAGGAATAGGATATGCCAAGTGCTCAAAACTTTTGCGGCTTATTCATTGTCTGCAACAATAAAAAAGCAAAAGCAAGCCTTGAGCCTGGTCCTCGCACTCAGCCTTGTCTGCCCAAAAATGTGTGCCCTGCAAAGTTTTTGCTCACTGTCAACACGGAAGGAATTATTCCGCATTAAGTTTGCGGTAATGGCAGCGGCGGTCACACACCACGGAGTGTCCTCTCTCCCTCTCTCTGTCTCTCTCCCTCTCTCTCATCAGTGCTCTAGTGGCCCGGGCGGGCATTGTTGTTATTGCTGGCGTTTGCTTTTAACATTGTTAATAACCCGACACGCCTCCGCCGCGCATTTATGCACAGCAATGTGCCCTTAAAATTAATGCACTCTCCAGTTGGCGCTTGCAAGAACCAGAAGACTCAGACGGCAACAGAAGTGGCCAAAAACTTTGCGCCTGGCAGCACCCAGAGCAGACCTCCTGCTGCCGCTGGAACCATTCGACTTGCTTCAGGGGCTCAGGCAGCTCCATCTCAGTGGAGCTCCTCTTTCCCTCTCCCTCTCTCTGTCTGTGTTGTTAATTAGATGCACGCCGAGTGGGAGAGTCAATGCTCGTTGTTGTTGGCCTTCTAAGTCGCGAAAGTTTAATTGAGCACTGCATGGGGTGTGATATATGCTTCTAATTATGATTTTTTATCATGCTCGACAAAGCAGCTTCAGAATTGCAAATTAATTGCAAGTCCTTCACTTAAGAGACATTTTCAATAATTATCTAAGTATAATTATCAAAGTGCATTCGCAAAATGTGAGCAGCCAAACACTAAGTGAAGGCTGAATAATTTATATGTATTTAGTCATAACCAATAATCCGCTTTGGCTATGTGCAAAGCAATTAAATATATGATTTATATGTGCTCAAAATTCAAACAACGACTCTGTGCTTTATTAAAAATAATTTCTAAGCTCTGCCGGGCAATTAGACAGCCGATACATAAAAACAATAATTGCATAATTTAGTTAAAGCCATACGAGCATTCCGATTTGCTTTTGTTTATATTTTGTTTGCACATCAGTTTTAATTACTGACTGACCCAATCGACAGACAAATTCCATTCAATTTTAAGCATAACTCATATCATTCGGTTGTCGTTAGAGCAAGTAAATTGCTCATTGGAATCTCTGTAAGCTAATAATTTATTTGTCTTTGATAACTAAAACTATAATATCTTATCATTTGGCTGGCATTTGATTAGGATGCTGGCAGTGCTGCTAAGTGCTCTTTGTGAAATGGAGACGCTTGGCTGGCGACTTACCATAAGGCATGCTGGTTGCATGCCACACATACTTTATGTTGCAGATAAATTTGTTGCAGTCGGTGGTCTTGGCCAAAACGTTTGACAAATGGCCACAAATGAACATAATAAATAAAAATGGCAATTGCGAAATGCAAAGCGTACTCAAGACAAGCCCAGCACGTGGCTATACGAAATGTATGTATGTATGAATTTAAAGACATATAGATATATGCTGGTAACTAGCTGGCGGGCCTGTCATTGTGATATTGTCCATATCCCAGATCCCCACAAGTCGCTGGCACGGCATTCACATGTCCCCAACAATGAGCACAATAAAAAGCAATGCATTTTCCAAACACCAAAAATTGTTTACAGCAGCGACAACAACAACAACATCAGCAGCAGCAACAACAGCCGCAACAAATAGAAGAAGAACAACCGCACCGGAAACATCTCATTCACTAAATTTGTGGTCGGTTTTTGCCTGGCGCACTGCGTACTGCGCTCAGCGCTCAGCGCTCAGCGCTCAGTGTTCAGTGTTCAGTGTTAGGCAGTCGAACTTCTGAAATGCCAACGGGCAACTGTAAGCACGAACGGCGCGAGGTGGGTGTGGGGGCGGGGGAAATGAGGTGGCTCTGCTGGAGGTTGAGAGGAAGCGGGAATGGAAGCGGGAACGAGCCGCCAACGCTAGCGCCGTTAGTTCCAACAGAGCTGGAGGCAACGGAAATTCGGAATGACATAATACGTGCCCATGTGTGTGCCACTATGAGGAAGTGTGTGTGCGTGTGTATGTGTGTGTGTTTGTATGTGCGCGCAGAGTGTGTGGCTGGCTGACTACCGCGACTTGAGTTGATACAGCAATAATTCATAAAGTGTTGCATGCAAACGAGGCTGCAGCTGAGCCACACACACAAAATGTCTATGTATGCATATGATTGTATGTGTATATGTGTGTGTGTTGTGCATGCGACAGAGTTGGCAAAAATTAAAATTGCTGCACAACAAACAGCGGAAACTCAGCGAGGGGCCAACAAAAGCAATGAGAACCGCGGCTGCAGCTGCAAAAGTGCACACACACACACACACGCACACTCACACACACACTGAAGCCGTGGGCTAGATGGCCGGGAGGACCTGGCAATGGGGGCATTGCAATGCATTGTATTCTTACAACTCGACGTTGGCTGCTCAGCCGGCGAAGCGGTTTTGCAGTAAAGTTATTATTTCATAAAGCCAGAATTATTGAAACAATACTTTACTCTCACACTCGCTTGCACACACACACACGGCGAACTCATACCGCACACACACACACACATGAGTGTGCGCCTGTCATGTAAAATTGTGCTTTAGTAGCATAATTTTTTATGCAACAGAGTTGCAGCTGCGGCAACTAAGGCAATAAAAAATATAAATAGAAATTAAAAGCCAACAAATAAAATATAAATAAAAGCAGGAAAAGAACGCAACGACAAAACTTTTTCAACGCGACAGAAGCAACTTGAGTTGAGTTGAGTTGAGTTGAGTTGAGTCGCCGAGTAAAGTCGAGTCGAGTCGAGTCGAGTAGAGCTAAGTTGCGATTCAATTTTGTAGCCTACGGCCAGGCAGGCAGAGCAGCAAAAAGTGTCGCAACATTTTCATATGAGTAACTAAAATGTGAATGTATGCGTGTCTCTCTCTCTCTCTTTCTCTCTCTCTCTCTCTCTCTCTCTCTGTGTCTCTCGACTGGGTATATAATTCTTCAAAATAGCAGACATTTGTGTTTGTTGGCGCGCTTCCTGGCACTGCCACTTCCGTTTCCGCCCGCCATGAAGCACAACAACAACAGCAACAGAAACAACAGCAACAAAGTCGCATGCAATTAAATAAATATGATAACAACGCGTGGCAGACATCATTCCAGGCAACCGCTGAGAACAACAACGAGGATGACGTCAACGACAAATAGTTAAATAAATAAAAAGTGGAGAGAAAGACAATATTTAAATATTTATGCTATTCATGCATACACATACATACATACAATTAGATGTATGTGAATATATTTGCATGCAAATATTTATATATGTGTATTTGATAAGATAATTAACATCATTAAATGCTTTGAAAAAGTTAAGCAGTCGTAAATGCGGCAAATTGAAACTTATATACGACGGGATAAACTACACACATTTCATAGAGTAGTAAACCGAAATGAAAGGAAAACATTTTTCATCGAGTTATATAATGTTTTGATGTTATTTATGCTTTACGCCATGCCAACAGATAACGCCATGAATAATGTATAATTATTCAAAGCGGCTAATCCTGTCCACGTTGAACATTGTAATCACTAGCCATCCAGCTGTGCAACAGGCACTCGTGACCCTCGCCAACTTCGACTGCAGCCATCCAACTGTGCAGACGAACTAAATTGTTGCACTCATAACTCGTACGCCCGGATGCCAAATGCGGCCATTACTAAGCTACATTCTGTGGCATATCGCACATTTATTCATAGCTCACACATAGTAGCGAGTAAGCCAGCACATGTACATGCACACATGCACACATGCACACATGCACACATGCACACATGCACACATGCACACATGTGAAAAGCACCACAGAGAAGCAGCAACATATAGAAACCTTATCAATACGTTTCACATTTGTTTTCATTTTACGATTGCGTAACGAGATCAACGTCGACAAATCGAAAAGCCACTAAAGCCACAGACCACAAAGGAGGGCCCAGCACCCACACACCCAGCATCAGCACCCAGCACCCATTATGCAGTCCAGAGTGCCCAGTGCCAAGCGCTGAGCAACGAGAGCCATAGCCATGAACCAATCCCAGTTTGGCGAATAGAAGCCGCGAGCGACTAACCAGCTGAGCTCTTGGCTACATGGCAATGGTTGCAGCGGTGGTATAGATGGTAATATATGAATGAACAAATGGAACGACTCGGGTTTGCCTGACTGGGAGATAGTCCGAGAGTAAAGCTCTATTTTGGCGGAGCGAAGCTTTATATGAAATTTACATGTACATATATCTTACGCTCTCTTTAAAATTATCAGAAAATATCGAACATGAAAAAGTTGTTTATATATTGTATTATACAGATCCTTTAATTTCCAGTATATACTAGGCAAAGAGAAACTGTTTTATCTATTGATAAATGCCTCGACCTGAACATTTATATGTATATATTAAGAGGATCAGCGCAATCTGCTTCTGCTTCTGCTTCTGACACACATTGGCTTATAGACATTATACTTTTTTTAAGCATTTCCAATAGCTTTAGGGTATAAACAAGACAATGAAAAGGGATAACAACACATGACCATAGAGCGAAAGTAACGGCAACTGCATAAAAAACTAGGAGAGCAATGCGCTAAAGTGTTGAAACAATCGTAAAAAGCTGTTTGGGGCGCGTGGGGCAGCAGCACAATGGTGAGCTGACTCAGGCTCCCAGGCTGGCAACTAAAAGTGCCAATAGCAGGGCAGGGCAAGGCAGGGCAGGGCAGGCCGCACCGTCTACACAGAGGATTAGTGTAGATGCAAATGAACAAAAAACATCTGCAGCATTGGGCGGCATATGCAAAACGTGAAAGGCTTTCCTGCACTTAAATGCAGGCTCCTCAAATCTGCAACACAGCGAACAACACACATGTTAATCGTGGCTGCTGCTGCTACTCCTGCTGCTGCAGCTGCTGCTGTTGCTGCTCCTGTTGTGTATTTAAAGTGGATTTTGAACAGCATACTGTGCTCGAATTGAGCCAAGTGGCCCAGCGGTTGCTGCCAATTATCACTACAAATTCACAATTTTCAGAAATCTAACGAAGATTGTACACTCTCTCCCACCTCCTCTCCCTCTCTCTATGAGCAACAAGAAGAAATGGAGCAGGTGAATTAATGTTTCTGTAGCTTTTGAACTTTTGCATCTGGCATTGAATGAAATCAATTTTATATTTTTTAAAATCTTTACCCCGAAATCTCACAAATTCGAACGCAAATTGGTATTCTAAGCAGCATGCCCAGCATACTCCCATTGATCAAGGCGAATCAATACGAGTTTTCAATTTAAACTCTGTATTCTGGTGTCCTCGGATGCTGATTAAGCGCAGTAGGCCATGCTGGCAAAGAGTATAATAAACAAAATGGCCGGGCCACATGACGTCCTCAATTACGGGCTCTTGAACGCAATTTTGCATTTTAATTCAATTGAATCAAGAAATGAAAGCGTTGTGCAAGGGTGCAAATTGAATTTGGGAATTTTTAAATAAAATGCGAATTCGTTATCGTTGCAGCTAACCAACTCGGATGCAACGTCGGTCACCCTGAAGGGGGTCACACGGGATCTCACTGGCACCTATCAGTGCGAGGTGTCGGAGGATGCGCCGCTCTTTCACACGGACATTCGTTCAGCGCACATGCAGGTGATTGAGCTGCCCAAAGACGATCCGGCCATGCAGGTGGACAAGAAGGTGATTGGCGTCAACGACAACTTCAAGGCCGTGTGCACGGTGGGGCCCTCTTATCCGCCGGCGAACATCACATGGTATATCAACGGACGCAAGGTGGGTAGCAATTACATATGCACTTTTGGCCGCCAGGTGTTGATTAGTTAATGCCGTGCTGCAGGTATACAAAACGCCGCTGCAGCGCATTACTCAGGACGCATTCGAGGGCTCGACCACGTACTCCTCGCTAGAGATCTATCCACACAGCCAGGTGCTGCAGGGCTTTTTCCAGGCGATGCCCAAGTACCAGACCAGCATACTGCTGCTCTGCGAGGTCTCCATTCTGCACGTCTTCCACAAGAATGTTCAGCAACGCATTGGGCTCAGCATGGCGCCACCCACAACCATTTCACCTAATTTGCTGGGCCTCGAGGGCTCCAAGCGCTACGTCAACGGCGATCCGGACAATTCAGCACTCACTGGCGCTGCACATTGCAGCTGCAGTGCCATTGGCGTGTTGACTCTGGCCGTGGTAACCCTACTGGCGGCTCAGCTGTGACCGGAGCGCAATGCATATGCCACATAAGCAAATGGTCGAACAGACACAATAATGCCAGCAGAAGAAGCAACAACAGGCACAGGCTTTGAGTGGGCAGCCCGTGAAGTGTAATTAAAAAATAACAAATGCAAACAATGCACAAAAGTGCAGACAAATTATAAAAAAGCCACAAAAAACAAAAAAAAAAAAAAAAAGAAAAATAAAAACAAGCGAAAAATAAAATTACAAAAATAATAAATAGAAAGGAAATGTTTTTTGAAAACGTTAACGGACTCCCGTTGTGAACGCGGCTCTGCATGTCCTTGTGCGTGACCCTTTTAAATTCAGTTGTTGTTGTTGTTAGTTTACAAAACAAAGCCACGGCCATGCGCTTGAAATGAATGTATTTCACGCTGTTGCAGCAGAAATATTATGATTATGATTCCGATTCAGGCCCACTCATTTTAAAGTAACTATTGAAAATTAATCAAATCTGAGCTAAAAACAAGAGATTACAAAATGCCCGCGGTTAATTACACACACAACAAATCGGCGAACAGCTATGAAATGTTTAAATAATTACTAAAACACAAGAGAAAAAAAAAGAAAATAAATATACTTAATGCATACAGGGCGGACGGCCTGCTGTGGGCGTGCCCTGATGCCAGAAAAAGAGAGAGAATACAAACATAAATATAAAAATCAATAAACTAAATAAACAAATCCATGAATTTGAAAAAAAGCAACACGCATTTGCAAAATAATTTACATTAAAAGTAACGAAGAAAAAAGTAAATTAGTGAGGAAAAAAAAGAAACATAAAAACAATTAATAACATAAGTCGAAAATAATTTAACATTAAGTACACCCTACCCTCCAACAACCGCAGCCTAGATACGTAAGCTATGTAAATATAATTTGTAAAAATTAAAAACAAACAGACGAATGCGAAAGTAAAAAACACAAACGCAATGAACGAGATGCAACAACAATACATACATAGATACATGCAAGATTGGATGGCACGTTAAATAAAACACTAAAATAAACAAATATTAATTAATGTTCGAATGGGAGTCTAATTATAACATAATAATAATAAAACAATAGTTATATGAAATTCCCGATGCGTAATGTGGATGTAAGTAAAGCTATTTTAATTGAATTTTCGCGTTGTGGTTAATTTGCGGGCTTTTTCATTTACCAATTTTTTCTGCTGAGTATTTCGATTCGTTTGCCGTTTTCGTGTTTGTTGTGAAGCATTCTTGTTAGCTGCAGAAGATGAACTCTATTTTACGCTACACTTAAATATATTTATATGAAACATGTTTAGAATAATTGTACAACAGTATGTTAAGTGTTAGTCGAATAATAAAAAATAAAATACAAATGAAATTAAAAATCAAATTGAAAACAGATGAGAGTAATATTTAAAACAGAGCGACATCTATAAATAGGATAATCTACAGGGGCTTATGCGCATAGCCGAATCCTCGTGGGATTCTAGCTATACAAAGAACAAAGAAAAGAAAAAAAAAACAGAGTTTATGCATTACATGGAAATTCCTTAAAGTTCAGCAACTACTTTTCTAAGTAGCTTCGAACCCTACCATGCATAAGCCTCGCCTAGGCTAAGCAGAATATTTAATTTAAATCAAATCAAGCGAAACACATCTGTGTGGGCTTCAACAGCAGAATCAAATGTCAAACAAAAATGTTGAAAGTAAAAAATAATTAAATGTAAAATCAAACTAAATTACAGGAAAACTAAAACAAAAACAAACAAATATTAAAAGATAAATTTAACGAAATAAGTAAAGAGAACATAAACAATGTCAAAACAAAAGGATATATTAAAGTAAACTGCATAACTATAATAATAAAATTTGTGAGTGGTAAGGATAAAAGAATAAAAATAATAATAAAACAAATTTGAAGCAAAATCAAAGCACGCCATAGAAGACAAAAACAAAAACGCCAAAGCGTAAAGAACTTAGCTCAAAATTATTAATGATAATGTCAAAATTATATAATGAAATAAAGAACTAAAACCAAAAATATTTAAACGACTTTTATTCAAATTAGTTTTCGTTTAAAAATATTAAATATATACAGAGAATTTTTCCTTAGAAAATTGAGAACTTCGTGAAGAAAACTCCAACCAATAAATGGTATTATTATGCGTAATTATTATTTTATATTATTATATAGTTAGCAGAGAAAAGGAAGTATATGATAAAAGAAACAGGTAAGTAGCATGTGCACCCATTTAATATTATTCCTAGCAAGAGGATCAATTTGAAACATTTCTACACAAGTGCAGCACAGTTAGAACTTCATTGTGTTGTAAATAACTACAAGCCGTTCGAATCCACTCAATTAATTCCTGTTGTGCTTTAAGTGTCGGGGCAATTATGCCACAGGCTCAGTGCTCAGTGCTCAGTGCTCAGTGCTGGGCATTAGTAGCATTTATGTATCTCATTGCATAATTTGGGCTACGACCCATCTGCAAACACACTCGCACACACAGTACGGGCGCACCTACACAGCCGTGTAGCTGATAGGCGGAGATAGCCGTGTTGTCGTAGCCCACACTTGCCGTTAAGTATGTGTAGGGCGTCTTCGCAAGGCAAGTGGCGAGTGCTTGGCAAACAGGCACAAGATAGCCTTTGCACAAATCAGCCCAAGCCGTTACAGCCCAGGCGCTACATATGCCGGCATGGCTGCGATGTGGGGCACTGCTACGACATCCAGCATGTTTTGTAAATTAAGCAAACAAATTAAGTGCACTTGGCTCACGGGGCTCACATGCGGCGTTTTCTGTTTTCTGTTGTGCTCCTTGTAAACACATTGTGATTGTAGCAAAGCCGTATATCAAAACACTCGCGTAGGGCTCTCTCTCGTCCTTGAGCAGCACAGCCACCCGCGGCGACCAAGGACACTGGCAATGGTCCCAAAGCCCCGCCCAAGCCAGGCCAGACCAGACCACACGCACACGTTAGGGTTAGTTTGTCTTAATTAGCTGCTGCTGTGCCACATTCAGCAGACGCAACGGCAGCACAAAGTGCAACCAAAGTGTGCACGCGCATGTGCTATAGACACGGCAGCTGCACCAACAGCAAACAACAACAGCCGGGCCCCTATCGCTTACCTGCCCATAATATTTACGATCCATTGGTTGCAGCTAAGACTCAGCCACTTTACCCATTACCCGCTACCGATTTCCCATTTCCCATTTCCCCCTCCCAGCTTCCCCATAATTGTGCAGTCATTCTCATCGTGCTGCTCAAAGTTCATCTTGTACGCATATATATATAGCTGCGCTATCGACACTCACTAACACACTTACACACACGCACACGCACACGCACACTTGGCGTATGCGTAACAGAAAATGAAGAGGCAAAATGTTGGCGCCTGCTGGAGCTATACAAAGGGATTAAAGAACGAGTGCCACAAGAATGCCTCCCAAACTTAAGCTCTAAACGACACGCTGTGAATTCTGTAAAAACTTTTCTGACACAGCGAAAATTTGAATCAAGGGTCGTCCTGGCAACCCAGCCGCAGCTATTCACATACGCAATACGACTTTTAAAGAGGACTTTAAGGACAAACAGCGAAATATTGTTTCAGCAACTCAAGTGCTTTCTATCATATGTGAAATTATGTTGGATTGCTTTCTCTGTTTGCTGTTTCAGTACACTTTCAATATTAGAAGTACTTACATTTCAAGTGTGTGTAGCATTTACGCATATGTGCACATGTATGCCAATTAATGTGATAAGAAATAAAAAATAATTTATTGATGCATTTTTTTTTCTTTTGTTATTCGTGCCAGTTCATTGAATATGTATTTATTATTTATTATATTATACTTTGTAATTAGCTTGAGTGGATATCTAATTAAATTTTGCTATATGATATTATGAAGATGCATTTTTTGATTACATTACTATTTAATGAGTTTATTTATTTATTAATTCTTATTTTTTCAATTAGGCGCAACTAACTATATTTCTTTTTGGTAGACAAATAATAGTGGCGTTTTACAATTATAATCCCCAAATTGTTTACCCAGGGAATTATTTCCAAAAAAGAGAAAAATGTCATTTGTAAATATGAAGTATTACTTCTGTAATATAAACATAGATAAGCTCGTAGAGTTCCAAATCTCTAGCTTTTACTCTAATCAACCAGTTTTCATGAGCAACTGATAGTCGGGAATCGCAACCGTAGCTGGACTGTGAAGTTTTTATTTTCTTAAGTTTTATTAACTGAAAGGAATAACTTGATACACGGCATATAATTCATAAGACCTATATGATTTTCCCATTGCCTGAAAGAGCTGAAGCAGCTCAAACGAAAAGTTATATTTGTATTGAGATGTTTTAAAAGTTTCCTGGCCAAACTTTCTAAAGAACCTAACAACACTTTACTTTAGTACTGCAAAATATTTGTAAGCTTTTAAATTAAAACTGATTGTAAGCTAAAACAATTTGTAAGCTTTTAAATTAAAACTCATAGAGACACATTTTAGAAGTTCAACATTGCAGCGAGAAGGTCAAATGACTGATAGATGCATGTCCAAGCTTATAAGAATATAAAAAGTATGTATTCCATATACATCTGTCAATGAATTAGAATAGAGGCAGAAAATTTTATATCAAAATGAAACAACAATAAAACACAAATAGATTTAAAGAATAAATGCGATCCATCTTTCTCTATATTTTCGTTGAATTTTGTTATTATTGATTGCTGTGTGTGGATGGCATACACAGAGGGGCTATAAGTTGGCATCAGTGTATATCAGGACAAATCCGAGCGTTGGTCTTATAATTAAATGCGTATCGGGCAGCAAATAATGCAAATGCGTGCGGGGGGCTATGCCAGCTTTGGCGAAATGAGTTGCATATTTTGGAGCATTTTGATCGGCGCTCGGAACGCTGATATTTGTTTTACGGCTCTCAATGGGGCGTGGCTGCGCTGAATGATTTGGTTTATGGCCGCTGCATGCGTTTAACAACACTGGCAGCAACAAACAGTCGGAGTAGCGGACAAAATTGGCTGGCAGAGCGGACCTAAAAACATTGTTAAAATGCAGCGAAATTTGTAGATTTATAGCGCGCTAATCGCGGCCAAACAGCAACGGAGAGAAGGCGTGGCATTTTAGGTGGGCGTCTATCGCAATGTTGGTGCTACGAATTGTATATTGTAATGGAAATTGAAATGCAAATGCCTGGCCTGACATTTACGAGTACAGCAGCCAGTGACAGCATCCACAACAGCGCCAGCAGCAGCAGCAGCGACAACAACAACAACAACAACAACAGCAGTAACAGTGCATGGAAAACTCTGCCAAAAAGTCACCAATAAAATGTTGCAACTAAATGCGGCGCCATTGTCATAGACGTAACTTGGCAGGCGGCAGTCGGGCTTTTGGCCAACATATTTTCAATTTGTAAATGCAAAACAAGACGCTGGCCACGCCCACAACAGCCAAGACAGCCTATAAATTTAGCAGCTCTCTGGCCTGCGGATTGCAAGCCGAGCGTAATTAGTAAACGAAACCATACCAAATTCTTCGTTGCAATGAACTCAGTCCAGCCCTCGCTTTCGGCCAGCCTCAGCTCAGCTTTCTGCTTTCAGTTTTCAGCTTTCAACTGCAGGCCGTAAGCGTTTTACTACCCCATTATCTGACTAGTTGTGCAAAGCTGTTGATGAGCATCTTTTATGGCAGCCAACCGACGCCTTGGACATGCCACTGATGGCCACGTGATGAATGCAGCCCGCAGCGACAGCGATGACAGCGACTCATAAATTCAGCAAGCGATGCTGCTGTGCGAGCAATAGAAGAACGGAGAGAGGGGAGCAGCTCTCATGTTGCAGCTACGTGAAATTGGTTAGCCTTCGATTTGCTGTCATGGATCGCGTCATGCTTTATTTCCATACACACACGCACACACACATTCATCTATCGCGACTTTCAAACCCAATAAATTCGTTGAAGCTGCGATGAACGGTTTATTACAATTACTCGAGAACTATGTCAGCTTATGGCTTCGTTAAAGGTTCATAAAGCACAAACGCTGCTGATGGCATAAGTCACTTTAAAGTTTTTGGCTACGCACCGTAGCTTGCTCTGACTTCATAATCAGATTGCTCCGCTAGGCAGTCAGCTGCTGCTAACTGCCGGCTGTAGTTGCCTGCTTTGCAGGTAAAGTTGCTGGCAACACAATGAAAGTCATTTTAATAAATTGACTTTTCGTGTTGTCTCAGCCGCTGTTTGGGTTTTCGAAAATTTGTTAATTTTGCATTGAATTAAGACAAAATCTACTTACACTGGCTTATGAAACTAAACAGCTCAACGTGCACAACTCTTTCACAGCTCAACAAATCGCTGTTGCTTCGGTTGCTTCTGTCTGCCTGGGCGCATCGACAAGTATGTTTTCACATCGGAGACTGCCAGCAGCATTAACAGCAACAATATCAACAATAACAGCGGTAACGCCTGTTTTCAATGTTTCACCACAGTTTATTATTTTTGTTCATCAGCTGAGCCTTCTTCATATTTACCCCATAGACTGTTGTAGACAGTTTTTCGGCCCCGCCCACTGGGCAGGCGCCAAGCAGCTGGTGATTGGGCCAGCTGAAAATCCTTTTGTAGCAACAATTTGCCGCGCAAAGATTAAAACTTTTAATTTGCTTTTAATTAATTAAGTTGAAAATCGCGGCTAGAAGTCACTGGAACCGAGCCACATCGCCTTTCATGCGCTTCAACAAGCTCCGCTAGCCCCACATCCCACGCCCCACTCCCCCCTCGAGCAAAATGTGCGCGCTTTTATTGTTTTACATGCTTCCCACAGCTCTGCGGAAACTTCGAGCGATGGCTTCTGAGAAATTAGAGTTGAATTCTGTTTGTGTGGTCGCTTAACTTCATTCGCCTGCGGCTTAGTTGCTGCCATTAAAATTCAACTTGATTCAATAGGCTTTTAGGCCATCAAAGACGACAGCTGATTGCCACTAGCCACTAGCATAACTCTATTAAACTAAATTAATGCTTTTCTATTATCAATATCTATCTCATCCCAACTTTCAATTTGCCATTTCTGCTAATATTCAACTTGCCTAATGGAAAATGTTTTGGTTTATTCTCGAAATACAACTTTGAGAAACAAAAAATAAATAAATAATTCAAATGCTTTTGCCTCTACATTTCATTGAGTCTTAAGCAAATATCTGAAATTTCAGTAGACTGAGAATTGTTTTAGTTTCTGTGGTTTTGCTTTATGCGTTAGCAAGCTATTGATCAGTTCTATTGAATAGTACCAAGAACTTTGGTATTCGCTTTCTAAAAATTTGTTTTAGTTTAGTTATGAAAGAGAAACAAAATATGCAATGTTATAAACCATTTACCAATAAAAAATTGACCACTACTAGAGGAATGAGTCTATGTTAAATACGAGATATTCCCCAACGGGAAAGAAATTATGCTTTTTAAACGCATCACTTTTTTTTCAAATATCAAAAATAAATTTTTACAAAGACAATGAATCCTTCAACTTTAAAAATTAACTCAATACATATGTTAAATAATATCAGTTAACTGTTAAATATTAAATGCAACACTTTGACAAAAAAAATCCCTTTATAAGTGGAAGCAGAAGCAGATGTCATATATTTTATAATATTTCTGAGACACATATGCAGTAAACGAAATTATTTTCCAGAGCAAAGAAAATTCGTCAAAAATTCCACGAGACATGAAACATAATTTGAAGAGTATTCGATTCTTTTGGTAGTTGTTGCTGCTGTTGCTACACTTCCTGCTGCCTTTTACGCCTCACTGCCAATTGGTGCTGTTTCCTTACATTGTGGAATGCTGCAACATTTCTGCTTCTAAGCTGACTTTCACTTACACATACGTACTCACACACACACGCACACACACACCCGGTTTTTTGACTGCGCCTCACGTGCCCTGCCGCTCCTTTGTGTGCCCAACGTGACGGAAATTAGCGTGGTGTGTGATGTGTGAGTGCGAGTGTGTGTGTGTAATCGCGACTTGGCGCCATATTTATTTTTCCACTGTGCTGCAGTTATGATTGTGCAAACACACACACACAGATACACTCACATATACATATGTATTGGCACATGCCTATGCTCAGTGCGCATCTTTTCAATTTCGGAATTGTTGCTATGCACACACTTATTTCATGCTTTCTGTATAAACTGACTTGCTACGCCCTGAACCCGGGGCCCGGGCACTAGGCCCCAGGCCCTGAGCCCATGCCGCGGGTCCTCTGGCAATGTGATTGATGTTTGCACGAAAGCTAACCCGCCCGAAGGGGTGCCTCTCCCCTACTCTACCCCGCACCATTCCCATCCCTAGCGTTGCCAGCCGCAAACAAACATTTTACATTTGAGTTCGAGCCACTTTTGGTTCGCTGCTTCATTTTATTCAGCAGCCAAAACACGAAATTGCGCATATTTGCTTTCCTCTCACACCAGCACACACACGCAGTACACACACACACACACACTCACACATGCATAGACGTCATTCTTTTATCATAATTTTGGCATAGCACGCCTCATAAAATTTGTTTGCCAAAAACATTTTCACTTCATTTATTAGTGAACAAGCCAAATAGCTGGCGTTTAACAAATTGCATTTGCCTTAAATTGTTTGGATTGCGTCTTTAACAGCAGGTGTCGGCCATCGCACCCATCTTGGCCACTTTGAGCAGCGCGAGGATGTGGGAAAGAGAGAGAGAGAGAGTTGGCAGGCAGGCCGAGGTGAAAGCTTTGTGCGTTAATTGCTTGAAAATGAAAACATGAAATTAAATGAAAACATTGTTGGACACAAGTGTCTTGCGTACATTACTCATACGCCTCAGAAAACCGACAACCACCGCATGCAGGTAATTATTAAAACTTTCTGCCGTTGCCCTGGCGAAAGCCGCAGCTTCTCTCCCATATATCCATATTTGCTCAGGTTTCTGTGTGCCTCTGCGTGTATACGAGTGTGTCGGTGTGTGTGTGCGTGTGTGTGTATACGCATGTCGCAGACAATCAAGTAAATTTCTTCAATGGCTTCCAGGCCAGTGTTGCGCCGTGTGTGCATGAATATGGAAATTATATAGTACCTATCGGGCTGGCAGAAGGCAGCCGCTGGCCGTGTGATAAGTGACAAATAAATGCGCTTTCCATGTGCTCGTTGTCTACGTGGTGCTTGTCCTTGTCTGTTTATTCCTCGAACCTGACCGGACCGAGCCTGACAGATGCAGCAACTGGCCGCCGACTCTGCCCCCTGCTTGCGCGGCCATTGCCTGTTAAATATTGCAAAATATTTCACTCTACCAAACGATGCAATTATGAAAAATTCGCGTGAGCTTCATGCGTGGGCTGCAGCGAATGTGCGACTGTACGTCAGTGCGTCGCTTGTGTATAATTTCGAGTGTTTTTCTACCGCAAAATTGCTTGCATATTTTAATGAAACTACCACATGACGGCTGCCCGGCTGCCTGGCTGCCTGGCTGCCATCGGCCTGGACATGCCCCTGGTGAATGGTGAATGGGAAGCGAGGACTGTGGCCAATATTTGTTGATCTCGAGTCTTCGTTCCGTTGACACCACATCCTGACAGTCTGGCTGTCACAAAAACAAAAAACAAATAAAAAGAAGCGTACCAAACAAACATCAAAGGCATATTTAATTAAGAAAATGTTATTCATTTTTTATTCAACAGAGAAGACAAACTCGTTCGCTTAATAGCGTTCGCAGCCATTGTAATAACCTGACCTATTTAATTATTTTTTTAATTAATTGAATGTTAATGTTAATGTTAATCATAGATACGCATGTGTCTACTCTGAAAAGCCAGCTGCATATATAGTGGGGGCAGGAGGCTTGGTATTCAATCGCTAAGCACTCATAAGTGGAAGCTTTTCTGTGGAATTATTTCTGTTCAGCAGACTTCATTTCACATAAATGCTTTTCAGTTAATCCAATAGAAACTATTGCACAGTTGCTACTTATCTCATGCAATAGCAATATCGATTGGTGCTAGCAATATTCAGCTTATAGTTTGGTATAACATCCAAGTATGCATTGCAGTAGAGGCTACAGCAAAAGTTGATAAGTAGAAATTGTAGGCAAACTATAATCTATGTATAAATAAAGCACTTAAAGTAATATTTGATTTATGTATTCCTTAACCTATAAGACAAAAATGTAGAACTCATCTGAAAATGATTCTGCATGCCTCTTTAATAATCATTTTCCACTATGCAGAAATATAAACTATGTATGTGGAGGTGAATTGCTGACGCTTTATGACTCCTACTATATTAATTAACTTAAAGACCACAAGCTATATTAATTAATGCGAAAAGGCAGACAGTATTCTCTGAGGAGTAATAAACTCGGACTCAATATGCCCAGAGCAAATGCATTTAATGCAACGAGCGCTGGCCTGCTTAAGGCGCATCTTTAAATAACGCAAAGTCTGTCTCATCAGCTTCAATAGCTATTCATGAGCCAATGATATTGCCAGCCAGTTTCTATGACGTCCACGTGACAACTTCTTTTGCGTGGCGGGCACTTGCCATGATAGCGAAAAAGCCAAATGAAAACACGTGACGCGATGCCAGCAATTGGTAAGCAACAAAGCTCCAGCTTTGAATTATGACCAAGTGGGTCGCATACACAAGCAGACAGAGCCCGAGCAGGAGCAAGGGCAGGCAGCATCAGGAGCAAACGATGGAACAGAAGCAACAGGAGTAAGTGCAGGTCCAGCCTTGCTGGGGGGAGGGTCCACTGGCCACTTTTGCATTTCAATTTTTGGTTTTCTGCGCGTTTTTTCCTACCGAGATTTTGCACTAAGATAAAATCATAAATCAACGCTGAATCAGGTAAATAAAAATAAAGCTCAGAGTGCGTATGCAAATTGAACAGAATCTGAGCGACTGTGAATCTTTGCTTGAGATTCGCTGGCGCAAAAATATGATAAAACTTAAGACAGTCGAAAAGTTTTTGACTTTCCAAAAAAAAAAAAAAAAAAAAAAACTTTTTGCATAATATTGTTGCAGGCAACTTTGCTTTTAAGTAAGTAGACGACTTTGTGTTTCCATGGCATGAGTCAGTCTCTGCGTGCGTAAGTGTGAGTGAGTGTTTTTGTATGTGTGTGCGCGTTTATGCTTGTGTTTGTACTCGTTAAGCGAATGGAAATACCCATCCGAGCAATTACTGTGTCGTTAATTAGCCCGAGCGCTAAACAGCATGGCTAATGCAAAAGCAAAACAGGTTACAGCCAATGCACATGGTCAATAACTAGCGCTGGGAAACACAATGTGGCCTTCGATCGCTTTTCAATTTGGACTCGCCGTAAATAAGCTCTTTATACCCATGAAGTCCATTGAAAATGGGAATTTAGGGTATCACGCTTTTCTGAAAATGACTGCAACAGGCAGAAGGAGGCGTGGCGAAACACACTGATTTTGATGACTTTGGATGTCAGAAAAAAAGAAATAAATAAAAAGGAAAAGTATTCCAAATATTGTATGGATGCCTTAATTACTTCTAGATATTTGCATAATGAAAATGCATAATGCTAAAGGTATTTAATTAATTAAAAAGTTATTTAGTAAGCAGAGCGCATGTTTATGTTGTTCCCTCTCTATAGTTTAATGTTTCTTGAATAATTTATATTTTATATTATTATTGCTAAGTAGAAATTTAATATAATAATAATATAATAAAACTAATATACAAAAAATGATTATCTATGAATGCACTGTTTTACTTTATATTCCATTTGACACACATGAAATAAAAAATAAAATAAATATGTCAATAAACACGAATTAAGCACATAATTTAACACTGCATTGCTTCAATGCAAATTTGAATTCGGCATTGATCAATTGGTTTGATCAAAACGTTTGACAGTTCTCAATGGCAAAAAATCAGCAATTTTGACTTGGGATCAATTTCTGCTTTGATTTAGATTTCGATTGGCTGGTTGGTCTTCTCCGAAGCGTGGGTTCATTAGATAACCGCAAAATGCACAATCACTGGCAGTTTCCGGAGGCATTTGCGTAGTAGAGTGCGGGATGAAGCTAGTGTTGTGTGTCATGTGAATCGCACTGAGCTGACTGCGGTTTTAATGCCTATCCAGTTGCATTTTGGCATTGCGGGCGTTGCCTCCGAGTATGCAATATTTTTCCATGGACACACGTGAATCACTGACTGCAGACAGACAGGATAGGAAGTCCTGTGCACAATAATGAACACATTTGCTTGCTTATTTGGGCACTCGCCCGGATTCAAGGGCAGCGGGAAGTCGCATCAGAAGGATTTATTGAAACCCCACCGGCAAACACGCATCTGCAGAGCATTTCACAGTGCTGCCAACATATTACAGACCATATCAAAGGCACTGCAACAGCCCAAAAGTTGCTGCACTGCGGAAGCGGATATGCAAACTGCAGTTCTTGTCTGCAACACTCTGTCCCGCCCGATAAACTGCTTGACCAGCCCCATCTGCGTTATAGGCGGCCGAAAGGCAGCCCTAACGAACGATTTTCAAGTGTATCCTGCTCATTAATAAACTGATCACAGTCCAGCAGTTAACAGCTCAAATGTGCCATTGCAATGGCATTGAGCCAAAATGCTCTTAGCTATACCGGGTGTGAGTATCACATGCATAAAAGAAGCCTAACACTGGCAAAGCACGAAAAAGAGCTGCAGAAGAACATTTAACATGTGTACATGTATGCAGAAGTATTAATTTTGCATTTATATTTAACTAGAACGAAACGACGCAGCAGAGAGTGTTCCCATTGTTCTCTCGGCTGTTCTCGGTGTTCCAATTGGTCCCATGATGCTCGGCTACAACGACAGCTACGAAGCTAATGAAACTAGAATGCTTGACGCAGCAGAGAGTCTTCCGATTGGTCGGTTAAGCTTCGAGTGTAACGATCTCTGTCTGCTGCCGAGCTGAGTCTCTGAGTGATGGTCGCCCTATATAAAGGGCAGCAGCTGCAGCATTTCTTCAGTCGGTGCATTGTAGTGAAGTGAAGTGGACTGTGTGATCGTTCAGCTAAGCATTGAATACTTCGAGAAGTACTTAGAGGCAATAGTGAGAAGAAATTCTTGGAGGAAATACTTAGAGCACATACTTAGAGTGAGTACTTGTATTTATTATATTTTCGGAGATCGATAGACGGAGAGGGCTGAATCTAATTAGCTCGTGGCCCTGATCCAGGCCTGATTTCCATTTTGAATGTGTTCAGGGTATAACTAAGACTAACTTAGGAACTAAACATTATCAACTAGGGCCTTTGGCTTCAAAAATAAATTTTTCATTTATGATATATCGTAATGTAACATTCTTAACAAAGTACCTTGTGTCGTATTGCAACGAAATTAAGACTATAGAATTTTGCTCCTCAAAATGAGCATTAGCATATTGAACGATATTGATGACTACATTGAACTATTTGTACGTTTGTTCCGTAGGCCAATCATAGCACATGTATGTGTATTAAGTCAAGCTTGTATGTTAATAACACCCAGTTCACATTTGCATATTAATTTCAAGAAGTAATGTAAATTAGAATTCACCTTGGGACTAGACTGAAACTGGAACATGATTACATTCACATAGTAGTTGAAAGTGATTCCAATTAAATCAACGGTACTTCAAGTAAATATGATATGTTTTCACTACGTCAATATCACACCTGGGTCACAGGACATTTTCGAGCTCCTGGCACTTGCAATTAAGCACATTGACACGCATGTGCATACTTAATGCTTGCGGCTAATTATGTATGTGTTTGTAGGTGTGTGTGTATGCGCGCATGTGTGGGTGTGTGTGTTGATATAACGCTTGGCATTGCTCTAGAGTTATTAAGCGTATATGCAAACAAGGCGCGAGCATCCTTCAAGTTGTCTCAAAGCAATGTGGTGTGACTGTTTATCCAACTTATGTCTCGCAGATAGAGGACGCAAACGGAGATAGCAGAACGCAAACATACCTACTTATAAGACACAGCACACACACAGAAATACACTCACATATATACACACACAGAGATAGGGAGAGACTCAAACACAAGTCAATAAATTCTCATTTCGCGTGTTGCGTACAGCATTTCACCTGTAAATAAAACGTACCTTTTGGCGCAAAGGCAAGCAACGCAATAATAAATACAAATAAAATCATGACAGATAAAAATTACAGCCACAATGTGCCGTATGGGTAGCCAGCCGCGGCACTGCCAAACAATCTATATTAAGTATACGCACAGTTTGATCCATGCATTTTAATGATGCTGCCAGAGCCGGCGGCACTTCAGCAGACATCCATCCAGCCATAGCCATAGATACCAACCTGATTTCCTGTCTGCCTGCATCGATGACAAAACCTTCATTTATTTCAATTAGTATTGAACTCAGCTGTCGTGGCGGCCCCGGCAAGGATGGATCAAGGCGCAGCTCGATGCCTTGAGCCAGTGTCAACAGCAAAAAACTGACTGTGGATTATTGAGAGCTAAGCAACGCATCTAATTCTGTGGATTTCACCATGCTCGACTCGGCAGTTGGCACTCGACACAGTCTGAGCTAAAAGAAGCAAATCGATTGCTATTTAAAATTGCAACAGCTTTAAATTAGTTTACTCAAGCGTTAGCCAACAAGTACTATATGAAGTGCATAAAATATACATATATATAGATAGATAGATATACATATATATATATTTCATTTTCTGTGGCGTATCTAAGCAAAGGCAGTTAACTTTGATTGAATGCAAACAGACCGCGCTGCCATCACCCCGAGCATTGCCATCTCAATCAAAGCAGCTGACGCGGCGTCTTCAATTGGTTTCAGCGGCAGCTGCTAAGGAGCACGAGGGCGACGCCACCGGATGGTTGGGGGCTGCGGTGCAATGGCAATACTCGAAATGTACTCAACAATAAGCTTCATAAGGCTGTTGCTTAGAAGTTTCTAATGCCGAAGTGCAGTGGGCGCGCGCCCTTAGCGATTGCTTTGTAAATATTTATATTTCTATATTTCACTTAAATTGTTATTAAGCCAATGGCGTCCACCCAGCTTGATGGAATCTCTTGACCTGGGCGCAAGTGGGCGAGCAGACGGTGCAGCAGAAGGTGCTTGCCTGGCAACGTCCCTGGCACGTTGCTAATGTGCATGGCCATTAAGTGAGCGCTGCGTGTTTTGTTTACGCAACGCGCACGCCCCCGGGGGAGGTAAACACTTTTGGCCCAGCAGTGTTGCATGTTGCGAGTGCAGCTGACAGGTGGTAAAAGGGCGAAGCGATGGCAAAAATCATATGAAGACCTGGTTGCTTAGCTAACGTCAACAATGGCAACAGCCAGCCAAGGCAACGCAGCAATATTAACAACAATAACAGCAACAACCTCAGCATCGGCCACAACGTCAACGGCAACGTCAATAATAATAACAATAACAGCAACAGCAACAGCAACGGCAACAGCAACGGCAACAGCAACATCAATGGAATCGAGGATAAGTCTAACTTCAGTTGGGAACTCTAAACAGAAGATCAAGGTAGCGTCGCCTATATACATATGTATATTATGAAAATGAAATATTTTTCACAGAACTTAGCTACAAATTGAGCGACGCGTTCAACATCTCAAAGCGTTTGTATTTGGCTAGCAGCATTTGGCAACGACCGCGGCCACAGACGTTGTCCCAAGTTACACAAAAGGATTTGCCGACTCCTGGCGCACACCAACGAGTCAACAGGGCACCGCACCGCATCGCACCGCAGACAGCAAACAAGCGCCAAAGCGAACTGCGCAACGGTAGCTGAAATTGAAATTGATTGAAAAAACAACAACCATACGAAAAGAGCGTCAGGTGCCGGCAGCAGCAGCAGCAACAACTCAAGCAGCTATCCAGCACACGCGGCGTTTGATGTGCAAACCTCAGCAGGAGCCAGCGAGCAAATAAACACACGCACATGCACACGCCAGCACAAACGTGCGTGCGTTGAAGCAGCCAGAGTTAACCAAGTCAACCAGAGGGTGCTCTCGGGCGAGGGGCTGCCTTGGGTGCGCCGCCATCATCAATGTCTTATATAGCGGGATCCATCAGTGCAACGCAGCAGGACAATGAAAGCAGCGATGACGGCCGCATCATCAATGAGGATCCTCGGGTCGTTTGGCTAAAGACCATCATTGCCAACCAGCTGGGCGTGTTCCAGCCAGTTTATGTTAACACTCTGATTGCCAGCAATAAGATCGCTGTGGATGACTTTCTCAACAAGCGCTATGAGCGGCAGGCACATCTGGATCGCGTCATCATGTACGTGTGGCGGACGTTCTACGACAGGCTCGTGGAGGAGGAGATCACAGTGCTGGAGGAGCTGCCACGGCCCTCGATACCGATCAAGGAGAAGAAGAAGAAGGGCAAGGGGCGCAAAAAGGGCGGACAGGAGACCGAGCAGGTGGCAGAGCAGGTGGAAGCCGAGCCTGCCGAAGGCACCGATCTAGAGACGGAGGCCGAGGGTGAGGCCGAGGGCGAGGAGGATGCCACACTTGTCAGCAGCAACAAGAGCTCAGCTCGCTCCAAGCGTAAGTAATCACATGTCCCCAAAGGACTCTGTTTCTATGCTTCTACACTAGCTAAATCAAAGCGACATTCTAACATTTTTCTCTGCTCTCGCCCCATTCATGCAGTCAGCTCTGATATGGATAACGGTAAATATATATCGCATCCCTATTCAATTCCGTCTTTGTTCCTTGTGCCATTTTTAATTTGGAAACTTTTCTCGGCACCTTTTCCCTTGAGCACTCGAATGCAATGCATAAATTTAATACCCGTCCAACTTAATATCAAACCGGAATCTTTCTACTCCCTTTGATTCGCGCTGCCCACAGCACATCATAAATATTTAGGAGCCTCATTTCGGCTCGTCCGTCTAATATTCATTTCTCTTGCAACTTTTAATTTGAATTCGCGCCATGCCCACCATTTTCGTCGTTCGCGAATGCAGCTCATTTGATTTGCTTTGCCCGGCACAAAGATAAGACCAAAGTTTCGTTCCGCTCATTGCATTTAAATAGAACCAAAAACTTCCGGAACAATGGCAATGCAAATAGCCCAGCCTCGCATCTTCGCATCGCACAGCACGTCAGTCACACGCTCACAGTCACATGCACTTAACTGCTCTGCAAGTGAATTCGCTTGCCACGCCCATTCACCATGCCAATGCACCTAATCTAATCCTCCCATTACAATAGGTCGCAAAACCAAAAAGAAAAGCTACGTGCCGGTCTACATTGAAGTTAAGGTGGGTACCCACATCTAAAAGGAAAACTGATTAATTATAATAATTGGTTAGCAAACCAGCATACATAAGCATATTAAAAGCAAGACAAGACTTTATTTAAATTATGTCGTACTAGATTTTAATTGTTTAATTAAATTTAATTTAATTTACTTTTTCCTGTACTGAATATTGTGACTTTTTGAAAAAGTAATTAAAAGAAAGATTTGTAGATAGTTTTTAACAATACGGCAAGCCACAGTCACATCGACATGTCCGCTATCCTTCCGTCCGTCTAATTCCCTGTCTGACCTACTGCAAACAGCGTTCTCATAAGCCAATCAGGCCAAAGACTTGAAACTGTAAATTGATCTTTCAATACAAGAACTATACGCAGTAAAACCTATATATTTTTCATTTCTGACTGATGATTACATTTTTATTTACAGAAAACTGATTTCCAATCAAATTAAAAAATGAAATGTTTTTTTGCAAATTAAACCCATTTATCATAATTACACTATGAGCATTTAATTAAAAAGTGCATCATAGTATTCATTTATGTGTGTGCCGTTAGTTGTTTAATCATCGAGCAAACAACTTGAATACTTGATTTACTTTTATTATTACTTTTATAAATTTATTATTATTTACTTTCATTAACAGAAAATTGTTCCTGCTTATATTAAAACGCCAATTCTTCATTGTCACTTTGGCGAGATGGAATCGCACAACTTTGATCCTAAAATCAAATATGTATATATAATGCGCAAAAATGCAAGAGAAATTCGTAAGTAATAGACACTGTTTAATCTCTAAACTAACAATCCTATAGTCCTATAGTTTATTTTACTATCATAATAATTATGATGCCGAAACGCATTCAAGCTTTCATCTGATCATTAATTTTATTTATTTCTGCAGCCTGGTTCAAGGAGATATCGCAGTGCTTTGCCGAAATGCCATTATTGTTTCTATTGGGCTCCATTCGAGGCAACCTCATCGACGCGCTGCGACACGAATTGAAGATGGTAAGCCCCCTTAACTAGTAAGCCGTTCATCAGAATGCGCCACTTAATGCCGCAACACAATCCGCAAACCAAAATCACTCAAATTTGCGCCTTTTCGCTCATTTCACACCCCATAAAGCGTTGGTTGTTCAATCAATCAATAGCCTCGAAGCAGTTGCCATCGTTTCCAATGTGGACTTCTATGTGAGTTCCACTCGATGCCCTTTGTCTTGCCTTCGTCCGTCCATCTTCGTTTATCCGTCCAAGCTTAACCGCAAAACAAAATGTGACGAATTGTAATTAATTCCTAAAACAAGGCAGTCATCTATCAAAATGGACGCTGTGGCGAAAGATTTTTGCGCTTCGGTGCACAACAGGCGGTTGGATTGGGGTGGTGAGGGCCATGAGGAGGATATGGCGTGAGCCCGCTCACGCCACAATGCCTTAAGCGGGCAGCTCCGGCACAAATTGCTTCATCATAGCCTCAAAATGTGCTGCGGTTTCCATTAGGCTGGTTGGCTGGCAAGCTCAGCCCCCGCTGTTCTTCACCCCGCCACCCCAAAAACTTGGCAGCTTGCAAATTTCGCGGTCGGCAAGAGACCAAACGGGCCCCAACTGCCATAATATTTGCCTTTTGCATGAAAATAAATTGGGAATTTGTCGAAAATTGTGAAAATTGGTTTTGCCAAATCAACGCGGCAAATCAATTAGATTGCCTGCACATTGCAGACTCTGCCTATTAGAAGAACATATGAAATTTTGCATTTTTGTTTTGTTTTTGTATTGTTATTTTTATTTTCATTCCATTGCAGGTTTACAATAGCGCCTTTCGATTTCAATTTCGCGAACCGGACACCGCGGATACCCAGCAAAAGGAGGGTAATGAAGCCCAGAGGGAGGGTGGCGGCGCGGCCGGAGCTGGTGGCGCTGGTGATGCTGGCGAGAATGTTTCCAGTGAGGCCAAGGAATCGGGGCCGGGTCTATTGGAGCTTTCCAAACCATCGGAATTTCGTTTGAAAGCGCTTAAACAACAAAAGTATTTAACTTTTAACAAAGGCAGCGCGGCAACGCGTTCGCTTTGCGAGAGATTTTTTTTTTTTTTTGCTTTTTTTTTTTTTTTGCCTGCTCTGGAGTAGGGGTAATAGGAGGGCGTACCGCCCGCGCTTTATTGGTTTTGTGCTGACTGAAGTGCTTTCTCCAACTGGCTTTTTGTTTTTCTGGTTTTTCACTCATACTCTTTTGCTCGTGCACATTTTGTTTGCCCTTTGTTTTGCATTTATCACTGTTTACCATCGATGTGGCTACAGTTTCTTTTCTTTTCTTTTTTTTTTTTTTATTTTGTGAATCCTGCATAACCCTTTTCGCACATAAATTACAGCGCATCCGATAAGAATTTTTATTTTTAATCGGATTTCATGCTACCATCAACGGCGCCAGCTTCAGCGTAGACACTGTTGTTGTTGTTTGTGTTGTTGGTGTTGTCTCTTCTGTTGTCTCTGCCCCCCTCTCCATTGGTTGGGAAGTCAACATTTATGGCACATCCTGGCGGGAGCCTCACTCACCCGCGAATTGGGTTTTCATTGCTCTTGCTGTGGCCCCAGCTCAAACTGCCACTTGACCAGTGAACGCGGCTCAGTTCGTCCTTTTTAGGCATACAGTCGTTCATTAAAAATTCTTTGGTCGCATGGCAGCCAGCGCAATCGGAGAGGATTCCTTTTCCGTCCGCTTTGCCCTCTTTGTTGTGCTTTGTTGGTATTTGCTGCTCATTTCGCTTATCAGCGGCTTTTCATTACGCATTGTGTTAATTTTACATGTTAAGCGCCTTTAATTATATTCATTCATTTATTTATTTATTTTTCTCTTATATGATAGAAAACAAAAGGCACTGGAAGCAGCAGCCAAGAAGCTGGCGCAGGCCAAGTTGGCTGCAGGCGGAGACGACGAAGATGAAGTGCAAAGTGCACCCATAGAAATACCATCATCGTCCGAGGAGGAGGGTAAGTCGATTGCCAGAAATTTTATAGCAATCGAAAATCTATTGACGTCAATCTACAGCGGAGCAGAAACCTGAAAAACTGACCATTGCTGAGCGCTGGGAGAAGCTATTGAATGAGACCAAAGCCAAAGTGGTGGCGGAGCGCATGGCTGAAGAGGCAACACCTCCTCGCATTAATCCCATACTGCGTCGGCTGCTGAAGGAGATCGACGAGTTCGACAGCGAAATCGTGTGGACGATCAATCACATTGTATGGGCCTTCAATTTGCCATCGTCCTATGTGCTGCCCGGCCAGGAAGAAACCGAATTCGAAGAGGCGCTCATACGTGTGCCTGTGGACCCCAAGAAATTGGACTTGATTCCAACCTATACACAAGGCCAGCTCGAAGATGTCGTCGACGGTTGGATGAAGTATCTGAATAAAACAATGAAGACCCTGAAGGATGCCAAGCTGGACGAGTTTACGCCCATGGCGGAGTACCGCTACTGGCATAAGATGGAGATCGACCTCTATGGCACACTGGAGCAATTGAAAACTGAATTTGTGATGGCCGTACTTAACCGTCTAGCCAGCGATGGATCTAAAGTGCTCATCGAGTGGAATAATGTACTTGCCAAAACAGAGGAGCGATTCAAATTAGCTAAGGAGAACTCGGACTATCTAGGCACTGTGACGGACTACCTGGAGGTAAGTTGAAAATCGTGGTCCATATATTCTATATAGCTACAAACTGATTTTATCTCCTTAGAAAATACAAAACTATGAAAGCATGAAAATGGCCATAATGCAGATACCAAATGTTATGGTTGGCTTACGCCACATCTGGACTATGTCCAGCTACTACTGCCGCGATCCCGAAATGCAAGTACTACTCTGTGAAATATCGAACGTGTTCGTGCAGAAGGTGAAGAAAATTATTAATTTTGACAATATATTTCGGTGAGTAGACGATGATAAAGAAAGATATGCATGTTGCTCCAACTGATTCATAAACGTTCAGCTATTCGGCATCCTATACATATGAGACAGCGAACAACTGTGCAAACCTTCTGCGCTGCTGGAAACAGGCCTACAACGTGAGCCGGCAGCACATTGAGGAATCTGGTGCCGGCTCCCGTTGGGAATTCGATCGGGTGGCACTCTTCAATGAAGTAAATCACATATACCAAGTGGCCGTGGACATTGCATATGTGGGACGGGTGTTCATACAGTATGAGAACTTGTTTGGACGGAACCTGAAGGCACTGATCACCGATCCCGCAATTGTGGATAATCTCATGCGGAAAATCTATCGCTTGCTGGATGATCTGATTCGGAGCGTCGATTATGATATGTTCCTGCCCAGCAATTGGGAGAACTGGGAGTACTCGCTGGAGCAGTTCAATAGACGGCTTGAGAGTCTCGAAATCGATGCCAAGGCGGTTATCGATCAGAGCATCAACTCGTTACTGTCAGCCCAGAAAGGTATCAAGCTGCTCGTCAATGCAAACACCATTGACACGCGCCAAGTCCTGCAGGAGTTCGTCTCCACAAAACATGAGAATCTACTGCGATTTTTCGTGAGCGAGATTAATAACGTAGAAACCGTGTTTATGGTACGTACTGACCGATCAGCTTATGTGTATACTTGATTCTGAATTGTCCTATTCTTTTTATAGAAACATAAGAAAACGCCACCAATGCCAAAATTGCAGCCTGCCAAAATTAGCGCCATCTGTTGGGCGCGTTTGTTGGGCAGAAGGCTAAAGAACTCGGTCCTGGCATTCAAAACCGTTGAGGACGATCCGGCAATGCAGAATAGTTTCCTAAAGCGCAGCGCATTCAAGCAATACTTTGAACTGATGACGACTATGTTCCAGTTCGAAAAGGTGCTTTTTGAGAAATACATGCAGAACTCCACCTTTATGATCAATCACACCAACCGCTCCAATATACTGAGTATACAGATATGCGTTAACGATACTCGTAAGTAGATATTACATCGGCCATTGAATATTCAACTCAGAAGATTATCTTTCTCTCTCTCTCTCTCTGTAGTCAACTATATATCGGAAGCGTCGCAAACACTGAGGGCCAAGAGCCGAGTGAATTCTGTACTTCAAATGCATTCCTCACAATATGGGGGTAGTATGAGCCTCATGGATGTCAGCTCTGACGGCAGTCTGCATGGAGAACAATCCATGAGTTTCTTTGAGGACGACGACGATGACGAGCAGGCCGCTGTGGATGCCGCTCAAATAGGTGTCATGTGCAAAATTAATCGGTTCACGGTACTCACAGCGATGATCATGTGGATGGTGGGCAAGACGCGGCATGCGAATTTGCAGCTGGGCAAGGCGAATGCCTTCTTAGCCGCCATGAAGGAGCGAAAACCAAAAGATATCACAGCTCGTGATCGAGAGTGCATGCAGACATGTGATTGTGAGTATTTCATCAATAATCAAGCTGATTATACAATATAGAATGTAATAATCTTTTTCTCAAGAATCTATTTCAATAATTCAAAATAAATTAATTTTAGTTTGATATGATAGATAATATGCTAGATAAATTTATAGCATCCGTCAGTATAATATAGTTCCTAGCAAAACTTCTTCAGTTGCGCAGCTCATAGAGTTCAGGCAGAGATCTGATTATAAGAATATATCAATCAGTAATTATTAAAATTGTTAAACTTAAATATTCCAAATATGTATTTACTACATTTCGATGAAACAATATTCCGAATTAAGATTGTAAATTATTTCTCATTTATTCCAGTACTCATCCATGCGGAATCGCAACGCATGTTGCCCATCTGGCGGGAACTGGTTGGCGAGAAGGTGCTAATCGAGTACGATACGCAGTTTGTGGTGAACTTAAATCGTGAGGTGTTCGACACAATGTTCGAGGGACAGCTTTTTGAGCAGCTGGGCTTTACGCTGCCTGCCGTACTACGTACGGCGATCATGAGAAAGGACATTCTCTTTAAGGACTACGAGAAGCTGTCGGAGGTTATCAATCGGTACAATGCAATTATTGGCAACTTGTCAATGTCTGAGGTGGTATTTTTGCGAGAGCACATCTACGACACGGAGCTGTTCATACAAATGGGTGTGGGGCGCTTCACCTGGATATCGTTCAATATTGCTAAATTCTGCGATCAGATCAACTCTCAGCTGCGCAAGCTGACCTCGATAGTGTCGCAAATCAATTTCATTCGACGGGACCTGCGCAACCGTATCGATCAGATCAAAAGATTTAATCTGTTTAATCTCGACGAAGAATGGGCTCGAATGAATGAATCGATCGCCAGCGTATCGCATAGTATTGTAACGCCCGCAAAGAGCACAATGGCACGCACCTTCAAGTCCATGACGGGGGAAACAGTTATGATGTTGCAAGCCGATGATGATCTGGATGCGCAGAAGATTATCGAAGAACGGGCTTGTGGCAAGGGAGTGTACGACTGCCAAGGCTATTTTGAGCTCTTGGAGTCGTCACGTAATCAGAAGGCAGCGCAAATGAAAAAGCTCTACGACTCCCTGGGACCAGTGCTTATCAAACTGGAGAGCTTAGTCCTGGGTACATTCACGGGCCGGTCAGAAAAAATGCGCAATTACTACGAGTTTTGGGAGGAGGAGACTTACAAGTGCATTGTTGAGTAAGTTAAGATCGTAAATTACTATATCCAAATATGGGTATATATAAATATATGAAAATGTATTTCTCAGCATGACCTTTGAGAATTTGAAATGTTATATTAATCGACTGCTATCGAATGAGCCCATGTTTGAGGTAGATGCCGTGCTGCTTATGTCCGAAATTGTTTTGGAGCCGTCCGCCAATGAGCTGCAGAACATCATCATAACAGCAGCCAAGGATTATCTGACGCGGTAAGTGTTTCACTCCTTAATTTAATATAGACTATTTGCTAACCGCGGCCAATCCACAGCATAAAAATATTCACACGCTGGATGTCCGGCACCTGTATCAACTGTCCGCTGCTGGATGCTGGCACCCAGTGGAAGTATAACTATACTTTCTTCGAGGACGTAATGGGCATCAAGGATGTGGTGAATCTCATCATAAATATACACGAGCTAGCCGCAAAAATTGTGAACGAAGCTAAGAGCTTTGTGTCTCAGTGAGTATAAATTGATTTTCGGTTCAAGTATGTCCAGAAAGTATTTCCTATGATTCCATTTGATTGGATCAGATTTCGCAAATACTTTAATCTGTGGGCCTTTGAGAAGGACGTGATATGCCAAAAGTTTGTGGAGCGCCAGGTGACACTTGTCGAAATCGATGAGAAATTTACATTTTACTCGAGCATTGTGGAAAACTTGGATCAAATGCGCAAGTACCATGACGTCAGATGTGTGCGCATAAATTTGAGTCCATTGCTGGAAAGCATCAAGCAACATGCCAAGCAATGGTGCACCATATTGGGCGAGGAATTGTTGCAGCATGTCATCGACAATATGCGGACCATGCGAAACGAAATCAAAGTGAGCAGTCAAATACCACCACATGGCATCAGTCCCACAGCCAAATCAATCTGCTTCTGTTTCTGTTTGTGTTTCTACTTCTCGAATCTCTTATAGTTGCTGAGTCTGAATCTTAACAAGACCACACGCGAGCTGGAGGACTTTAAGCTGGTCATGCAGACCATCGCCACCGTTCAATCAACAACGTTGACAAACGAACAGAAAATACATGAGATGCAGGAGACCTTCACAGTGCTAAGTGAGCACCAAATCACGGTAAGCCTTCGCTTTCCAGCCGAACATCAGGCAATGATTGTAAATAATATTTCTTAGAAAGTGTATTCCTGACTGAGACATATTCTTCTTTCTCCAAGTCCTATACCTTTCATTCCATTAATGTTACAGAACTTTCAAAGTCAGACATATTCTGTGCATCAATCGAAAACTGTGACTGTTTAGAATGATATCGTTAGGTCTTATAGGGTCTATTTGAACAGCATTGGCCACTGGCTTAGCGGAATGCGCTAATGTCGAGTAAGTTGTTCGAGGCACATATTTGTGTATTCAAATGAGCTGTTTTGGGAATCCTTTTAGAAATCTTTTAAAGCCTTTGTGGCCGGCAGCAGCTACACACTGTTTACATATGCATATTTCGTGGCCATAGAGTGGAGCCTGATTTGAAAATGGCTTTCCGCATGCTGGCATGGTGCACGCTCACACACACACAGACACACAGTTACACACATAACGGTTACATAAACTCGACATTGGAACTAGATACAGACAGCGGGTGGCAGCAGTTAGCTGCTAACGGTACTTTGCTGGCCCAGTCATTTCCGTCCGTTCTGCATTTTTCGTTTGTGGCACTCTGTATGTCCACCATTTTCGGATTCGTTCATTTATTGATTGCATTTCGTTGCGGCAACGGCGCTTAGCTCTCTGGCTCAGACAACGACGGAATTAACTTGCATTTTATATAAATTAATGAATGAATGAGCAAATGTACATTCACACACACACACACACACACAGATACAACACAGCACTGCAAATACTGCAAAGGCCATATGAAAATTTATGCAATGACGACCAATTGCGGCGGCGGCACTGAAAGCTGTGCATTTTTTTCAATACCCCGTAGCCACATAAAAGGAGTTGATGGGTCTGTAGAGTTACGGTAACAGGTAGTTGATTCAGCTGTATATGAAGTAGGAAAATATCCAAGAATATTAAGAAGGTGATATTTGGCAGGCGGTTATTATACAAGTTTTTGGTTACAGGGTAGGCTCACGTCGACTATATAGGCTAACTGACCACTCTTTTATTCAGAGCTTTCTGCGTGTTGCAGTTGCGGTTGCGGAAACGACACTTGGCTGCTCGTTAGTGAAATTCGGCACTATTCATGATTATTATTTGCACTCAGCAATAATTGAAGGCCACCGCCTAATTTGAGTGTGGGCGGGGCTTTGTATTGTTTCTTTCTTTATTTTATTTGGATTTTTTAACGAATTTTGCTCTTCTGCTTTTCGCAGTTCTCGTACGAAGACATGCTGATGGCACATCATCTGGAGAAGCGCTGGAAGCGTCTATTTCTATCGGCATTGTATCGCTCCGAGAAGCTGCAACCAATTAAGCAGAAATTCGCAGAGATGACTACCGGAGAAATCGAAATTTTCTGGGACGATGTAAGTTGTCAAGTCAATGCCAGGCGCCACTCCTTGACGAGTGAGAGCGAGTGAAAAGTGTGTGTATGGTGAGGGTGGGGGATGAGGAGGCGTGTTGTGGTGTGGGGGCTGCGCTTTGCTTTGCTAGCTTCCCTGCATTTCCGCAATTTTGCGTTTTCTGCAATTCCGTTTTGTTTCCCTCTATTATTATTTCCTTTCGATGGCATTTTAATTGGATTTTTCCGCGCTCCCAACCATTATTGTCAATTGTTAGTGGCAACGGTGCCGTCAGCGTAAAATGAATTAACTTGAAGTGTTTATTATTTGAATTAAGGCGTGAGCAAAGAATCGAGGCGTATGCCAGTGGGAGTCCTGCACAAAGCGCAACAATCAAATACTGCGTTCGACAAGTGTCCTGGACTAATATTGCGTTTTCCTTTCCTTTTCTTTCTTCTTCTTTCCATCGCAACAGCTGGAGGAATTTATCAAAGATTGGGATGAGAACGGTCCCGGCTCCTGCGGCCCAGAGCTGGAGCGCGGCGTTCGTCTGATGGATCCATACAGCCAGAAATTAAATGAACGAGAGCTCCGCCGCCAAGAGCTGGCCAATGCGGAGCGTCTGTTCGACATGCCCATGGTGGACTACCACGAATTTTCACGTGTGCAAACCGAATTCGAGGGACTGCAAATAGTAAGGACTTTATTCATTTAATAGTCTCCCCCAATGGACTCTAACACCTCCAGTTTTATAGATCTTCAAGCTGTACAGGGCCCAAAAGAACGCTCGCGAGATCTGGGGCAAGACTCTGTGGGTCGATTTGGATCCAAATTTTCTGACCGAGGGCGTCGAAAGCTATCTGAAGGAATTCCGTAAAATGCCCAAGGCGGTAAGTCACACCCCCGCGGCACTTCGAATAAAAAGTTGAACTAATTGGTAAAGTTTTCGGCATTGCTGGAGTTTTTCATAAAATTGCAGAGGCGTTAAAACAATAACAAGCAAATGCTTTTGAGCTAAGCGTTCAGTTTACTTTGATACCCTGCTTCTGCATGGCAGCTTGACGGGTGTACCTTTTTCCTTCCATTGTCTGCCCAAACACAAAAGGAAATTAATACTCGCATCAAGGCCAGTTGTAAGCAGTTCGCAGTTGGCAGTTGGCAGTTGACGAGTTTCGTTTAGACCTTGGGAGTCAGCCGAGAGCCAGTCAACTTTATAAAGCATGTCTAATAGTCGAACTCCATGCAATTCTTGACTTTTGCCTTACAACAAACAAGTAAAGTGAAATTTGGCCTAGCAGCGTCGAAATTTCGCACCTAAACTGATTATGACAAATTGATTTATTTACTTCACTAACAAGTTTCTGAGGAATTTCACTCCGTCCAGGCCAAAGTTTGTCGCGCCAAAAAGTTTTGTTCATTCAAATGAACCGAGTTGTTGTTGAAAAGTGGCTGCAACTGGGCCAGCAGTGGGTGAGGGTGAGGGTGAGGGTGGGAGTGAGCCGGGCTGAATTTGTGGAACGGCATTCGTATCTCTAAATAGTGATTACATGCATAGATTAGCATGCAAACTATTTCATTAGTTTATCATTAATATAAATAGCGCGGCGAACACAAATTTGAATATAATCAGTTGGCATGCACTCATTTTAATGCAGTTTTTGTAATGCATAATTTTCGACGGGCCTCCCGGCCACATGTCGTTGTCGGCAGCCATGGCATAATCACTGTCCCAAAATGCAAATCAATTTGTTCAATATTGAAAATAATTAAAATGCCAACGGGTGTCGCCCGATATCGACTGCAGCCGACATACTCTCGTCTCCTGCTGCTGCTGCTGCTGCTCCTGCTGCTGCTGCTCCTGCTCCTCCTCGACTTGTTGACAGTCTTCCACTCCCCGCTGTGGCGCTGGGCTGGATTTTAATTTATGCCCGCACTGTTTCGCTCAAGCCATGCATTGCATGTGCATGTGCAAACATTCATAGAGAGACGAGAGCAGCGTGTGCCCAGTTCAAATGTAAACAGACTGCGCATTTTGGCAAACTTAACAAGCCCGCTGCCACTGACCAAAACCAAACCGAGCCACCGAAGCCACAGGCGCAGCGCTTGTGTCATAATTCAATTCGGCTGTAACCGCAGCTGACAGCAGCCGGCCACCGCACTATTGTTTCAACTGATTTGACGTAGCTAACTAACCGTTTATCGTCTACACACACACACATGCACACATATATCCTCGCTGGCGCTTTAGGTGCGTATGCTGCCTACTGGCCAGCAACTGGAGCTGCACATGAAGCAGTTCAAGGCCACAGTTCCGCTGATGGTCAGCCTCAAACATGAGGCGCTGCGCGAACGCCATTGGCACCAGCTGATGGAGAAGACGGGCCAGTTTTTCGATATGTCGCCCAACCGCTTCACACTGGACAACATGTTCGGCATGCAGTTGCACAAGTATCAGGAGATCGCCGAGCAGATCCTCACCAATGCCGTCAAGGAATTGCAAATCGAGCGTGGCGTACGCGCCGTGGAAGAGACCTGGGCCTCGATGTCGTTCAAGGTAAACAAGCACTTCAAGGGCACCGAGGACCGCGGCTGGATCTTGGGACCAGTGGACGAGATAATGCAAGTGCTTGAGGACAATGCCATGAACTTGCAGTCGATGGGAGCCAGTCAGTAAGTTTTCGATATGAGACGATGCGGACCCTCTACTCTGTTAACTAATTCATCCACAAGCCAAAAGCTTATTTGCCCTAAGCCTTGTTTTCCTTTAGATAACATTTAGATATGAGGGCATCGGCTAGATTGATATATATTTATTATATTTGCTGTTCGTCTGCAGATTCATTGGCCCATTCCTGGAAACTGTCAACCGCTGGGAGCGGGCACTCGCGCATGTCTCCGAAATCATCGAGGAGTGGCTGATCGTACAGCGAAAGTGGCTGTACTTGGAGGGCATTTTTATTGGCGGCGACATACGCACACAGCTGCCGGAGGAGGCGCGCAAATTCGACGAGATTGACAAGTCGTATCGCAGGGTAAGTATTTGCCATTTGGTATGTATTTGTTTATCCTGGTTGTTTGCCCGGGTGCCACAGCCACAGGCACAGGCACAGTCACAGCCACTGCTACTGCCACCGCCATTGCCATGGCCAAAATATCTACTCAATTTATTTGAGTTGATTTAATGTGCGCCGACAATATGGCGACGCCTTACTTAACGGTAAACATAATACGCATGCAAACGACCACTTTGCGTATTCGTAATTGTGTTGCCATACGACTACTGCTACACACGCACACACACACATACGCACACCGCTACATACTTACATTTCCAACATCCTACAACCATACATCACACAAACGCACCGTTAGACGGCACAGTGTTTGCCAAAAGCCAAAGGCTTTCACCTTCATATGCGACACACACACACACACACACACACGCACATTGTCCTCCATGTGTTTTTGCCATGAGTTTGTGTATGTGGGCGTGTGATTTGTGCTTGTGTTTGTGTGTTAGACGCTTAACTTCACTTAACCTTGCTCGCCACTTGCTTCGTTTGCTTTACGTTTCATTTGCAACATTTGCCGACATATTTGATGCCATTTATGAAATGATTTATTATTTTGATTTGCTTTCGACATTCGTATTACCGTGATACCCTTCCACAGCGAATGTGCTCTTTAAGATTGCCATGCTGTTGACATTTCAAGAGGAATAATGTTTCTGTGCTGAAATCTTTAAACTTATAGTTTATCTTGAAATGGGATGATAAAAAATAAAGTATAAATTGAAAGCGTAAATATAATTAAATATAAAGTAAATCGAAATTATTAGCATGCCCATATTATATATATTCTGAGAATGCTAATACTCTTTTTCAGCAGAAGAATTCCGAAGAAGACTCATTAACTTTAGGGTATTCGAGCAAGGGTGTTTGTCAATTTATTATTATTATATTTTGTTTTCGTATTGTGCTTGATAAGGTTGATTGTTGTTGTTTTTTGGTGTTATTGTTGCTGATGTCCTCATTGCTTTTCACAATAATTTACTGCTCTAACTGCTGCTTCCTCTTCCATTGCAGATCATGGTCGATTGTGCCAAAAATCCGTTAGTGGTGCCATTTTGTGCAGTGCCCGGACGTTTAGTGGATATACAAGGTCTAGGAATTGGCTTGGAAAATTGTCAGAAGTCGTTAAACGAATATTTGGACTCGAAGCGTCGCATTTTCCCGCGTTTCTACTTCATATCCACCGATGAGCTGCTCTCGATTTTGGGCAGCAGCGAGCCATCTGCAGTGCAGAACCACATCATTAAGGTGGGTCGAAGTTCCAGGCCATGTGTGAATGTGTGGGTGTGTGGGTGTGTGGGTGTGTATATGTGGGCAGTTGGGTGGAGATGAGTCTGACAACAACAGATTTGCTAAACTGCCAGCAACATTATTTTTATAGTGACTGACTGTGTATGTATGTGTGAGTGTGTGTGAGTTTGTGTGTGTGTGCCTGAGTGTAAGAGAATCTTGCCATAAAAGTTAATGTCACTGTTTATGCGTTCTGGCCAATGTCCAAGGCGGAAATTACGCCATTTGTGCAGCACATGCACTGGTCCCTCCCCGCCCACAGGCCAGAGCCGTGGTAAATTTTTATGAATTTATTTGGCTTATAAATAAAAATGTATTCCTGCGCATTGATTTCACAATTTTCATTCCGCTTCCGCAGATGTACGACAATATCAAGTCGCTGCGCCTGGTCAAGGAGGGCGCTCATACAATTGTTACCGCCATGATATCCAGCGAGGGTGAGGTCCTGGAGTTTCGAAATTTCCGTAAGTACGCCCGACTCCCCATCACTTCCGCACCAGCTCTTTAGATCTCCAGGCAAGCGGCAGGCAGAGAGAGACAGAGAAACAGAGGGAGAGAGAGAGTCCCTACGCACTGATTGCCAATTTTAAAATTGAACTTTTTTATGGCTCTGCTCTTCGGCTGGCTGGCTGGCTGACTGGCTGGATGGCTGGGTGGAACGCTGGCCAATTTCTTTTAATTAATTTGAAGCCAGTCGGCGTTGCCGTTATCCCCTGCTGGAGATGATTGCGCATTCGATTGCTGCTGCTGTTGTTGTGTTGTTGTTGTAATTTGGGTACTTTGATTTTTATTGTTTTTGTATACACTTATTGATATTGGCGACTGGGGTTTATTTATGTGGTTATGCCATTTGCTGTTATTGTTTTTGTTTTACAGCCCGGGCCCAGGGTCGCGTGGAGCATTGGATGAACGATGTGCTGGATGAGATGCGGCTCTCGAATCGCTATGTAACTAAGACGTGCGTCTACGACTACGGCACCGATCTGATTATTTCAAGGTAAGTGAACCACATTAAATATATAAGTATATATACCGAATGTTTATATGCATGTTATGATGGCCGAGGGCCGAGGGCCGAGGGCCGTCGTCCGGCTGGTGCCAGATTCTCCGCTTTCAACTTGAACTCCCGCTTATTTCGGGCGGCTTTTATGGCCAGCGATTTACATTGAGACAGAGAGCCTGAGGCTGTATAATTTTGTCATTTGGCTCGATTTATTATTTTATTTTGTATGAGCTGGGGCTGGAAAGCATGTCTCGGCATATTTATGGCCAATTGCATTAAATTGACAGTCATTTGGCACTTTCGATTTCCACAGGCCGGACTGGTTAATGAACTACCAGGGCATGGTGGGCTTGGCTGCCAGCCAAGTCTGGTGGACGGCAGAGGTGGAGGAGGCGTTCGACCAAGCGCAAAATCACGGCAACATGCGCGCCATGAAGGACTTCCTCATGAAGAGCAACTATCAAATTGAGGAACTCGTACTGAAAGTGCGCTCCAATTTGTCGCGCAACGATCGATTGAAGTTCAAGGCGATATGCACGATTGATGTGCACGCTCGGGACATTATCGATAACTTTGTGCGTGACAATGTGCTGGATGCCAGCGAGTTCAGCTGGGAGAGCCAGCTTCGCTTCTACTGGGTCAAGTTCTACGACAACCTGCTGGTGCTGCAGTGCTCGGGCAGCTTCGATTTCGGCTATGAATATATGGGTCTCAATGGCCGTCTGGTGATCACGCCATTGACGGATCGCATCTATCTGACCATTACCCAGGCACTGCTAATGAACCTCGGTGGAGCACCAGCCGGTCCTGCTGGCACAGGCAAAACGGAGACCGTCAAGGATCTGGCCAAGGCCATGGGGCTGCTCTGTGTGGTCACCAATTGCGGCGAGGGAATGGACTTCAGGGCTGTCGGCACAATTCTGTCTGGTCTAGTGCAATGCGGCGCCTGGGGCTGCTTCGATGAGTTCAATCGGATTGACATATCGGTGCTCAGTGTTATCTCCACGCAGCTGCAGACGATACGCAACGGATTGATACGGAAGCTCAAGCGTTTTGTGGTGTGTAGAGGGAATACTGAACACTGAACGTGATTAAGCTTTCTAATTTGAATCCTTGCAGTTTGAAGGCGTTGAAATAAGTTTGGATCCCAAGTGCGGCGTATTCGTAACCATGAATCCGGGCTATGCAGGCCGCACTGAACTGCCGGAGTCTGTGAAAGCTTTGTTCCGCCCAGTGACCTGCATTAAGCCTGATTTGGAACTCATTTGCCTAATTTCGCTGTTCTCCGATGGCTTCCTCACGGCCAAGGTGCTGGCCAAAAAGATGACGGTGCTGTATTCGCTCGCCCAGGAACAGCTCTCCAAGCAGTGCCATTACGATTGGGGCTTGCGTTCGCTGAACTCTGTGCTGCGTATGGCTGGCGTCATGAAACGTCAGTCGGAGGATCTGCCCGAGGCTGTTGTGCTGATGCGTGTGCTGCGTGACATGAACTTTCCAAAATTCATATTCGAAGATGTACCTCTCTTTTTGGGTCTTATCAAGGATCTGTTTCCTGGTATCGATTGTCCACGAATTGGCTACCCAGACTTCAATGCGGCCACTCGAACCGTCCTAGTGAACGATGGTTACATACTGTTGCCCGATCAGGTGAGCCCCTTTGTCACTGGCCCTGTGCGTGTGCTGCTCCTTTTGCCAAGTCATGACATGGCTGACAAGCAAAAAGCAACCGGCCAGGGCTGATGGCAATAGCAACAACTAGAACTAGTTGCTGAAGTTGTCCTGCTGCAGTCCTGTTGTTACCGTTGACACTTTGACACTTTGTAAATTGCCCTCTCTCGCATAATCGCAAATAGCGGAAATGTTACAAAGCATTTTACTCAACGGGGTTGGGCAAAACTTGCCCGTGGCCTCCCTCATGCAGTTGCCTACATCTAATTTGAACTTTCGTCCTCTTTGCTATTTCCTATCTATCTATCTGCTTTCTGCTGACAATTTTCCCTAATACAATTTTCTGTACTCTCGTCTCCTCCACCTGGTCATTTTTGCCATTTTCATCAAACAAAACGTTGCACAAATGTCACACACAATGTCAACTGCTGGCCAACTGATGTCATGACGACCTTCTCTTTTACCGCCCGCTGGCGACATCATTTATGACAACCAAATCCCAACAACGCCAACAATGGAACGGCACCGAACGCCTTCACCTTTGCCTTTTGCCCTCAAACTCGGACTCGCACTCGCCCAACGACAGGAAGACAAAGTGGTGCAAATGTACGAAACCATGATGACCCGCCACTCGACCATGCTTGTGGGCCCAACAGGTGGCGGTAAAACTGTCGTCATAAATGCTCTGGTCAAAGCGCAGTGCCACATGGGCCTTCCCACCAAGTGCCTTGTGCTTAACCCTAAGGTAAGTGGTCTGCCATTTTAATGTCCCCCACTCACACACAACACTTTAAGTTGCGCACATTTTATATACTCTTCCTGCTGCCGAAACTAAATACCTTATATTAACTAACAAAATATTCCTATCAACTTATCTCTATTCATATATTATACAATTCGAATTCAAAAATCATATGTGAGGTATTTCCTTTAACGATCATTATGAACTGAAAATTGTTCATTAGTGAAAATGGAGAGTTCTTAGGGCATTCAGTTTTCGTTGGAATGATTGTAATTCATTCATGCTTGTCTTTGTGCTGCATGAAGCTCTTACATTTGGGCCCTCCTCGTTTAGCAGCGGGACGTCCAGGTGATTTCGTTTCTCTTTGATATTACAGTTCTCTTTGTTATTCACAATTTGCTTTTAAAAAAGGTAATATGAACGCATTTGGAAAATTGTCGTATTTCAATAGAAACAAACGTATGGCAATAAGTAGTTTTAGTTGAGGACATATAAAAATTACCCCAAACGTTATAAGACTTCAAATAGCAGAGGAACGGTTGGTGAGGGAAAACTGATTCAGGTACATACATATGTAATATAGGAACAGGTCTTAAAAATAACATTAAATATAAATAAATACTTAAGTATTTTAAAAAACTTTAATAATAATATATTTTAGGCATGTTCGGTAATTGAATTATATGGATATTTGGATATGGAAACTCGAGATTGGATTGATGGATTATTTTCAAATATATTCCGTGAAATGAATAAGCCAATAGAGCGCGAGGTAAGTAAAGTAAACAGCTTATATATCTCCGATAATTTTGTATGAGCCGGCTGGTGCCTGGCTGCCATCCGGCTTTCGAGAGTTCGCATATCTAGCTGCCCTGCCTCTCGTACAGCGCCTTCGCTACCATGGTAATTCCATTCGAATTGAAGTGGAACAGCAGCTAATCCCTACACACACACTAACACACACATACACATGCGCACACGCACCTATAGAACACGCACATTCTAGTTAGAGCCGAGAGCACTCGGTGTCAATTCAATCGCTAGTATGTAACAGACGCGCGCTTCCAGACCTTGGTTTCGAATGTGTGTGCGGGTGGGCCGTGATGTGTGATGTGGCAGCCAATGTGCATCATTCATACGAAAATCGCGCCATTCGCTAATAAATCCCATTGCACAACCAGCCAGCCTGCGGCAATGGCTAAACAAACTATGTCGCCTGACAATCCATTCGGTTACTCAGCCTTCTGGCTTTCAGGAGGTAATCTTTCGCTCGTAGCTCTAGCTCTGGCGCCGCTGTTAGGGCAGAGAGACACAGGATTTGCTGGCGCCAGTCAGTAACCGCTGGCATTGAATAACACACTCTGACTAATGCAATCCAATGCCGCCCAATACAAACAGGAGCGCCGGTATGCTTGCTTTGACGGTGACGTGGATGCACTTTGGATTGAGAACATGAACTCTGTTATGGATGATAACAAGCTGTTGACATTAGCGAATGGCGAACGTATACGCCTGGAGAACTATTGCGCGCTGCTCTTTGAAGTGGGTAATTTGTTTTATGCTTCCCCAGCCACCGTCTCGCGGGCTGGCATGGTCTATGTGGATCCCAAGAATCTGCGCTACAGTCCGTTCTGGCAGCGATGGGTGTTGACCCGGCCGGAGCCGCAACGGGAGCTACTGAACGATTTCTTCGAAAAGATAATTGTGAATGCCATAGCGTTCATATTAGAAGGCCTGGACGGAACCACCCAGGGCAATCCGCTCAAGCTGGTCATTATGCAAACCGACCTCAATATGGTTACACAGTTTTGCAATTTATACGATGCCATGCTGCCTGTATACGGACCGTCGGAGAATAAGAACTCGGACGAGCCTGTGCTGAAGGTCTACAACACGGATACCTTGGAGTGCTGCTTCGTGCAGGCTGTCTATGGATCTCTGGGCGCCTGTCTGCTGGAGAAGCATCAGCTCATATTTGATGAGTTTATGAAGCGCATTGCCGGCTTTCCACTTGTGGAAGACACACCGGCCTCGCCAGCCGGTGGCGGACAATTGCCACAGACGAAGCCCACTCTCTACGATTACTTCTGGGATCAAAAGGAGAACTGCTGGATAGCATGGGAGTGGGTTGTCAAGCCCTACGTGCATGACCCATCCGTCAAGTTCAGTGAAATTCTAGTGCCGACTGTCGACAACACGCGCACTGACCGGCTGCTGTCCCTCATGAGCGATGTAAGTTGAAGTCCAGTTAAACCTGGCGATAAACCTCATCTCGATTGGTTTTGCAGATCAAGCGGCCCGTTCTGTTGGTGGGCGAAGCAGGCACATCGAAGACGGCTACTATCATGCAATATTTGCGCAATCTGAATCCCTCTGTCAATGTAATTCAAATACGAAAAATTAGCAAATATTGCCTTTCCCTCAACCTGAGCACTTCTTTCAGGTCATACTCAACATCAATTTTTCATCGCGAACGTCGTCTCTGGACGTGCAGCGTACGCTGGAGGCAGCTGTCGAGAAGCGAACCAAGGACACGTATGGCCCACCGATGGGCAAGAAAATTGCCTGCTTTATTGATGACATGAACATGCCGCAGGTGGATGAGTAAGTGCACAGAGTTACTTGACTGATGAATGAAAAATCACACTTCTTCTTCCCCAGCTACGGCACTCAGCAGCCGATTGCGCTGCTGAAGCTGTTCTTCGAGAGAGGCGGCATGTACGATCGGGACAAGGATCTCAACTGGAAGAAGTTCAAGGATATGACATTCTATGCTGCCATGGGCACCGCTGGCGGTGGCCGCAACGAAGTGGATCCGCGCTTCATCAGCATGTTCTCCACCTACAACATACTGTTCCCTAACGACGAGTCGCTCATACAAATCTATTCGTCTATATTTAAAGGACATATGACCTTCACCAAATTCCATAAGCGCTTCTTTATGGTTGCCGATATCCTTGTTATTATGACGCTCAAGTTATTCAAGGTAAGTATTCACAGATATTCACAGTTATTCATTTCAATATATTTGATGAGTAGGAAATTAAGCAAAGCTGCTAGCCAAGAAATTCTCCAATATATTGCATAATGATTTACTCATATCGTATTCAAAGAAACTGTTAAAATTCGTTTAAATATCACAACTTTACTTTCGCTGAAAATCTGTAGGAGCCCCTGTGAAGGGTGCAAAAAGCTATCGCATTCTGAAGAGCGCTTTAAAATCTCTCACAAATTTTATGAAATTCGATTTACATATGCAAATAACGGCAATTTTTCATAATCTGCTTTGCTGCCTCGCCACCATACAATGGAAATTATTCAATGGTCTGTAATGCTCCACGACGAGCGTTGCCCTCCATAGCTGCTCCATTGGTTCCTCGAGTAGAGCTCGATGCTGGTGGCAGTCGTAGCCAGAGCACCAGCACCAGCTACAGCTAAAGCTGGCTCTGGCTCTGCCTCTGACTGTGGTTGTGGCTCTGGCTCTGTGGCTGTTGCCATAGCCATTTGCTGTTTGGCCTTCCACACAATGGTCACCCGCCTCGACTGCTGCCTAGTTGACTGTGTCTAGGTTGCTCTGGCTGCCTCGCCTATCTTCGGCAGCACATCTTGGCTGGAGCAAAATTTGATTATGTTCAAGTATTGAACTGTGTAGATGGCTCTTTTTCTATCTACCTCCCCCCCCCCCTCCTCCCTTCCCTTACCTAAGGCTGGAGCATTAGTTTATGGGGCTTTTAACAATTGTTGACACTAAAATATTATCGCATTTCATTGCGTGCAGATAAAAATGCATTTGTCGCCACAATTGCCACAAGCAGCATGCGCAGAGGCAGCGCCAGCTCCAACAGTTGCTGCCCAAAAATATATATGTATATCTATATATAGATGATTTACTCACACCTGCAGTGTCAGTTCAAAGTAGTAGTTGTAGTACCTACTACGCCCAGGCCTGTCTAGTTCGTACGTCTTCTTTACACACTCGACGCGCCAGCCCAAAAGATATTAATGTTCCTCGAAATGGAATAAAATGAATTATTTGAATAGAATTGTCCAGGCTATAGAGAGCTGGTGGCGGCTGCAACTTGATAATGGCTGTAAATTCAACTGAACGCAAGTCGTCCAACTCTCCCCGCCGCCCTCTCAGCTCTCGCAGAGAGGATGCTCAGCACTCGAATGCATATTGCCAGCAGTCAAGATAAAATTGATTTGTGTAGTGCTTCGCAGCATGGCGACGGCAGAGCTCTTGGCCTTTGCAACTTGCAACTTCTTACTCTAATTACTGCTGTTATGACTCGCCTCTTTAGATGGTCATTGTGGATCTGCCGCCGACGCCCTCCAAGTTCCATTACATATTCAATCTGAAGGATCTGTCGCGCATCTTTGCGGGCATGCTTCTCATTCAGCCCGACTACTATAAGGATCTGCGAGAGCTGCTGCGAGTCTGGCGCAATGAGTTCACCAGAATCATATGCGATCGACTCATTTCGCAAACGGTAACTATAATGCCCCCATAATGCAAAGGTTCAATCTCTGTAATTTCAACTCGCAGGATATAACTAATGTGCGTCGCAATCTGGCCATCGAGGTGGAGGAACGCTTTCCGCCCGAGTTCGAGGAATTGCATGGCTTTATAGACGTGGAGGCCGCAGCTGCGGAAGCGCAGGCTCGATTGCTGTACGAAACCGAGACTCCAGCCGCAGCAGCGGCCGCCGGCGAAGAGGAAGGAGAAGAAGAGGACGAGGGCGATGAGGGTCCCGATGCAGTTCTAACGCTCAAGGATTATGTGCTCCGCGATCCGCTGGTCTTCGGCGACTTCCGCAACTTCACCAACGAATCCGAGCCGCGTAACTATGAGGATCTCATTGATTACAAAGCCGTCTTCAGCTTATTCACCGAAATCTTACAAGAGTACTGCGAGCGTAAGCAGAAAATGACGCTGGTCTTGTTCGAAGATTGCTTGGAGCACTTAACAAGAGTGCATCGTACCCTGCGCATGAATCGGGGCCACGTTCTGCTCATCGGAGTCGGCGGCTGTGGCAAGAAGTGTGTCACTCGCCTGGCCTCCTTTGCGGCCGAGTGCGAGGTATTTGAAATCACGATATCCCGTGGCTACAACGAGACATCATTCCGCGAGGACCTCAAAGTATTGTACAACATAGCTGGAGTTAAGCGAAAGAAAGTTGTATTCTTGTTTACGGCCGCTCAGGTCTGCATGACAATAGCTTTTAATGATGTCAAGATTTAAGCAATCTTTTTTTAACAGATAGCGGAGGAGGGATTCTTGGAGCTGATCAACAACATTCTAACAGTGGGCCAAGTGCCGGCCCTCTTTGCAGATGAGGATAAGGATGGCATCGTCAATCAAGTCCGCAAGTTTGCCGAAGAGGAAGGCCTTTCTGCATCCAAGTAAGAATTTAAACTGTTTCCCTATACTTCACCTACTAGTCACCTACTATACCCCACAGGGATTCAGTTTGGGCCTACTTTTTGCGCTGCTGTGGCGAGAACCTGCATGTGGTGCTCTGCATGTCGCCAGCCGGCGATGCCCTGCGTAATCGTTGCCGCAGCTTCCCAGGTCTCATTGGCAGCACTTACATAGATTGGGTATTTCCCTGGCCCAAGCAGGCGCTCTATGCGGTTGCGAAGCTCTTCCTGACCGAGCACGCCCTAATTCCGGTGCTGCATCGAGAAGCGATCATTGAACATGTTGTGCATGTGCACATGTCCATTCAAGACTACTCCAAGGACTACTTGACAAAGCTGAGGCGCTGCAATTTTGTGACGCCCAAACACTACCTGGACTACATCAACACTTATCTTGGACTACTCGGTGAGATTCCGATGTATATAATATACATAGTGAATTCAAATGTATTATATTTTGTTTCAGAGGAGAAACATAAGCACATCATGCAGCAGCGCGAGCGACTCGGGGAAGGTATCAAGAAAATCGAAGAGGCTTCTGTGCAAATCGACGAGCTGCGTATTATAGTGACAGAGCAAAAGAAAAACGTTGCCGTTGCGGCAGAGGAGTGCGAGGCCATGCTGGTGACCATAGAGTCCTCCACGCAGAAGGCGAACACCAAGAAGGCCGAGGCATCTGAGAAGTCGGTCGAGGTGGAAAGTAAGGGGAAGGTGATTGCCGTCGAGAAAGACGAAGCTGAGCTGATCTTGGCCGAGGCAATGCCAGCAGTGGAGGAAGCTCGTCGGGCCCTTTCCGAACTCGAAAAATCTCAGATCACTGAGATTCGATCCTTTGCGACGCCTCCGCCAGCCGTGCAAGTTGTGTGCGAGTGCGTGGCCATATTGAAGGGCATCAAGGAGATCAGCTGGAAGAGCGCTAAGGGCATGATGAGTGATGTGAACTTCCTCAAGAGTTTGATGGAAATGGACTGCGAGGCGCTGACCCAAAAGCAAATCACCTCCTGTCGCGCCCACATGAAAACGCAGAATTTGGATGACATGGGCAAGATTTCCATAGCCGGTGCCGGATTGTTGAAATTCGTGAAAGCTGTGCTCGGCTTCTTTGACGTCTACAAAGAGGTCAAGCCGAAGAAGGAGCGCCTCGAGTTCTTGGTTGAGGAGCAGGAAATCCAAGTAAAACTGCTGAATCATTTGAATGCGGAAATTCAAAAACTAGAAGAGAAGTTGGATGAGCTGAATCAGAACTATGCCACCTCCATGAGGCAAATGCGTGCCCTGACTGAAATGATGCAGCAGGCCGAGCGTCGATTGCTCGCATCTGACAAACTGATCAGCGGCCTTTCCTCGGAGCTAATACGCTGGAGCGCCGAAATGGCCAGCCTGGGCCAACAGCTAATTGACAGTGTGGGCGCTTGCCTGATCAGTGCATCGTTTTTGGCTTACACGGGCGCCTTCACCTGGGAGTTCCGCAAAAACATGGTGTTTAGCGACTGGCTTGAGGATATCGTTGCATTGGGCATACCAGTAAAGCTTCCCCTGAAAATTGATGGTTACCTGACGACCGACGTCGAAATCGCTCAGTGGTCTAACGAGGGCCTGCCGCCAGATGAACTGTCCATTCAGAACGGCATCCTCACCATGCGCGCGTCGCGTTTCCCACTCTGCATAGATCCCCAGCTGCAGGCGCTTCAATGGATACGGAAGAAGGAGGCGCGTAATAATCTCAAAATACTCTCATTTAGCGATTTCGATTTTCTAAAGCAGCTCGAAATGGCTATAATGTATGGCATTCCGGTCTTATTCGAAGATGTAGATGACTACATTGACCCCGTCATTGATGACGTTCTGCAGAAGAACGTTCGCATGCAGGGAGGACGCAAGTTCACAATGTTGGGCGACAAGGAGGTTGACTGGGATCACAGATTCCGACTCTACTTGACCACAAAGTTTTCTAATCCCAAATTCGACCCCGCTGTGTACGCCAAGGCCTTAGTCATCAACTACACGGTCACCCAAACGGGCTTGGAAGATCAGCTGCTAAGCGTTGTGGTTGGCACCGAGCGTCCTGATTTAGAGCAGCAGCGATCTGATCTGATTGCGCAGACCAGCGAAAATAAGCAGCTCCTCCAGCAACTCGAAGATTCGCTCCTGCGCGAGCTGGCCACATCAACGGGCAACATGTTGGACAACGTCGAGCTGGTCGAGACTTTGGAAAACACCAAATCCAAGGCTGGCCTTGTCATGGAGCAGCTGAAGTTAGCCAATGACACTGCTGTCGATATTGAAATCCTGCGCAACGGCTATCGGGCCGCCGCCAAGCGCGGGGCGGTACTCTTCTTCGCTCTGGCGGACATGGCCACGGTGAACAGCATGTATCAGTATGCGCTGGCTGCATATCTGGACGTGTTCGTCTACTCCCTGCGCAAGGCTGTGCCGGACACGGTGCTGGCCAAGCGTCTGAACAATATAATTAAGACCTTGACCGAGAATGTCTATTGCTACGGATGCACGGGCATCTTTGAGCGGCACAAGCTGCTCTTCTCATTCCAGATCGCCACAAAACTGGCGCAGCGGGACGGAGTCCTCTCACAGCAGGAAATTGATTTCTTTATCAAGGGCAGCATTGCGTTGACAAAAAGTGAACGGAACAATCCTGCCAAATGGCTGCCCGAAAAGAGCTGGGAGGATGTCCTTAAATTGGCCTCAGATTTTCCAGAAGTCTTTTCCACTCTACCCGATCATTTCAGTATGAATTTGGAGGAATGGAAGCAGGTAAGTCTTTTAGCTCTTAACCTATGCCTGCCAAAACATTTAGCTACATTTATAAGATATTTAAGTAACTCGAAAATATGTTGAAAAAAAATGTTAGCCATATGACCTTAGCTTTTTAATGTCCTATATAACATATCCAAAACTTTTTCTTTTTTTAAATATATGCCAGATAAGAAGAGGTATCGTCAGCCCCGTGAAAATAGGTTTATTTTATATTCAGTTTTGCTTTACCAAACGACAATGAAATTAAATAAAATATTAGTGATAGACGGCAGATTTTCTTTATAGAGTAAGCCAATATAATGGTCAAATTTATTATAGCTTATTCAACTTAGTTGCATACATTTGTGAAACATGTGTTTGAAGTTAACTAGCTTAAATCGCATTGTTCATGATATAAAATTTTTTCTTGTTTATTTTTTATTTATTTATTTTTTTGGATTTGTTGCTGCACCACTCTGAATGTCAACATCAAATTCAATATACCCTTATTAACTGCGGCTTCTGGGACTTTGCTCTGGAAATGGGTAACAACAACAACGACGACAATTTTGGACTTTGGATGCTCGCTAAAACTGTTCCTGACTGCCATGCGGCATCGACTGGCTTCCGTTGGCGCTGCTCATTCTGTTTGCACTTATCGGCAAATGCCCATGGTCCATGGTGGTGCAGTGGTACGACTTGGAGAACCCCGAGGAGGTGGCATGCCCTGGCGGTTACAACATCAAATGCAATGCATTCCAGGCAAGTGCCATTGCTGCTCTGTGCGCTCTCGCTTTGCATGCTTTCAGCTTCAAGTGGCTGGCGCTCGGTCGTAGTCCGAGTAGGTCCTTGCCAGGAGCTGCCGTTGCCATCGAGCGTTATTGGATTTTGTACTTTATGCTCGTTTCTAGTGGATTATTATGTACAAGCCGCACACACATTCTCCCACGCACACACAGAGAAAGAGAGAGAGAGAAAGTCTGGGCGTTCAGTTTTACTCGACTTTTGCTACGTCCTGCAACTTTGGCGCACATTTTCTGCTCAAGTTATTAGCAGCCTGTTTTTGTCAGCAAGCATAGCTGTATCTAGCATAGTGTGTGTGTGTACGGGTGTGTGCATTACCATATTTTATCAATTTTCCAAGCCATTAGATGAGCGGCAATTTACGCCGGCAGTTGTACTTGAATCCAGCGGCGAGCCCAATTTGCACTCGAGTCGAGCCAGAAACCACAAGGACGATGGCAACAACAGCAGCAACAAAATAAGTGCTGGCAAGGACCAACTCTATAGATGAGCGCTGTCAGTCAGCGCTGTTGATATTGTGCCATTAGAAGGTCGCATTGTCTAATATCGATGCATTTCTTATGGTCTGTCTACCCACAGAAATTGCTGTTTCTGCGCTGCTTCCGCGTGGATCGAATTTTCCGTTCCATAAATCAGTACATTGTGGAGACCATGGACGAATTCTATATTATGCCGCCGGTCGTGAGCTTCTCAGCCATCTATGAGCAAACGACGTGCTCGATTCCCGTTTGCTTTGTACTCAGCGCCGGCTCAGATCCCACCAACGATCTAATTAAGCTGGCTGACATCGTTCTTGGCGGCATGGGCAACTTCTGTCATATTTCACTTGGACAGGGACAGGAGAAGGCTGCGATGAGCCTGTTGGATGCTGCGCTCAGGCAGGGTCAATGGCTGATGCTCCAAAACGGCCATTTGCTGGTCAAATTTGTGCGCGAATTGGAGAAGTTCCTGGACAAGGTGGAGACGCCGCATCCAGACTTCAGGCTCTGGATTACCACAGATCCCACACCCACGTTCCCAATTGGCATATTGCAAAAAAGTCTAAAGGGTGAGTTTCCATCTTGATTCATATAACGATAATATAATTATATTCGTTCATTCACAAATTTTTAGTGGTCACGGAACCGCCCAACGGCTTGAAGCTAAACCTGCGCTCGACATTCTTTAAAGTGCGACAGGATCGTCTGGAGGCGTGCTCCCATCGTGCTTATCGTCCATTAATCTATGTTCTGGCCTTCTTCCATGGCGTTGTGCAAGTGAGTTTTCAGTGCTTTCAAGACACAGCAAAAGCCAATTTTGGCGAATGTAGCTGCATTGGAAGAGCTGGCGCAGCTGCGTCGACTGCTGTACCATGCATGCACTTTGTTATTTATTAATTTGTTTGTTTCTATCTGCTTGTTAAAAGCATTCTCGACACAACTGCGCCCAAGTTGCCCAATTGATGGAGCAGCTATTGTGCTTTTTGCACAACAAACTGTTATTGATAGCGTTGATAGCAGTTACTGTGTTCTCAATTAATCTGTTCAACACACTTCACATTCCCATTTCCCATTCCCCATGCGCTAGGAACGTCGCAAATACGATAAGCTTGGCTGGAACATAGCGTATGATTTCAACGACACAGACTTCGAAGTGTGCACGGAGATCCTGCGTAACTATTTGACCCGCTGCTCCGAGGAGAAGATGCCGTGGAATAGTCTCAAGTATCTAATCGGGGAGGTCATGTACGGGGGCCGCGTCATCGATGACTTCGATAGACGCATTACCAACTGCTACATGAATGAATATATGGGTGACTTTCTGTTCGATGTATTCCAATCGTTCCACTTCTACGAGGACGAGAACGTTGACTACTGCCTGCCCGACGAGGAGACCGTGCTCAAAGAGGACTTCATTGGTGAGTCGCCGCCGTCTGTTAGTGGGTCACGTGATGCGACATCCCCTATTTAAATACGTAATGCATTGATCACACAGCCCACATTGACAAACTGCCGCTGGTCAATAAGCCGGATGTATTTGGTTTGCATCCAAACGCGGAAATCGGTTATTACACAATGGCCGCGCGCAACATTTGGAACAGCCTGATTGAGTTGCAGCCGCAAACTGGTGAGTGACTGGCCAATGGGCTATACTATATAATGCTGGGTACATTGATGTTGTAGCACAGTAGAAATATTTTACCATATTATTTCATCATTTATTTGATAGGCCCAAGTTTCTGTTTAGTATATAGTAGTAAATATGTACCAATTATTATTTTATTAAATTTTTTTTTTCACTTTCTTTAAAAAAGTTTACTACCTACATATCGAATATTTTCAATTTTACTTATAGTTTTCATTATTTATATTTTATTGGTAATTTATATATACATAAATTTAAAAATTACACTTTAAAAGTTATTCAAAATTCTATTCATTTTATTCTATTTAAATTTTCGATTATTTTAGTTTGGAAATTTCGTTTTTCGATTTACCGGTGCACGGCGAACGTATCCACGTGCATCTATATCCGATAAAGTGTTTGACAGTTCGGTTAAAAAGCGGAAGCCATTTACAAGTAAATGGTTTAATTTACATGCAGCGTGTGCCAATTGTCAGCCGTTTATTACATTTTATCTTGTTGATTTTCATTGCTGTTGCATTTTTGGCATGTTACATTTTTAATTTAATTTAATTAATTAGTTGCGGTTTTGCAATTAACTTTATTGCATGCGCCATTATAGGCTGCGAACAATAACAAGGCATACATTAAAAATTAAAATAGAAGCATATTCGCATGCACACTCTCGCGCACTGCAACAAACACAAACACACCTACGTTTACACATTTATAGCCGCCCGCACGCCGCAAATCGGCGCAAAAAAATGTTACGATTCAGCATAAGCCTCACCACAGTCACCGTAATCCGATCCCACCGCCGCCTCTCCTCCACACACGCATTCGCATCTGCATATGCAGTAACAACCATTTTTGAAAACGTCACCCGAAAGTCGATAATTTTGCATTGCGAGCTTAAGCGTGTTAAAACCGCCATCAGAGAGCACTTTTCCACTTTCCGCACGCGCACTCAATGCAGTAATACATACATATACGCACACATACACACATGCGAACCACACAGTATCCTTGTACATTGTCCATGATTGTGTACATACATATATATGCATATACATATAATATAATTTAAACAAATTTGCCGTTTTACTTTTTGTCACACCTTTGCGCAAGCATAGCTACCAGGTGCACACCAAACAATGAGAAATCCGGTAAGGTATTCCATGTAAACCATGTAAAGCATTTAATCAAATAATGATCTGAACGATAAAAGAGCAGAGCATTAACCAGCTCATCTCTTCATAATGAGGGTAGACTTTTGAGGACCTGTCAGAAAGGTAGTAAGTCTATCCCTCATTAAGCTGTATGTTTATAAAAGAGTATTACGACTCCGGCTACTGACAATTGCAATGCTAGTAACGGTTTCGTGAGTGAAATGGGAAATTATAATTAATAACTAAGCATGCGCTACAGAGACAGTACTTTAAAAAACAATTCGATATAGAAAATGTTATTGGTAATGCATTTTTTATAGTCAGCTGTCCAATCTTTCTTTTGAACTAAGGGACCACATTCTGATAGGGTAAAACGAAAACCTGCCCACAATTTGCATATTCATGAGCTGCAGTATTTGCTAATTGACAATTACGAAAAAAAAAAAAAAAAAAAAAATCTACAACACAATAAATGCCATGTTCAATGGCTGCATTCCAACAACAGCAAAGGCAATTTAAAAACCGAAATTAGTTCAATTTTCAATGTTAAAGTAAAGAGTGGTAAAATAAAAGAGGAATACGAAGAAGTAAAGTGTCAATTACCACTAACCACTGACTCCCACAAAGATTGGCGATTTTCTCTGCCATTGTCAAGCCTAATTTATTTTTTCAATTTTCCCATTCAGGTGAGGGTACCGGTGGCATCAGTCGAGACGACTTCATCGACTTTGTGGCTGCCGGCATACTGAAAAAGCTTCCGCCGGCCTTCGAGACGTGGCGCATACGAAAGCAAATCCAAATGAGTCTGTCACCCACCGGTGTGGTGCTGCTGCAGGAGCTGGATCGGTTTAATATTCTGGTGGTGCGCATCAAGAAGACGCTGGAGCTGCTGCGGAAGGTAACTTTGAGTTTGCTTTACTTTGCTTTGCTCTGCTCTGCCTGTCAATAGGAAGCTCACATAAATCCTTCAGCTTTGTTTTGCATTTTGTTTATACAATTGCCAACTTGGCTGGCGACCAATGCCCGTGGTCGCCCACGTTCAACCCATAAGCAAATGCGAATGCGAATGCGATCCTTTGCTGGACTGCAGCATTTTGTTGCCAAAATAAATTTACAAATGCAAATGAACTCTGCCGCTAGTGCTGGTGCTCATGCTGGCACTGGCACTGGCACTGGCACTGGCACTGGCGCTGTCTTTGCCATTGTCTTGATGTAGATGTCGCCGCGCCCACACAAATACAGTTACCTCTCCTCTCCTATAGCAGATGCCTGCATATGTGCTGTCATTGTGCCTTTTAATTTAATTGCATGCCCTCCACAGGCCATCGCCGGCGAAATCGGCATGGACAATATCCTGGACAACATTGCCAACTCGTTATTCAATGGCCTGCTGCCAGCCGCATGGAGCAAACTGGCGCCGGCCACATGCAAGCAACTGGCCAGCTGGCTGGAGCATTTAAAGGTGAGTCGTCGTCTCTGCCACAGGCGTCGCAGCTCATTAATCAGCTCGGCGAAAAAAATCAGTCAGCCATCCACCGGCCACCGTCCACTAATCAGCGATTCGCTTTCACCTGGTATTTCAGAAACGTGCCGTACAGTACAAGTATTGGTCGATTTCAGGCGAGCCGCTGGTCATGTGGCTGTCTGGACTGCATATACCACAGAGCTACCTCACGGCCCTCGTTCAGGTGAGAAATGAGCTTCTACATAATGTGAGTTTTCCTAACGTGGTGCTGTCTCTCCCCCTTCCCTGCAGATTGCCTGCCGCAGAAACAACTGGCCCCTGGATCGCTCCACGCTATTTACCTATGTGACCACATACTCGGAGCCCGATGACGTCGAAGAACGCCCAGCGACGGTGAGTAGACTGCCCGGCGCTAAATGCAGAACTATGACCCCCATGTGACTATAGCCTGAAGTAACGCCGACCACTCACCATCCCACCGCCCCATCGTCCCCTCGCTTGGCACTAATTTTGTAATTAAGAATTCTGTTTGCATTTTAATCGTTGAACTTTTTGCAGGGCTGCTATATACACGGTCTGTACATAGAGGGCGCTCGCTTTGACACGCAGGCGGGCCAGCTGAAGCGTTCGCATCCCAAAGTTCTGGTCGAGGAGCTGGCCATTCTGGCCGTCGTACCCATTGAAGCACACCGACTCAAGCTACAGGTTTGTATTTATGCCGGGTCCAGCACCGTCTGCAAGAGACAAGTACTAATGTGCTCTTGTATCTACATATACGCTGGATAGAGCACATTGCTGGGGGGGGTTATAATGCCCATTCCCGCTGATATTTGTTTAAATGCTGTGCACTAAATTACCTACATCTTCCCCATTTCCGCAGCTAATGGGGCAGCTGTTGTGCTAATTGTTTCTGATTTTAAATTCTGGGTATTTTAACTTTTCGCAGAAACAATGGGGCAGCTAAGCAATTGGTTGGAGCTAGTATGAATAGCGAATACCAATGGGGCAGCAAGGCTTTCGTGTGAACTCTTTCACATAATATCTTATTGTTTCAATCAGAAATGATGAAATGTCATATGAAATGCCGATACTATATTCATTATGGGTATTCTACAAAATTAGTACTCTTTATACTATACTTGATATATGTAAATATTCAAATGCCAATTCACACTCTACAATAACATTATTTTGGCTTTTACAGAACACCTTTCTGGCGCCCGTATATACCACATCGCTGCGACGTAATGCCATGGGCGTCGGCCTGGTATTCGAAGCGAATTTGGCCACTTCGGAAGATCTGAGCCATTGGATACTGCAGGGCGTGTGTCTAACTCTGAATACGGATACATAGAAACGGTACATGAAAGCGATATTCTTGATCGTTTTGCCAAACGATATCGCAATTAATTGGATATTTGCAAGACTGAATTGGCAATCGTTTATGTATTGTACGTTATGGATATTGTGACTATAAATGAATTTCTAGTGCCTTTCAATAGCGTGCTTTGTGCCTGGACTTCCTTCTGCTGAGCTGCGACTCCTGGCATTACCTTCGCCGCCAGCATCCGAAGCAACTCTTAAACTTATCCAAAATAGTTGATTTCATGGAGGGCAATAGTAGTTCCAGATTCTGAGTGCCGCCGCTGTCATCAGAATCCAGATCAGACTCAATTGTCATCTCTTGTATGCTAAAAGTATCGGTTAGCTCGTGATTCTGCTGGCGTCGTTTGGCACGCTTCAGCTGTGCGGGAAAAAAGGATATCTCCTCCGCCTCATCACTGCTCTCAGACTTATAATCGACCAGTGGTTTCTGCTCCACCTCACCCGGTATGGGCAACCGATTAATGGGTATGAGTGTGGCCGTCTGTGTTTTGGTTGCCTAAAATGGATCGGATCTCGGCATTAGCCGCAGCACACTTTCAAGTTGATAAACTGCACCCACCTGCTCCTCTTGGTATTGCGTGTAATTGCGCCTGGCACGCTCGACCTTCAGTTCCAGTTTGCGTTGCAGTATGCGGCATGTGTTTGGCGGTTCGCTGCGCTCCGTCCCCCGCGCAGCCCTGTCTTCATCGATTTCAATAGTCGTGGGCGCATACACTTTGCTGGCACCCCTAAAAGCCACCTCAAACTCCAGATCCGACATATGTTTGGGCGCTCCACTAGCCGTTTTCTGTGTTGAGCTTAGCCATGAGCTTTTGTTTTCATGTCGAGCTGCTTCAGCACTTACCAGCAAGCCTGCCGCACCGTCCTCATATATATTCGATTGTCTGTCCTCACTGTCTATGCCGCTGTCCTCCATAATTCTATAACTTGAACTTTATTTTGTCTGTCCCTAAAATTTGGTTATTCGAGCTTAAGCGCGATGACAAAGACAAACAAATTTTATTATCTCTTTGTGTACTACTCCCAACTTCAATCCACCCCAAAGCCGCACAGCGCAGAATCCAACAAACAGCTGAAGCACAACAGTCTGTGGAAAATCAATAACCCCTTATTGCACGGCGTTGCCAGACTGTGTTTACATTCAAATTATTCTGTTCAAATAAAATGGAGTTGGTAAAGAGAGTTGTAGTTCATAGAGAAAAACAATTTTAATGTATTATTTATACATATGCACTCTTTATTATATAATTTTAATTTATTTACAAATATTTTTTAGGCTTAAATTGCTTTACTCGTTGCACAAATATCGTAGAAAAACACTAAGTAATAGATATCAAATGAAAATAAGTTTTAGCCACTTCCTTCTATGGATTGAATTTAAATCAAGAATAAATAGGAACAAAAAACATAAAGTACTAATACTATTTTCTTTTGTGCTGGAAGAAATTATCGTTTATCGGCTATTTATGCATATTGCCTTACTTAGAAAAACATTCGTTATATATTTGATCTGTGGGCTATGCAGTTGGCGGTATTTTTGGTCTATCTATGGTTTGTGACGTTGCTCATTCTCTGAATATTTTCTGGTTTAAACTCAATTCATTGCAAAGGTCCAACAAAAATGTTAGGCTCGAAAGTTTTGTAATTTTTTATGGAATCGCATTGGGATGAGGCTGCGAGATTTGGCCAGCCAATGTGCAGGATCTGCAGCAGAACTTCGCATAGTACTTGTTCACGCAGTAATGGCCCTGTACAATCAGCTTGCAGTTGGCAAAGAAGGGACTGTCAATGCACTCGGGCGATAGTGGAACAACAGCTGCAATATATATAAAAAAAAATTTTAGCTGCTCTTTCATCTCACATATTCAGTGAGTACTTACACTCGATTGTGACTGTCTCCTGGCTGGTGCTGTAACTGTAGGCATTTCGCGCTGTGCATCCATAGATGCCGCTATCCTCGGTGGTAACATGGCTGACGACCAAACGATGCGGATTGGCTGGAAGACGACAGAATTACGATTAATGGCAATATTGTAAAGCTAGAGGCCTTGTTGTCTTACAGGTGATTTGCACTCGTTCGTTGTTGTACAAAGGCGTGTTATCCTTAGTCCAGGTCACGTTCGGTGCCGGATTACCCTGCACGGCGCAGTCCATCGCAATTGTGGAGCCGGGCGTGTATTTGTTTTGCGGATTCAGGCCAATAACAGCACGGGCATCGACTACAGTAATATTGAAATAGATTTTAGATAAGCTTCAACTCTATGCAAATAGTAATACGAAACACAAACCATAATGTAAAAGGATCATGCAACTTGTACTTACTTCTGGGATCATGCACAACAGGGGGCGGCACATAGACCGGACGCGAGGGTCTGTAGGGATAGGTGGGCCTTTGAGTGACCGGTGCCTTTGGTTGGTTTATAATATACTGCAAATATTTCTCATCGCCAGCGCTTTGAGCAATAGCTGGACCAATAGCCTTAAGCGTTACGAGCAGCGAGACAGGGCGTCCGGTGTTGTATGCATCGCAAATGTACAGACCCAGATCGGACAGCTGTACCGATCGGAAGTAAAGCGAGTTGTCGTGGTTCATTACGGCGCGCGGATCGGGGCCCATGCCGAAGCGTTGATTGTTTCGCCACCAGCTGACATCGGGTGCAGGATAGCCACCAGCCGGGCAACGAACCAAGGCAGGTTGATTCAATTGCACAATTTGGGTGACATTCTTAACGCCCAAGATATAGGCCGGCACATCTCTAGCCTCTACCAACACCAATACAAAATCAAAAGCCATGCAAATGGTTAAAAGCACGCAACATGCATTAAGAAAAGTTAGTTATAAATCCAACACCAAATCAAACATAAAACAAAATAGACAAAATCCCTATAAAATCTTCGAAAATCCGAAGTATTCAAAACCAATTGCAAGTTCCTTGTGTAATAAAATATAATTACAAAATATTGTTTAGTTTGAATAACTTTCGCCGAATTCAGTTGAACATCTAAATTCCAGTTTTATTTTCAAACTGCAGCCTAAAATCTACCTTTACTAATTTGCATAAGGACTATTCAATATGCATAACGAAAATTAGGCTAGTGTCTAACTACATGCATTTTGACTCTCATTACTTTTTTTCCGGAATAATTGTTATAGGTTTTTATGCTCGAAAATATCAGCATTTTGGTTTTATAAATTATCGAATTTGCAAAGGCTTTGGAATAATTAAAGTATATTGAAAGATTTCCACGTACCCGTCACTTGTAGTGCCACCTCGCGACGCACTGGTTCGCCCAGGCCGTTGCTGGCCACGCAGACGTAGGTACCGTCATCGGTTTGTCGCACCTGGACGATGGTTAGATCACCGTTCGAAGTCAGCACATAACGGCCTTGGTTTGTGTCAATCTGAGAAGTATGTGGTAAGCGAATGATATTGGTTCAGAGTGTTTGGACTTCTGGAGTACTTACAACAACATTCTTTAATGACCACGTAATATTCGGTGCCGGATTGCCAGTTGCGAAGCAACGGAGTACTGCAATACCGCCCACTGATGTTTGAACATCGACGTCCTGTGGCGTCTTGGTCTCCAGTGTGGCTTTTACTTCGCCGGGGTAGATAACAACCGGAGGAGGAGTGCTGGGGCGACGAGTGGGACGCGCCGGAGCAACGCACAGATGGCCACAGCCATCGCTGCAGCATTTGTTGTCGCCACGACAATCAGCATCGGTATAGCATTCCCGGGCGCATTCGCTGGCATTGGCCGTCAGCTGTGGGCAGACACCTGGCTTGTTGATGTCACGGCAAACAGGCACGAACTGATTATCGCGATCTCCCGAATTGGACACATCGATGGCACACTGTTGAGTGTCTGGGCATGGATAGCCCTCGCAAGGGTTCAGGCAGATGCACTGTTCACACTCCGGTTGCGATTCAGCTGGCACGCGACGAACGCCGTAGGGACAGCGCAGATCACGGCATTCACTATCATACGTTTCGCAACGGCTGGGTGAGATTTCGTTGACGATCTCGTTGTCGATGGGCTCTGTGAAAAATAAGAAACTTAGATTTGTTCGATACAGAGACTACTCTAGACTAGTCTACAAAAATGCGTGCAATTTTATATCTAGTGAAAGTGCACTACTCAATCATTATTCTACTTGGGAAAAACTACTTCTACGCTTAACTAAATAAGCATTCCCAAATTCGAAGGTGAAGCAGAGTGCATAATTGTGTGGGGTGGGTAATAAGTTGAGTGCAGAGTGCTCGGGTGCAGTTGGTATAAAGTGTGATTTGTGGAGCAAGCTTACTTCCGCATTGATTTGTGCATGCTTCAAAGGAACGGAAGTTGTTCTGGTTGCCAGAGCAACCAGAGTAAATAAAGGATATGCAAGTGCCACGCTCATCATCGTAGTACCAACGACGCTCCTGCACCGAGGGGCCGTTACACACTCCGGGGATCACCGGAAGTCGGCAGATATCTACTTACGTCCAGACAAAATCAAAATCAAAAACAAATTCATATTTAACAAAAGCTCTCGATTCTGAGCTTTATTTCTTGTTACCTTTAGCCGCACCCGAAGGCAACGGCTCGCGGCCACCGAGACAAACCGATTCACACTCATAGAGATCATTGAAACGATTGCCCGTGCCATCGCAGCCTCCGTAGGTGAAGGGCTGGCAGCTTTGACTATCGCGATTGTAGTAGTAGCGGGTCTGCCACTGTGTGCAGGGTCCCGTCGTCACCGGTTCATTGCAAACATCTGACACAGCACGTTAACTTATGAACATCTTTAGAAATAAGTCAATCCACTTACCAACACCCTTGAACTCGCCGCATTGACGCTCGCACTGATCACGGGTCTCAAACCGATTGCCATTACCACCACAACCGCTATAGCTGAAGGCGGTGCAGAGCATCTTCTCATTGTCATAGAACCAGGCGGTGGTATGGTTGTCGCACTCTCCGGCCTCAGCTGGCTGTGTGCACACTGAATAGGTCTAAAAGCAGAAACATTTTAAATGTCTAAAGAAACAATTGTGAATCATAAGTACGCTTACTGGTGCTGGGGGCTCTGATTCCGGTGCTGGATGTGGCTGATCACGTCCGCAATATTCCAAACAAGATTGCTCTGTCACAAAGTTGTTGCGATTGCCCCGGCAACCCGTGAACACGAACTGATGACAGGCGCCTGTGCGTTCATTAAAGTACCAGCGATTCGAGTTGTCATTGCAGCGTCCTGCTATTGGAGGAAGGGAGCAGGTCTCCTGTGCTGGATGGCAGTCATTCTGGCAGTCCTCCTCGGTGTCAAAGTTGTTGTCATTGCCACCACATCCACTGTATACGAACTCATCGCAGAGTCCCTCCTGACTATTGTAATACCAGCGCGTTATATTCTCATAACAATTTCCTGGCTCTGGCCCTCTAAAGCACTTGTCCGTTTCGGATCCAGGACGTGGCTCTTCATCAATGCCTGCAATGCAGCGCGTGGAGCAATCCTCTTCGGTCTCGAAACGATTTTCATTGCCTCCACAGCCGCCATAGTAAAATTGCTGGCAGATACCCAGAGTCGAATTGTAGCTCCACTTTAGCACATATTCCGCGCAGTCGCCCACAGATGCTGGCTGCTCGCAAATGCTTCCAGACGGTTGGGGCTGGGGTTGTGGCTCTGGCTGAGGCTGTGGCTCTGGTTCTGGTTGTCTACCGCAACGCTGCATGCAGTCAGATTCGGTCTCGAAGCGATTACCATTGCCTCCGCAACCACCATAGTAGAATTGGCGACAAGCACCACTTGATCTATCAAAGCTCCACTTGAGTGAGTAATTGTCACAGTCGCCGCGTTCCTCAGGCTGGTCACAGACATGTACGGCACTCTGCGGTGGAGGTGGTGTTGGTGGCTCTGGTTTCTTCTCGCAACGAGCCATGCACGCCTCTTCGCTGGTAAAACGATTCTCATTGCCGCCGCAACCACCATAATAGAACTGACGGCAAGCTGCATCCTTGGTATCGTAGTACCATGCGAATACATAGTTGGCGCACTCGCCAACCTCAGCGGGAATATCGCAAATATCCTTGGCTAAGATAATAAGACAGTGTTAACAGAATTTGTGCATACGAGCACAGCTTTTCGCACATCAAAAGCTATTGCAACAACATCGAAAGCTTACCAACTTGTCGAGGACAATGATCTTCGCAAGACTCCAGTGTGGGGAAATTGTTTTTGTTTCCGCCACAGCCCGAGTAGTAGAAGGGCACACAACGTTTTTCTGTTTCGGAGAATTGCCATCTGGCATGTTTCTCGCTGCAATCACCGGTTTGCTTAGGCAACGAGCATTGCTCTATGTTTGTGTGAGGATGCGGAACAACATAGCGTGCAGGGGATCAGGATAAAGATAGCAAGCAACAGGCAATCATGCATTACCAAACACCAAGCAAAGAATAGTAAATAATGAAAAAAGTCATACCGTTAACCAGGATAAAATAATAAAGTATACAATAATAATGCTTAAAGCTAAACTAAGGCAAAACATTAATAATACACAGATCGTCTCCGAGCCAAGGTACATAAAAACATTAATTATCAAACCTTTCAGAACTCCGGGCTGTCGACAACTGTAGATGCAAGCGTGCTCAGTAGGATAGTTGTTTTTGTTGCCCTTGCAGCCACCATAGGTGAATGGACGACAGACGTCGGTCTGGTTATCGTAATACCAACGCTCATAGTTGCCGGCACAGGGTCCACTTTCCACTGGTTGCTCACAGGCGGCTATGATAGAATACAAAATCAACTAGAATTTAATCCTATATAGTATATCATGTACTTACGCAAGATCTCACTTATGGCACAAGTGGACTGGCACTGTTCTAGACTGTCGAAGCGATTGCTAGTGCCATAGCATCCGCCATATTGGAACTCCTCGCAACGATTGCGGTCAGTATCGAAGTACCATTTCTTAGAGTAGCCTTGGCAGGGGCCGGAACTCTTTGGCAAAAGGCAAACATGCTGTCCAGTGTATTCCTGGCATGTATCCTTACAATCTGCCTCGGTCTCAAAACGATTGCCATTGCCCTCACAGCCGCCGTACCAGAATCGAGCACAGCCGCCATAAGAAGTATCAAAGTAATATTTGACGCTGAAATTGCCGCAAGTACCCTGCTCCTTAGGTAAACCACAAGCCTTCTGGGGTGGCTCTTGAACATTTTCGCAACCGCCAAACTTGTCATCCTGAGCCTTTGTAACGCCATCTGGACAGCAGCCGAACTCAGTTTCCACACAGGTGCAGCCTTCAAAGTTTGGTCCTTTAGCTGGTGTCTTACCATCCTCACAGCATTTGAATTCTGACTGGGCGCAGTGGCATCCCTGGTTATGGGGTCCCTTGGCAAAGGAAAGACCGTCGGGACAGCAGCCAAACTGCATTGATTCGCACGGACAGCCTTCAAATTTGGGTCCTCTGGCAGCGGTGATTTTGTCAGGACAGCAACCATATGGAGTAGTTTCACATGGACAGCCCTCCTGTTGCGGTCCCCGTGCAGAAGTCTTTTGATCCGCACAGCAACCGTATGGAGAGGATGCACACTCGCAGCCCTCAAAGTTGGGCCCGTATGCAGGCCGAATGTTGTCAGGGCAGCAGCCAAACTCTGTATTAATGCAGCAGCCTTCGCCTTGTCGGCCATGAGCAGGAGTCTCATTGTCTGGACAACAGCCGAATGGCTCGCTAGTGCACGCAGCGCAGCCTTGGCCATTAGGGCCGGCAGCGGGAGTACGCCGATCTGGGCAACAACCGTGTTCAGATTGTTCACAACCCGGAGCGGTACCAAGCTGTGGGCAGCCAGCAAAGTTCTCGCCCTTAGCAGGAGTCTTGCCATCGGGACAGCAGTAGAATTCAGTAAAGGAGCAAGAGGTAACTGCGGTGTCTGACTCCGTTGACGAAGTAGAATCGCCAGAGCCCTCAACGTCTGTCGATATCGAAATAGTCGATTCTTCTGTGGTTGTTGGTGGCAAAGTTGTTGGCTCAGGACATCCCTCATTATCTTCACCCTCTGCAGCTGTATATTTATCTGGGCAGCAACCGAAGAGTGTCTCGGCGCAATCTGATTTCGGACAGCCCTTGTTTCTTTTGCCCTTAGCTGGTGAAACTCCATCGGAACAGCAGCCAAACTCTGTATCAGCACACGTTTTCGCAATGGGACAACCCTCATCAAATGGTCCCTTAGCTGTCGACTTGCCATCAGGACAACAACCGAATTCAGTCTTAGCACAAATCTTCTTCTTCGACTTACATTTCCGTAGCTTGTCTTTCGTTGGCGTAAGAGTTGTCTCCCAGGTGTGAGGTGTACTCGTTTCATCATCGGAATCGGATGTGCTCCAAATATCGCTGGTAGAGCTTGCTTCTGTAGATAGGGAGCTATCCGTTGAGCCGGTAGAGCCAGTAGAATCTGAAGAGCTCTCAGATGTAGTATCTGTAGTGCCCCCACTTTCGGTAGTGCCTCCACTTTCGGTAGTGCCTCCACTTTCAGTAGTAGCTCCACTCTCCGTTGTCGCTGTTGAGTCAGAAGATTCAGAAGATTCAGAAGAACTTACATCAGTGGAAGAAACATCGGTAGAACTGTCGATAATAGTGGAGTCTGAAGATTCGGATGTGGAGCCATCTGTTGAGCTATCGGTGGAACCAGAAATGTCCGTGGAAACTGAAGTATCGGTGGAGCTTGAGCTTTCAGTCGAACTAGAGCTACCTTCAATAGTGGAACCAGAGCTCGAGCCCTCTGAAGTACTTTCTGTGACGCCAGTGCTCTGTGACTCAGTCGACTCGGAAGCGTTAGTTGTGTCAGTGGAGCCATTAGATGAGCTATCAGTAGAACTGTCTGTTGTAACATCCGACGATCCATCGGTAGAGCCATCAGATGAGCCATCAGTAGAGCCACTACTTGAACTATCAGTTGAACCATCTGTTGAAATCTCAGTCGAGCCATCAGTCGAACCAACACTAACTCCCTCTGTAGTACTATCCGTTGAACCATCTGCAGAGCTACTACTTGCATTTGTTGTAGACTCATCTGTAGAATCTTGCTTGGTGCTATCCGTTGACCCAGAACTGGTAGATTCAGTAATACCAGAAGAAGATGATTCAGAAGATGTTGATGAGCTGCCCTCCGTAGTACTTTCAGTTGAGCCTGGTGAACTAGTCGACTCGGTTGATTCCGTCGAAAGCTCTGATGTAGTTTCCGTTGATGACGAAACAGTCGTATCTGTCGATACAGATGACTCTGTCGACGACGAAGTATCAGTCGAAGAGGATACATCTGTTGTATCTTTAGTTGCTTCGCTGCTTGATTCTGATGTAGACGAAACACCGTCTGTTGAGCTTCTAGATTCAGAGCTTTCCAAAGATGAAGTTTCGAGAGGCAAATCTGTAAATCCACTGGAAGAACCATCAGTAGAACCTGCAGTATCTGTCGCACTTGAAATGTCAGTGGAGCTAGAGGCATCCGTAGAGCCCGAAGCGTCTGTCGAACCCGAAGTGTCTGTCGAACCTGAGGCCTCAGTCGAGCTAGAGATGTCTGTTGAGCCTGACGCATCTGTTGAGCTTGAGACTTCCGTCGAGCCTGAGACGTCTGTTGAGCTGGAAGCATCTGTCGAACTTGAGCTATCTGTTGTACCAGACACTTCCGTCGAGCTAGAGATTTCTGTCGAACCTGAAACATCCGTTGAGCTCGATGCTTCACTCGAACTTGAGTCCGTTGTGCCTAAGCTTGACTCTTCCGTTGAACTTGAAACATCAGTTGAGCCACTTGAGGCTTCACTTGATTCACTTGTGGAGAAATCTGAGGTAACTCCAGAGACCGATGATGATGAGGCTTCTGACGTCGATTCACTGATAGCAGAAGAACCACTAGATTCAGTAGACCAATCTGTTGCTCCAGTGGAAGATTCATCTGAAGAAGTAGATAATTCGCTTGTCGATTCACTTCCACTGCCCTCAAATCCACTGTCAGAAGTGCTATCTGAGCCAGATCCTTCGACGGTGCTGTCGGTAGAAGCCGAGGCGTCTTCTGAAGTTGTGTAAGGACTGTCGCTCAACATCAAATCGTCGGTTGTTGACATTGCCTCTGAGTCATCATCAGTGACATCAGTTACGTCTGAGTCAACCAAAACGAAATCATCATCATCTTCGCATTCTTCATCATCATCTTCGATCGGCTTATCAGTGCTCGTAAGAGGCAGGACTTGGTCCTTGGTACAGGGCTGAGTATTACACTTTTCAGAAATTGATTCAACCTTCGACTCATCGCAGTTGAGGGACTTGGTGCCGTTGGACAAACACAAAACCTCACGAACACGCTCACCTCCACCGCAAGGCTTGCTGCATTGGCCAAAAGGTCCAGTAAACCATTGACCAGGGCATTCTTTTTCTTCCCCTTCGCACTCTTGATCAGTCTTTGGTTTTGTTGCCGCATCACACTTGGAGTCATCTGTGGTTTTTATCTGTTTGCCATCAAAAATACCACACAAGACAATTCGCGATTGAGCGCCCTTTCCACATGCCGCTGAGCACTTGCTCCACTCTGATGAGAACCATTGGGACTCACACTTTGATGAAGTGCACGATCTGGTCAGCTCAGGGGCCTTGTCGCCACAAAACTTGTCTGGGTACACCTTACCGTCCTTTGAGCCGCATACGGCAGTACGTGTTTCTGTAGTCTGGCCGCAGGCATCACACTAAAAATAAAATCGTATTAGCCTTTTTCTTAAACTTAAATTCGTATTACTTACACCACTCCACTGGGATATGATCCAGTCTACGCCCTCACATGGGGCCAATAGACAGGCCCTTTCCACTTCAGGCTTATCCTCCACGCAGTCTTCCTCAGGCAGAACGCGCTTGTGGCCATTTTCCTCAATGAAGCACGTGACTTTACGAGTTTCTTTTCCCTCGCCACAAAGCTTGTCGCACGGTTTCCAGGGACCAAGATGATATTTCGGACAGTTCTTGACATCTCGATTGCACTCCTGAGCTGTTGCTGGCTTATTTCCAACTTCCTTAAGGCAAACAGCATCATCTTCCGCAGTATGAACACTATGAAAATTGATATCTTTGAAATTATCTGCTTCTTACTAAGTCTATATATCACTTACCCGTCAGACGAAATGCGCTCGCAAGTGACTGTGCGATTTTGGAAACCATCGGATCCGCAGCCCTTGGAGCACTTGCCCCATACGCCTTCAACCCAATGTGGTGCACATGGCTCTGTTCCACAGGCCTGAGTTTCAGCCGGCTTGGTATGAGCCTCGCATAAGGCCTCATCGACTTCTTGTAGGTTAATGCGATTATTGCAAGTGACTTGACGAGATTGCGTTCCGCCGCCGCACGATGCGCTGCATGGCCCAAATTCACGATGTGTCCAAGTATGTGCATCTGGCTGGCTATGGCTCAAGGACTCGGGAATACTATATTCGTACTCCACGCTCACATTCTTATCCTGCACCAACATTATAATGTAGATGCTTTCGGTTATGGGACCGCTGCATGTCAGTTGATCGGGTGCCGCAAATCCTAATGGCTTGCGCTCATAGTTCCACCAGGCGCCCGCATAAAACATGGGACGTGGAAAATCAATACGCCAGTTACCATTTAGGTAATAGTGTCCAGACTGGTTGCGACAGGCAAGATAGTTATTCGATGGCGCTGTCTCCTGAATGCGAATATTGGTTGCGCCCTGGGGCACGAGCAGCAGATCGTTGTAGCCAGCAGACAGATCACTGGATGTATAAGTGCTCTTAATTGTTTTACATGTGCTGCCATCGCCGCCGCACTTACGGCACTTGTCCTCCTTGGCATCACTGCCCAGCATCATGTCGCAGCCAACGGGCAAGCACTGGCCATTTACACAGACGTCCAGATCCTTATCATTGCACCGTGTGCCATCCACCACCATCTCTTTTTGGCGGTAGTAGAAGCGCTCGCCCTTTGGCATGCAATTCAGCTCACATGGATTCGCCGCATTCGTGTACGGCACCCAAGTGTAGAGCACGCCATCGAATTTGGTGTAATCGAAGCGCGAACACTGCATAGCCCTAAAATCGGGCTCCTCCTCAGGACAGTCCTGCGTGTTACATGAATAGTAACGGCGACTGCCACCACTGCACATATCGTCGCCATTCGCACTGAGTAAAATTTGAGTAGAATTAATGGTCAGCATAAGATTCTGGATTTCTTAAAAAGTCAGCTCACTCTCTACGGCGACATTCGCGCGTCTGATAGGAAACACCGCCTCCACAGGTGCGCGAGCACTCCGAGGGTGAGCTCCAGTCAGTCCACTCGCTAGGATCGTCGCCCTCTCCGCCCGGGATCACGTAGCTAGCGGGTAAATAAAGATTTGCGCCATATTGTCTTTTTGCGCGTAGTCCAGGCTAAGCAGGAAGAGAGCGGTTCAATAGCTCGATCGGCAATAATTAGAAGTGTTTATACTTACGAATCTACTCTGTGAGTCTTGTATACATATTATTAATATGAATGCTATCAAGGCAGTTATTCTGTAAGCAGAGACACAAACAAACCAAAACAATTTAATTAAAATGTTGTCTGCACATAAACATGAATGAAAGCCATGGAACACGTCGTCACCTGTTGACTTGTTGCAAATATTTGACGACTTTGCCCCATGCTTGATTACAAAGGCGGATGTGAGAGGGGAAATGCGAAAGAGAGAGCGTGTGTGAGAAAGACGGGAGTCAGTTACTTGTCAAAGACTTTCTCAACTAAAAAAAAAGGCACGCCACGTCCAGCAAAGGTGTATAAATAAACTTTTGTAGGGCTTCAGACGAGCAGAAACAACAACACCAACAACGCGAACTTGTTTTTGTCCACTGGGCAGAGCAAACAAACATTGAACTTGTTTTTGCATTGTATAGCTGTGGTGGTGGTGGTGGGGCATCTGTGTTGGAGTGGGCGACTTAGTCGAACTTGGTCAAGTCAAATTTTGCAATATCATTCTTTTGGTAACAATTTTTTTATAGTGCGCCGAAACGCTGGCCATAAATATGCAATGCCACATAAACAAGACATAATTTAGCAGCGCTTCCTGCCGATTTGCCAAAAAGAAAAGAACAAGCAAATAATAAGTACCCGCCAGCAGAGAATATATGATTATGCCACAGACAAGGCGACGCCGCTGCCGCAGTCGTACTAGCATTCGCAGTCGAAGGAGCAGGACCGAGGCCGAGAGCAAGGACGAGGACCACGATGGGGACTTGCGTGAATATGTCAGAAGCGTTCAATGTTGCAGGCAACGGGGCTTAGTGGCCCCAGGCCCCGCTCGTTGTTGGTGGCTTGCCAATTTAATTTTTGACGCTGCGTGCAAGAAGCCTGCGTTTTGTTACACTTGGACGCCTCCGACTGGCTGCGATTGCGACTGCGACTGGGAGTACGACCGTGGGGCACAGCAGGCGTGCTGCTTATGACAGGGCCAGGACTTGGTAGCAGTGTTGCCCGCCAAGTGTGTGGCCATAATTTTAATGCTTCTGTGTTGGTATTTTAATGCAATTTGAGCGCATTTCCCTTTTGAAACCAATGCCAGGACACCTATTGCTTTGGCAGAGCACCGACAGCGACATCGACTATGACTACGACAACGACAACGACAACGACAACGACAACGCCACGGCACACATTTCACAGTCCATTGAGCCGGGCTGACTCTGGCCTGAAGGCGGCGTCGCTTAGACGCCTCCAATGCTATTGCGTCATACAAACAGAAGACACTACCAGTACACTGTGACAAACTCGGACCAGGCTAGAACAGCGACGCGCCATTAATTGGATAGTTCGGCGCAATCTGCTGACAAAGCAAAAGTCATGGCCAGTCTCTGATTCCATTTTTATGCGTAGTTGCTTGCTGATAGTGCACAAATTTTCCACACGTAAAATATAGCTAAATTGTTAGCAAGAACAACTTTGTATATCGTACATACTTATAGCCATGCGACGTATGCTTTATCACATTCCTGGCTACCACATATGGTGGCTACCACGTGACAGAAACATAAACAGCTGCCACAATCGTGAGATACATATGTCCAGGCATCGCTCGCACACATCAAGTAAAATCACTGGCATTCAAACCCACATCGCCCCCACAGAAATGTCAAACACAAAGAGGAAATGCCGAAAATCCGACGGAAGCTCTGCAGCACATCGAACCCATGTCCAGGTAAATGTATATACACATTTGCTATGAATTGCTATACTGCCTTCGTTCTGACCCCAATTGGACTATGGCTTTTAGTCTCTAATAGCTCAATGCCTGCTAATGGCCAAGATCAAGGCAGCGCTCTACAAAAGCTTTCCACATTGTGGGCTTGGCCAATTTACAGGCCCAGTTTAAGCCAAAATGAAAGGATTCCACTTAAACAATCAAACAATGGACTGTATTGTTTGCTGCTCAGCGCAGAGAAATCACTAAACAACAATGGAGCACAATAGGGGGCTGTAAGACAAGTAGAAGTTGTTATTACCAAGTATTTACAAGAAATGGTCGTCTGCCTGCTGACTTTTAATAAATCAAAAGTTTTTTCTCTCTTTTACCGGAACTAATTACTTAGCACAAATAAATTCATGAGGCATTATAATATTTGATATCAAGCAAACATAATCCTCACTTAAATATATATTACTAGAAACTAACTATACCTTCATTAGTGCTCAATTTTTCTTTGTTTCTAAATAAAGCAAACATCCTTCCCACTAAACTGTAGTGTTAAAATAATATGTCGAAGAAAATTGAGTTGATTATTTTTTCACACCCTTTAGCTGGCAATGTTTGTTCACATTCAGTTCTCATCCGATCCAACATGTGTGTTTCTGTTTCTATTGGGAAATCTGTGGCAAGCAACAAGTGCATTTGCAGCCTAAAATGTTGCAATGGCCGTCATAAATAACGGCGCTGCTTATTAGCCGCAACAACATTAACAGCAGCACTTCGTGTACAAGTGCGTGCACTTAGCCGCTAAACTCAAGAACACAAACAAATTGTACAATACTTAAATTCGATGCTAAACAATGGCCAGAGACTAGCTAAAATATGTGGCAAGTCGGAACTAATCTAAACAAAGCGTCAGCAGCGCACAAAAATAAATTGAGAGCAGCAGCCACACCTGAAGACAGAAAGCAGCGTTTGATTTGTTTATGCTAACATGACTCATCGATGGGGCCGTGGCAGGCAAACGCCCCCACTTAGGCAGGCGGACGGAGTAAGAGTCTTTGCGCAGTTTCCCATGCCACTTGATTAACCCACAGCGACTGGTAGTTGGGTCGGGCACTTGCGGCACTTGCGGCACTTGCAGCAGCAGCTGGGGCAGCTGAGGCAGCTGAGGCAGCTGGGGAAGCTGGGGAAGCTGGGGCAGCAGTGCGTTCTATTTAAAAGTCCAAGAATGTACTGAGAGAATGTAAATGAAAGAGTGTAGCATGCAACATTTGTGCGTACCATGCAGATGCCACAGAAGCCTCCGGGCCTTTGATGAAGATGGAATGCGCCCGCCCCCGGGTGTCCCCCTCAAGCCAGCTGCAATCATTTGACTTTAGCTGCCCCACGTTTTAAATGCTGATTGTAAAAAATGTTGGCATTTTTTTCTGTTTGTTTTTGTTTTTATATGTGCCTCAATGAAATTGTAACTGATTTCATTGCTGTAAATTGAAATGCAGATAAAAACCAGTTAGCGCTGAACTCGGAGTCAAAATGATGCCAATCATTGGATATAGAAAACATTTAGCATAGCATTGCGTACGTTCAATCAAATATACGTAGGTAAACATTTGAATTAAACACAATGGATCCAGAGACCGAACATCCAAGGTTATCCTAATATAAGCGAGCACCCCTGTCCTAATCCAGCACTAATTCCATGAAGTAAACATTTTGCCAACTCTTAGGAGACTGCGTGTGGGAGCGTGTGGTTTATTTGGCCTTGTCTCAACAGCCGGCAATTAAGTGCAGCCTCGCAGGCTTGGCCTCATTAGTTGAAAGGATACACGAGCGTTGCCATTTCAAATGTCACGCCCACAGTGCAGGGGGTGTGCAAATACAATTACATAGTCATACAATTATCGCAAGACAAACACAGGCTAATGCAAAACGCCAAATTGTGGCTGAGCGGCGGCCAGGTAAATGTTGCATGTGCACCGCCAGGTGGGCGCTGGGGCTGCACGTGCTACGTGCTACAGCTGATGGCTGCGGGGATGACTCCATGAAGATGCTGGCACAACGCGTCGACATTTGTGGCAACGGAAGTAAATGTTTGCATTGTTGAAATTTTAATTGCATTTGCATAAAGCACTGCACACACGGCTTTGACAGCTCAGCTCAGCTGGGTCCGGCTCGGCTTTGCTCGGATTGGCTTTGGCTTTAGCTTGGGCTAGAGCTAGGGCTCCTGCTGTCAGCCAAAGAGCCCTGCAACGCTTGGGCATGCAATTATCAATTTCAAAATTAATTAAGCTTAATTGAGTAGTGAAAATAATAAACATTAAAGCGCACACACGCACTGCGTTGCAATTGTTTACCAAATGAGGCACCTAGCGGGCAGGGTTATGCAACAGTTGAGCTTTTACTGAAAGTGTGTGTGTGAGTGCGTGTGTGTATGTGTCTGCACCAACAAAGTTGCAGCTCTTTGAGGCTAAAAGGCACTTCACCAGCAACATCAGTATCAGCAGAAGCAGCAGCAGCAGCAGCAGCAGCAGCAACAAAGTTTGCATAAATGCCTAATGAAATATTTGTCACGCATTTGAGCAAATGAGCAAAGCAAATGAGCAAACAGAATTCGCAATGAAGCTCAGTTAGACAGAGCCAAATAAATGAAAAGAGAGGGAAAGAGGGAGAGAGTAAGAGAGAGAGGGAGAGGGAGAGAGACTGAGAGAGAGTGAGGACAATATTTGCTGCATTTCACTTCAGCGCAAACAGCAACAATTTACTGACCCATAAATTTCACTGGTTGACGGCGGCAGGCGAGCTAAATGTTTGGCTGGCCAATAGCAACAAACACTTGTAAACAAATTTGTATGGCAAATGTTGCATCGGCCACTTGAAGTGCAATATGCGAGGCGCTGCAACAACAATAAGCACCAGCACGAGCACCAACAACAACAACAAAGATGCCAGGCAGCTAATTAGAGGCATCATAATGCCAAATGCCCCTCCACCACGCGTAAACATTCGCAATTTTCTATTTGCCCAACTCATTTGGGACGAGATTGCAACACGCTGCTTTGAGTGCCCCGAAGTTGTACGTAGGCAAGTCCGAGTACTATTCAAAGTACTCGTTGCTAATAGCATTGCGAAAATAAAGCACAAAATCATAAACTCTTTGCTTTCCAAGTTGCGTACTTTGTACCCATCCATCCGATGCGTTCAACTGGCCCGATTTATTAAGTCTTAATATAAACAGCTCGCTAGCTGGTAATTTCTCAAAATAGATTCTCCAGGATGCGCAAAATACGAGCATACCTCAGCACATAATTACCTGCATAGTGTTTGTAGATATTTACGTAACTAAATGATTAGTTACGTAAATATCTATAAACACTATGGGGCTATTAAATCGGATAATAAACATTAATAATAAAGATAACATTGATAATTTATTTTGCAACATTTTTTTTTTTTAAGAATACCTATGTATGTATATATTTGAATACCAAAATATATTATTTGGTTTGTATTTGCTTGAAAATAGTGTATATTTTGCAATGCTTTCAATGTTTCAAGAGAACATCTTTTTTTAAACAATTCTCCTATTCCTATCAGTAATAAATCAACAATGATATATGGAAATAACAACTCAAATATATTTATAAATTGGAAATCAATGAAAAGACTAATCTAATAGCTATGGTAAATACATAAGCAATCTATAGAGTGAAAAAAATGTTAAATAGAGACTGCGGGCATTGTAATAATCTATTTTGTAAAATTACAATCAGAAGAATATTAAGGATTTGAAAGTTGTATATTATTTAATTCTTGTTATTATTATTCACCTTAATACGACTATTTCTTCTTTCGATATCTGATTATCTATTGTAAATGAAGTTTCCTTTCTTCGATTTTTGATTTCGTGACGCACAGCAAACAATCAAGCTACATCTCAAGCAACTAACTCTCTGACAGCCAAAATGTAGAGCAGAGACATTGATTTATTACGCAATTATAAACGGGAATTGTTATGCTCAGCAGGGCAATATTTCATGAGATTTCTTATTAACTGATGGATGCTTTGATGTACTTTGCATTATGTAAATGCTAAATGATGCAACAAGCTGCAATGACAAAAGTCAATCAGAGAAACTGATCCTGTGCTCTGCCTTCGATGTTGCTATGTTGTTTCCATTTTGGGTTTATTCTGTTCCCTTGCTGTCATCGGAATTTGAATCACGTCTGCAACAGCCCACAGCAACAGCAACTGAAACAACAACAACAACAACAAGTAAACAGCTCGCGTCTTTAGCCGGCAGTCAAAATATTTTTATGGCTTTTTGCTCTGTCTGCGCTCTGCCTCACTTGTTGCTGTTGCTGCTGCTGCTGCTGCTGATACGACTGTTGCTGCCGGCAACGCCGCTTTTTAGGCACATTTACTGCTGCTGCTACTGCCGCTGCCGCTGCCGCTGCTTGTGACGCATACCATTGAGGCCTCTGTGCTGCCTGCTAATGCCCACTGTCACCCGGTTCGCTTACAGAAATTTTGGATATTTTTTTGCTTTTGCATCATGCGAAGTTGTGTTTTTTTTTTTTTTCATGTATTTTGTTTTTGGCTTTTGCGGCTTGTTGCGGCCTCTGCAATTTTGCGACGGCATATTTTTTGTGTCTTGTTTTGGGGCATCCTTTATATCTTCCGCGTTGCAGCGTGCGTCGACCCCATGAAAATACTCGGCCCGTAGCCGAGGCGATCGATTTAATTATGTATGTACATACATAACCATGTATGTATACATATGTGTGCCTGTGTGGCTTTTGGGCTAAAAATTAACATATTTCGGACTGGTAGCTGGCATTTGATTTAACGCTAGGCTATGGAATAATTAAGCCCAACGTCGCCACGTCGTCGGCAGCCTTTGTTAATTAAGCATAATGCATAAAGTCATGGGAACAAGATCTGCAGATCTGCGCCAGCTCATGATCATTAACTGCCACTGGGGGGGCAGTCTGCAGTCGGTGGGGACCCAAGGCACACATGTTGCAAATGCAGCGTGCAACATGGCCGCCCTGAACTTGGACTGCAATTGAGCCATAGAGAAGGACCGCAGCTGCAACAAGACGGGTCTTTTGTTTAGGCCTGCGAACGACTTGTGCTTAATTTGTTGCTCATTTGCCGCATCATTCGATATTCTCGTTAATTTCATTTCATTTTCCACAAAACTGCATGCGCATCATCGAATTTCAGGCACATTGAATTTCCGGCGTATTTTTCACACCAGCCGCCAAGTCCAGGGGTTTTCCCCCCATCGGGCAGTCCGGCATTTGCTTAAGCAATTTATTAATAGTAACTAAGATTCAATTATGCAATCGAACATACATATTTCGATTTGCCTCGTGCTACGGTGTCCATATTATGTGCATGATTCTGCTCGAAATCTTCGATACTGTGAAACGTGTGTGCGTGTACCATTTTCATTTTCAAAGCAGCCATTTCTGGAATTTATTGTTTATACTTAGTTAAAAGCACACAAACACTTAATAAACAATTTGGCCAAGTTTGTGTGCTTTCTGCTCGGAATTTAGTGAGTTTCGATGGAAAAAATGTAGTTTAAGCATAACAAACAATACCAACAGCAGCCATCAAATCGTAGCTGGACGAATATACATATTTACATAATCGGTAAGATTTCTTTTGGTTTTATTCACTTAGTAGATCTACATATCAATTAAATGCAATACTTGCAATAGTAGTATACACCTTTATAACAGTATTTTTTGTCGTTTTCCAACACTAAACCTCATTAACAACAACTAAGTCAAGTTCAAAGGCGTCACGAGTCACAAAATTTTGCTTTGTGTAATGAAAATGAGTTACTTATATGGCCAGTTAATAGCCCCACATATAGACGAGACTCTTAAAGTGTTTAGGTTGTACCATTAAACTACAGAGTGTCTATTGACCCGACCCAACTTGATGTTGGCCGCAAGTCATAGGCATAGGCCAGCTAAATAGCCGAATGCCTCACGCCCAAATCATTCAAGAAATGGTAAAATACTTGACTAGGAAATCTGAATGAATCAAATGTTATCAAATAGAAAATGAATTTATTATCAATATGTGAATTGTTTATCAAATATTTATGCAAAATCAATAAACAGACTTTCTAGCACTTGAAAATTTATTAAATCTATGTATTTCTCTGATTGATAATTATGCATGCCTTCATTTTGAATTTTATTAAAGTGAATCGATAATTCTTTTAGAAAATTTCAGCAAGTAAATATGAATTCAATTATTCAAAGAATATTGTTTATGTCAGCTCCTGCAATGTTTGATTCAATCTATAGATGAACACGTGTCGTTATCGCATCCGCCAAAGTCAACGCTAAAGAGGTCATGTGTTGGCCACATTCTGACGCAATTTCGCGGAACAAAGCGGACCAGAAAAACAAAAGAGCCACAAAAACCAAAATTGAATTGAGACAACAACAACAAAAAAGCGGCCTCGCCGTTGACAACGTGCAACGTTTTCCTTTTTTCTTTTTTCAAGTGGCAAGCCCAGTGTTTTTCGCGAAAAACTTTAAAATACTTGACGAATGGATGCGCAAACTACCAGCTGGCCAGAGGCGACGTCGCGCTAGAGTCTGGCATGGGGGAACAAGTTCTCGGCATTTATGTCTGCTGGCCACCACGTCGGCAGCTTTATGACTTTAGCCAAAAATAAAACGCAGACAGGGCTGCAGATCACACGCAACAGATAGATGTCCAGCGTCGTGTGCGTGTGAGCAACTGCTTCAGCTCCATCAAGATCCATCAGTGGCAGCAGCAGCAATGGCTCGCATCGGAGTCGCAGTCAACTTTGAACTGACTTGGCACATGATTTCTGGTTGCCTGTTTCACTTCAAATCAGACTTCAGCTTCTTCTTCTTCATCATCAGCTCAATTTTTTGTTTCTTTTGCGAGTCTGTTTTTGGGAGCACTTCAAAGCGCACGCACTTCACCTACACACACTGGGCACACACATAAATATTTACATTTCCATATGAAATTTTGATTTGATTTCTGTGTTCGCACACAAATTTGAAAAACTAACAAACCCAAAGGTAAATGAACAAAGCATGTGGATTCACATTCCGTGTTAGGCCAAAAAAAGCTTTTCAGAAATCTACCTTAGCCGGAAATATCGATAGCAGCTGAACTTTGATCATTTCATGCAGAATTTTTACTATAATAAAATGATTTCATAGAATATAGTCTGCTCTATTTCTACATTTCTCATTTCCATTTCTACATAAATATTTGGATGACAGTTTTCCCCGAAAAAGAAAACATTAAAGAAATTCACGCAAATAATTTGTCAAATGGCAGATTGAATCTTCGCTCTTAAGCGGAATATTTACTCATTTGAGAGCGACTATTAAGATAATAGTGGAACACTAATTACGCAGAGCTCGGTGTGACAGCGAACGGGGCCAAGGATGCTTTTCAAATTGCTGGCAAAATGTTGCAATTTTCATTAACAAACTTCAATTAAACGGGCAATGTAATTTGGCATGCAAACAAAATGTTGGCCAGGATAATGGCAGTCGCGTACTGTCAATAACGCAATGCCTGTTGCACAAGAAGCACGTTCCCAACACAGACGCCCGCCCCCACACACACACACACACACACACATGCACACGCACAGATACAGACTGAACGCACACATGTGCAGGACAATCAGTGGCAGCCAGTCAGGCAGGCAGGATGCCTGGCAGCCAGTCAGGAGCCAAGTCAAGTGTTTGCACATGTAGTTCAAATGAAATTAAAATTCGCATTGACACTGTAATTTGTGGGCGAACACAAAAGGAATCAATTTCGTGCCAAACACGCTTCAGCTGCTGCCGCTGCTGCCGATGCTGCCGATGCTGCGGCTGGCAATTGTATCTATGAGATACATATTTGTCAGATGCTTACCGCAACCGCCTCGATAAATCCATTTCGCTGCTGATGCTATCTATATAGTAATCGACAGCGTTTGGCGCTGCTCCTCATGTATTGCTTGCACAGATATTTAGAAGTTTGCTTTCGTTGGCCAAGCACTTGAAATGTTTATCACTTGAGTTTTAATTTTTGATTTTGATTTTTTATTTGTTATTTTCGTTGCACACTTGTCACTCGAACATTTGTTTGCACTTTGCGCTTGCGCATTGCCAAAAGGAATCGTGCGATGCTTTCAAACAGGCGCCGTCGTCCTTGCCAACACGTCCTTCCAACACGATCACGATCACCAGCACACCCGCAGGGCTAGAGCGTACGCCACAAACTGAACGAGACGAGATCGCTCTAATTCTGTTGCAGCACCACAAGCACCACAAGGCGTCGTCTGCGCTGCGCTGTCGACGCGTCGACGTCAGCGTCAGCGTCAGCGTCGTTGTGGACGTTGACGTTCAAGCAGCTATAGCGATAGCGCTATGATCAGCGGGTTTGTGCTTCCGTTGCTTTTGGAGTTCTTTCTAATCAGCCCGAAACTGGATAAAGGGCTTCTTAGGTTAGTTACTGAGCAGCGTCTCTTATTATTGTTCTTTCTTTTTTTTTATATACAAACTACATATACTCTTTATAATGTTTACGAAGCGTTGCATGGAAGCTATTGAGCGTTCGATTGATGCAGCTGTATTGCGTGTGATCCTTTTTCTTTTGAACCGGCTGCTCGCAGCCCCCACAAGCGACTGGGCTCGCTTTTTAGTCAGCAGTCGGAGAGGCGGTTCGCTCTCCATTTCCAACTGGTTCTCTCTTTCTCTTAACAACTTTGCAGCTTTGATCTTCATGCGTTGCACGTGTGGATGCATGTGTGTGTGTGTGTCTGTGTGTTTGTATTAAGGTTGAATGTAGCCAGCAGAGCCGTGATTTACTGCTTCGTTGTTGTTGTTGTCTCACATGTTGAAATTGAAATTGAAATTGAAGTCGGAGTCAAGAGTCAAGATCATTTGACGCCCCTAATGAGCGTGCCTGACGAACACATGTCGTCGGCCTTTAGGAAGTGAGGGTCCTTTGCAGGGTGCCGATCCTTGTCATAATATGCATCCACAGACATATAGATATACAGTACATACAATACACAGTAGTAATTTCGTTTTAATTGCAGCTAGGAAACACATGTGCATGTTTACGCTCTGATTTGCCCTCTTCATTTTCTTTTTTAACTATGCAGACAAATTAATGTAAATGTATATATAGATCTGGAGGGTAAATGATCTGCTGGGCGATCGTTGCAGTCTGCCAAATTCATTCAGCGCATTCATCAACGACATTGCATCGACATATCGGGTGTCTATAGTGGATCTATTACTAGGTTGTTTTAATTGTACAAGCTCATTCATAAATTATTCATTCTGGAACAATTTTAGTCGTTTTGTCTGCTGATAATTTCCGCATTCCTCTCTTTGGCGACTTCCGTATACAATCTCAGTCACCAAAAATAGTTTAATCCAAGTCCCGGCTTCCGGCGTTTTATTTTGGAGCTGTATGATACGATTCGCTTATCGTAGGTCGATTTTTAGCTGCGGCTTGAAAACTTTTGCTGCACACTGACTAAATAGTTAAATTAACTATGAAATATGACTTCATAGAGCTGAATTTACAATTCACATATTTGAAATTAAAATAAATATTAAATTATTGATAAGGTAAATTCGTTCTAGCAGTGCAAATCCAATTTAAAGGACTTTCACCAAATGAGAATTTAAGATATTCAAATATTCATATGTATATTACATAGGTAATTATTATATTTATATATTGTATATACATATGTATATGCTATGGCATTAATTAGACCTAGATTTCATGTAAATATATATCAGAGTTGGGGATTTCGTGTTCTGTGTATTCCTAGCACACAGTGCAACGCCTAAAGATATTGCCTTTTTATCAGCTTGCCACTGAGGGAAAGTTTCTTTCCATTAGCTAATAAGTAGCTTTGTCGCAGCGCAAAAATAAAAAGCATTCCGCGAGTTTCAAGGGAAGAATTGAGGCGCGATTAAATAAAATTAAGCATGTGTATAATATTTAATGTGCGATGTGGTTTAAATAAAAAGAGCTCATTCATAATTAAATGTGGAGCTAAGCGCTAATTGGCCACCCCCAACGGAAATCGTTTATCAGAGCAGAATGAGAAGAATACGCTTAGGTCTGAGGCAGTTTCTATGCTGTTTCTTTCTGCCTTGGTGTGGGTTAACTCCAATTAGCATTGCTTTGACCCATTTAGACAGCATCCGTCATGGCGTGCACATGGACAGCCAGGGGCGCACGCAGCTGCAGTAGCTTCTGTCGCAGCGCCAGTCGCTGTCGCTGTCGATGTCGCCGTCGTCGTCGTCACAGTTGCCGCTGTCGGACGCTTATCGGCGGCAGTTCCGCTGCGGCAGCGGCGTTATCCTAAGCGCACGGCATGTGGGTGAAGGGTGGCAGTGGCAGCGCCCGAGCAGCAGTAAGATCAACAGGAAGTCGTATAGTGGATTTGTTTTATATACACAATATATAATACAAAACTATAGATATAATATGTATGAAATGGCGATAACAAAACCAGCGGCAACAATGTAAATTAGTTATTCAACAGCAATTAACTAAAAGCCAGGATCCCAATCCGTTTTCTGCGCCTCCATATGCGTGGTGTAGCATTGTATTACGTCCCCCGGCTGCGGCAGTACCTTGACATCCTTAAAGCGCAAGCCACACTCGACATCCTTTTTGATGGAATCCACCTCGTTTTTCAAGTGACGCATCGACTCCAAAGCCCCATCGTAAATAACCTCGCCGTCTCGCAGCAAGCGAAATCTTTGTGCCTTCTTAAGAACGCCCTTAGTGCAGCGACAACCAGCCACTGGAACCTCTTTGCGTCCCTCATTGATGAAGAAGTTCTGCAACACATTGGCTTCGCCGAGCTGCTCCTCCACCTCCACAGGTGGCAGTTGACTGCTCAGCTGCTCCTTGAGATCATCAATCAGACGATATATGACATTGTAGCTCTTGATCTTCACATCTTTAGCCTCCTTGGTCTGCGGTGTTTCCACGGCAAACGCATAAATTATGGCATTAAAGGCTTTGGCCAGCTCAAGGTCCCCTTCGGTAACATTGCCTACGCCGTAATGCACGATGTCGAGGCGGCAGCGATCGTTGCTGTTGTAGGTATCTAGCACATCCAGGATGGCTTCCACAGATCCATGCACATCGCCCTTGACGATGACGCTCACGCGTGGAATGCCGTCGTTTTCATCAACCTGCTTCACCCGTTGGCCCCCTCGCATCCTAAAGCGACCGGCCAGGCGGCGAGCCTCACGCTCGGCACGATACTTTGCCTGATGCTCCTCTTCCTTTTTACGAATTTCATCGCTGCTTGATTCCACTTTGGCCAGTTGCGCCTGGTGCTCCCGATATTTGAGAACCGCATGCGCTTTTTTCTGTAGAATTACGTTAATTGATTGAATTAATATGGGCTCATCAGTTATGGTTTTAGAAGGTTATAGCTCACCTCCGTTTCCACCTCGAGTATCAGGTCACCAGCCAGCGGCAGCTCGCGCCAGCCCAGTATTTCCACGGGCGTGCCAGGTGCGGCCTCTGTCAGCGGCGTACCATTATGATCGAAGAGGCCGCGTACTTTGGCATGCGCTAGTCCGCTCAGCAGCACTGATCCCTTGCGTAACGTGCCGCGCGTGACAATGGCCGTGGATAACTTGCCGCGGCGTGGATCGGTTTTGGACTCAACTACAATGCCCTCGACAAGACCCGTGGGATCTGCCTTGAGGCCCATTAGCGTAGCCTGCGTGCTAACTGCTTCCGCCAGAAGTTCCAAGTTGGTTCCCTTGAGTGCCGATATGGGTATAACCTGAACATCTCCACCATGCTCTTCCAGCGCCAAGCCCATTTGGGCCAGTTCAGTTTTGCTCTTCTCCTGAAACAGAAAATGAGTATATTGATGTATTCGTTTTCACTTAAGCACATTAGCAAAGCCATACAATATTCGCCTCGGGCTTGTCAATCTTGTTCAACGCCACGATTATGGGCACCTGCGCCTCTTTGGCCAGCTGAATGACCTCTCGTGTTTGAGCCATCACACCATCCTCGGCGGCCACCACGAGCACAATTATGTCAGTGGCGACGGCGCCACGAGCTCGCATTGCACTGAATGCAGCGTGTCCAGGGGTATCCAAGAACGTGACCTTTTCACCGTTCTCCAGCGTCACAGTGAAGGCGCCAATATGCTGTGTAATGCCACCAGCCTCGCCAGCAGCGACATCTGCACCACGCAGCGAATCCAAAAGCGTCGTTTTGCCATGATCCACATGACCCATCACCGTGACCACTGGTGGGCGGAGTTTCAGCAGCTCTGGCGGAGCTGGTGGTCGGGGGAAAACATCCCGGTCCTTGTGCTCGTCTCCAGTGTCTGCTTCTGGGGCGGCCACAACACGTGTTTTGGCGCCCAACTTCTTTGCGATATTCTGAATGATCTTCAGATCCTCTAGCTTGGCGTTGGCCTCGATGTTGTCCGCGCCAGGCACATATAACATTGCCTCTTGCACATCGTCTGTGATTAGATGAAATCTTATTAGAATTATTATATGAGATTTTCATTGATTTCCGACTTACCCAAAGGCCGTTCCAGTTTCTTTGCCAGCTCTGCTACACTCATGTAGCGCCAAATGTAGGTAATGCCGTGCGCGGCTGCTGCATTGGCAGTCTGCAACTTCTTGGGAGAGTACTCTATAATTCGAGGGGATTTCTACAAAATTAGTCAGCATGTTCTCATCAGAGAATTTCAGGCATGCCATGCATATAGAATGAAAAGGTAACGCTTTAAATAGCATCAGCTTCAGAAAACTTCAAATCAGGATCATCCGTTTTCTCAACTTGTGACGTCACGACATGTCATGCTCATTGCTCTCTGCGTCACCTTTTTTTCTACCATAACTGGCCTACCTTCTCCTCAGCTGTCTTGCGGCGCTTGAGTCGTGTAACGCCGGTATGAAGTTGACGCTGCCGTAGTGTGCTGCCCATTCGAAAAATACAGCTTGCTCTAAACATTTTACGATTTTTGTTGACTTATATTTGCACTTTATATCTTATACTCATTGGTTTCTTTTAATATATTATAGTTATTGTGTAATTAAAGGCACTGTATTTCCAAAGCAAGGTGTTCTCTATCAGTGTGACCGTAAATATTAAAGCAAAAAATGCAAACTCTTACTACTTTTAGCCCTGGCTGCTTTTATCAGCTGAGCTGGGCAGCGGCATAGTGCTTTAGTTAGTCGAAAGGAAAATAATATCTTTAAATTTTTATAAAGCCTTTATTGATTTTTAAAATAATTAAACTAAATATAGCTAAGTAAACCAATTTTTTCATTGCCGCTTTCGATATGTTATCGTGGACAAGCGAGTGTTGAAACCTTAGCCGTGGCACCTACCCTAAACGGTTATGATTTCTAGCTGAGACCACAACTAGGGTAATTTTTAGTCAGTTCACTAACCAATAAGCTTGGTGTTGTTCTTTGGTTTACAATGCAAGCATAAAGCTTTTTAGCAAAGATTCAAGCCGACTGGTGTAGCGCCCGAATGTCTTATACCAATTAATCTTATATTTATGCCAATTTGTATTTACAATTAAAACAAAAAAACATCTTTGGGTATGATATTTATAAGCTTAATAAAATGATGGCTTCCGTTGCGCTAAGTGCACATTTTTGAATCATGTATAAAATATCTTGGTATACCGTTTTCATGCACTTTCCTTGTGTTAATTTTTTTAATTGCCACCTTTTGGCAGCTGCGTGCGCGTCAATCAGCGGCAATTGAGGCCGTGCGCTTGGGCTTCGCTTAGACTCGGGGCACTGCGGCACTTGGTCGAGCTGCGAGTCCTGCTGGCTGACACTGAATGCCACTTAATTCGGTTTTGAAGCGAGTTGCATGTCAAAATGATTGCTCTTCTACAAACAGTGCATCTGTGTTTGAATTATGATGGAGCGCGCAAATATTCCAGATGCAAATATTTGCGCAAAACTACACACACTCACACTCACGCACACACACATACTAGCGCACGCATGCCAACTTGAAGTGCAACAGAGTTGCCGACCAGGCGCAGGAGCCCCAATCCCGCCCTGCCAACGCCCCCCCCTTGACGGCCGACTAATGGCAGTGAGCTGCAGCTGTAGCTGCGGATGTGGAGGTGGCTGTGGATGTGGATGTGGATGTAGCCAGAGCCAAGCACTTTTGAAAATGTGTAACCGGCACTGACTGACTTTCTGCTCGTATCTGGCCGAGGACGATCCGGGCCAGGAGCAGACGCAGGACCAGGGCCAGGTTTGACTGCAGCTCGTTTGGCCGGAGCCAACAGTTGCCGCCTCTGCTGTCTCTGCTGTCTCTGCTGCCGCTGCCACGATTCCTGCTGTTGCTGCAGACATCCGTTGCCGGAAATATGCTTACAAATGCAGCACGTTCGGCTTGACAGGGTATACAGGGCATACAGGGTGCCCTGGCAGGATGAGCCACTCCCCAGCCCATCTGCTCGGCTGTGCGTTTGTTTGTTCAGCAGCGTCAGAAGACGAAAGCGACGCCAGCGACAGCAGCGACAGCAGCGGCAGAGACGGCGACGGCGACGGCGACGCCAGCGCAGGGAACTCAAACAAAATATAACAGTTGGAAGAAGCTGCTGCTGCTGCAACGGCAGCAACGCGCACAGAAAAAGTTTACAATTTATCTAGTAAAATGTAATTAGGATCCTGGTGCAGGCACTCCCAACCCGCCGCCATCCCCACCCTTTCCCTTGGCAAGAGACAGAGCCAGAGAGATGGGGGCTTTCTTTGCTTAAAGTTGCAGCTGGTTTGCTTTAAGTTAGTCGATTGAGAGGCCCAATCAAATTACCAGACTAGAGTCGCGTGCATGGCTATAAATGTATATATAATATTATTTTGTTGCAATGTAACTAACTATTTATTTAATTATAAATATAAAACATATATAACGAATATATATGTCTCCAGCCGATCGGTTCAGAGTATAACACTATAATTTGCAAATTTTTATATCTCTGTTAAGCTTACAGAAATTTGATGTAATAAGCTAATCCCTACTCAGTAAACTAAGTTAGCTTATAATATACCCTGCTCCTATTGATTATTAAATATATTTCAACTTAGAGAGTTCAAATTAATTCATTTAAATATACATCATTTAAATATACATCTGGGAGAACGTATAAATTTCATTTTCGCTCATATTGTCCTTTATTACTTAAATATCCATTGGATATAAAATCTTATCTTAGAGCTCTTCATGAATTTATAAATTTAATAATTTTATTTAAATATTTAGTATTTATTATCGAAGCGTTTGGCACTTGGTTAGCCTATTTTAAGCTGCAACAAATTGATTTTCGTTCAATGAGAGTTTGTTAAAATGGCGTTAGCGAGGGTCGCTCGTAAAGTTCGCAAACGCGCTGCTGGAGACGCATTGAAACTGCTCGAACAGCCAGCGCAGAAGACATGCGCAAGAGCGGCTTTTGATGCGCCTGAGATACACACTTATGTAGGTAGGCACACACACACGCGCGCACACTTAAACAGAGATAGATGCGGGCACAGACAACACAGACGCTCGCTCACGCTCTCGCACACAGCCACAGCCACAGCCACAGGCAGAAGCAGAAGCAGAGGCATACAGACACGCTCGCACACACACACGCACACACACACGCACGCAGAGAGACAGACGAACGCACATTGTGTAGCCGACGAGGCGGAGCTAAGTAAACAAACATGGCCGAAAATGTTTGTGGCTCATAATCTGATACAAATGCAAATGCGTACACACACACAGGCACACACGCACATGGACACACACACATTCAGACACATTGTGGCACTTTCTCAGTTGGCTGCTTTGCTAATTTTTGAACATCTGCAGTCAAACTTGAAATGTGGAGCCCATTCGCAAGGTGCTAATCAGGTGAGATGGCTACGTAATCAATTTGGCCAATTTATCTACCTGGTTATTTCTCTGACCAAGCATGCGATTTGCGATTAGCAATACGCCCATGACTTTTGTTGCTGACATGGCATATCGATGTTAAATGAAAGTCCTGGGCAAATTTAATATTCAACATTTTCATTCACTGTATATTTCGATTTATTTTTCATATTCAAAAGGTTTTTACTCTCTGACATGTGCAGTCAAAGGAAAGCAATTCCAATCCAAATAGAAATTGATATTAAATGCTCTTTTGATATATTTTTATTTTATTTATACCCAACCATAAATATGAGTAATGCAATATAGGTAAACATAACGAGAATGTAATTACCTTCCGTCATTCAGAATCCAAAAACGTAAATGAACCATTGATCTGTGAGTGCTGAAGGAGCAACTGGAGTCTGAAGTTAGCAGTGGAAGGCATGCTCGCCTTTTTATTGAACTCAAGGGTATTTCGTTTTTCATGAGGGAACTTAGGAATTGCCCTCATTACGTGCTTGAGGAAAAGAGAGAGAAAAGTTTAGTTAGAGTCGAAAGTGAAGTATCGAACGAGCAGTCAAGTAATGTATGTAGCACTTTCTAATTGAAAAACATTTACAGTTAATTGGCAGTTAAATTGCGACCTCAATGCTGACCCTGTCACCTGTGCGCACGAGTACCCCTACTCGAGCACTCGAGGCGAAAAGTTTTGAATGTCGCTGCACTTCAAAGCTGCTGTCTGGCGGGCACTTGACGGGAAAATTGTCTCCCAGACTTGGCACTTGAGCGCACCTACCACAGCGCCCAAGGGCCGCAATAAAGGTTTATTTTTTGGCATTGGACAGGTAATGGGAGTCATCGTTTCGGCCGGTCTTCGAACATAAGCAAAATATTGACAGAGCGGCAAGTCTGAGGCCAAAGGCACCGACCGAACTTGGCCCATAGACAGACATTATACATATTCATATGCGATATGACGTTGCCGATTCATCGATCAGCATCGGCAGGTAAAGGTAAATCACTGGCCCAGTCGATCCATGCCGGTCCGATTCGAGCGGTGCCGACTGGTTCGCTTGGACGCAGTCCGAGCCGATCCCTCGTTTTGCTGTTTACACACACACACACACGCACACGTAAACATCCGTTCAGTCTTCGAATGTCGCATTCAAATGTTGTTTTTAGCCATCGAAGTGGTAAATTTCACCTGTGTACGCGGAGAGTCGACGACGACGACGACGGCGATGGCGGCGGCGGTCTCTGCATAGACACGGCCACTTACAACAAATGCATTTGGGCGGCGGTCCCGCTCTTTGATAGTGGACCACACACACACACACACGCAGACACGTCCACCACATCTATATCCAAACACAGCACCACTGACACTTGAGTTGATTGATTCGGAGATGCAGCGTCCGCGAGATGCAAAAACGAAAAGAAAAGAAGGAAAAAATCAACGCTGGTGGTCGGACTTCATCTTCCCCCATCTCCCAGCGCTGACCGTTAATTTGCTGCAGGAAGTTTCCATTTAGCACTTGGGCAAACAGTTTTTGCAGTTGTCACCAGCAGCAGCAGCAGTCCCACATCTCTAGTGGGCACTACATCAAGTCTCAGTCCGCGTCCGCGTTCGCGTTCGAGTCTTCAGTTGAAGCTGAGGCAGAGGCTGAGGCTGCCATAAATACAAAATATCAAAAAATAAAAATATTGCTGCGGTCAGGGGGTGGTTTCATTGTTGCGGTTCTGGCTGCCTCAAGTGCCATTCAGCTAAATTGTTTGTATGTCAATCAAAGATGAAAACGCGCAACGGAAAATGCGAAAATTAAACAGTGGGCGGAAGGGGCGGTCAGTGCCAGTGCCAGGGGCTGAGGCTGAGGCTGGGGTGCTGCTTCGCTCTCTCTCTCTCTCCGGCCATGCCACTTTGCGCTCATTGAGGTGACGCGTGTGGTTCACAAAGCGGGCAGCAACCATAAAAATAACAATAACAACAGCTACAACAAAACTACCAACAGCAACAACAGCCACTACAACAAATTGCTTTGCGACATGAAAATGTCAAAGTGCGCGACTTGAGTTGCACTAAGGAGGGCGGTTAATAAACAGTGAACTCAATGCCAACATAGAAAGCAACAACAATAACTATAACAACAACCTACAACAACAGCAGCACTTAATCAAGCAGAGACTCCTTGAACAGCACTTTGGCAACGATTCGAATGGGCGAGAATAATGAATGAAATTCTCAAGCGATAAAACATTCAACGTTTCATATCATTAAAAAACTTAAGCGTTCAGAGAAAATTGTTCCACAAAAAAGGATTGCAAAATATAAAATCGAGTGAGTAAATACAGAGTATTACATAGTCTGGTAGTAGCTATACTATGTTTCCATATAAACTTAATAAAAATAGTAATCGTTCAGTTTCTACTTAGATCTGACATCAATATTTTTCAGTGTAGTAAGAGCAATGGATATATAAATGGAATAATTTATTTAAACGTTTACAAGAATTTTACAAGAATAAGAGATAAAATATGAATAAATCTTTTGATGATGTTCAAAAACTGGAAGTTGGACATACATAAGGTAATTTGTTTTGCAATTGTTGTCTATTTTGGATTTTTTGAGTGTTGCCACATGCCAAAGCCAACGCCAATGCCGTAATTTATGCAGCTCCTATGCTGGCCAACAGCAGCTTCGTCAACAGCACTTGGGAGCAAACTCTCTTGCCTCTTGGGCTGATGGCTGTTGGCTGCCTGGCCCGTTTGTTGTCGCTCGAATTTACATTGAAATGCGAGACTCGAAGTAATTCGAAAGTTTGATTTTAATTTGTTTTCATTTCGCATTAGGTTAGCTGCCGAGCAGATCCCAGCATCGCCCCAGTCTCAGCTCTCGGCATTCGGCTCTCGGCTCTGCTGGGTCGCTTGTCTCTCGCTCTGTTTGCACGCCCAGTTTACATCACAAGCAGCGACGAGGAGCTCGATAGCTGCTCCATTTGCGCGTCTGGGTATCTCCGTCTAGGGCCTCTCTCTCTCTCCTTCTCTCTCTCACTCTCCTTTTGCTTGCTGACTAGCTGGCAGGGTGTTGGTAAACTTTTGCCTGATTTTGTGTGCTTTTAACAGTTTTAATCAAATAATTGCACATGTGCTAAATGTAAACATATTTGTTCGATTCCACTAACCAGACACGCCCCAAACAGCAACAACAGTAGGTTTCGACCTCAGTCGCTGTAAATTGTGCAAAAATTGCTGAACAGCAACAGCAACAACAACAGCAACAACAGAAACTGGAAAAACAGTAAACAACTCCTGCCAAAGTGCCAGCTCCAAGTCGATGCTCCAGTTGCCAGGAATATTTGCGAATGCAAACGAAACAGGAGAAAGTCCAAACATACAAACAAATAAGCGAGCAAACAGCACAAAAGACATTCCCAATGAAGGCCAGCCAGCCACGTCTGCCCGCTCCCCGCTCCCCGACCCACGTCCCGCGACCCACGCAATTCCAATTCCAGCAGCAGCCCTGTTCAGTCACCCACTCCTACGGCAATCCCCGCCAGACTTGGAGCGTGCGCGTGTCTGGTTCACTGTTGTTTTAGCACAGCGAAATTTTTAATTTCGCATTAGGTTTTGGATTAACAATTGTAGCTAGCACCGGATTCAGTTGGAGATCTGCGGCGGCCCAGGAGCTGAAGGACACCGACACGGTCGCAGGATAATCAGCTGCAGACGGGGCATAAAACGTCTAGCGCGTGCCTCTGTTTACACGATTCACGTGGCTGAGCGCTCGGCCGGGGATTAAATGCAACTTGAAAATATTAAAACATTTTGCGACAAGTTGGCAAATGAAAGCCCGCCCAATCATGTCAACAGCAAAGTGCCGACAACGATGCCAGCAACAACAGCAGCAGCAGCAGGACATGGATGAGCGGGGGATGGGGTTAGAGACGGGCACGACACCAACACCAACACCAACAACAGGAAGGAATGATTTCTTGTGCCAATATTTTTCCAGAGCACACAATTTCGATTTGTCGAGTGCAACTTTGGCGCTCATCGTACTCATCATGGCTGCCGCTTTTGGCTCCGGCTCCTGCCTCGTCCTTGACACCCAACAGCAGTCGCGTCGTCGTCTCCTACACGAATGTCAACGCCGCTGCTGGCTGGGCCAATGTTAAAAAATACGTTGGATGAAACATGCACACACACACACACCCAGACAAAATATACAAACAGAGGGAAAGCGAGAGCGACAGAGAGAGAGCGAGAGAGAGAGAGGGAGCGAGAGCATTCACATACAGTCCACACTGTGCCAGGATACGACTCGCAGTGGGCTGACTGTGCAGCCTCTGCTACTCGCTTGCAAATCAAGTGAAATGTTTGCAAATAGAATTTGTCTGTGCTTGCTCGAGTGTTTGACTGAAATCTATATACATACATGCGAGTACATACGACTACATTCACATAGTGTGAGGGCGTGTGTGTGTGCGAGTGTGTGTGTGTACATTATGATCAGTACAAATGTGAACATAACTGCACAAATATGTACACAGCAAGTCGCTCGCTGAGCGCCTCCCAGCAGCAGGAGCACAGCCAAAGGTTGAGGCTGTAGTCGTGTCCGTCCGTGGCAGACATGCGAATCATCGAGTCGTCAGCCTTTTATATGCACTAAGCCAAATAATCAATGACGGCGTAATGCACTGTGAAATGCATATTGCAATGCTAAATACATTGCCTGCAGTCTCTCTTAGAATATCTAAATCGAAACTTAAATATAACTAAAAAGTTAATAAATATATTAATGTAAGAAAAAAGTCATTTAATATTTATTATTCTTAATTTTTAATAAAATGCCATAGTTTTGCCCGCATTTAGCTTAGCTGATTTACTCAGGGTATTTCATAGTCAAGTATTCTTTTGTTTCTTATGCAATATTTGTGCACACTTGACTCTGCAGCCAATCCCAATGCTTCTCTGTGGCTCTTGCTTTCCCTTTCGCTCCCTCGCCCTCTCCCTCTCCCCACCACATCTCCATCTCGCTCACTCGCTTGTTTGCGCTGATGTTTGTTTTCGACGGCGTAAGGATTAATTAGCGTGCAAGTGTCGCGAGCAAAAAAGAGAAAAATAATAAAATCATGCATTCAATTGCATCATTTGCCAAATGAAACTCAATTATCAGTCAGCCAGCTCTGTGAGCAGGTTCTTTGGCCCCGTTTTAATTTGGCACCGAGTGGAGATTATGTCGCTGCCTATTAGTCAATGCCACCAGCTGGATGAGTCACACTGAATAGGTAAACTCAATTATCGCCCGAGATAGTCGAGTTAAGTAATTAACTGATAACGACTCTGCATACATCTCACTCGCATCTATCCATGAGAGCAGCCAACCTTATCTCTAGATTAATGTTAGTCAATGAGTATCGTACATAATTGAGGTAGACTGCAGCTCAAGCTATTTATTGGGCTACTTTTTAATCTACTGGCCTGAGATATGAGCCAAAATGTAATGTAAGAGAGGACTATAAAATACATTATTTATTTTAAAATTTTACTGGATTTTGTTATCATTCATATGAATAAAATTCGAAGCTAAGAAAATTATTAATAATGTGCAAATATTGAAACTTTTAATTATTGACAGTTTTTAGAGGAGTTCATATTGACTTTAAATTAAAGTCAGTTTGGATAGCACACAAGCTGTTAAAGTGCTCAACAAATTAATTAATCTGAAAGCAAACAACATTCAAGAATATTTGTGATTCGATTTGCAGTGTATGTACAGTGTAAGCAAGTAGTACAGTGTAAAATGCATACAATAGAAGTAGAACTCTTTTATCACAGCACAAAATTCATAAAATTTACATTCCTTGCGTATATGCCCCATATTCTTAAACTGCTCGCCCCCATTTACAACCCGGCTCATGTCCCTAACTGAAGACCCATTATTACAGCAAATTACAATTTTTTTTTCTGTTGGCTGTGCTGCTGCTGTTGGTGCTGCTGCTGGTGCTGATGTTGGTTAATTGTGCCTGACAATCTTGCAAAATATGCAAACGCTTGAATTTGACATGCACACACGAAACGCTTGGTAAATAGCAGTAACAGCAACTGCCAGCACACACACACATGCACACACACATTAACGGTTACACGATGTAAGTACATACACATGCACACACATAGGCGAATGCAAATTGATGCAACGCGGCAACGAGGCAAGTGCACCTGCATGCTTCTGCAAACAAAAACGCAGTCTGCGACAATCCACATTCGCATCTCTCTCGCTCTCTCGCTCTCTCTCGTTCTCTTTCTCTCCTCTATCTCTCCCTCTCTCTCTCTCTCTGTCTCTTTGACTGTTTCTGTCTCACTGCAGCACTTTGGCCGCCTGGAAAACTGAGTGGAAAACTTCATATCACAGCAAATGCTGCTATTCGGCGGCGGCCTCAAGATGATGCTGCCTGGCGAATGACTTTGAAGTGGCTGCTGCTGATGCTGCTGCTGATGCTGCTGCTGTATCTGCAGCCGTTGCAGTTGCTGCTGCAGTTGCCGTTGCCGTTGCCGTTGCCGCTGCCGCTGCCTCAGTCGCGGCATGTAGGGCAGGGCATTCTTAAAAATTCATTTCATTGTCCTGCATTGTCTGGAGGGGCGCGGCAGAGGTGCGGGCAAACACAGCTTTCTGCAGCGGCCGCCGCTATGCAGCCGCCATCATTTCCGTTTAGAGCTGACTGCGTCCTGCAAAAAGATGCAAAGACAGCTAAGCAAACATCATCAGCACAAAGATGGCAGGCAACGGTGACAGGAGGCAGCTCCTGCTCAGCGCAGCTTGGCTTGGCTTGGCTCGGCACGGCACGGCTCTGTTTGCACAGCGTACGACGGATATTGTGCTGCTGTTTAGCAGCCAGAAGGAAGGATACCGGCGAGCGACGAGACGTTCCAGCAGTCAAGCATTTGGACAAACAGCGAGAAGCGCCGGCAAAAGAGCGCAGCCCGCGGGCATAATAAGCGTGACCAGCATCAGGACCAACACCAGAAGCACCAGCGGCAGCGGCAGCGGCAGCGGCAGCCAAAGCAGAGTCAGCTTAAAGCGCCTACAGCTGAAATGCAGGCCTAACCCTAACACAATTTGAGGCAGGCCAAAGATGTCAAGCGGCCAAGCAGTCTGAGCCAAGTGCAGCAGCAAATAGCCAAAGGCGCGAGCGGGCCACGAAGGAGGAGCAGCATCAGCTGCACAAATCACACAGACATAGACACACACCGGCAATAACTGTCACAATTACTAATAAAAAAGACTATACAGCGGAGGAGAAGAAGAAGAAGACAACGGAACTGAAGAATTTATAAATATTTAGCCAGCAGAAAGAAGGGCGACAGAAAGGAAGGGACATTAAAACCAAAACGAATTTGTCATTGTTGCGCCTTTTTATGCCCATAAATTGTTATTTTTGGCAAATGCATCGCTACCCCTCCACTCTCTGTTCTCCCCTAGATCATTGCCCCTTGCTCCGCCCTCCCGCTCACTCACTCTGCTAATGAGCCGTGCAATGTGTCTTTATGCAATAGATGTGACCTCCTGTCGGGTATCTCCCGCTGTGCCATACAAATCGCATTACACGACTTTTCGACTCAGGCATTCAACTCTAATTACCCGGTAGTTGATTGTTGCCTGTTCCCTGGGCGGCTTTGTCTGCGGCTGCAGGCTGCAGGACCCTGGCGAGCAGGGCGTTATCTGCTTGTTGTCCTGTTTTGGCGTGTTGGACAGTTGTTCGACTATATGGCCAATTTGTCTGCACGTTCATGCTGGATTGGCAGACGCAAAGGATCAACAAGCCAAAGGCAAACAACTTTCACACGCCTCTCGCCTAGCCGACGAAAGAAAAAGCAAATCTAGTTAAAGGCAGCAGCGAGGCATAGGCGTTGGCAGCAACGACAGCGAAGGCGAAGGCGAAGGTCATTTGGGGTCGTTTCAGGTCATTTGCCGACTCCGTGGGGCGTATGATTAAAACAAAAGATGTAAGCGGCATTATCAACGTCGCTACGGTTGATAATGTTCAAATTGAATCTATTGTTCCACGAAACAACTGTGCGACTTGTTCAAATATTATATTTAAAGCATGCCAAATGAAAATATGTGTGCTTCAGCTAAGCAAACAGCAATGGAATAGGAACACCTCAACCGAAAAATCCACTGACCAAAGCAGAACTTCATATGCTCTTCTCTGAACCCTTTGCCTAATGATCCAGAAAATATCAACATACATTTTTCACAAATTCCTGCCTGCTGCCTAAAACAAATGTCTTGAGGCAGTCTATTAACAATTTATAAATGTGAAAAATTCGATGAGAAAATATGCGTTGGTTAAAGCAATCAAAGTTATAATATGAACTCTAAGGTTGCTTAAATAAATAAATAAACTAGAAAAGGCAAAGACTAATTAAATCTGGCCCTATAAAAAATTGAATAAAAATGTAATAAATATATATATATATATGTATATACAAGTTAGCAAATGATAAATTTCTATTATTATTAACTATTATTAAATACTTATAAGTTGGTATATTAACTATATTATTATTATTATATTAACTATACTAGTATACTATATATTATTATTATATGCAATGAATTCCATTACCACGTAATGGTAGCATCAAACATGATAATCTTAATGCTCTTAATTAGAGTATTAATAGATGTCAAGTTTTCTTAGCATACGAGATCTTGCTCTCTGATGTTTTGGTGTCGATAATGACTGGAGTTCCGACATGTTTCTAACTTTCCAAACAGCTTTCGATGCTGTTCCTGTTGTTGTTGTTGTCGTTGTCAACGATGTCGCCTGCTATTTGCACAGTTGTTGCATTATGAGGCCCAGCAGTATTCCGAATAAATAGGAATAGGGAAAAAAAAGACAAAAATAAAAGCGAGCAGAAACAACAATGCCGCATTAGGTAAACATGATCTGGCATTCGTTCCAATTTCCAGCCTATCTATTATAGAATACACAACTTCAATTGTGTTTACATAGGCCAAGCATCGAACAATTAGTATAGATCTTCGACAGCTAGCTAGCTCCTTGTATTTATGTATATGTGTATATCGAGAAATGCCAATGCGACGGCCGATATCTTGACTCGCGTCATAACACACGTCAAATGTTTGCACACCCGTCCCGCCCGCTCACAATTGCTTAATGGAACAAAAAAATAACAAAATATAACCCAAAAAGGCCAACAAGAAGACGAAAAACTTCTGCTTCCGCACATTCATGCCGCACAATAGTCTCTTTTGGCCCTTGGGCAATACCAGTACCTGTCAGCCAGAAGCGATGGGCATGACATTGTCAAACTACACACAAAACACATCCGGCCCAGTGACAAATTTCTATAGCTACGCGCTCCGGGCACCTTATGAGTTTTTTCGCCGACACGAATACAGCGAGATGAATTCCCCAATTTACTTGTCATTATTACGAAATACATGGCCAATACTTGTGCGCCGTACTCCGTTTCCGTTCGCACGCAGCATGAATGCGGCTCAATGGGGGCATTACGGCGCTCACGTCTCTTCCAAAACAGTAGCGGATGCTGTATGCAAATTTCCCCATTGTCGACCAAGTGCCGCCAAAGCTGTGTCGGCGTCGTCTCTTTGGCATGCAGCTGATCCGGGGCTTGGCCAAGCGCCTGTTGGCATGGCTAATGAGCCACCGGCAACCAGCAAGTCTGGTCACTCAATGCGGGCCAAGTGGCGAGAGGGCGTGGCCGCCTGAGCAATAAGATTGAATATGCATAATGTTTTGAACTTGAAACTAATGCAGCCAGCAATACATCAATGTAGTCTAGTGATAATAAGAGAAGGAGGTCTTTTGAATTAGTAAGCTAAAAATAGCTAAAGCCTAATCCAGAAATACAAATCTACAATATTTGAAGTGAGTTTATGAGATTATTGAAAGCAATACGTATTTTAGATCAACTATATATGACAATAGCTGGATATAGGGTTTCCCGAGAGTTTCTCTATATAAACTTACCTTACAGCTCATTCGATAACTGAATTGTGAGACTATTTCACATCAGAATGCAGTATTACCCAATGCGCGCTGCTTGCATATCAGAGTAAAATGAAATAATTTGAAGTGATAAATATTACATTATTATTATCCGTAATTTGTCGTGAGCAATGCATCGATGCTTTTAATTTTATTGGTGTCGCATTATTGTTTTAGCGCTTTGTTGCAATGTTGATTAATTTTATTTTCCCTGCTTATTGAGGCAATTCACTGTTGTTATAACAGTTGACAGCGCGTAATGAGTGCTGCATGTTGCATGTGTGTTGCATGCAGCCGCACGCTGCCTGCCTCGGGGCCCTTCACGCGTACCAATTGCATTTGCAGTCGGCTATTTGGACTGCGGCTGATTTTCGACTTGCTATTTGTGTTTGGAATAATTTTTAAAATTAATTACAGAAATATGGATAAAATCTGTAAAATAAATTTTATAATAATTTATTTATTGAAGCCAGTTTAAAGCGCGAATGTGCACACATACGCAAACACGCACACACGCACACAGGCACACATTCGCAGGCAAAGATTAAACATTAAATGGCCATTGCCAACAACATTAACGTCCATTATTTGCTTGGCCAATGGGTGTGGCAGGGGCGGGCGAGAGGGCGGGCACGTCTGCTGTTGCCGCATGAGCCTCCAATTAGCAATAACTGTAAATGTGAAATTTGCACAAGTATAAAAAGCCTTTAACCGCCATTTTTCATTTGTCAATTGTCAACAAATAGAGACACAGTAACTACTTTTGCCAAAGCCATATTCATTTCGATTCACAATTTCATTTCCATTTTGCATTTTGCATGTTGTGCAGCTGAACACAATTTTAATGAAACCATAATTTACGCAGCTTTAAGATTCCGTAGCACTGGCAATAGAGTGAATATAACTAACGTATTTTCAAACCTGCGGCCACATGTAAAATTCCATCAAAAATCATCGCGGCTTTGAGCAAATGAAAAAACACTCGCTGAAAATTAAGTTTGCGTTGGTCAGTTTAGCCAGCCAAATATCATGAAAATCATACCGATTTAGCAATACCCTTTAGGTGTGCAGAAAATCTAAGCAGCTTATTAAATTTAAGGCTGAGATTGGGAATAATTTTAAAGGGACAAACGAAAATGTTGGCTAGAAATTGAATTAATTATGTTAAAAAAAAATTAAATTTTAACATAAAGCCAAGTTTATCAGCTCCAAACCCAGGCAAATAATTCAAATATACTTCGCTGTAAATATTTATTATTTTTATGGATTGATTACTAAATTAAATAATATATATAATTAAAAAAAAATGAAACGAATTAAAATATGTATATTTGAGTTTTAGCAGAGCTTTTGTGACCTAATTTTCATAAAATAATAACGAATAAATAATTTATTATCCATACATTAGCAGAGTTGTGTTTGTCACTCAAACTGATATACTTGTCTCCCTTTTGTAGAGCAGTGCAGAGCGGAGTAGTTGGCGTTTTGGAATGAGCAACGCGTTTACAGCATCTGCTGCAGTTTTTGCCGCGTACCCCTTCAGCCAAGTTGTATTGTAGTTGGTGTGCAAATATTGTGCCGCCTTCCACGTCGCTTTTGACGGCGCTTTGTGGCATCGCAACGCGGCTCAACGTCAGGCTTTGAAAATCAAATTGCGATTGCAACGCTGCGTATACGCAACGCAGTTACGCCAGGCCTCAGCTGCAGCTGGTCTGCAATTCGCGCTATTTGCGTACACAATCTGGACTATTTGTTGTTGCCTGCGCCGAAACAGCTTATTGTTTTCGTGGGGCGGCATTGCCACGCCCCCACGCTCCCCGCTCGGGCAACATGCAGTTCGCGTAGACATGGCAACATACATCCGTTCTTATTACAGACGGCACCTTGACTGCATTGTAAGCCGGCGATTAGTCACTGTCGCCCGGTTCCGCCCCCACCATTTATTTGTCCTGTTGCAGTAATCAGCCAACTGCCAACTGGCAACAGGCAGCGGGCAGCGGGCAACGGGCAATGAATGAGTGCAAACGGTTTTATTTGCCTTGGCACAAATCCTGGCCAGCCATTTGACTTTGCCTGCTGGGGAAATATTTGTTTAATTTGCCAGCGCTTCGTTGAGTTAATAAAAATTACAATGAAGCTATTCCATTAGATAGCCAGATGAGTCCCGCCTGTCGCCTGTCGCCTGTCGCTGCTGCAACTTTTCCATTGCATTTGAAATCTGCAATTTGAAGCTTGCACTTTGCTTGCAATTTGCAGTCTGCAATTTGCATGTCATCAATTTTGGTCTCTGAATTTTTTAAAACTCTAAATTGCCCCGGTCATTGTTGTGTTTAGTGAGCGATAACCGACGACGATTGCCCGAAGGCTGTGCAAAATGATGCCAGCCAATATAATAATAATAATAATAAAATAAAAAAACACTGCAGCCACACTACATTCGGGCAATTCGAGTGTGAGTTTTTGGTTAAATATTTTATAATTAAAAACCTAACACCGACTAACACCGCGCGAGGTGTGTGTGCAAACAATAAACAAACAAAATCCTTTTCAAATATTTACCTTTGGCATATAGCAGAGCTGACTGCGACGTTGATGTGACGCTGACGTTGACGCTGCTGCTGCCGTTGCCGCTGCCGTTGCCGTTGACGTTTACCTTGCCGTTGACGTTGACGTTGACGTTGACGTTGACGGTGACGTTGACGTTGATGTTGACGCTGCAGCCAATGTTGCACGCTCGCGCAATGTCAACTATGTATTTAAAATTTTTGATTTGACTTTATTGTGTCGAAAAATCATAACAGTTTTTACATTTGGACATGGCTTGTGTGGCGTATTTGCATGCCTTTGGGTCATTTAATTTTGCATAATAATTTATTTGCAATGGTTGAAAAAATTGTTGATTGTATTTTATGTTTCAATTTTTTAACAAGTTACCGCAATAACAATGACCACGCCCCTAGTCTATTGGCATTTAATTTGCAATTGCCTTTTTGTCTGCTTTTTACACACACGCACACATCTTTTATTTATAGCCTTTGCATATGCCAGTGAATATAGGAATGCGTATATTTGTTTATATGTTTGTACATTCGTGGAGCTGGTCCAAGGGAGAAGGGCCAGAAGTGGCAAGGGACAAGGGGTAGGCGCCAGTGAGTTGCCAACGCGGCAAAATCCTGCGCATGTGTCACATTTTATCAGGGAGCAGAGCAAAGACAAAAAAACAAAAAAGGAAAAACAGGCCTAGTGATGAATATTAAAAAAGAAGTTTGAAAACGGAAGCCAAAAAACAAATCCAACAAAATTAAGCCGAAATAAAAAATGAAAATGAAAATGAAAAACCGTATTTCAAGAGTCCCTTGAGCGAAGGCGTTACGCCGTTCCCCTACATGTAAATAATAGATTGGAAATTGCTTTTGTAAATGCGAGCAGAGCATGGAAAAAGTTTGGTTAACGCTCATATCAGACGCCTTTTTCGAATTCCATTGGCATTTCACTTTGTTGTCGCTCGCAGCAGCTCTTCACATTTTGCGTAGCGCACAAGAGCCTGGCAAAATTCTAATTTTTGCGCACTCCAGGCACAAACCGAATCCATCATAAATCTCGGCCCAGCTCGATGACAATGCATCATCCGTGTGCAAACAAAATGCTAAATCTCTTTTAATATCCTTTATGTCCAGGATGCGCCATATGCGTGTGTGTAGGCTAAGGCTAAGGCACAGCTACGCACGCACACGCTGAAACATACTTGTATATGTGTGTGAGTGGGTGAGTGTTTGTGCTCATATTTGATGCTTTGTGCTGCTTTAAATCTGATATTAAATTGTAGCACATTGCCAAAGGTTTCATTTAAAGCGCTTTTGGTAGAAAACCCAGAGCAAGGCAATAATAAACCAAATGGGGAAAAAATAGAGAAACGGAAAATAGAAGGGAAACTGGCAACGTTTGACGTTGTATCTACAAGATACAATAACTTGCGCCACTAGTGCCTACTGCTCGAAAGTGGCCGAAAAGTACCGACAAAGTATCAGCAAACAAACGGCCAAAAGGAGAGCGCATAAAACAAATGAAACTCTTGTCGAAGCCGAGAAAAGCCCAAGAAAATTTCAAGAAAAAATATTAAGACAACAACAGCAACAGCAACAACAACAACAACAACAAGAGCAACCATAACAGAAGCTGGGTCTGGGGCTGGGGGCATTCTGTGAAACGACCCCAAAATGCTCAAGTGCCTGCTCTAGCTGCAGCTCCAGCAGCCTGCCTCAGCCATTTGTAATAGTTGCCAGACTGCCGGCAGGAAGCGGAGGCTGGCATCCTGCTCTATGAGCTGACAACACAGTAAGACGAAATAAAATATAAAAAGTAAAAATCTAAAGTAAAACAAAGTGCTAAAGGGGCAGACCTCTACCAAAAAGGGAGCCAGTTCGGTTCGCTTGAGTTCAGCTCGTTTCGTCCTGTGTGATCTGGCTCTAGCTCCTTCCGCTCTTCCTCTTACTGCTGCTGCTACTGCTGCTGCTGCTGCTGCGGGCAATTTCACGTAGTCGAATCAATTCAAAACAACTACGAATGCAATTTAATAAAATCCGTGAACGATACGAACAATTTTTTGAAGACGATGTCTGGTGGTGGATTCCATACACATAGGTATCATTGGGTGGCTGCTAGTGGCCCTCCGCTGGGTCTTTGCCTCTGCCTCTGCCTTTGCCTCTGCCTCTGCCTCTGCCTCTGCCTCTGCCTCTGCCTCTGCCTCTGCCTCTGCCTTAGCCTTTGCCAGTTCCCGGGCAAAGAGTGAAGCCAGCCCAGCGCAAAACAATAAAGCGCGTTTGTGTACACAAGGGATATGCGCCTGTCTTTCATCACACACACACACACACTCACACAGCTCTTACATGTACTATTTGTATATGTATGTGCGTGCGTGTGTGTGTGTGTGTGTGCCGCCATATTGCCAGTCGCCGCTTTCTTTGTTTGCCGAGCGTTGTTAATTTGGCAATACCCGCTTTCAATTATCTTATAAATATGAAAATGCAGCAGCAAACGCTGCAGGCAGCGCTTCACAGATGGAGCGCCGTCTCAAGCGTCCGTCCATCCGTTCGTCCACACGTATGTACACACATGAGAGTAATGAAAATCGTTTCACTTTTATTAAAAAATATAAAAGCCAACTGCACTGTGTGCCTTACAGATCAATCAAAAAATCATGACGTGCCCCCGCCCATGTCCAGCTCCACTTGCAAGACGTACGACAGTGGCTAGACCTGAAGGAGTTGCTATTCGGACTCTCGTACGTGTACGTGACTGCAACAATCAATTTAACTGCAACTGCAACAGCTACAGCAACAGAAAATGGAACTGCAGATGCAGCTGCATCTACGGTAAATGTGTCTGTGATGCAATTGCGCGCCTTTCTCAATCCGCACGCACCCACCTTCCTTCTAGTCAGGGATAGGCGAGGTCGGCACTTCGTTGCGCATCTCTGGCATTGGCAAATATGTGCACAGCGACGATCGCTGATCATTGAGCTCCCGCCTCTCAGCGTGCCCCGCTCAGCCACACTATTTCAATTAGCAACTGCAATACACGCGCTAAAATATGCAAAGTGCCTGCCACTTGCGTCGCACCGCGTCATGCCAATGATCCACTCGCAGCAGCCGCAGCCCCAGCCTCAGCACTTGACCCCGCCATCGCTGGCGTCGTCTCTCTCCCCCGTGCCCGTCTTCATCTTCGAACTGGCTGCTGATGGCACACTTTGCGCAGCGCACTGCTTATTGGGCGTGTATCTGTGTGTGTAAATATTTAACGCGAAATGCCATAGCCGCTGCGACTGCGACTGCGACCGCGACAGCGTTGAGAGGAGCCTCAAGTCGCAAGCCCCAAGCCCCGAGAAGTCATAAGAAGGCGCGACGTGTCGGCGCTCCTGTAAGGCATTTAGCAACTTTTCGCGTATGTGCTTAACTAGCAGTCCGGCCCGCGACCTCGATCAGCCACCCCTGCAACTCTTAACCCTGATTCGCCTATTGAATTCTGCAAACTCTTAACTGAACTTTGATATATACTTATATATTTATAAGCCATTCTTATAGTATCCTAAAAACTACTTAGATATAGAGTCACTACATTAGAGAGATAAGATCTAGTTGAAGTACGATGTTTACTTTTATATGGTGCACACTGAAACTTAAGATAATATAAGACACCTTATCTGCGAGTAGATGAAGTAAATTATCAGATCTGCGAATACGTCACTTGCTATTTTTAGGCAGCTACCACACACTATTATCTTCCCCAATTCCACAATTGTTTGTTTTGATCAGACCAAAGGTAGTTTGTAATCTTTGCATTGCCAAATAAATTAAATTGCAAAGACACAACAACAATAACTACTGAGACCTACCTACATCTCGTATAGCAAGTTGTACTACTTAAGTCTGTCAACCAATTCGAGCTGAATTATATGTAGATTGAGATACATTAAATTTTATAGCATACTTAAGGGCTCTGAAACGGGTGTTGCCACGAGATCTCTAAAATGGCTTTAGCGTTAACAACATTGCATTCCCATTTAATGGGTTCGCGTCAATTAAAACTTATGCAACCAGTCTTCGGCATTTGCTTCTTATTTGCTTTGGTCAAATGCATCATCTCGTCTTGTTTTCAAGTACAATAAGACTCAAATCGAATCCCAGACGGAGCCAGTCGGACACTCCATCCACCATTAAAAGTCAACCGACCGCGGCATTTTTGTAGTACAATGCTGCTCCTCGTTCGTACTTCAGGCGCGTTTCAAAAACTTGGCTCGAAATTATGTTGTTGTTGTTGTTGCTTATGTTAATGTTGTTGCTGCTGCTGCTTGTTTATGGTGATAATGACGCTCGAGCAGAGCCAATTCAACGTTAATCACGACTTTTACTTGTCTTTAATTTTTTTGGCAAATAAGACAAAAAAAACATGTTGAAGTCGCGCACAACTGGGCGCGGACGGCGTCAGACAGCCAGCAGGTTAAACCGAGCCATAAGTATTCAGATGTAGGAGTATATACCTATAATATATATGTATGTATATGTTGGTACTTACGGTCGAGTGTGTGTGTGTGTGAGTGCGTGTAAATTTTCACTGTCGCTATGTGTGAGTTCTTCGCATTGTAGTTGTAGTTGTAGTTGTTTTTCGAATTCAATTTAAAATGCACGTAGTTATGTCTGTTTGCTTAAGTTTTTGACGGATATTTTAACGATGTGAGCTCAACACAAATTCACTTTAAATGTTTTCGAGCGACAACTCGGCCTGCCAGAGACACCGGGGTGAGGCGGGGAGTCACTTATATATAAATACATACATACATATACAGATATATGTATGTGGTGTGTGTATGTAAATGGGCGACAGCGTCGGTGACAACGTTCGCGTCCCGCGTCCCACGTCCCACATCCCACATCCCACGTTTCACGTTTCACGTTCCATGTTCCCTGCCGCTGAGGAACGACAACGGCAAACATGTCGAGATATTCACGTCCGAGTGATAATGAGATGCGCGCCTTTTTTCGAGTCGCTTATTTTTGTCTTCTCGCTGCTTCCTCTTCGTTTTGTATTTTCACTGATAAACAAGATGGAGTTACATTTTTAGGTTAATTATGTGCTAAAGCGTGGGGCTGCGCACGAAGTCTCCTTGTCGACCGACAGCATGAAGGCTGTCCGTTATATAAAGCGCTCATACTTGAAAATATTATATCCAATGGATGAACTCTTGGATACCAAGTAATCTAGAAACAAACAGCGAATATGAGGTATATATAATCAAAAGACTTTAAAGGGATGAAAATGGTTTAAATCCTCCCGAGAACTATTTGATGAAACCTGCCTTCTGGCACTTGGAAATCTATAAAATGTATTCGTTTGATATAGAATTCAAAAGTAAATTAAATACATAATTATCTAATTAAAGTAGATTAATTTTGCTTTAGCTATTATTAAATCGAATATCATGAACTAGCATATAAATAGATATTATTTTATTTTATTAAAATTAAAGCAAAATCTATCAAGCAATCATGTAAAATATAAACTATATAAAAGTATAACAAGCAATTAAATAAAATATATGCTTACATTTACAATATACCCATATAGATTTGATGCCATAACTGAAATACATAGATTTTGTTAGCATTCGCTTATCATATCAGTTCACAGTCGACAGCTAGACATTTCTTAAAGCTGCCTGCTTCCAGTTAATTATGAGCACAACTCAGAGTAGAGTCTGTATGAAATATTTATGACATCAGTGCTGCCCTGCCCAATGTGTCACAGACTTGTCGTGCTTGGGCCTCTGAAGTTGCCTTCTGCTCATATTAGGCACTGTGGTTGGGGCAACGGATTTGTGCTAATTTATCAAAACCCAGCGATCCAGACATTGGGTAACATGCAAAGTTGCAAGACGTCTGCTGATGCGGCAGGTTATTGTCGGCGCATAGGACCTCGTCCTGAAGCGAGTCGCTTCAATTGCCTGCTGATTCATTAAATCAGGGCCCAAAATGCTTGTTGTCTAGTTTATGGGCAGGGGCCCTCAAAGCAAAGGCAACCAGCAGCCACAGCGCTGCACTACACGAAGGCTGTGCAAATATTTTATGCAAATGGCCGCCCTCGTCATTGCACGGGCTCGCTTAGCCATGGCTACTACGGTTTGCGCCACTGAAACGAAATTAATTTGTGTTTATACATAATATGCCTGGTACAGGCCCACACTATACATATGCATAATACATACATATATAAATATACGTATATATACGGTCAGATATCGTGCTCTACACTTAAATATATACACAACCATGTGTGTGCGTGTGTATGTATGTGCATGTGTGTGGTTGCTACAATGAAATTTCATTATGAATATGCTGGCCAGCATCATTATCAGAGCAGCAAAACAGGCATTGCTACACGCTGCAAAGGATATGCACACACACACACAAACACACTCACACAGAGAAAGCACATAAGTATATGCGAGCGGTTTTATATGAGCTGCTGCAGCTCCAGCTCCGCACTGGAAACGCATGCTGGCTGTCAGGCAGGCAGGCAGGCAGGCAGGCAGCTAACCCAGTAGAGGAGGAGCCACATCCGGAGCCTGACCGAGAGCCAGATCCCCGAGAATTTCCACTGCTGCTGTTGCTGTGGTTTTGGCTTTGCCTGTTTGATGTTGGCGCTGTTGTTGCGGTCGGATAGACAGCGTCCACCAGATAGACAACAATAATGCACATGTGTCTAAAATTGAGTTTAAATATACATAAACGAGGGTGGCCCAATTCATTTCAGGATGTCGCCCTCGAAAAATAGCCACAAAATATAATAAAATACACGTAAATTTGAATTTAAAGCTCATATATTTCCTATGCAGCAAAATACAAGCTAGTAAATCAGCAGTGCTCGGAATTGTCACGAGCCTCCAGCCGGGATGTCTTTATGTCACGGCATATTCTCTAGCTAAAAAAACGTAGTCCAGCTAACAGCAGAGATTTCAAAGAAAAGTATCAACATTGGAAACTGTTTTTGTATGCTATCTGCATACCTTTGATAGCGAGAATTTGTTTCGTTAGGCGCACGATATTGAGCCGCGATACTATATCTAGCGTCACTCACATCGAAGCCATTGTTTGTGCTTCTTCATTCGAACAATTATTCCGCCTACTATTCTAGCACGAACTTCATTTTATTTATTTTTTTTTTTTTCATCAAAAATGAGTTTAGAGCAGTTTTGTTTACTACAGGGTCAGTCTGCCAGTACAAACGATTGACTTCTTCTGCTGCAACAATCAAGAGCATTCTAGTCATATAGCCCCGTTTGAGCTGCTGCTTAAAGTTTGTCCAGTTGTTGGAACCGGATAACAAATGACCTAAATCCATTTTGCTATCCCAAACCCTTGAGCAGAGATCTATGTTTATATACACAAGAGCAAGCAAACACACATATATGCTCTTATACATACATATCTATGCAGTGCGATAAAATATTTAATATATATTATTTAATAATAATACAAAAAATATGCTACTTGTAACTACTGGCAATCGTATTCCCAGTAAATTTTCATCATTAATGTGATATTAATATATAAAGAAAAGAATATTGTCATTAGGGTTAGATAGATAGATAGATATACATATATGTAGATATATAGATAAATAGATATATCGATAACTGATAGATCGAGAATTAGTTAATTAGTTAGTATATTGTATTGTTATTCTTATACATATTTAGTTTCTAAAATTCTTCTTGTAAATAATCATTAAACATACGGAATTAAATCAGCAAACTTATCAAACCACCTTTGGTTATATATAACGACTACATATGTAGCAGTCTACCAAAATCGGAAGATAAGTGTATGTGTATCTCTACGTAAAACCTATGCGTGTGCTACATCCAAGCACGGTCAACACTCCGCATTGTATATTGTTTGTTGATTTTGGCACTTGGGGTGCGTTGCAATAATAGATGTTCACTCAAGAAACTAGTGGGCCTGTACTCTTCTTCTTTTCGTTGTTTTGGGTAAAAATTATGCCGTCACAGCAGAAAATCGTTGATTCATGCGGTTGACTCCGCTATGCAAACTTAACTGCCTGTAAATCGGGTAAACTGTTGATACATGCATTGCCATTGGATGGGACTCTCTCCAGTCCCTCCAAGTGCCCCAGGAGCTGACCGAGTCATCAGCCCTAGGCCGCATGCATATGAAAGCCTCCAACTGCAACTCTGGGTTGCTGCTACTGCTGCTGCTGCTGTTGCCTGCTGCCTGCTGGCTGTGGGTTGTTGGCGCTGGCTGCTGCAGACTGCAGACTGCAGTTGCTGTTGAGCAATCAATCAGCGAGCAAAAGTCAAACATTGACTTACAATCCAATCCACGGATTTAAATTGACGTATTTACCTGTGCAACGCTACGTAGACGTAGACAATGGCGACGGCTACTGGCCGGACGAACGGTGCTGCCTGGTCGGGCGGACCGACTTGCGTACCCACACCTGGGCTGGCATTAAATTGGGCGACTCGCCAAATTATTGAGTTGCTATCGTTGTCGCCTGCAGTCGACCCAATGTCCAATGGCCTGCAGCTGCAGTTAACGCAAGGAGTGCCCTTATTGAGAGTAGTAGGCAGTGCCAGGGACTTTGGAGCCATAGGTGTGGGTCCATGAGTTCAACTACGGGCACGCTGTTTGGCCATTAAAGCTTCATATTTGTCTTCTGAATAATTCAAATTACTAATATTGGTTCAAGCCACGAGTAAAAAATTTGAACGCATTGTGTTTGTGTGTATATGTGTGTATATGTTGTTCGCATTGCCATGCAACAATAACAGCAACAACTACTAGCCGCTAACGCTGACGCTGACGTTTGGCTGATTGGCGCCCCAGTCGTATACGTAATCAACGAATGTTGACCACGTCCACCACGCACCACCCACACTGGGCGCGCTATACGTACCGTACAGACGCCACATATCCACAGCCACACATAGCAACAAACGATATATGCTTGATTGGATACGCGCGTATACGGAAAAATACCAAACGACCATCGGCCATCGGCCAACGACCAACGACCAACGGCCATCAAAATGGGCGCCTGTCATGCAAGCGCCAAGCTTTTGGCTCTTTGGGACTCGCTGGTCGCCTCCTTTTATTTTCATTTCGCTGTGTCTCTTTTTTTCCATTTCTGGGTGTCCTGGAGTTGTGTTATTTTTGTTTTTATTGACAACAGCGTCGAGCGGGAGCTTGGCGGCGGGGCGGTGCTTTTAACTAGTGTAAATAAGGTCCTCATCAAATTGTCATAAGGACACACAGTCACAGTCGCACACACGCCAGGCGCAATAGACAGTTAGTGCCGTAATATGCATGCCTAGCAATTGTTGCCAGGCACGCCAAGTGCTAGATCCCCAGCCCCTGCTCTACACTACGAAATCGGCTAATCCGACTATATAATACTGCTTACTGCGAACCATTAAAAATTATTTGCTTATATTAGTTATTATATTATAAATTGTGAAGTGAAATTTGATTATAAATTTAATTAAAAACAAAAATTAACTGTTCAGTATTTTAGTTCTTTATTATGTAATTGTTTATATTTTTACTTCTTTTTTAACCAGTTGAGTTTGGAGATGAGAAGTCTCCTTGCAGACCCTCACTTAATTCTGAGTTATATATCACATTAACAAATTACATTCAAAAATAAGAGTATTTAATCGCGTGTATACAAATTTGGAGCCCAAAGTTTTATTCGGGTCGCCAAACCGATTCGTCGGCCGTTGTCCTGCGGGAAGGTGCCTGATTGATGTCGCGCCATAAACAAGGCCAACTATTTCCATTGACTTTAATATTTACCGACTTGTTCTTAATTAAGCCAGATGGTTAGCGAACAGCCCCGCCCGACTTGCACTTACCGTGTAGTTGGGTCAACAGTTTGATGAGAGTACAGCACTCCAGCTGCCATTTTGTTTCTGGCCTTAATCAGCAGAGATATTTGCCGTGTGGAAGGACCGATAAGAGCATAAACAGATTCGGTCCGCCCTGGCTATACGGACAAACACACAAATATATAGCAGCTCGACCTTTTCGCTGCTCTTATCTCGGGCCGAAAGAAAGAATTTGCTCTGTTCTTGTCACTGTTTGCATTCTGTGCGTTGACGCCTCGGCGGCGGATGCATTCTTCATTCAGCTTATCGCTAAACCCGACGACTGTCAGTGCCTTATTATATGACTCGTAAGCTGGCTGGCCCTAAACCATGCCCATGCCCAGTCGCAGCCCCAGTCGCTGTATCTGTCTCAGTACGGATCCCAGTTCTTGCTCTGGCACGATCTTTCGTTATTTGCATTTATGCAGCGCCTGATTAGATAAGCGGCTGATACGCGCGTCTCTTCCTGTTCCCAGGTATCGCAGATAATGCGGTAGATTCTACGTAGAGCGCGACTTTATCATATGCCAGAGATAAACGGCGGGGGTCTTAGCGTTTCTTTCTTGTTCACAATGTTTACAAAGTGCAATTTACAGCTTTTCCGAGAAACGTACAAAATGTGCCGCTCCGGCTCCGACATTTAATAAGCCCTCTAAAAACGCACACTCCGACATACATATACTGCCATATGTAAGTGTATGCATGCAAGTATTTATGTACATGCGACTGTCGAGCACACCTTGCCAGCGATCAGCTCCACCCCAGTTGCTAATGCGCACTGATTCTCACACGAACCGTCTCGGTGGTGCCGTTGCTGACTGTAGAGGGCCCTCGTCCAGGGCATTCCCCTTGGCTTAATGCTTTCGCAAATAGTCTTCAAATATCCGGCCAGACGTACAATTTTAGACTCGCTTAAAATCAAAATATTAGCTGCAAACAAATAATTACCAAAAATTGTCCCGCATAAAACTCAAATCATATTTCTGTTGCCCAAATGAGTTTCATCTTTAGCAATGCGTCAAAGCAGCCCATAGCACTCAAATTGGCAAATATTGCCAGCCAAGACTAAGAAAGCGAACCACAACAACAACAACAACTCGAAAAGGCTTGACCAATGCTTGGTGTGAAAAGCAAAAGCAAATTCAAAAGCAAAACCAAAAAAAGAAAAAATTCCTGGAAACACTTTCGTATGTACAAACTTGGGGCGACCATTAACTGGGCTTCCAGTAATGGATACTTAAGCTACACACATTGGCCTAGTCAAATGCGCTCACAGTGCTTGCAGCACTTACAGCTAAGCGGAGAAAAACTCTAAGACCAATAGATCTAATGGCCCCCATAATGCAAGTAAAATGCAGAGCAGAGCTCACTAAGCTCCATTCGTTCTTAGCTAAAATGTATGTACTACATTTATCGAGTACAACAGAAACTGCACTTGATTTGAAAATAACAAGATAGAGAAACTCAGGTTGAATTTGATTTGTCTAACTTTAGGTAGCTTAGAATAAAATAGGAGATATATATATAGGGCGATCATCATCATAAGTATGTCAAGTTGATTGAGCTGTGCTACAAAATTAATTAGATATATTTAACAAGAATCAAATATGGTATAGTAATAATATGGAAGGAATAGAGTCATTTGGTATAGAGTTTATTTGTTACCTACTAAGAATAGAATGAATAAATAACAAACATAACTAAACTGCATATTGATTTAAAATGTTGTGTAAATCTAGAACATAAAACTATATTTATTGGATATATGTATTTAAACATTATATGCAATCAATTCCTATAACCAGCTAATTTGAGGCCCCATTGATGCGTGTAGCTTCTGTGTGTGATCCCCCTTAGGAAACTTCAAGGTCCAAGTGGAGCCACTTCGATTGGCAGTCGTAGTCGTGCATCGATTGTTTATTATTATCACCTACAGGTGTCGCTTCATAAACATTTTCAAACAAAACAACGACTTCGACTGCGTCGACTGCCAACTCGAGCGAGGCTCGTCTGTATGGAATTGAACAATTGCGGCGTTCGTTTGTGCAGAGCAAATATTTTACAAATCAAGCGCTTTTCTGATTTTGTAAATGTGGGCTACCAATTTCTCTTAGCATACACACACACACATACTCGTGCACATACACTAGCATGAGCATATATTGACACACAACGAAAGCGCAAGTCATTGGCAATGTGGCGTGAACGCAGCAGAGACGCCTCCTCAAAAGATCTACATACATAAGTAAGTAAGTATAAAAAATAATAACGCAGGAGGTGCCCCGTAGCCCCCTTGGTCTGGCCCCTTGACTCCGTGCACCCTTGGTCTATGGGCCATGGTCTCTGGCTCGTGCTGTGCATTGGCTCTGCAAGTCCAAAAATGGCATGCTACTAACAATATTTAACTGGGAAATATTTATTATTTACCAATTTGTTTGCTAGGCTAATAACAATAATCACAACAACGTTCACAGCCAGACAGAGACGGCAATAGACTGCGGCACAACAATGACAACTTGATATAAATATACGATACACACAAAAAGAAAATAGAAAAAGAAAAAAAAAACCCATTCATAGTCAAAGAGGGCGCCCTTATTTGGCGCTCATTGTTATATGTGTATGACTCTCTGATTGTCTGGCTGTCTGGAAGTCGTTCCCTCTCGCTGTGTGACAGCCAAGGACGTTGCAACGCTTTGAAAATCGAAGTCGAAATAAAAATAAAAAGACAACAAACATTATGTGGCAGCGACTGCATGCCACTGCCAGCAGGAGATTGGCCCCCATTTTGCACTTGGCAGACATACGCTAGACGGCGCCTTGTGTACACTCGGCTCGGAATTTGCCTGCGACTGGGACCGGGCTCCAACTGGGTCTGGGTCTGAGTATGGTATTGGATATAACCGGCTGACGGCAGACGGCAGTCGGTGGCTCTGGCATCCTTGCCACTGCTGTTGCCTGCTGCCAGTGAGCATTGTTTTTATTTGCCTTTTTGTATTTCTATTTGCTCGCAGTTTAGTTTGAGTTTAAATTTATTCCCACTGACATCCTGGCCATGGCCAAGGAATGCGTGGGCCCAGCCATTCACATTTTCAATCCAGTCCCAACTTTCCACAATTCAGTTCGCAGCGCTCAACGCAACGTTCGATTTCTTGTTGATTCCGTTTTCGATTTGGTGGCACGGCCTTGCCACCGCCATCATCATGATCATCATCATCGTCATCCCCATCGGTCGCGTCTCCGGCTGTGGCAGCGCCCAACCCCTCTTCGAAGTGGCAGTCGTCGTGCATTAGAGCTGAAGTTGTTAAGCAGCGCTAGATAAGTGCTCGAATAAACATAAATAATAAATGACATTTACTAAATAAAAATATTTGCGTTCGCATAATATTTGAGCAGCAAACTCAAACTCGACAGCTCCAGCGATTGCTCTATGTGCGCCTCTTTTGCTCGCTCTCTCCTTTTCCGTTTTCTCTCTCTCTCTCTCTGTCTCTCTCGTGCTCTGTGTGAGTTAGTTGTGGCACCCGGTAGCCCAACATGGCCGACACACACACACACTCGAACGTTGTCTGTGTGACCGTTTTGCTTTGGTTTTTTGCTGATTTCAGAAGCAATTTTGGCACCGAAACGAAACGAAAAGCTTCACGACTCACGACTCACCTCTCCCTCAATTTTCTATGCTACATATGTATGAGAGTGTGTGTGCGTGTATGTGTGTGTGTGTGTGTGTGTGTGTGTGTGTGTGTATGCTTAAATGAAGAAAAAAGCATCGCGAAATTTGTGCTTTCACTTTCATTTGTTTGCTATAATAACACGGAGCTAGGTAGAGTATTTGAAGAATGTATTGTGGCTGGAACATAAATGAGCATTTAAAATAAAAGGAGATAAGAGCACATTGACTGCCATCGTCTATCTGGAAGGGCATACTACTAGGCATTGATTATCAAATTTACTTTTTATACCCTGAACCCATTGAAAATGGGAAATCAGGGTATAATGGTTTTGTTAAAAGTATGTAACAGGGAGAAGGAGGCGTGGCAGACCCCACAAAGTATATATATTTTTGATCAGGGCGACAAACTGAATCGATTTAGCCATGTCCGTCTGTCCGTCTGTCCGTCTGTCCGTATGTATGAACGCGTCGATTTCTGAAGATATAGAAGCTAGAGACTTCAACTTTTTTTTAAAATGCTCGTATATAGCGCGCGCATATCGAGTTTATCACTAAAAATCGATAACTCATCCCGTTATTTTTTTATCGATCAAAAACCTTATCGAAAACCAGTTATAAAATTATATCTCCTACACCTTTAGAGCTAAAGTCTCCAAATTTTAAATGTAGACTCGACTGCACGTGATAGAATTTCGGTTTTTGTTATAATTTACCCCCCACCTCTATATCCACCCCCTTACCCTCATCTCTGTAAAAGGCGTATTTCAAATACTAGAGACTTGAACTTTGGCAAATATACGCATAGTAATGATAAAACAACATTCTGAAAGTTTCATGAAGAACGTACGTCCACAAAAAAAGTTATTGAACAATTAAGTTCCCATAGTAAGCCCACACTGCAGCCCATGCCTGTTAATGCGTGCGTGCCTATGGGTGTCTATGTATATGTTTGCGTGTGTGTGTGTGTTTGTTTAAGCTGAATGACACTAAAAATTATTGAAATGGCTGTTGCTCGGAGGGTTCAGGGTATCTCGTAGTCGAGCAGTCTCGACTAGAGCTTTCTTACTTGTTTTTAGTAATTTATTGTATTCATATATGTATGTATAATATCTCAGTCAGATATTACATTTGCTCATCATTATGTTACCTATTTTTTCACACTACTCATTCCATAATATAATAAAATAATTCATTATTCGAGATTCATTATGTTAACTCAATTCTCTAATTTAATATTTGTTACCAAATATATTATTAAGATTATTTCTAGGGCTCAGCTATTACAATTGTCTATGATCTTTGTAAACGCTCTTATCAAAAGATAAGATTAATGACTTCTATTTAATAGTTAATTGAGTATATGGAGTTTGCCGTATGTGGAATTACGAATATGTTCTCCTGTCAGATGAGACACGACCTTAATTAAAAATATATTCATTAAACTAAGCGTAATTTATATTCTTTATTCTCTGATAAGTCCCAAATCCAACTCATGCATTTTACTATCCCGAACAAACGACAATGATAATTTAAAAACCCAGCAATGCTCCGCACTCAATTATAATTTTCTTGTCTAATTATGCAAACTCAATTAAAAGAATTTCCATTCAGTTTGTTTCTTTAGATGGAAAACTTAAACGGTAATGAATAAAAAAGGAAAGTTTCACAATCTTATTTGAAAATTCACCCGGTGTTTGCGCAGCCAATTCAAATTATTTCGAGCAATTGCGTTTTCTTCAGTTTTTCTTTCACGGCCTTTACTTCCCACCATTGAAAATCCAACCGAAAAGCCAATTAGTCAAGGCAGCAATTAAAACGCAGCTAAATGGACCAAAGCAATTGATCAAATATATATTCAATCTCTTGCATATATATCGTATAGCTATAGAATTAAATCAAATCTTAACTATTTTATGAACTGATGTATTGGCTTAGACTAATCTGGCAAATATTTGCCTTGACAGGTTTCGACACACACAATTGTCATAATTTAACGCGCCTTCTCGAGGACCATCGAAACAAAAAAGCCATCAACAACTGCAACAATTTTCCTAAGCCGCGACAACAAACCATTTCCAACAACAATGGAAGCGAATAATAAAGAAAAAACAGCTTTTGCATTAGCTGCTTCGAATATCAATTGTATTAACGCCGCAATAATCAAATCAAGATCATCGGGCGGGTGTTTCACACCTCCCCTGCCCTACACACACACATTGTACACCCCCTGCCAGCTCAGGGGTCATTCATGAAAATCAGAGCACAGCCGCTGTGGCAAACTATTAACTGTTAAAACGGCACAAGCCCATGAAATCCATGAAACCGAAGGCACAGTTGGATTAACATCAGAAACCTGACGGGCACCACCCCAGCAATCAGTGCTACCCCCTACCCTACTCTACCCCAACCCACCCATTATGACCTGCTCACAAATTGCTCGCCCCTTGCAGTCACACAAATGAATAATGAAACGCTTATTGTCGCAATTATTTTATTGCCCTGATATCTGTAGCCTCAAAACATACACCGAAACCGTCGACAAACGACGCAGCAGCTCGAAGCACGGCAACGGCGACGTCGATGTCGACGTCGACTGCGCTGGTGACTACGACATCCCTTGTCCTTGCTCGTGCCCTTGCAAACGCTTGGCAAACGATTTTTGACGTTGATTTTAAACACACTCTACGAGAGTAAAGCCGCATTGGCAGGATACTTTGCTTTTCAGATGATGCTTTCGATAAGATTTAGAAAAGTCTACAAATTTAATATGAATAAATATTATATAAATGCAATAAAGTTTACATAGAATGTGAAAATAAGATTTGTTAAAATTTAAAATTAATATAAACTGTTTTACTTAGTTGTCTGAAAAAGTCCATTATTGCTTTCAATTTATACAAAAAATATATATATTTTAAATTATAGAAAATTAAGTTCATTTTCCCATTTCATATTGTGAATTACCAAATTTTCTTTAGTACATTATCGATTAATTCCAAAAAAGAGTATTTGGAATTTGTAATGCCTGCATTTGCTCAAAATACTGTTTTGTTTTTATATACATATGTGTGTGTATGTGAGTCCAGGACAATGCACTTCGTTCATATTCAGGCAGCAGAGACTAGGCAGCGACTGCGAGGAGTCCGCATTGAATATTGTAATCCTTGCTATTATTTGGGGTTGATTGTTCGTGAGTCGTGCTCATTCTTAGCGCTAGGGGTTGCATGGGGTTGAGAGACGCGAGAGACGGTACTGCGACCGTTGCTCTGTCTGAGCGCTGAATTGAGGCCTGTCCTGAATTGCCGGAAGAGCCAAAAACAACAACAATGCATTAGCACTTTAATGCGGCTAGTGAGCATGAAAATGCAGAAACAAATGCGCGCCCATTTCAATTAAATGCTACATGGGGGCTAGCACAACAGAGAACAACACAACACAACACAACATAATACACAGCATCAGCAACAATAACAGCAACAACTTTGTGAACAACTCAACGCCCCCTTCGGCCGTGCCCGCTTGCCCGTTTGCCAATTTGGGTTTGCTTTTGCATGTGATAGCAATTTATTTCGAGGGTGTTGATGGGCGGTTTTGTTTTCATTGGATTTGTGTTGTTGTTATTCTAATACCCCGCGCCAAGTGCCCGGCGAAACAACCACGCAAATTGTATTTCCAATCAAAAAGCAACAGCAGTCACCACCGCGCCAGGTCCATTCAGATCCATCTGGATTTGAGGCAAACCTGCGTGTTAAATGCCAGCATATGTGAAAATAAGCTGTGACAAATGGCTTAATTTAGTTGTCAAAGCGCAGAGAACGACGGCAGCAATTGTTTAACATGTTTTAACATAGTAAAAATATTGGCACATTAGCCAAAGATAACAACACGACAGCTCGGCCTGGGTGGGTGGTTGGCGGAAGGGTGCGACAGAAGAGGGGGCGATCTGCTGGACTAAGTTTAGTTCAAGTTTTGGCAGTTGACCTGCTGTTAGCATTTGCCATATACATACATGCATACATGCTCAAACAAACTAAACAGATACTTGACTTGAGGCCAGATCCTTAGGCTTTGCACCTGCCGTGCTGCATGTCAGTCAGTCAGCCTTTCCATTTGCATGTCAAATAAAAAGTCTTACGACCCATAGAACATCTGCTATCATTTGGTGCTGGGGTTACTTTCCATCGGCGCCGTCTCTCTCCCTATCTCTCTCTTTCACTCTCTCTCTCTCTCTCTCGCTCTCTCTGTCTGCATGATTGACATTCGTTTTGTGCCTTATGAATGGGCGTCCATTGTGAAGTTCGATGCGGAAAAACCTTTCAATTGGCGGCCGCTACGGGGCAGGTACTTAAGCTGGCTCCTGCTTGCTGCTTTCTGGTTTCTGGGCTCTGCCTTCTGGCTTCTGGCTGACGAGCTGCTTATATTGGTATTGCACCCGCGGCGACAGTCGCTAAGCTTCGCTCCGTGCATCGATCAATTACACCGGATTTGTGCGGCCTGACATTTACATGTGTTGCGGTAAGCTTTAGCGCGGGGGTGCCCACAGCACTGGCGAAGTAAAGTCGTTGTCGCAGCCGTAGTCGCAGTCGCAGTCGCAGTTCATCACATTGTCTACACATTAGTTCCTGTGCGCTGTTGGCCGTGCTCAATTGGCCAGAAAAACTGTTTGAGCACGCACTCGAACACATGACTACAAAAGTGCATTTGCCATTTTCCTGTTTGTCTGCTGCTCTTTTTGCGCTCTTTTGCTTTTGTTGTTGTTGCTGTTGTTGTTGTTGCAGTTGTTGTGGGGAATTCCGCCTACTTAAGTCTTTTTTGACTTGCAATTCGGAAACTCTGGCTTATCCTATTTTCTTTATTGGTTAAAGAATCTGTTGTTGCTTAATGTACGCTTTGTTTTGATGGCTTAGCTATCCAAACAATCGCTTCAAGCCGACACTGATTTTTGCCCCTACTCTCTGCTCGCTCGCTCGGCTGTTTCCCATGCACAACACACAAATGCCCATGCTCATTGATGAATGCACGCATATCTAAGCCAGCCTAGAGGGAAAGGAGCCGTGTACAAAACTATCTCCGAACCTGTCAATTAATATAAGTATCTCTTTCAATTACGAATTACCGAAGAGCGAGAAGAACGTATTATTTGCACAGAGTATTGATTGGTTTTCCTCTTCAGCAACTGCCTCAAGTTCAGCTTTAAGGTATTATATATAAATATATAGGTTTAAATAAAAGGATTTTATTAATAAACATTAGCGATTTTCAATCTAATCCTAAGAATTTACAATAGAAAATTAAATAGAAATAGATTAACAATAAATGGTTTATTCTCAGATACATATGACTTAATTTATAAAATTAAAAATATTACAAATTAATATAAATGAGACATTATCAAATATAACGGAAGATTTATTTAAAAGAAACTTTATTTCTATAAGAATATAAAACTTACTCGCACATGTTGATCTGCAACGGATTTTATTTGAACTATAATGACAACAAAGGGTTAGCCTTTCCTACATCCTGAGCAAGAATTCAAGGCATGATGGCTTTTTCTGGCAAGGCTTTGTAGCATAGTATGTTCAACAGCAACTGGATTGTCCAGTACGCCATGGAAGTCTGTCCTAACGGGAGCAACACAGGAATTTGTATAAAAGCGCTGAAATTAGGGCAGGCGGTCTGTGTGTCAGAGAGAGCGCTAACTGCAGACAAAGAGCAAAGCGGATGGCTATCCGGGATGTGGCTGCTCCTCTAGAGCTCTTGAGCGATTTGAAGTACCAGAAAGGCAACACATGGATCCTATCCCTACGGTCAAACGTGAGCATTGTTTGGAACGTCACTGCTGCTCCTCTTGCTATTCTGATTTTGCCTTTCCAGCGATTGTTGCTGCTGAGCTATGCAAATGCAAAAGCCCAACAGACCTACAGACGTAGAGACAGAGAGACGGGGAGTGAGTTGAGGTTGGTACGAGGTTGTTGGGGTACTTGGGTGCTGTGGTGCTGGGGTGAAGGGGCGCGGGAGTGCGCCCACTTGACAAATACCATTTTCGAAATTGAAAGACAAACTTTTGAGCAGTCGACATTGTCTGTTGGAAATGGAAATGAGACACAATGTGCAGCAGTCAGCGTGAAGGCATCCGCATCCTGCTGACGAATTTGCTGAGTGTGTTGATTTGTTGATTCGTTTCGCCTAATCGCACCACCACCATCAGAGTCAGCTAGCAGCCAAGTAGCCCACCAGCCAGCAGCCATCAGCCATCAGCCAGCCGGTCTGCAGACAAACTTGTCCAGTTTGCGTATTATCCCAGCCATGGACCGGCCCGTGCTGTACCGTGCCATGCCGTGCCGTGCCTGGACCGTACCGGACCGAGCCGTACGCAAATGTGTTTGTCCTGTGCAAGGACATGTGTCTGAAAGTTTGCCTCTGCATATATCAATCTGTCTCTCTTCCGCTCAGTGCACGAATGGAAATGTGTTGAAAATTTATTGACATTATTCAATTAATTATTGTGCAAATATTTTAACACACACACGCACGCAGAGGCTCGTAAGTGGCAGAGAATTCGCCATTAATTGTGAATTAGATTGCATGAATTTGCAGCGTCTGTTCAACTTGTTGTCGAGTGTGTGACATCAAAACTCAGAGCATCAATCAGTCGCTCACTCACTCAGTCAGTCAGTCAGTCAGTCAGTCACTTAGTCGCTCTGTCAGCTAGTCAGTCCATCTGTCGGCCAGACTGTTGCCCACTTGCCTATTCATTCACTTATGCAGTGAAGCGTTTGCGCAAACATCGAGCGCCAATTCCTAGCTCCTCGACTGGAATGAGCATGAGGATGCGCCAACTGCCCCATTGACCATGTCCGTTTCCGTTGCCGTTGCCATTGCCCCACCGGAAACGGCGGCCAGCCCAGCCCCACAGCGTCCCGCCCCGCCCTATCCCTGACTGGCAGTTGGCTCTGCCAACCGGATGCTGCAGCCATAGCTTTGTCTGATATTCAGCTGCCATTGTATTTGTTGTTGATTATTTCACATTAATTTCGGCTGCGTGTGCAAATACATTTTCAAATAAATTGAATTAATTTAATTTAACGAACACGCATCGATTTCTATTTGACCTATGTTAAATACTAAATATTCATTCTGATGCGCAGCTAAATTAGCTAAATTACTTTTTAATTGCAAACAGTTCAATTTACCTTCTGATGAATGTAATTTCAATTACAAATTCAAAGTTTTACGCATATTTAAGGCGTGTTATAATTATTCGCTAAAATTAATCAAAGTATAGAACAAATTTTATATATGTACAAAATTATTATTATTTTATTTTATTATTATTTCTATAAAATTAAATTCACAAAAATAGACTTCATCAATCAAAAGGCATTTCAGATATATTCATATTCGTATTTACTATCAGTACTCATATTTTATTACTAAAAATAATATTAATATATTGTTAATATAATTTCATGGCTGTATTTCTGTACAAACTTTTATAAATATTAAATTTAAATATATTGCTGTATGCTTAAGCTATAATTGAAGTATGAGATAATAGATTATTTACACTATTATTTATTGCTGTAATTTCTTTTCTATTCCGTCAGCTCTGTCAATTTGCGAATACTTACATAATTATGCATGAATGATCGTAAAATACTGTTGATGGTTCTTGGGGGCGATTGTCAAGCAAACATGATTCGGGACATTTATCATATTCCAATGATTTTAGCCACACGCCGTGAGGGCTTCTCGCCCGCCGCTGTCAAAACACAATTTGGTTATTAGCCGCGTTGCGGGCGACGTCTCGCATTTCATCCAATCCAGTGGTGCTGCTGGCGTTGGCTGCTTGATAAAGGTGTGTTGCGGCTGCCAATCGATAAGCGGCAGTTGTCGCTGCTGCCTTAGCTGCCGTTGCTGCCAGCACATCAGTCATTGTCACAGCGTAGAGCCCGAACCATGGGTACGAGCCATCAGCCAGCCAACCACAAATCGCCACCCACCCACTCACTCACTCACCCACAACTGCCGAATATGATTAATGCGATGCCGCTGCAGCTAAGCTTGCCGTTGCTGGCCAGGCCACTGGAGCTAGAGATACAGATGCCCAGATACGAGATATGAGTGTGCTCTAAAACATGCCGAAACTTATGGCACCGACTTCTCAGATAATGCCCAGTAAACTTCACACTCGTGCCGATGGGCCGATTTGTTGTGTTTTGATTGCCAGCACATCAAACTGGCAAAAGGACGACGCGTGGCCTTGCCTGTCGTCCTGGCGTGCTGGCGTGCTGGCGTGCTGGCGTGCTGGCGTGGTCCAGCCGTGATTTTGAGGACACGTGCCCGCATTTTCGGAACGTAAGGTTTCACGGATTAAATTCAATTTGCTTGCAGCAGCCGGGCTGAGCAGCTGGCGAGGGGGAGGCACTGTTAACGGTACGGCTTTGCTGCTAATTATGTGTGGAATGTTTAAGATAAACAAAACACAATGCAGTGACGGCGGCGTCGACGATTGCAGCAGCAGTAAAAGGACAACCAGCCAAAGACGGGCACTTGTCAGCCAGAGCCCGGCTCGTTGCTGTTGCTGTTGCTTTTGCTGTTGTTGCTATTGGCCTAATCCGTAAGTGTCGCTCAAAGGCACGCAGCGGCGGCAGCCACTGATAGAGCACATTCACTCACACACACACACACACATACTATCTGGCTGCGAGAGCGCGTGTGGCGAGGACCTGAGCCGCTGCTAGAAACGGAGTTGAGTTGGGGCATAATGATGTGGCGACTGTTGACATCGACATCGACGCGTCATCGACAGACAGCGCAGCGCCCACACGGAAAGGGAGTGGGTCTGTGGAGCCTGGAGCATGAGCTGGGAGCCAGCCTGTTGGTCAAAGATAACAGCAATTTATTTTCAAGTCATCATTTTAATTATCCCGTTTGCAATGTTGGCCAACCTTGCGAATGGGCGCGGCGCGCATTAAACGTGACAACAGCAGCAACAACAACAACAAAAAGCGAGGCTAACGCTGGCAGCAGCGGCAGCAGCAGCAGCAGCCATTTTGCTCATTAAAATATAATATGTATTTTTTAATTTAACAGAAATGTTTGCACAAAAATTTCCTCGAAACAAAGTTGAGCTCCGTGCGTTGATTCTCCACAATTCGAGCTCCAACTCATTGCCAGAATTTGTGTCTGTCGGCCTGTCTGTGGCTGCAGCTGAACGGCTGGACGGGGAGCAGGGGCGGGGCGTCGACGAAAATATCCTTTTTCGGTTTTTTATTCTCCATTTAGCTAACAAGGACCGGAGCGACTCGCAGACCCAGTTCTTGCAGCAGATCCGGTATGTGGCGCTGACGCTGGCGCCGGCCCCAATACCAGTTGGCACTGTGGCTGCGGCCCCGCCCTCATGCGTTTTTCATTTAACCGTTACCGGAAGCGTTCATGAGAAAGTTTCCGCTTTCATAACCGAATTTTAATTAACTTTCGAAAACCTAATTACAAAGTATTATTATAATGAAAAAGCAGTGCACAAAGCGAACGAAAGGGGCGGCCCATGACACAGGCAGAGACAAGAGCAGGAGCACGGGCAGGGCTACCAGAGTTCTGCCCCTGCAGCTAAAAGAAAAAAGTGCTGTGACTACAACGACGTCGACAACGACAGCGACGACGATGGCGGCGACGATGTTGCCTCCGCCATTGCTACGTGAGCTGTCTTTGCCCTTTCTGTGCTATGGGGAATGGTTAGGGGACCGGAGACGGGGATCGGTGGCACTACTTCCTGTGTATCCATCCGGTATAAGCTGGCTCTGCTGCCGCTGCCGCTTCTTTTACGGGTGCGCCGCATTGGGGAGTAAAAGAGTTGGCAATGCCTGCCAGTTTTATGGCAGAGACTCTTTTATGGCCCAGCTTTAGCTTCAGCCCCAGCCCCAGCCCCATTGCCAACTGGACTGGCTGCCGGCTCTGTTTAGTTCTCTGTGTCTCGTTCCGAAATTAAATATTCCATTAGAAAATTACTACAAGATTGTGGTTTCTAACATGCGCTGAAAAAGCTTACCAACTAATTGGATGCTGCCCAAGCTCTCGCTCGCTCTCAGCTAAATCAGGTAGAGAATAACTACAATTCGCATTTGTGGTTCTACCGAAGTGAAGCTAGTCCCTTCTTAACTTGACTCAATTTACCTTATATCTACTCGTTCACGTAGTGGAATAGTATATACATATGTTTTATGATGTGTTTGTCTATAAAAAGTATTAGATTTACAAATACAAATAAATAAAAGTAAAATTTAGATCTGGAATTAGAAAAGTGGCGAGCCACATTTAAAAGAATTGAATTCGAAAACTTAATTTAATATTTTTTGCTAAAAGCGCTATGTAAACTTTCAATATTATATATAAATATTTATTAACAAATATTTATATTATTATTTCAATTAATATTCATTTGAATCAAAAACCAAAGACTTTCAGCTGTATTTATTCGTCATTTGTTTTACTAAAAAAGCAGAGGTATAAATATACACATATATACATATACATACACATTTCAATAAATAATTGAGATGTCTATATATAAATTTAGGCGACATTTAATTCTACAGCTGCCTTCAGTGGAAGCACATCCATTTTTAATGCCCAACAAAATGTGATGACAATTTCGTAATTGTATTGTGACAGCAGCAGTTTTTTTTTTTTTTTTTTATGATGGTGGTGCTGGAACCCACTCAAACTTTTTAATAGAATTTTATATGCAAAGCAGAAAGCAGGGACTAGACCGTCATATGCGAAAATAATTACATATTGATCGCGTGCCCAGGCGAAGCGGCTTTGGCTTTGGCTTTGGCATTTATGAATAGATAGCTCCAGTCTGTCAGAGTAAGGACCAGAGCTCAACAAACCCTTGCCCCTGCTCAGATGCCATCGAACATGAGCGTCTTTGCAGCGCGCATGTCTGACATGAAGGGGCTTAAATATAGAATGTGAACAAACTGATTGTGGGTGGTGTGGGTAGTGTGGGTGGTGTTGGTGGTGGTAGTGATGGCGGTGCTGGTGCGAATGGGGTCTGGTTTGGTGGTTGCAGCAACCCCAAAGCACAGATTTCAGAAAACCAATTCAATCCAACTGGGGTTGCTTGCCGCCAAAATGAAGAAACTCTAACGCTGCCAGTCACAATGTCAAGGAAAGAAAATCGAAATCGAAATCGAAGTCGTTGTCATTGTCGTTGTCGTTGTCGTTGTCGTTGTCTAACAGACCAACGCCATTTTCTTGGCTCTGGCTGTGCCCCCCCGAACAAAGCACGCTCTTCTATGCAGAGCTATAAAATGTATTAAAGCAACGGTCATACGAATTGATATACATATAAAATGGTGACCTTCCAGGCTGCTTAATTAAAAAGACAACAGCTTGTTAAACATGACCGGATACCGCATAGCACATACCGCACCGGGCAGATAAGTGTGTGTGTGATGGAGCGCTAGAAAGGTATTTTATTCGAGAATTATAAATGAGAGCCTAGCCAGTCAGCCAGTGAGCCATACATGGGACAAATTGTAGATTCTTGAAATGAATCACAAAGATAACTAACCATGGGCCCAGTAGTTATAATGTAAATACATTTGAAACTTCACCTAGGTACGTATACCACGTACTATATGTTTGTGTAAAGGGTAACTGCGTCGGATCAGGCGCGGTCGTTATTTATATTGGACAGATAAGAAGCTGATAGCTGAGGGCAGCCAGTCCTAGGTGTCATATGTACAATATATTGCGAGCCAGTATATAGGGACACTGAGCAACGACCTCCATTGCTGCATTTGGGATAGGTAACTATCACGCTGGCTAGGCTGGGCAACTCAGGATTGTAGTTGTTGTTGTTACTGTTGTTGCTGTTGCGATTGTTTACCTTGTTGTTCGTTGCAATTTACGAGCACACTCTGATAAGTTTATCAAAAAAAGGAGAGAAAACTGCACTCTACATCCGAGTTGCGATAAGATAGGCGAGAGCTCTTGGAACCGCTCGATGGCTGGGTGCAGGCCCCAGGCACTATCGGTCGTTCATGTTGCTGCATTGATAGTTCGATCCAATCAATACAGAAATGCTTGTTGGAGGTCAGTTGTTTAAGCAAACAAAGGCAACGCTTTGATTACTTGCAGCCCATGGAAAGTTCAAACAAATCAATGATATTTTTTCATTTCTTTTTTTTATATTTCAAACATTAAAATTGTCTTTTTTAAATTTTTGCACGATTTATAATATTAATTTTAACTAGCTTTAGAATTCGGATGTTTATTATTTCCTTTTCTGCTGACATTTATGAATTTCAATGCGAATATTTTACATTGTATATTATTTGTTGTGTTTTTGTTTTTATTTTTATTATTCTTTGCATTTCCATATTTAAACTATTTCTGTATATTAATTTTAATCAATTAGCTTAGCTTGATGTAAAAATGCGCGTTTGTGTGTGTGTTTGTTTGTGTGATTTTGTTAACGCACAATAATAAAATTAATATTAAAAATTATTGAATAATAATTGCAGTTTTTCGTTCATTGTTGTTTTTTTCGTATTTCGTCTTGCTCTTTTATTATTTATGCTAATTAAATGTTAAATGCTATACAATATTTGTTAATCTTGTGTAGCATACAATTTGATTAATTCTCAAGTTAGATTAAATTGTTGTTGTTTTTTTTCTTTTTTTTTGTGTTTTGTTTATTTTTATTAATTTTTTTGTCGGGCGTTGAGTTTAAATTTAGCTGTCTTAAATACGATATAGTACATACACATATATTTATAGACTATTTACAAATGGCTTAGGCCTAAACGAATTCGTACAAGAACAGAAAACACTCAATGCAAATAAAAATTGATGTTTAGTTATTGTGTACACATAATAAAAATGGAAATAATTTATAAATAATATTATGATAAAAACGTGACGTTTCCAATGCATGGCCAATTTTTGTTGCTTAGTTCGATAAATTTGAGGATTCTTAATGGGGATCTTGAAATTGTTGGATATTTCTTGTTGATTTGGTTTTTGATCATTTGCGATTCGAATTCGATTGCCTTTACATAAAGGAAATGGTTTTTGTTTTGTTTCTATTTATTTTATTTTTCTTTTCTTGTAATGGACATTACACACAATCCCGCTCTTCTCTCACTCTCTTCGTCTCATTTTAGCGGTGTCTCTCTCTCTCTCTCTCTCTCTCTCTCTCTCTCACACACACATCTATGTTTGTGTAGCTATATCAGTTGCTTTCACACACATTTAAAATGTTGAATTTAAACCGATTTGATTGTTATTGCTTATATAGAGAATAAACAAATGGCACGGAAGTTCTTGTTTTTTTTTTTAGCAGACATAAATGTTAACAAAGTTCTATTGCTGAACGGCCGATAGAATCAACTATATATAGGTGGCCGTTACTGCGCTTAAAACTACATCACTTTTTTCTTGAATTCCTCAACAGAATGACTTTGAAAAAAACAGAACAAAAACATAAAGGCAAAGACTAAGCATGTGCTTCCAGAAGATTGGATTGAACTATTTACAAGTGTAGGAGCCTTACTCACGTGCTCGTGAGCTCAAAGGATGCGCCCAGGTGCTAAAAGCCATTGAACAGTCGCTCGCTAATTGGGCCCGGCCGCCCGTACCCAACTGTGATTGCAGCCAGGTCCGGGCAGCGGGTCGGCGAGTCGCTCAGTTCCTACACAAAGCCGCGCCTTGTGCTGGGCTACAGCAGATTCTGTAAGGCGGCGGCGCTGTTGAATGTCAGGCTGTGATTCCAGTTGCGATAACTGGCCGCAGCCGCATATTGCTGATAGTTGTTGTAGAGCTGCTGCTGCGCCGCCTGATGCTGCTGCAGTTGCTCCTCGCTGAGGTCGCTGGTTATGTTGGAGGAGTCTTCCTGCAGCTCCGCTGAGAGTTGGCTATGCAGCAGCTGTTGCTGCTGCTGTTGTTGTTGTTGCTGCTGCTGCTGGTGTTGCTGTTGCTGCTGCTGCTGTTGTTGTTGCTGCTGCTGCTGCTGTTGCTGCTGCTGTTGCACTGAGGCGGCCAACTTCTGTGAGAAATTGGCAGCCGCCGCTGGCTTGCTGCTGGCCTTTGTTGTGGTATTTGTAGCGGATGTCAGTTGCTGCGCCGCCTGCTGCTGTTGCTGTTGTTGCTGCTGGTGGTGCTGCTGTTGCTGTTGCTGCAAGTGTTGCTGCTGGTGCTGCTGCTGCTGATGCGAGCCGCCGCCGCCGCCAAAGCGCAGCATCTGCTCCGCGCGCCCTTAAGCCAGCGGGTACTGATGATGTCACAAGCTCGTGGTGCCGGCAGGCGCGTGGTAGCCGAGACTCTGATAGTACGAGTCCTGGCCTAAGGCAGCATGTGAGTTGGTCAGCGGACTGAGTGTGTTGTATCCGGCGTACTGGCTCATGTCGTACATCTTGATGTCCGCCTTGGACTCTGTGGGCAGCAGGCGATTGATGGAAAATGGATGGCTGGAGGGCGTGTAGCCGGAGGGCTCCTGTTTCAGTGGATGCATCGACGAGTGGTAGTCGCTGATCAGCGACGGATGGCACCGGTTGGCCATCATCGCGGACAGCTCCTCCTGCTGCAACTGGTGGTGCTGGTGATGGTGATGCGTGGGCACGTGTTGCGGCTGCTGGCCGAGGCACAGCTCTGCGTTGGCATGCAGCATGGCCAGCGCCTCGGCATCCTTGCTGTGCGCTGCGCTTAGCACGTTGACGCCCGCCAGCGCTACGCCGCCGCCGCCCGCCTCTTTGTGGTGCTGGTGGTGCTCCAGGCGACTCGTGTGATGGTGATGGTGCATGTGATGCGACTCCTCGTGGTCCTTCTTGCCCGGACTGGTCGCCTCCAAGCTACTGTGCGACGGACTCTTGTGCAGCTGACGTATGGCCTCCTTCTTCTCATCCTTGAACCGCTTCTGGCGACGCAGATAGCAGCCGTTCTCAAACATGTTGCCCGAGTCCGGGTGCAGCGTCCAGAAGGAGCCCTTGCCCGGCTTGTCCGGAGTGCGTGGTATCTTCACGAAGCAGTCGTTGAAGCTCAGTGAGTGGCGTATGGAGTTCTGCCAGCGCTGCTGATTCTGCCGATAGAACGGGAACAGGTCCATGATGAACTGATAGATCTCCGACAATGTGAGCATGCGTGTAGGATTGTTCTGTATGGCCATCGTGATGAGCGAGATGTAGCTGTAAGGCGGCTTCGCGTGCGTGTAGCTGCGTCTGTATGTGGTTGGCTTGTCCACGCCCCGACGTCCCAGGGAGTTCGGTGAGCCGGGCTCCATGTCCCGCGTGCCTGGTGGCATCGATCCATAGCTGCCGCCCAAGCCAGCCGCCGACATGCTCGCCGCCGACATGGCCATGCAGCCACCCATGTTGCCCAATGGCGAACCCATGCTGGCGTAGCTCATCGAGCTGGGGGTCATGCAGTTGCCACCCATGGAGTTCATAGCCGCTGCCGCTCCCATGCTGCCGCTCATGCTGGCCACCGCCGCAGCAGAGTCTAGGACGCTGGCGCCAAAGGTGGCCGCCGCTTGGGGCGAAACGGAGGACATGCCGCCTACTGTTAGGCCCATGCTGTTCATGGTATAAGCGGAGCGCGCCAATGGACTCATGCTGCCGCCATTGGAGGTGGGATTGGGGTTATTGTTGCTAGTTGGGATAGAGCCACCACCGCCACCACCACCTCCGCCGCCGCCACCGCCGCCCGAAGATGGAGCGCCGCCAGCACTAGACATGCTAACTGGCGCGCTGCTGGGCGGCGGCTCAGCATAGAGCTTTTGCATTATATCTATGGTGGTCTGGTGGGGACTACCCTTGAGAAAACTGTTCAATAATTGCGCCGTTATGTTGCCGACTTTTTGAACGCGCTGCGTTAAAAGTTTACGGAAGAAATTGTCGACGCGCCTAATCCGCGCGCTCGATTTACAAAAATTATAAAGGTAACAAAAAGAATTTCTGTTTTGTTTTCAATTGTTGTTGTTTCGATTTCGATTTCGATTTGAATTTAGTTGTTATTGTTGTTGTTGTTCAATGCACTGTCACTACATTAATTAAATTCAATATTTGCTGCATTTTCGTGCACTATGCTTCTCACTTATTGTTGTTGAAAGTTCTATTCTAGCAGCAATTGTTGCTATTGTTGTCGGTGTTGGTGTTGGTGTTGTGATTGCTGCTGCTACCGTTGGTGCTGCCTTGGCTTGGCTTTGGCATTTGTTTGTGCACTTGTCGCTCCTCTTGAGCTAAACACTTTGATTAATTTATTTGTGTGCGCCGCTGATGCCTTGTGCAAATTTGGAAATAAAATAACGTGGCAAATATGACTCTATTTTAATGCGCGCCGCGCCGCAACGAACCGACGCACGAACGTGAATTGTTAGCTTGCTTTTGGCCACTGAGTCTGAGTCTGAGGTTGCTGAGCTGCTGCTGCTGAGCCAACTGGAGACTGCTGCTGCTGCTGTTCCCGTTGCCGTTGCCGTTGACGTTGCCGGTGCTGTTGCTGTTGCTGGTCCGCTCGAGTGTCTCTTTGGCTTGAGCTCTTGAATGTGACTGTTTGCAGAGGGGAACGCTTGTCTACTATTTGGCTTGCGCTTGCTGCCAACAAATATTGTTCGAGCCGCGCTCAAGTGCCGCCGACGATGACGATGACAGCGACTGCGACGCCAGCAGCGACTGCGTCAGTTGCCAGAGACAGCGCCGACTCGCTCTCGCCCACAGCCGTTAGCCGTCTTTCCGTCTCACACTCGCACGCACACTCTCGCACACACTCACACAGTGACTCGCAGCGGCAGCTGGCACCACGATTCACCACCGGCTCCGAGGTCTTGCCAATGACAGGCTCCGGTTCTCTTACGTACACAGCGCTGGCAGCGCACGCGCATTGGCCAGCGAGCTCTTGTGTTCACAGAGCAGCGCCTGGTTGCCAAGACAACAAATGGGCGGAGCCAAAGCGTGCGGCGAGCGAGCAACGCCCTCGTTGTCTGTTGCCTGTGGAGCACGGTCAGCTGCCTCGTACACGCCACAAATAAGCACTAACACAATTACACACACACACGCATACACGCATGCAATCGCACACAGAGACAGCCAGCAGTGAGAGCTCTAATGCCGCGTGTTGTCGCTGTGTGAGCGACGCCATGTTACAGTTAACGATTTTCTCTAATACGATCAATAATCGCGCGCTCCCGCTTACACGCCAGCCGCAGAGCCCCAGCCCTGCCGGCTGAGGCGCTGTGTTTAGCCAGAGAATGTCGACGGCATTTGTGACAAAAACAAAAAGAATGTGTGTATGGCTCCAAAGAAGCAAGACATTAATAATACCACTCTGAGTGTCTGTATTTGTGTGTGTGTGTGTGTGTGTGTGTGTGTGTGTGTGTGTATGTTTGAGTGTGTTTTTTCTTCCTTTTTTTAAAGCTTGCCCATTTGAGGTTAAGGTACGCCAATGTCACTCTCATTCATTCACATTCGTAGCGAGGCGTCGCGCGCAACGGCAGCAACAGCAGCAGCAGCAGCAGCAACAGCCGTAGTAACCGTCAGCGACAATCGTCAGCAACAGCAACAGCAGCATCAGCATCAGCATCAGCAACAGCAACAGCAGCAGCAGCCGCATCTTTCTTTTTTGGCAAGTCATTGCGAAAGTGACCCAATTCTGGATGCGTCGTCATCTTACTTGTACTTCTCCTACCTGAGTGCAGTTCATTGATGCTAAACTGCACGCGTGCAATGTGGAATACTTCCTGGACCACCGACTATCGACCGCCGACCGTTTATGGCCGTGGATAAAACGCATTTTAATTTCGGTTGTAAAAACTTTAAGCAATTTCTGCTTGACGCCTTCCATTGTGTATTCCATTTAACCCTTTCACTATCTTTCTGTGTGTTTGTGTGCGTGTGTGTCGGTGTGTCTGTGTGTCATATTTGTACTCACTCATCATCATCACGGCCATAACTGCTTTATGGGTAGGGCAATTTACGTTTTGCATGCGCGGCCCCGTCCCCGCTTTCTCCTGTTGCCGTTCCCTCGTATTCGTGCTCGTTCTTGAGCCGGTGCGCAAAGTTTTTCAATGAAAATTTCTACTCAATTATGTACTACCTGAAATATGCAAATACGCGGAAATCCCACATTGGAAATCGCTTGTGCTGTTGTGCAGTTTTTCGTTTAGTCTCTGCTTCAGTTCCCATACCAGAGCACAAAGTATTTCTATATATCAAAATACTCATATAGATTTATTTTAGTGTCCTCCGTACTGGTCGAAATTCCATCAATAAATCGAAATTAACTTTGCGTGGCAATAATACAAAAATGTTTATATTTTTGCACGTCAATCTGTTTTTTGCTTTTCACAGTTTTTGTGCAGATCACAGATATATGTATATAAATATTTTCAAATATTTTCTTCACTCCATTTTATCCAAATTCAATATTACACGAGATAGAGAAAGCAGAGCATTATTTGCTTTAAAAATTCGCTTTCAATACACGTACTATTGACCCTCATTATTATAGGGAAGACTTCGAGAGCAATAGGTAAATATCATTACACCGTCTCTCACGTTCTCTTTGAAATTGACTAGTATGAGTATTATATATAGATCAACTACATATTATATTCTAATTAAAATATGCTCTCTCTAAAATTGTAATTTAAATTCATTCCATAATCAAATGAATAATTGAAACTACAATTTCAATGCATGCGATACATTTAATTGTATTTGATGTACATACTACTTTGTTTATGTGCAGAGCCAACAAAGCAGAGTACGCACACACACGGAGAGAGAAAGAGACATAGATATATATGTATTTATGTACTTACAGATACACACACCCAACTCAATATGAGCTATTTATATCATGATATAAGCACACAAAGATACTCATTCTTTGATGCAGACTGAAATGTTCAAATGCTCCTCGCGCCTTTGTGTGCCGTTCTAATAATGTGCTTAAATATTTAATATTTTTATTGTACTATTTCCCAGGCGATCCCCAGTTCCCCCGTTACCCTTGTCCCTGCTAGCGGCTCCCTGGTCCCTGGCCCATCGTTGTTTGTCCGGGGGCAACACTTTCCGATGACGTAGAGCAAATACTCGCAGTAGTCCAAAAATATACATACGAGTACATGAATGTATTCGGGTATTTATTTACCTTTTAGTAATTTATCTATTTATTTATTTACTTTTAAAGCGCGCCACTTTCAGGCCTGGTCAATTCGGTCTGGTCGGCATGGGCTTGGATCTGAATCGAAATCAGTTTCGGCTGGACTCAGCTCGGATCGAGTACGAGTGTGTAAGCCCTGCTCAAACTTTTTAATTAGTTTCAATTGTCGACGCGTGTTGGCCGTGTGGGTGGCCAATAAACAGACACATAGACATACATATTCCAACATATATATTTATGAAAAATATTTGCTTTATAACTAGTTTTTGTTTTGTTCTTGTTGCTGTTATTGTTGTTTTTGTTTTCTATTTCATTGACTGTTTATATAGCTTTAAAATGCTGCGTTTTTTGTTCGATTTAAGCATTCGGATGACGCATGCGTCGTGTGGCTGTGACTTTACAAAAATGTCCGCTTTGACCAAGTTTTCACAGATATATATTTAGCTGTTTGTATCGGTGTGTGCATACAATATCAATATGAAATGTATAATATTTATTTTTATTGTTATTATTTGTTATTGTTGATTTATTTGTTTATACAATATTTTCACACAAATTAAAATACTTTACCGACTCGTTGGCTTCGCCTTGTCAAAAATCAACCACGACAGCAACGCCGACGCCGACGCCGACGCCAACGTCGACATCGCGATGTCAGCGATGCACATGTTATTTATCCCCATTATCTTCGCTTTTTTTCTTAACCCAACCCAATTATCGATGCTCATTAGTACGTATTTAATTGTTTGCCAAATTTCGTAAAGTAAAATATGAACGCAACGCTCTAATATGCCAGGCAAACAAATCATTGCCGAAGAGTTTAAAGCCTCTGATGTTTGCTTTGCATTAAGGCCTCAGACACGTGTTTTGCTTTTAGGGCTTGGGAAGTCCTATATATTCTTATGAATATTATTATGAGAGCTCTAAACAAACTAATTTGATTGTAGTATACGCTTCTTTCAGTTCTCTTTCTCTATTTCTTTGTTTTATTGTCATATATTAGCTAAATTTGTTTTACGTCATACGATTTTTCCACACTTAAAAAATGTAATTCACTCAAGCCGGTTTTAGTTTGTCCATGGCATTAAAATGTTCCATGTGTAAATATAACGTTAAATGTTTAAATGTATATATGTACATACATATATGATCTTTCCGTCTATATAGTAATATACATCCAACAGAAAAAATGTAACTCTTATCACATATATATGTATGTAAATGAATTGTAATTTTTATATAATAATTTAGGTTTCTAGAATTATATTCAATATTTAAGTAAACTATACATCAAAAATAATTGCTCAAAGACATTTGAAGGAAAGGGAAACTTGTGTACTGCCGTCGCTATATCATCCATACAACGCCTAACTTGTTGAATTGAGGAACTAAGTTAAGTTTGACTTGGTTTTTGCTTTTAATATAGGAAATCAGCCCAAACTTATTTTTATAGAACTTTTTCTTGTGTAAATAATACATTTATTCAAAATAAGAATTTACAAACAATTATTATTTAACAAGTATGAAGTTGGTAGTACATCTATTTATTTATGTTTATTGCCTTTCTTAATTAATCATAATGAAATATGTCGACAATAGATATGATAGAATCTTTATGATGGATTATTCGTAATATCGCTTAATTATTCCATATTAATTTCATTTCAATAAGCTTACATAAAGTATTATATTTGTATCTGTGCATCTATTGGGATTTAAGCATACTCCTTTTAGTATCTGTATTTCTGTCGGCAGGAGTTTAAGGATTTTCTTTGTTGTTTGTTTCGCCAGCGTGTCGGTGTCTCCTGTTGAGTATTTGTTGCGTGTGTCGTAATGAGCACAGCCGTAAAAGCGTCTTTTGTTTTACGACCGCACTGCGCGCGTGTTTGCTAAACACAACAATGCCAATTTTATGGCCAACCGAGCCGCATAGACAACGACAGTGCCATGGGTCCAGCAGGCACAGCATCCCAGCTGAACAACGGCCAACGGGCAACGGGCAGCGAGCAGCGCAGTCGACATCGAGGTGACACCAAAAGTAGAGCACAACCATGCCAGAGAGGTAGAGGTTTAATCATTTGCAAGTCTACAGCAACGGCGATGTTTGCAGTCTGCTACGGGTTGATTTCGCACTCGGGAACGGGGTCGCCATCGCGCATTAATTAGAGCACACAATGGTCAGCGGGCAGAGGGTAGTGGTTACTTTCGTTAGCCATAAAATGCTGTTGCTGTTACCGCTGCTGATGCTAATGCTGATGCTGATGCTCATGCTCAGCCGGTGGCGCGGCTGCTGCTTTGGCGGCTCTTATCTAAATTAGGATGTTGTTTGTGTGCGCCTGTGTCTACGCGTCGCCTGCATTATTTGCGTAGGTGTTTCATTTCCGTTTCACAATTTATCTGGCGAGTGTTTGCACCGAAGCAGCGGCGCGTACACGTCTCACCTTTACCTCTACCTTTGCCATAACATATCGCTTTCGGCCGCGTCAGCTGAATCCACGGTTTTTCTCTTTCCACTTTCACATGTGAGTTTCTTTGTCGTGTTATCAGTCTTGTCGCTGATACTGTGCCCGTCACTGTCATGATTCACATTTCTACTCGAAACTGCATTTACAAGAGCCCCGAGGCAAATACTTGCACTCATAGAACTGCAATGCAGACGCCATCAGTCGCCTTTGATAAGCGCCTGCTCGAAATGTAGCGCATTTTGGGTGCGTGACTTATCAGAAAGCCGCCCGACTACGACATTCAAATCGCATAAATCACAGCCTAGTCGCAGTTTTCGCCTTAATATCTTCCCCTTTTATCTATTTGCTGCGGTTGGCCATAAAGTTTTTATCTTTGTGCAAACAGTGAAGGCAACGCTTTAAGACCCAGCCGACCTTATTATTTCTTGTTTTTAATCAAGAATCACGAGAACTGAGAACTGATATTCTTTTAATTAAAACTACACTCCCCAGGCAGGTCAGGGACGTGGGTGTACGTTGTTCCAACAAATTATAATGAAAAATAACAAAAAAATTTAATTTATTTGAAATTAAATAATAATATCATAAATTGATATTTGCATATATTATAAATGATGTATATCTCACAATAAGTCTTGATATATGCATAACCTTTAGCTAGACTGTACAGTTTCTCGACTACCGGAAATATCACTTACAATGCTGTAATATTTAAAAACAGTTGCTTTTGATTTGAAAACAGTGTTAAACATAAACCTTTCCGATCTCACCAATTACACACACAGCAGAGCAACAACAAATTTCAAAGTAGCCAAGGTAGCTACCTAAAAATCATCATGCGAAAGAATCCGTTGTTCATTTCTTTATCGAACATCAGTTTTTCTCCCATAGATTTTTTTTTTCATACAAATACCCAGCATTGAAAGGGCATATATGATTTTCACAGGGCTTAGAAATAGCTCCAATGAAGATTCATTTGCAGCTATTTATTGCTTGGTTTATTCATTTAAATAATACGGTAATTCGATATTTTATTATATAAAGAGATATTTTTCTCTTTTTTACTTAATTTCGAAGGAAAGAGTTCAATTACTCAATTTTAATCTTAATCTTAAAATAATTAATCTTAATGCAAGTTGTTGTTACTTTTAATCATTCCTACAGAGTATTCAGCTGGTCGACCACAGACATCTCTAGAAATTTCGACTCGTTTTCCTTAAAAATTGTTGAGGCAACTTAGCACATGCCTGCTAATTATTTATTCGTTGCCTGAAAAATTAACTTTCGAGCTATACACGTAGACAACAAGAGTGCTGGCAGCTCTGCGTTTTGGTGGGGCTTCTATCTAGAAAACGCCTAGGCGAGCAGGCCCCATGTCCAAATGGTAATGGGGAGCCGTAGCGGCAACTACGACGACGGCAGCCCGAAAGCTGTCAAATTGTCGGAAAGTTTTTATCGTATCGTACTCCATGTTATTGAGTGGCCTTGTTCAGATTCATATTCACACGGCGCATAAATATAGATACAGATACAGATACGGATACAGATACTGCGCCAGATACATTTGTATCTACACATGTTGGCGCTGATATAAACAATTCAATTACTTGTTGTAGCTCCAAATTCTGTCAACTGGGGGCGTTCTAGATTTTTTTCGGTAGTTATTGATTTACAAGCGTGGGCTATCAAACGCTATCAGAGCGTTGTCCACTTGGGGCAACGGTAGACTTATCGCAATGCGTTGTGATTTTTTGGAGTGTCGAAACGCCTAAGCAAATATGATTTAAGTTCTATTTGCTCTGACCGCTCGATTGGGTCTTAATTACTTCCGAAAACAATGACCAATGGCGATAAAGCTTTAACTAATTGATAGTGCTGCACAAACGCTTAAGCAAATAATTCTCGCTTGGACATTAACAAAATCAAATAAAATAATTACTCTGGAAGCACGCGTGTGTATGTGTGTGGAGGTGAATGTGTATGCGTGTGCATGTGCATGTAAATGTGAGTGAATGTAGATGTGGATGTGATGTTTTGCTACCTGGACCGGTTTCAGGCTATCATTCATAAACTTTTGACTGGCTGACACGCAAATTAGCTCTTGAGCCAACACGCAGACAGCGCGTTCAGCGCTCAGCGTGCAGAGAGCGCTGGAGCTGAAGAGCTGCAGACCTGGAGACACTCAAGTGCGCAGATACAGAAACTGAAACAAGCGTAGACTCAGTCACATACACACATGCACACACACACACACACACACACACACACACACACACTGAGAGAGAGAGGGGCTATAGGGACCATTGCTTGGGGCCGTTGATCATGGTGATGACTGTGTAAAAAAGCGCAGCTACAAACTGGCACACAACTTTAGATGCTTGAGATGTGTTGGCCGTTTGTGTTAATCCCATCAAGCTCAGCACATTATGAAGTAGCAACAACAACAGCAACAACAAGAGCAGCAAGCAGCTGCTGCTTAGAAACTGGAGCTGCATGCGTTGAGTACGAGTGCTCGTGTGCTCCAATGGAGTCTCCATCTCCATCTCCATCTCCAGCTCCATCTCCATCTCCATCTCTACATCAACGGCACAAGTGACATAAGTGGCGCTTACATGACGATGCGTGCACAGCCAACGAGCGGCAGCCGGCAGTGCTCCAGCTCTCTACACCTTCCACAGCGTCAGTCACAGCTTCAGCTACGGCGTTCCATCTCCAGCTGAGCCTCAGCTTTATCTTCATCGTTTTGTAATAGTCATCATGGCCAAGACTCAGACGCTGATAAGAATGTGTTATGGCACATGGAGTTGTTAAAACCAGCGCCGCAAGGTGCAGCTCTCCCTGTGTGTGGTCCACAACTTTGATAAGGAAATTTTGGAAGCTATGACGCCGCCTCTGCCTGTCTACGCATGTCCGCACATCCGCGAGCCATGCGTCCATCTGGGCGTCGGGCTGCATATGTGACTCTTCTTGTTGGCCATACGCCTAACGTGACGTGCGGCCGACACTAAGGCTGAGGCTCGGGTTGAGGCTGTGGCTGTGGCTGTGGCTGATTCTGAGCCTGACTCTGACTCTGACGCTGACTCTGATGCTGACGCTGACGCTGACGCTGACGTGCCAAGTACCATTGAAAATGGCAAGTCATTGGCATTTCAACTGGACATGCGGCACCCTTGTTAACCGCTGTCGTAGCCGTCGTAACATCCTTCGACGCATAACGGCAAGCGGCTCCTTTCCAGGCACTGGCCGATGACGCAGCAAACAAACGGAAAGCGTTAATTTAATAATGGCCAAAATATAAAAAATAATAATAATAATAAAAAAAAAACACAGAGAGAAAATATTACAAGTTGACTCTTACCATAATTTGGTGCTATATGAAATTTGACAGTTGCTGCCTCATTTGGAGGTGTGTTTGCAGCTATTGCTAGCCGTTGGTAATTGTTACACTTGGCTGCACCAAAGTCAAAGCAGCCAAGTCAATGACATTGAGCAAACACATGTCCACCAGGCACAACCAAAACATGCATAAAAGTGAAACGAGAATTCAATCAATAAAATGCTAAGCAAATTGAAGAAAGTAATTTCGAAATGAAAGTTCATTCACACTCCCTAAAACTATTCTATATATAATGCTGGCTTCGTATGTCTTGAAGTCAATGCAAGAACTGTGGGCACAAGTACTTTTCAGTCGAATCATGTTTATCCATTGATTAAATAAATTCACATTAAACAATTCTATAAAGTTTCAAGTGAAAACTAAATTGAGTAAGGGCACAAATGCCTTAATTTGCCCCATTTGCAAGTCCCGCGCAGAGTGAGCGCCGCATACAGCTCTGGGCCTTTATTGGTAGCCGCATTAATTTGCTAGACAAACAAAATTTCCCAGGCTACGGCCAACACTTCATAAATAGTTTGCACGGGGCAGCTACTGCAGCATCAGCATCAGCATCAGACGTCAACATCAGCATCAAGCGCGACTTGGAATGCGGTGTGAAGTTCTTGTGATTCACTCGCACTGGCTGCGGTACGAAATCAAAGAGCACCAAAGCTGAACGTCTCTGACCTGGTGGCCAAGCAGCCAAAAGCATCATAAAATCTTCGCGTCTTGTATCTGGCAGCAGCAGCAGCAGAGTTCATTGATTTCTGTCCGGCCAACTCAATCAAATAAAACATGGGGAAACGCGCACGGCGGTGGCACTCTATTAGCACCTCTCAGGCACAATTTACAACAAACATTTACAACTGTCAATTGGCAACAAAGCAGCAGCTAAGAATTAAGGATGCAGGTCAAACAAAGGCACCGCCGACGCTGGCGTCGCAGTCAACGTCGACGTCAAATTGAGCGTTGACGCTGTCAATTTTTAGGGAGCTGCTGATAAATTGCATGCAATTTGTTAGCATTAAAGAACAAACTAATTTTCAACTGGTTTGCCACTGATGGGAACCCATAGATACGAGGTAATATCAAGAAACAATATAAAAGTGTCTATATATATAAATATATATATTATAGTGTGGCCATGTGTGCGTATGAGTACCTCTGTGTGTGTGTCAGTGTGTGTGTGAGCTGCAGTTTAAAGACGAAATTAATAAAAATTTCACTTGAATTGACAAAGTGGCCGAACGCCGTGACGTTCAACTGACGACAAGTGGCACTTGACAAGCTGCCGAACTTGAATATTTTTTCATTATATATATTTACAATACAGTATTTCATTGTTATATAGAAGCTGAGTTCTCTGGCTGATGTTACCTGACCGACTGACTGACTGACTGGCTGGCTGACTGGCTGGCTGTCTGACCATTTGTCTGGCTTTCAGTCGCTCAGTCGGCTAACCTCGTCACAGCTGGCGATTAATCTTGACATTGAGACGCAAACAGACGCAAAAAACAATGCCCGACTGGCATGAATTATAGCATATAATATACGATATATACCCCTAATATATATGTATGTTTGAATGTTGACAATCAATAATTTGGCCTGTTACGAATGGGTATCGAGAGCATTTAAAGATGTTCCCACATTATTGGGCCGACAAGTGCATGTGAGATCATTATCAAACGAATCCACGTGCAGCGCACGCGGCCGCTACAAGTGCCAGGACATGCTCTCCCAGGCCACAGTCCTTCAGCGACAAGTGCAGCTCATCAGCGTCATCAGCATTATGAACCGCAACTACTTTAATTACACATTTAGCTTTCAGGGACCCTTTAGCGAATTACACTGCGCTACAAATGCTGACAAACAGTTGAAGCTCAAAGTAAAATAGTAAAATTAGCCTACGAATAGTAAAATGGATAAGAACTGATACAAAGAATTTTTTAATGCTTATAATTTAGATAAAGCTTAAAACGAGCTCCGAAAAGTATGCTGTGCCAAAAATTGTCTATTCAATTTATTATACCATCAATATATAAATTCGTTTGCCTCTATAATATATAGAGATATATAGATAAAATTTAATGCTGTATAAGATACCGTCTATAATTCTAAATACACTGTATTTAAATATAATTTTAAATATACATTATATTCATTATTGTCTGTTTAGTTTAAGTTATCTTTTAACTACCAGATGTTTAGCTTATAAATATTTTAAAATTATAATAATAATGCACAGTTAAATAAAAAGAAAAGCCGATTTATGCATTTTTTTTCTAATTAATAGAAAAGTTAACCACATCATGGACTACTAACGCTATAGTGTTTCACTTACAAACCTTGTTGCTTAGTGTATTTTCAGATTAATAACTGTAACCAGCCGGCGGCATAAGAGCTTAAATGGGGTTGCGCCAGGTCGGGGGCGTGCCTCATGGCAATTGTAATGCAAAGCGTGCTTTTTAGTTTCAACATGAGTATGTGTATATGTGTGTGCGTGCGTGCGTGTGTGTGTGGGTGTGTGGGTGTGTGGGCGTATAGGTCGAACGCTGTGCGCCGGCAGCGTATTGGAAAATTCAGTTTCAGTGCACGGCAATGATGACGAGACTCAAGTGCCGACCCGCAGGGCTATTGACAGAAATCAAAACGGGCCAGCTCAGCGGCGCTTTGGCTCAGTGGCTCAGCAGCAGCAGCCGCCCAAATGGCAAACGAAGTTTTTTTTTGCCCGCCTGTCGTTTGTCGACTGTTGGTTGCCGGCTTATCACGGCATCAAAACAAATTCGTTTGAAATTAATGCGCAGATTTGCTTTCATTAGTTGGCTTGCCGGGCGCAAATGTAACTGTAAACAAACACAATGGCAATGGCAATGGCAATGGCAATAGGAGAGAAACCACCAGCATTCACATCCACGACACGCTCTGAGCCGAGGCTAATCCCAAAGCAAAACTTTTGCCATTTACAAGGGCTGCTTCTGTTGCCCGCCCTCTCTTCCTACTTTCCTACCTTCCGAAAGCCCAACTTTCAGCAGCTCACGCAGTTGCCGCACCCGCCACGTGACCAATAACCGTCTCTCCCCCTGTCCACCCTGCACTGCACCGCACCGCACCGGATGTATTTTGAATCGCTTTTTGGGCAATGTCATCGCTTTGCATGTGGAGTACTCCGGCTGCGTGTTCCTAATGTGACAGTTTAATTGCAGGTGAGACGCGACAGACGCGTGGCCGTAACTCCGAAAACTACGATGATGCAATTAGACAGGCAACGACTTTTCCATTGTCCTGCAATGACTTCTCAGCTGGGTGTGCGGGTATTAACAGTGCCCGGGCCCGTGCCCAGCCAGCTAGTCATGTGTTGTGCTCCGGCTGTGCAGTCTGGCATGCAAAGTCGCCTTCTGCGCCAATCGAAGTGTCTATTGGACTATAATGAGTTTTCACTGCTTTTAGACTGGCTTTAGCAACTTTTATTGTTGGAGCCGAGTTCATTTTAATAGCATATTGTAATATTTCTAAAAGTATTTTAGATTTTACTCTATGAAAACTAATTTAATTGAAACTATTTAATAAAAGCTAACTATATAATTTTATATATTTTTATTTATAGTATTTTTCTGTACGTACTTGTACTCTAAATTTATTGAAAATATACATCAGTCTATAAAATGTTATTTGCTTTTTTATGTATATCGATTGTGGTGGCAAAGAAGATTCTGATTGTTATTATATATTTTAATTATTTTGAGTGACATGTTAACTATATACATTTGAACGAAGCATATAGCTATAAGTTATAAATACGTTCAAGGTTATTAGGTAACTAAATGCAACCCAAAGATTCGTCAAATTGCAGTAGTAGTAAGTAAATAGTAGTAGTAAATAGTAGTAAGTAGTAAGAGTAAGTTAGTAAATATATGGAATATATTCATTTTACATGTATCATAAAAATATGAAAAGTATAATATGATCTCATTACATTTTAAGCACTGTGAAATAACCTGTTTAACAACTCTTTAAAGCTGCTGGGAATGGACAGACGCAGTGCGTCAATAAAAAATGCAGGCTGTAAACTGGATCAAAGGCGTTGCCTCGCTGTCAGGGTCTGTGGCTCAGACCAAATTCTTAATTTAAGCCCACCCACAAAATAAAAACAAAAAACAAAAACTTTCTCACATTACCTCACGGACCAATGGCATTGGCCTCGTCCCTGAGGACAGGGACGGGGACGGGGACGGGGACGAATACGTGAACGGAATCGGTCTAAATGGACATCGTTTAATATTGATGGGCATTGTTAGAGCTCTTTATGATGAGAAAGCGTTGTAGAGGATGGATGGAGTTTTTGCCAGTGCTGCCGTTCGGCTTCAAGTGAATATTTAATTAAATTGTTTTCTAATAACCACGCGCAACTTTGTTGGGCTGCACGCGCCAGGACACGCGGCAATCGAGCCGACCAGCCAGGACACACCTTGTTGTGCCAACAACATTAGCAAGGGCGGTGCGCCTCGCTTTCGATGGCCCAAAAAGCCAGAGCCACCCCTTTCCCACTGCTCGGCCAGGTCAGGCAGCTCAGCTAGCTCGAATGGCTCGACCTGCTCGGAGTTCTCTGTCCTTTCATGTGCTTCTAATTTCCCAAATTACGCACCATCAATCATCGCAAGTTGCGACACGAGCTTGACGAACGTCGATAGCGATTGCGATGGCGCTCCGTTGGCGTTGTCGATGATGATGTTGATGATGATTATGGTGTCGTTGCAAACTATGACCACCCAACCACCCAAAAATAGAACGACTGCCGCACCAATCGACAGCCAATCCCTGGGCGCTGGCACTTGAACCAAGCGACGCTGCGGCGGCCGCAAGTAAAAATTAAATTAAACTTCAAGTGGCCGCAATGTTGCGTGTGTGCTAAGGCAGCGGCAGCGGCAGCGGCAGTTGCAGGTCCTGGCTGCTGGCTGCTGGCTGCTGGCAGAATGTGGCCTCATGCAGCTCAGTTGTTGACTGTGGGAATCTGCTGTTGTTGTTGCTATTGTTGTTGCTGTTGCCTTTGCTTTTCCCATAATGCTTATTGTTGACGCTGTTGTTCTTCGTCTTGTTGTTCCTGTGGTCCAGCGCAATTAACGCTAATTGCGCTTAAGCATAAGCCGGACTTTTGACTTTTGCAACGTATTTTCAGCTACAGCTACGGCTTTTGCTTGTGTGCTGGATTTTCCCAGTTTCCAATTTTCAATTTTCTTGCGTCTTAATCTGCGACGTGTTTTCGCATTGGCTTGACTCTTTGACAAAACATTTGTCTTCTAATAGTTTTACAAGCATAGCTTAGGCACCAGCATAATATTAGGGAAGACGGAAGTGAGCGAACGTTTTAAGTCCTTAGCTTAACAACTATGAAGGACTAACTCTAACATCTTGAATAACTTTTTAGATGATTACGGATGACTACATAAGCCCAAAAACAAATAAACAATTAGCAGGAATGATATTCCAAGAAAGTAAATGAATGAATGAATTGTTAAGAGATTTATGTAATATATTTATTATACAAAATTTTTTTTCATTTATAAAAAAGAACATATGAATTAGATTTTACTAATTTTGAATACATTAAATATCAATAGCTGTGAAACGTATAATAATACAAAATATAATATAAATAAAATAATATTCATATATATATATGTATTTTATAAATATAATATATAATCGATTGAGAGGAAAGAACTGTTAGAGAAAAGATTTCCGCTTACATTATTTCAATTTATAATATTGGTAATGCTTCGCTTTCGATGCAAGAAATTCAATTCATATTTCACTTCAATAAATGAAATAGCTTAAAGCTGACGGGGCCAGCCCAGAAGGATATGAGTCTTGACAATGCAGTGCAATTAAGAGCTCAATCAAAGTGTCTGCGGCTAGCTCTTCCAAATTATATTTATGGAATTATTATTGATGTTTGGCATTGACCACCAATCAACCCAGTGCATGGCGACCCGGCTCTAATTCCAATGCCAAAGCCAATTCGAGCACCCCAAGCCAATGGCCATTTTCAATTTGGTTGAGTAGTTGCTCGGACATTTGGCTGACCAGTTTGATTGAAGCGCAGACAGAAAATGCTGGCAGGCAGCCATTATATTTAAGCTGCCTCCGATCGCTGCTAATACATATGTATATACATATATATACATATGTATATGCATGGCTGTATAGGGTGCACCACCCCACCCCCCTGTCATACACAATAACGATTCCCACATACTTTATATGTATTATGTACATAGTTGATTTGCTTACTGCTCGCTCACTTTTAGAACTTTACATACACACACATACACAATCTCACATACTCACACTCACATAGTCACTCTTGCATGCAGAGTATAGAGCATATTCTATGCTCGAGTAGGACGGCCTCGGATTTCATTCATGTGCCGAACTATGCGCCTTTCCCGAATCATCATCATTGATTTGCAATGCCCGAAATGTGTCTGTCTAATGATTGAGGTTTGTTGCTGTTGCTGTTGCTGTTGCTGTTGTGCTGTGCCTAACTGCCAAACATTCGGCCATAGTTGTGTATATGTATATGCACATGTGTCTGTGTGTGTGTGTGCATGAGTGTGTGTGTTTGCCATCGTTTTTGGAAATATTATATGCTCATACCTCCGTTTTCGAGTAAATTGTGTAAATATTTGCGCTCGTAAGTGGATTGGAGATGGATGAGTTTATCAACAGCGTATTCGCCGTCGCAGCAATGCCATCTCCATCTCCATCCCTAGACCCATCCCCTGCTCCTGCTTCTGCCCCATCACCATCCACATTCCCATTCCAATCACCATCATATTCACATGCGTAGCCAGCTGACTGATTGCCTTTGCCTGCCGCTAGCAATCCGAAGTTTGGCCCTCAGTTCTTTGCCAACTGCTGCATTCCAGACCTTGATAACTGTATTGGCTAACTTCTATTCCATCTGTTCGATTGGCAGCAATAGGTTTACGGTTTCAGCTTCTAAATGCCCTTATCCAGAATTGTTTTTAGAAACCAAGATATGCATTTGCTTAATCTAGCATCATTGTATTATATTGTTTTTCTGGTTTTTTTTAAGTACATTATATTATATTTACATTTTTATTTTCATATGAATATGCTCATCATTGCATCACAAGCTTGCACTTTTCAGCATATCAAAATTAAAAAAAAAAAATAAATAAAGTTATATTTTAAAAAGACAAATAAAGAAATTAAACGAATTTTTGCTTACAAAATTACTTCTATATTTGCTTGTTGCTTAAGATATATGTACATATATATGTACATAAATATAATTCTAAATTAATATACATTTAAAAACTTCCGAAATTCGAACTCAGGTTAAGTTAGCAAAGACACCGACCACTTAAACAGGCGGAGAGATTATGTGCTTGGTTGTGAAACATAATATTACAGTTTGGGAATGGTTGACTGAGAACAGTTTATGAAGTTCGACATCAGTGATTCCTAAACTGTTCGCACTACCCGACTCATGATATCGATCACTTCAAACTGTTAGCGAAGCTCCGAACCCAATGAGCTGTAACAACTGCCCTTAAAAATTGATGTATCATTGTTGCAATAATACTCAAACTATTAAGTTATTTGAGCTGCGCACTGCTAAGCTCCTCAAACTGTTAGCGATGTTTCAAACCAATTAACTATGAGTAACTGCTCCACAACTGTTCGTTAAAAAGATGAACGTTGAAGAATTTCGAATTTTCACAATTCATGTCAAATTTGCCCCCATGATACCAAATAAAATGTCGTTTTTCATTTGTAAAAAGGTTTGCTACTTTACTGCAGATCTATTACCTGCGCACCGTGCTGAAGACACAGTTACAAGGGTTTAATTAAACTATCTAAAAGCTATCACAGGCAGAACAGTAATTACGCACTAGAGAACTTAACTACTACTATGCACGTATATGTGTATATATGTATATGTATATAAGTGTGTGTCTAAATATGCCGTTAGCAGCGTCTGGGCGCCATCTTCGTGCACAACATGCATTGAGGAACTTTAAAGTAACTAATCGCTGGTCCGATTCGGCCTATCGACTTGGGTGATTGAGTGGCAGGTTGAGCTCCCACAGCTTCATGTTGTTGTCGAGCACTTCGTGGAACCAGCTCTGCTTCTGCGGATGATCCCTGAAGACAACGTTCACTGCCTTCAGGTCCAGCTGCAGGATCGCATCGTTGCCCAGCAGGCTGTCCAGCGACCTCAGCAGCGTGCTGTTCCCATGCAACTTGAGCAGGGTCACATACTTGACCACGTAGTACTCGTATTGCAGCTTGCGGCGAGCCCAGCGCTCCACTGTGGCGTTGGCACTGGCCGAGCGTATCTGGCCGAGGTGCTCAGCGAACCACGGCGCAAAGTAGTTGTACAAATCAAGTTTGGAGAGGCCGTTGAGGCCTTTGCTCTTGATGCGCTCCTTGATCATTTTGTAGTTCTTGCGACTGTACACGAACACCTGGTAGAGCGAATTGCCAGTCGTGTAGGAGTTGACGTAGTGCGTGCCGAAGGACTCCATAAATCGCACTGCCGATGACACATTGCCCACCTGCACCTGTTGGACGCGCGCTTGCACTTCAGATTCCAGCGGCTGATTGACGGGTATCTCGGAATTAAGCTTGCCCGTCTCGCGGAAACGGACGACGCGAACCAGCACATAGGAGTAGTCGCCCACAATGAAGGACGTGTTGATGCCCAGCTTCTTGGCCGCATTATCTGGGAACCAGCCGCCCGTAAACGCCTCCCAGGGCTTGTCCAAACGCTCAATGGTGAAGTCACGGAAATACGCCTGGAACAGTTGGCGACGATTTTCGCAGAATTCCATGTGGAAATCGCCATGGAATATGCCAGGCGCCGTATACTCCTGGCTCTCTGACAGCTCACTCATATTCTGCAAAGATAAAACACGCATAAGTATTTAAATAAATAATGAAATGAATACTTAGCATAGATATCTAAGAATTTTAATATGTACAAAAATATTTATTAACCAAAATGCAAATTGATCTTCCATTCCGGAAGTGCCAGCTAATATTTAAATTGCTAATGAATGTTTTGTTTTACTCGGTTCCTCTTCTTCTTCATGAGTTTCTTGGAATGACATGAATTTAGTGTGGCTTAACTTCTTTGATCTTGAAATCCATTTAACGAAAGAATTTGGAGCTCTAAGACTAGAGACAAGCTGACAAACATGTTTGTCTACTGAGGGTCAATAAAATAAGAAGAAATAAAACAATTCTTATTTCTTGTTTGAATCAAATCAAGCTGAATTCAAACTAATTCTTACAAGTCTGGAATCTTGAACAAATACTCACCTTATATATATTGCGGGTCGGCTCCTTAAATATCCAGCGCTCGCTCTCGGCACTGTCGTTCAAGGGTATCACGCGCATCGATATGCCCAGATAGCCGTATCGTAGGAATATATTAATCGCTTTGCCAATACGCAGCTGGGACTCGCGGCTGCCGCTGGCCGCCAGCACGAGGAGCCCCAGGGTCAGCAGCCAGAGCCTGAAGAGGCCCCGCCGCTGGCTCAGGCTCGGGCTCATCGCTCAGCTGTTTCTCGGTCGGCATGCAACGGGGACTGCAAGTGTAGACAGACGTAAGCGGGTCAATCGAAAGTAGTTTTTGTATCTCTCACAACTCAACGTTTACTAACTAGTTTGTGGTCGTTAAAATATTTATTGTTTGTTTTTCTACTAAAATGTATTATCGTCCACAGACGACGATAATTTATGCGCACTGACTCTGTCCGGCAGCTTCTTCTGAACTTCGCGCTCTAATTGGCCGTGAACCGGTAACTGCGCTGAACTTGAACCGAGGCAAGGTGAGGCCTGCAGCTACTAGATGAGCCACTTAAGTGGCTGTCGCTGCAATTAGCCACGAAACACACAGCGCTATAGATGTATACAAATTGGATCAGGCAGAGATCGTGTTTGTTGTCGCCGTCTCTCTCACTCTCACTCTCACTCCCTCTCTATCTCTCTATCTCTCTCTCCTCCTCATATGCAAATTATTTCCTCAAGATGGTTTTTTGTACACTTTGTAAGATTTTATAACGATTGGGTGCACCACTTTAAACCGGTTGTATGTTTGTCGATCACTTGTCTGGGACGAGGAAGCCGCACAACAACAAAAACAACCACAACAACATCCAAAACTGGCACAGCTTAGCCAAAGCTAAGTCGGCAAATGCCAACAATATTGCAACTTGTTGCGCAAACTCGTCAAAAGCAGCTTAGAATTACCGACGTTATCAATAGCAGCAGCAGCAGCAGCAGCAACAACAACAACAGCAACAAAATCCAGCAGCAGCAACAGTGGCTGTGGCAGTGGCAGCAACAACCACAACAAGCTTAGCAGACGTGTTGAACCGGTCAAAATAAAAAGGTTAGCCATAACACTCGGTGTCGGTATCGGGTGTTAGCCATGTCTATATGAGTCACACCTGAGCGCACTGAGGCGCAACATTTGCCAAGCGACCGACAAAGATGACGGTCAAAATGTGAGCTTTGTTAGCGAACCATAAACTGTAGGGGACAACACACTCTGTGCAGTTGACAGCTGCACCTGTGCACCCGCTACCGCAGGCAGCTAACACGAACACAAGAATACTCTAACCCCACCAGCACACGCCAACGAACAACTTGCGAAACTGTGAAAGGCAAAGCAGTCAACTGTCAGAGATTTCTGATCAGAGATCGGAGAGACTCGAATCGATCAGCAGCGAAGCAAATAAGTCGACTAAATAATAATATTCATATTGTTGTTGTTGTTCTTTTAGTAGCATTACCTAACTAGTATTGTTTACTTGCATAAATTGTATAAATTCATCACCATTTTTAATATGATTACAAAACAAATGCTAAGTTCAGCATGGCCTCGCTGCCATCTGTATAGATAAAACCGCAATTACGACAACTACTAAAAATATGTGTACAATGTGCCATTTAATTGCACTAAATCGTATTGTCATTGGGCGTGTTTATCGTTTTGATCTATTAGAACTCCATGCGTTGGGCTTAATGACACGATTTCTAATTTTAGTTAAAAAAGTTTGTATAAAATGGTACTGAAATATGGTTATATATATATATGGTTATGGCAGAATGGTTTCATTACCAGATTATTTAATAAACATATGTGGGACTATTCAGTTTATGACTGAGTTATATTTTAAAAAATAGTAACTATAATGAAAAATAAATTTTAAAAAATACAAATAAAAATGATTAATGAGCATCGAGATTAGAAATCTGTATAATTTCACGAAGGACTATACCTAATACAGATTACTACTAAACATATTTGAACTTGAATCTGATTTATACTTGATACTAATATTAAAAAATAAAATAAATAAATAAAAGCAAATAATAATTAAAAACTATTTAGGCATACAACATTATTATTGAGATTAGAGCACTGGATAACACAATTCATACATATACATATCTACATTTCATATATACAAAATATGTAAAATGATTTAGATTTATTGTATAATTTTGGAATATACGTAGTTCAAAGGGCTACACTTAATGAAAATCACGAAAACACTATCACTAGGATAGTTTTGCGAATTGGAAACTTCATCTTTATCACTTTCAACATAATTTCAGTATTCTCTGAGTCCATAGTTTCAGTTTGAATTCTTCTAATTACAGTGTCAATCAATAAGTATAATAAACGTTTAGGTAAATATTTTTAAATAAATTTTAAATTAGATCTTGAACCGGTTTCCATGAAACGATTTCGTTGCTAATTTCTTACTAATATGTGAGATGTTCAAATGAGGTTATAAAGATGATTGATTTATATAAATATTTGATTACTCCACAGCCCACATTGACGCACATATTGCTTGGATCTAACGATGCCTGACTACCCCTAATGCAGATTTGTCTCTTTTCTTTGGTGACACTGTATCGATTACCGACACTCGTTGGCCATTGTGAAGAGCTTAAGAGTCAACAGCATTGCGAATTCGCGGTCTTCATCACGTTTGTATTTATGATATAATGATATTTTGGGTATGGGTATGCTATGGTAGGCATACAAAGGTAGCATGCGCATAACCTTGTGCAAAATGACCAAAACGCCAAACCGAGACCGAGACCGAAACCGAAATCGAAAACTAAAAGACGGACACTCACAGTTGCGGCGGAGGCGGGACGCAGTCGCTCGAATGAATCAAAAATTCAATGCGCGCACACAATGTTGACGATTGCGTCCGACTCCGACGTTTGACGACTCTGCCGCCGAGGCAGTTAACCAGATCGGCGAGACGGAGTCATCAGCCAACAGCGAGTCAGCCGCTCAATTGAAGATTCTTTATGTGCGGCATTTATGGGTCTTTTGTGGCCATGTCTGCAGCGGGACGAGGAGGAGACGATCGCACGAAGGGCACGCATAAGGTCTGCAGTTTATAGTTATATATATGTGTATATGTATATGTGTGAGTATGTATGTTTGGATGTTTAGCCTAGGTATTTACACATATTTAAACACATCTCAATTTTCCTTGAGAAGCGTTTAACATACGTAATGTGAGCTAAGATCATAAGCTGTTGTTTTCGACTTTGTTCAATTCCATTTTTGACTGCACACAAGAATTCACGAAACAGCCGAAGTTCCTCCACAAACACACACATACACAGAGGGAGAGAGAGAGAGAGAGAGACAATATGTGCTCGTACTCGTATTTCGATAAGCTTTGACACGCACTCAGCTAGCTGAGAGATTTTGACTTAGACTTTTGTACACACATATGTAGCTGGAGCACACGGAGGTAACTGGAGCCGATTGGCCGGTCGACAGCGACGACAGCGACGACGACTTGTTTGCTACTGGTTTGCCTTATCGCACGGCTAACTGACAGCAGGGGCCAATGCACAAGGCGCGCTTGCCATCGTTAAATACTCATATGAGCATTCTGTACATAAATACGGCTGATGTTAAAGGTCAGCCCAGAGCGCGATCATAATTCTGAAGGCAACGCAACAGATTCTAAAAAAAAACTTAGGCCAAAGGCGCCGTCTCTGATCTTTCCGGAATTTGATAAGACGGTCGGTCGCCTTTATAGACAAATTTCAATTAATCTTAAGTCAAGTTTTTTTTTTTTAATAGTTGTTATATTTGCGCGCACTGTTTTTTTTTAGGTTTCAGCAATAGCACACTTAAATTCCGGCTACCCACACAGCAACAGACAGGGAGAGAGGGAAACACGAATATATCAGAGGCGCACTCACTCAGCCAGACACACACACATGCACGTGCCTTCCAATTGCAATTAAAAAGCCGGAATCGATTCTACAAGCGAGCACTTACGAGTACACCTCGAAAACGAGCCGTGTCAACGGACACAACCTCAACCGCGCAGACTCGAAGCAAAACTGAAACTGGCTGCCGGGCTGCTCAGCCAGCCAGCCAGCAGCCACCAGTCTACCAGCAAGTCAACCAGCCAGCCAGTCAGTCAGCAGCTACCAAAACTCGATCGCTTCAGAGAGAATAAGCTGAGCAGTGACGCTCCAGCGCACAGTGGTCTAGAATCGTTAGTCATGGAAAGATTTCAATTAATATAACATTGGCCAAGAATTTTGTATATAGTAGAAAATAGTCAAACTATAAACATTCTGGGAACTGAACTGTAATATATTTTAAATAATACAAATAATTTACTCTTTAGTAGCACTTTAGGCATTTCTAAATAAAAGTTTTTAACCGAACATACATCTATTTTCTACTTAGTTTATTCGTTTATATGACTTTTTTTATAGTTTAAATTCAATTATGCTATATTTTCATAATTTATTTGTTTAATAATTAATGTGTTTAACTACAAATAAAAAAATTCTTAAAATTGTATATGTCCAATTTAATCTAATTTTTGTTTCAATTCTATTTCAATTATCTGCTTTTCATTAATCAGAGTTAAAATATATATAATTTGAAAGAAAAATGACTATAGTTTACTTTATTTGAACCACTGTGCTGCAGCTGCAGTTCAATGACTGTCGGGCAGATGTTCTGGTCGCCTGCCTGCCCCTGCCCCTACCACTGCTCTCGCCCTTCTCGCGCAGTTGGGCGCAAAAACGGTAATAGCACATGACACAAATGTCTGCATTGACTATGAACGCATACATATTATTTATGTATGTATATATGTATGTATGTATGTATCCATGGAGTGGTGCTGGTGCTAGATCCCCCACAGCTTTTCCGCTTATGAATGTTTCCGATCACGTCTGCCGCTTCCACATTGGCATACCAAACTGCTCGAGACCTGGGACTTGCGAACCTCGAACTGGGACCAGAGCCGTGGCTTGACCAACGCGCGGTCGCCGTAGTTGTCGTAAAGCATATGGAACTGATTGCAGTTTAGTGTATACAAAAATTGAGCAATACTTCAATAGAATTGTGAAGCAATTGCTGAAATTGAACACTTTTTGTCAGTCTGCTACCCGGTCAACACACTCCAGTTTAAATTAAAAAACAAAAAACAAATCCGAAAAAACGAAAGTATCAAATTCGCATTGCCTTGAAAAATATGCACAGCAATTTGACCTAAATTAAGAGCTGTTTTGACAAGCTGACGCAATTAGAGGTTTTCCCAATTTCTCAAATTGAAACTTCACAGACTGACGACCGGACTTCAGTTGTCACGATCTTCGGTGCATTTCACTGAATTTAGCTGGCTAACTTCTTAGAAGAACTGGGTGTTCTTTTTATTCCATTTGGCCATTTCCGAACAAAAAAATCAGCATTAAAACTGGTTGACTTTCTGAATTATATACGTGCATACATATGTATGTATTTACATACAGACGACACTTAGTACAGCATACAAATTTGTTTTGCTTCAATGTAATTCTCGACATAATTATGTATATGTAAATATATATATACATACATATATTCTTATTGAGGACTAAAATGATATTAAAAAATCGGTATTTAGTGTTTATTTCATTTTTTTTTTTTTTTTGTTTTGTTTTGTTTTTATTAATTTGTAATTCGCATTCCATTTCCGTTTCAATTTTTATTTATTTTTTTATCCCACGTTTAAACTATGTATATATAATGTAATTTTCATCATTTATTTTAAATGATATTTACTAACGTCTCAACTATTTGCACATATCGATCTTATTTCATTAATATTTTAATAACAATTCACTCAAATAGCTCGAATAGTGTCAATCCTTTTACATACATACATTTATATTGACATTGGGGATCATAAGTATCAATATCATCCTTATGAATGCATCATTATCCTTTCATTGCCATTTATTTGTCAACTCTGGAAATTAGAGAAAAATTCTAATTCACTCGGGTTGTATGTTTCTGGTATCGATATCCATTCCATACCATTTCATCATTCATTTACGCAATATCAACAATAAATTTTTACTTAAGTTTAATGTGAAATTATTCTTAATATATCGCTACAATTTGCTCGCATTTGCTATGAAAAAAAATATACATATATATTAATAAATAAATCATCATAATAATGGAAAACAAAAACAATATTATAGTTATACACTTCTAGCCGGAAAGGGGCCCCGTTTCTAACATCATACATATTACCCAATTATCGTAAAATATAAGATTTTGATTTGAGCATTGGTGCTGTGTGACACCCAGCCAACTGGGGGCTGCAAAATATACATACAATACATACATTTTCTAGGTATTTAGGTATAAGTACTACTTAGTTAATTTGGCCACTCGGCTGCGTTAGTCGTGGGTAGTAGGTAGTTATGTTTTTTTTCTTGGGTAGGTTCTTCTGATTCATATCCATTGGGAATACATCTATGATTTGCATTGCCTGTCTGCCTGCTCTTATCTCGTCTCTATTTTTCTCTGCTCTTTCATCTCTGATCTCTGCCTGTCGTCAGCTGTAACACTCGGAACGTAAAATGAATAGACAAGCACTTTGCATATTTAGTATATGCGTAAATGTTCAACCATCTTGAAACCATAGAATTATTCATGTAGTTCTTGTGGGTAGCTGCATATATTAACTATTGGGTGGTTTGAATGGAGGCTAGTGGTTCTCTCAAAATAAGCTCCGGCTCAAATGGGAAGGGTATTAAAATGGATTGAATAGCTGATTGCTGCCAAACGTGCTGTATGATTATAAATTGAAACGTTTTGCTTTGATATTAATTTTTGCTTTACGTTTTTGTTTCTTTCATTTCATTTTTTTTTAATTTTTTTTTTTTATTTTTAGTTTTGGTTTTATTCTAGATGTAAGACTTAAAGTGTTCGCATTTCGCTTGCCCAATATGTTGTTGTTCTGTTTGTGTTGGCGCTATAATTTTGGCCTAAAGTAAGAGTGTTCCGCGTAGCTTAGAAATCTAGTTGCAGGTTACCCTGAGACGCTTAGCATTATATCGGTTGCTGCATACGCATACGCATATGCATTTATGAACCGTTGAAGGGCATGCGATCTTCAGCTAGCGCCTAGACTCTGCATTGATTCTTAAAGTTTTGGTAAACCTACAAAGTCGCTCGTCATTGCAACGTATTCACGAGTCACGATTTATCATTCTTTGTATTCATTTATCTTATTTTTGTGTCCTTAGATTGAAAAAAAGAGAATCAAACTTTACTTGAATAATAATAATAAAAACGAGTGAGTTTGAGTTTTCGACTCTATAAAAGCAGGTGCCCTCAGCAATCCTGTAAAAACGGATGATTTCGATTCCTGCTGTTGTAATTGGATTTTGTAATTTCTACACGATTTCTTTGTTGTATACATAATACGTTAGCATTAAAAACTTAAAGCTGCGACGCTATCGGGTGGTTTTTTTTTTAAATCTTTTTCTCTTTTTTTGTCGATTTTAATTTTAGTTTGTTTGGATTGTGGGCACATTGATTTGGTTCACTTGATTAAGCTGTCTGTTATTGCTTATTGGCTGTGGGTTAAAAGGAAGCGCTCGCTATATTAATCTTATTCAACTTGTCTGATTTTCAATGTATCCAACCTGAGTTTGAGTTGCTCAAAAATATATATGTGTATATTTTATTATATATACGTGTTTACGTGTTTCTATTTCGGTGCGTTGACCTGCACCCTTTTTACTAAATAGTGGTTCAAAATGTATTACATTTATCATTTCTTGACGATTTTGTATATTTTATTATTTGCTGTTACTATTTTTGCTTTGTTGTTTTTAGTGTTTGCATTTGTCTGTGTGTGTATGCGTGTATGTGTGTTGGTTTTCGTGCTCACTCTATGTTTTAATTTGCCATTGTTTAATTAATTGTCGTTTATAATAATAACGCTGTGGCAATTAATTAATTCTCTTATATTGTTTGATTGCATTTTCATCATCTCTTTTATTCTTAATTAAATTAATTCAACTTCAACAATTTTGTTCGCAAATGCGGTTTTTTTCAGTTTTTCTTGGTGTATGTAAGTGTAATCATTTTCACGAATTTATTTTTTATTTTTTATTTATTTTATTTTTTAGTATTTCTAATTTTTCTTTTATTGCATTTAAAACCGTGCACATTTTGTTTTGTTATATTTATTAAATGTTTGTATTTGTATTACATTTTCATTTTAGTTTTATTACGTGTATTTAATTGTTTTTAATTTGTTTGAAACACTTGAAATTGCTCACATCATACTAGACTTTATATACCCCTTCTCTTTGCGGTTGCTTATATGGCTCGTCTGGTTTATTACCTTTGTTCTATGTTAGTTAAATTTAATTACGTAGTTTGCTATAATTTACTAACTCGTTTTACGCTCGCTTTTCAAAAGACTTTCTATCGTAGTTGCAAATAAAACGGCAAACATTATACATTTTGCGATTGCTGTTTGCTGGAGTGCTTTTGTTGCTGTTCAAGTTAACTTAATAACTAACCACTGCAAAAATTACATAAGCGTTTAATGCTGTCTGGCAAATGAATACTTAACAAAATACTAGGTAAAACAATAACACAAATAAACAATAAACAAGCCGCACTGCGTTACTTGATGTAATGGCAAACAATATAATATTCAACTTAGACTAAAAACATCAAATATAAAAAACAATAAGTATAACAGAAATTACAATTTAAATACGGTTCCATTTTCGTTTTCGATTTTACAATTTGTTTTTGTGTTCCGACTGCAGTTCATATAATACCCAACTTTTTGTATATATATATGTATAAATATATATATATTTATTTGTGTATAATGTTAGTGGACGCCAGGCGCCTGTCACCTTCATTATGTGTGTATGTTTCTGTAGATGTATGTTTGTTGTGTTGCATTTGTGCCTTTTTAATACTTTAATGGTATCTGTATGTGTCCTCAGTATAGCGCCACGTTGGACGCCTGTGTGTATGCATCCCACTCACAATCGCAGCCATCGAGACAGTCGGGACATTCCAGCTCACTGTCTTGTCAGTAGAGCCAAGACACGGGCACCCATTGTGGTGTGGTGTGCACCCGATCAATGGCCGATTCCAGCGTAGCAATCGTCTCGCTAATGTCGTTGTTCACAATGGTCAAGTCAAAGAAATGTCCATACAGTTGACGCAGCATATCCGATTCCTTAGCCAAACGCTCTAAGCTACCATCATACTGCAATTACAAATAATTACGTCAGCTTTCAAAGATCAGGATGAGTAACTCAAGTCTTACATCTGCAATGTTTTGCAGCGATGGTGCCGCTATGAACACCACATAAGGCGTGAACTCAGCAGTACGAAGTATTTTAAGCGCCTGCGGCTCCACGTCTAGTATGGCCATTTTGCCTTCGGTATGTATGCGCCGAATGGTGTCCAACTTGGTGCCATACATGGCGTCCTCATGAGTGCCTATTCATACACAATTCCAATTTAATACATGCTCTGAATAAGCAAGTATGATTACATACCATATTCTAAATACTCGTTGGCACCAATGTCGGCCATCATTTCGTCATGTGAAACAAAGTAATAGCTGCGTCCGTTTTCCTCCTCGGGCTTAGCAGGTCTCGTTGTATCTATGAATAGAAATAAAATGTTATCAATCAAGTACTCGTAATAAATTCAACTAGTTGACTTACGTGGTATGGGATAAGCGTACTTGTCGGGATACTTCGATATTAATGTATTTTTAATATGCCGCCTGCCCACGCCATGTGCGCCTAATAGCACCAAAGTCTTGCGCTGAAAGTTCGGATCACCAACTAAATCGAGAGCATTTCATATTATTAGATCTTCTAGTTGCATGATTTCACAATTATTTCATACCTGGCACTTTGACAACCTCTTCGTATGTGACCACATCGAGCGTATCGAATATGGCGTTGTGTTTGGCCAAATACTTGTCTCGACATTGCTTCTTCTTGCGCCCGAATATGGAACAGTTCACTGTGGGTTACATAAAGCGATACGTTTAGAAGTAGTTGGGCATAAGCTTAAAATGCTAAAAAATGCACTTAAATGCTGCAAGTGTAAGGTAAGTAAATTCAAACGAGCATTGAGTGGCAATCGTATTCATCTCTAATTTATTGAAAGTATGCTACTTTTAAAAAGTACTTTGTAAAATACCAAGGATCATGCATTCGTTTAGGTTGACGAACTTAAATATATGTATATCGGGTTTTGTGGGAATAAAATGTTCGTGTTATTGAAGCGCATCTATGTATGAGTATATTCTTATGAAATGTCAAAGCTGCATCTGGAGACTGCATGAGAAATGATTAATTAATAGCATTGAACAACGACTACAATTATTGGTGCTCTTGATGAAATGCTGCTGTAAGTTTGTATCCTTGCAGAGATAATACTGCTCGATTATTCATTTATCGTACGAAAATATATTTATTAACGAAATTGTATTTAATTCAATATCGAATTTGCATATCTGTATAATCAAAATGAAATTATTTTAATGAAGCAATCGAGAAAAAAGATTAATTGAAATTTAAATATCGGTAGCATAAAATATATATATTCGCAGTTAATTTACTATTAATTGAATTAAAGCAAAAAATCAACGAGAGTAAACAAGCACACTTGTTTGCATATAAATATTTCCTCTGCATAGGTAATCGGAGAACCGATAATGAGTATATATGACTTAAGGATATTTTTCTAAGGTATTGGATGTGGGTGTGCCGTTTCAAATGAACTTTACTACGTTTGGTGACGTGAAAGAATTCGAGTAAATATAAAACTCAAGAAAAAAAACGTTAAGAGTTCTGTTGTTGTTCAAATAGTTTTTAACTTGGGTCTTAGGAGTATTAGCTACCTGCTGATCCATCACACCCATCTGCGTGAGCGGAACATCCAGCACCCGGCTCTCCTGCACAACATTGTTATACATTTATATATATATAGAATATGTGTGATTGACGATTTCACGAAATTGAATATATATTATATGTACTTGTTACCTATAGATAGGCTTGTGTCTTAAAATGAAACTCTCAATCTAAGCGTAGGCTCTTTACTGTTACCATCACGTTTTTCTTTATTTTAGTATTTCGACGAAATTTAGGGAACTAAAATTTGAAACTACTTTTTTGGCATGCAATTCGCTGTAGAAATTTCCGCTGCAATGCTCGGTTGTGTATTCATGTGTGTATGTGTACGGTAAAGAGTGAGCGAGTGTGGGTGTGGGTGTGGGTGTGGGTGTGGGTGTGGGTGTGTGGACATGTATACTAGTGTTGGCTGGGCGCTGCCTGTTGCAGAATGGTTTTTGGTTAACTACGAATTCATCACACGCTTTCCAATATAATAGAATTATAAAGCATACGATTATATTTGGCATCCAATTACACATATAAATAGTACACAGATATTTTGTTTACATGTATTTATGGAAATGTAATGTGCCTATTTGACATATACACTTACCCTGCTCCTGCTTGGTCTTATCAACGGTCTGACAAGCAATGCGCCATTCCTGTAGCTCTGGTGATGGTATCAGACCCGCCGAACCGCCCACCGTATCAATTCTCGCCTGCCACCAATGATGATCGTCCTTGCTGATGATCTAAGCAGAATAATGTCGGTCGGTCATTAGTGCCAAATGCCAGAGATTTCAGTGAGGCTTCCAAGTGGACCTACCTGCAGTATGTCGCCTACTTGGAATGCAATGCCTGCCTGGGCGCATGGTATAAGCTCATCATCCAGCGGATTATAATCGAACTGTGCACGAACAAAAATCTGCACAAAAAAACGAAAACGAAAACCCAACAAAAACCTTTTAGTATATGGCTTTGCAGTCATGGTTCCCTAATGCGTCTGTCGGACTGATGCCCGCACACACACAGCTACCCATTAGCAGGGAGTTTGGCTTCGTTATAATCGGCATGCAAGTGACAATGGCATCAGAACAAGCGAAATCCATTCGATTGCTATTGCGAGTGCTGATGCTGATGTTACTGTAGGTAGCTATGTTTATTAAGTCAAATTTCAAATTGGCTTCAAGTCTAGATAGATGTGGGCATTGGTATGATATGGATGCATGTGTCTCTTTCATGCTTTACATGTTAATTTGTCTGAACGTGAGTGATACTTACAAGCACTGGAGCAGGTCTTATCCTGAAAAGCTGCATGTGTGTTAGGGGGGAGGGGTGAAGAGCGAGTAGGAGTCATGTTAATGTTCAACAATATAATTACATAATTGATTTACATTGATGAATTTCAAAGTAATTTCATATTACACGAATCATTCGTGTGTTTCATGATTCATAATGAACACGAATTAAATTTCATTCCAAAATTGCAAAACCGAACTTTACTACTTAAATTTCACAAAGCAAATTGTTATTTCCCTTCCTCCTCTAATTTCAAATTCGCATAAAATGTTACTAAATGCACAAAGGATTATGCAATGAACGTTATCAGGAATATTAGAATTTAATTATTTTCATGTCATGGCTATATTTGAATTTGTAACCATGTTGTTTGCTTATACAAAACTTTATGAATTTACAAAACTTTCGTTCTGTTCAAACTCTGAGAATAAAACTTTTGGCAAAAGTTTATATATTAAAGTTTCTTTTAAAGCTAAATTTGATTGACAAACGTCATTCACGACAACAACAAAAACAAAAGCATTGACCTAAATCGTATTTAATTAAAAAAAAAAAGTATAATAAATAATAAAACTAAATAAAATGACCGCAGTTTGTGTTTTATGATGGGTTATAATCGAGTTCAGTTTTTGCCTGTCAAATTATTTATTCTGACTCGAGGCCACACAGTTTATATATGAACGAAAACAGTATGAAGTCTATTCTATTCTGTGGAAAATGCAGCTTATAACAAAAAATGTTTATTCTGATGAATACTTAAATTATTGAAACGGTTTAACAGCGAATTCTACGCAACGTGGGCTTTTTATTAACGTCACAAAGAATACAAATAGAACTAAATAGAACTTACCTCACAGGGTGGTGGTGCGCTACGGTAAGAAGGAACTATTTTAAAGGTAACCGAACCGCGTGCCTCGCGCTGTGCAAAAGAGAAAAACGCCACTTGATGAACAATATTTTGTGTGGGAAGGAAGGAGCACACGGCTTACCAGCATTCGTTGCAATTGACCCACGGACTGATGCTGCACCGGCTGACCGTTGATCTCTCGTATCTCGTCGCCCACGTGCAGTGTGGCCTGTCTGTGTATCATGCCACCGTGCATGATGCGCGCCACAATGCAGCGTCCGTCCTCTGTCATTTTAAGCGTAATTCCCTGCGGTGGCGAATGGCAAAGGGATTGGACATCGACATCGGCTAATTGTGGCGACAATTTGACTTACCATGGGCTCGTCGGTGTTCTTTTGGAACTGCACCAGACGTACGCGTGTCACATGCTGCAGTTCGCCGCCCTCAACGTTGTCCAGCTCGTCGCCATTGAGGAAGGGCACCATTGGCGGTGGAGTGACGCGTAGCGCCTCCTCGCCGTACACGTCCCGGGCAACAACATCGTGTGTATGTAGCAAAGCCTATCAAGCAACGGCAAAAAAGGATGCTTTTGTTAAATTTGCGTTTGCGAGGTCTGGGCTTTGGCCGATGGAGGACGATTGAGGGCGACACTCAAAATTATGGCCCGCAATTAAGCTGCCAGTTATTATGCGGCTAAGAGCCATTACAAAGCCACTTTCTGTGGAAATTAAATTTCCGATTTGCTATGCCTGTCTCATATATCATAACCCAAGCACACAAAGCTGGGGCTCAAGCCCCGTCGAACGCCCACACAACTTGTTTACAACATTAACTGGCAACATTTGTTGCCAAGAAAGAAACGAAAAAAAGAAAGCAGCGAGCCGCCCATTTTCAAAATTCCGCTGAGCAGTGACTGAGGCACGCACATGAACCCCATGAACTCGAGCCGGAGCACGAATACGTATCCAATCCCAAACCAAGGGGCTTACCAGCTCAGTCCTGCCCAAAAATAACAACAACGAGAATCACAAATATTTATTACCACCCCCAAGTGCAGCAGCCTCTGCCATGGCCTCAGTCTATGAGAGCAACGGCTTGACTTTATACAATTTCGTTTTTAATAAATTATGTTTAATAACACTTTGAATATGCTGCGAAATTAATTTGTGCGGCGTCCTCGCCAAACCGCAAGATAGCAAGACGAGGCCAACCAAAGCAGAGAATTCGTAATACCCTCACACACACACACACACATACAAACAAGCACACGCACACGCACTCAAAAGCATACGCATTGGCAGGACCTCAACTGGGCGAGCGACTGGGTCATAAAAAAAGGATTTTACTGCCTGCCCATGCTGCGTGGCACGCATGTCGCACACCTACTCAAACGAACGCATACACACAGACACACACTTTAATATGTACTTATACATATGCTAAGTATAGCTAGGCCATGTCAGCGCTTTGGTGGGTGGCTCCATAAAAAAAGCAATTTTCAACGTTGATGATTACTCAATGCCAAAAACACACAAACAGCCACTGACTGACACACACACAGAGAGGGATACAGACTGAGAGAGAGAGAGAGAGAGAGACACATATTAAAGGCACGTACATGCAGCGCTCTCGCTCGCACGCGCCCACAGCTGCACGATTCATTTCCGACACAGACGCCGCTTTAGCATTACAGAGGGAACCGCAGTTGCCTTTTAGTTGGTCTGTCACTAGTTTTGTTGGTTTTGTATTTGTTGACAGCGATGGAAATATTCCTCGCAGCTCACTTTTAGGCGCTACGATGCTTAAAAGTAAATTGGCTTTTTACTGCTACTCTCCATTTGCCGCACTGCCCCACTGGCCCGGCCCGGCCCGGCCTGGCCTCTTCCTTTCGGCCACGATATTGCTTCGTTGAGTACTTTTGCAAAGTTTAAGCTCCTTTCACATTTTCCCATTTTCACCGCCACTCTCGCTGTCGCCGTCGCCGTCGCCGTCACTGTCACTGTCACTGTCAATGTCACAATTCCAGAATTACTGGCAAAATCAAAATCAAAATCAAAATCGCCATCGCTTGGCATTCACGTCGGCCAAACATCCGCAATGCCGAATGCATAAATATTTCAAAGTGCTTTTAGCCTACTGTGATTTGTTGCCACCATCACGCTAAAGTAAATCAAAACATATTATTTAGGCATGTAGTTGCTGCATATGTTTGCCGTCGATAGATTGAATGAGTTTCTAGATATACCGATCAATTCAATTCAATTTACTGCTAGCTAATCCGCTAGCACAGGAAAAGAAATGCCTGTAATGCTATGTCTTTGCTTGCATATTTTCTGCTAGATAAATAAAATATATCAAAACAGATAACAGTTTTTTGTGGCAAAACAGAGTAAGCAATAAAGTAAAATATTTAGGAATATTATAATTTAATATTACATAAATCAAATTCATGCTTTTATGTGATTTACATAGTTTTAATACTTTTACGAGGAAGGTTCTGCTGCTCTCAACAGAACACGTTAGTGTAACTATAAATGTGAAAATCCTTGAAGTAATTTTTTTATCATTAATTAATTAAGAATTGTTGCCCACCAGCTTAATTAATTACTATACCTGCTGAAAATAGTCGTACGTTATAGCATTTAATATGACATTACAGCAAAAATAATAAAACATTTCGCACTTTGCGGGAATACTTTAAGCTCTGAAACTAACATTTCCACCATAAATAGACGTTGTTTTTTTTGCTCTACAGCAAGTTATAAAAAATTGATTTTGGCTTAATTTTGGTTTAATAAATGCGCTGAAAATATTTCTAAATGTCCAATGATTATTTAGAATTTCTGATTAGGACAATGCTACGTGGGAAACTTTTCTATCCAATTACCAAAAATTTGGCTCAGTTGAAGGCAAAATAAAATAAACTTCATCGAGCTTAGTCGCTTTGGCTTAAACGAGCTAAGCACATTGCCTATTCGTTAGCCATCCATTGCAGAAAATTCGACAAAATAAATGGTTAATACTATTTCCGAAAATGAAATTACGTACTTGGAATAAAATTTGCTGAACTTCGCAACTATTTAAATATGGCAGCAGGCTCAGGAAACGAGTACTGGCTCGTTGTGGAGGCCTTCATATAAATGGGTGTGGCTGTGTCTGTGGCCGTTGCTGTTGTTGTTTTTGTTGTTGTTACTGTTGCTGTTGCTACTACTAGCGGGCTGGCTGCCTGGCTGACAGCCTGGATGGCTGCTGCCCGGTTGACTGTGCAACCGCTGGAAGTAAGTGGTAAACAACGTAATCTGATTTCAGTTAAAGCCTGCCTCCCGGCACGCCCACTGGACAAGCGACAGCCCATAGTTAACACCAAGTTGTTGGACCAATAAAACGGTAAATTTAATAAACGCTTGACAGGCGAAAAGTTGAGCAGTTTGGTTTAATGCCTCATTAGTCGTCGCCAGTGCCCCGACACTGAATCTGAATCCTTGAGGTTGCGACATTGATAGCCAAGGCAAGCGTCAGCAACAAAGTTTTGGGCACAGTTAGCACCCACACCCACACACACACACGCGCCCTCGACCGCACGTAAACATACATACCTACACATACATACATACATATATACACACTCACACCGCTAATCCGTGTACACGTAACCCGCAGCTGACTTTGATTTCCATGATTAATACTTAAGTGCTTGTTAAAGTTTTACCAACACATACTCGGTCAGCAGCTGATGCCCAACCACCCGTAGGCCCTGCCCCGCCCTGCCCGGCTGCCCAACGAGGCGCACAATATGCAGATGTTAGCTTACCCTATGCCCGCCTGATCCTAAACAATCGTTGACTTCGCATTTGCCTGTTTGCATACGCCCAGTGTATATGTGTGTATGTGTGTGTGTGAGCGTATTTAGTAGAAAATTTGCTGAGGCTGCAGCAAAACAAAGCCCAACACAGCATAAGACACTGTCTAACAAGGTTGGGCATTAGTTTGGCAAGCTTTCACTAAGCAAAATAAAAGCTTATATTAATTGGAACTTCTAGTCGAATATAATCGATTCTTTAATTAGCTATGACACCAAAAAGATGAGAGATATTAAAGAATATAATTGAAGTAAATAATAGCTAAAAGCATGAATCAACTTTGAAGGAAAGCATTTGGTACAAATCTAGTCAATATTTGAGGCAATGATATTTACCAGACATAAGAAGGGCATAAAAATAAATCAAGTTTCACTTTCAATTAAAGAGCAAAACTGTAATGATATTTAATCAGCATTTACTGTTTTGATTTAAATAATCTTGATGGAATAGTGAAATCAAAAATACTAGCGAAACATGTATGTATATTTCACTTTTAAGCCAAACATTAATATGATACCTCATGAATATCCTAACTAGCAGCCAACTGCAATGCCGTTGCCTACTGTACTAGCTGGCTGGCTCACGTATTGGCTGACCCTTTTGGCCAGCTCTGCCCTAAAACAGCTATCCCATTCCATCCCATTCCAGCGTATGAGGTAACGAACGAACGTGCAAACCGCAAAAACCTCATGCCGACCACATGAAACTTATTTGTTGGTTTTAATAATTACATATTACTGACAGCAGCGGCAGCAAAACCCATAGTAAAAACAACGGGAACTGTAACTTGCTGCAATATTACGCTCTTTAATATGCCGGGCCACGGTTCAATTACACACGTACATAGTGTACGGGTTGGTTGGGGCATTGGCAGCTGCAATTCTGAACCTGAAGTTGAAGCTGAAAAGCTGGCAACGGCCACAGTCAGAGTGTGTAGCATCAGCAGCCGCATCTGGCTTCATTAGGGACAACTACAATCATCCGGGTAGACGTTGACAGCTGAATCATCTGGATTAATGCCGAATTTTAATTAGTACAACGTGCGGCCAGTCCACCCGTCCACCCGTCTACGAGTCAGTCAGTCAGCTAGTCAGCCAACGAGTGAGTGAGTCAGTTAATCTTTCGGGCTGGCCCGCACGTTTTATCGTCCTTGTGCTATCCAACTGGCAGCTGATGGCCATTCCTCGTTCATATAGTTATGACACTTGGCGCCTTATCAACGTTCTTGCAGCGACCGATGTGAGCAGCTTATAAACGCAGCCAGGCGCAAGTTTTGGGAAATCCACAGGCCAGCCAGCCAGCCAGCCAACCAGTATACAGGCATACATATACATATGTATATGTATGTATACACATGTAAGCGCACCCACCACACACCAACACATGGTCTAATGAGCTCGCATCATATGCATGATTAATTCGCGAAATGAAAAATTCTTCCAGGTTGTTTCTTGACGGAGCCAACTCCTGTCAACCTGTCAGATTGGGTGCCAAGGGTGATGGCATCACAGCAGAGAGCCTGCCATGTCTGTTTGTGACATCTGATAAGCTGGCAAGCAAACGCAACACCGCCACGCGGAAAGCAACCCGACTCAACACCACCCAACGCAACCCAACCCAATTCAACCAAACAAAACAAAACCAAACCAAACCAAACAAAGAAAATGAAAACAACAACAGCAGCAAAACTTAAAATTTACAAAAGAAACTTTACACTTAGTTTTGGGGCGCAACTTGAAAACGGTTCCCACATCCGTTTGTCAAAGTGTTTTGGGGGTCGCTGTTGTTTGGCTGCAACCACCGAGACACAGTCTTACAGTTAACATTGGACTCCATAAACAACATTCACCGTACGACTATGTCACGGTAATTGAGCGGCGACTCACTGTCCTTTTAATGCTGCCAGCCCATACATATATACATATATCCTGTCTATTAGTGCAACCGGCCGGATCGGCTGGGCTCGTCTCGCCTATGCGACCAGGCAGTACATCATCGTACATCAATGTACCTTTGTGATGATTGACGCAGGTAATATGCTCACTCAGTTGCCTTATCAGTTGAACAATGGCTCTGGCGCCGTTGTAGCGCTGTCATCCGTATCCTGTGCACCGTGTACTCTGCCACGCAGCTCCATCCATCCCGCCTCGCTGCTGCTCGTCACGCATACCCCGTCACCCATATCCCGCATCCTTGTAGCCCGCCGCTGCTGCTGTCAGTCACAAATCATTCAATTCTGATGCCCGACATGAGCCCCAAATGAAGAAGAAGAAAAAAGAACTACAAATTTCGAACAATGGCGAAAGACCAAAATATCGCCCGATTTGTTGCGGTGGCTGCTGCGGTTGCTTTCAAACCCGCTTATTATTGTTGGCAAACATCAGATGCACACATACATAGACACCGACTTGGAAACCACAAATTTCCGCTGTGCATGTGTGTGTGCGTGTGTGGGTGCGTGAATGCATTATGCACTTATCAGCGCCATCTATCTGCGGTACGTCAGCTTCTTCCTGTTGCTCGATAAACAAACGAAGGGTGGGGAGGGAAGAGGGAGTGGGTGTAGGGCAAAGAAGTCAATGCAAGAAAACCACACACGAATCCGTTTAAGCTACCAAATATTCTCTCTCGTCTCTGACTTTCTCTCTCATTCCCCCCCTCTCGTCTTTTTCTTGTTTTTTTGTTCTCTATCTATCTATTATTTTATTCCAGAAGAAACTCATAGCAACCCGTGAATGGCATCATCTTTACGCGACGCCTTTTGGTTAGGCAACACTCTTCGTCACTTTAACGCTGCCCACACTTTTCGTGTTTATTATATTATATCACACACTCAACGCTTGTGCTGTTATATAATATATGGGCCGGTTTGTTTGTCTGCGTTTCCTTTCATTCAATTTCAACTAGAGCAACAACGCAGTGACACAAAGGGCGATAACTGAGTTTTGTAACAAGTAAACTAATTATTTTTTTCGACTTTGTTGTTGGTTTTTGTTTTTTTTTTTTCTGTGTCAGTGGTTGGCAGTTGTTTTTGCCGAGCTTCATCTTGTTTGCTCGCCTTGAGACGAGGAGCAGCAGCATCTACGCATGTCCATGTGCTTGTGTGCGATGCTAAATTGCAAAATAATGTACACACTTGGCGTTGTAATCGCCATTGTTGTTTGATGTTGTTGGAACTGCCTCTAACTGCTTGTTCATGCCATTGTGCTTGTTCATCATCATCAACAGCAACGGCAACAGCAGCGGCTGGCCCCACTGTAAGTGCGAGCGTGTGTGCACATAAATACATATGTGTTGTGTACACACACACACACACTTGCACACTTAGGTAGGGAAGTGCTTGCGCTTGTGCCTACGTCTTTTGCCTTGCTGTCGCAATTAACGCATTCGCAAATGAAGAGTGTCAAGGCAAGCAGCCAGCAGAGTCTGTCTGTCTTTCGGTCCGCTTGTCAGTTGGGCACTTTTCCTTTTTGCATGCAGCTTAAGCCAATAATGTAGAAGCCAAAAATTGTCGACAGAGTCCAAAACACGAACACACACACTCTCTCACTCTCACACACACACATACATCCTTTCGTAGTTGTAAAGTTTCTACAAAACTTTTAAGGATAGTTAAAAGGCTGACTGCTATTAGCAGCACTCAAACGGAATATTCCCCAACGGTCAAAGTTTATTAAAAAGAGGCTCAGGCCTCTTTCCTTAAACCATTAAAAAGTTTACAAGAAGAAATCGTGCCCGAATCCCACGTAAAAGTTATAAAAACTAAACCCAAACGAGGCCATTGTTTTTGCAAATGCAATCGCATTCGGAATGTGCATTCCGTTATAATATGGCAATTGAAATTGAAATATTTATGCACTTCGCTGCGCACAAATATCATAAAATAGCAGATGCAAACTTTCCAGCAGACAAATATTTTGTTGCCCTCCAACAACATCCATTGATGCTCGCTTTCAAACATAAATCAATAAATAAGAGAATTCAAATTTGCAAGCAATTTGAGAAGCGACGCGTCGGCACGAAGTCATGCTAATGAGCATTCGTGCTTTATTATTTCAGGAAACCGAGTTCAAAGTATAACAATAATGTATAAGCAGATTATTAAATATTTGCTGATGATTTGCTCAGCTATAGCAGCAAAGTAATAGAAGCCATATCAGACTTACATCAGAATCAATGAAGAGCTGACTCGAAATATCGAATGAACAAAGTAGAATTGGCATAATTTAATCTATTCAGAAACGGTTGTTTCTTTTTGTAATAAAAAAGAAATAAATAAAATATAAAAATAATACTTAATGGGAGAGGATTTCACTGAACTCGTACTACGTATGAATAATAAATTTAATGCATAATGCAATTCTATCCTCTTAGCCAACTTAGCCTTATTCAGTACACACAGAGATTATTTTTAAACATTACAATCCGCTGAGATATACTTGTGTATAGACTGTAAGCAAAACAAAAAGTTTTTTATTAGTAAAAACTTTTAAGTAAACTAGACTGTGGCTCGAATAATACATTTGCCTTACATACACTTGGCTTGGCTCGGCCCTGGCAGGATTTAGCTGCTTTCCACATAGGCGGCATTAAAACTCGGACAATCTACATGAATATCCCGTCAATTTGAGGGTGAGGCGCACCTTTTGGTAGTGCGCCGACAGTTTCAGGCCGGATGATCTGGCAAAAAAAGGCCAACATCGCCTTAGAATTAACTCTCCGACCGCTCTGATGGCCCCGACAAGACGGCATAACGAGCCTATTTGCAATGCTGCCCCAGAGTCTAGCCCCATCATCATGGCTGCTTGCCTGTGCTTGTGTAATATTTATGTAAATTTGCCCCGCCCACCACAGAAATTGAAAGGCGTAATGGTTTGTTGCGCTGCCTACTTTGCATATGACGCCGTCTCGTTTCGCTTTTTTGCCTCATGATGTCGCTGCTCGCTTTTGTGTGTGTGCATTTCGAAATTGTTCATAATAAATACACACACACACGCGCACACAGGGACACAAAGTGAAAGAGGAAGAAGGAAGAAATAGGGCAAATATATACTGTATATTATATATACAACTGACATCAGGCATATTAAGCGCTATAATCGAGTGGAAGAGAATTATTTTGTGTGAACTAATTGCATTAGTGACATTCAATTTGACGCCCGGGCAGAGAAACAGCGCTAAACGGCAATTGTCACAGAGCACCGACTATTCTAATAGACCCCCTTACAATGTCATAGAGCTAATGTGATATTTTTTCCTTGCTCTTTCTTTTTTGTTTTTAGTTCCTCTTTTCATGCCCATATAGATTGTTTATTTTATGCTCTGCGCTTTGTGCTGCCTACTTTCGGGGGCAGTCAACCAAATCCAACGCCTGCCACTGATTTGGGATACGAAACCCACCTACCAACTTTGGGTGCGCTGCGTGACGCTTGGGCAATCATGTGAATCGAGCTCTATATAATTTGCAAAACTATGCGAGTTACTAAATACACGCGGGTTCCTTTTACTATGTAAAAGGACAGTTTCCTGATTAGTATTTTGGCATATTTGGCCGGGACGTTATGAGAATTTCTTGCCAATTTCATTACTAGTTTGAAAATGCGTTTCATATATCTTTACCTTTAAGAATAATTTCGTAAATTGATCGTGAGTAACGTTTAGTTTGCTGTTTGATATCGAATTACTATTGCACTACATTCCAATCTATTATATTTTAAATTTAACTTGAGAATGAAAGCGTATGTGAACAGTTAGGATAGCGAATGTGTCCCTCACGTAAAATGTTTGCCTAGTTTGTTGATCGAAAAGTTAGGTTAGTGAATAGATGGTGGATTTCAGTTCGATTATTAAGTATTTCATATGCTAAAACATGGAAACATATTATTATAAATCAGCATAAATACATCGAATTGTATATAAATGGGAGCATTGCAACCCATTTCAGATAGATTTGGGTAAATATGTGAATTTTAGATACTTATGTAAATATAATAATATACAATACACATCCTATTATAATGTCCCATTATAAATGTTTGCAAAAAGTATTGAGCGACCCGTGTGACAACGTTCTACGGGTCTGTGTGCAAGTATATGTGTGTATTTGTGTCTGCGTGTTTGCCTCTTGTGGCTTGGACTTTTATGTCCCCGCGCGTGGGTCAGCCAAATGAATTAATCTTACATGTCGTTGACACATTTTCGGCTGTTGCCCAAATGTGTTGGGCACTTGGTTTCCGGTACGGATTTGCTTACCTGTTACGGGTCCAGGTCCAAGCAAACAGTGGAGCGTGCGAGTGGGAAGAGAATAGAACAGAATACGTTGTTGTGTAAGCAGTTGGGTACACACACGCACATATATACACAAACCAAAAAAAAGAAATGGTCCAAAAACAAAAAGAGAAAGAAATGACATATCGTATAGCTATGTATGTTGTTTTATAAACATATGTATCTACATATGGCTTCTAAAGCAATTTAAATACGAAATGAAACTCAAAGGCGCAAAACATTTTGTGGCAAGCTGTGGCTGCTTTTTTAGGTGAATGCAATTAGTTAACGGATTTTTAGACACAGTCTCTAGTATATACGTATATATATAGTATGTACAACTGTCCCACACTCCTTGGCAGTCGCTGCGAGAGGGTGTGTGTGTGTGTGTGTGGCTCACCTGATGTCCGGAGCATATGGAGCCATTGGGTACACGCACACGAAACGGACTATGCACGGGGCAGGAGGTGCGCGGTCCCCAGCGCGAGGTGACCGCCTGCTGAAGGGACAACGCTGAACTGCAGGGATTAAACAGCGCCGGCGGCGGCGGGCAGGGCGGCGCTGACATACTTAACGAGCTGAGCCCGCTCATGCTGCGACAGTGGCCCGACAGCATGGCAACATCAGCAGCGGAGCATTGGGCCAATGGTATGCCCTGGCCACTGCTGCCGACGCCGCTGCCGCTCATGCCGCTGCTGCCACTGCTGCCGCCGCCGCCGCCACCGCCCAGTAGTGACATGTGCGAGCCACAGCCACCGGACATCAACGATTGTGATGTGAGCCCATGATGCTGGCACATGCCGACGCCGCCGGATGCTGTCACGCCCGCTGCTGACCATTGACCAGTCGACGCTGCTGCCGCTGCTGCTCCTGATGCTGCCGCTGCCGCTGCTGCCTGTGAGTCACCGCCGCCGCCGCCGCCACAGTAGTGATCCACGGTAAAACTGTCTTGGCTACCAGAGCATTGCAATCGATGCGGTGGCGGTGGCGAGGATTGGCGCGAGTAAATGTTGTTTTATCTGTTCCCCTGAGCCAAGTCCTTTAGCCAGCTGATATGCTGCTCTTGTGTTTCTGCTTCTGTTTGTTGTGGTGGCTCTTCGTTAGCTTGTGCAGCTCCTCTTGCATTTCCTGCTCTATTCACAGTTATTTGCGTATCTCCTCTAATATCTCAATACGTTGAGAGCTATTCACTGAATTACTCAATCGCAGCGATAACTAACAAGAACAACAATTAACTATTAACAACTATTAATATCGTATCGTGGATTCCGATTGTGGATTCAGTTTACAACTATTTATTGAAACTATTCTGCATTTTCCAGTTCTTGTTGCTGTTGCTCTCGCTTTGGTAGCACTTAGGTTCCTTGTCTGCATGTAGAACTATATAATACTACATATAGTCCAAAAGCATATACATATGTATGTGTATGTATGTGTGTGGGTGTGTGGAAGTATGCTGTAATAATTTATATGCGCCCTGCAGTGTAGACTTGGTGTCGACTTCTTTTAAAAAAAATTATTGTTTCCTTTAATTGATTTATGTTGTGCTTTTTCCCTTGTTGCTTTATATGTTTAAATTATGTTTGTTGATTTTTATTAAAATGCTTGGTTTTTAGTTATGTAGCTTTCAGTTATGATGAATCACAATCGTGTTTATTATTGGTATTATTATTATTATTATTATGTATTTAGTTGCTGTGTTTTAAATTTTTACAAGTGTGTAAAGTTCACTATTTATTTTTGTTTAGCTGAATTTAGTTTCAAATTTTGAGTTGCCTTTTTGGTTAATTTTTTATTTAGCATGCGAGTTCTGCAAAAGAAAATCGTTGATAAGCCCAAAATAAACAAAATCTATAGAGGGACCTTTGGAAAATGGGAAATTGTGGAATTGTGAGAGGAGATACTAGTTAAGCTAAACTAACTGACTCTACTAGGTCATAGCTCAGCACAGCAACTTAAATATGTACAATATATGAATGAATGTATGAAAAATAGGATTGTACAGATAATTATACAAATAATAAGCACAGTTGATAGAGCAGAAGACAGCCATTTGAATAAGGTAGTCGAGCGCTTGCATGAATGAAAATGTGAATATTTTCATCCACAGGCCAATTGAGACTTTTAATTAAACCAAACGGCCAAATTACAGAAGACTGCCTAGCCAACAAAAATATAATTTTATGCGCCTAAAAGATAAAAAACAAAAAAAAAAGTGGAAATAGAAAAATGCCCATGGGAGGGACGCTATCTAAATTGGCCAGCAAAGGGAAAACGTTCGGCCGAAAGGCACCGAAAAAGAAAGGCAAACAGAATATATATATATATGTATATATTTTAAAACTCGACCGAACTCGAATTCCCCGGCGACTACTGTATATAATAACGATGGCAGCAGTGCGAGACTGTTTATGTTAAATACATAGTTTGAGACGAAGCTCGAAGGAGTCAAGGAGGAGCGCGAGTGTGGAATTAAATTATGAAGAAATTGCGAATGCTTTAATATGTTTTTAAATGTGTATTTTAATAGGCAAGACAAGCAGGCGGACAGACAGTTAGGAGGGGCAGGTAAGGGTGTATGGCACAAAGGCACAGGTGAAGGTATTTGTATAAGGGACACAAAGGTGCTGAAATGTTTGTTTCGTCAGTTTCCGCTGCCACATTTTAAGAATGCTAATGTTGCCTTGTCGCTTCCGCACCATAATTGAATGAGAACGTGCTGAGCTTTGCGCGTTGGCCTGGGAATGCTGGGAGTTAGGCGTGGGCCCAAAGGCCGCCAACAGACGCAACTTTGCAGCGCAACATACGCGAACAAAATAACGAAATTCAATTCATAAAATATTCAAAACAACAACAACAAACAAACGAAAAAAGTAAAACAGAAAAAAAGGCGAGAACTAAATACATATATACAGATATATACATATATAGAGACAGAGAGAGAAATTTTCATATACAATGGCCGCAACTAAGCGAAAAACGACGACAACGACAACAACAACCATACAGAGAAATGTTGCTGAAGCCAATAAATAGGCGGAAGGGCAGGCGGCAGCGGGCGGAGAGCGGAGAGCGGAGGGAGGATCAGAATCTTGAAAGTCGGAATCTGAAGTCTGTACAGCGAGTGGTCTCTCTGTGTGGGAGTCAATGGATACTGCAGTTGGACGGGGGCCAAGTAAATGATACCAAACATTATCTATGTATTGGTGCAATGCTCTCTTTCTCTTTGCAACTATGTGGATGTGCGTGTGAGTGTGTCTGTGTATATATACACACACATTTTTGATAAGGCAAAAGTAGACGGAAATGGCAAAGGAAACGGAGGTGGAAAATAGAAGGCAGAGGGCGAACGACGACGGTGGGTGGTGATTAGCTGCTGTGCTAGAGCTGAGGCAGTGAAGTGAAAGAAATTTGTGGAGTGTAGAGATGAAATGGCATACTTTAGGTGGGTCGGGGTCTTCAGGTGTTACGGGGGTTGCTTCTCTATCCTGCTCATACTTACTGCAAAGTTGTAGATGTAGTTGAAGTTGATTTTGTTGTGGCTGCTTTTGTTCTTGTATGCATCTAAATCGTTAAGTTGTTGTTTTTGTTTTTATTATTATTGTTGATATTGCTGTTATTTAATTTTATTGTAAGTAGTTCCAGTTTTAGTTTCTGTTGTTGTTGATGCTATTATTATTATTATTATTGTTGTAGTTATTGTTGTTGTTGTTGTTTGTGTGTCTGTGCGCCGAAATCAATAATGAAAATAATCGGAGACTTTGTTTTTTGTTTTGGAATTGAGGGTCGATCTCTTGCACTCATCTAAACAAACAGTCAAAAGCACTTGCTGCAGTTACAGACCATAAATTGATAAGCCAGCTGTCACAGTTTATTCAATTTCCGTAAGGCCAGACAAACCGCGAACAAGCGCACGCACACACATACACACACACACACACTCACACACGCACTTCTACACATAAACACACAGGCAGAAAAACACGTCGGCCACATGGGCGTGAAGATAAACACGAAACATGAAATCAGATTAATTTAATTCAATTTGTAACGCGTTCGCTTGTCGTTTGCGAAATCATTGATAATAATTTTGGTCAAATCGATTTTGGAAATGCTGGTGGCTCGATTGCTGGCTCGGTTCGTTGCCCACGCCACGAGATGCTACGCCACGGCAAGCAATCGAAACTAGAGGCACTGCGGTTGTTGCTTCGAAGGCACGAAGGCACCGCCGTCAATGACAACGACAACGACAACGGCAACGACAACGGCACGAGAGCAGCACACATAGCTCGTTGCTTCGCTTGAGACTCTCGTGCCTTGCTAGCGTACGACCAACTCCCACATACACACTGAAATTTCTATGCGTGTGAGCCGAGTCCGCCTCGAACCAATATGCAAAAAATCAGCAGCCCGCAGCGAGCTTAAATTCAATGGCACGAAAAAGTCGCTAAAAGAACACATGTGTGTGTGCGTGATGTTAACGCATAAGTGTGTGTGCGTGTGCGTGTGTGTGCTGATTTTTCTTGACTTATTTTCCCGTTTTTGAGCATGTGGCGTGACTAAAAATCAATTTGTGTCTAACTTTTTTCCTCATTTATGTTGCCTTGGCTCGTCTTAGCTTCACAAAAGGCCACAAATTTTCATGGCCCACTTTTGTGCGCCGGCAGTTGGCAAACTATTTCTTAGCTGGGCCTTAAAAGTTTTCGAGCACTTGCTTTTAAAATTAAAAAGTTTCGTTCTTCTCTTATGTGTCGTACATTTGCGCTTATAGCTTCACTCATTTCATTTCTTTTTATTTGGGGTTTTCTTTATTTCATTTTTCTTTTCTTTTTTCTTTTTTTGCACTGGCTTGCGCCGTATGGCAGCGAGTACAACAACAGCAACAACAACGACGGCAGCGACTAGGATGAGCCCGATATACATATGTATGTGGCTCACACTCACACTAGCTGGTATATGTGAGTGACTGCGTATGTGTGTATGTGTGCCTGTGTCTGTGGGTGAGTGTGCAGTAAACGTCAACGTTGTTAAAGCCGTACTGAATGTTGCTGCTGCTGCTGCTGCTGCTCCTGCTGCTGTCACTACTACTGCTGTTGTTGTGTACCCGTCCTATCCAGACTAGGGCTCGCGTTACACTGCCACAGTTCCAGCCAGCAAGGTGCACAATTATAGACTAAACTCTGAGTTATCAGCAGCAATTCAACAATGCTGCCAACTGCTTAGCTCTCGCAGCTGAATGCAGCCAGCGTCAGCAGCAGCAGCAGCAGCAGAGCAGCCGCAGCTTCAGTTTTTCACCTAGCAATCAATTTCCGGTGCAGATGGCAGCTTTATGTGCCATTCCAATGCGTGCAAAAGAGATGACTATATTGGCGATTCGAGGCTGGCTGGCTGTCTGTGGGCGGCTGTCTGCTTGGTGGTGGGTTGCTGGCGACGCTGCCTCTGCCGATGACTCTGCCGCTGTCGCTGTCGCTGCTGCTGCTGCTACTCTTGCTGCTTTTGCTTCTCTTGCTGGCTGCTGCTGTTGCTGAATCTGTACAGGATGCTGTGCAGGACATGCGCACTGGGACAACGAAAAATTTTAGGCTGGCCAAGCAATTCTTACTACAGGCACATGCTCAAAGCTGCCAGCAGCGCTGTCGGCGTCTCAGTCAATGCGGACGCCAGCAGCGCTGATATTTGTCTAACAGTAGCAACAGCAGCAAGCCACGCTAAGGGTTTGCAAAAATATTCGTAATTTATGGCGCAATGTCTGCGCCTTGTAGTCGTTAACCCAATCATCACCGGCGTTCTCCCATCATCATCATCGTCATCAACATCATCATCTTCAACGGAGTTGTTGCTGCTGCTGCTGATGCTGATAGTTACTGCTGTGGTCGCATTGCTAAATCATGCCATCGCTCGCCCATAGTCCAAACTAAAGTAGGTGACTTGTGTCCACACTCTCACACACACAGACACACATAGAGAGAGAAATTCTTGTACACAGATAGCTAGGCCCACTGCTTATTTGACAACCGCATGCGGGTTTGCGCCAAAGGAATCATGACCAAAAGGAAAGAATGCCGAAGCCACAACCTAATTACTTGTGTGTAAGCGGCCCAGTTGGCAAGAATGTGCTTTACACACAGTACAAGGCAAACATCGAGGGAAAGGCCAGGGGAAGGGAGCTTCTATGCCAAGTTATGGAATCTGTGCTGAGGCACTGACAAATAATTATGAAATGCATGCGTACCAAGGCCTACAGACAGACAATCGATTGATAAACAAGGACAACATTGGCACGCCTTTGCCCCTGTCGAGGACAACAGCTCCCCCAGCTCCCTATCCCTGTCCCTGTTCCAGTCGCTGCTGACGATGTCCCTGCTGCTATTTCTCACAAATGCTGTCACGTTTAATGCGAAACATAACAGGCTTTTAATTAATGCACAATAGAGTGCACGGCGTGCTGCAATCCCGTCAAGTGCTACGACAACGATTCGGAATGCATTTCGCGCCAAGGTCTCGATGGAGGGCGCGGGTAGTAAACTGTGCCCTGTCCTGTCCTGCACTGCCCTGCCAAGGCACATCTAATTCCATAGTGTAGGTCAAGGCCTGAATCACATGTTCTACTAGCTGTAACGGCATCGAGAGTATCAGCCAATAAACTATTAACATAGCACATTTTGTTGTTGCTATTGTTGATTGTTGTTGTCTGCTGTCGTTGTTATTGCTGTGGTTGTCGTTGTCGTTGTCACAGTCTCTATCGCTGTCGTACTCATTGTCGTTGTTGTTTGCGCAGTCGTTTAGTCAAAGACAAATTTGGCAACGAATTTGTCATTTTATCGAAGTGGCAACAACATTTACTCGCCGCATCAACAACAGGCTGCACACTTTAGCCATTCTGACATTTATGTGTGTGGCCAAAAGGAGTACGCTTAATATGTCAGTGGGCCGGGCCGGGCCGGGCCATGCCGGGTCGGGCTGGGCCACAACGTGGTTTGTGTCCGGGCCAATTCTGTTCAGGTGGCTGCTGCTGAACTGGGCTGCCAGTTAGCCTGCATGCTTGTTGACACGTTTAGTTGTCGGCTCACACACACGCACGCATATACATGTATTTGTACACAGTCACATACTTTGTGTGAATTTGCCAAATCACAAACAAGTCAAAGGCACATTGAGCATAGCAGTAAAGCTTGAAGCGAAGTTTGCAGAAATCTGAATTAATGCAAATTCAATAGTCATGGCAAAATTATTTTGAAACAATAATATGTCCTGGCCTAAAGGACAATAGACGGTGTTGCAAACCGTCATTCAATACACAATTGAATACATTTCGAGTTATGTCCGAGGCTATGAATAAACCTAATGAGCTTCACACAACAACGTGTGCATCCGAGTAGATATTAATTTGACCAGTTAGTTTGAGAATTGAGTTCGTTATGCTGCAAATATACAATCCAATTAAATGCATAGGTTTGCAGTTAGCTTAGTTACTTTTTATTTTCTTCATGATCCCTTATTTTGCTAAACAATTGTTGTAGAAGTAATAATAATATTCTTAAGGCCACTGCAATAATTGATTCAGCAAATTGCATCAATGTGAGGAAACAAAATTTATTATGCTAAAGGTGTAGGAAACGAATTTACTTTGGGCGGTTTATTAGCAAAACAAGCCAAAGTCATTTACTAGAGAGAGCTCAAATTAAATTATAGATGAATCGAGATTGAGTCACAAGTACTTAAGTTTCCTTTCAGACCTATTAGAAATGCACACATACGCGGCATTATATAAAAACTTCCAAATATCTTACAGTTAATTCTCTTTAAAGTATCGCCTGGATTTCCCTTAACCCCTTTTTGCCCGTGTATGTGAATTATTTATTAATTTTGTAATTTACAGTTTGATATTTATGAAAGGTTCATAACTGGATTTTGTATGGCATGAAGTACTAAAAAGGGTTGGCAATTTATCCTTGACAATTTTCCTATCGATTATTTTCCGACGTCGCTTAAAAATATTTATTTATAAAAGATAAACAAAATTGGAATATTTTTGGAATACATTTTACACGAAGAGAACAGAAATTATTTTAAAACAATTCCTGCCGTTTTGTGCAAGCAATTCTTGTCAGCAGCAAATGAATGAATTTGTGAAGCATTTTCCACAAATAAATTCGATATTGGCCGAAGCAATTTGCAACAATGAGCGAAACCCATCCACATCAACTCGCCAGCGGTAAAGAATTTCATGAATTTCTAAAGAGAATTTTCAGCCATAATCATGTTTTCAATTTATTGCTCATTTTCAACTAGTGAAACGGAATGCATTGGGGGCCGGAAATGCTCACGTCGCGACGAGTTTTGAGTGTCTGGGGGCATTTCGTTCATGTGACTTCATTAGCGAATTTGCTATCGTTACGGTCAGTGTTAATTAGGGAGGATGACACCGATGATATCTGGTTTCAGCAGGACACAAGGACCTTCAACAGAGCCAATTTTCAAATCGATATCTCGAATAAACGGCCCCGATTCGACTGTCAAAATGACGTGCTGTTAACTAGAAATTGGTAGACAAATGCTGCATTAATGGACATGAATTCCTGTCTGCACGTTATGGGGTCCACTGAAAGCCCTTTTCAATCAATTTCAGTAAAGGCACTAGATACAGAGATTAAATTGGTAAGAGCATGGTCTGAATGTATCGCAAAATAAAAATTTACCAATTCATCACGCACAGCAATTCACATTGTCTATGCTCAAATATTGTTAAATCTAGCTGTGAAAACAAAGCTAAAAATACAAACAAAATTGAACCCAACACATATACTCTTTAAATTCCTTAAAGGAATTAAAAAACTGACTGAGTAATTAAAAACTATATACACACTGAATCTAAAATTTTGTAGCTGTTGCAGATAACAGTTTATTTTTGTTGACTTTTAAGTAACGTTCGCACGAGTTTAGGAAGTGGCACATACATATGTACATATATAGGTATGTTTTATAACTTGAAATACATATTTCAGTTAAAGCAGACTATCAGCCTGATATTTGGCCGTGATGCCCTGAGGAAGGCCTGCTTAAATAAACAAAACAAATTGTTTTAAGCCAAGCCAGCATTCTACTACAATATAAACATATTTCCAAAAAATAAATAACCAAAAAAATGTTAGTCAATTAACTTTAAATTTAACAAAGTTCCTATACTATACCTAAGCATTATTATTCATTTATTTTGCTGCATTAAATAAACGAATTTCATGATGCGCTGCTGATGCGCAAGGAATTCTTTAAGCTTCAGTAAACTAACCGTGTAATCAAGAATCATAATTTCAGCATTGACGTCTACAACTGCCGCATTGGCGGCTGTAATAAAATTTACCTGGTGATGAAGGTTATTGTAGTAGCGCGTTATGTGCGGTGGCAAAAGCTCAGCCGTCTCGAGGCCGATCCACTGAAACACACTGTATTGTGGCGTTGTTGATGGTGTTGTTGTTGTTGCTGTTCCTGCTGCTGCTGCTGCTGCTTGTGCTGTTGCCGCTGTTATTGTTGTTGCAGTTGTTATGGATGTGTTATCGCAGCAGCAGCAAACATCATCCTCATCCTCCACCAAGACCTCATCCGCCTCATCCATTCTAAAGTAATATGCTAATTTCGTTAGCTTGGACCGATATTGGCCTCCGTTTTATAATTTGTTCACTTTTTTTATATTTTGTTATAGTGGCACACATTTGAATTTAAATTGAGTTATAGACGCGCAGTCGATGCTGCAGCAGCACCATTTGTTGTTGTCTGTCAATTTATGAGCAACGCCATGGCGCGGCCCCAAACCAACTCCCAGCGCCACATGGCGGGGGTCGACAGCATAACGTCGCCAATGACAGCGGTTGCCCTTTTGTCAATTGCTCCCATGTGGGTTTTCCCGCCGAACACGTGGCTGTAAACTTGGCTACAAGCATGGAGGTGCCTATGCATGTGGCTGTGCCTGTGCCAGTGGCTGTGCCTGTGTCTGCACCTCTGACTGTGGCTCTCGTCCTTCTGTTCGCTATGCGCCGGAGGTTACTGCGGAAATTCGCGCGTAATTGGCACACTGACACGACACTATCCACTCCAGAGACAACTTCGCATTTGCGTTTGAATCCACATCCACATCCGCGAACGCGTCCGTGTCCGCGTCCTGTTAATTGGGTCAAGCGAGCGGAGCGGAGCGCGGCGCGGAGTGACTCACTTGAGAAATAGACTCGAGTAAACTTAACTTGACTTGACGAAGACGAAGGTTTCGCCCCACAATTCCCAGAGCTTTGTTTAGCCCAGCTGCTAACCCTTTTGGGGTCGGGTCGCCAATGGCGTGGGCGCAGACTGGCAGACTGACGCGAAATCGCTCGTTAGGCGCCTCTTTTACACATCACTTGGCAAGTGTCAAATAAATCCAACTGGAGGCGATGCCGTACCGTGCCGCGTCGTGCCTCGCCTCGTCTTGCCTTGCCCTGCCCTGCCTCGCTTTGCCTTTGCCTACGTCGTCTTGCGCTGCTCTGTTGTTGTCGTCGTTCCCTCGCGGCGACTGCGCCGCAAACTAAACAGAAATTTGTGCGCGCTTTTTGTTTAAGTCAATCACGAATGCTCGGTTGGTTAGTGCTACGCACACACTCGCACTCTCACACACAACACATGCACACACACTCGGACACATGCGTGTGTATGAATGCAAATACACAAATGCATATGCATTAGTGTATGTACGTGCACTGCTCTGCTCCTGCGACAGCATCGGCAGCAGCAGCAGAATACTCGCTGCACTTTGCAGCGCCCATGAGCAGAGAGTATGAGAGTGAGATTTGCAGCGGTTGTTTGGACTGCAACCGAGGTCCCTCAATAGTTGTTGCTCTGTTTCTTCAGCTATTTCTTTTTTCCCTCTTTTTTTACCTACGCCTACCCGACATCCAACACCCTGAGCACAGTTCTCACTCTGCTCTCCGGTTGGATGTGTGCGTGGTATACAGCATTAACACAGTTGCTCATTGCTCGTTGGGCCTGCGTTTGTTCAGTTGTTCATATCGTCTGTCATTTTTATCCATCTATTTCATTTTTCTTCTTCTTCTTTTTGTTTTTTGTCATGAATTTATGAAAATGAGTCGCTGGCACAAGAGCTCAGCTTGCGTCAGAAACAAAGCGTCTGATAGTCGGTTGGCCTGAACGGGCAAACCGTCCGGGGATCCAGTGCAACTTGAAATGAACTATCCGTCTAGGGCTTGAACGCCTAAGTGTCCTATGATCACTAATTTAAACACAACTATTTTATTACTTTAGCTGAATTTCCGTTAAGAGATTTAATTGGTCAAATAATTAACATAAATTTAAAAAAAATAAGCATAAGTCAAAAAGGACTCAAATTAATATTAATAAATATATTAAAAAAAAAAAGAGGAACAATAAATTACTCAAATAACTCTCATTGCAACAAGAATTTAAATATTAATGAATTTAATTAGTTAATTCAATTTAATTATTAATCTTAGTTAAAGAAATATGTAAAACAATTAAAACGATTTTTTTGTTCAAAATCATTGAACCTAATGCATTACAAAATGAAATATTTAACACACTTAATACTAACCCAATGGACAGCTTGTGATAATATATAATTTAATGCTCTTGAGTATATCGATTACGATTAGGGTATTCATAGCGTTAAGCTATTTAAAAGCCTTTCTATGTACCTTGTAGGCCCAGGGTATGAAAAGAATAAAGCATCGACGCTCGGCAGCAAAAAGTGTCGTCTGTTTCAAGGAGCAATTAACGACAGTGGACAACAGAGAGAGAGTAATAGCTCTCATATCACACATACCCAGACACAGAGCAAGGCAAACAATGCTGAAAGAACTCTGCATTGATTTTCACTGCATAGAAATAGGAATATCAAATATCTAATACATTATGCACATCGAGTTAAAAATCAGACAGATGCAAACAAAATTCGAATATTCCAAGCAAAAATGCAAACAAACAAGAACAATCATTTGCATAATTATAGTAAAATATATTCCATCAAATTCCTATATTGTTAGAGTATTTAAAGTTCGCTATGATAAAGAGTGAGCATTAAACCATTTCTTTTTTCGCAATCGTTAAATGTTTTTCTGTTGGGCTGCTGCTGCAAATATGTGGCGCACACCTACCACGTCTGCAGCACTTAAGTTCCGTTGCATACTTCTCAGGGCAAAAAGCCTTTGGGGAGAAGCCTTAGGCACGGGCACTGTCGCTGATGCTAGAGCTGGATTTGATATTGTTGAGCCAGCATCAGCAGAGGCAGCAGTGTCCGAATTTTATTTAGGTTTATTCTGATTAAACTGTTTGTATTTTGGTTGCATTAGCTGGCGCACACTGTTTGCCCATGTATTGTGTGTACACTGTATGCCTGAGAGTGGACAAACATAGTAGTATGTGTGTGCCAGGGATTAGTGACTGAGTGCGACAAATAGAGACAGCCCTCCGGAAGTTGATAGTTTTAGTGGTGGTGGTGGTCTCTCTGTGGGCGTGTGTGTGAATTTACCATTGCTTCTGTTTACTAGCACTAAATACATTTCAAATTTGTTTTGGCTTATGCTAAACCGAACTACAGAGTGGACCACAGATTGATATAACCACATCTCGTGCAACTGACAGTCGCCTTTGGCATACAAACAGTGCAACAATGTAAAGAATCCCAGTTCCCTGAGCTCACAGCTTGCCTCAAAATGTAGCCACAAATACATACTTAATTATATTTATGTAAGCACAAGGTTAACAGAAATATAATGAAAAACTCACCTGCAAGTGCGGAGATGCGAGCAGCTGCATCAGCTCATCCTTGGCATACTTATTGCCAGCACTGACGCCAACCGAAGACAACTGCTCCAGGACATCGCGACTGCGCGCAACAGCCTCGGCGCTAGGCGCCCGGCCATTCGTCGTGATGACCGTCGAGCTGATCCGATCGAAAAGTTGAAGAAACTGCTGTAAGCGAACATCACGCAGCATATCGCGTAGCACATCCGCATCCACATGCGCGTCCTGTAGTGAGTATATGTCATCCAGGCAGTCCAATATACGCTGTACCGCCTCAATCCCCGCCTCTTCATCTGCCCACTCATCCGGAGCACCAGCAATGGGCACTGCAATAAGCAATTGATTAGAATTACGCTTATAGCTCAAGTATTTTATTAGCCTTGGCCAAGACTTACTATCCGCATCCGTTGAATACAGTGGATCCATGTTAGTGCCACCTGCAATGGCCTGGACAGCCCCTTTAAGCTTGCGCCGTGCATTATAGCGCTTCAATTCCTCAACTGTCTCCGCCAGATGCGTGCGCTGTAATTTGTCGCGATCACGTATCCAGGGATGCTCTAGCACCTCGGTTATAGATAGTCTGTGATGTGGATTAGCAGCGAGCATTTTCATGACTAGATCCTTTGCATTGGCCGAAATAGATTTCCACTCAGGCGCCTCAAACTGCAAGCGAACAAAAGCAGCAGTTAATAGGCAATTCATCATAATTGACCGTACACACTTACCGATAACCTTCCGCGGGCTATCGACTGCTGCAGTCGAACACCAGAGCCCAAAAACGGCAGCCTGCCCGAGAGCAGAACGTGCAACATTACACCAGCACCCCAAACATCGCAGCCCTTGCCATACAGACGCCTTGTGACCACCTCTGGCGCCATATAGTGCGGACAGCCGACGCGTCCATGTGTTTCTATGGTTTCCCGTGTGCCCGGCAACTGTATCGCCGAGCCGAAGCCACCCAGCTTCACTGGCGCCGAGTTATCCACTGTCGCCAGAAGTGCACAAGCGGGTCGTACATCTCTATGCAGTATATCGTTCTCATGGCAATATCGCAACGCCTCTAATATTTGACGCATATAATGACTGTTGGCAATAAAAATATATAGAGATTAATTAAAAATATTCACAATGCTAACATCCATCCTTAATTAGTTCAGGAATTTCGCTCAGCTCATACGATTAAACGAGTAAACGATTAACAAAAATAGATGACTACGACTTAGAGAATATTTATAACAAACATAAACTAACGTACAAAAATGAAATGGGATTAATTTAATATAATATAATATTATACTTATCTTAATTGTAAAGTTTGATTGATTGAACTGACAAAAGTGTCCTATTTTCAACTAACTGTTATATTAATGTTATGCTTCATCCGTGGTGTATAGACAAAATCTTTGAGCATAGTTAAGCATTCTACACTGGCATATCGTATATGTGTTAAATGTGTAAATAAAATAACTAATCTGATTCACTAAACTTATACATATTTATAGAAAATTTGCATTAATCAGTTATATAACGATTTAATATTGTAGCTTGCAATGTCTTATAAAAATACATGATAATAAAAGTAAATTAATATTGCAAGACAATTATTAATTAAATGCGCAATCTGGTATAAGCTTAGCATTCCACTTAAATATTAATCGATTGTCCTAATATAAATGTTCTTCTGTTATAAGTAACCCATGTACTTGGGATTTGGCAGAAAAACTGGTGTCATAATTCTATAATTATAGGCAATGTTTCCATGCTCACCAAGCCACCGCCTCGCTGTAGACGAAGCCCGCCACAGCGCGCCGCACAACCTCAAAGCACAAGTCGGAGCCCTCCATGCTGCAAGAGAGCGAAAACGAATTATTTAAGTGGCCTACATCAAAATATATATATATATATATATGTATGTGTGGGGAATTGAGCCTGGATATGTATGTGGGTGAGTGTTACTTACAACTCAAACACCATGTAAAGCATGCCCTCGGAACTGTAGGTTTCCAGCAGCTCAACTATGTGCGGATGCTTCAGCATGTGACATATTGTGGCTTCACGTTTCAGATCTGTAATGACACGCAATTAGTTCATATTAGAATGGGTAACATTTGTATGGCTGCCCCGCGCGGCTGACACAGCAACAAGGCGCCCAGCCAACGTCCTTGTTTGGGTCTGAGACAAGCTGCACGAAAGTCCTAATGGATTTAGAGCTGACTTATGTGCCTGCCATGTATCATTTAGTCAATATCCGAGTCCAGGCGCCATTGCATTTGATCAATTTCTTTTTAATTGGCCCATGGACTGGGTTGAGACTTGAGCCTGTTCGGTGGGGCTGACTCGCAGCATCATGTAATTTGGGCAAAAGTGGGTGGCACGTGCCAAATTGTGTTTCGTTGTTACCGCACAATTAGTAGCAACATATTTTATATAATTCGCGCAGCTTAATTATAATTTATTCACCCAAAGTACCTCGGGTGATTCGCCTGGGGCAAGGTTGTCGCTCAAACTTACCAGCTGTGCTCAGTCCTGGGCTTGCCGTAAACTTGGCCACATCAACAATTTTGACAGCAAACTGCTGATTGGACTCTCTATGTATGCAGCGGCGCACAATGGAGAAGGGTCCTCTGTGGAATGTATAGAATGTGGCAGTACATTTATATACATATATAAATATAGATATGGAGATATGTTTAGTAAAAGTTACCAACTGCTTTCAAATGTCCGTGCTGACCTTATCAGGCGGCAAAAGGCTTGCAAACTGTCTGCCATAAAAAGCAGGCAAAAGCTTTCATATTCATATCACAACTAGCAACGCTTCGCTCTACTTAGTTCAACTAAACGAGCAGCACATAAATATTAATGTATAATGTAAGAATGGACGCCGAAAAACTTGTTGTTGCTTGTACAACTTTTGAGGCAAGTTTGATGTTAGCCAAGTTTTGTATTGAAAGCTGTTGCCCCCATTTGAGGCGTCGACAGATGATTTAGTGCGTGCAGCACATAATGAGATATGGCAGCCAAGGCAACAAAATGAAAGAATAGGGAGCAAACGGAACTCACTTGCCAATGACCTCGCACAGTTCGTAAACATCGTCAAAGAGAATTTCGTCTTCGGTCATTTTGAATAATTGATGAATTAATGCCTGTGCCCGCCTGGCTCAATTGCTTTTTGGAATATTGATGAGCTGCACCAGGGCGGCTGCTGTTGCTACTGATGTTGCTCCTCCTCCTGCTCCTGCTCCTGCTCCTGCTGCTGGTCAAACAACAGTTGGTGCTTGTGTCCACCTCCAAAAACTTCAATGAACTTTACGTCTTTGCTCCGAGCAGCAAACTGTGTGGGTAAGCGTGTGTATGTGTGTTTGTTCTTGTTGTTGTTGTTGCAGTTGTTGCTTCGTTGTTATTGATTGTTGTTGTCGTTGTTGTTGCTACGCTGATGCTAAACACTCATTTCGTCGCATGTAGCTAAAAAATGACACAAAAAAGTTGTTAATGTAAGTAAAATGGACAGAGAGGGTGAGGGAGAAGATACAAATAAAAAGAAACGGAAATAAAAATAGGCATTCGTCAAACCATGCAGATGTGTCAATCACAGGTGGCCATGTACCCAAGTAGCCAAGTGGCCAAGTGGCCAAGTGTCCAGACAACCCAAATCAATTACAGCCGCAAAATGCTCGAAATTGTGTTCTCTGAATGGGACACTGACCAGAAGAGGAAGTTTCACTGTCAGCTGGCTGAACAGTAAACGATTTGAATTTTGAATCGGAAATGGTTGCCTGTGGTCCACCCGGTAAACAAGACACTCGGCCTTACACTACTGGTCAACCTCGTTGGGTGGCTAGCTGGTGCCCAGAAGGACAATGGCTGTTAAATGTTTGCACGAGTTTTCCTTTACCTTGTTTGTCTTCATCTTCTTCGTCTTCAGCTTCTTCTTCTAGTTTTTAGCATATAATAGTAGTTTTTATCATGGACAGAGGACACTTGAAGTCGAAACACACTTTTTTGATGGTACTCCAAACTACAAGAGTGAGAGTGAAAGCGAGTAGCCGATTCACTAAGGGAGACAGAGAGAGCGCGAAAGAGAGAGAGAGGAGCGCAGGCGCAAGGCGAAGTTCGTGTAAAAATCTTAAAAATGTAATAGTAATGTAAGCGATGCGACTGGATATCCGGGACATACACATTTGTTAAATTCCTGAGATGCAACAATTTAACAACAACTGCACTTTACTCTCACGGAAGGTGTGATCAACCTGACCAGGATATACATACATATATATGTTTGGTGTATATATATATACATATATATGCTAAATGTCAGAGCGCGCATTGGGCGCGGTATGGCTCGGGGCTTAGGGCTCGGTCTCTGGCGAAGGTTTTACCTTGCTCGTGAGTGCCTTTGCTGTCGCCGCCGTTACCGTTGTTGTAAAATTCCTTGACACTTTCAACTGGGCGACCTTACCACACATTTACACATGCACACACACACATACACATACACATACACATGATTACAGGAACGACTTGTCGCGACAAGTGCCACCGCCTCACAATTAAGAAATTGATTCTTTGTCGAGTATTTTTACAAAGGATTTGCATTGCTCAGCCGCTGCCGCTGCCGCTGCCACTGCCACTGCCGCTGCTCTTGCTGATATTACCTCCCCCATGCCTACATCAACTAAGGGGCGTAGAATCACACACACATAGTCACACACCCGCATACATTTGATGTGTTCGCTTAGGTACAAACCCCTCCAATCTCAGCGTCGAACAACCGAAATATGCGTAAAATTTTCCTTTATGTTTTGTGGCATATCTAATATATTTATCTTATATTGCCGCTAGAAGTTGACTCGATAGTTGCGCACATTCGTTTTGTGCTGTTACTAATTTATTATTGCTATTTATCCACTTATTTTAACTTAAAACAAACACGACCCGTGAATTGATTGGCAAAGAACTGGCGACAACTGAACTAGTTCGTTGCGGAATGAACCACATTGCCACTAAGCAAGCCTATTGTGAATGCGCGCACTTTGTATGGTGGCAGCGCTGAAACACTTGCATTCCATTCCCGCTACGTAAACATTAATCTCATTTTGACGGTCTGGTAGCTCTCTCAAAATTCAAATTAGAATTAAATTGAATTAGATTCGTATAATTTCGATTACTACTTGTCTATTATAATCAATACTGTATACTGAGTGTCTGAATAGATCAATTTCAAACTAATAATAATCCAATAATATTATTTTTTGAAGTGCGCAATCAGCTAACAAATTGTGTTGACAGACAGTTCTAGCAGTGATTCATATGAGCCAGCTGTAATTAAAACAAAATACAAATCTAGGTAGGTATTCAAATAGTGTGGCAACTCTACGGACTACTCTTGGGTGCTCAATTTAAATATCCCGCGCATTTTGCACATAGTGTAAGTCTGCATATATAAATTCAACAAAAATTTGATTGAGTTTGACTGTCTAAAGAGGTAATGATTCGTAAAAGTCTAAAATAGATCAATTTATTGCTATCCAGTTAAATGTGGACTTACCTATCTTTATGTATATAATATATAATAGTAATATAATTTCCATATAGTACATTTATATATGTATACTATAAATATATTTTATACATATGTACATTTAAATGCGAAGCCATAAAAACATTTCGAAAATTAATGCATTATTGGTTTGCATCTCGAGTGGTTGTTGCTTTGTCTTAACCATAAACCATTTGATAAACCCATTAGAAATTATTAAGACTTCAGAATTAATATGCCGGTCACACACAAACAGCTCACTCTCTGATACCCACACACAATAGGTGCGTAATCTTTAAATCAACTGCGTCTACAAAACGAGAGACCAAGATCCCGAACGTAAACATCATCAATTACACAGCCCTCGAAAGGCAACGACAACAACAACAACAGCAGCAGGAGCAACAACAAGTCAAGAATCGTAGGTCGCAACATGCAGTTGGCTTTGTGCGTTGGTTGACAACAGGAACAGCCGAAGGCACAGGCAACCACTCAGGTGAAATCAAAATCAAATTCAACGCCAACCAATCGACGCCGTTGCCGTTGCCGTTGCCGTTGCCGTTGCCGTTGCCGTTGCCGTTGCCGTTGCTGCCTCTGCTACCATCGTCTCAGTGCCCACAGCCCTCTGCCCGCTGCTCGGTCACTACGCTGCCGGGTCGTTGCCGTTGTCGTCATTATTTGGACGCGTCGAGACTTGCGACTGTCGCGCTTAATGCGTGTGGATTGGACATGGACGTGAACGTGTAGGATTCGAATTGACATTATAAAAACTGGTTTGGTATTGGCAATATACATACATGTATATACATACATACATACATATATATGCATATTGGTGGTTGAGCGTCCTACGCCTGCGCCTGCACCGACGCGTCGCGACGTTCCCGCCTCTGCTGCTGTCTCTATCTCTGAATTCGCCTCCTCGTTGTACCTGCTCACTTGACAGCGAGTCCTGTTGTTGTTATGCCTGTTATTGTTATTGTTGTGATTGTTGTTGTTGTTGTTATTGTTACTGTTGTTGGTGGTGGTGCCTCTAGGAAATTATCCGTAACTAGCTGCTGCAACCCGGCAGCAAACAAATGGAAAATCGAATAAGCAGGCGAACTAGAGTGCTCGACTAGAAGATATGCTATATTTGAGAGCTTTGATTTGTTGTTAAATTCGGATCGAGCTTTTGTAATATTTTAGCTTACACTCATATGCACTTACATAAGTGCATACATATGTACATACTTATACATCAAATTTGAAGATTCAAGTGATATATTAAATCATACCCAAAAATCGATAATGATTTACCCCGTTACCTCTTATAAGTCAATCTCTGGCATTGAAGCAAACATACAAAGCGACAGGGCTATATCATCTGGGTTGATATTATGAATAAAAAATATATACACTTGTAAAGTCAGCCACTCCTCCTTTAAAAAAAACGTGATTTCATGGGTATAAAAAGCGCGCCAAATGAGAAACACATATCTACATACATATATGCTTACACATGTGTATACATACGCATACATACATATCGCAGTTGCTGCGTTTTCAGTTGTTGACGTCACTATAGTTTGTCACAATAGATACTCTGTCTTATATTGTATACATAGTTAATGTGCAGTAATTGCATCGCAATAGTCTATTGTCCACTAAATATATGAAATTATAGTAATTGGGTATGTTCTCTATTTCTAGTTCATAACAACTTCAATTTAGCTATTACAATTACGAGGATAAAAAAAGATTGTTATACAAAAATTAGTTCTAATAAAATAATCATATTTGACTTCAGATTTTGATGATGTTATTAGAATATAGAATTAGAATATATGATGTTGATATTGAGCTACAAACAAAAAACATTCATAGCCTGATAATGACATCAATATTTATGAGCTTGCAATAGCAAAAGTCTCTGCAAGAATATATCCTGAATCCGAAATATGTCTTACGTTATGACTTATACTCGCTTACCATAAAGTTAAGTACGTAGGGCGTAGCTGAGACTTTGGAATCTAAATAATTATATATATTCATCGAGAGCTTATCTGGTAAATATGGTAATATTAGCTCAAATAGTTTACAAAGTTTCTACTTCAAACACCCCTACCCCTTCCAATTCACAACGCTCTCAATATTAATCTGTCGTTTTATATAGATATATATGTATGTAGTAATATGACCCGTTTCTACTTCAGAGATATATCAAAGTAAATAGTTTCTTTCGATTCGAAACGCTCTCAGTAATATGAGTTATATTATATCCGACTTTTCTCCAATTTAGTTATCGTCTATAAGCCTCATTAAAAATATGAACATTTTATTTTTAGTTATACGATTACATATGTATGTATGCATATCACACTCTCTTATCAAATTTCGGACACTCGAGCACTTTTTGCCTCTTTATCAGTCACATTGTATTCTAACGATTGTCTTTATTGCCTATTTTATATATTTGCTAATATCAGTGTTAAATAATAATAAGTAATTCCTGAGCTTATAATATTTAATACTCAAGTTTAGATCGCTTTGGGAAGAAAGGGATTAAAGTGTTCTTGAATTACACTTTGGAAGTTGTTTTAAGTTGCAACCCGAAAACGTTACATAAAGATTGTAAAAATAAAATTTTAGCACGTGCATATTAATTGGGATAAATGTGTAAAGATATCATATTTCAGCTACGGCCCAAAAAGAAAGAAACAAAATTGTATTTAAGATCTTAACTTAACGGATCATCAGGAATCGATCATCTGGCGAGGCCTCATTGCATATACATATATATGCTTGTATGTATGTATGTATATGTATGTTGCCTCCCCCGATTTGATATTGATGTACGCATATGTAGTCAAATTACGTTGCCTGGAAATGCCATCACTTGGGCAGCTATACGCATATTTATTTACCGTATTGCCAGATCCGATACCCTGTCCGTAGACCCATATGTCAGCCGCAGCAGCAGCAATTAACTCAAAATGTCATTAACCAGCGTCGTAGGTGAGAGACGCTCCCACCAGGCACAGACTGACATCTGACAGGCATCAAGCAGACATGGCCACAGTCCCAGGCACAGGCAAAGGCACAGATCAACCCAGACAGAGTTCTTCTCGGGTTAGCTTCGCTGGGCTCTGCTCAGCATCAGCATCAGCACAGTAGAAACGAGTCAAAAAACGCCCTCGCTGCCAGCGAATGGCCTGGCCCTCTGTATTATATTCTCCGACGTTCCACCTTAGCATTAAACGCTTGATTAAATTTCACTACAAAATGGGCTGGACAGTACTATGAGCTGTGTGTGCATATAAGCATATACATACATACATATACAATATACGTGTACGTGTGAGTGCATATCGGAAAAAGGTCATATCTCGTATCGACCATATGTTGTTTATATGCAACTTTGCCTGAAGAGATATTCATGTTTTGACTGTCATGGCCAGCGCTAAGACACTTCACATAGATAGTCAGTTAGAAAGCACAGATCATCACATATATACACATGTATAAAGGCATATACTTACTTATATGTGTTTTTTGTTTTTGCCTCATTTTCTACATATCATTTCCCATCCGGCAGCAGCTTATGGGGGAAGCCTAAAAAGTGCGCCAGCAGCGGAACGTGGTGAGAAAATGTTTTGCATTATTTACAATTTTGCTTCTTTCTTTTTTTGTATTTCACTGCAAACTCTGTCGGCTTTGGATGTGCATCTGGCTCGGCCTTTGGCTCTGGCTCTGGCTCTGGCTCTGGTTCTGGTTCTGGTTCTGTCTCACTTTAGCAGGACATCCGTCATCCCGTCAGTTGTAGTCCGTTGCGCTTGCTTTGGTTTTTGGTTTTATCGCTTCGCTTCCTGCCGCGTCGCTGAACCTGTTGCTCTCATTAACAAATTGTCAGGTGTGCTAACGTCAGCGTACGTCAACGTCAGCGCTGCCATCGACGCTGCAGTTATTCGTCATGCTTTGCTTAATGAGCACAGAGGATGGCGACGGTGGCGGATAGACGGCTTTACGACCAGGCAGAACATGTTTGCAATTCAACTGTAAAACCATTTAAACGGAAAGTTTGACTGCTCCCCTCTTTCTCTCTCTCTCTCTCTCTCGGTCACACACTCTCTCTACTGCTTGCATTCTTCATTTAGTTCTATAACCCCTCCCTAACTCTCTCTCGCTCTCTCTTGTTGCCTCACTCACACCGCTTTCTGTTTACCTGATTGTAAACAAACTTCGCTTTAATCAATTCGTAAAAATGCTCAAACTTCAAGTGATAACAAACAAAGGCGAGACGCAATGATAGAAGGGCCCAGTCTCTGTCTCAGTCTCAGTCTCTGTCTCAGTCTCAGTTTCTGTCTCTAACTCAGTCCTCAAGTCCGCTCCCAGTTCCAATAACCAGCATCAGGCATCATCTGACAACGGGCTGTATCTGCCTGTTTATTTTCTCACAAAGGCGGTAAAACAAATACAATTTGACTTTGGGAATCGATTTTGAAAACCTAATCGAATTGAGCATCCGCAGCCACAGCTTCAGAAACAGCAGCACTGTCTCTAATTATACCCTTTCAAAGTGGACAAAACGAATTTTAGATAAATTTTTCTCGCTTGAAGTGGATAAAAATATCGTTACTAAAGTATAAAAACAACTGCTGCTATAACAAGTTAATCATCAGCTATATGTATATGGAATAAAATATTTTGTATAAATACATTTGATATTTCTTTGGAAGCTGATTCAATATATTCATTTTAATCAAAATATTAAAAGGAAAATTTGAGAACATCTAGTTAACTTCATTAAATAAAGATTCAGATTTTGTGCTCCGATCGCAATGAAAAAGGGAGCATAAGACAGAGCTAGAATAAAGAATGAGTTACAAGAAAGAGATAGACAGATACAAGGTGTCATAAAGAAAGAAAGAGACAGGTGAAGAGAGAGCTAGATAGAGTAAAAGAGCAAGAGAGAAAATGTGAGTAAGAGAGTGAGAGAGAGAGGTAGAGAGAGGTAGAAAGAGGTAGATAGAGGTAAATAGAGGTAAATAGAGGTAGAGGGAGGGAGAGATAGTGATTACGAGAGTAAAAGAGAAACAGAGAAAATGTCAGTAAGAGAGAGGGAGAGAGAGAGCATACAACAATCGACTTCTTGCAAAAGTTTTCCATATTGCCCCACCCAGAAGTCAGTTTTGGATCTCCGACAGCGTATCGATGCCGACTCCAGCATCTTTAGCGTTGTGAAATATCCAAATTGAGCGCAAGCAAATGCCGCCTTATAGCTATGTAGGGGTTGCATCTTTTGCCTCTGTAAATAGCTGAAGCGACGCAGCCAAGTGTGGCATTTTATGCAACACACGCCAAAATGTGAAGCCGTCTTTGGGCTGCAGCCATTTGGCCTGGCCCCAATGGATCACAGTGCAGAGAGACAGAGAGACAGACAAACAGACGAACAGACAGAGAGACGGAGCTCATCATTTGCATGGACTGCCAGACTGCTGCTGCTGTTGTTGTTGTTGTTTTTGTTGTTTATGCAAACGCATGGGGCATGTCTCCCGCAACTCTAATGACTTCAATGCCTGCTGCGACTGCAACTGCGTCCGTCTGTCAGCTTTTCCAAGGCACACAATGAAAATCATTTTCCTGTTCCCCCCACCGACTGAGTTGTTTTTTATTGTATTTTCTTTCAAATTCTTTATATGTATGTGTACATACAATACATGCAACCTCTGCCCTGAGCCCGAAGCCCCGATCGTCGCACTCCAGGCCTCCAACTCCAAACTCCAAGCCCCAATGCCCCTGTGTTCCTGATGCTATTTCTGATGCATTTCTTTGCCACTGCCACTGCCACGTTCAACATAATGAAAATCCATATGATGTCGATGACTTTTTTGTTTTTCTATGGCTCCGACAACGTCACAGTGCTTCGATGAATCTCTCGCTTAAACACCATCACACACACACACACTCACGCATCGGCATATTCAAATATGCATGTGCCGCACACTCTTGTTGTTGTTGTTGTTGTTTCTGTTATTTCTGGTTTATTGTGAATGCTCTCTAATCTCCAAATGTCGTTGAACTTTTTCCTTTATGATTATTTTTTTTGCTATTACTGTTGTTGTTGTTGTTGTTATATTGTTATTATTGTCATTATTCCGGAGCATTTTCCGCATATTGTTGTTGCTTCTGCCTCCGTCACTGTCTCTGCCACTGCCTCTGCCTCTGCCTATTTGCAGATTCTACTCATATTATCTGCCCACCCCACCTCGCTCAGCTCTTGTCTCGTATTTTATGTCATAGTAGAAAAACAACCACAACAACAACTGATGACAACGATAACAACAGCAACAACAACAGCAACAAGAGCTGCACACGTGCATTCTGCTGTTGCTGCTGCTGCTGCTGCTGCGTCTCTGCAATTATTTCCAATTTAGCAATACAACACTGGCTCCAGCAGATACCTCAGCCTGCCCCGCCACAGCGTCAGCTCCCGGGCAACTGCTCGAGCTGCGAGCTGCTCCTATTGTCTTTTCTGTGGCAGTTCATTGGCCGCCAGTTGATGGAGCTCCAGCTGCAGCCAGCTGCAGCCAGCATCACGGCTGGGGTCAGGCTTGCTTCATGCAATTACTTCATGTACTTGGGCTACAATAACACGGACGCGATGAGTAGTGGAAAGTCGAGAGTTGGGCATCAGGCATCAAGCAACGGGCAACGGGCAACGGGCATCGGGCATCGGGCACTGGACGAACTGTACGTAAACTGGTTGCAGTTGCAGGATGCTGTACTGGACTGGAGTGGAGTAGACGCTGCATAAAACTCTACTATCTATCTATCTATCGCGAGGCGAGGCTAGGCTAAGGCTTGGCTTGGCTTCCATTGCCTTTCCATTGGGGAAAACCTGTTATGGGGCAAGGCTTGTTGCACGCCTGCTTGCCACAGCGTTGTCAGCGGCAATGATCATGCCAGGAGCAGCAACAACAGCCAGCCAGCCTAGACCTGTTGCTGATTGTTGTTGCTGTTGTTGTTGTTGTTGTTGTTGTCGTTCTGGCTTGTTGTGGCAGCAACTTAAAGGCTATTGACTTTGTTTTTCTATTGCCAGTCTTTGGGCACACAACACTTCCTCCTCCAGCTGGATATTGCTGTTTGCGTTAGTTCATTGAACCGCGTCACATTCTAATGTCCAGCAAACGTGTTTGGCAGCTTGCAGCAGTGGGAGTGCAGTGCCTTTGTAACATCAGCATAGACAAAAGTAACAACAACAACAATAGCAAGAACAACAACAGCAAGAACAAAGCCAATCAACATAAGCCCCTTTCTAAGTAACTTGATATTTAAATGCATTTCATATGCTACAAAAAATAATGATTCTGACTTAAGACTTTTTCTATTTTGTCAATTTCTGTTCACATATGACTTGCAAGGACATCTTTGCCTTTTCAGTTTAAGCAAGCTCCTTGTATAGCAAAGTAATTAAGTCAGAACAATTACAGAAGATCTGTCTATCTTTGGCAGATTAAATCATCTAGTTTTGGAAATGGGTTAATATAGAATATATATTACTCGAGTATATTACTAGAATAAGGGTTGTCTCGATTGGGCTTATTTCAATGTTTCATTGCCATAGCAATATGCAAATACACCAGTTATATACACTTTTAAATAATTTAAGAAGAAAATATAATAAATATTGATATTTGCTCGTCTCGTCAAATAAACAAGTTTTTACCTATTACAAATCGTATTTTATGGTAAGCCGATCAGGCGTATTCCAACACACATATGTATATGAATTTCCCAACTGTGGAACCTGCTTATATAGTGCCAAACAGATACATATGTGGACGTAGTTTTGGCGTGGCTATATTGACTCAGCTGTTGATACGGATTGACAACTTATGCAGTTCAATAAAACGATTATATTTGAATATGCTCGACTTGAGGGTTGACGTGTGCCAGGCACCTCGCACTCCTCCCGATTAGGAAATAATAATAATTTACTTCTTTATCAAAAATAATTGCAATTGAAATCTTATCAGTATTTGTTAACATAATAACATAGTTTTTAATAATGCAACTAATGAGACACTATTTGCTTTGCCTGATAAAATCCAAATTCATTCAATCAAATTGAAAGTCCAGCGAGCGTTTGAAATTTCCACAATTGTCAAGAGCATTTGCTCCAATGTGCGTACACTGTGGTCAATGGTCTTGGCCTGTCCATCAGCGAACGGGCAGGCTCTGCTCATATCGCGATGAACTCCGTCTCTGTCGCTGCTTCCGTCTCTCTCTCCGTCAGCAACTCCGGCTTCGGCTAATCAGTCAGCAAGGCACTCAGCGAAGCGTGAAACGCAATTGCTGATATCTAGACACATTCAATTAATAAAATCAACAGCAACAACTGTGCCCACATCCATGGCCCTTCAATACTTGGGCCGGCCCTGTCAATGGGCAGGACAACGGGACAACGCGACAGGCGGCATATGGGGCAAGCATTTCTATATTTTGTTCAGCCAGTCAATGCCTGGCCATGCACCAGTACAAGCCAGCGATTGATGGCGTGGAGCTCTGGTCGCGTCGAGTTTTGCTGGCGCTTTACCAAGCGGCTCGCGGCCTGTCGCTGCTCTCCAGCTCGCTGGGTGTGGAGCGGGAGCAACTGCAGCTGAGGCCGCCGCGCCAACAGTGCAACCGACTCTTGATCATACTCTGGCGCGCCATCTTGGTTAGCATCTACTGGAACATGATTCCGGGAATCTTCAACACAGTGCAAAGTACACAAACCTATGCAGCTCTCATTGTTCTGCTGCAGTCCAGCTCTGTGAGCCTCTTTGCCATCGGCTCGTTCATAATGCAGGTGCGTGCCGAGTCCAGATTTACGGCCGTATTGAATCATTATATTTCACTCTATGGCCGCATCTGTGACCTAACCGGAGCCGAACATCTCTTTACGCTCAAGTTCCCCATTTTCTATGCCCTGAAGCTGATTCTAACGCTTTGCGGCTGTCTCTACGAGTTGCCACAGCTGCTACCTCTGCGATATATTGTGCAAATGGATGTGGGTCACGTGATCGGCGGTCTAATTGCGATTTATTTGTGGCTAGGCACAATTTTTGTGCTGGATGCGTGTTTCCTCGGCTTCTTCGTATCCGGCGTACTCTATGAGCACTTGGGCTCACATATTGCGATCATGCTGCAGCAGATGCATTCCGTTGATATGGATGACCACGAACAGTCATCGGATGATGAATCTGAACCGTATTTCAATTCATTTGAGAATGTGAGTTCATTGCCGTCGCGACTGAGTCACTATAGACGTATGTGCTTACTGTGCGATCGAGCCGATGAACTGGATGCCTGTGGCGTTATCTATAGTGAACTTTATAGAGTAACTCTCTCGTTTCGCGACATTTTCCAGTGGCAAATCCTATTTTACATATACTACAATTTGATTGTTTTGCTAATAATGCTTTACGAGTATATAGTTAACTATTTGGAGGGCGCCCAGGGCGAAATGGTGCCCGTGGTGATGACCTGCATTAAGATGGCCAACATTGTGCTATTGATCATGTGCGCGGATTACATGATCAAGAAATCGGAGATGCCACAGTTATTGCCATTGGACATTGTATGCACCGACATCGATCAGCGGTGGGACAAGAGCGTAAGTTCAAATATTACAAAAAAAAACTACATAAAAAGAATTCTCCTTAAGAATTTTCCTTAATAGGTGGAATCGTTTTTGAATCAGCTGCGAGCACAACAACTCGAAGTCAAAGTCGTGGGCATCCTTCAGCTTGATAATAGATTCATACCAACAATATTATCGGCCATTGTAACATATCTCTTCATATTAATACAATTTGCTTTCACTGGCGGCTTTGAAGTAGCCGAAGAAATCGCCAGATTGAATATAACAAGTTGAGAAACAAACATATATATGAATCATTTACAATATAATATTTTATTTAACACTAATATTTGATAGACAAATTTTGTGAATACAGGTCTTGACAATCACATAGAAATGCGATTGGCTTTAGACCTGGATAGGGACTTTCTAGACAGACAGGAATAAATGGATCGATTGAGAGGCGAAGAGATGGAGAACGATTAAGAAACTATAGTATATAATACATATAGTATAGAATTTGCCTAAAAATAAATCTCACTCATAGGAAATTAAAAATTAGAAGTTACTAAGCTAACATTATTATAGATCATACCTTCTCTTCGATTGATTCCTCCTCCTTGCCCTACATTCTATGATATCCTTACAAGGAATGATATATGATACCCCTTTCATATACCTTTGCAATGGGTATAAAGCATGAAACAGCTGTGAATCAAATCAACCCCCAATAAAAAATAATTAATATTTCATTGTCATTCAAAAATGATATAATGTTTTAATGAAATTTATGGATTGGAGAAAGGGTTTATTTAATTTTTGTTAACTATGTAACTTATGCTCAGCGAGGCCAGATGGCTCCAAGTTACATTGAAGCCAAACATTCGCTCTTGGGTTTCGGCTGTGGTTTTATTAGATCTTATGCGGTTAGTTCACGCATGTGTCTGTAGGTCCACAATTTCTTGTTCCTCTTTCACTGAACTTTTTTTTCAAATTTATGTTGGCCATATTATCGTTCATTATATTATGCCCCATTATACGTACCAGCTGATACAATTCGTAGATGGGTGGTGCTAAGAAGTTGGTGCTCGTTAGGCAGCAGCATAACAATGACCCGACGAACGAATTCGGAGCTAACACGGTGTAATTATCATAGCTATGTCTGGCCCCTCAGTTCCTGTTCCGCCCACCACGCCCGCCCCAATTATCAACATCGTCATCTACCAAAGCGTCTTTGTCTTTGATTATTTTTGGGCGCCAGCCGAGCGTAACGCGCTTGTCACGCCTATTATACAGATAGCGTATATCAAATACATATATGTATGTCTTGTATATATGTATATATATATATATATCACTCTACGCGATCGTTGAGGTTAGTCGGCGCTGTCGTTGTCGTCAGCTGAACCTGAACTCAGCACCGTTTTTGACCCGTGTGCGTTCAGTGTGTGATTCGCTTCGCAAAATACTCATGCACTGAACAAAGCTAACAAAACGGCAAAAAAAAAACACACACAGAGAAAACAAAACGAAATCAGCGAAATACTATAGAGTAATATACATACATAGCATGTCGAAAATGCAATACCCTGTAATACACATCTAGTTATAACATATAGATATACTACGAATATAGATCTTGAAAATAATAATAATAATAAGATCTAATACTAAGTACATAAGTATATTACACTTAGTTCTATGATGCCGATGTTAGAGTATCGAGTTTCTAAATTTATAGAGATATCGATATATATCTAGGCACGCGGGAGTTTCGCTTCTAGCTCTGAACTTCTTATGCAAATAGATTCGTTACCAATCTCATAGCCGGCTGATAATACCTTGTCCATGTCTGCAGTAAAATAAACAACTAAAACTCGCCTACATTGCAACTGAATTAATTTGTTATTTTGTTACTTTTTTTGCTGTTGTTTTTTTCTTTTGGTCGGCTGCACACGCTTGCGAACAATGTTGGCAACAGAGCTCCCAATTCTTCCTGACAGGGCGCATTCAAATTTGCTTTTGCCCATTTGGAGCTGCTGGCCAAAAGGCCAAGCAAGCCATGCATATTTCCGGCCAGTCGCCCATTCCCGTCCAGTCCAGCCGCCCCATTAGCCAGCTTCGATTTCCTGCCTCAACCAGGGGCATTCCGAGTATTTGCCATGTACTTAATTAGCTCAACTCCCCGTCAGCTGGGTGTCTTACAAACCACTTGGTACACCCTGTGCCCTTTGATGTGTGTGTGTATGTGTGTGCGGCCAGGGGGTTAGCGATTTAGCTTATGATGAAACAGCTCGAGGAGTCCAAGAGTAACTACTGCTGCATTGTTGTTCGCATGCCGGCGCTGCAGTTGAAAGATGCCGCACACTCCAAATGGCCCCCATGCTAAGGGCACACACAGCTCCCAAGTTCCCCGTACAGCCGCTGCAGTGCCACTGTGTATGTGTGTGTGTGTGTTGTGGTTTTGTGTGGTGTGTTGGCTGCGGTTATATATTTACAGGCATGCGTAAGAATCGTGTAACTAGCGGCACATTCTGAGCTAATTAAATTCACATTCTATGCAATTGCCGGCCCCACACTTGCTTATCAGCTGAAACGAAAGCCCCACGATGAACATTTTAACCTCTGGTCGTTGTCTGCCAGACCACAAGTTACAAGCTATTATATCCAATCTGGCTTGACGACAAACAAATTCCAAAATGAGGAGGAAAGAACTGCCAACAAGGTATTTTTTACGATAACTCTAAATATGTTCCATAAACATTATCAGTTAGAATGTAGGTAATATTAGCAATTAGCAATTAGATTAGGAAGTCGTTATAAATTATACATAATTTGTAGACAACTACTCAATAACAATAATAATGAAGACAATAGCAATTCGATTACGAAGCCGCTATAAATAATAGATAATTTATAGGCGAGTGCCCACCAATAGTAGAGACGATTGCGTCCTACGCTAAAATTGATACGCTTCATTATGATTGAGAAACAACTTTCACTGACGAATGACTAGAAACAAAATAGAAACAGACAATCGTGATCAGAGCAAGTGCTGATCGGTTATTGAGATCGTGTGCTCGTAACGTGACACAGACAAACAACTTCATTTGTCATCCCAAACATATACAGTCACACACACACATATTATCTACTCATTCTCAGTTTTTGGAACGTGACTGCGAGGCAAACAGTCGATAAACAAACGTGCCGGAATATGGCTTGAGCTTAATATAGAGCAAGAACATACAGTAGTCGACTGTATACTATAGACGACCATATATGTACGCACAGACTGAAGCATACGTAACACAAATCGAGTTTCAACACCATCTTACAAAAAAAATAATAACAAATTCCCCGCATATGTTTGTTGCGGCATGTGCAAAGTGCATGCTAAATCAAGTGGACTAGGTATATAAATAAAGAGACAGAGAGAGAGAGAGAGAGAGAGAGAGAGCGAAAACATGCTATAAGTATATTAAAAACAGAAACAACATAACAACACACCCCCTTCCAGCCTTCTTGCGTCAACAAGCCAACAACAGCAAATGCCAATACTTTGGCCTAAATACACGAGGCGTTAACGAATGGGCAAGCGAGCAAGCGTTACGATCTTCGACGAATCTTTGCTGACCTGCAAAGGAAATAGGCCAGCAAGAACATTATCTACAATGTATCTATGTAGATTGTATACATCATTGTTTTCGATTGTGGCTACCGGAACAAATAGTTTGCCAAGCACTTAGTAGATCTATCAATACAAAATATTTAATCGTTTAGGATTTTTGATAAGATCAAATAATAAGTATAGATAAAGATAATATATATAGAGAAATCTTAAGTAAGAACTTTGAAGACGTAAGTCTAACATTACTCTATGTTATTTTAGACGGCTGTATTTATCGACATTGATATATATATAATGTAAGTAATATATAATGTAAGTGTTCTAATATTTCCAAGACTTAAATACATACATATGTACATAAACGTTATATACCCCATTGAATCATTCGAGTAAACTTCCAAAGAACATAATATATTTTGTCAGATTTTACAAATGACAAATTGATTAACGGCTTAACACATACTTATATATATATATGTATGTATATATCGGAACAATAAAAGTGAGCATGTCAGAAAGGTATGCGACGAAGAGTTTCCTATGTTATATGGTTTTGGCTGCAGTTGCATGAATCACACGCCATCATGGTAGAGTATTCGCAAGATATCTCAAATCGATATCGGAATAAGTTTGGGGGAGAACTTGAAAAAGACATAGAGAGAGGGAAAGATAGAAGAGAGAGAGAGTGAGATAGGCTGCGATTGCTTAAGGCAACTGCGCAGAAGTCGGGGCCGGGCTGGGCACGCACACTCGGCGCAGACGCTTTGTTATTTGTGTGTTCGATGAACCGAAATTATTTCTGACCCACTTTCCAACAAATTAACGCACTATATGGCAAATGGAATCCACAAAAAAAGCGCACAGCTCGCCGATAGAAAGAGAACACGTTCCAGAGAGAGCGCATCTGTGTGTGTGTGTGTGTGTGTGTGTGGGGGAGAGCTAAGAGCCAATTGAGAACGGCGTCGCTGTCGACGTTGCGATCGTAAAGAAAAAATAATAAATTTATTGTTGCTTGTGCTGTGTGTGTGTGTCTGTGTGTGTGTGTGTGTGTGTGTGTGTGTGTGTGTGTGTGTGTGTGTATGTGTGTGTGTGTGTGTGTGCTTGCTTGTAATTTACGCAACGCTCACTCGCTTGCCGATTTTTGCTTTGCTACTTGTTTTGCGGGCAGCGGCCGCAGCACGAGATCAACAACCATCTGCAGCAGCAGCAGCAGCAGCAGCAGCGCTCTTTGCACAATAGCTTCAAAATCTGAAATCAAAACCTGTTCCAAACTTGGCAAGCTTGCCACACGTCTCGGCCAAATCAAAAAGCTGGCTCAAGCCAAGCTTTGACGTCAGCAGCGTCGCGACGATCTGTCGCTCTCGCCGCTGCTGCTGTTGTTGTTAATCGTTGTGACTGTACTTTTTTTGTTGTTTGCATTGAAAACTTGTTTGTTGTTGTTATTGTTGCTGTTGCTGTTGCTGTTGCTGTTGCTGTTGCCGTTGCTGCTGCTGTTGCTGTTGCCGTTGCTGCTGCTGTTGCTGTTGCTGAAGCTCTGCTTGAGCTTTCCCTGGGTGTTGATTGAAATCGATCTGTGTAGATCTGAAGCAGTCCACGAAAGGGAGACTTAGCGGTTAAGTTCTGAAGCTTTGACCTTGTAGTCTCAATCTTATCAGATACAAGTGCATTATTTGCACGTATGTATGTAAGAATGCACGTGTGTGTGTCTGTGTGTATTTAGATACACATATAATTTAGTGGGGCTTAAAGTGAGGCCTGTCCATGTAATTAATAGTGCTGGGCCTGACGGCAGGCTCTGCCACGCCCCGTGCTTGTCGTTTTTGGAACGAGCGCTTAAATGACGCTTTCCTGTGTATTTAAGGTGTCTAAAGTTGACTACCGTGCGGAGTGCTTGGGCCTGGGCTAGCAACAACACAACAGAACACATCTCAGCACAACGCAGCAGAAAGCAACGCAAACGCTCGCAGCGTCCGTAACCTTGCCCAAGACTCACTCAGCAGCCAGTAGCCAGCATCCCATGGCCCCCAACCCGCCCGCCCGCTGCTGCTGCTGCTGCTGCTGCTGCTGTCGATGACCATTATTTTAGCCAGCCCAGACACAATCTCAAGCTACGAATGTCGACTGAGGACTCTGACTGCTGGCTACTGTTGTGCTTTTTGTTTTTGCTGTACCAGAGCTGGCAGACGCAGCATCAGCAGCAGTGGCAGAATAAAACGCAACTCGGAGCATGACAAACAGTTGCAGGCAAAGCAAATAATTAGTATACATCGATTATCTTGCGCCCGGGCTCAAATGTGTCTGTCCATATGTGTATGTTTATATATGTACCTGGCCCATCGGCTACTGTGCTGCCGATGTTGGCTTCAAACTGGTCCAACTCCAGATGTTGGCACAGCGCACACGCGCTGCTTCCTCTCGATGATGTTGCCGCTGTCGCAGTCTCAGTTGCTGCCGTTGCCGTTGCCATTGCCGTTGCAGCGCCTACGCGAGCGCGCGCCCATACAGCCCACAAAACGAGTTCCCCCGAAGCCAGTCGAGCATTCTGCATTCTGCATTCGCCATATGCGCAGCCATAAAATGCCGCGCCAGAACTGTACACAGCGGCAGGCACATCCAAGCCCCATGGAGCACAAACAACGTTGATGACGATGACGGCGACGTGTGCTCAGCTCGTGCCAATTCTTTGACTTTAAGTACGCGTTTGTGTTTGGGCTTGAGTTTGGGTTGAGGTTTGCGATTTCAGCTTTAGCACTTTGCAGTTGGCAGTTGGCAGTTGGCAGTTGCATGTAAATGTTTATGTATGTATGTACAATTGTGCATACATACTTATGCAGAAGCATTCATTTGCAGTTGCTCAAACGCCTTAGAAGGCCATCAGACTACAAAAGGTAAAGTCCATTTGCATTTAATCAAAATTGTGTTTCATTACGTCCATAAACCCAATCGCACCAAGTATCCAATTTCCAGACTATTTTTGTATATTCATGCACATATACATAGGCGCAGACGCTATTCTAGCTGTGGATGGCTTAAGCGTAATTAGTATATGACTAACAGTTGGAAAAATTAAAATAGTGACTAGTTACAGGCAAAGTAAATGCATTGTCAATATAAGCTGGATGCAAATGAATATGGCCCACACGAGTTGGACTTGGCTTTAAATATTCCATTCAGTATAAAGTAAAGAATAAAGTCTATGTCGATTCAATGAAGATACCGCAACAGACCCAATTCCTCGAACGAGCACGTCATAGACTTGCTATAGTCTTGATCAAATAATTCAAGACTGAATCAAACCTGTCCAATTTAGTCATCTTATGCAAAATATGCAATTATGGGAGACTTAACTCTTTGAATGTCTTCTCTATAACTATGCCACCTATACGTATAATCGGTAGAGTTTGATTATCATTCCATTCCATTCTATGTTATATATTATTATTTAAATGATACATCTCTCTATATATAATATTAATTATTTAAATTTTGGTGCCCATAATCAATAATTTGTATTAAATTTATTCAATCATTAACCACAATTTTTCGTAATTAAAATAATAATTCTGAATAATTTTTTGGCATCAAATATTGAAATGGAGTTAAACTGATTCGAAATTGAAATGCATATACAAAACGATTCTATGATAAATATATCATATATTATTTGATAATTTATTTCCCCCATTTTGTCGACTAATTGACATTAATTAAATACGGGAAGCAAATGGTGTCATAATTAATGATAAATGCTCTTACATGTCAATTTGTACTAATTGAGGCAACGTAATTTGGTAGCTAATGTGCTGATATTTGGCTTCGGGGAAATGTTACATTAAAGTCATTTTATTTGAGCAATAAGATGTTTCATGTTTCATGTGCAAAACTTGTTAGCCCTTCCATTTTTTTTGCTGCTGCTGCTGCTGGCTAATGAGTTATCAACGGATGTTGCCCGCTTCGTAGCCTGCAGCCTCAAAAGGCAACACACTTCTATCTCTCTTTCCCTCTTTCACTTTTGTACAGGGCGCTCTCTCTCTCTCTCTCTCTCGATCTGCTGCCTGCTGCTGACTGGCGGCTACTGTCTAGCGGCTACTGTTGCTACATGCATACACACACACACATACATACATACGTAGAGAATACATAATCTTGATTGACTTACGGCTTTCAGTTCGTAATGATGATATTTTCATCATCCGTTTGTTTTATCAGAATATTCTTAACGCTGTTCTTCTTCAAGTAGCTGTACATTTGGCCATGTCCAAGTACTTGGGAGTTACCAACAGCGGAGCTACCTGCACTTGAGCTACAACTTCAACATGGGCCCGTGTGCTTTTGTCTAGTGAAATGTTGAAAGCATCATTAATTTTTTTTTTTTTTTTTTTTGGTTTTTTATAGTATCTTTCGCCTCTTAGCCCAAACTTTAATATACATACACATACAGGCAGCGTGTGTGTGTATGATAATTGCAGGCGGAAAGCAAAGACAGAGAGAGAGAGAGCACCAAATGCTACACGAGTAGCAGAGCTGGATGACCCATAATTACCGCACACCGGTCCCAGTCACAGTCCCAGTCGCGGCCAACAGAACAATCATGGGAAAAATGACTGTAACTCTCTGTCCGTGTTCTGTTTGTTGCCTTTAAAAAGTACAATAATTTGAGCAATGGCAACAGCAACAGCAATGGCAAAGGCAATGGCAATGGAAATGCTTCGTTTTATGATTATCTTGCCGTTTACACGGCACGCATAAACACAAAAAGCACGCAGCTGGAGCAGCACCAGGTCGCAATGGGCCCCCAAATACTGATCCCATTCCCAGTTTCACTGGCAGTCAACAAACCCCAATCTCACTAACTCTCAGTCGCAGGCCAAGGCATCGCCCCAGTTCCCTTTTTGTCAATTTCGAGATAATGTTCGTCACCAAGCCGCAATTTGATTTCCATACCCTTACCACTGGCTGAATATATTATAATTTCTTACGCCATATGTAAATTACGGACATTGGCTCAAGGTATATGATATACTTACCTAAATATAAACAAGATAAAGTTTTCCATTCATATAGATAATATTGAAAAGTAATAATTAATAGATACAGCAAATATTCCTTCTTATCAATCATATGCATATATAATATATAATATATAATATATAATATATAATATATAATATATAATATATAATATATAATATATAATATATAATATATAATATATAATATATATTATAATAAAAATTAAAAAATAAAGAGCTTTCCTTTGCACTAAGGCCAACTACATATTAACACCAATCAAATGTTTATAAATTCTTTTGTAGCCCAAGGCCTTGCTTCGTGCATAACTATATTTGTACAGTTACAACTGTGCTAAGCTAAGCTAACTGATATATAATATACGCACTTGCACAGGTGTAACTAAATGCGGTCGCTTAGCTTTTATCTGACAATTCAACATGCGTTCACACAATTCATTTTATTGTAATGTTTCATTAACTATATAAATTTGATAACTTCTCAAAACATGCCTCTAAGTTAAGGTATTACCTGTGCGACTTTCTGCTAACACTTGATCATTCCTGTTTTATTTTTTTATTATCGCCAGCGCTGACGCAGCCCTTTTTGAGCCCTGGAACAAGTGCAGCGAGCAAGTGCACCTTTATCTGTGCCTTCACCTTTACCTCTACCTTTACGCTTACCTCTCTGCCTCTGTCTCTACCTATGCTAATTAGTGCAGCGGCCTCGGCCTTGTTTTTATGCGCTTTCAGCGTGAACTGTCCAGCCGGCGGTTCGGTAGCTACGTCGCTCGGCTAGCTGCATAAATTTTCTGCTCCAAGGCAAAAAGAGCATACCGATACCACATACTCGCACATAAATAATTTATGCGCCAACTTTCATGGGAAAAGTGAGACAGAAAAACGTTAAGCGGAAATTGGAGTCGGTGTCCTGACAACGGATTTTTACATGTGACCGCAGGACAGGTGTGTGCAGTGGTGTACCTTATACCATATCATAATCAGAGGGTTGTTAATAAGCGCCCACAGCGTGACGAAGCTCTAAAGATTTTCCCTCTGCATGTCGTACTGCATTATGTAGGTGAGATAGGTGACCAGACCGGACATATAGATCAATATCAGCTCGTTTGATACCTCGAATAGACCCAAAGGACGCACTCGAAATTCTTTATAATTCAGACGGCTCAAGAACATTTCCAGCTAAAACAGATCCAAAACAAAATACAATTGGAATATGTTAGTAAATAGTAAAGCGTACATTACGAATCAGTTCAGTTAACATTAAGATAGACATACAAATATGTATTCAGATATGCAATTATAATATTCACCTTCATATGCCAATCTTTGTTATTGGCAATGTAGTAATTCTCCACGCTGAGCCACCGAATAGTTCGGGAATTGCTGCGTGCAATGTGAACCGCCACGGTCAGCATTAAAATATCCATTAATATCTTAATAACCATGAACCATAAGCTGACGCCGCCAAGATTTTTCATTATGAAGAACGCAATCGATCCTATGCTCAAAAACTTAAACATTAGAGCAACACAAAGTGGAAACTCAAATAGTCTGTGAAAGCTGTCGACCACTCGAGGAATCCCGTCGTAAATTTCCAGACACTCATCTAGGCGCTGGGCAGCGGCTTTCAGTTTCCTCCGACTAGCTGGAATCCCGTTAATGGTCTTTAGTTCGCTTAGCTGCTGACGGAGCTCGTGTCGTACGTAACTGTTAACTTGATCGTAAATTATGCCAATGCTGAGGTACGCCACAAAGTAGACATTCAACATTACGGATGCATTGACCGTATTATACAATTCGCAAATTGTAGTCAGAAGATAATAAACATTGATATTAGTTATCCTCCCTGGAATCAAGTAGCAGCTCTCGTACATCAGACCGATCACTTTTAAGAGCAGCAAAGTCAGAACCCATTTGCTGCCATAGCCAATATGCTCGGATCCTCGAAGGGCATGTATTCTTTGAAAAAGCCTCAGAAATCTGTTGACCAAATCAACCACTCGATCCCCATAGCAAAACTGTATAACCAGGGTGAAGAGGCCACAAGCCACATATATACACACACGAATAATTAGGATTGTCCTAATATACGAAGCGTTGAACGAAAACATAAGACTACTATATACTTGAATAAATTGGCCACACATCACTATCCTTAAAATCAGGCACACCCACTTGTACCACTTTCGATTCTGGGCCACCAAACGACCATCAGTTCCATTGCTTTTCACGCTGAAGCAGATGATTCCCATGAATGTGGCATAGTTCAAGGATCCTCTTAATATGCACACAGAGACCGAAGAGGCGTTAAACCGCCACCGACGACTTCTGAACATGACTGCTCCAATAATGACTAATCATACAAGCTAACAGTAGCTATAAGTAGTCAATATTAGATAGATTTAATTTGTTAAAAGTCTGCACTTGGGAGCTCAATTGATGCACATGTTAAGAATTAAATTAGTTAATTAGATTCCGAGCCCCGAATAATGAGATTACTAATATTTAAAATTAATATGAATGATATTCTGTATATTGAACAAATTGAAAGACGCATCAAAGATTTTATTTAATATTTATATTAAATATAAATTTTAATTTCGTGTAATAATAGATAGCTTCTTGCTTTGGTTTCAAGTTGGATTTGATTGCATGCCGTACTGTATTATGTAGGTGAAATAGGTGACCAGGCCGGACATAAAGACCAATATCAGCTCGTTGGAAACCTCAAATAGACCCAAAGGACGCACTCGAAGTTCGTTATAATTCAAACGACTCAGGAACATTTCCAGCTATAATGCATGAACGCATTGGGTCACATGGTACCAATTATAGCGATAATAAAACTCACCTTCATGTGCCAATCTTTATCCTCGCTCACATAGTAGTTTTCCAAGCTGAGCCGTCGAACAACTTTCGAATTGCTGCTTGCAATATGGACTGCTATAGTCAGTAGTAATATATCCAATAATACCTTCACACCCGTAAGCCATAATCTGCTGTCCCCACTTTTAGCTATTATTATAAACGCAACTGATGCCACAATCAAGAATCCCAGCACTAGATTAACGCACAGCGGAAACTCAAAGAGTCTGTGAAAAATGTTTGCCACTTGGTGAATCTCGTCATAGATAGCCAGGCACTCGTCAAGGCGGCAAGCAGCTTCTCTTAACCTCCTTCGCTTTGCAGCGATTCCGATCATCGTCTTTAGTTCGTTTAGCTGCTGGCGAAGCTCAAGTCGCACATAACAATTGACCTGTTCATAGATGATGCTAATGCTGAGGTATGCCACAAAATACACATGCCAGATAATGAAGGCATTAGCATTATTGAAACAATCGCAAAATATGAGCAGAGCGAAAGATTTCTTGAAATCTATTATCAGCGATGGAATCAAGTAGCTAATTTCATGCATCATGCTGGTCACCTTTAAGAGCAGCAGAGTCAGAACCCATTTGCCCCCATAACCAACAACCTGACATCCGTGAAGCGCATGTATTCTTTTAAAAAGCCTCAGGAATCTGTTGACCACATCAACCACTCGATCTCCATAGCAAAACTGTATCCACAGGGTAAACACGCCGCAAGCCACATATATGCATACACGAATGAATAGGATAGTCCTAATATACGAAGCGTTGAACGAAAACAGTAGACTACTATATATGTGAATAAATTGGCCACACATCACTATCCTTAAAATCAGGCACACCCACTTGTACCACTTTCGATTCTGGGCCACCAAACGACCATCAGTTCCATTGCTCTTCACGCTGAAGCAGATGATTCCCATGAATGTGGCGTATTTCAAGGATCCTCTTAAGATCCACGCAGAGACCGCAGAGGCGTTAAACCGCCACCGACGACTTCCTAACATGACTAATCTAATAATGACTAATCCCACAAGCTAACAGTAGTCACATAAAATCGATTTTAAATATTTACTAATGGTTCAGGATTGACATTGAAGAGCCTTATTGATTGATATATATCTCAATTTAATTATCTTATTAGTTTTCTCTTCGTAAAGCAATCATATACGCCGATATTATTTGAAATAATTGCTGCCCGGCTAGTAGATATCCTGTACCCAGCCAAGAATTGATATGCAACTTCCATCTATGATGAATCATATTTTAATATACATTTTATTAACAACAAATAAAATCTCCAGCTGTGGTCTCAAATTGGATTGGATTTCATGTCATACTGTATTATATAGGTGAGATAGGTAACTAAGCCAGACATAAAGACCAATATCAGCTGGTTGGATACTTCAAATAGACCCAAAGGACGTACTCGAAATTCGAGTAAATTCAAACGGCATAAAAACATTTCCAGCTAAAACAAAAAATAAAGAAATTTTGTTATAATTTGAAGCATGCTATGCACTAAGAGGAAAAAATCGTTTATTTATTTTGGACTTATTTCTCCCACGATTTCGACTGCATATCATTCTGAATATCATTCAATAATAAATAAATCATTTTATATTATGAAGAGTTGGAAATATGAGACTCACCTTCATATGCCAATGTTTATCATCGCTCACATAGTAATTTTCCAAGCTGAGCCGTCGAACAACCCTCGAGTTGCTGCTTGCAATGTGAACTGCTGTAGTCAGCAATAGAATATCCAATAATATTTGAATCGTTAGTAGCCATAGGCGGATGCTTTCAGCTAAGTTTAACGTGATGATGAAAGCAATTGTCGCCAAGCTTATAAACCCATACGATAGAAAAATACACAATGGAAACTCGAATAGTCTATGATAAGCGTTTCCCACTTGGAGAATCTCCTCATAGATAGCCAAGCACTCGTCGAGGCAGTACCCAACGGCCTTTAGCTTCCTCTGGCCAACAGAGATTCCGTGGCTCGAGTTCAGTTCACAAAGCTGCTGCCGCATTTCGTTTCGCACAAAACTGTTGACCTGGTCATAAGCGATGGCTATGCTGAGGTATGCCACGAAGTTGAAATGCAATATTAGAGACGCATTGACAGTATTATAGAAATCGCAAATTGTAGTGAAAATATGATAGGTATCCAATGATGGCATCATCGCTGGGATCAAGTAGCAACTTTCATATATGCGACTGGTCACCTTTAAGAGCAGCAGGGTCAGAACCCATTTGCCGCCAAAGCCAGCATCTTGACACCCTGGTAGTGCATGTATCCTTTGAAATAGCCTCAGGAATCTATTGACAAAATCAACAACTCGTTCTCCATACCAAAACTGTATCACCAGGGTGAACACGGCACTGGCTATATAGATGCATACACGAAAGATCAAGATTATCGTATAATGAGATGCATTGAGCACATGCATAAAATTTCTATATATTTGTATATATAGGCCACACATGACAATCCTTGAAATCAGGCAGAACCACTTGTACCACTTTCGATTCTTGGCCACCAAACGACCATCACTTCCATTGCCATTAATGCTGAAGCAGATGATTCCCATAAATGTGGCGTACTTCAGGGATCCTCTTAAGATCCACAAAGAGACCGAAGAGGCGTTAAACCGCCACTGACTACTTCCGAACATGACTAATCCAATAATGCAAGCTAACAGTAGTCATATGTGAACTCGAGTTTATTTGTTTGATTGTTAATGGGCGACGCTGAAGGGCCTCATTGATGTATATCTTGATAATATTGATTTTCACTGCTTTTTTACTGCATGTATTTAAATTAAATGTAGTCTTTATTTCACAAGAATGATAAAGATATACTCATTCGCATTATTGCAGTCGACATCCACGGCTGACATTCGTCTTTATTTCTTAAAAACATATAATTTCGTAACTTTTGTTTCAATTTGGATTAGATTTCATGTCGTACTGTATTATGTAGGTGAGATAGGTGACCAGGCTGGACATAAAGACCAATATCAGCTGGTTGGATACTTCAAAGAGACCCAGAGGACGTACTCGAAATTCGTTATAATTCAAACGACTCAAGAACATTTCCAGCTAAAAAGAACAGAAGAGCATTTAGTACATGATTTATGCATATTATGTACCCAGAGTTTGGATATAGTCTACTTTCGTAATTGGATGATACTCACCTGCATATGCCAATCTTTGCTCTCGCTCACATAGCAATTCTCGAAGCTGAGCAGTCGAATAACCCTGGAGTTGCTGCTTGCAATGTGAACAGTAGTAGTCAGCAATAAAATATCCAATAGTATTTTAACCGCCAGTATCAATAAGCGGATGTTGCCATATTGATTCATCATAACGAAGAATGCGACTGACGCCAAACTCAAGAACCCAAAGAGTACAATAATGCATAGTAGAAACTCGAATAGTCCATGAAAAACGATTTCCACTTGGTGTATCTCCTCATAGATGGCCAGGCACTCGTGGAGGCAGTGGCCAACGGTTTTTAGCTTTCTCGCACTAATAGCGATGCCGGGACTCGAATTTAGTTTACAAAGATCTCGCCGAAGTTGATGTCGCATATAATTGTTGACCTGGCCATATGCGATGCCTATGCTGAGGTATGCCACGAAGTAGATATGCAGTATTATGTTGACATTAGCCGTATTATATATATCGCAAATAACAGATATAGCTACCACACTGCTATACTCTAAAATTAGTAATGGAATCAGGTAGCCAAGTTCGTAAATCAAGCCAACCACTTTCACAAGCAGTAAGACCAGCACCCACTTGTCTCCATAGCCCATATCTTGACATCCTGGAAGTTCGTTTATCCTTTGAAACAATCGCAGAAACCGATTCACCGCATCAACGATTCTATTTCCATAGGAGAACTGCATCATTAGAGTGGAGATAGCGCAGACAACACAGATGAAGAACCGAATGACAACGATCAACTTTAACTGTGAAATACTAATCGTGTAGATGAAATCGTAAATTAAGATACAATATAGGCCACACAACAGGATCCTCGAAATCAGGCAGAACCATGTATAAAACTTTCGATTCTTAGCCACCAAAGGACCATCACTTCCATTTCTCTCCACTCTGAAGCAGATGATTCCCATAAATGTGGCGTACTTCAAGGATCCTCTTAAAATGCTCGCCGAGACCGAAGAGGCGTTAAGCCGACACCGGCGACTTCCGAACATGACTAATCCAATAATAATAACATGTCAAATAGGTTAACGGGTCTTATATATACAAGAAATGCACTCGATTTTTAATTGAAGACCTCAATTGATAGATATCTGTAGAGTCCAATAAACTAATTAGCTTGACGTTAATGAAATGATTATTTCTGTAGCATGGGCAACCATTCCGCTTAGATATACTTATTTGTAATAGTTTATGGAATAATTTATTAATATAAACAGAGATCATTCCAACAAAGATCATCGCAATGGATGATGCATCAATTGTTTTCGAGTCAAATTTTAAATCTTATTCGATTGCATGCCATATTGTATTATGTAAGTTAGATATGTTACGAGTCCGGACAAAAAGACTAATATCAGCTCGTTAGAGATCTCAAATAGTCCTAGTGGACGCACTCGGAACTCGAAAAAATTCAACCGACCCAAAAACATTTCCAGCTGTAATGAATTGAAATAAATTAGAGTTGTCAGAGTTGTTAAATGGGATTCTTGGTAATAAATGAAGGGAGTAAAAGTGCTTTAATGTAGGAAGCAAATGAAAATAAACTAATTCTTAACTCTCCAGGCGGTCAGACTTTGTAGTGCATTCGTATGTTTATGAATTCAATGGAGGAAAGTGCTATAAAATTGGCCCACAAACAACTTCAGGCTTACCTTCATGTGCCAATCGTTGCGTTCGGTGACGTAGCTATTGTCGAGGCTTAGTCGGCGCACCACGCGGGAACTGCTGCTGGCACCATGAATGGCCAGTGTCAAGAGCACCACGTCGAAGAACAATCGGGCCACTAGCAACCAGAGCGCCACATTACGAAATCGCTGCAGCATGATGAAGTAGGACACCAATGTCATGCTCAAGAAGGCGAAGAGCAGTATGAGGCAAAGCGGTAGCTCCATCAGTCGATGAAACGCGCTGCCCACCCGCTGGATATCATCGTAGATGGCCAGACACTGGTCCAGCCGGCAGCCAGCGGCCTTTAGCTGTCGTCGACCGACTCTACAGCCATTCGGCTGCTCCAGGCCTAGCAGCTGGTGCTGCACGTAGTGATTGACCCGGGCGTAGAGGGCGCCCACACTGAGATAGCCCACAAAGCAGAGGTGACCGATCATGGTGGCATTGGTGGTAACGTATAAATCACAAAGTATGGTTACAAAGAGTCGCATACTCAAGCCGTCGAACAACTCCGGAATTTCGCAGAACACTTCGTTCACGAGGCAAATCATCTTGAAGACCAACAAACTCAACTCCCGCCTGCCGCCAAAGCCGCCCTCCTGGCTGCCGTTCAGTGCGTTGACCTTGCCAAACAGCCTCAAATAACTGTTGACCACACGAAGCACTTGCTGCCCAAACCAGAATTGCATTGTCAGAGTGACAAAGGCACAGATCTCGCAGCACACCAACCGAATCCAGGACAGTATAATCAAATGGGAGTTATCCAGAGTGAAGATGTAATCCAGACTCAGATAGCCATAAATGACGCATATTAGCAATCGTGTTAGCAGACAGAACCACTTGTACCAGAAGCGGTTATGGGCGACCATCGGTGTGCAGCCATCGCTGCGATTGCCCTCGATGCCAAAACAGATGATTCCCAGAAATGTGGCATAACGAAAACCTACATGCAAGATGCTCGCCGAGAGCGAGGAGGCGCTCAGCTGACGACGTCGACCGAACATGACTAAGCGAGGGAATTTGCGGAATGTTGTAATGGTGCATTGCCTGGCAATATTTATAAGCACATGCACAGTCATACACACACATACTTGCTTGGTCAAGGCCGGTCTTTGTCCACTTATCTTGAGGGTTCATTCAGCTAATGGCAAGTTGGAATAATATTGTATTTTGATAAGGCTGCGCACTCGTGCGTGCTGTTGTTATTATTAATAATTTCATAGCTATAGCAAATGGTTTGAGTTACGATAATTGAATTTAGAGCTAATATTTGCACTGCATATTCATTGATACATTGATACAATCAAAATACAATATTTACAATATTGACACATTTCATATAATTTTCAGCTTATGTCCCAAGCACGTATACCTTTTGCCCAACAGGGTAAACTTTATCTTTAATCTCTATCTTATCATTCAAAGATTCGTCACAGACTGCTGGACTGCACAATATGACTACAGTATTGCGAAAGCATTTGTTGATAAAGCCTCTACTAATATTATATATATTAAGTATCGACTATTTCAACGACTCATTTTATTTTGGCCAAAACACATGTCTCTGTTATTTGAAATAGGTTTTTTTTTTTGTATATTTAGTTCCATTATATTTAAAATCAATATTAGGGTAATCCGTATTATATATACAATTAAAGTTTTCAACTTTTATGACATTATTTCATTGAATTTAATCAAAGTACCATGTGATAATGATAGGAATAAGCAAATACTACAGTATAAGCAGCAACTTAGTAATAGATATCGTAGATATGTAAGTAAATGCATGTGTAGGAATGCACCTAACTAGTTTGCACATTTAGTTTGGCTGTTCCCCCATTGGTTTTCGATTCACACGCTCACGATCCTGCCTGGTGATATTGTTGTTGCTGTGAGCTGACGGTCGAAGCTCCCCCATGTAAATGACGCCCCCATTTCATGGGATGCGTGTACGTGATCCTCTGGCATATCTTTTATGCTACATCTTCTCTCCTACTCCTAAAAATTGTATACGTCTGTGCACGATTACAGCGCTCAGTGATTTGCGTCCAGATCGGAGAGATCTCTCAAGCTGCTTACCTCAGACAGCGCCCCTGCCATTGAGTGCCATTTGAAAAGAATTTTCTCATTGTTGTTGTTTTTTTTTTTTTATAAATTTTTTAGGTATATATATTTTTTTTTAGGTAATTACAGTAACAACAAGAGGAGAGCGAACAATGCGAGGCTAGGGGACAACGGACGAGGCACGTACATTTTCCAGCATTGTACGAAAATTGTGGGAACAATCACGAAATGAGCACTGAAAACCAAAAGTGCTTTGCATGTTACGTTTGCTGTTCATTTTGCGCAAATTGGCTTGGCTCAAACTCAACTCAAGTGAGCTCAGCTCAGCTTGGGTCACCTTGGTTTGCCTCGCTTTGGTTTTGGTTTTAGCTTTAAAATTGCGAAAGCCAGGCCCGGCCCGGCCCGGCCGGACCAGAGCAGGCCAAACCAAAGGAAATCATGCGAAGCGGCTGGCCACAACTTGGTCAGCAGATTAGAGCAAACCGAGGGCTGCCAATTGCTCAGCGTGACCTCACGTCCAACGGCAGACACGCAGCCTCAAAATGCGAAAGAGAGGCGGAATGAAAGAGAGAGTGATACGTGTGGCTAGGTGAATGGGTGGTGCCATAAAAGCAGGCAGCTTGCAGCAGGGTTGATTGATTTTTATTGTGAGGATCAGTGTGTGTGTGTGCGTGTAGCTGTGTGTATGCGTGCATGTGTATGCATGTGCATGTGTGCCAGTGACTCACGGCCTTGGCTTGCTTTTCACGCTTTTCCAGCCATTGCACTCTCTGAATGATCTCTGACATTAATAATGATTAATGAAAACGCAACGCTATTACATTTATGTATCCCCTTTCCACTATTCGCTATAATTTATTGCGATTTCTTTTTACAGTTCCCGTTTTCTGAGCGCTGTTGCAAATACTATGTGAAAGCCGCGAAATAGAAAAACGACAAAAAAGCGTATGTTTGCCGTTGCGTATGCGTGTGTGTGTGTGTGTGTGTGTGTGTCTGTGTATCCGTGTGCTTTGTGCGACTGTAGCTGCACAAGTTTTATGGCACCAGAGCTTGGCTTTACCGTTACGGCATAGTAAAAAAAGCAACAAATCAACGCCAGGCTGTGTCATAAACTGTTTTTGTTTGTTTTGTGAGCTCTTTGCTTTTATAGCGAGGCCAAATGCAACAAGTAAGAAGGCTCTAGTCGAGACTGCTCGACTAGGAGATACCCTGAACCCTCCAATCTGATATTCTAATCATTCCGCATTTCTTTTATGCACACATACATGACACATGCATCCACACGCACGCATAACCACGCGCTCTGCTAGCTGCGCAGTAAGCAGCGACTGCTCTTGGGCTGCGCTGCAGGGTGGGCAATATTACGAGAATTTATTAGTTGAATAATTTCATTTGTAGACGTACAATCTTAATGAAACTTTCAGAACGTAATCACAATGTGTAAATGTGTGTACATTCATTCCAAAGCACAAGTCTCTAGTACTGTATATACGTTTTTTTACGAATTGGGGGCGTAGGGGGCGTGGTATCCAAAATCTGTAAATTAGAAAGTGTGTGTATTCGTCAATTGCATATACACAGTAAATCTCAAGTCTCTATGTCTAATAGTTTTCAAATCAGGCTAAAAAAAACAATTAAAATTTATCGATTATCCTCGATAAAAAAGATATCGAATGAGTTATCGAAAAATATGATGCTCTTATAACTCTCTAGCTCTGATAGCTCTCTAACTTCTGAGATCGACGTACTTAACTGAACGGACGAACAGACGGACAGGGCTATATCGACTCAGCTCGTCGCCCTGATCAAGAGTATATATTCTTTATGGGGTCTGCTACGCCTCCTTCTGCCTGTTACATACCTTTCACAAAACCATTATACCCTGATTTCCCATTTTCAATGGGTACAGGGTATAAAAAGGTGCAGGCGAAAATGCGGCCAACGCGACCGTGCGCTCGTCTCCGTCTCTCTCTCTCTGTCTCTCTCTCTCTCTCTCTCTCTCTCTCTCTCTCTCTGTCTATGACTATATGCGTGCGAGCGTGCATGCGTGTGTGTATGCGCATGTGTGCGTGTTTGTGAGTGCATTGAGTGCATGTGAATGCGAATGCCAGCATTAAAAATCTTGAAATTACATGCTAATAACCATACCCGTGCAGCTACTTCCATAAGTGGGCAAATAGTATGTTGGACATGCTTGTTACTAAATGCACAGCATGTAATTTAGTTTTGCGAAATGCCATTATTACATAAAGACATACGAGTAGCCGTATATACTGTATGTATAAATGTATGTGCTTAAATACATATGTACAAATTGGCATTCGTGTCCAATTGAACTCAAATAGTTACTATTGCGCAGCTTAGATTCCAAATGTACATATGCACATATGTATGTACATAAATGCACAGAGCCTCAAATTGAAGCACATACATATGCACGCTCGTATACGAGTATATGCCTATGAGAGCGTTGGGCGCATGGGCCGCCAACTGAGTGGCCGCTCTTTAGGCAGCATCAATCTTCATCAAGCCGACGCCGTTGCCGACGCTGACGCTGACGCTGACGTCGTAGTTTGCCTAAGGCCTGCCGGAAGTGACAGCCAATCTAATGTTAAGTGCCCACTCCACGGGCTTCACATTCATTACAACTGGAAAGCATTTTCTCAAATGTCTGCAGGCAGCGTTGGATACAATGTGGCACACACAGAAATACACTTTTATGTAAAACGCCGTACAGTAGAGCTCCGACATGAGAAACACAGTTAAAAGTATACATACATACATGTATGTATGTATATATTTGAACATCTTAATTTATAAGAATAAAAATATACATATGTATATCAATTAAATAGGTATACTTACATAATATACATACGCTTAATTATATTCCGAATCTGACAAAAAACCAGATATGAATCTGTACGCCATACAGTTTTCTATTTCCATGCAGTCGTCATACAAAACCATGCTTTGAAGTATATTGCAGCGGTATTTCACTGTAGCGTTGCCCTTGCTTAGGACCGCTTTATACAAGCATTCGAAAGTTTCGCTGACTCATTTTCGTTTTCCCTCCACTTAGGCACTCACTTTTCTCATTTCGTTTCACACGAATCACGCTATCAAGAGCGCCCTCCTTCCCCATAGAGAAATAAAAAGCTTTAACATTTTTTTTTTTTTTTTTTCATTTGAATTTTGTATCTTGTTTTCTTGAATTTATTTATTTTTTTTTTTTTTTTACAATTTTTAACTTTTTGCTAAAAAGTACATTATACAGTTGTTTTGTAATGTGTTGTGTAGGTTATAAAATATTTAGTTTCATTTAAGGAAATATGCACAGTTTGTGTTGTTTTTTTTTACTTTAGATTTTCTCTCCCCTAAAGAATGTCAATAACAATGTGACAAGTCGTCTTTAGTAGAGCTTACAATTTTGTTTACCGTAATGCGAATTAACATATTATACACAATTAACAAAGAATAGTCAAAATAGTCTCTGTAGTTTGCTTTAAATAATTTCAATTAATAAATTACATTTAGACAAAATAATTACAATTTTTTTATTGAGATCATGACAAACTGTAAATACTTTCGGCACACGCGTGCAGCAGAAGCCGGAAACACGCTGAGAACGCTTTGAAATTGGGGGTTTGTTATTAGTAATTAATTTGTAATTTTTTATTATTATTATTATTATTTTTTTTTTTTTTGTTTGAGTGTGCGTGTTGGTGTGCTGTCGTATTTGAAGCCCACTAAATGTACTGTTAAGTCTTGGTTTTGTTTAAACAAAAATATACACATATAAAAAAACATAAGTTAAATAATAATAAAAAAAATATGTAATAAATATCAATTATTGCAGTTATTGTTCCTACACCCTTTGCACATCCTCTTCTCCCCAATTGGCCCAATTTCGCTATTATGGCTATCAGCCTCAATGTGGTCGCTGCTGATCTGATTAATTTTACGTTTTGGCACTCTCGAATCTCCTTTGTAAGCTTTGCGTACGGGAAAGTTGCCTGTAAATGAATCGAAACAAAATGCTATAATTAGATACAGTTGAAAAAGGTGTCTCTGTGTGTCTGAGTGTGTGTAAATAGCTAAAGTGTTAACGGCTGACCTTCAAATGTGAACCAAAGGAAAAGGGAAAGCGACGACGACAAAAAGCAAATGCAAACGCAAAACAAGCAAACTGCAACAGAGTAAACACACATACACATTCATATGCATATGCATGTATACGCGAATACACGCATACACAAACACACACAGAATGAATAGAGCTCTCTTATCATAAACTATGTATGTGTAGGTGCACACGCTTCCATTATACCCTGCACTTAATGTACATGGATAAACGGGTATGCTGTTTTAACGCAAACATATGTATGTAGATAACAGACAATAGAAGCGTGTTTGTCGTTATTGCTAACAGCAATCGGTGCTTAACCTATTCATACGTACAAATGTGTATAGAAAAAATTGAAGCATGACAGCGAAGCGTTTTTATTTGGTGAATGAACGTACACAAACGACATATTGATACATGATGTTTTTAATCAGCCTTATAAATTAGTCATTTCTTATGTGCGCAATTAAAACTACATTGAGTATAGCCATAGAAGCTAAAACGGACGTAGCAACTACATTTGTCGTGGGTGCTTTATTTCAGATATAAATATAGGTACATACATATGTTGTATGTATACATAATGTATTATTATATATTGTGAGAACATAATACAAACCTGGTATGAAACATAGCATGAATATACATATTTTCGGTTCAACTTTACATTCATAATCTATGAGCCGTTTGTATATGTATGTAAACGGGGTTTTTATTCCGCAATATATTCTCAAAAAAAAAAAAAAGATACAAATAGAAATAGAAATGTAAAAATAAAAATAAAATTTTTAATATATACATAGTATGTATGTATGTACATATACATACATATGTATGTATTTCAGACTCAGCCAATCGGCACGCGCTCGCTTCTGTTAAGCAGCACCTCAGAAGAAGAACAAGAAGATGGGAGAAGCGCTAGCGGCGTTGTAAGCCATTTACAGTTACAGAAAATTATAAGCCGACGACAACAAAGAACGTCAAGCAATGCGGTCACTGAGCAGGCGGCGTTGGCGGTTGGTCGATCAGTTTACTGCCAGTCGGTGTCGCTGTCGACTATCGCTCATTTCAAGCATTGTAATTTACCGTTATGGGCACGTAAAGCTTCTCAATTCATTAAGCGTTTACAGCGCTTTCTACAACAAACGAAGTGCATAACAAAAAGAAAAAGAAACACTCCGCGTCAGATAGAACGGTGAGACGACAACAAAACGCGTTTTGTTTACGAAATGTGTGTGTAGCGACATATGAAACAGGAACGGAGACAACCCATCGCATAACATAAATATTTATAAGCACATACACATACACATATGTATATACATACATATGTATATGCATACATACATATACATAAGTATGCATATGTTTGAGGCCGTGAGAGTTGCTGCATACATACATAATTATAAGCTTTAGCTGGAGGCGCGGTGAAAACTCGAAAGCAAAACAAAAACGCAAACAGCTCGAAAAGAATCAAAACAAATGCGTCTAACTGTGAAGTACAGTGGGGGCCAAAACATGGCAAAAACTATTGAAACAAAACAGGCCGATGCCTCAAAGATAAGAAAAGCTCTTTGATTTATAAGACAGAATGATGTATGTACATACATAATATTACTTATTAAATATCTCATCATCATTCATGATGTAAAGATATACATATGTATGTACATATCTATTTAAGTTAATCATCACCACATTCGGACTAAAATAATGGAATTAAAATAAAAAAGAAAAGAATGAAGGAATAGTTTATACATAGTTTATATACATATTTAATAAATACATCATATAAAACAAATATAAAATCTAATTAAAACCTTCTAAAATGCGAATCAGTAAATGCTGAATTCTTCACAGATTTCAGCTGGACCTGTGACAAACGACAGACTATGACGCTGCTGTACGTACGCGTAAGCGCGTGACCTTCACAACGAAAAACAAGTAAGACTGTTTCAGTCGGGTAGTGCCGACTGCAGAATGCTCATTCAGTGTCAAAACATTACTAGCTCAACAGTTTGAGTTTACAACTATATAAGATCAAGTTTTTGCGATGTGACGCCTCCCCTATAGTTGTGATGATATGGACATATATTTTGAATTCAAAATTTTTGTATTTTACGGTTCTAGATACTCGATTTGAGACACATTTCTTCATTGGCCGCGCTCCTAAACTGGCCGAATCGAAAAAAAAACCTAAATAATATTTGTTACGAGGGTATTTAATAAGAATTTCACGGCTCTAGTTTCAATAAGCGGTGGACATTTTATTTATTTTATTTTATTTTGTATTTTAAAACTAATATACCCAGCAGTTCCTTCTATTGAAATACTACAACAATATTAACAATAATATGCGTAGCTATAACCCACATACATACATACATATAAATATGTATAAGCGTATACACGCTCACTCATAAGTCAATACAAACGCGCTTATCAAAACGTATGTATGTAGGTAGGTTTATATATAAAAACAAATCCACAAATTGGCGCCAAAACAAAATTTCATAGGCGACAATGCAAAAGATACTGAGCGCTCTCTGCTCTGTGCTCTCCGCTCTGTTATTCTCGCGCTCTTTGTTATTGAAAGAGTCTGCCCGATTGTCTGGCACTGTGTAGCATGAGTGCTTGTTTGTGTGCTTTTTGTGTGTGTGTAGTGAATTGACAAGACCAGTGTATAAGAGTCGTCGTGGGTGCGGTTGTGAAGGAGCAACAATCTCAATGTACAGTCGTGTGCCGTCTTAATTATACCCTGTTTTTTCTTGTTTTTTGCTTTATTTTTCATACATACGTATGTGTGTGCATGTGTATGTGTATGTTGTGTGTGCGGCAACAACAGCCGCAGAGGCACGCTGACACTGATTTCCATTTTAATTGAGGGCTCTCGATTAATTGCTGCAACTGCAGCTGCATGCGCTGACGCAATCACTTGTATATTTTTAATTTCAATTCTATTTTTTGTACAAAAACTAAGAAAATATTGCGATCTAGGTCTATATAATATATTTATACATATTTATATTTATACTATTAGTTTTTGGCGCGAAAAACATGTTTGTCAATTGAATTCAGCTGTCAGCGTTAACAGTCGCAATGTTGTTATTTAACATTTTTCTTTTCTTGATTTGTACACCAATGCTAACCTAATTAATTGCTAACAGCTTACTATTAATAATCTGTTATGAATGGCAATATTGTGTGTGGGCAAAGGCAAATCAGCTCGAAGTCGTCTATGAAACAAAAAAGAGCGGACAAAACTTACATACATACATATATTAATAAACAATAGCGCCAAAAATGGTTAAAGTGAACGCGAAAAGTAAATGCCTATCAAAACAAAACAGCAAAAGCACGAGACTAAAATCAAAATAACATTTATGTGGGGCGCGAATAGCCTCATAAAAAGGGACAAACTGTAAGAAATGAAGAACAAAGCAAAATCAGCGAAAATACAGTGGGGCATATATTGAGTAATGGAGATACGTGCAAAGGTTATTGAATTATTGTCGGTGTGATAAGCTCTGCAATTTATAGGACAGTGCACCTGAGAGAGTAGCAGAACGAAAGAGAGAGAGAGAGAAAGATAAAAACTTTCTTTGGCTTTATATAGCAATAAAGCAAAAATTTAAATTTAAAAACAAAACAAAAAACAGAAACAGCAAAAAAGAGAGAGCGAAAGAGGGACAGAGAAAGCTTCTTTGCTTTTATTTAGCAATATAGCAACAATTAAATTAAATCAAATAAATGTGAAACGATTTGAATTAAAATCTAAAAACAATTAAATAACAGAATCACTTTGTTGCAAATTCGATTCGTTAAATATCAGGTGATTTCGAATTGGTAAAACTTACGTTTAACGCCGTTTGGTTGGGCAACTAGAATTACTTTTTGCGCTCCCAAGCCCGCAAATTTAAAACTTTTCTTTTCGCTATTGCTAACGGTAAACGTTTGCGTTTTCACGGCCTCCGCTGAACTCAGTTGATTGCACTTTTCCTCTAATTTGGCGAGATCTATATTATAGCGGTCCGCCACGTAGTGGACCTGGCGAGAATTCTCCTCTGCTAGAAGGGCGTCGATGTCGGCGCTAACACACGAACCGAACAAATTACGCCTTTTCGCCTGCACTTCCGGAGAGGACCTCGAGGGGCGTGGCTCGTAGGCGATTAATGGCTTCGCCGCCGGTGGCACCAATATGAACGATTGCATTTTGTGCACACAATTAACTTCTTTTTTTTTTGTTTCTATTCGCAATCAGATTTCTCTTAGCGAGCAAATGTGTGTGTGTTTTTTTTTTTTTTTTTTTTGCACAAATTACAAACAAAAACAAACCACACGAAATCAGATGGTGCTGAAGTCACGTACCGTACGGAGAAAGCATTGCAAGCTGCATGTAAATGAATGCAAATTTCAAACGATTTCTTAATTTATTTTTTAATTGCTCTTGGCACAGTTTCTATTTATTTTTTATTTTTTCCTTTTCTGTTTGTACGCGCGTCGAAGCCGAAACATACACTGCACACGGAGCAACCACAACCTGTCAATTCGATGGTTGAAGCACGAATGTGCGTTCGGCTTCGAAAAACTGCTTCTGTTAACGACTCATTTAACATTTTATGTTAATAACATTCAAAGAGAAAAATTTTAGACTCTCTTGTTATAACAGAATTCACCTCACTCGCTCTTACCACTACCCAGCAAGCATTTGGAAGACTGCTTTAACAGAAATCGTCTTGATGAGTCTTTTCCCCTTGACGATTTAAAAACGACTAATATCTTGGGCGATCGAAAGAAGACATTTATGAGTCTTCATCCTTTCCATATGCTCAAAGTATGATTGGCTTGAAATACAAAAACGAAATGCCAAATGAGCATGCAGGTGATTAAAATATGAGCATTGCTATACTATCACTCAATCGTGACTCGGGGCTCTGTTAAATGCTCTGAAATAGCATTTAACAGAGCCTCGATTGAGTGTCTCTTAACAGTGGGGTAGATGGCTTGTGTAGTTGTGCGTGGATTTTTTTGTACATATGTACATATGTGAATGTATATTTGTATGATTGTATGTTCATTAATTTAGTAAGTTTTACATTGTTTTGCGTCTACTGTTGTGGTGGGTTAATGTTTTAATAATGTTTAGTTCCTAGTCCAAGGTCAAAGCCAGTTTCATGCAGCATTAAACGGCATAATTAGTGAGTCGTGTTTACAAAATAAATAAAATACAAATACTACGAAAAAACACTTTCGCGCTTTAAGCGTTCGTTCGAGCGTTACCCGCAAACGAAAGTGAAAACAGCTTGAAAACGAGATAGAAATATTGTTGCGTGTGCATGTGTGTGTGAAGTTGTGTAGCGTACGCTGTTTGCTCGTTACTGTTATACATTTGGTAGCGTTATTTGCGTTTGCTTGGTTTGTGTTGTTGCCTTGAACAGGCGATGATTTCGCGCTTATTGGCAACGTAAAATGGATTGATCATTTACATTTACTTATGTGTGTATATTTGTATACATAATTCTCAGAACTCTTTTCGATTCTGGCACCAATTGCTACCAAAAATCTACCTGTCCCCACCAGACAGCGAATGCAACAATAAGGGTTCGGCGCGAGGGTTGTACACAGGTCCATGCAAAAAGCAACCCTCGCGCCAAAAAAAAAGAGGCATATTGGGTTCGGGTGGATTCAACTAAAAAATACTCGCTCACATTTGAGTCAATCCAATGCTAACGCCGAAATACATGCATACATACATATACCGGCATTTATAATTCTTTGATAAAATGAACAGTAAATAAATAAATATGAGTTACATATAGCGCTCGCCTAGCAAACGAGTATATTAGACATTGATGTACATATGTATGTACATACATACATACATATATCAAATCGGATGCGTCATTTACATTGAAGCGCCATTACAGCGCCAGTTGCTCTTCCCACACGCGACACACACACTTACACCGATGCATGCATATGCATAAATGTGTGCGTGTGTTACATTTAGACGCAGGCTACGTGACCAGCCAACCTCCGCGAAAACAGCTTGCGCACTGCGCAATGCGCAGCACAAAATCAGATGTTTTGTATTTGACGATTTGTTGTTTTTGGGTTTTTCATTCAATTCGTCGTCATCGGCAACTCGTGCATAGAACGCAAACAACGCACGAGGCACATTCTGGCTGGAAGTGTGTGGCACGCGAGGCATGCCACAGACATTAAAATACATACATAGTTAGAGGCAGAGGGTTAGTTTCCTTTCTTCGCTTTGTATCTGTGCCCTGTGTCTGTGTCTGTGTCTGTGTCTGCGGCGGTGCTGTGTGTCCCGTTGCTGGGCGCTGACGTCACGATCGCCTAATTAATAAATGAGCTCATTAAACAAATAACACAGCCTGCAGTGCGCATGCGTATGTGTGTGTGTGCGTATGTATATATGTATGTATGTATATACATATGTGTAACTGCGCATTACATAAGAATACTCTAATCAAGATAATCTCAGCTCTCTATACAATCTACAGAAACCAGGAAACTAGGTATGTATGTATGTGAGTATGTTATCGACAAAAACTTGTACATACTTAATGAAGAAATGCAATGAATTATCGAGCAACAATACATACATATCTATGTGTGTATATAATATACACAATGATACACTTATTCTGCGTATGGTATATACGAGTATATGTATGTAAATTTAAAATTCTCAACGAAATCCCATTTCCCATGTATACAGAACATAAAATGTATCTAGCAGATACATTAGGGCCGTCGACAATCTATTTTTAGTGCGTGGGGCGGCTCGACTGCGACTGGGTGCATTTCGAAACGTGGCGAAAGTGCAGCCGGCACTCGCCACACATCTCTGTTGTTGTTGTTGTTGTTGCTGCTGCTGCTGCGGCTGCTACTGCTCCCTCTCAGAGATAATACATTTTGGCGCACAGCTGAGAAATAATCATGCCCCGACAACGCGGCGCACGTCGTCTTCAGTGTGCCCTCTGTGCTCATTTTGTGTCAGTGTATTTGTGTGGCATCTGTAAATTTTGCGCCAATTTGAGCGGCTGCTGCCCTGGCGAAATACCTGCTGCCAATTTTGAGCGAATTTTTGCGCCAAAAACCAAAACCAAAACCTGAATCAGACGCAGCCGGGCAAGAGCTACCAGGCACCACCTGGAACCCAGTCAGCTCTTCCCGCCTTCCGTCCTTCCCTACCCTCCACATTTTGTTGAGCCGCAGCTCATGGTTGAGCAAGTGCTTTGGTTTTTTTTTTACTTACTCCTCTTGTATTCTTCTGTTTTGTCTGATACCCTGTAAGTGCATGTAATGCCATTAGCTTGTCCATAAGTAATTATAAATAAAATAAAATTGATTAAATGTAAACAAAAGCACAGTTGCTATTGCCTACAGTCAAGTCACACTAATGCGACTACTAATTACAGGTAATACACCCCATAAAATAAACACAGAGTGTTATTCTTAAAATTCCAAGACAAATGTTTATTCACAACTGAAACAGTAGTTAAGTCCAAATATAATTCATGATGATAATCATGTCATTAGGCAAATGGCTATTCAAAGATAAACAAATTAGTATCCCGTTGCTTTAAGTGTTCAAATAATGCTATATATCAATTCAAGAATATTTAGATCGAGCATATTGCACAGTTATTGCGTCGAACAGGGTATTTAGTTGCGACTCGAACAGCGCTGCAGTGCGGCTCAAAGAGAACGCAAATTCTTGTTTTTCACGAGCGTGAGGGGGCGGTAGGCGGCTAAGGGGTAAGTGAAAAAATAACATCTGCTCCTAAAAGGCCGGAATGCCATCAAATCGACAGCAACGGAGGAGCAGCAAATCCGAACTCTCGTTCTAATGACAAGCAAGAGACATTGAGCAACTGTAATTTATATGTCTACTAAATATATACATATGTACATATACATATATTATATATATTAGAGGTATACATACTTATGTATATGCATTCATATATGAATATAAATATATATGTACATATACCATTATATATTTAAATAGAAAAGATTTGATTGATTTATTTTAAAGTTTGAAAGAGTATTAATATTTTTACAAAACAATATTATTATTGATGAGCATTATGATAAAATATTTGATTATAAATGTAACCAAAAATGACGAAATTATATATGTATATTAGTTTAAATTTATAGTTTGACTTCGTGTGAATTTTGTAGTAATCATCTAAGCCCAATCCAAATGAGGTTTTTGTTATCTTTTTATATCATTTTAGAATGCCAAAAAATATCAAAATCTTAACTAACTTCGAACGAGTCTATCAAAAATATGATCGCCTGTATGTATAATACTAGAAGAAGAAGAACTCCGTGTACGATAATCTAGTACAGAGCATTAATTTTAGAAATATTACAGCCCCGCCTTCGAGATCTGTATAAAAGACAAGCGACGTCGACGACAGATAGGCTGTGGGATACGATCCTTAAATATAGATACGATCCACAAAGGGGCTCTCCTAAAAAAGCGTGTGCGAAGCCGGGCCTAGCCGATTGTACATACATACATACATATATGCATATACAACGATATATGTATGCACATATGTATGTATAGACATATATGTATACGTATGCACATGTATGATGCATGCGTTCGTTCGACAAGAACAGTTCCGGTTCGTATATCAGCTTCCACACGTTCCACAGTGCTAATTTGGTTCATTTATCTCGGCTTTCGGGCAGGCACATAAATATATGTACATACATACATATGTATGCACATTTGTATGTATATTTACAATTGCTCTATGTGGCTGGTTTATTTTGGGGGTACGCCTAATTGCAACAGTTGCCCGCTGTCTGAGAGCACATAAATCTCACGCGCCTCCGGTTGCAGCGCCTCTGATTTCGCTGCGGCTGTGCGGAGTGCCCAGTGCCCAGTGTCCAGTGTCCAGCGTGCAGTGGCTAAGCGCATAGATGGCAACGGCAGCCGCAATTAGGCAAAGCAAAGGTGATCTGGGATTTTGTCGCGCTCTCACAGGCCACGGACCCACCCAGCTGGCCCGTTTCGAGTGACCAATGGCCAGCTCATAATTCACGAGGCGAAGGAACGAGTTGCGTCTGTTGTTGTTGATAGATGCACAGCTCGAAATGATATATGCATGTGAGAAAATGCATAAACACATATGAGTATATGTAAGCATATGTGTGTCTCTATATCTCTCTCCCATCATGTCGGCGCTTGAATAAATCAAACCCGCGCCTTGCAAGTGGGTCAGCACTCGGCGTTGGCCTCTTGCCTTGCCTAGCCCTGCCTAGCCCTGCCTAGCCCTGCCTTGCCTTGCCGTGTGGCACGCCTCAGTGGCGGCCATTGCATGCCGCACGCCAGTTACTGCCACCGCCAACTGACCCACTTGTGGAAATCTTAGCGTTCCGTTAGTTTCTCACACCCAAAACTGGTTGAGAACGAGCGACAATTGTCGCTCGACAGAGGCAACCGCGCGGAAAATCCCAAACAATAGGCAGAGGGTGTGGGAAGGGGGAGAGGGGAGGCCACCATCGCCAGATATGTATGTAGACATTCAAATTGCGACTGCTTTTCCAACTGGTTTTTCTCCGTCTTCTGCGTTTTCTGTTGTTTTTTGCCTTTTTATTGCGTCGCCTTTGCCTTTCGATTGTCTCAGATTTTTCCTGTTTTTAGTTTTTTTGTTTTTTGTTTTATTCATTTCGTTTCTTTTCTTTTCTTTACTTGTTGGGCCTTTCTAATGCACAGACGAACAAAAGAGTTTGTTAGGCCAGCTCAGCGAGCGCTTGACTCGGGTTCAGATGAGTTATGGACCTGGGTGTGGTGACCTCTTGACTAGGACGCTCTGGTGGTTGCTTTCGCCGTGACTCTACTTTATATGCACTTCAATTTCGAATGTTGTGCTAGACCCAAATGGACTCTATTAAGGTAATGCGATACGTGGCGCATGAAAAATCAAAAAAATGATCGGCTGCCCTCCTCCCCCTTTCCCATAGGCCTGACATTGATGCATCTGTAGCTGTAGCTGTAGCTGTAGCTGTAGCTGTATCTCAATAGCTTTTCTGCGCTCCGCTAACAGCATATGGTCAGCGTTTGGTCTGGCGATCGAGCGGCGATCCGTAAAAAAGAGAACAAATTAAACTATTTTTGGCATATTCGATTACATTGTTGCCCACTCGGGCGGACGCTCAGCTGCCCAAATATTTTGGCCTACGCTGTCAACAATTCTCTAATGGAAAATCGGATAGCGTGCAAGTTTTTCAGCTGCCTCCCCCGGCGCAGGGTCGAATCGGAGGCGAGACGGAGGCTGCCCACCCTATTACAGGCTCTTTTTTCTAATGCCGCCGTCCTATGATAAACTTTTCATTTGTTTGCAGTGCGTCTGCTGCTGCTGCTGTTACAAATATACACATTTATCTCTCTCTATATGTATGTATATATACCATATACACATATGTAAATATGTGTGTATACTAGTTCCACATCCAATCCCTAGCTCGGCTCTGCCCTTTGTCTGTCATCAGAGAGCGCGCGTGCGCGCGTTTTGTTTATTTTTATCTGCTGCTATTTCAGTTATGCAGCCGCTGTTTGGCTTTTCATTTATTATTTACTTGAATTTTTGCTTTGTTGTTGTTTTGTCACACGCCCTGTGCGCCTGTTTGCATTTCCACGTCCATCTCTCCGGCTGCAGATCGGCGGCAGCTCCAGCCTCGTCTTGCATCTCTGCCAGCAGCTCCGGCTGACTTCCTGTCTAAATAATTGCGTATTCAGCGCAAATATATCCCCAGTAAGGGGGGAGCAGGAAAGCAGATCTAAGTCGAATAATATACACACTATACAGGCGACAGGTAATCATAGTCTCAATATGTGTAGACTCATAATGCCCTTACTTAGCTTTAGCACGAAACGACCAGTGTCCAAAGTCCGATCCACATGGCAGCTCTATAATACAAAATATACTTGAGACTGTCTATTTCCTAAACTTGCAATACAGGTATTTCGCCATCGACACTGTTTTATATGAATTCTGTAATTATATTACACAAACATACATATTTATATATGTACATATATATGAGTGAATTTATTAAGGAGTACTTTTGCTAAATGTATGTATGTATGTAGATAAGAAGTTACATATACATACATATATACACTTACATGTACATATGTACATATGGCTGTAGTTTAAAACACGAAGACTCACACTCACATACTGTACCTAAATTTAGTATGCGTCTGTGTGAGTGTGTGTGTGTCTTTAAGGGAACATAGCGAAAGCTTATCGCCAAACATTAGGAAATCGTAAGAGGCGCAATAAAAAAAAAAAAAGAACTAGATAAAACGTTATTTATTGCTATTGTCGTATTATTATTGTAGTCGGTGAAATCTGAAAAATCCATAAAATAAAATAAACTTAAAAATCGAATAAGTAGTTATAATTGCCAGCTTACTACAGTGGCAGTAGACATAATTTTATGTTTATATATAATCGTTTAACGCAGATTATATATATATATATATATATATATATATATATATATATATATATATATATATATATATATATATATATATATATATATATATATATATATATATATGTTTATGGGAATATGTATATCTATTTCTCCTCTCCAATCCACTACAAAAAAAAAAAAAAAAAAAAAAAAAACAATATATATATGTACATATATGTCAGCAAAGATATAAACAATCTTACCAATTACCAAATAGTTTGATATGCTTACTTTATTGTTTATTAATTGACTATACCGACAATTGTATATGATCATAATTATATAAAGCACAGCCCGCAAGAGCTGTTGACTGTTTCTTAATGTCTGCAAATACATACATACATACACGTTATTCGTATCTTGTTCCAAATAATGATTATTAACAGCTCAAGGCGAGAAAACAAAACGAACCGAAGTCCCTCGCTCAGAGCGCGAGGTGCACAGTATGATTCTTCTATTCAGAGTGTCAAAGTGAGAATCAAGTGGTCAACTGTTATTTGCTAGCTACATACATACATAATATGTATGTACATACAAACATACCCACATATGCACATACATATGTATGTATGTATGTAGCTATGTGTGCTAAAAAGTGAATCATAAGTCATGTTTGCATGGAAAAGCATTATTGTTAGATCTATTTAGTTCTACTAAATTAGCTAATTAGTGAGAGTTAACAACATCAAAGTAGTCTATGATTAAAATATTGACGATCTATTTTAGATCTCGGTTTGTGGTTATTGCGGTCGATTTTCTCGCTAATCGACTGATGTATACCGTTAAGTAGTGTTAAGTGCTACCGCAACGAAAGAGAAGGCAGAAAGACAGAGAAGAACAAAATTAATCTGATTGACTCCGCTGATGACGTTTGGCTTTTAGCGCATAACAGCGCCCGCTGCATTGATATTTTAATGACGCATTCTATCAGCGCATTCGTATGTTGCTGGCATCATAAACAAAAGATCGAAAATTACGTTTTATATCCCTGCAACATACATACATATGTATATACATACATAAGCAGCTGGTGAATAAATATTTAAGATCATTCAGTCAAACATGCGGGCTAATGACTTTTCATCTCATTATTATGGAATGTTTAATACGAGCTCAGCGTATTCTTGACTGATCTATGGGGGCGGGTCTACGCGCTCATCGATGATAGCTTAGTTTGTCTTTAGATGTGATATTTGATATGTAGAGCACAATTATTTGAACAACATACATATTTCATAACTAAAGTGTTTGAAATCGTGTATAAACTTTTTGTCCATTCTTTATCTACTATTTGGTGGTATCTAAAGTCTGGAAATATTTATAGATTTTAATTATATAATATTAAAATACTTTGATGTAATTAATTATCCCTTTCAAGCATTGCAAGTAAATCATTGGTTAGTGGGTTAGAATGCACATATGTATAAATTCTGATTGGCAGCACATTCGAAGTTCGAAAACAGCACAAAGACTTATTCGATTACCTTTAATCGTCTTGTTTAGTCTTATATCGATAGTTCCGATATCATGATGTCAGCTGATTGTGAATTCGCAGTGCTGTAAAATGCATTTGTTGTGGTTTTATAATCGCTCAGCTTAGATTTATAAGAAAAACATTTGTTTTAAATAAAAATGATTCGCAAATTGCATTGTTTACTGCGACTCAACAGCACAGTTACTCAAAGCATATATAGACAGCGGGCCCCAACGCTCCATTGCAGAAATTATGCAACGGATGAAGCAAATAAAAATGACAGCTCCAATACGAAGCGAGGAGGAGCTGCCGGCTCGTCCAAGAACCTGCCCAGCATACGAAATCCCTTTGCAGCAGCTCACGAGAAGACCAAAAACTCCTACCTGACAATGGTGGAAATCTTTGAAGAACGCGATGTGCACCGGCGGAACCATGTGGAGTTTATTTACGCCGCATTGAAGCATATGCCGGACTTTGGAGTCGAGCACGATCTGGAAGTCTACAAGGCGTTGATAAATGTTATGCCCAAGGGAAAGTTCATACCAACCAATCTGTTCCAGGCCGAGTTTATGCATTATCCGAAGCAGCAGCAATGTATTATCGACCTGCTCGAGCAGATGGAGGACTATGGCGTCATGCCCGACTATGAGATGGAGGCAATGCTGTTGAATGTGTTCGGCAACAAGGGACATCCGTTGCGTAAATACTGGCGCATGATGTACTGGATGCCCAAGTTCAAGAATTTGTCTCCCTGGCCACTACCTGATCCAGTGCCCGACGATACGCTGGAAATTGCGAAGCTGGCTGTGGAGCGCATGTGCACAGTGGATCTACGTTCGAAAATCGATGTGTTTGAGACAAGCGAGATCAAGGACTCGCTGGATGACACGTGGATTGTGAGTGGCATGAGCCCCGAGCAGTCTAAGCTGCTGCGTGAGCACTCCCGCCAGAAGGCCCTCTATATTGAGGGGCCGTTCAACATATGGATACGAAATCGACGTATCAATTATTTTACACTGCGCGCCGATGCGGACCCCGAGTTCCTGGCGCAACTGGACAAACCCCAGGTGGATGACGATGATGTGACGCAGATTGGTGTGCCGCTCTTTGGACGTGCGCCACCACGTCGCCACAATCAGTTGGGCAAAGTGCGTTCAGTACATCAGCAGGACGATGGAACTATATTCGCCATCTGCGCCACGGGGACCTCCACCAAGGACTCGCTACTCTCATGGATTCGCCTGCTGGAGGCACATGGCAATGCGTCGCTGGGCGAAATACCCGTACTCTTTAGATTCACATCCACTGTGCCCGCGAAGGCCGAGCAAATCGAGGGCCCCTCCAACCTGCCAGCGCACTCCAGTGATACAAGTAGCAATAAGGAGCATCCGGACAGTAGACCGTAGTGAGTTCATTAAAATAAAATAAAATTGCCGAGCAATTTCTATGTGGAGTATATTATCCTCTAGGTTTTATTAAGTATGCGGGGGCAAAATTAAAATTCGTACATAGTTGTCAATTTAAAATTGCATTGTCTAAAGAATCAATATATATATATATATATATATATATATATATATATATATATATATATATATATATATATATATATATATATATATATATGTGTGTGTATATTTACTGGAGATATACATATATATATACTGGAGCAGTTGAGCTTAAAAGAAAAATCACAGAACTCAAACTAAATGTAAACAAGATCTGCTACAATTTCAGCATATACTCAGTTTTCGTATATGCCAATCGAAATCTCTAGACTCTAATTTTAAGTAATATGTACATGTCTCTATATGTAATCCGTGTTGAGATATATTGATAAGCAAATAAGTATTCAAATCTGTTCACTGCTTGCGAGCAGAGCTGATTCGCGCATCTATTTTCGAAATAGATGAAATTCAATTTGCTCCGCTGTAGATTTTCATCTACTTCGCCCGCGTCTTGTTGACGGGAAATACCTGGGTAACTACACCAATGCCCTTGCTGGACATGCCCTCGCGGAAGAGTATGCGCATGCCAGGTCGCACATACTCCGGGTGGCCGACGAACTCAAACATGACGGAGGCCGAGTCATTGGTGCCCAGCTTCTCACCACCCATGATGCCACGTATAACAGCCGTCTGACGTATGCTCCCAATGTGAACCGTTGTCTGAAAGCCCACGTAAATGGCGGTTGCATGGAAGAGCACCGAGACCTTGGCCTAGAACGTAAATAAGTTGTGCTATAGATATTGGTGTTCAGGCAGAAGTGGTGTGGCTCGAATGCTCAACTCACTTGAAAGAAGTAAGTGCCATAGGGCTCGTCTATATTTCCTGAATCACCCAATAGAACCATTCCGCTTCGTAGCGGTGGCAGCTCCTGGGTGGGCGTGAACGATAGTGATGCACTTTGGCCAGCGCGCACCACTCGACATGGAGCCTTGTTCCGATGTATGGTATGAACGGTAACTGAGTGGAAGCTGCCATTCGGTAGTGGTCCAATTTTCATGGGCATATTTTCGGTGAGGACGCCCTGTACCAGCAGGCCGCCAACAACGGATCCCACATCGGTTACCCGAAAAATTTCATCGATTTGAAACTCGCATGGCTCTAGTTCCAAGCGATCCTTTTCAGCATTGCTGATGCCTGGCGACAACACGTAGAGAAATTTGGTGACCAAATTCAGTCCAGTTCCAGTCACATTTGAGACGCAAAATATGGGCACAATGTTCTCAGACACCTGGTTCGAGCCAGCCGATATAGCCTCATCTGTATTGGTGACAATAAACGGCACTTTGCGGCAGCCGATATTCGTGAGCAGAGTGCGCAGCTCCTGCAGTGTGGCATCTGGTGATGTAATATCCGTTTTGGTAATCAATATAAAGAATGGCATATCTAGGGCACGCACAATGGCCAAATGCTCCTCAGTGGTGTCATTGCATCCGCTGCCAGCGGACACCACAAGCATCGCATAGTGAGGTGAGTAGCCGCTCAGAGCCTGGACCGTTGTGCGCATATAGCGACGATGGCCTGCCAGGTCCATGAATGTGACCAGTTTTGTGGAGCGATCGCTTATCTCCTCGGCAGTCATCATTTCATTGTACTTGTAGTTGACCACATTGCCCAAGGCATCGAAGCCCAAAGTTTCATGCGAAATGCAGGAGGTTCGACCTGAAAAGAGACTCCCATTAGAAACTGCTCCAATTATATATAGCTTCACTTCTTACCTGACTGAATCTCGTGCATGTGTCGAAACATGTTTAGGCGCGCACGCCCATGTCCATTGTCCAGTTCGTCTTGTGTAAGCACGCCCAGCAGCGTGGATTTGCCAGCATCAGCGCCACCTAAAACGGCGACGCGCACCTCAATGTTGTGCTGATCGTCAGGGATCTTGCGAACGAGCACTTCGGCAACCGAGCGCCGTATGTCAACTGTCTTGCGTCGCAGTACGGATGTGCTGGCGCCCAAATGATGAGCCATATGCTTGAGCGTGGTAAGAGAGGCATTCATGTCCTTATCGCTGAGCCCCTGCAGGTGGCCCGCATCAGACACGCCGATCTCATAGATGGCCTCACCTTGTCCTTCGCGTAGACGCCATTTCATTTGGGTGACCAAATGCTCAAAGCGTTGCTTTGACGGATTCACCAATTTGAGCTTGTACTCCACATTGCCCAGCTGTGGCTCAGGGGGCAGAACTCCCTGCTCAAAGTCAAAGATTAGATTACTTTTGCCATTACTGCCTGTGTTGTTGTTGTTGTTGTTGCTGCTGGTGCCACTGATTTGGTTGCTCTCACTGACATGACCATCCGTCTCATACTCGCTGCTGCCGCTGCTGTTGCCATTCAGCTCTTGCTCCTCGTCAAAGCCATCGTCTGGCTGATTCGGATCGAAAAGGCTTAAGAACGAATCCATATTGTGGCTGCTGTGAATTATTGGAGGGAGAGAGAACAAAGGAACGATCACATCAAATATGCTAAACATTTTTGGCCAAGTGCGCCATTGAGCGAATATACATTATATTTTTGGCTTGGCCTCTTTTGCTTGCAGTGACCTTGAAACGCTTGTTTATGTTTGCATGCATACACAAACACACACACACTCATACAAACACCGTTTTGGGCACGTATTTCTGTTGCCATTTACACACACATTTAATTACTACTGTATATGCGTATTTAATATTATTACCAAATGGAAATATTCTATTACTTTATAATTAGCGCCTCCCCTTAACTAAATCAGACCGAGTTCGACTCGATGTTTTGCTATGTGCGCCGAATGTGCCACTGGCCCGAAAAATCGATTTTTGGGACACGGGCGCTTTGGCCCAGTCGTTTCACAAACACATGTAATACTTATGTATTCATGTCTCTAAGCACACGCACATGCACACACACACACACACACACACACACACATGTATTTCACTAGAGTAGCTTGCTCTTAGGTCCGCTTCGCATCTTGCAAGAATTTAAGTGCTTTTCGTTTTCCGTTGCCTTTCGATTTTGTTTATAACTTGTTCTGTTTTGTGGCAATCACACGTACACAACGCTGAAGAGCTTTCTGCTTCCTGTTCTCTACATTAGAGCACATGCATAATGTCTTATGCTTGCTTTTGCTTTGCTTTTCATTCAGACAGATTGTGTAGCGCATGCGGCAGTCTGTAAAGCGTGGACTGCTGCTTATTATTGGCTTCTGTTTTATGTTTGTTTTTCGCATTTTGACGTCCTCGGCGCTGCTTCTTGGCTTTCTATACAAATCGCGAGGTATGTATTTGTTTTGATCAGCTGCGACTGCGACAGCTGAATGAACAAATCAGATAACGATTTGCACTTCTGGCGTAATTATTATCTTTTTCATTATGACTTATTTCACCGAAAGCTTTCGATTGGACGTACGTGTTTATGTTTATGAGTACGTGTCAATTGTATAGAAATAATTAATTGCAAATAGCACACCTATTTAAAATACATATTTTAACTCTAATAATGTACATATATATTATATTTCGTTCCTTACATTTTTATAAGTATTCTAGTCGTACAAATGGTGTTTATGTGGATGTGAACTATATATCATACTTACATTTCACAATAGGTATTAATGTTCTTTGAGTTAAACCCGTTTATCCAATGCTACTATGCAATTTATGTTGAGTAATAATGCACTTGGATTGCGTGAGACGCTTTCGACTAAATATATGCTAAGCTAAATCTAACAGATATTTACGAAATCATCATTGGACACTGTGAACTAATAATTTGCAAAATTTGCGCCAAGAAATACGCTGAACATAAACAAAACTTATTTCTTACATTATTGTTTGTAAATAAAGTTCAGCCTGGCTGTGCAAGTGTGTAAGTGAAAACGAAATACTAAGCGTATTCCCTCTGTTCACAACATTTTATTCGACTTAAATTTATCGATTAGATGGCAGCTGTTGCTTAAAAATTGCAACTGCGACAAAGTGACCAGCTTTTATGAATTTTCTTACAATTCAATGTTTTTTAATTCAGTTTAAGCACTAACCAGTGGAATATAATTTGTCAATATATTTAAATATTCAAATAATAGAAATTTCAAAATAGTAAATTACGCAAATAAGAAAGGTTTATCTTGAATTATTTTTACCGCCAAAGGTTTTTTTTGTTGTTTACCAACACAGGATAGAACTGAGGCTGCCAACCACCTCAAATGTGAAACCATACTGATAATAATTTGAATACTTGTTCTTCAAGCATTCCCACTTAGTTTCTGATCGTTGTCAGTGCAGGAACACGTTAATAGAGAATATGCCCACCGTATACCGTGGAACAATCGTGCACACGAAATCATTTTATGAATTCGAATCGTTTAAAGAGGGCTTTGTAGCCGTTGAGGATGGCAAGATAATTGGTATTGGTGCTGATTATGACAATTGGCTGTCCACTTCCAAAGTCAGTGAGGATTTGATTAGCGAAGTGAGGCTGTCTCGATTCCAGTTTCTCTCTCCGGGCTTTTGTGATGGTCACATTCATGCTCCGCAGTATGCACAAATTGGCCTGGGAATGAGTGTTCCTTTGCTGGATTGGCTAAATACGTACACGTTTCCAACTGAAGCGAAATATATTGACAAGGAATTCGCGCAGAAGATCTATAGAAGTGTTGTTGTAAGTATAGCTATAACGCATAATGATCACTATTAGTTTATACTCCTTATCGGCCTATCATCATATTGTGTGCTTACACACACTCACACGTGCACACACACGCTCACACATGCACACACACGCTCAAACGTGCACACACACACATGCAATAAAATTAGTTTCGATAAGTTATTGCTGACCGATCTTTTTAACGATCGCTTTCATTACTAAGCACACACATATGCCCTAATTACTGCTTATATACATACATATATTTATGTATGTATCTGTACTTGCTTCGTTACAGGAAGCTACACTTCGCTGTGGCACTACTTTGGCCTCCTATTTCGCTACCAACGATTTGGAATCGACACTGATCTTAGCTGAGGAAGCGGCACGTCAAGGCCAGCGCGCATTGATTGGAAAGGTCTGCTCCAATTGCAATAGTCCCGACTTCTACGTGTGAGTGTGTGGAAGCATGACAATCAGTCGATCCGTAAGTAATCAAAGTATTATTTGCTCTGCAGGGAGACGACAGACGAATCGGTCAGGGGAACGGAAGCATTTGTTAAAGCAATCCATGAACTGAAAAATCCGCTTGTGTTGCCCACAGTAACTCCGCGATTTGCGCTGAGCTGCAGCAAGGAATTACTGCAGAAACTGGGTAACATAGCTAAACAATACGATTTGCATGTGCAGAGCCACATTAGTGAAAACTTGACTGAGATAGAGGTGGTTAGAGACATCTTTCAAACGAGCTATGCCAATGCCTATGATGATGCGGGACTGCTAACGAAAAAGGTTTGTTAAATGTTGAGTGAAAAAAACCTTCAAGGAAACCTAATCTGATTGTATAATACAGACTGTCATGGCGCACGGAGTGCATTTGCAGGATGATGAGATCGCCTTGCTTAAGATGCGTGGAACGGCTATTATTCATTGTCCCGCTTCCAATACCAATTTGAATTCGGGCATTTGTGATGTACAGCGTCTTATTAAGGCTGGATTAACAGTGGGCCTGGGTACGGATGTATCTGGAGGGAATTCCGTATCCGTACTAACTGCCTTACAGCGCGCCATAGAGGTATCCAAACATCTTTACTTCTTTAAAAAGCAAAATATCTTAGGCACGGGGCGAGCTGAAACTCCAGATAATGACTACCAACAATTGACGTACAAACAGGCTTTCTATTTAGCCACTTTGGGCGGTGCTAAGGCATTAGCCCTGGATCATATTACGGGTAACTTTACTGTTGGTAAGGATTTCGATGCTTTGCTGGTGGACGTAAGTGTTCTGGAGAAGCCACATCGTCCGCTTACTGTCGACGAGCTCTTGGAGAAATTTATTTATACCGGCGATGATCGCAATATTAAAGCCGTATATGTGGCCGGCAAGCTGGTTAAGGGCACAATATAATTAAATAAGGAAACTGTGATTGCTAACAATAGCTCTTCGCAGAGAAATGCATAAATAATTTATTTTAATATTTCCGTATATATGAATGGGCCTATTTTAAATGCTGAAAATAAAGAGCTCTATTTGGGTTGGAGTAACAGTAAATCAAGTGTTTTACATTCTATTCTATTTAGTACAGTTTTGATTGGTCAACCACACACAATATTTCATTTTTACAAACATTTTTATATGTACCCGGATATATATGTATATATATATATTTAATTAGATCAGCTTATTTAGTTTTCGTAATTGCATAGGCGTTTATCATAATCACATATTGGGTTGGGACCAGGTCATTTTGTTTTTAACGCCAATAATTATAATAATTGAGCTTTTGAAGTATTGAGTATAAGATATATAGAATTGTTTGTTTCACAAATCATAGCTATAGAATGTACAGTTACCATTGCTTTAAGGATTATATTATATTCAGATCTTACATCTGCATTATCAACAGTCCTAACTGCATACATTGTTTAATTACAATTTATTAAATAATGTTTTTCTGCACTTTTTTGTTTTTATCGTACACAATATGGGTTTCGTGTATTTGTGGGAATGTGGATGGGCACCTAAGATTTAGTTACAAAATTAAGTAAATTGTCCATAAATATTTTAGAATTTCAAATCGGGTTCATTTTGGGCTAACTAAAATGTGTATACCTTATGTGGCATACACAAATACTTTCACTTTACACATTAAAGCTTACACTCTTACATGGCTTTAAACTAGGTTTAGCTAATAGAAGGATTGTTAAATCTATTTGTGTATATATTAATATATACTTATAATAAGCTTTAGGACACATTTTAAGCATTGAACATGTTTTGCTGTGTGGCATCGTTCTCGAAATCCGTCCAAGCATTATTTAATTCAATAAAAATGAGCTTGGCGATTTCCTCGTGCTCCGTTCCATTATGCTGTAAATGAAAAATAATAATAATAAATAAACAAGTAAGAAAGCTCTAGTCGAGACTGCTCGACTACGAGATCCCCTGAACCCTTCAAGCAACAGTCATTTCAATAATTTTTAGCGTATCTCTGCTTACACAAACACACACATACACACGCAAACACACATACATAGACACACATAGGCGCGCACGCATGGGCTGCAGTGTGGGAACTTAATTGTTTAATAACTTTTTTTCTGGACGTACGTTCTTCATGAGATTGTTTGGATTGTATTTATATCATTAATATGCGTGTATGTGCCGAAACTCAAGTCTCTAGTATTTGAAATACGCCTTTTACAAACTTATGGGTAAGGGGGTGGATATAGGAGTGGGGGGTGAAATTGAACAAAAATCGAAATTCTATAACGTACATATCAATCTACATTTAAAATTTGGATACTCTAGCTCTAAAAATGTAGGAGATGTAATTTTATAACTGCATTTCGATAAGGTTTTTGATCGATAAAAAAATAACGGGACGAGTTATCGATTTTTGGTGATAAACTCGATATACGCGCTGTATATACGGTCATTTTAAAAAAAGTTCAAGTCTCTAGCTCTTATATCTTCTGAAATCGACGCGTTCATACATACGGACGGACAGACAGACGGACAGGGCTAAATCGACTCAGTTCGTCGCCCTGATCAAGAATATATATACTTTGTGAGGTCTGCCACGCCTCCTTCTCCCTGTTACATACTTTTAACAAAACCATTATACCCTGATTTCCCATTTTCAATGGGTTCACGGTATAAAAAGCTTGGCAATAAATGAAGGAGCTTACCTTATCTGGATGCACAGCTAGACAGGCGCGTCGGTAGGCCTTCTTCACCTCGGCGGGCGTAACCATTGTGGACATTTCGCAGCGCTGCCATTTGGCATTTTCCCAGAGCACCATATGCATGGAGCAGAGCAAAGCACGTATATTGTTCTTCTTGCCGTCGGTCTGTGATTCCGGTATTATTACATGTATTCCTTGGTTAGATAGTTACCAATACTTACCCATTCCATAATGCGCACCTTCTTCGGATCCATATCTTTCACCAACTCCTCTTTGCGCATCTCGTTTATGGATCTCGGCCCCTGATTCATTTTGCTACCAAACGAATAGCCCTGTTGTCCCAGAATATCTGCAAAAATATCTGAGCTCTTGGCGCCGCCACCAGCGCCTGGCTGCTGCGATGATTTTTGCGCATCAAAGTGCGTTCGACTATAGTCCGGACGTGATTGTGGAGCTTGTGGTTGCGGCTGCGGCTGGGGCTGGGGCTGTGGTGGTGTCCTCACAAACGGTGGCTGTGCTTGCTGTTGAGGTTTAGCTTGTGGTTGAGGTTGCGATTGGGTCTGTGGTGGACTTGGCGCTGGCTTGTGCGTCGGACTGGAAAATTGCGTGGGCTGTGGACTATGACCAACGGGCGTGCTGCCCGCCGACTTAGCACCAAGCGTGCTGCGATTAAAGTTTATATTTAGATCTGAAGCCAGGTTGGCAATGTCAGCAAATGGATCTAGTGGTTTCTGTGGCTGCGTAGGTGATGGTTCCTTTCTGGGTGCAGCTGGCGTTGTGACGAACGTCGGTACCGTCCCCACAAAAGGTGGCAGATTAGTGCTGGTTGTTGGTTTGAGATTGGAAGCGCCAATGCCGCCGTTCTGGTCCATAGAGCCAAATATGTCAAAAAGATCTGCGTTGATCTGTGGCTGTTGTGTAGTCTGCTGCAGCGGTGGGGGCGGCAACACATCTGGAATGGGTGCCGATCCAATGCCTGTGGAATCATCATCGCCAAAGGCACCTAACAGGTCGAAGCTAGCATCTGAGCTGGGCATGGCACTTGCCAGTGGATCAGCAGCAGCCGCTGCAGCTCCAGCACTTGGCTGTTGATTTAGATTGAGCAAATCAATGGGTGGCGAGGGTTCTGGCATTGCTGTGGGCGTATCATGAGCGATTTCCGTGACATCGGGCAGCACTAACGGCGAGCTCGATCGTTCCGACTTTCTAGCAGACGCTGGCGGAGAGGATTTTGTACTGGGCTTGGTCACTGCAAACCACATAAATCGATCAATATTAATTACTTATCTCAAGTAAAGCCATCGTGAACTTACCGAAATTATCCAGCATCTCCACATATTCCAAATCGGAACTAAATAAGTTTTGTGCATTACGTTTGGACTTGGCTGGTAGCCATGGTGGCCTGTGGCTGGGCGGAGTTTCGGTATCCGTTACGCTTAATGAGAGCGATACGCAAAAGTTTGGCGGCACCTGCTCCGGATCAGGCAGATCATCGAGATCATGGGCATTAAATGTGATGAGTGTCTCTGGCTCGGGCACAAAGCCAGTATTAATTTGAAACTGACAAATCTTGAGGCCCTGCGGTCGCACCATGCCCTTCAGCGCATTACGTGCATGGTATAATACAATAGTCAAATCTCCACAGACTGTTAAGTTAATTGGCAGCACGATTTTGCCTGGACCCGCTATGTATAGGCTGAAATAGAATAAAATTAAAATTAACCAATATATAAAGACTTATGTAAAGGACGTTTTTTAGTTTACCGCATTTTTTCGTAATCTTGCAGCGTAGTGAGAAGCAACATCTCGTTGCAGTAGACCTCCATGTAAAGCCGGCAGCCATCACGAGCCTTGGTCATGCGCGGCACGGGCTGACAGCTGAGCGAAACCAGGTTGATATTCTTGTAGTGCGGAAGAAGCGGCGTGGGCCGCAAAATATCACCAAAATAGTAGAGATACCGAAACTCGGAGGGGCGCAAGTTAATGGTGTGGCGCTTAACAGCAAACACTTGCACCGCATCCTCTGGTTCCTGCAGCAGATCTGCGTACATAAGCAGAGCGCATATAACTGTGGCCGCTGTGCAGCCACCCGAGTCGCCGGTTTGCACAATGACAACAGATTTGGGATCTGCGTTAAGGAAGTTATACATATCCGCTGACACAGTGAACAGGCCCTGAAATAGAGTTTAGTTGTTAAAAGAATGTATTTGGAATGTATATAGAAGTCTTTGCACTTACCTGAAGATTGGGGGCGTGTGCCTGTGGGCAACCATATACAGAGCCCGCCTCCACAGTTCGTACTGGCGGCGGCAGGCGCGGCACAGTTCGTGGTCCAAAATTATAAATGCTTATCTTTTGCGGTGCAAAGCGACTCTCCAACGACAGACGCACATCCTCAATGTTGTTCGTTTTGTAAGTTGACTCGAAGCCATCCGAGGGGCAGGGCATTACCAGAACGCGCGAAGTAATGTGACTAATGTCTAGGTCATTTCGCGCAATCGATTGCTGCATTGTTTGCATCACCTTGGTTGATGTATCTTTTAAGTTCTTGAACAGAGTGCCAGCACCGCCTCGCAGAGAGGAAAGCAAGCTGCCGCTGGCATGGTTAGCCGTCGAAGTCGATGCAGCAGGAGCAGTTTGTGGTGCATTCGTAGACATGGGCGTTGGTGTGGGCATAGCCGCAGGATTTGGATTGTCGCAATAGAACTCGGAGTGGCTCGTTGCAGGCATACTTCTCTCTGGACTATGGGCTGGAGATGTTTCTATGGGCATGCCGCGCAAATCCAATGGTCCTTTAAGGGACCAGTTGTTTGTTTCAGCAATGGCTGCCAAACGTTCTAAGACCATTGAGATATCATACCGTTCTGCTGGATTCACTTTGAAACAGCCTTTTATAATCTCGCGAAAGCAATTATAGCGGGAGTCAGGTGGCATAATATAGTTGGCATTGATGATACGCAGCTTGCCTCCATCCTCGAATGGATGCTTTTGATAGCACAAAAAATATAATATACAGCCAAGTGCCCATATATCGGCCTTGGGACCAATTGCATAATTCGACCATGTGTCCAGCATTTCGGGCGCACGATACATGGGCGTGGTCACCGTATTCAGCTGATCCTCAAGCATATTGCGTTGATGTGCTGTCCATTCAAATGTAGGCTCCAACACCTCCTTGCTGGCTGAACCAAAGTCGCAAAGTTTGATCTGCTTGTCATTGCCAATGAGGAAATTTTCAATCTAGCAATGAAATATATATAACGATTCGATTAGTTTTTAAAAGGCATTTGCTCAATAGTTCTCTCATCTTGATATAGACGATTAAAACTGATTAATATATTACTACATACATAAGTTAAATTATATTCTTGCTTGCTTTTCAATTGATTTGACTGGATTCACATTAGGCACATTACAGTTCCCAATTACCTTTATATCACGATGAGCTATGGGCGGCGACTGTGTATGCATGTGGGCAACGGCGCGTGCCATTTGATAGAATATGCGCAAAATAACAGGTGGATCGAGCGCTGAATTGTCTACTCTGAAGCAGTCCACCAGAGAGCCACCTTTTGAAAGTAATGAAATTATCAAATAGGATTCCAATTGATCATTGTAAGCCATCAGTTACCCTTGCACAGTTCCGTTAGCAGCAAAAACTGTGCACCATGATGGGACGTGGGAGGAATGCAGCTGGTGCCAATGCAAGTGACAATGTTGCTATGCCCAGATAGTTGCTTATGGACGCTAATCTCATTGTTGATTGTTTGGCAGGCCTGCTGATCGGCGGCGATCAAGCGCTTGAGGGCGTATTCTGTGCCATTTTTCACATCTTGTGCGACGTACACAAAGGCATATCCGCCTGCAAATAGAAGGGGAAACGTTGATAACAAATCACACTGATAAGCGGGGGCGTTCAATTTCAGTGAAAGGCCAAACTCATTTATATAATTAAATATGCATTATTTATGAAATCAAAATTCAGAAATTTGATACTCTTTTTTTTGTGATTGCGTGTATGTGTGTTTGGCAATGTGAGTCATGGGTCAAGAGAACGGCCGAAGAACGCTTGAACTTCAATAACAACTTGAGGCACCAATACTAATTCACAGTATGTATGACTCTTAGCGTACATCTCATACTCGCTAAAAAAGCAACAAGTTTTTCATTCTGTTTCAATGCAGAAATCAGAAAGCGGAAACAAAGAGCTTGGAGATGACGTTGTGGTGTCATTGCTGGCAGTTTTAATTGCAATTATAAACTTTCTGAAGAATACAGCCATATTTAACACTCTATTCCTATTGATTTTTATGCCCTTGCATGAGGTTAAGCAATTGTTTTTGTTTGTATATTCCAAATTTTTCTAACCTTCGGCTATGACACATTTTGTGCGCAGCTTTAATCCTGAGATTTCCACATATTGGCCAACGTAATCATTGTCCATGCTGCCACTGTTCACTGTGGCATTTGTGGAACCTCCTCCTCCTCCATTACCACCTGCATCGGATGTGGTGTTAAAGTAGTTAAAGTTAAGCGACTTGAAAAAATCGCCCATATTACTCGACAATGGTATTTAGTGTACTATAATTTTTGATTGCAGAATCGCGAGTTAATTTTAGGGTTTTTGTTTATTTTAACCGAGTTTAAACATTTTCGCTGTGGACACAACAAAAATTGCTGCGTTGCTTTAGTATTTATTACTTCTGTTCTGGTATTTTTTTTGCTGCGTTGGACGGACATAAATGGTCAGCTGTTTGCTTAACACCGAGTTTAACAGTGAAGCATTTTAACATCTCCAGTGCCCATTTCATCAACAAAGCTCCATTTTAACATTCGTTGCTAAAACATTCTTAACAAAAAAGAGAAAATTAGATTTTGAAATATGAAAACTATATTTTATTTTATTTTGCTCAGCTTTTCAAAACCGATGTCAAAAATTGCTTTAAATTGGGGATTTCAGCATGAATTAATTTCTGTTAAGTGGAGCGATATGTAAAGTGTGGAGTGATTCTGCTTAGCCTAATATATGTACCGGTTTTCAAGAAATCATTTTATATAATCTATTAATGGTATTAAGTATATTTATTTATTTGCTTTATGATTGGCAAAATTTGTTTAGACACGTATGCTCTGTAGTTTATTTCAGGTAAATATTGGAAAATTTAACAATATTTTAGAATATGATTAGTTAACATAATTACACTATGCAACATGTATCGAGTTTTTAAATGATTCAAACTAACTTATTTTCTAGATTTAACGGAATTGGGAGTCCGAAAAGGATTTTTGTTTCCTTAGTAATTATTAAAACTAGTTTGGGAGTTAAAAAACGCCTAATTAATTTGAAATTGTGTTAAGTTACTATTTGAACGTTTTTGAAAAATATTTGTTCAATTTTTTGCTAAGAGATCCAATATTGTGTATATCAGTTCAGATGTCTCTAGTCTTATTTATTTCTAATTCACGGATATTAACCTTTTGCCTTCAGATAATAATTTCCGTTAAATATTGGGTAGATTCGGTTGACCTTGCAGGTAGTGTTGCCCGCATCTTTAATTCCTATAAATATGTACATACATAAAGTATAAGCCCTACAAAAATAAATATTTTCCAAACATATTTTCAGGCCTTTGAACTAATACAAGGTCGGTTAAACATTTGTCAATTACAGATACATTTGTACACAGTATGCTGTTGAAACAGTCTTCGATTTCCGCCGAGACTTATAAAAGACTTAATACAAATAATCAACAAATCATCGAGAAACAAATAACAATCTTCAGTCTTTGTTTTCGTTTGTAAACAAATGTGAAATGCATGACAAAATACAGAAAGAAAGACCAAATACGATTTTAAAAACCCATTTACGGCACAAATACTGTCTGTATCTGTTCGAAAGCAAGGTACGTTGTGGATTGCGATACCAATGACAATTTTATTTTTCTGCTGCTTTCGTCGTAGTTGTTATTGCAAGCCATTGTTGTTTTGCGTAAATTGAGCGTCTCGGGTAATTTTGACATATTTTAAAGTGTCAAGTGTGCAATTTTGTTACATTTGCATTTCTAGCCAACGTAACAAATGCCACACAATATATAATGACAAAAAGAAACATTTTTTCAGATAATGATGGCTTTGGCTTATCATGAGAGGCTCAATAAACAATGTTTCGCAATTAGCCAAATGAGTGCAGTTATTCTCGGGCTGCGACTGCAGCCATTTGGACTTATCATGGGCAATGCGATTTAGCATTGACACATTTTCCATTAGTTGGCAATAATTAAAGTTAATAAATATTTTTCCACGCCATTTAGCCGCGTTACTAATATGGCTAGAACTGTGAATGTAACGAATTGAGGGCGAATAAAATACACATTCTGTTTGGACAATTGTGCGGGAAAACACGTCTAAGCCCGAGAACAATAATGAGTTGCCTTGCACCACTTTGGCTGCTGTTGGTATTATGGGTGCATTGCGTATACGCACAGTATTACCGATCGATGCCAAGCGATGCGCTGACATTTATTCTGTATAATCCTTCGAGTGGCCAGCAATTGGCACCAGTACGTTATATACTCTCACGCACCGTCAACAATAATCTAATTGAACTGCCATCGATGGGCAGGCCGTGCTCCTGCCAGGACTACGCGTGCAAGTGCTGCCTGGGCCTGGGCTTTGGCGTGCTAAGGGAGGGCCTGTGTCTCAACGTTGCTGGCAATCTCCGAGACCTCAGTGTCAATTTTGTCGTTGAGCTAAACCATCGATTGTTGGCCGACTTTGACATATCGCCCAGAAGTCTGCCGGATTTTTGCACGCCCCTAATGCTGCCGATTCCCATTTTTGCCTGCCTGCGACTCTATAACATACATATCATCGACCGGAGTTTGTACGTCTGCACCTCGCTGGTATTTAAGATACTATTCCGGCAGATGTTTGAGTACAAATTGACCTGCTTGGAGCTGAGCGTCAGAGGCGTGGCTGTGGTTGCTGAAACGGACTGGAATAAGGGTCAGATTCAGCTAAGAACGTATCAGCAACAATCACCGAACAACAAACTTGAAGTCTACGCTGCATAAGTTGATTTTATGGCCCATGGCCTATACATGTACACTCATCCATCCTCCACTCATTCTGTTAAATATTAAATCTAACAAAAGAAAAAAGTGAAATTTTTGTTAATTAAAAAAAAGCATTTTATTCAAAAGCCGCACCAACAAGAAACGACACAATAAAGCGCTATGAAAATTGCGAAAATTGCTAATAAAAAGTTGGGCCAAGTGTGTGGCAGCTGCGTGAGTCTGTGTGTCTGCATGTATGTGTGTATGAGTGTGTGTGTTGTGTGTGCATATGATGCGGCTGCCTTGGATTTGTATCTGTATCTCAGCATCTTAAACAAGGTACACAGCTCATTGGAACACACCTACTTCTGGCCACTTTCGTTTAACCACTACGGCACATGGCAATTAATTTTCTGCCCGCTATCAAACAGCATGCATCTGAAGCCGACAAAACAGTATACGAGCTTGCGAGCAACCCAAGCGGGACACAGAAGAAGAATTGGGGCTGGGGAGCGCCGCTGGCACTTTGGCGTGATGGGCTGTCAAATGGTAATTTGTCACTTTAAGCATATAACTAATCGTAGTTAATGTCTAGGCTCTTGGACTAAACAAATTTTATTAGTAAAATTAAAGTTTAAATAACACTGGCCAACACAAGTCGGATGTAGATTTCTAACAAAGTTAGGACTATGGTTTTAAATATGATTTGCCAATCTGACCTCCACTTTGACCCACAGAAAAAGTCTAAAATACTTGGCCTTTGGATCTTTTGGATATTGGAGCTTAAATCTGTTCTGTCCGCAAATATCACGTTTAATTAAATTTTGATTTATCATTGTCTGCTGAACACACACTCGCCGAAAAAGAGAGTGGAAAATGGAGAGTATGAATAAATTTAGTGAAGTTAATTTGTATGACAAATTATCACTAGCTTCAATCTCTTTATTAGAAACTTTGTTGACTTGTGTAATAAACGTTGCTATTGTTGACCATTTTCTGGAGTTGTAATTATTTATTTGACATATCTAAAAGCAAATTGGTGAAAATGACAATGATAAAAGGCATTACATAACAAGTAAGAAAACTCTAGTCGAGACTGCTCGACTACGAGATCCCCTGAACCCTTCGAGCAACAGCCATTTCAATAATTTTTAGCGTCTTTCCGCAGACGGACAGACAGACGGACAGGGCTAAATCATCTCAGCTCGTCACCCTGATCAAGAATATATATACTTTGTGGGGTCTGTCACGCCTCCTTCTGCCTGTTACATACATTTCAACAAAACCATTATACCCATATTTCCCATTTTTAATGGGTTCAGGGTATAAAAATTGTGTGAAGATGATAACAGCAGCAGAGCCTGCGGGTGTTGAGAAAAATAATCAAAATAAAAGATATCAAAATTATTATTAAAACAAATTATTAATTATTAAAAACAAATTAGAAATATTATATGTAAATTGGTGTTAACAAAATTACAGTATAGTCTCCTCAAAATAAGGATTTTGTTAAGTAATAAATCCTCTACTCGCCTGTTTTGTAAGAAAGTTCTTTACTTGAATTTAAAAATATAAATAACTCGCAGTTAATATAAGAACTCGATTTAACTACGATTTATTTGCATTTCTAATTGCAAATAAAATACTTTTTTGTTTAACTTATAATATTTGCATTATAAAAATAAGTATAAACCTATTTTTAGAGGAGCCAAACAAATAAAGAAATGCGCATTTAATTTGTTTATTTGTTTGTTATGTTAATGTTTTATATTAAACATTCAGACCTCAGACGCTTCTTTATACAATTGATTAATGTGCTTGTAGATCAATACTTGTTTAATTCTTAGCGGATATTTCATTGAAACCTATTCAGTTAACCTGCACTGTAAATTCATAATTACAGACGAAGTTAGACTAATATATACATATGTATTTGTAAGTACTGATTGCCGTCATTTGCATGACAAATCAAGGAAAACAGGAAAATATATATTACAAATTACGCGTAACTAATTAATCATATAACGTTTATTTTCAAAGATTTACATATGTTAATAATATTTTTAAAGCATTATCTATTTTAAATAGGCTTGTTTGATTTAAATAATCAGAGATAAACTACAGTTACTCAATCATCAGATAAACTGCACTGATGCGAAACAAACGTCGTTGACGAGTGGATCGCCAAAAAAGAAATGAAATATTGTGAGTAAAATTTGGATCTCAGCATTCGCTCTTTTTGCCACTGATGTTGCTTTTGTTGTTGTGATGTTGTGTGTGTTTGTGTTTGTGTTGTTGGCTGCTGCTGCAATTGCGCAATTGTTCGCAGATTTTGGCCGCATTGTTGTTGCTTTGGTTTTTATTTGGCATGCTTTGCTTGAGTTTTCGTCTGCCCCTTCTGCTGCCCCTTCGATCCACATTTTGTCTGTGTATTGCTGTTTTTTCTTTCTCGGCTCTGGTGTTTGCTTAGCTGTCTCAAGCTCAAGCTTCAGCTCCAGCTCGGTCTGGGTCTCTGTCTGAGTCCCAATCTAAGTCTCTTTGGCCAGCTGTTACTGCTGCCGACGTCGCTGTCGGCGTCGCTGTGTATACTGGTATGCGTGTGTGTTAGTGGTTGTTACCGTTGCCAACATCGCAGTTACCTTCGCTGCGTTTGTTCGCCGCGGCTGCTGCTGCTGCTGTTAAGTTGTTGTTGGCGTCGGCCTCCAAACACACATAGATCCCCCCATACATGTGTACATATATATATGTATGTATGCATAATAATTTTTACTTTTTTCTGTCGTTTTCCAGCTCGATGCTTTTTTACTTGCAAGCAAAAGTTTTTCATTTGCGTTCAGTTGTATTTCGGTTCGCGTTGCGATCTGTCGCACATTTCGTCTGGCTCGCTCGCAGATACGATAAAAACACAAATTAAGAGCCGTTTGTTGTGATCGTCGACAGCAAGGCGTCAAGGAACAGCAAGCATTGGACTACTTAACAAACAGGATATTAGGCCAAGACTTAAAATATAACGTGAGTTATTATTGCTGCGCTTTGATGAAGCATAAATTAAATATTTAGAATTTTAAATATTTAAGTTAAGTCATTTTTGTCCATCAAAAATGTCATTGGTATAAATTATTAGTTCTTGTGCTGCGATCCAAATTCTTTCGTATTTACACTTTCAAAACATAATCTGTGAAGTATCTAGAGCCCGACATTGACTGATATGCCGTAGATATTATGACATTGATGCCTTTTGATATAAAAGCGAATGCTTCAGAAATTTTATGGGTCCACAGCTTACCGCATTTGTGTGTGGGATTGAATGGGTATGGGTTGAGGCAATACCATCTGCATGTTTTGTGGATAGTATTTTAGATGACAGGCTTTATCCATCAAACCTACGGACCTTCAACTTGGCATTCGATTGATGTGCCTGAAAGTTTACAAAAATTTCACTTTCAGTTGCGACACTTGGGCGCAAAAAAAAAAAGAAAAAAGAAAAAAGACCCAGGCGCCAAAACACACACGTTTACACTTGTTCACTCTTGTCATAAGCCGGAAAGTGCTTGCCAATGCTGACTAACAAGCATGTGTAATTAAAGATGCTGGCAAAAAAAAAGACAGAAAAAATAATAAAAAGTAAAATTAAAAACAAAAGAAAGACCATAAGTAAAAAGCATTAATTTTAAGAAAAGACCAGCCAAGAGACCAGCAAGGGCTACAGCATCTTTAAACTTTATGATCTTTCAAATTTCACATTTCATAGTCGTACTAACAACAAAAAGTACAAATAAGTTTAAGTGAAAAACAAAAAAATCATGTAAAGTTTCTCACTTTTGGGTGGGAAATGTTAATCATAAAAAGTAAAAGTGAAATTAATACAGCGCCGGCAAGCATCACAGGCAACAACAACAATAACAACAAATTACATTAACCGCACACGGCCACATTTGCATTTTGCACATGACAACAATTGCAGCAGCAGCAACAACAACGACACCAGACAAACATTACGACAATCGCTGATAACAATAAGCAACGAACGCTCGATTGTTGACCCGACTACCAATGATATCGGACATCGTTAATCGGCAACGGCTCCGATTTAGATTCATCAAGTGCAGCGCGCAACGTGCGAATATTGAAACAAAAGCAAGAAGCAGAGCAGAGGCAGAAGAAGAAGAATGCGCTGCCGTTGCTCACGTGGGGGCGTATACGTAATTTGAATGCAGCCTTTGTCTGCCAGATCAATTGGTAATGCTCGCAGCGTTGCCAATCGTGGCTGGGAAGTTGCTGTTGCCTTTTGATTGACAGGCTGACAAGCTGAAGCGACTGAGGGCCCTAGAAGAGCCGCTCTTGTAAGAAAAGTGAGAGTTTTGAGTGTGTGTGTGTGTGCGTCTGAGAGCTGTTAGAAGCCGACACAACTCGCACTCGAACTGGAAGTCGAACTCGAGCGCAAAGTCAACACACAAGCTCAAGAGTCAATGAACAAGTCGGCGATTTGTGCCGCTGTTGCCAGCAATTGTGCTCAATTGAGCTTGTTGCTATAAACGTAATACCCAATTAATGGCAAACGGCACGCCTTGAGTGAGAAAGCCCATCATTAAATGTGCGCCGTCTGTCGCACTGTGGTTGTTTGTCGTCGTCGCATGCAAATGCCGAGCACTTTAAGTAGCAGCTCGCAGTAGATAACCCCAGTGTATAATGGCCAACATCAATACAACAACAGCAGCAACTCCAAATAGCCAGAGATGAAATTAAGACCTAAGCTCAACCTTAAATTGCACACACATAATAATAATTGCAGTTTGCATTTCAACATCGTTATGCACATAATAGCAAACCCGCAGGGCTATGACTCCGGCTCTGGCCATGCGCCGATAAAGTGTTTCAGTCGCATTTCCTGTCTCGCTTCGCTTCAAAACTTGAAGTGATGTAATTTTCATTGAACAAAAGTGGCCGAAAAAAGAGACACAAAAAAAAAAAAAAATAAAAATAAAAATAAAGAAACGAAGACGCAACGGCAAAGCTTCAAAAGGCGAAACACCAGGTGATGGCTACGAAACAACGCGTCGATGTCGACGTTGACGTCGGCAGCGGCAGCGGCAGCGGCTGTGCCGTGACATTGAAGCCGACAGCGCTGGCATCGCTGTTGGCGTCGACGCAGCTGTTACCGGGCAGCGGCCTAAAAACGCTGGCCGACACTCAAGAAAAGGCTTATAGAAAAAGAGACCAAGCGCTCAATAGCAAGCGTTGACTTCTTTTTGACGTTTGGGTTTTTGATTTGTTGTGCAAAAAGTAAAACTTGTTTTTGTTGTTACAGTGCGCGGGGATTGCGACGATTTCATAACAACAAAAACGACAGAGCCAGAGCAACAGCTAGCGGTAGCAGTTGTAGCCAGCTGAACTGGGAGCGCGGCGCACTCAGCCGCGTCGCCGCCAACTTTGAGTTGAAAGTGAAAGTCAGAAAGTCGCGAGCCGCGAACCGCGAGCGGCGAGTCGGCAGTCTGAGTTTGAGTTTCGGCCACGAGCACCCAGATTGACCGAGTCGTAGTCGTGCCGTGAACTTTGCCGTGCGCATTTATTGAAATTGCAATTCACAATTCACAATTCGCTTAATTGTTTTTCTCATTTTGTCGGTAAATTTTCACTCATTAGTGGCTCGCTGGTAGCGGTACGCGGCGTATGCGTAATATCGCAACATCTCAGCTCATTCAGCCCAATTATGCGGACAATCAATAGGCCAAGCTTAAATTGATCTGACGCAAATTGCGATAAATGGTACTGCAACTCGGACATCAATCTTCGGCGCAGCACTTAAATAGTTAGTTACCTATCAGATTGATTGGCGTGGGTTACGCCCTCGGGGCGTGATTGCAAATCAACATTAATCAGACCGAATCAGTCGTGAGTTCGTTAGAGTATCGATACCAGAGTGAGCCACTGACAGCTCAAATGAGCCTCCCAACTTTTGACTCTCTTCTTTGACTTTTCAAAGAATTACATCAAACTTGTATAGGTTTTTGTGGCGTAATTAATTCAAAGCTATAAATTACATCGAAGACGATACATCTCAAGGGCGAATATCGAATTCAGATTTTTATCTAACTCTTGCTAGAATATAATATAAATATAAATATAGCTCATAGGTTGACATTAGAGCGTAAACAAGATGAATTTGTCTTATCGGCACAATTAATTGCTATTGTTCAGTTTATTTACATATGTATATACTTATATATATATTTTCTTTTTTGTTTAATATCTGCAATTCCAATATTTGTTGGACGTAATCTAAAAACAAATTAGCAAATATTTTCTGTGTACACTAAATGGAAAATATTTGTTTTTGTAGACTTCAAGTCGATAAGAATTAGTTAATTAAAGTAAGTAAACTTGTATGAAAATGGTTTGTTTTATACAGTAATCCGATGTGATATGGATGTGTGATATAGTAGGAGATTATGAGAACCTATAATTCTTAATAAATAATAAATTATTTTTAAATGTGATGCAATTATCAATACCTGTCTAAGTGTATTCAAAAGAGTGAACTTCCTCTTTTAGATAAGACTTGGCGCTGGCAAACTCGAACTTATGCTGAAAACTGTATCAATGTATAGTGTGCAAAAATCCAGGTGCAAAAATATTATCAAATACGTGGATTCGTTGCTCAAAGCCAACGGCAAGGCATTGACTTTGATGGCATGACAGCTGCTCAGCTAGGGCTTAGCTGCTTAATGCAACTATGAAGGAGGCGTGGCCATTGCAATTTCACGCCCAAGCTGTCAGGCGTTGTCGCATTGGCACTGAGTGGAAAATAAAAATGTTGTTGCCGGCAATCGACAGCCGACAGCCGACAATTTCCTCATGCCACAGCGGCAAACGAAAGTTAGACATTGCATTTTTTAATTGCTGTTTCGCTTTCTGAGCCCAACTCACCAACACCAACAGCAACGCACACACACACACATACATACATAGACACGCAGATGCAATAAAAATAAAACAGTTTGCAGATGCATTCAGCTCGTTTGGCTGCTTGGCTGCTTGACTGGTTGTCAATAATTAAATAAAGAGCAGCGCAACCGTCAATAATGAGCCAAATTCAATGCAACGAGGTGTTGAAAATCACAGAGCTAATTAGTCGGCGTGAAAACAAACACAAAAAACATTGCAAGAGAAGAAGCAAATAAATGTTTGGCTAAAAAGAATCCAAAACAAGAAATAAGGCATTTGACTATGAATTTATAATAATCTAGTCTCAGACTTTATTAAATCAGGCTAATTAGTATTAATTAAGGATTTTAATGTTGGTCAAATACTTAAATATATTATTTAAATTGTTTTGTTAATCTAATTGATTGCATATACAAAAATTTTATTGAAATATATATTTATCGCATATACAAAACTTGTATTATATATATTTATTTTGTTTTGTATTTATTTATTTATTTTTTTCAATCGATTTTTTATTTTATTTTTTATTTAAATTTTTTTGTTAATCTAATTTATTGCATATACAAAAATTTTATTGAAATATATATTTATTGCATATACAAAACTTGTATTATATGTATTTATTTTGTTTTGTATTTATTTATTTTTTTTTTTGCAATCCATTTTTTTTTAATTTTATTTTATTTTTTTTTTGCATTTAGGTAAATCGGACAAAACTATAAATGTAATTAATATATAGAGTGCTGCTAAGCTACTCTTAGAATTCATTAGAATTTTTAATTAATTTCTTATTTACTTAGACTTCTACAATTTTGAATTTAGACTTATTTACTTTTCTGTCTCACACTAGTTTAAAAATTGAATAAATTAACGCCATCATCAACATCAAGCATGTAGTGTATTACCTATTTATTAGCCTACAATACCTAAAATAAATAAATAAATAAATAAATTTTTGGGCAATTATTTCGAAATGTACACCAAATTCAATAAGAGAATTTTTCTCACGATACAAAATACATAGCAGAAGCAACGCCCTTTTTTTAGGGTTTGTTGCGAAAGAAATAATCAAATGTAACAAGCTATAACATAATTTATCTCTATCGAAGCTCATTAATTAACTTGAAGCTTTAAAAAGGTAGAAAGCAGCATTAAGCCCAGTGGCAGGCCTAATTTACGTATGTAAGTTTGAAGTCTCATTCCATGGGAAAACTTTGTTTAAGCTGAGGCCTACTAAACATATATAGATATATACAAATATGAATATCTACTTATTTATATATATAGTTCATTGTTTGATATTGTCAGTGCACAGTTAATTTGAAGCTGTTGGATGAACTCGCTAATCGTGAAATTATGATAGCAATAAGAAGTTGTTGTTGTTGGTTGCACTCGCATACCCAGCCACATATAATGCTCAGCTAATTAACTCTCACTAATTTGATACAATTTTGCATCAATTTCACAGCGCACGCACCAAAAGATGGCAACAGTGACGACGACTGCAAGGGCAACAGCGGCAACGGGGCGTATGAGTGCTATGGCATTAATTGTTTGCGGCGCGTTGCTGATGGGCGTCGCTGATGGCAGCAATGGCAATGCTAGCGGCGGCAGCAGCAGCAGCGCCACCGGCCGGCCTTCACTGCTGCGCACCGAATTGCGCTTTGGACGCAACCTGGATCCATCCAAGGTGCGCGTGGTGAACGTGAAGTCGAGCCAGGGCGAGGATGTGGAGATTCTGGTGGGCAAGAACAGCCGCAAAGCGCGCGCTGAGGAGGCAGCCGGTTCGTTTTTTGTGCGCAGCTCGGATGTCAAGCGACCAGCGGTTCAAGCCAGGAATGCCAATGCCAATGCCAATGGAGGTGGCCGCCAGCTAGTCTTCGAGCATACGCCGACACTGCTGAAGCAGAGCGAGCTGGCACAGCAGCAGCAGGACTATCGCCAACGCAAGGCCGAGGCGGAGCAGCGACAGGCGAAATTTATACAGCTCCAGCTGGCCAAGGCGCACAGCAAAGCCTTGGAGCAGCGGGCGCTGGAGAGCGGCAGCAGCTCGCGAAGCGGCCGTCAGCTGGGCACTAACGCCGCCTGGCAGCCAGTGTATTTCCAGGCCCAGCCAACGGCATACAACAGAAACTTCTCGTTCGCCATGGAGCGCCAGTGGCAGCCGTTCACCTATGCTGCCCCAGTGGAGGCACAGCCACGCGTGCTGCGTCAAGCGCAAGATACACCGATCAGCTTTCCCAGCGATCTGCAGTATGCTGCCTCCGAGCCGCTGGAGTACTACAGCCGAGATGAACGCGCTTATCCCAGCCACAGGTCACGGCCACCACAGAACCTGATTACCAAGCACAACTACAACGCCTTGCCGCAGAAATCGAAGTTCGTCACCTATATGCCACACTCTGTGGTGGTCACGGCCAGCGCCGGCGTGGCTGCACCCTCGGCCACGCCCTCACGCCGCCCGGTTCAGGCCAGTCCGCACCGCAACCCCATTGGCCAGAGCACGCACAACGTTGTCGATGGGCCCGCAGTCACACTCATCGAAGGAGTCCGCGTCCCAGACACTCCCGAGGACAAGGTGAAGACCTGGCGCAATGCGCGCGTGCTCAACAACCAGCTGGTGCCATATCCCGAGGGCTACACGCCGCCGCGCGTCCAAATGCCCAGCTTTGACAGATAGGCGCGATCGGCTGGTGCCTCCACACAGCTGCACTTGGAATATTTCTATTATATTTATTGATTTGTTTAATTGTTAAGTTATTTATAAATGTTACATTAAACTTGAAAAGTATATGCCCCACAGCTAATGCATAAACTGATTGACGGTCCAGATATTAAAGTTCGACTTGCGCCAGATGCGTATGCAGGTGTTGGTCTCAATGATCACATGCACCACGTGAATGGGCGTGGTCTGCATATAGCCATTCTCCGACAGCCTGTACCGATAAGGCAGCTGCAGCTCCAGGTAAACGAATACCGCTGGATACTTGACGGTGATGGAAATGCTGACGCTGTTCCTCTTGCCGTTGGGGGTATCCACGCATATTTTCGACGCGAACTCGAACTGTGAAAAGAATCTTATTAAGTGGAAAGTCTACAAAAAGAAAATGCTCTAATTGAGCTGACCCGATAAGGACTTAAGATTACATAAGAGAGGAGCAATCACAAGTAAATGTGTAAGGGATAAGACACAACTATACCTAGTTGGATGACTGGTAAATTGTTTAAATATGTGTACATTCAGTTGAAAATTAAACTAGCAAAAATATTCTTGAAAGGATATCCTGAACCTTGTCCGATCAATCAAATCAGCTTGCCATTTGGCGGATAATTTTTTGTAATATCGTTACTTAATTAATAAGTTACATTTTCAGTTCATCTATACATACTGTAGTAGGGAACGGGACTTACCTCTAGCTCCGGATCTTTCATTCCTACGGCACTGGCAATGTTAGAAGGAAAGAAGTAGGTGCGGGAGAGTAGAGCTTCGCCACGTCTCAGCTGGAACTCCAGATAGGCGTTGTGCGCATTGAAATCACCCTGCAATAGATCGTTTATTGGTATGATCTTGTCATACTGTACTCCATTGGGCCGTAGAGTGACCGCCCAGGTGGTAGAGTTGCGCGGCATGAGCTGCGACCACAGATGAATGTGCGCCATGACATTCAAATTTTTGGTATCTATAGTTGGCTCGTCACAAACCAATGAGATGTTTAGAGATTTCGTAGGCTTATCGTAGAGCGCCACAATCGCAACGGGAGCTAGAAAATCCCGCGCCCAATAGTGCAGCAGCTGTATTGGTTTTAAGCAAATAGCATTATCAGCAAAGAATCACGAATACAGCTAGCAATAGCTCACCTTCCAATTACCAAAGAAATCAATGCCGGACCACGAAGGAGCCACCCAGACATCATTTAGCTGCCAGTAGAGGGCACCCATGGTATTGTGCTCCGTATCGCGCAGGGTGCGATAGAGCTCCGTCTCCACCTTGGTGGCCATGGCATGCGAAATTTGACTGAAGTAGATTAGCGCCTCGTTGTAGTCCTTGTCCTCGGGCAAGGGCAGCGGCAAATGCTGATGCAGTTGGGTGGTTATGGGCACCATGGCAAGCGGATGGTGCTGTCGATGGCCCATGACTTGTGCCAGATCGTTGTCACTTCCCTTGGTCCGTTCCCAGGCATAGGATCCAGGAAGTGATTGCACGCCATACTCGCTTGCGAAGCGTGGTCGCGGGTAAATATTTGGATCCCAGGCATCCTTAAAGTAGTCGTAGAAGTGCACTGAAGGCAAAAGGAAAAATATTAAAAACAAACAATTCGATAAGTTTAGCAGGCCTTTTCTAATAATACCATCGCCATTGTGGTTATCCTGCGGATTCTCCGATATGTAGTTGTCCCTCTCGCTTGCCTTGCCATTCGACGGCGAGGACACCAACGGCTCGGGTCGCCCGTTGTGTGAGACGATCTTCAGCTCGTGTATAACGGTGCCCAGGTACAGCTCGCGATATTCGGCCTTGAAGCGATCCATATCGTGATACGTGTGATACCAGTTCTGCACGAGAGCCGCCTCATTCTCATTGTTGCCAGCAAAAATGGCAATGCTTGCGTGATGGGACAGACGCTTGGCATTCTGACGCACCTCCTCGCTCACCGAGGCCAGAAATTCGGGCGTCGTTGGGTACATGGCACAGGCGAACATCATATCCTGCCAAATGAGTATGCCCAGACTGTCGGCCATATCGTAGAAATAGTCCGATTCATAAACACCGCCACCCCATACACGTATCATATTCATATGCGCCTCCTTGGCCGATTCCAGCAGGTAGGCAACTGCAAGGATGTAAAAGATCAAATACTGCATATATTCCAAATAATTTGTATATATCACAAATATATCAAATATATATTATATATAATGAATACATTAAATATATAAATACAAATTTTAATGCTAACGAAAGAGATTAGCCATTTCCTTAAAATATTTCCATAAAAATATTCATTTTTATCAAAACGATGTTTTGAAAATGTTGATATAAGGTCTTCCATCAGTTTATCATCTAATTCAACAACTACTTGTATAAGGTACTTTCATAATATTTTAACCCTTATAAGATGTCAAAAATAAATACAAAATAATAATAATTTAGAATGAAAAAGTTCTTTAGGTACAATGCAGATCAGACAGTAAGCACCAAGAATATTTAGAGACATATTTCAGTTAGCTTGGAATACGTTGCTACTGCATGAGCCATTTAGGTCATGGTTATCTGCTAATCGTGCATTTGATTTTCATAAAAATTGTAAACAAATATTGTTATGTGAGAAATGCATTAAAAGCTATCAGTAAGCTCAGTTAATTAAAATTATTTAATGATGGGGTAAAACCAATCTTACATGTTAGTTTCGAATGGGATATTCCAAGTTACAGTTCAATTTGATTAGTTGGCATTTTCAATTGAAATTGAACAAATATAGATTTGGGTCTCTAGCATATTTAAATTTGAGTCATACTCACTCCTTTCTGGGCTTTGTTGCTCTGGCAATATATGGGAGGGTATATAGTTGCTGCCCTTCATGAACATCTCCAGGCCGTTGACGCGAAACAGAAATGTGTTGCCTCGGCCATCCGGCGCTGGCCGCTCAATTAGCTCCAATGTACGGAAGCCAACGCGCAGCGACTTCTGGGACTTGGTCTTGGCACGCACTTCCGGTCCAGATGGGTCCAGCCAGGCGTTCAGCGTAAAGTGCAGCGGATAGAGCTTCTGATCGCCATAGCCATTGGGCCACCAGGGAACGACTTCCTCCTGCACAAACAACAAATGCACTTGACACAGATGCCAATGAGTCCAATTGCCGGGCGAGCAATTAGCGGACGGTACTCACAATTGGCACGGCCTGATCAAAGACAATTACGGGTGCCAAGTAGCTGATCGGCTTGGAGGTGTATGTGTCGATGACCACTGTCTGGTTCAGTAGCTCGCTGGAAACGTTCAAGCGTTTCGCATTTAGCAGATTGGCAGCTTGATAAAGTGATTGACGGGGGCTATTTCAAGGTCTACTTACACGGCATAGAAGACTAGCTGAGCATAAAAATTCTCTTTGCCTTTGGTGTCCATGAAGCAGCTAATGTGCATGTTCCAGTGCGTTTCGTTGCGACTGATGTCCACGTCGACGTCGCGTAGCAGCGCCACCTCGTACATCTCCAGCTGTACGCTCTTCCACAGGCCCATTGAAGGCACCGCCGGTCCCCAGTCCCATGCAAAGCTCGCCTGCATCTTGCGCAGCATATTCACATGGCATTCACCATGGTAGCGCTCTGGCGGACAGGCTGGGGGCACACTGCGGTTCGCGGCGTCCAGGTCTCGTGCCTTGGCCAGGGCTGCCCACACGGGCGATTTGATTTCCACCTCCAGCACATTCTCCCTCTCCAGAAGCTTACTCACGTCGTACGAGTAGCGCACAAACATATTGTCTGTGCGTCCCAAGAGCTGACGATTCAGCCGAATCTCGGCTACCGTGTCGACACCATGGAAGGTCAGATTAACGCAGCGCACGCGCTTGTAGTGATCCACATCAACTGAACATATTTGGGTTTAAGTGATCATATTGTAGCTGCACTGGATGTCAATGCTGCACTCACACTTGAACTTGTTTGTGTATGTCCAATTGTCGTAGGCCATCCAACGGAGATCCACGTCGTTGTACGCATCCAGCACATTGGGCACGGCGAGGGTGCGGTGGAAGGCACTGTATATGCCAGAGGGCAGTGTCTGATTATCAGGTAGGGTGAACGCTGCAACATATAATGGCACACTATAAACAATACTCAAGGAATGGCTTCCCTCTAATTGATAAAGTAATAATGCAAGTAACCAAATTAAACGCGCGCCGAAAGCGTATCGATAAGCCACATTCACCCAACGCTGATTGTATGGCAATTCATGAAATGTGTATTTCTTGTCATTGTTGTTTGTTAATTAGATTAATCGAAATGCGAGTGACAGCTGTATAATATTAGGCTAATACTTACACCCATTTTGATTAGATATACTCCAATTAGTGCTCAGCACGATTACTTCGACGGCGTCGCCTTTGACCCGCGTCCCCATCAGCAGGTGGAGCAGCAGTACAAGTCTCAGCAGTTTACCGTAAGCGGCGTCGCCAGCTTCCCCAAGTAGCCAGCTCCTCATCTTTTGCATTTGCACAACGGCTGGCACAGACTTATTTAAAAATATTTATAAACTTCTTCAAGATGCTGGTTCGTTGCTAAAAAAGCAATAATTCAAATTATTTACATATGTATAAATACACTTTTTGCTTAAGAACTTAAGAGCTTGAAATTCGTACCGCTGCTTCCCACAGTGCAAATACTTATACGTCTGGCACCGGGAAGGGCTGCCAAGAGACTGCTTGATAAGTGCCGGTCGGTCGGTATTTGACGATCGCCGATCGTCGTCTTCTAGAGAGCGTAGAAATGCTGACAGCGAGACAGAGAGAAACAGAGGACCAGAGAAACATTCTGTGTGCTGACGGCACTAGCTAACACACGAATGCATTCATTTACTTAGCTTTCATTTGTTTACTCTATATTTGTTTATTATTATTAATATTTCTCTTCTTGGGTATAAAAAAGTTAATGGTTTGTCAATTAACACAGGGTATTGCAGAGTGAAAAATAGAGCTCGATTTACTATAAAAAATTTAAGTAAATATTAGTTTCAGCGAGTCAATGTTAGATTTGATTACAGTACTCCAATATAATATATTTAATTATTGGAAAAGTCACGTGAATGCAGTACATATCGAAGTGCGAGTGGACTAGTCACGCGTCAGCTCGACTGGGAGATACCCTGAGAAAACAAAACTAGATATATGTATATAAATTTATTGACAATCATTTTATAAGTAAGGGTATCATAAAGTTTATTGATATAATTACATTTCCAGATATAATTACATTAAATAATAATAATAATTTTGAAGTGCCCTCGACTGACAGATACCCATTATCTTGATCTGTTGTGTTCCGAAATTTAAGCAAATATTTAAAATTAACTAGAAAGGTGTTTTGCAGGCATTTTGAAGTGTTTCTTATCAACATCGTTAAATAGATTAGAGGCGAGTAGAAAGCCCGTATGGAAACCGTATATAAACAAAACTATGGAATTGTTATTATTCTTAGGAAGCAGGTATTTAGGATTTATTTCATGTTCCTGGAATATTTCGTTTATCCGCAGAGCAACTCACAAATATTTTGTATTGAGAATCAAAGCTATCTATAGTCAGGGGCGTGGGCACCGAAATTGAGAAACTTTGTATGTTAAATTTAGACATTGCATTTTGAATCAGATTCTTGAGCAAGTTTTAAATTCTTTATATAAAATCAACTTCTAGTAGGTGTGTATATAATGGATATTATTTGGCCATATACCACTCAAATCATATACTGATTCATGGTCTTAACAGCGATCTGCTCTGAACTGAGTTTTATGCAAGCCGTATCATTTTTGAAATCCAAGTAGATATTTTGCACCGGCACCGTCTGTGTGAACCCATTCATTGAGAACGTGTGCATTTGAATTGCAAGTTCCGGATCAGCCAGCTCCAGGTAGACGAACAGGGCTGGGTACTTAACGGTAATGCGCAAGCTGAAGCTGTTTGCATAGTACAGGTTTGGGTTGCTGCAGTCGACACCGACAACTTCGAGCTGTTTAAACAAAACAGTTATACGAGAGTCTGAGAATTTTGAGTAAGTGCTTACCGTAAGCTCCGGATCTCTCAGACCAACAATGTCCTTAATCGGCACCGGGTAGAAATAGTTTTTGGCCACAACTCGATTATCCTCATCCCTTAATAGAATTTCCAAGAAAATTTCATGCTTGGAGTGGTGTTCGTAAAGAACAGACTCCAGAGGTATGGCCAGCTGATCTATCGAACTAGAGCGCTGCAGAAATAAGGCAATATTAATTCCTTAATAATATATATGGTACTCTGTAATTGTGAGACTTACTAAACCAATGGCTCGAGCGATGGCCTTTTTGGAGAATATGTCTTTCCATAGAAATGTATTAATGAAAATATTATAGAGCTTCACGTCGGGACTTTCCATATGTTCCTCGCGAGTTACAGTTATGTTCAGCTGATCTCGGGCATCGTTATATAGTACAATGATATTGGTGGATGCCAAGAATTCCTTAGCCCAGTAGTAGACGATCTTGTAGTTGCCAAAGAAATCGATGCAGGACCAAGTGGGCGCTACCCAAACATCGTTCAGTTGCCACATAAGAGCACCCATTGTATCATAGTTGCTACGCCTGCTTCGAAAGACATCCATAGCCAACTTAGTGCTAATCGCCTGTGACACCTGACTGAAGTAGATGAACTCGTCTATGTTGTCCTCCCAGTTCTGAAGTGTGAAAGGAAGCTGGTAGGCGATTTGCCGTAGTAGCGGTATAAAGCCTTTGGGATCATGCTGACGCTGGCGTATTAAAGCCGCTAGGCTCGCATCACTGGTATCCTCGCCAAGCAGACGTTGCCAGGACGAGCGCATGGGCAGGCTAGCATAGCCGAATTCAGAGACGAAGCGAGCCGGCGGATAAACATTCTGTGCAAGCGCGTCTCTTCCATCTTCATAGATATGAACTGCAGACATAAAATGGAATTGTTATAATTGGAATTACTAAAGAAATAATTGTGATTACCATCGCCATAGTTTGGACTCTGCGGATCCTTGGCTAGCTCCTTGCCGGGCTCAATTACGCCCAGCGAAGGCGTGGAAATCATTGGACCTGGTCGCGGACTAAAACCGTTCCGCGAAATTATGTCTAGCTCAGCGCAGAGATTGCCCATGAAGAGCAGCTTATATTCGTCCTCCAGGCGCTTCGCTTCGGTTCCAAAATCTGTTCGATTCCTCACCAAATATAATTCGATCTCATTGTTGGTCACAATCAGGGCGAGGCTGGCATGGTAGGCGATTCGTTGGGCATTTTGCACTGCCTCCTTTCGCATGGAAGCCATGCGCTCACCATCGATGGGATAGATGGCCTTTGTGAAGGTCATGTCCTGCCATACCAATAGCCCATAGCTATCAGCCAGGCTATAGAAATAGTCCGACTCATAGAGGCCACCGCCCCAGACTCGAATCATATTCATGTTGGCATCGAAGGCCGATTTCAAAAGATGTTTCACTGTCAATAAGCGGCGGGGGTTCATATGATGGAATTCCATTGATATAAACGGTGGTCAATCACTCACCTTTTTCTGTATCGGCTGATAGTTCAGGCAAGGTGTGAGCCGGCACATAATTCACGCCCTTCATGAAGATGGGATGGCCGTTAACACGGAAATAAAATGTTCTACCCCTCTCTGAAATAATACATATACATATATTTAGCCATTCTTTGCTTCGGATTCAAAATGATTCTACCATCTTTATCCTCCACTAGCTCGATGGTGCGAAAGCCAATATGCAGCAGCTTTTGGGAATCAGTTCGTGAGCTTAACCTGGTAGTAGTCTTGTTGCGATAGCTCTTCAAGTCGAACAACACGGGATAGAGCTGCTGCTTCCCATAGCCATTTGGCCACCAGAGCTTGACTCTCTCCTAAGCATTGTTAGTAATAAATTAAAGCAGCTCATAGGAAAATATTACGTACCTTTGGTATGTGAATCTGAAACTCCAGGGTGGGTAAAGCATAGGTAAGATGTTTCTCTCCCACGATAAATGGCTCATCCAATAGTTCGCTAGAGATGTGAGAGGGAAGAATATATGATATATAAGTTAACTGTTCTAGAGAAGGTCCCACTTACCTGGCATACACGAAAAGTTGCACATAGAACTTCTCGGTATCGGACGCCTTTAGGAAAGCACGACAGTCCATTGTCCAGTGGGTGTCATTGCGCTTGATCGCCACGTCGACATCACGCAGTATTGCAACGGTATAGTACTCGAGGGTAACCGGTTTCCAGATGCCGGATGACAGTGCCGCAGGATTCCACTCGCCACCAAAACTCATTTGCATCTTGCGCAGCATGTTACGATGGCATTCGACATCGCCGCGAGATTGCGGACAGCTGGGTGGAGCACTATTGCCCTTCTGCTCCAGTTCCTTGGCACGAGCGTTTGCCTCGCGCAGCGGGGAGAGCAGCTCGATCTCCAGATGATTATGTTCCGGAACGAACTGCAGCAGATGACCCACCGAGTAGGAGTACCGGACGAACATGTTGTCCGTTTCGCCCAGAAGCTCGCCATTGAACCTGATCTTGGCCAACGTATCAATGCCGTGGAACGTTAGATTGACTAAGCTATCCTCGCCCGAATCAGCTAGAAATTTGCATATGGAAAGAGATTAGCAATGCCATAAAAAATAGGGAATCTGCAAGGCTAATCAAACCCAAGTCAAAAGTTGTGCTGTAGATCCACGTCTTGTTCGCGATCCAGCGGAGCTTCACATCGTTGCCCGGCCCCAGTATATCTCCATATTCATCCATAAGAGCTGTATAAACGCCGGAAGGCAATTTTGCCACCTTAAATTGCTTCGCTGAAAATACAAAACAAATACGAAGCATTCCCAAATCACTGAAGTTGCAGTTAAAGAAATTTACAACCAATTAATTGCTCCAAGCTTTGACAGTAACAAATCGAAGTCGACGCCAGATACTTTATCTTATCGCACAAATATCACGCTGGGGAGGCCGGGGACAATGCGAAATTCAATACTGAGCACTGAATCAAATCACTTTGATATTACTCAGCAAACGCATATAGACCACAAATAGCTCCGATCAAGGCAAAACTGTTACTCCAAACACTTACTGGAATTGGCTTCCCTCAAGGTCCAGCCCTTGGACAACTCATCGACCTGCACCTTCCTCGCGTCCAGTTGCGGCAGTGCGAGCACAAGAAAGCATAAAAAGTTTATTATTTTCAGCATGATTTCTTTGTTTTCAAGCAGCGTCGCATTTGGTTTATTGGCATCTTTCGGCATGCGCTTTGTTATTGTTTGAAATCTTATCACTGATGTAGACGTTTCTTCAATTTATTTTCCACACTTTGCTGAGCACAATGTATCGATTCGGCGTCACGTTAATAACTGAATCATTGGCAAACTCTACAAATATTTCGACCCATTTACGGCCAGGCTTATCAGCATGGTTGGCTGTGGTGAGATTGGCTCAGCGCTGCGTGGATATAACCTAAGGTAATCTAACCACAGCGTCAAATTTAAGCATGCGGGAAAATTCAAGGCACCTGAAAACAGCTCTTAGTAGAAGGGAGACTGACTTAAAAATATGTATTTAAAGATTGATCACTTAAAAATCAAACATTGCAAAATCAAATCCAAACTCTGTAATTGAAATAAGCAAAACATAATAATATAATAATAAAGCAAATATTAAATTGAAAGAAAATACAATTGAAATATGTATTTGAGTAAAAGAAAAACTTAATTGAACAGAATAAGTTTATATGATAGATCTGGTCCTAAAAATTAAGTTCATTTTCAATTGAGACTATTTAGTATAGTGATATTAATAACATTTATAAATATTTTGATTAGCGAATAATTGAATCATATTCACATTGCATTGTATGTATTTGCATATTCAATAAGTATAGATTTATTCATCTATAAGCTGTTACTAATGCAGTTATTTAACATAATAATATATATTCTGTTTTTCTATATAAAAAACAATTTTCATACATTTTTAATAAATTTTACGTTTAATCACATTTAGAAAAATATACAGCGTTATTTCTTAACTAAGGTATACATTGTTGTATATTCATTATTATTATTTCTAATATAAACAAGTTCAACGGATATTTTAGGTGAATTATTTTAGTTAAGTATTTTCAATATTTAAGATTTGCATTATATTAATGCCTTGGTTTAAGCATGTTAAGTTCATAGCAGCTGGCTGCTTAGTGCGCATGGAATTTGAGGATCAAGCCAAAGAACTTAACTAGTTAATATTGGTGTTTCCTTATGGTTAGTCCCGGATTCTCTCTTTTGTTTGCATTGCTAACTAAAACTATATAATTACACCCGACCACTTATACAAGCATACACAATACACACATACACACACACACACACAATACGCACACAGGCACACACATTTGTCTAGATCGCATCTACAGCTGCCACTTTGAGTGAATGAATGCCAGCAGAATCATCATCACCATCGTCAGCGCCAGCAACGGAAGCTGCGCATGGTGATGGCTGTGACAGCCGCCGCCCATCGCCGCCAGGTACTCATCCTCGGTCAGGTACTCCCGCACATGTCGCGTCTTGTTCATCATCCAGTAGAAGGCCTTCATGTTGCCAAGCCTTTTCAGCTCGGCGCCAATATACTTACGTATTTTGGCATTGTATCGATTGAGCATGCGCTTCTCATCCGAGCTCAGCATGGTGCCATCGATGAGCTTCGGCTCGTAGGGCACCAGGGTGACAGATTGGAATGCTAAAAAGTGCTCGGCGCTGGTCGTCGTTTTGCCGGTGTCCAACACCTCCAGCACGTTCTTGATGCGCACGCCATAATCATCGCGTTTGTAATAGCCCGACTCTGAATCAAAGAAATGAATGAATTGTTTAGGGCGATATCCTATTGAAGGGCATACCTCAGCGACTTACCACTGGAGAAGAAGTAGCCCTGCTTGAAATGGAAACTGCTATTCTGTCCGTAGGCCACTGAGATGGGAGCTATATACATGCCAAATACATTGATTAGTCAAATTGAAGATTCAAAGTTGAGCCATTTCACACTTACGCTCCTCGACAGAGCCGTAGGCACCAATGCCATGGCCCGTTGCCTGAGGGTAGTCGGTCATCTCGTGCCACACCTTGGCGCGCACAACGCTGTCCAGGCCGGATGGCTTCACCGATGCGGGGAATATTAGATCCGATATGTGCAGAATGCCCGCTAGCACGGCTGTGTACGCCCTTTTCATATCGCGCGTCGGCTCACCGAAAATAAACGTGCGCGACATATCCGTTGTGCCCTCCAAGTACTGCACACCGGATTCGATGACCAACAGACTCTGGTCGGAGACCTCAATGTCTGTCAGATTGTTGGAGATATAGTAGGGCAGGGCTGAGTGCTCGCCGTAGGCGATCACTGTGCGCAGCGACAGGCCCTTGGCATGGGTCTGCGAGAGCAACCAGAGCTCTACCTCGTACTTGATCTTCTCCTCGGTCCACTGCTCCGTATCGAATCGGGCCTCCAAGTTGCTCATTGCCTCGCAGATAGCAGCGGCATCGCGTATGTGTGCCAAGCGCATGCCCTCCTGCTCCTCCGAGTTCTTCTGCGCGCGCATGAAAATAATTGGCGAAATGTGCTCCACAACAACGTTGGCAGGCACGGCCGAATAAATGGCTTCCGAGGCACCCGGCTCTTGGACGCAAGGCGCTGGCACAAGGATGCGTCTCCAGATTTGCACATAAGTTCGTATATCGCTCCATATGTGCTTGTACTCCTTAATCCTGCAGAACAAGAGTAGGGCATAAATGTAAATTGTATTAGTGCAAACATAATATATAAATAATATCGATATTATATTAGTAAATATTTAATTCTGACAATACGTACGAAAATGAAAATAATATAAATATAAATAGGTGCATAAAAATAAACAAAAATAAAATATAATTAAAAGAAAACAAATATAATAAAAGAAATAAAAAATTATATAAATATAAATGGGTGCGTAAGAAAAGATAAAATATAATTAATAATTATAATAATATATAATATCTATATTATATTGATAAATATTATATTCTGACATTACGTACGAAAATAAAAAGAAATATAATAAAAGAAATTGAAAATAATATAAATATAAATAAGTACATAAAAAAAGATAAAATATAAATAATATATATATTATATAAAGATTTGATTCTAAACAATTCTCTTTTATTACGTAACTCACCTGACACACAGGTCGTTGTAGCAATCGGTGCGCAGGTGCAAATCAATGCCAAGACTGATCTTGCCGTGATCCACATAGAAGAAAATGTCCTTCTGGCTGACAATAGCAAATGACTAAAAGCAAACAAATGTTAAGTAGGTCTGGGAAAATCATGATGCTGCTGCTTGGGGCATACCTTGACCACAGGTGTATAGGGAATGTCTGTGCCTCGTATGTTAAACAGATATGCAATTTCCGTCAGCGAGGTAATAATCATGGCGTCGCAGTTCAGATGGGCGAGTCGGCGGCGCAGCTCGGTTACTTTATCCTCCCACTTTTCGCCAGCAAAGTCGCGTGCCTGCACTTGGATCACATGATGCTTGGGCGTGTCTGGACGCTCAGAGCCCCAAATCATGTCCACCAGATTGCTATTGATCTTGATCAGTTTCAAGAACTTGTCGGCCAACTCACGTTCCCAGCTCAGCCATAGATGATGCGGCACCAGCTGCGGATCGGCGCCAATGCGTTTGTTCATGCGCACCTGGCTGCCCAGCCAGCTGGCAATGCTGACGTTGCCGTCGGCCAGAAAAATCTGCCAATCACAGTCCAGCTCTCCGTCCGCCTGCTGCACAAAGCGTTTTTCCAGCCAAATGGCGGCGCCACCTTGAGTTACGGCCGCAACGGCCCGATTGCCCGTATAGCCGCTGAGATAGTGCAGACGCTGATCGCGTACCGCCACCTCCTGATTCAGATGCTCGTCCGTGGAGGGCAATATATAGCCATAGATCTCCGGCCCCTCAAGCGTGGCGCGAATCAGCATTTGCTCCCGCATCGCCAGCAAACGATTGCGATACATGTTCGTGGGCTGCATCTGCGAATAGAGGGTGCAGTTCGTTAGCATTGACGGATCGATTATATGGGGCTAGTCCATACGCACCGGCCTGCCCTTGCGGTGCTCGCAAATCTCACGTCGATAGCCGACAGGTGGCTCTGCCGCAGCGACGCACAGAACTATCAAAAGGAAAGGCAATAAAAAACCGTGTTAAATACGTGAAAAGAATGTCGATAAATAACGTTAAAATTATTGCCATTTGATTTGAAATATGTTTGCCCATAGCCTGATGGCCCCACTAGACGAACTATAAATGCCTAAGAATAGCAACAAGTGCGTCACTATATTATTTTCTGTGATCCAAGCAAATTTCCCACGCTTGCTAAAAATTCGATTGGCTGCGTCGGCGTATGTTTATTTTCGGCCAAGATTGAGATGTCGAGGCAAGCGTAATGGCTTTAATACACCGTTAAATATACATATGTACATATATGCAAATTAATTGCAATTTCAATTTTGCTTTCAACACTGATTATTTGTGCCGCGTCCAAGTTGAGTCACCCGCTGGCCACGCTGCGTATGCGTAATAAGAAGTGCTCTCAGCGTGTGGACCTCAACAATTGCCCAGCGCGACTTCCGCTGTGACAAGTGACTGACGGCCGTTCCATTGCCAAAATATTGTCCCACCGTTGACGTGCGATTTGTCAAAGCAGCCGAAACCGACTTCTCTATGGTTTCTGCTCAGTCCAGAGCATACATACTTGGACATTTATGTAGAGCATGAATAATGGATTGATTTATGGCCCCTCCCACAGACAGGCTGGGCCCCAATTTCTATTATTAAACATTGGCTAGAGCGAGGTATAAGAACTTGGTCATAACGTTTGCAATAGGCCTAAATGTGTTACCTTGCTGTTAGCCTTGTTAGTTAACTAAGTCAAAGGGTTCTATATAGAATGGATTATAATATAATATATAATATATATACACTCAAATAATATATTTTACATTTTATTTATTTATTGTTACCAAAAAATAATTATAAATAGCAATTTTCTTTAAGCCAGAGCAACAAAGGCATTCAGGCATATATTTTATATAAAATATTAAAATATATATATATATATATAAAATAAATATATATAAAATATTCAAATATATGTAAACGAAATTGTTTATTTAACTTTTAAATATGAAATTAAATACATTTCGATATTATTTTACTATTGAGCTAAACACACAAAAGAGAGTGTATTTGTGTTTCATGGTATTTTAATTTTCTCAGATTTCTTAGATATTCTTCTTTTTTTTTTTTGGTTAAAGTAAATATATATGAATTTAATTTTTCTGTTAATGGGCGCATATTCATATGTACCGAATTAGTTTTGGCGAATGAAGTGAATGATGTGAAATATTTGAATATTCATACACAAATATCTGCACTCAGTTATGTTCATGTTTGGTTTTGATTCGTTTTGGATGTTTAAATTTAGATATTATGCCTCAATGGATAAAGCATCTGTAGTTCTAGACTCATGAAATTTTCTGTTTAAATGGCGAAGGTCGTTGCTAATATTACGAATTTCAAGTGTAAATAGCCTTAGCCATAGGCATAGCCATGTGCAAAATGGAATTTGCTTTTTCAACAACTAAAAACATAAAATAATGTAAAAACCATAAAATAGTACAAGTACTTACCCAGCAAGATGCTCAGTGCCAGGCGGCAGATCCGAATCCAAATCCAATTCCATTTGGCTGTCGTCATAGTTGTTTGTGTTTGCACTTAAGATTCCCTCCGACGCGTCGGGAATTGTTTGTTTTTTGGCCAGCAAAAATTAATAGTGCTCTTCTTCTGCTTCAGCTTCTGCTACTGCTTCTGCTTCTGCTTTTTTGCTGTAAACAAATCAAATGGTTGCAATTAACGAGCATGAGCTATGGTCTAAGGAAATGGAATGCAGTGGAAGCTTGGCATCTTTAATGGCCATTTGTCAGGGCACTGCACTTTTCCGGTTAATGACCGGAAAGTGTACAAGTGTGTGTGTACTTTCTTTTCACTTTCATTTAATTACTTGTTGTCTTGTTTCCAGTTTGTTCTACTTATTGCAGTGGGCGTGCCGCACCACACAACAATGTCTCTTATTCCTAGCCATCTGGGTGTTGGCTCTGGCGCTTTCTACTAATTGATATGCGACTCGTTGGACAGTGCAACTTCTAGCTATTCCCTCAACGGGCCAGCGGCTATAACTCATTCATTCAGCTGCTACGTGTATATATGCAAAAATAACTATGATATCAGACTATTTTTGTATTTATAACTTCCGTTCTTTTGCGATCGGTGTGTGCGTCTCGCTTTTCATTTTTGGAAAACCGAAAATTTGGCAACCAGTTTTGTTTCCTTTTGGTTTTTTGCTTTGTTTAGTTCTAATTTTGGTAGTTTTTACGAAACTTTTAATTGTTTTCTCTTAATTGATCAAGCGTAAAGGCTGACATAAAAAAGAACTTGCTACTCATGCTGGAAATGAGCCAAGCTCTATGTTTACATACGCAAAACAATCCCAGACTGTGTGTACATACATATATTTGTATTTCGAACCAATCATTCATTTGGAACTGAATTAGGCTTGCGCCACGTTCCATGTGCCATAGAAGGCAGCTCAAAGGGAAGCGCAACGCTCGTCATCTGTCGTTCCGATCTGTCCGCCAATCAGAAATGGCAAGCAAGTTGATTGATCGTGATTGATGGCGATTAATGACTTTTTATGCCTATCAAATTCAATTCAAATGCTGCGTGATATGCATTTCACAATTTCAATATATCGACAGTTAAATTACGTTATATTCATTTTTGTTTTTGCTATAATTTGACAATTTGATAAGATCGTATCAATCAGATAGTAGCAGGCGTGTGTTGCATTTCAAATGATCTTGAATTGATTGCCTGGGCGTTGTTATTATTATTATTATATATTATTGATATTGTTGCTTTCATTGCGGTTGCCCTTGTTTCATTGTTACACAATTGGCACGCCTCACAGCAAATGCTGCCCACATCCAACAGCCAACAGCCAAAAGCAATTCCAGCAATTGCATTGAAGGCAAAATGCCATAGAGAAAATTGCTATTAATTATAAATAAAACAAATGCAAACAATTTGTGGGCGCACACTTCATAACTACTTAAATGTGAAAGCGCCAACTTTTTGTTTTTGTCAGAACGCCCCCGCTTGGCAATTATGTGCTTGACTTTGGCAGCCCAGCCAAGATGGGAAACACTAGCTATCATATTAAATATGTGTATATACATATATATAATTGTGTAACTCTTATATGTGCACATATCCTTGACTGCATGCTAAACAGTTGCCAGCTTAACAATAATATAAACAATCGCCATGATAAATGCGCTCATATTACACTTTGACTGCCAACGGCCAACTGGGAACTGCCAACTGCGACTGGCTGACTGCATGCCCTTAGAAGTTCATTGCGGTTAGTTGTTAAAAGAAATATACACTACAACTGAAACATAACCAGCAAAACGCAAACGAGAACTAAAATTACAACTGGCATTGGCAAACCGAAGATAAAATACGCTTTCTTATAGAACTGGATATACTATAATATGGTAGTTGACTTCGTAATAGAAAAATTTAATTTTCTTATGAGATATTTTTGAATATAATAGGATACTACTTGTTGTATATGAGAAGTATTTTTGGTACATATAAAAAAAGACAAAAATCAGAATGTGACTATAGCAACTCGGAAGTCTTCCGAAAACAAAATTTGTTATCAGTATATATGTATATCCTGTCTTTGTAGCATTATTGGCAGCAGTATAGAGTATGTATATACTCAGAAAAACTGTGAAATATAGTGGTTAATTCTAGTTCTATGATATATGTATAAAGCATAAAGTATTTGTGATAACTTTACATTGACATAGGCAAATCGTATTTGGATATTTCAACTTGTCAGTTGTCAAACATGAGTATACCCTTACTTTGCTGCGTTACACATTTAATGATATAATCATTTGGCTCCAAAAGCAGCACACCTGCACTACAAATAGACCAACACAGAAAACAAGGCAGACAATTTATGGGCGCGCTCTGTTTGTGTAGTGCAGGGGCATTGTATTAAAGAAGCTGCATGTTCTGTTTATTTTATGCTTTGTTTGTTTTTTAGCTGTTGATCCGATGCATTTCGTTTCAATTTCAATTTCAATTTCATTGCAATGCCGCGACCGCGACCGCGACTAACAACCAAGAACACACTCACACTCACAGGTGACTCACGCGCATAAAGCCAAGAAATCATTGTGCCAAAAACAATATAATGTATATATAGGATATATATGCAGAACATAAACATACGAGTATATTTACTTATTTTATCTTACAAATTCTTTTATTTTGTTTTTAATTCTGCACATATATTGAAAATGCAAATATCTTCCACACAATAAGGAAAGACTGTGATTTTTGCGCGGATCCAAGGCCATGGATTATAGAATCTTAGAACCTATCAACAACATTTGATTGTGACAAAAATTTTAGAATCATCTAACTTATCAGCATTAGGGATCATACATACTAGTATGAGCTGTTCCAAAAGTTCAATTAAATATTTAATTATATAATGGATGTTTATACCAATATATAGTTAACAAAATGATCTATAAATTTTTCAATCAAGTTTTGAAAAGCAAATAAAGTTTTTTAATATATTAACAATACTTAAATAACTAAACATAATCAAAGCAATTTCAATTGTTATCAATTTGGATTAGGATGATCACTTTTGGAAACAGTTTATATTTATTTTTGATTAAAGATTTCAACAAATAAATTTACTTTCCTTTAAGCACGTTTATATATATTTCTGATCTCATTTTAATGTATTCATTGTTTCTTTTCAAAATGTATTTGAGTGAGAAATGTCAGCATTTCTTTTTAAAATGTTTTAACTGTTTCACTTAAAATACATAAATATTGTGAATTAACTACCCGTTTCTTAGATTCTAAATTTTCACTTAAATTTAGTCACAATCCAACAAAATCCTTGTATAGCAGACAAATTTGATGCAAGACTGACAAATAGTGTAGAAAACATTAATAATTACACGCTGTGCACTTTGTATTGCTGAATTATAATGTGGAATAGTACGTATACGACGCGTATGTCAACGTTGCACAGCTGTTTAAAATAGCAACCGCATTTTAGAATATATGTATGGGGTATTGTACCTTTTGTAGTTTTTACTGAATATGTTCGCACGACTCGCTTGTAGAATGTGCAGACAGAGAGGGAGAGCGAGTGGGCGAGAACGAGCGAAAAGCCAAAGGCGAACCGCACGCGTGCAGAGCAACAAGCAAACTGAACAACATGTTTCATGTTTGCTATTTTCTGTGCTTTCAAATGTGAAAGATGAACAAACGCTCATACAAGCGAACGCACACACTACTTACACATACACTAACACATACTCACACATACATACGCACACACCCATGCCCATGCATTCATGCATACCACTATTTAATTCGTTTCAAATAGAATTTATTTTGAACGCTCGCAACAGTGGGAGAGAGAATACCAACAACAACAACAAGTCGAGCGAGAGGCGCGTGAGCGAGAGCATTGGCTAACGGCAGACGCGCATTAGACTAGCAAATGACAATGCCGCTGGCGTCGATGCCGACGGGATATGGGTTAAAAAGCAAATTGTGAAAAAAACATGCGTCTCTTCTTGGCTGCAGCACAGTGGTTGCATTTCCTTTATCCGCTGCCTTCGCTTTTGTTTGTGTAACATAATCTTGACTATTATTTTTGTATGTGCTTATAACTTTTTTATGTGGTTTACATTTCGCCTCTCACACACAGACAGACAGCCAGATTCGCGTATCGTGTGTCCGTTGGGCTTCCAACTATTTTCAACAATTTTGCAATTGCCAGTGCTCGAATTAAAGTTGTGAAAATTATGTTGCCAATTGATATTTTATTGCTTTTAAATTGACAACGACCAAGCCAATAGTACAGGAATCAAAAGTTTTTTATGTTTTGGCAATTAAATAATTCAACAACCACTGTGCAGGCGATTGCATAAGAGCACATAAACAAAAATTCAACACAGAAAGACTGGCCATCCGCAGTCTCTTAATCTCAAAATGAATTTGTTTATTTCACTTCAGTCACGATGCCGATGTCGATGGTGGTGCCCGCGCCTCTTCATTTCGCCCATTAAGCTCATTAAGCTCATTAGACAACTTCAACAAGATCGCTAAAACACAGAAGACTCAATCAAAAAGCAGCGTAAGTTCTTTTTCCCTCTCCTGTAATCTACTTTCTCTCTCTCTCTCCCTCTCTTGTTGCTGTCAATATTGATTGCGCATGGAACTGTTCCACATGTGCCTTATATTTATTATGCTGCATCGAACAACAATTGTTGTTGCCCTCGAGCTTTCTCACTCTCTCGATTCTTTATGGCGTCGTTCAATAGATCGTGCTCTCATTTGTTAGTCAATTAAAATACGCCTTTGATGCGCCGATGTGGCAAAGCTTTTAATCCAATGCAATTAGTCGCTTTGGTGCGTTGGCGGATTTTTGAAAGTGGCAAAGTTTCAATCATTTCTGGTTGACCTCTGTAAGTTTTTATTGGGGCAGGCTGTTGATTTGGTTTTTGTGTTTTTAATTAAAGCTGTTGACCAATATGAAATAATCGGCTGCATTCAAAGAACACAATTTTCTTTTATAGGAAACGTCTTATGTATTATTTATTTGAAACAGATTATCTAAAATAAAAATATATATGTAACAATATATAGGAATATCCACTTTAATAAATAATAATTTATTAAATTACATATTATCTATATGTATATGTGATTACAATCATATATTTTTATTCATTATTAGACTTTTTGATCATATATGATATTATATATTCTATGTAAAAGGTTTATATAACTATCACAAAAATATTTGTACGACAGCTTTGGAAATTTAATAAACAAGAAAATTAAATGTTAAGAACAAATTCAAAATATGGAATTGTCAAACTTCTGGAACTCTTTCTTGCCAAAAAGAATTGCATACTTTCAGGCTGTCTTTAAAATGTTGTCTCTCCAGTTTAGAATAAAGTACATTAAAAAATGTATGCAATGTTAATTAAAAAATATTTATTTATGGGTTTTCATAAATCGAAAATATTTATTCTGACTTCTTATCAGAGTCGCAATAAAAGTGTTCTTAAGTCTAGATCAAATTACTAATGATAAATAATTTTGTATTGTCTTGAGCAGAGAAAAACTTACAGAATAGTGTCAAATTATAATTAAACAATATGGCAATTTATTTCTTTTTATTTGTTTTCGTGTTGTCATTTTTTACGCATTTGCATCGTGAGTTGGTCGGCAAACGTTGCACCCATCATTTGGAGCGGGTTGGAGTATTTGATGCGGCTCCATTTAATAAAAAAAAGCTCAATCTCAAATGTAGAAAATATATACAATGCACCAGAAGCAGTCTGAGTTGAACACTTAGAGGCATTCATCGGTCTCCTCGTTGCCCATGGCAATGATTACGGGTGGCGATAGATCCACATCGAGTAGCTTCATCTGTGCATCCTCCTGGTCCAGATCATCCTTGCCCAACCGCTGCTCCTGCATCTCAATGTCCAGCGTGCCATGTTGACGTTGGAAAGACAACACAAATATGACCAACGAGATGACAATGAATAAGACGGCGGTGCCAGAGCAGAGGGCAATGATTAGAGTGGAGCGGCTGCTGGATGCCAGCGAGAGGTGAGCGCTGCGCTCGTCGGCCAAATTGCTATCAAATGTTTGACCCGCATTGTGTGGCGGATACGAGACGAGAGGCGTTGCTGTGCTGTCTTCTGCCTTGGCCTTTGGCTCCTCTTCTGACTGCTCTTCAGATTCCTCGGATGTGTCTTTTTCAACTGGCTCGACAACGATGCTTTCCGTTTTCGTTTCAATTTTCTCTGTCTCGTTCTCCTCCCTGCTCTCATCTTCAGCAGAATCACCACTTGCTTCAGCTTTAGCTTCGACTGGAGCGGCCGTTGAGCTGGGCTCACTTGGTTGCACGGATTTTGGAGAGCTGGACTCAACGGCTACAACGGTCGGCTGCACAACCTCCTGTTTTACTTCAGCGGCAGCCAGATGATCTTTGTTAGCTTCCGTGGTTTCGACAGAATCTTCAACTGATTCTTCAACCGATTCCTCAGATGACTCTTGAACTGATTCCTCAACTGATTTCTGAACTGCTGGCTCCGTTGATACCACATGAACCGGCTGAGCAGTGCTTGGTGCTGCTGGTTGTACACTCAAATCTTTGCCTTCTCTTTCAGCGTCATTTCGAACAGGTTCTTCATGCTGAGCAGCTTCAGCGGATTTCACTGGTTGAACTGATTGAACTGGCTCAATTGATTGATTTGATTCAACTGATTGAATTGCTTGGACTGATTGAACAGGTTGAACCGACTGAGCTGATTGAACTGATTGGACTGGTTGAACTGATGGAATTGACTGAGCTGATTCTTTTAATTCAACGGATTCAACTGCTGATTTGACTGATTGAACTGGTTGAACTGGCTGTACTGCTGGAATTGATTGATTTGACTCAACTGATTGAGCTGATTGAACTGGCGTTTCCGAAGTATTATCCACATTGTGCGCATCTTTAGTATTCTCAACTAATTCAGTCTTCGGTGTTTGAATTTCTTCTTTTATTTCTGGTGCTGTCTGTGGCTCCTCCTGTGTTTCCGCATTTACTTTGGTAATATCAATGGGCAGCAAATCGTCAACACCTTGTTTTTTGGTCACCTGATGCTTGGGCACTTCGAATGTGGGTGCCGGTGTTGTCGCCACCTTAAGCAATACTTCGTGTTCCTTTTCCAAGGCTAACAGATTTGTTTCTGTTATGGGCTGTTCCGTAATTGCACGATTCTCATCAAAGATAACGGCCACCAGATCGCTGGTTACACTGGGCAACGGTCTGCTCTCAGATCCCACCAAATCGCTCTCAACCGCTACCTTTGGCGTGGTTGACTCAGCTATTTCAGGCTGTTTCTCTGCTAGTGGTTGCTCATTCTCTTTCCTTTCCACTTCATTTTCCGTGTCTGGTGTTTTCTCTTCCTTAATTTGGTCAGCCTCAACTGCTATCTCTTCCTTTGCGGGCTGCTCAACATTTTCTATCTGCTTAGCCTCTTCAACTTGCACAGGGGTTTCGCTAGCTTCAGCATCTAGAGTTTTTGGCTCGCGTACACCTTGAGCTGCTTCTGAAATAAAGTAGCCATTTAGTACATTTTTGCCTATGTATCGTTTTCAAAAGTAAACCCACCTGTTTGCTCATTGTTGTTGCTTGTTACTTTCGGCTCAGTTTCTTCATTGTTAACCTGTATGGTTGCCACGAGAACAGGGGAGTCTGCCTCGATTTCCGACTCCACCTCACTCTTCACCGCATTGCGTATGCCCTGCTCCAGGCCTTCGCCACCAAGCGCAACAAAGCCGTTATGTTCAACATCGTCGTCAACTTCAGCAGCAGCAGCAGCCGCAGCAGCCGCAGCAGCCGCAGCAGCAGCGGCAGCAGCCTCTTCGGCCTCAAGACGAACGCTCGTCTCGTTGACAGCAGCAACAACTGTCGGATGGGGATCAGCATTAGCTACGCTCGTCGGCAGCAGTGGTGGGTTTGCCGTGGTGACTTCATCAGTGTCAACAGCCAGCTGGGTTGTTGACTCGGCTAAAAGTAAAGTGGAAAATAAATAAATCTAGCTAATATTTGGTGTGTGATCTTGTTTGTTATAATTAATACGTTATCATAATAAATTCATATTGGAAAAGCATTAAGAACTGCTTTTCACCAGCTCAACTTTCTCCCTGCTCCAATCAATTCAAGATTCAACAACAGAAATATTATAAATAATAGAAATGCACGAGATGCATTCTCATAGACATTTCATTAATAGCTAAGACGCTACAAACTTGATAAACATGCCATTTAACCAAATCGTAAACTAATATAACTGCCATCACATACGCGCGTCAATTATCATTTTATGGCCACGGCAACCCAACCCAATCCATTCAGACAAATACATATGCACGTAAATATATATATATGTATTTATATATACATATATATACATTTGTATGCATCCACAGAGCTATAATCGCCGTCATCAGCAGCTCACATTTTCTCACACATTTCCATTCAGAAAATGTTCGGCTGACGTTCCCCATTCCGGTGCAGTACCTATCTAGATGCATATGTCCATGTCCATATCGACGTCACGAGCAACCCAAATTCAAGTCCAGAAAAACGCCCGCGCCTCATAATTCAAAATGCGTCCAATTGTCCGCGATGCAGTGATTAAAATTCCAAACACACACATATGACAACAACAACCATAGACAAACAGAAAAAATCGAGGAATCCCAAATTAGTAACACAATAAACAAACCAACGAGACTCCGCAGACCGCCCCATCCAACAGGCAGTCGCCCAAAGTAGCTGCTTTATTTATGATTCGATTGTTCTTCCCCGACGAACACACAGACACACTCATGCTTCACATGGATGCAACTGCATTCGTGGAAATTGAAAATTAGTTATCTACTACCCTGCACGAGATACGCATCTACGTTGGGCTCAATGACCATTTCTCTGCCACATTCAGATCCACTCCAATCCCTTTGGGAACGCCTCGTAACAAAAATAACAAGAACGAGCGACGCAGCGACCAAGTGTCTAAATGTCTTAAAATGGGACAAACCATGCGGCACAAACAAAAACAAAGACAGCACAGCATCCAAATGAAATGGCATTTACACAAAATAAAAGAAATCGATTTTCGACTCAGTTTTCTTTGCCTGCTGCACCGCCCGCTGATGCGGCTGCAGCGACTGCAGCGGCTGCAGCGGCTGCTGCAGTTGCCTAAACCGGAGCAGTGTCATCTGCCTGTTCCAGTCTAGTCTTTTATAAATGTATATATGTATATACATACGTATGTGTGTATATGTCTGTCTGTATGCGTGTTAAAAATTATCTTTGTGGACGCATTGAGATGGCCTCATGTTGTGTGGCATGTTTTATAGGTGGGAAAACACTCATACATACATATGTATGTTTCACTGTTGAAATGTGTAAAAACGAATACTACATAGAAATATCCTGTCTCCTAAACAGTTTGCATAAATCATTTAATTATAGATGACATTCATTATTATTTGGCTAACAAGCTTTATTTTCTGCTCGCTTTCTGGATAATGAAAAAGGTCTATAATTCAGTATAGATACAAAAAAAAATATGTAGAACTAGATTTTCATGAGTTTTTAAATTCTGAATACATAAGAGCTTAATATATAAGCCGGTGCTCTAATTTGTATGATAGTTTCCTAAGAGGAAAAATGTAATGGAAACATTTGAAACTAAAATTTCTTCAGTTTTTTACTTTTCTATTCCATAAATTATAAATTCGAAATACATAAGACTCATCTGTAATTTTTAATGATTGAAATATTTCTGAACTAAAGAACTACAAAAATTATAAGAACTGAGCTAGAATGTTGTTAATGATTGCTTCTTAAGATTTTATTCTCAAGCGTAACAAATAATTAACCGGAAATCGAATGGAAACTTTTATTCATTACGCGAGGAATACCGCTGAAATGCCGTTAGTTTTTGTATCGATGATAATTTTTTTAAGCATGCAAACGGAAATGCGATGCAAAAATTTCGCTTTGCAAGCCGCATATCAATATAGAAGCATATCTGTAACTGCGCTTAACTTCCGCAATATGCAAGTATATGGAAAACGTACATATATGTACATATACACATACATATATACATATATTTGTATGTAGGCTGATGACTGATTAACAAGGATACCAGCAGAAATATAGCCTGACCTTAGCTGAAGATCATGCTGAGTAATAATAAAGAGGAAAGTACAATTCCTAAGAGTAATTTTTTCAGTGACAAATATGCATAATCTAATCATATTCATATTTATATATATATAGAGAGAGAGAGAGAGCTGCTCGTACATGAGTTCATAGACATCTGTCCTTTGAGAGTGCGGTTAGCAGCTAAATCGTTTTATTGCGTTTGATTCCATTGTTCGAGCTGCTCGCTGCCAGAAGCTTCTACAATATATACAATGGCTCTGCTTTCTTTTGTATTGTGTGGTTATTTTAGATGCCCACATTAAAGGCGAGCAATCTAAATTTGAAATGTGAAAAGCTAAATATTATACATCATCATTATGATATTTAACAATCAATTTGTGCTTTCTAAGAATTTAGTTTTCAGTCATGGCATGAGTTTTGCGAGTATATTGGCTGACCCCTTCCCTGCCATGCAGCTAATCACACTCAATTATCTGAGCGGCTCCGCTTATCTAAGTTTTATCGCACAACTTGAACCCTGAGCGCTGCACTCGTCTCAATTGCCCTGTTACTAAACATTATTGAACTTTCGCACGATGCTGGGGCGTTGGGATTGGATTCGATTCGATTGGTTCGGGTTGTGGTTACCAAGGGGCCGTTTATATGACACCCGAAAGCTATCGGAGTTTTGCTGTGGCTTTGGCGGCGCCTCTTCCGTGGCATAATTACACGAACGCGACTCTTTCGAATTATGCCACCAAGCAAAGCCAAAAGGAGGAAAATGCCAATGATGTGGCTGCTGCGGCTGCTACTGCAGCTAAATAAGTCAAAGGCCTATAGCGATTCCAGCGATAACAACAACAAGCTCTAACAACTACAACAGCAAGTTTATTACGCCAACCATCATAATGACGATGACGATGAAGATGAAGTAGCTGCCGAGCTGAGCTGCAGCCACAGTTCACAGCCGCAGCTGATGCAGTTGGCGTATCTGATACGAGTACTTACAAGTCAGTGCCAAGCACGAAGCGGGCATCGCAGCCAGCATCATAAAGAGCAGCGACAGCGAGAGCAGCGCATGTGCGGGGGCATGTGGCCTGTTCCTGTTGTAGCATCTGCCAGGAACGGCTTTGCAGCTGTCCAGTGGATGGCTCTCCGAAATGGCCATGTTGAATGAGTGATTGATTATTCTGTCGTTTCTTGTTGCAGCGTTCGTCCGAATAAAACTGGCCCAAACACCGATCGACGACACGCACACTTGTATAGTAGTTTCTTTAATATCAGACAGTGAGCGAGAGAGGGAGAGTAAGATTCTGTCTGTTCTTTCCCACTCCACTTCTCCGTATTCAGCTGTCACTTTCACGTTCTCTTCAACTTCAACTTCAATTTCAACTTCGACTTGGACTCAGGCCATGCAGCGAACCGAACGCGTTGGCCACTCACAAAGAACTAAAGTTGAGAACGCGTGCGCTCTGGAATTTTGTTGCCTCTGCCTGTGCTCTGTGCTGCTGCCAGGCAATGCACACCACACACCACACACAAGAGTCCGCTGTTTATTGATGACGCTGACGTTGTCGTGTAGGTCGCTGTCTCTGTCTCTGTATCTCTGTCCTTGTCTCTTTCTCTGTCTGTGCCTCGGCCTCTGGTTATGGCTCTGCCACTGCCATTGCCTCTGTCTCTGCTGCAGCCGCTGCCTCTGCCTCTGCCTCTGCCTCTGCCACTGCCGCTGCCGTCAGCCGGCTGCCTGTTGGCCCCTATACCCGTCTGTCTGCCTGGCAGATCCATCAACATGCGACCATTTGGGCGAAGCTGCCTTGCATTTATTTGCTTTTGGATAATAATAGGGCAGAGGCAGGCATACGGCTTCTGAGTGGGCCTACTGTGTGTGCACATGTGTGTATGCGTGTGTGTGTGTTTAGCTTGTGTTGGTCTGATAAGTGCCTGTAAGCGCCATAGAACTCTTTGAACCCCACTGATCAAGCTTCTGCGTGGGGTAAGCCAATGTATACCAACATATTTGCTGATATACTTTACATCATCATCATCATCACCAGCATCATCATCGTCATCGTCATCATGAAAGCCTCTTCAGCTTCGTAGGTAGCCAATTCGTTGTTACGCACTTATTGCTGGACACTTGGGTCGTCGAGCCGCTGTTTCAGTCTCTCGGCGCAGCCTCTTCGCAGTGCTTGTATTGTTTATTGGGCACAATACAAAACCCCTCCATACAAAGGAGAGCAGGAACAATGGCAGAAACAGCTTCGGGCCAGCCACCGCATTGAGCATCAGCTGTAGCACGCAATGAACCAGGAATGGAACGGTAAACGGCGGCATTCGAGTAGCATACAAATATACACACATACATGCACATACATATATAAAAGTCTATATATGTATGTACATATATATTTTTTTTCCTGTATTCAAAGCGTAATGTGACGTTGTGCGATATCTGTTAATTCAAATTGATTGAACCTATTTATGCGCCTTAACTACATTTTATTTAATGCTCTTTGACCAGGCATTACATAAACTTTCAAAATAATTTTTTTTATTATTAACTAGCACAGTGCTATTTTGATGCCCTTGTGGAGAATTTGTTAATAATGTCATTAAATGTGAAAGGCATTAAAGTGTGCTCCACATAAATGTATGAATGACCCAATAAAACCAAATCTAACTACTGTTTGTCTGCCCATTTGCCATTGAAATAGGTTTTCATTCAATTCAGACTTTAACCACATTATGAATAGATATGTACATATATTCATAAATTGTGAAATAAATTATTTGAATGTAAGATTATTCTAGCAATAATCTATTCATTCTTATGCATAGAATGAATTCAGAAGCTATGAATATGCATATTATTATTTCCGATTGTATTGAAGGAATTCTAAATATTTTGAAATTGTCAAATTTGAGAATATACCCAATTGCTTAACTTCCATTCAGCAGATAACCACAAGATAGTTTTGTCTTGAGTCCACTTGGATCATCAAGCAAGATAAATTACTCAGTGGTTAACAACATGACAACTGCAACCACAAAATGACAAACATCGCATAAACCACACTTCACATAACTGGCAGATGTCCGATTATGGGTTTGTTAAATTTAATACAAATCTATAGGTACATATGTATGTAAATGTTGAAAACAATTTTTGAAAATTTTCCAATTACATGAGGTCAACATCTGGCACGTGCAAGCATCGTAATTGAATGTATTATAAATGACATGCACATAAATAGATGAACTTCAGATTGCACTGACATCCCAAGTAATTCCAGCTCGAACCTCTATCAATGATCTGATTCCAGCTATCCGCTCAGACCCAACAACGCGACGAAGTCAACCAACCCAACGGTGGCTCAAGTGTGCTCAACTCGCCTGCAAGCTGTGGTCCATGGGGGTCTTTCAGTGCAAGTTGACTGACTGACTGAGTGACTGAATGACGGAATGACTGACTGGCTGGACGGACAGAATGGCCAAACGAAACTTCTCGATAAGCTGTCGACAATGACGATGACGTTGACGACAAAATGTATGGAACTATTCACATATTCTCCAATACACTTGAAGAAAAAACAATTCATAAAAATGCAAGCATATATATTTAAATGCTTAACCATTTTTAAATGACCCAAATTTATGTTAAACAAAATTAACTAAAACAAACATAAATAAACATGGGCAAAGTTTTAAATTTTAATTTAAATACTTAAAATAATGATATAAAACAAGCAAGTAAAATAATAGTATAATACAAAAACTGTTAAATAAAAAAAGTAAAAAATAATACCTTGATTTTTTATTTTCAATGTATATACAGGGTATACAAAACATTAAATGTTATAAAATAAATAATAAATAAAGATTATGTATTTAAGATACATAAATTGGTAAAATACTTAAAAAGAATTATTAAATAATAACAAATTACTAAGTATATAACAAAGCAAACTTATAAACAGAATTTAATGATTTTATAAATATTAACAAAAATAAATAAATGAATAAAATAATAATAATATTAAAAATTAATTAGGTAAGCATATACAGAAATTTAAAAAAAAAGATTTATTCTAATATCTTAAGTTTTATAAATTATTTAGAGTTTCAACTGCTTGTCAGTATAGTAGAAAGTTCTTGGTTTAATTCCAGTGTATTCAAAAATATATTTACATACATTTGTTGTAGTTGTGTGTTTTTCTTTCTTTTCTCTTTGTGTGCGTGTGTGTGTGTGTGTGTGGTTGCTGATGTTGTTGTTTGAGTAGGTTTTCCTTGTAACATTCGCCGTTACGTGATGCGGCCAGTTCAATGGGTCTCGGGGACTCGGGGACTCGCAGTCGCAGTCGCAGTCGCAGTCGGGAACCTCTGCTTCTGCCTCGACTTAACTCGACTCGACACAACTTGTCGGCCCACTGTTTATGTTTTATTGATTATGGCGGCAGCAGGTAAGCCCGGGTCGTGGCATGTAAAATTTGACTAATGTGAGCGCGCCTTCAGATTCAATTTAGTCGTTAAATATTTAGATTTCGTGTGCGTTTTTTTTTTTTTTCTTCTTTCCTTTCTTTCTTTTAGATCGCTTGTTGCAGCACAGTCAAGCAACAGGAAGGAATCAATTGGTTTTCCTTAGTCATGACGATGAGACGGAGATGGAAACGACTGTCGCCCGTTGGCCACTTCCTCCTAAACCTTCCAGTGTTCCTTTTGTTGTTGTCTATGGCGACGGCGGTGGCAGGCGCGAGCTGTCGTTGTTGTTGCTGCTGCTGTTGTAGTAGTAGTAGTAGTTTTTTTTTTTCATTTTTATTGTTGTTTACTTGTTGCTTGTCGCAGTGCTCACAGCAGTTTACGATCGGCAATTGCTCAGCTAGACAACGAGCTGTGGCATTGCCGTGTCTTATGACTCAGAGCGATGCGGAAAATACCTCAAGCTGTATAAAATTGTAATTAGAGTCGCGAACGAGCCGGCCAAGATGGGCAACAGTTAAATGGTTCTTGGCAGTGGCCTAGCAGCTACCTGGCTTACTACTTGACTTGGACTCATAAACACATTAAGAAACAATTAGCGCCAGATTAGCGCTGTGCTTAGCCATTTTGCTGATTATTTGCTGCAGCCAAGGCCTCGATCGGCTCTTTTCCCAAGCGGCATCAATCACTTTCGTTTTATGACCCTCGGCGGCAACTACATATATTGCCCCGGTTGCCCCTGCTGCAGCTGATAAGCTGCATCGGATTATGTATGTATGTGCATACAAATGCAGTTACTCTTATATATGTATATACTATGTGTATATAGAGAGGCAGCTCTTTGGCTGGTGCTGATGCGATAACCGAGTAGAAGGGCTAACCCTGGCCGGAAATGCAATGCGTAGAGCCCGACTCGAATCGTATAGTCTCCAGCTGAAAATGACCAAAATAAATATTGAAAAAAACAAAAATCAGAAAAAAAGCCGAGAAATGGTGAAGTTTATCAGACAGCAAGAGCACTCGCAGTGAAAAGTGAAATGTCAACTCATTGTCCCAGGGAAAAGTTGAATCAGCCTTTGATTTACGTCCGATATTTCGGACTGTGTGTGTGCGTACGTTATGCAGATGTACACCATTTCGAGTTTCGGATTACGAATTTCGAGTTTCAAGTTCAAAGCAAAGCTTACAAAACGTCAGTCCAAATCAATTAAAAAGCGAAAGCATACCCAAGTCTTTCATTACCCTGTCTTTACACAGACCCCAAAATAAATAAGACGCGTATCGAGAGATTCAAATACTTTAATTGCATTTCATAAAGCAAAATTTTAATTTAAATATTTCACTTACATTAAGGTTTCTATATGATCTAGTTGAGCGAGTTTCAGAGATCGGGAATATATATCTTGGTTCACAGCTATTTCACACTAATTTTGTAATCTTAAATTTAAATGATGAGCACAATAAACTGAACTCTTAGTCAATTTATGGTTCAATTGGCTATTAATCTATACAAAGCGGCCAGAGATGTAATTCCATGATCTGATAAAATTTAAATGGATTTTTAATAAGGCTGTAAACATCAAGCAAAATACTCTCGTCAGGCAGTGTATGAAAGTGGCCCGTTATATTATATAATTATCACACGTGCGAGTTAATATGTGCCTATCATAGGGAGGAGGAGCCAAGCAAATAAGTTGGGCAATCGGGTGAGGTATGGGAGCGCAAGTGCCTATTACATAGAATCCATTAGGCGGCAACGAAAGAAAGCTAACGAGGTGATAACTGGTTGGGCTTGAGTCAATGCCGGCGCCTCGCTTGACGGAGTCTGAGACGAGCTATGCCCGTGGCCTCAATCCCTTTTAATTACCGGCACTCGCTGGTTTAATTGTCAAAGCTTGTTGTCAACTGTTTACCGACTCGGACGCTGGCAGCACGCGTCAAACTTAACGGACGTGTCACAATATTTAAATTAGCGTAAACTGTTTTAACGCCAAAAAACAAAAACAAAAACAAAAACAAAAAAGCCAAAAAAAAAAACCAGACACTGGGCCGAGGGCTTGCCCAATGCAATGTAAAATACATACCATATTTATCGTACGTGAATGTATGACCAGCCAAACAGACAGACAGACAAACACTTTGGGGGTCAGCTGTGGGCCAGTGGGTCGGCCGGTGAATTTGACCGGGAACTGAAATCGAAATTGAGTTGGTTTGCCCACACTCGTACGCGAGAGAGTGTGCACGAGTGTGTGCACAACATTTTACAACCCCTTGCCAACTTGTTGACGCGTTATTAAAAAGCCATATAGACAAACAAGCTATCCGTAATGAAAGCTTTTCAGCCAACTGCTGTGTGCGATGTTGATGACGACGGCGGAGCACGTGGGACGTGCTGTCAGTCAATTGTTTTCAAGTATTTAAGTACACACACACTTACAGGCTGACACAGTCGAGCGTATGAGTAGCCGTAGAAATCTGGGCATGGGCTGGCGGGCTGGCAGAGCAGAGATCCTAAATAAGCAGACGCTCTGCCGCTGCCACGGCGCAGTCGGCGAAGCTGGAACTGAGCCACTGCGATCAGCGCTTATATTAGGCAACAGGTTATTGCAATTCAGCGAAAATAACGGAGACGTCGACGGAGTCGGTGGCGGAGGCGGAGGCGCTGGTGGAGACGACAATGGGACGTGGTGGAAGCCGCGCCAACTCAAGACGACAAAAATAAAAAATAAAATAAAATAAAACAAAAACAAATATGTAAGTAGCTCCCAAAAAATGAATACACTGCGCCAAAAATTTCTTGCATGCGCACAAAATATGCAAGGTGTGTGCTAAGACATACATACACACGGCATATACATACATATATTGAATGGAATTTTCATCAAAATTTCCCATACTGCAACGAAAGCTCCCTTGGCGGCTCTTCAAAGCAGCTAAATGAATAATATTATGATATTGAATAACAAATAATAAAGTAATTATTATGAAAATTGTTGCAATTGCTTGGCAAAGTATCGAAATGTTTCAAACTAAATGAAAATTTAATTTATACAACTTCATAAAACTAAAATAATAGAGAACTAAGCTTAAAACATTTTCAAAAATGAAAAAAGGAATTGAAAAACCTGCATAAATGCTTAAACTAGTTTTGCATGAATATTTTCTTGATTATTAAGAATGAAAGAATATTTAAAATATATTTGATCAACTTTCGATTGATATTTTTATTTTATTTAACCATTGAATAAAATGTTTACGGAGATTTAACAAGAGAACTGGAGGAACAAACTTTAAACAAAACATTCAAAAGTAGACCAATTTATATTCAAATATAATTTTTTTAAATTTGACGTGTAATATTTATAAAATAAAAAGAGATAAATATATTAATTAAAAAGATAAATAAATTATTTTATATGAATATTTAAATCATAAAAAATGAAAAGTAATACAAATATTTATATTAATATTTACAAAATACAAATAAATAAATATACATAATTAATAAAAAAAATATTTATAAAATGAATATACATTTTTAGGAATTTTAGCTAATGATTTATAAAAATTAAAATTAAAAATAATAACAATAAAAATAGACTCATACTTAAATATAAAAATAAAAATGATTAATAAAAAAAATTAAAATTAAAAATATTCTCAAAATAAAACAAGTTCTTGCAGTATAGCATTTATTTTTTTTTTTTAAGCACTGTAATTGAAGCGTTAACAGTTGTTATTTATGGTCATAGGCTCTCTTTCAGTAGTGGGCTGCTATAATTAAAAAACTACCATGGCATTTTGCCAAGTCATTGGGTGAAGCACTGGAGAGAAGAAGGACGGATAGAGGGGCAACGTTTCAGGAGAAGGGGTGGTCAATTGGCTACAAGTATTAAGCGCAGTGTAGAAAACTGACGCTCACTTGAAGGTAGTGGCGTCCGGATGCGCCGCAGCTTGGGCGCACAGGTAAGGCACACGACATGCAGGTGGCTGGCTGGCTGTCTGGCTGGCTGGCTGGCTGGCTTGCTGAGTGCGCTCAGTGGCTCAGCCGATTGGAGCTTGGAGCGGCGTGAGTAGCAAGCCCTGCGACTCGACGATTGTCGCTCGCTGCGGCCCAAAGCCGCAAACGCGTGCACAGTCGATAAAACACATTCGAATCGAACGTTAGCAGCGAGCGCTGGCCACGATCGTGAACGCGGCGACGACGACGACGACGAAGAGGGCAACGGTGACGGCACTTTGATTGCAATTTTCATTCATATCCATTCATGCGAACATATTGCGGCTGCTTCTTGGCGCTGGTCTCTGTGCCTCGGCCGTTGTTTTTGAAAGCTCCGGCGGCACTTTCTTCTTTCATTGTGTGCGCTCGATCCTTTTGGCGTGGCAGCTTTCATTTTCGATCGATAGCGAACCGGTTCGGACTAAACGGTTAATATTATTACTTAATCCAGCTTTCATGCAATCGCCATCCTGCCAGCCATGAGATTGCTGCGTCTGGGCCTGGATTTCGTCATGGTGGCTCTGCTGCTGCGCCAGGTGCTGGCCACCATAAGACATTCGCGCGAAATTATTATCACAGATGCGGTAGGTGTGCGGGCACCAGCTCTGCCTGGGGAGGAGGGACCGTTCCAAGCTGTGTGACGTGCGCGCGCCACTGGAATTCCTAATTACTTGAATGTCACAACGCACGCGTCGCTTGGCCTCCAAATGTCAAGTAATAAATGTGCCAACTGCGTGTGTGTGTGTGTGTGTGTGTGTGTGTGTGTGATGAGTGTGTGTTAATATTTGTGTTAGCCAAGTAAATACCTGAGTGTGACTTCCTGCCAATGTTTGCTCGGCTTTTGTGCTCGTTGCAGGTGCGCCGCATACAGCACGATGGCTACAATGTGGAGCAGCACAGGGTAATAACTAAGGATGGGTACGTGCTGACCCTGCATCGCATACCCCAAGTGCAGCTGGATGCGAATGGAACGTTCTTCACCGTACTGCGACGCCCTGTGGTATTCTTGCTCTCCGGCCTCTATGCCTCGTCGGATGTGTGCGTATGCGTGGCAGGTCTTCCGCTTGACCTGGTAACTGATATCTGCAGCTGTCCATTTGCAGGTGGCTGCTCAACGGACGGGAGGACTCGCTGGCCTATTTGCTGTGGCGCGCTGGCTACGATGTGTGGCTGGGCAATAATCGCGGCAACATCTATTGTCGCCACAATCTGTGGCTCAACACGACTGATCGCGAGTTCTGGAACTTTAGCTGGCACGAGATGAGCGTCTACGATATGCCCGCCCAGATTGACCATGTGCTGCGCACTACCGGGGTCTCGCAGATGCATTTCGTGGGCATCTCCCAGGGCGGCACAGTGTTCCTGGTGCTCAACTCAATGCTGCCCCAGTACAATGCGGTCTTCAAGACGGCCACGCTGCTGGCTCCGGTTGCCTATGTGGACAATACGCAAAGTGGCTTGGCGAAGATCATCGGACCGATCTTGGGCACGCGCAACTACATCTCCAAGATCCTCGAGGGCGTTGAGATGTTCTCAACGAACAAGTTCTTTAAGAAGTTTCTGTCGATGACCTGTCTGGACAATGAGAAGCCATTGGTGTGCATCACCCGGCTCTGGCCAGCCGTTGGCTACGATACGCGTTTCCTTAACAAGACCCTGCTGCCGGATCTGATGGCCAACTTTCCGGCGGGCGGTTCTGTGAAGCAGCTGATGCACTATTTTCAGGGATACGTGTCTACCAAATTTCGACAGTACGACTACGGCCCGGAACTCAACTGGCTGCACTATCAGCAGCTCGAGCCGCCGGAGTATGTACTGGAAAATGTGAAGACGCCGGTCACAATTTTCTTTGCGGAAAACGATTATATTGTGGCGCCAGCGGATATCTGGCGTCTGGTCGCGCGTCTGCCCAACGTCGAGGCCGTCTACAAGGTTCCCTGGAAGCGCTGGAATCACTTCGACTTCATCTGCGGTCTGGGTGTGCGCGAATACATCTTCGACAACATCGTGCTCTCCATGAACCGATATGAGCAGCGCCGCAGACGATGATCAAAAAGCCCCACAGAATGAAAGTTGTTCTGTGCTACAAGAGTCGAGTGCTATGATACTTAAGAGGTTCTCTTACATATGTTAAGAAATCGACTCAGACTTCCTCTCATATCATAAAGCTTAACTCTCCTAACAGAATCGTGGAGAGTGTCATATGCCAGGGACCTTCAGCCACAACTACCAGTGCCAAATACTTAGCTAAGAATAAATATTGAATCCACGGTTGATTACCTGCGGATATACGTACTGATTAATAAGTATATTATTTATAGTTTCGACTTAAAGTCTTTGAACTAAAACTAGAATTAAAGGCTTCCGAATGTAAGTTTGGAAACAATTGAAATCAAGTTGAGAATTTTGAATAGACATAGTTTCAATAAATCTTAAATTGTTATTCAAATTTGTATTTATTTCTTTTTTATTTTATTTATTTATTGTTGGCAATTAAATTTCTTTAAATAATAATAAAGGGTCACAAAGTAAGGAGGCCTTGCAACTCAGATTCGCTATGCAATCCTTACGGATATTACGGATATCACGAATATTTAGAAATGGCACAATACCAAAGATGAACAGCATCGAAACCATAAATGATTAGGCTCGAAATGATGTTTATTTGCATTTTCTTATCCTCCGTCGGTCATAATATAAAAATATTAAAACATTTTCATATAGCGCGTATTGAATCAATTATTGATGAATGCAATCAAAAGGATTGATAGGACTGACTGCAAACAGAAACTAAAACCAGAAACAAATTGAAATGAACTAGAGATAGTTTGTTTTGTTGCACAGCAAATAAATTTACAATCTTTAATTCAATGACATTAAGGATATATTAACAGTTGTCTGTTAGTGGTTTTTATATTTACATTCCGCATTGATTTGCTTGTTGAATCCGTCTACGTTATTTACATCATCTGTTGTCTAATGGAGTGCAGTGGCGCTTATCTTGAGCTCGATGTAACGATGCAGAGTCAACGCTTTTTTGCTTACAATCGGGTGGGTCAGCGTACCCAGCAGACTTTTCGCTGCCTGGAAATCGTTCTGCAGGGCGAAAGTAACGGCCAAATTGTACCGGACAACATTTTGGGCAGCATCGAGAGACTTTAGCTGCCAGTCACGTGTCTCCAGATCGAGGGCATTTAACGAATTAACAAAAGTTGGCTCCAGATGGTCTCGCGCCTCTCCGGATTTGTCCATCATCATCAAAGCCTCGCCCGCATACATGTGGCCCAGCAATCTGTATTTCAAATATATTAATACAAAAGTGTCTCCCACATTCGTAGCAAATAGACATACTTGTGTGCGTCAGAGAGACGCTCGCTCTGCAGCAGATGCTTCGCCATTTCCAGTGCGGTGACGTGATCACCCAGGCGCAGGGACACAAAGCTGTGCGCCGCATAAATAGCATCCAACATATTTTCCATTGATTCTAAGCTAATCGGCTTCGATGGGTTGCAAAAGTTATTGTCCTGTGTTTGACTCCATAGCTGCTGTGACGAGTCTTTCGGATCCAGTGTTTCGTCAGGCGAGGCAGCCATATAAAAACTGGCCTTGTATTGCAGAGATAGGGTGAGCGCGTTTCGCAGGCATAGAGCTGCAAATTCAAGTGTTGGCTCCGGCACCGCAGTGGAGTGCGCTCTGCGGTGATGAGCAAGAGAAATGCATACAAAATTACAATTCGCTTTTACAAAGCTAATCTTATGCTACTAACCCGTATGGTTTAGATCCCGATGAGTTTAGTCCACTGTCTATTGAATGACGATCCTTTCCAGGTAGTTTTTGCTAAAAAAAAAAAATTAACTAATATGAGCAGGGAAATGGAAATGAATAAGGCATAGTTGCTTACCGCTTCATGCTCCATAATGCAGGCTTCGGCCATTCGATACCAAAGACGTGGATTACTATGGTACTGCTTCACTGGCACCAGGAAGCACTGAAACGCCTCTTTGGGTCTACGGAGATGCAACATGGCGATGCCCAAATTATACATGATCTCACACGATCGTGCCAATCCCATCGTTTGCAGAGAGCATTGCCGTAAATTCGATGTTAGCTGCTGATCGAAGCGCAGTGCATTCTGAAAGAATTTCGCCGCGATTGCATAATGCCGAACACGCAAATGGATAACTCCCATATTGTTGGCGATGCAAGTGCTCAGCTGCGGCGTGACAGTGCTAACAAAAGAAACAATAATGCCATTAGTTAAACGGATCTAATCTAATGACTAATCTAACTTACCCGGCCTGGGTGCAGTCATCGTTGATGCGCATCAGCTGCTTAGCGGCCATCTGAAAGTCCTTCATGATGTAATACTGCTGCGCCTTCAGCGCCGCAATCTCTGGCGTCCCATCCTCGGTTATGACCACAGGCTTGCGGTTAAGCACATGCGTTAGCAGCTGCAATAGCCGGAGAATGTTACCGTTTTCGCCAGCAGCTCTCGTGACACTACTATCTAAAATTGGTGTTGCGCTCGCCACAGCTGTGGACGCTGTTGAGGAAGCAGCTGCTGCTGCAGCAGAAGCGGCAGTCGCGGCTGCGGCTGTTGTTGTTGTCGGCTCCTCCAGGCTGTTGCTGGGACTTGCGCCGGGTGCACTAGCCACTAGATTCAATTTATACTGCAAATAGTCGAGAAATGCTTCAGCGCGATTTAGCTGATTGGTGGCCAACAGCAGTTGCAGCTGCAACGTGGCAACAAGCGCCGCCATTTGCTTCTCCAACGCCTCCAGCCTGGTTACAAGTGGCGCTAGCCTATCCAGTGCCGTGCCGTACATATGCCGATGGAAATATATAACCGCTTTGTTGTAGCGTGCCACGGTAAGGGCGCTGCCGACATTCTTTAGTGCAAGCGGCGCAGTCGGCTCGCCAGACGCCGGTTGGTCATTACCCAGCTTTTCGAGTTCATGGAGCAGCGTCTGGTGTTGCAGGCAACCAGTTTTATAGTAGTTCACCACCGCCCGATTGTGACGCAGTATAAGGCCGCTGCTCTCACCTTTCGTCTCCAGCTGCTGTAACAGCTCCAGGCATCGGTCATACTCCCGACTGTTGGGCGGGAAATATGTTATGTCCGTGAATGTATGGTTATGGTAAGAATTGTGTGCGGCGCTTACTTGTTGAACTGTTCATGGGCCTGGCAGAGTAGATTGTAATTTTCGTCATCGCTGTCTTGCGTTTTCGTCGGAGAATCCGCAGGGTCCATGCCAAAAATAAAAAACAAAAAAAGCACACACATACATGACAACCCTATTCACACATGCACTTATGAAAATACTATAGCTATCCCGCTCGCACATCACAACGTTGCAGCCCTGCGCACAATGACTGAGCCGGCACGCACGGTTGCATTGTGTGCGTGCCGACTGATGATCGGTTTCTTAAATACTTAATAATTGTTCATTTCATAAATTTGGTGTTTAACTAATTATAGAAATAAATTTGAAAACTTACAATTAAGTTTAAGTTTTGATACCTTAAATTAATTAGGGAATTAAAACTAAAAATGCATCAATAAATCAATAGAAAAATTACTACACAAAACTATAACAAATAATTGTTTAAATAAAATGTAATTCTCCAACAGGGTTTTCCTAGCGGGATAAACTAAAGCTTCCGTTTAAACAAACAAAATCAAAATAGTTAAGCCAGACTCTTATCTTAAAAGTAAACGAAAATATAAATACTTACCCTAACACTTTGCGAAACATCACGTTTTTTAAATTTAAATATATAAGCAAAAATTGTTACGCATTAGTTTTGGGGTAAAGTGTATTATAAGTTATGATATACTCTGTAAAAATACATGTCGAATTGCTTTGCGTCGATTGCTACGGCTTAGAAGATTTTCAAAAAATAAATAAAACACTATTAATAATTTTAGTAAAATACATGTATTATTATTGGAATTATTTTGAGTTGATTCGAAATACAATACATATATTGTTCACTAAAATAATTCAAAATATTCAATAATTTGCACAACAGTTGCAACTGTATAATTATACATATATATATAGTACTAATCCATGGATGTGGAGGGTAACTTTTTGCTTTACTGTTGCAATTTTAACTCAATAATTCAAATTTTATACAACAACTAAAGGTTTTGGAGTTGGATGAGGTGGAGGAGGAGCAGGGATGTGCTCGCACTTGAATTCGAGAAGTTCTGAAGTCCTACAGAGCATTTATCCTGCCATGGGACTCGTTGCGATGAGACGGTGCGACGGCCAGTCCATATTGGTTTGATGGATGTATGTATGTATTATGTACACTATAAGGTAAATATGTATGTATATTTTATATATATTATATATATTGTATAGTATATAATTTGTATTGTATGTATACCATTGCATATAAACATATTAATTTAGCAATAAAAATTCCCAATACTTCAGCTGGAACATGCTCAACATTAACTGAGCCTCATCCGCTCGCCCCAACTGAAGAAACAGTTGGTGTTTAATTTCTTTTTTTAACATCTATTATTTCGTTATTACTCGTAACTGGCTAAACACACACGCACACATACAACACACGGATTGATTTTGCCTAATTGGTTTTTTCGTAATTTTCAATTCTTAAGTTTTGTTCGTTTCGAGCTTTTGCTTCATTGCATTGCTACTGCTGTTATTGCTGTCCTGAGTAGGGATCAGCGACCTTATGTGTTGCGTATCTTTCCGGGCACATAGTTTTTATCGATGACATTCTCCTGCAGAAACATATGCAGGCAGCGCTCGTTCTGCGCCAACGGATGTCCGGCTATCTTATTGATGAACGCCTCCAAACCCTTTCTTCGCTCTTCGATGAAATTTTCGTCAAAGAGACCCTCGTCGCCACGGAAAGGCATCTGTCGCTTCCATGCCTTGCCAGGCAATGGCGGTACCACAATCTGCGTTTCAACCAAAACTTAATATGAATGTGGCTCAAAAGCATCCGTACAGCATGCTTACCTTGCTATCGCGCTCCAGTTCGTTTCTTAGCCATTCAAAATCGCTGTAGCGGCGTCGCACACTCGATTCCTTAACTTTGAATACCGGCAAATTGGTCTGTCATAAGAGTAAAAGTATTGTTCAATATAAAGTTGATTTTATACAATTGCCCTCAACTTATTTGTATTTGTTATTGCAGCCCGCATATCATACTTCCGTATATCAGAGTATGACTCAAGTATATGTTAATGCCACCCAAAAATCAGACACAAAGCGAACGTCTGTGGTTCTGTGCTACACAGAACGCCTGTTGCTATACCCTATTGTCAATACAAACGAATGAGGTGAATTGTATTGGGTATAATTGTCTGTTACCAGGAATTATAATGTTTATAAAATTTCATAAACAACAACGCAATCGAATCCGATCGTATTACATACGTGCTTGATAAGCATTAAATATCTAAATATTTATGTATAAATGTAACTTAGTACAATGAGCATTGAGTAATTCAGACAGGGTATCCAACAGTCGGGCACTATCTATACTAGCTCACTTTTGTTGTGACTAATATTTATTGCTGAGTTTATAGGCGTATCAGACACAGCACACATATTCATATACATGCCCCAGAGCAGTTACGCACACATTTACACATCCACGATTACTTTATCAACAGTTTTGGCACTTTTGTGCAAGCTCTGCCCACTGATACTTTGCATACAAATGTAGGTGACCCGCTGGAGCGCCGACATGGGACTGTATTACTCACCCTCATGCGCACTTCATAGTCTGTGTAGCGCTTCTTGCCCGCCGCCATGGTGGTTAACGGATTGACAACGTCGATTTCAAGGAAATTTGCGGGCACGGCGTATGCATCGTCTAGCGTTTGTTTCTTAACATTGAGACGGCGGGTAGCGTCGGCGGTACCGTCGGACTCAACCATCATAATGCTACAATCTGCTGCTGTGCTGTTTCTGCTTACGGACTTTTAGATGCAGGCACGCCCCTCTTGTGGTCAATCTCTGCCACGAAATGCCGCAGCGACCGCTTTGCCTGCAATGCAAATAAAAAGAAGGGAAACGCACACGCACACAAGAAACGAGTTTTTGTATTGGCCGCACTGTTGTGTAGTTGTCGTTGTCGTTGTCGTGGTCGTTCGTCTCTGCTGGCGCTGTCTCTTTGTTTGCTGCTGCTGTTGCTGCAGTTGTTGTTCTTTTAATTTTTATGTCGGCTTAGCTTAGGTAATTGTGGTGAAATTTCAATTACTACGATCGCTTTCAGTTTAATTCGCACGCAGAGTTCAATCGATGCCACATTTAGATGGTTTGCAAGTGTTAACTAGTTTAATTTAATTAATTGTACATAAAAACACTTTCTACACTTAATCCAATAATGCCAAAATGTGCCTAAAAAATACAGCGCAGGGCTGCTATATAAAACTCAGGGCTGTATCGGAGTGATGAATAAAATACTGGAAAATACTGAAAAATTGTGGTCACACGTAAAGTCATGTGACGGCACGTGACGTCACAATAAGCTTTACACAGCCTGACCCGTGTCAGAGTGATTTTTCTTCGTACTTGCAACGACGTCGCAGGCCAAAATTTTGCGTGTGTGTCGCAGTATTATTTAAAACGGAAAAATTGTATGTTGAAACGCCAACTTTAATTGAAATTAAATCAGAAAATTTGATAGTTTAATGGAATCTAATTGAAACCATTTGTTTTGTTTTGTTTGCAGCTCGAAATTTGCTGTGCACTTTTCAAGGTAGAGGCAATCGCGTATAACAAAAAATTCATTTCGCAAAATGAACGCCCAACAAGCACAACGGGAGCATGTCCTTGCTGTTTCCCGGGACTTCATCTCCCAGCCACGTTTGAGTGAGTATCCAATTGTTTTCAAATTATGTGCCGCTTGTGAATTGTGCATTTATAAATTGTATTATTGCCGTAACCCGTGGGTAATCGGCCGCCATGACAGTTTGTACGAATCATTTGCGAAAGCAGAACACGAAACAGAAAATCAATATAGTGTTTTTGGCAACGTTATTACTCCCACCCATTCAAGTGAATTCACTAAATGTATCATACTCAATGGTCTCTACGTAACAGGACTTGAATATATGCCAATAAGAACTAAAAATTCATTTTTAATGAAAATTTTCAGTGTCACATGACTCGATCATCAAGCTCAGCTGTTTGCTATTGCCATTCAAAGCGCGCTCCCAGAGAGCACCTGACTAGCAAAAGTTGGGCAAGCGAAGAGTAAAAAGAGAAACAAACTGCTGAAAAAATGATAAAACCTATGTAAAAGTAGACTTCTGTTACTAATATGTACATAAACTAATCTTATAAAATGGCCAAAAATTATCATGTATTCTGATAACTTGTTTTCGATGGAGTTGTTTTTATGTAACGAACATTTTGAATTGCATTTCACGCATTCTTCCATTATCGTTTTTATGTCAATTATGCAGCTCGTGCTTCAAATAGCAGCTGCTTAAAGCCAGTTTGCCAGTCAGCTGACTATTTAACCCCGTAACACTCACTACGATTTTTTGACGTTTGCTTTCTTATCGGATTCTTATTGGCAACCACTTGTGCATTCATGTGAAGAGCGCTATTTTAACCTAAAATAATAGTTACTATAAAAAAAAAAATAGTTAAATAAAAAAAAAAAAACATTGGAAAAGATTTTTAATTATTTGTTGTTATTTTTGTTTATATTTGCATGAACAGCTTACAAGACGGTGTCTGGTGTGAATGGTCCCTTGGTCATTCTCGATGAGGTGAAATTCCCTAAATTTGCTGAGATTGTGCAGCTGCGCTTAGCAGATGGTACTGTGCGTTCTGGCCAGGTGCTGGAAGTTAGCGGCTCCAAGGCCGTTGTCCAGGTCTTCGAGGGCACCTCTGGCATTGATGCGAAAAACACGCTTTGCGAGTTCACCGGTGATATTCTGCGAACACCCGTCTCTGAGGATATGTTGGGTCGTGTGTTTAACGGCTCTGGCAAGCCCATCGACAAGGGTCCCCCAATTTTGGCCGAAGACTTTTTGGATATTCAAGGCCAGCCTATTAATCCCTGGTCGCGTATCTATCCCGAGGAAATGATCCAGACTGGTATCTCTGCTATTGATGTGATGAACTCGATTGCTCGTGGTCAGAAGATTCCCATCTTCTCTGCTGCTGGTCTGCCGCACAATGAAATCGCTGCGCAGATCTGTCGGCAGGCCGGTTTGGTCAAGCTGCCTGGCAAGTCGGTACTTGATGATCATACTGATAACTTTGCCATTGTGTTCGCCGCTATGGGTGTGAACATGGAAACTGCCCGTTTCTTCAAGCAAGATTTCGAGGAGAACGGTTCCATGGAGAACGTGTGCCTGTTCTTGAACTTGGCTAACGATCCAACCATTGAGCGTATTATTACGCCCCGTCTGGCTCTAACCGCCGCTGAGTTCTTGGCCTACCAGTGCGAGAAGCACGTGCTGGTTATCTTGACCGATATGTCTTCGTATGCTGAGGCTTTGCGTGAGGTGTCTGCAGCCCGTGAGGAGGTGCCCGGCCGTCGTGGTTTCCCCGGTTACATGTACACGGATTTGGCCACCATCTATGAGCGTGCTGGTCGTGTTGAAGGTCGCAACGGCTCAATTACACAGATTCCCATTTTGACTATGCCTAACGATGATATTACCCATCCAATTCCCGATTTAACTGGTTATATTACCGAGGGTCAGATCTACGTTGACCGTCAGCTCCATAACAGACAGATCTATCCTCCAGTGAATGTGCTGCCATCTCTGTCACGTTTGATGAAGTCTGCCATTGGTGAGGGCATGACCCGCAAAGATCACTCCGATGTTTCCAATCAGCTGTATGCTTGTTATGCCATCGGCAAGGATGTGCAGGCCATGAAGGCTGTGGTCGGTGAAGAGGCTCTGACGCCCGATGATTTGCTGTATTTGGAGTTCTTGACTAAGTTCGAGAAGAACTTCATTTCGCAGGTGAGTAATTAGTAATTGATATCGTGAATTAACAAATATGCTGACTTTTGCTTTTTAATTTCGCCCAGGGCAACTACGAGAACCGCACTGTCTTCGAATCCTTGGACATTGGCTGGCAGCTGCTGCGTATCTTCCCCAAGGAGATGCTTAAACGTATTCCAGCCTCTATTTTGGCTGAATTCTATCCTAGGGACTCGCGCCATTAGATTTTGTTTAAAATTGTTTTGTTTTTGATTTATGTCCAAAATTTTGTTTCATTCATAATTTAAGCTGGTGGCGCAACGTGCGGCGTGCCTCCTTCTGCAATAATCCGTTGTGTATGCGTCTCTACATATACGATATACACACATATATACACATTAACTACAATATAACCCACGAAAAGGATATTAATATGATAATATCTACGTATAAAATTTGATTTGTGTATACATAGAGAGAGCCGAAGCGCAGTCTAAACAATAACTAGTTAAATATTTTCTAATCACTATATAAGCGGAAACTATTTTAAATGTGTGTTTTAGTAATCAAAATTTGTCAAAATATCATAACGTGTACATAAACTCAAATGAATTAACCCCAATCCACACCTCAAATGAAGAAGAAAGAAAAACAAAACAAATCAATGAACATTCTCCTTAAAACTTTGTTGCCGACCCGTCGATAATTTGTTAAAGTTTACCCATTTTTGTTAGGTTTTAAGTGTGTGTGCTCTGTAAATGTTTTTTATTTCTCGATCATTCAATTGTTCAATTAATTTCGTTTCGCATACAGAATCGTAGCATTCCAAAACCAAATTAAATAACGCATATTTGTGTTTCTTTCGCTTGCGTCGCTTTCGCTCTTCTGTTTATTTTGTTTTCGCTCAACTTAAAGATGTTACAACAGTTCGCACAAGTATTAAAAAAGTTCTCTTCAGCACTCCCTGTCCCCGTCCCCTCACTATTTCCCTGCACCGAAACAATGTGAACAATTTGTACAGCAACTAAACTAAACAATGAAATATGAAAGTGCAAAAAAACTGCTGCTTTAAATGCAACAAAATGTTTTTAAACAAAAATCTAAAGAAACAAATTACATATTAAAATTATATTGATTATTTGTTCGTTTATTGTCCTAAAGTAAATAGAATGTTATTTAAAGTTGAAACTATGCATTGCAATGTTGTTTGTTGTCTGTGGGAATAGGGAGAAGATCCGCAACTATAAAAATAGAAGAATGCAAAGCCAATAAATGTTCAACGCATACATATATATTTAAATAATATTAGAACATTTAACTTTGTATGTATACATTATACAAATGATAAATTAATAAATTACGCTGCAAGTCATGTTAAATATTCATTCAAATGGATTACAGATTTATTATTATGCACATAAATGTATTTGTATATTTTACAATAGGGTGTAAAACTCAAGTATATGCTACAATTTTCAGATTTCTGACCGACGAACGAACCGTATTAAAAACCAATATACTTTTCTCTTCGCGAGCGTGTATTAAAATTAACTCTCAATTTTAATATCCAATGGCAACCCTAGGCTTCTCATTACGAACCGAATGTTACGCGCAATTAACGATTACCGTTGTAATGCTGCTCGATGCCTTTCAGTTCGCTTTTGAGATTGAGCAGTGCAAGTTGAGACGTACCTTGTGTCGTACTATGTATTTGTGGTAGAACTTCAAATTGACTCGATCCAAAATGGCGGAGCCAGAGGAAGTCAAGTCGTCACTTGATGTGAAAGTGGCCAACAAAGGGAGTGTACTCTCACATTGCATGAATGCCATTAAGACTTTGAACAGTCGCTCTGGGTCATCGGTGCCTGCGATTGCAAACTTCATCAAGTCTTCCGGCTACGAGGTGACCGATATGACCCGCATGAAAAAGCTTGTGCTACGGGCCCTCAAAGTGGCGATGGGCACGGGTGACGTTGTGCAAGTGAAACGCTCCTTTAAAATGTCAGCGACTGCAAAGGCGGAATCCAAAGCCATAGAAAAAATGAAGGCCAATCAGCAGAAGAAGTTGGCCAAAGCAAAGGCTAAGGAGCAAAAAGTTAAAACCAGAACAAAGCCAGCGACTAAGAAGGACACCGAAAAGGCGCCAGATTCGGCAGGTGCAGAGGCTGCAAAGCCAAAGCAGCATAGAAAGAAGCCATCGGAGCGCCACACAAATGAGGTTTACTCTAATATCTCACGCCAATGCATATCCCCATCTTACTAATCGCATCGTATCATTAATCCTTGCAGCCCGCAAAGAAAAAGTCGACCGCAAAGATAGCTGCAGTTGGTGGTAAGATAAAGCATGATCTGGCTGAGGGTGAATCAGACGAGACCACCCCTAAGAAGTCCAAAAAAGCGAAGCCGAAAGCTAAGTCAGTAAGTGCCAAGGCAAAGGCTTTGGACAACGAAGTCAGTGCAGCGTCCAAACTGAAGACGCCACGAAAGTCAATTGGAAGCCTGACCAAGAAGGTGAACAGGCCAAAGATACAGAACAAATCCATTAAAAAGTTGGTTGCTGGCAGAAAAAGCGTTGACGATCCGGAATCTGATCTGACGGATTCAGGGCCAGCTGAGGCCTCAACCCCATTTAGCCCAACTAAGCAGAGGCGTATGGCCAAACAGATTAAGTAACTAAACAAATTCTATATAGATTTTTAAGTTGAAAGTTAAATTTTGTTTTGTATTTTGGGTTAGGCAAAATGGAAAAGGCTTTCTTGTGTTCAATGTTAATTAATTAATTAATGTCTAATGTACTTGAATTATACTCAGCCTCACGTAACTCCAAATTTATATTCTAATTTATCAAAGTCAAAGTCGCCTAAATCGAGTTATCATAGTCAATAAAATTTATTGTAACTGGTTTTTTTACGTGTATACCACTTAATAAAAATCTTGTGTCTATAAATAATAAACGTTATAAATGGATACTTAAGATGATACATTTAGTAAATGAATTGAAGCTTTTGCAATAAGTTGAATATTACAATTTGTGGCACAAAGGCCAGAGCATACGGTCTTTTGTTATAAATTTAAAATCCGATGTTAAATATATGTACATACATGTGTAGATATTTTTTTTTATTTAAGTATATATTTATATTAAAATTGAATTTACATAAAATGCACTGGCTTTCTTTCCGTTTAAATTCTCAAGTACCCGCCAAAGTTTTTTAACATTGCTCAACACTGAATATTAAGAGTACCGCAGTTCGCGTGGGAACTAGCTCCGTAAAAGATCACAATTAAAAAAAGTTAAAGAAATTCCTTTGCTCTACTACTGTTTGGTCAGTGGCTCTACTAAGTATTTTTGCAAATTTGTTCAGAAGTTTAAAAGGAAATACCATATAAGCTATCCAGTTTTAAAAATTAAAGACAACATTTATTTACAAATTAGATTTTTAAGTGCGGAACCAACTTGCGAATAACCAATACGGATTGATCTAACTCATAGCACGTGTAACATTGAACTAGAATTTTATTATAAACGTGCTATATTATTATTGTCCACAATTTTATTACCGGCAATAAAGTTTTGATTAAATCGCAATATGGGAAAGGCATCAAAGGACAGACGAGATATATTTTACCGTTTAGCCAAGGAACAGGGATGGCGAGCCAGAAGTGCCTTCAAACTACTACAGGCAGATGAAACGTTTAATTTATTGGAGGGTAAATTTTGAGCGAATCCATTTATAAAACTATGAAAACTCAAAGGTTTCTTAATTCGTAGGCTTAACACGAGCGGTTGATTTATGCGCAGCACCTGGAGGATGGTCGCAGGTTCTATCGAAGCGTATGTACGAACCGCGATCGGAGAAAGACCGGGAGCAAGTAAAGATAATTGCTGTGGACATGCAGGGTATGGCACCAATCGAAGGCGTCACTCAATTGCGTGCCGACATTACCAAGGAGTCAACCGCAGACGAAATCATTAAATTTTTTGATGGCAAAAAGGCGCAACTGGTAGTCAGTGATGGGGCGCCCGATGTCACCGGTCTGCACGATTGGGATGCCTACATGCAGGCAGAACTATTATTGTCAGCTCTAAGCATTGCGACCTACATTCTCGAAGAGGGCGGTTCGTTCATGGGCAAAGTGTATCGAGCAGCAAACACCAGCCGCGTTTATTTACAGCTGCAGCGATTTTTTAAGGATGTGTGCGTCTTCAAGCCATCCGCTTCACGCAGCTCAAGCATTGAAGCATTTGTGGTATGTCGTCAATTTACTATGCCTGAAGGTCATGTTCCATGCAATCTGACATTGGAATGGTTCGACAAGCCGGAAGAGGCACTGAAAGACATTTCGGGAAAAATGGAAAGATTAATCGTGCATTTGCCATTTGTGGGACACCAATGTGAATATGATGCTGATCTAAGCTACGAGATGGTGATTATGCCTAGTTGATTGCAAATAAACTGCAGCAATAACGTGTTTCTTTCCAGGAAAAAGATTATAGTCCACAAGATGCCGTACAAAAGCCATTGACTGCTGCCTATCAGGAAGTGATAGAGAAAACAAAATCTATTAACCTTAAATACGATTATTTTGTTGTTCGTCACGACGAGGAGGAAACATCTGCAGAGCCAAGTACAAGTAGCAAAAGTAATAGTGCTGACGTGGTTCCTGACGACGAGGAGGACACATCTCCAGTACCAAGTAGAAGTGTTAAAATTGGCAGTGCTATCATTGCTCGACACGATCAGGAGAAAGCAAGTACAAGTAGCAAAAGTAATAGTGCTGACGTGGTTCCTGACGACGAGGAGGACACATCTCCAGTACCAAGTAGAAGTGTTAAAATTGGCAGTGCTATCATTGCTCGACACGATCAGGAGAAAGCAAGTACAAGTAGCAAAAGTAATAGTGCTGACGTGGTTCCTGACGACGAGGAGGAAACATCTCCAGTGCCAAGTAGAAGTGTTAAAATTGGCAGTGCTATCATTGCTCGACACGATCAGGAGAAAGCAAGTACAAGTAGCAAAAGTAATAGTGCTGACGTGGTTCCTGACGACGAGGAGGACACATCTCCAGTACCAAGTAGAAGTGTTAAAATTGGCAGTGCTATCATTGCTCGACACGATCAGGAGAAAGCAAGTACAAGTAGCAAAAGTAATAGTGCTGACGTGGTTCCTGACGACGAGGAGGACACATCTCCAGTGCCAAGTAGAAGTGTTAAAATTGGCAGTGCTATCATTGCTCATCACGACGAGGAGGAAACATCTTTAGAGCCAAGTACAAGTGGACAAAGCAGCAGTACATAGTTTATATACTTTAAGCATTATAGTGGCAAAGAGCCAACTTTCTAGCATAAATATATAATGATAGTCAAGCGTGCCAGGGAATAAAAGGCCCATACTTTATATACATTTCTTTGACAGATAATTCCTATAATAAATGTATATATTATTCCTATACGTTCCACATTTCTTGTAAATAGTGCAATTAATTTGTTCTAAATATATTTATAAATAATGCATGGATAGCTTTTCTGCTGGTTTTACTCCATATTTGTACACTTTGTTGAGACTCTCGGGAAAGTCAGGCAAAAGATTATTAAAATTCTCCACGTGATGCGTATGCTGTTCAGTCCAAATGCCATCGCCGGTGAAATGAAATTCCGATTCTATCAGATATAAAATCAATGTTAATATCTCATTATTAGCCAGGGCGTGAACATTGGGAACAGGCAGTTGAAGCTCTTCCATAATTTCCGGGGTCTGTAACAGCAACAATTTTTCCTCAATGCGTTTGCTAAATCAGACAAGAGGACGAAATCAAATGTGTTTGTTGCTAAAAACTTGATCACTACTCACATGGGATACAACAGCAAGTGTATGTTTCGAAAGATGTCATCTAGCTTAAATTTTTTGCTGAGTAAGTATTCCAGACATTGCTTGATATGAAGAACGGGTATGTGACACCAGTTCGGATGCCGGGACAGCACATTGCGTAGCAACTGTTCATCTTTTTCTAAAATATTCCCGAGGTAAATTACAATGTCACGACCTTTTGTACGATCCGACCCATCTCGTGCAAATCTATAAAAGCAAAACAAAGACAATTGAGGATATGTATGTTATGTTTGATATAATGGTACTCACTTGGCAAAGGCTTCTGAGCCGCATGAAAGTATATGCAACGAGGCACAGCGTACCCGGAGCTGGTTTAAGTAGTCCAAACGCAGACGTGCTTTATTCTGATAGTGTACCAGGCGAAGTACGCGCGGATTGCTACCCAGCACCTGAAACTGCTCTATTTCATTTAGATCGCGAAGGCGCTCCAATACAGTATCAGGTCCCAGAGTGAGCACTTCAAGACATCGTAGAACAGCATCCTCCTTAATGCCAAAGGATTTCACGTGCTCCAGTGTTTGCCTAAGACCATCACAGGTGGACATTAGAATTTTGGGCCGACGATATCCAATATCACGAATGTCTTGGTCATCAATTGTGGGGATCTCCTTCAGAATGCGACGAATGTTGTCTGCATCTCCGTGCAGAAGGAAACTATTTTTTCGTAGCCTCTCAGCTGGAAACTTAAACACTGTAGTTAGCAACTCGACAATATCCTGCACGGACCGAAAGCTTTTGTGGCGTACCCGCCCATATACACGCCACAGCTTCTGCAAGTCCGCATCGTCCATTTGTAGACGTTCGCGCAAATATGCATTTAGTAAATTTTGCCTTAGGGTCTTTAAGGGGACGCTTTCATCAAGGTGTTCTTGCAAATCGAAGTTGTTCAGCTGGACAGTCGTAAAACATTTCATAAGACGTTCCGGCACATTAACATCATAGGGTATACAATTGTGTGCTTTCAGCATATCTATTGGTTTGTTTATAACAGTTACGTATTTAAACAACGTTGGGATGGTAATGTTTTGGAACCCGCATTCAATGAGCACACTATGACGATTGGCAAGTGTTGAAGCGTTATAATAAATAATCATCGGTTTTGTAACAATATCATCAACGCTGTAATTCAACGATTTTAAGGTGTGATAGGAATTGAGGAGGTCTTTTCGCTTGACCGTTTTCAGCTCAGGATGCTTTTCTAGTGCCTGTGCCCAAGTGCGATAGTTACTGCCTGAAAGTAATTTTAGCCTTAGCAGCGATGTATTACTATTACCATAAATACATACCTAAGGTTCGCACTAAGTAGTTGGGATTCAAGGAATCCTCCGTTGTCCGTTCAAATCCGCTTGATTTGATCGGCTTTGGGTTGTCCTCTTTCTTGGATGTCTTATTTAGTGCAGCTAAGCCTCGTGCTAAATAAACACAGCCACGCGACAATAGTTGGGCTTGCCTTTGACTAGTTCGCAGCATATTTATGACATTTTAAACTCTATTAGCTCTCGTAAAACAATTGTAATATGCAACAGTTGAGATATACAACAATCGATTAATTACATTCGCAGCTAACAACAGCTGATTTGGCGCTGCCAACCGACGTAAATAACTAAGCAAGTGCAAAATTAAACCAGTTGCCACTATCAGAACGACGCTACACGTGCGTTTATGCATTTTGAAAAAAAACTATAAAGTTAAATAATTAAATACCACTAAACAGTGCTAATACTTAATAATGTCGCTTTTACGAATCAGGTATGTGCTCTAAAAAAAGATAGAATTCACTTGTCGTTAACTGCTTGCATATCAAAATGTATTTGTAGAAAACCAAAAACCCGGAAAGGAAAGAAAGTGTTGTTGGCCCGTGAGCCGCAACTCATTGAGTCGGCACGCACCATGTTGTTTGTGGATGGACGCAAATGTGGTGGTAACGTAAAGCTATGTATGAAGGATCTGCAACTGCTTAAGAAGCCGCTAGTTAAAGTTCTAAACCGTAAGAACGATATAACGCCATTCGATGATCCGTCTTCCCTGGAATTGTAAATGAATTCACTGAAAGTTCTATATCACCTGAAATTAATTTATTTTATTTGTAGTTTAACGATGAAAAACGATGCGGCGCTTTTCACGTTTGGATCAACGTCAAAGAAGCGTCCAGATAACATAATCATTGGTCGTATCTTTGAAAATGAAGTACTTGATATGTTTGAGCTAGGCATTAAGCGTTATCAGGCGATTTCAGAGTTTAAGAACGAAAAGATTGGCGCATGTGTGAAGCCCTGCCTGGTATTCAATGGTCCGAAGTGGGCCCAAACAGAGGAACTACGTCGCTTGCGAAATTTTTTCATAGACATGTTTCAACGAGAAAAGGTTGAATCCATACGTCTACAAGGCATTGAACACGTACTTAGTTTCACGGTCACCGACGATATGAGCATCCTCATGCGTTCATACAAGATCTTGCTAAAGAAATCCGGTCAAAAGACCCCGCGCATTGAGCTGGAAGAAATTGGACCATCAGCTGATTTTTCAATTCGTCGTACGAAGATTGCATCTGATGATCTATATAAGCTGGCCAGAAAGCAGCCCAAGCAGCTGAGAGTTACCAAAAAGAAGAACGTCAGCACCGACGCACTGGGCAATACAAAGGGACGCGTCCATCTGGGCAAGCAGCAGACGGGCTCAATACAAACACGCCGCGTGAAAGCGCTGAAAAAGTCACCGGAGGAGAAACGCGCGGATCGCCAGAAAAAGAAAGTAGCACTAAAAGCAGCCGCAGTTGAGGCATTGTCAACAGCCGATTGATTTAAAAACAAAAAATCATTTTAGATTTTAATTAGTTATAATTGCAATAAATTGGTCCAGCTTAAAATATGGTTAATATATTGACTTAACAACTAAAAATATATACATATATAGATATCTAGTGTATGGCATTGACAATGTTTTTGATGCGACGCGTCTTCGACTCCGCCAAGGCATCCTCGAGTGTTTTGATTAGGTACACTAGACTGCTGACATCCGTTTGCACTATGAGATCCTTACGGTGCCGTCGCTCATCCTGATTCATTGCTTTTAGCTCGTTCTCGGTGCGTTCGGACGTATCTATTTCGAGCAGTTCACGATTTTCGTTTTTCGGCTCAGTATGTAGATACAGCTTCATTGTTATTACTATATTTGATTGTTGCAGCAAGCAACGAGATGCAGTGCGCACCTCCAGACGCCAGTCCAGATTGACTAGTCGGTAGGCACGAATATTGGCCGACTTAATGGAGCCCTCTACGAAATTTCGCTTACTTGTGACAAACTGCTCAAGCACCTCCAGCACATCGTCATTTAAATCAGGGAATATAGTGCGCATATTAACATGTTCTCCATTCGGTCCGGAGTTTGTAGTCACGTGAATTAGCAGGGATATTAAGGCTTCTACTGCTCGTTGCACTGCCTCACGATTCACATCACCTGCATATTTTTTGGCCAACATGTCATAGCGCTCCAAGTTGGGCCCGTTCACCAGGTAGTCGAATGCCGACTTACATAGTTCTAGGACGTCGCTGGCCGGACGTTGTAGTAACGCCAAATGGTCACGTTCCACTTGGCTTAACCGTACTGATGACATTATGTGATTTTCTTTCAATATAAAACAATTATTTTACATCCAGAATGTAAACAAATCTTATTTCATCTGATTATTTTGCTTAATGGTATGCTGTTCATTCTGAGCTGCAATTAATACTTTCAATAAGTATTCCGAATACAAAAAAGTTTATATATTTTTTGAAATTTATGTAGATAAATCCTTTAGATTAAATACTTTTTTTTTTAAATATTGCGTTTTGCAATTTATCTAATGAACGCCGCTTTGCAAAGTGCACTTGCATCAGGTTGGCATTTCTATCAAATTTAATCGATTTCGCAATCGATTGTAAGCCTCTTCTGCTTTGTTTATTGATTGCAGATGGTGTAAACATATTAATTGTATTTATTTATTTATTTAAACAAGTTGCCACAACAGTATGGATTTTGATAGTCCGGAAGAAAAGGAGTTTCCTGGGCTTTACGCCTCTGAGGCGATCGATTCCAAGTCCAAAAAGAGTAAAGAAGAAAGTGACTGTAAGTAGATAAAAAGCTAAAAAGGGCGCTACAACAAAAATAATTTGCCATTCTTAATTAGTTAGTGAAGGTGACCATGACAAGCATAGCAAGAAAGATCTGCTCATAGGTCGACGCAAGGATAAGAAAGATAAAGGGAAAGATCGTGGGTATGCCGCTCTGGAAGGTGAAAGTTCGCCAGAAGAAGAATTGGACACAAAGTAAGCTAAAGCGAACCTTGAAATACTCTAAATATCGCCTAAAATTGATTGTATCTATCCACTCAGAAGCCCTTCCAAATCGAAGAAGTCAAAAACTTTTAAATTTACAAGCTCAAAAAGTAAGGAAAAGCGTGAAAAATCGCGTGACAAGGAAAAGGAACCAAAAGCGTTAGAGGAGGAGCCGCCACAAAAGGCAAAAGAGAAGGAACGTGAAAAAGAGAAAGATCGACACCATGATGAAAAGGAGCATAAAAAGAAAGATAAAGAACGCAAAGAAAAGGATAAAAAGGACAAGTTCGAAAAGAAAGACAAAAAAGATAAAAAGAGCAAGCAATTACAGCAAGAGGACGGGAGCGAAGTTGAGGAAGTCTTAGCGCTTGGATATCCTATCTTTGGTGTGTCGATTAGTCTGGCCACAGAACGTTCCCGATGTCATGATGGAATCGATCTGCCGCTGGTAGTACGTGATTGCATCGACTTTCTGCAACAGGAACAATCGCTGAAATGCGATCACATTTACAAAGTGGAGCCCATTAAGACGCGTTTGTTGCATTATAAGAGATTATACAACAATCGCGATAATGATGCATCTGTGGACGACATACCCACCGCCTGCAGTTTGTTAAAATTATTTCTGCGTGAGCTGCCGGAACCTGTCTTAACTACAGATTTAGTAGCACGCTTTGAGGAGGTGGCTTCACATCCCAAAGTCACCGAGCAGCAGACGGAGCTGCAGCAATTACTAGAGCAGTTGCCCAAATGCAATCGCACTTTATTATCGTGGATACTATTGCACTTTGACGCTGTCATACAGCAGGAGCGTTACAACAAACTGAATGCTCAATCTCTAGCAATGTTGCTCAGTCCAACGCTACAGATCTCACACCGCCTAATGGTTGTGCTATTATGCCACTGCACGAATCTCTTTCCGGACGTGAAGCTGATAAAGTGAGTAAACATTGGCTAGATTAGATTAAAGCGCGCATCATGCGCCCGTAATATGACAGATCTCCAGAAACATGAGTGAAGCACCACGAAAACGTACTCGTTTTCGTCGAATCGTCAGCTTTTTGTTCAGGCAGCCATCAATCTAAATACACTAATGGAGCCTTAACTATAATTTAATATTTCTTGCAGATATGTTCCGCCACTTACGTCTAGCAGCCCTGGACTGCCAGACAATCCGGAGGACATTAAGACGGAGCTACGCAAGCAGGACAGTCTATTGACTCAGATACACAGCGAAATGAATGCGGGCTTTATTACCAAGAAGCGTGAGGAACAGCTTTGGGAGGTCCAGCGTATCATTACGCAGCTCAAACGGAAACTTCGAAGCTGTGAAAAGAAGCAAGAGAAGTCTATTGATGAGCTGGAGCACACCACCTCTGCACCATCAGCACCAGTTCCAGCGCCTCAGCCGGCAGTCCAGCCAATCGAACAGAAACCACCCACCACCAATCAATCAACTGTATCTACAGCCATCGTCAGCGAGGATACCCTTGACTCTGTGCCGACGCACACGGTCACATCGCTCCAGCAGCATGATGAGACTATCATTGCAACTTCGCCACCACCGATAGAATACACCGTTGATAAGCAGACAGGCTATTTGCTGTTGTCCAAATCAAATCCTCAGCGCGATGATCTTTTGCGACTGCAAATAGAATATGACGAATTAATGCATTGGCAAAACGAGCTTAAAACTCGTATTCTTGCCGAGCGCAACGAGATCTTTCGCATGAAACAATTGTATGAGCAAGAGCTATTAAAAGCACAAGCTGCTCCAGCCATAAGCCAGGAGCAGCTTCCGGCAGAGGGTGACTATGAACGAATCATTGAACATTACACGCGAGAGAATTCACTGCTTGAGCACAAAAAACAAATGCTGGGCATGGAAATCAAGGAGGAGCGACGTGCCTGCATTGCCCTGCAAGTAGAGCTGCGAATGCAGGAGTTTTAATTTATGCAATTTTTTTTACTCATATGTCTGTCGAACAAAACAAATTCAAAAGATATCTCAAATATAAGAAAAAGCTTAGCTTTAAACAAAAAGCCTCCCGCGCTTTTCTGAAAAAGAGTTGGCAGCACTGTTTTACAGCAACAGCTGTTTAAAGCTCAACAACAACAACAGCACACAGAATTTAACCTTGCGCCAAGTTGGCTGAAAGCTTTTAGTGAATTGCAATTGGGATTTTGCAAGTCGCGCAGCTGCTTATTGTTTTGCATACCAATTTTTTAACAATTTATTAAAAACAAAATAAAAATGTTGAAGCAAGTTACCAAGCAATTGGCGCTACAAGGCGTGCGCAACTTTTCGGTCAGCCAACAGGTGAGCAACAAACAAAAATAAATCTTTTTATGCCACTTGACGATTGGCTCTTGCGGTTTACGTAATAAAAAAATGTACATGACCAAATAAAAAAAAAAAGATTTCCGCTGAGATTTTAAACAGAATATATTCTATCCTGATCATACTCAGGTTCATTGTCAACTGAAATTAAAATATTTTATTATTCGTTTTTGGTAGAATAACTATAAGGTGACCGTATGCGGCGCCTCTGGCGGCATCGGCCAGCCCCTGTCGCTGCTGCTGAAGCAAAATCCCTTGGTCACGGATCTGGCTCTGTACGATATTGTGCACACGCCCGGTGTAGCTGCCGATTTGTCTCACATCGATACCAAGAGCAAAACGGCTGGATTCATAGGCGCCGACCAATTGGGTGATTCCCTGAAGGGTAAGTGGATAGGGCAGTAAGTGAGGTTAGGTTTAATAATCCAGATCGGAAAATTAGCATATGATCATAAGTTTAGTAAAGTATTTGTTTTTATTTTATTGTAATGTGATTTCCATAAACAAGAGAAAAATCAAAATTCCAATTTTTTGCGATTCTTATACATATATGCATGTCATAACCGATAAGCGTAAATGATGCGATAAGAGGAAGTTTACTATAACTGGCTTTTAATCTGTGCGCGAACTTATCGGCTCTTAACAGTAGCCTGTTGCTTGGAGCTTAATACAAAAGATCAAAGTGCTTTTATTTAAATCTAGTATTCTCGTTTAATCGTTTTTATTGTATTAATTATCTTGAAAAGGTTCTGATGTCGTCGTCATCCCTGCTGGTGTACCCCGCAAGCCTGGCATGACTCGCGATGATCTGTTCAATGTCAACGCTGGCATTATTAAGGACATTTCGAACTCCATTGCCAAGAACTGCCCCAAGGCTCTGGTGGCTATTATCACCAATCCCGTCAACACCTGTGTGCCAATTGCTGCCGAGATTCTGAAGAAGGTAAGTTTTGCTTAATTCGACAGCATAAAGAAAGTTGTCACTAATTGTGTTTATGCAGGCCGGCGTGTACGATCCCAAGCGCTTGTTTGGTGTCTCTACGTTGGATGTGGTGCGTGCTCGTGCCTTCATTGGTCACGCCCTCGGCGTTGATCCCCAGAGTGTGCAGATTCCTGTGATTGGAGGCCACTCCGGTGTCACCATCCTACCAGTGCTATCGCAAAGCCAGCCTCAATTCAAGGGCAACCAGGATGCCATCGAAAAGCTGACTGTGCGCATTCAGGAGGCCGGTACTGAGGTGGTTAAGGCTAAGGCTGGTGCCGGATCTGCCACCTTGTCGATGGCCTATGCTGGCGCTCGCTTTGCCGGCTCCCTTCTGAAGGGCCTCAATGGCGATAAGAACGTTATCGAGTGCTCGTACGTGCAGTCCAACATTACTGAGGCGACATTCTTCTCCACACCCCTGGTGCTGGGTAAGAATGGTCTGCAGGAGAACCTGGGACTGCCCAAGCTGAACGACTATGAGAAGAAGTTGCTGGAGGCTGCCATTCCCGAACTTAAGAAGAACATTCAGAAGGGCATTGACTTTGCCAATGCTTAAATGTTATCCGTTCGCAGCTACACACTAGCCAGTCAACCAGTCAATCGATCCCGCTGTTTCCTTCATTAATTATCATTTAAAATTCATGCCAGCATTGGTTACTTAACAAATTAGATCGTCTTAAGTTGAAAAGTGTAAAACAATCGTTTTCCAAAGATTAAAATGCTAATCGCTCAACATCTTTCAAAATAATGCTGATACTTATGTACTTTCAATTTTGGGGAATACGAATTTGTTAGATGACGTATGGATATAATATTTATGATTTTATCTCTTTAAATCGGGGTTTATTAGATTTCATTTAATAGGTTACATGCAACAAATAAGAGCTATTTGTCTCGATACTATAATTTGCTTTAATTGATGACTGTAGGCTCAGTTGCCATGGCATATTTATGAAAAATTAATTCGCATGGCAAACGTAAATATATAATTATATATTAAAAAGTAATATGAAATATGTATGTACTCACAAATGTAATTAAATGATGCCAACGCTTGTTGTCTCGCAGGTTCTGTTGATTAAGTAAATAGGTTATTTTGGGTCATAATTATGCTATAACTTTGAAACCTATTTCATTATTTAACTATTCTATTCCTTTCTTATTGGGCAATTCGTTTAAAATAATTGTATTTATTTATTTTTTGTGCATTAGCGAGGTCGATATCGACATACATATATAAATTACCGCCTGTTTTCTAGTAATAATAATGAGGTTTGAGTATGTGAAATGCACAGTACTAAATATATAGTCGTACTACTCAAATCCTAAACCAAAGTAATCCTTAGAGTTAGTCCCTTTTGAGCTAAATAAACAACATATGTATGTTTATTATTTTGTTTGCTTGTTACATTGAGTACAAGTTGACTAACTTTATATGATTAAAATTAAGCACATTAAAAACATTCCGAAAATCAATTTTGTGGTCTTACATAATCAAGTTTGTAAGAGTTAAGAATTCGAGTTCCCACATTAGTTACGTTCATAAATATATGTATATATGTACATTATAAATACATATATTATATGTATTAATATATTAAAGCAGTGCAGCCTGGGAACGGATTGTCTTCAGTCGGCTTATAGTAAGCTGACAACGTACTTGATAATCTAGTCACTGGTCAATTACGTAAGTTACGTAACTGGCGCTGTGTTACGTCGCCGAGTAGTGTATTTTCGTTAAATTCTACCTGCAACATAGTATTCTATATAACTATGGCTAAAGTCAAATTTGCTGATGATTCAGTATTTAACTATTATATTAAAACTTATCTTAACAATATAAATTTATGAAAAATGTATCAGGAGGTAAGTGTATAAGAGTTCGTACAGAAATGCAGTAGCTCGGTAAGGGTATTGGGTGTTTAACTTTTATTGTTTATTTCATTGATGCACAGTGCGAAATCCTAATCGCTTCAGTTTAGGTCCGCATCGCACTCAGCCAATCTGTGCCAAACCGTTTTCCTCAGTGTATGCGCAGCTCAGTCATGGGGCATACTATGTTTTCGTGAGGCTCACATACACACACCAATACATGCGCAGCCAATTAAGCTTCATTAAGATCAATTGAAAAACTTGCCCGCATGTCATATTTGCGTCTCTCTCCACCTTCCCCGCGAAATGCCATGTATGCCTGTATGTGTCGACGGTTTGTGACTAGTGCGTACACATTTTGGAATTTCTTGACATATCGCATATTCATATTTACATACATACATACATATATACATATATATATATATTTGTGTGTGTTCATTATTTATATACATTTTTTACATACAAGCATGTTTCGTTAGATATCATAAAAAAACAATTGTCAAACATAAGAAATTGTGTACTGTATCCTAAAGTAAGCACATACATACATATGTACATATATGTATATGTATATAAATATATATAAGTTTTTGTTTTTTGTATTAGATCATAGATTCATAAAAAAAATTGTAAACATAATTACTATCTAGATTAAATATCGCTACCTCTATCATGAACATAATATATTTACATATGTATTTTATCCTTGCTTTACTTCAAGAAGTTCAAAGTGTAATTGAAAAGCCTTCCCTTCAATCTTCTTCAACAGTTATCCTTAATGACCGTAATATACTGAATGGATTAAAACATGTGATGATGTTTTTAATATATCAATATACAAATATAATGCCGTCAGTCAAGATAGACAATTTGATTTACTAATTGAGCCACTAGTGAGAGTGTCCCAAGTCCAATATAACTCGAATCTATTTGACCAGCATTGAAGCACACGCCCCCGACTTAATTATCGACGATCAAAAGGCAACGATAACAGCACCAAAACAATCAATTGATACAATTTCATTCATAAAATCTGATCAAAATGCAAGCAAAAATCAGGGAGCACTCAAACATGATGACGCTGACGACGACGACGTCGATTCGATGTCTCCTTCTACTGCTGAATGGGCACTGGGTGACCAATTGGTCGGAGCGTTTTTAATGAAATAATGAGCAGGAATCAATTTCAGACGCTTACTACGTACAAAACAAATATAAATACAATTTTGCCGGCCGGCCGGCGTTTTTCATTACTTATTGCACTATATATTAAAACAAATTGGTAGTCATGGATTTTCCAACAGAATGCCCAAGTCCCAATGTCACTAAGTGAGTGAGTGAGTGAGTGAGTTTGTAAGCGACCTTGTACAATTTTATTTAATTACAAACAATTAAGCCACACACATTGGCCGAGCAGCCAAAAACGATATGCGACGCCCACAACGACAACAAAGTGCTATAAATTCAATTATAAATTAAGAACACAAATTTCCGCAGATGCTGCAAATCCAGTTTATTCATTCATAAATTGTTCAAATTAAATTGAACGTTGATCGAGTTCGATATCGATACCACTTATTAGTAATCGATGTCTGCATTTGAATTGAATTTCTGCGATCACGGACAGTAAAAGACTTAATGGGCGACAGCCGATATTTAAATACTGCAAATGAGTATCTTAATGTTTGTAGATTGAAATTTCAAATTAGGCCTATGAAGTTGCATTAGTAGGAGTTCTAACTTAAACTAATTATTTAAATATCATTTAATGATCGTTGCTTTTCTTTTTGAAATCTTATTTATAAGCCTTACTATAGTTAGAATTCTTATTAAACAATTGGAGATGATCGCTTAATTGAGTTATCCTTTAACAAAGACTTCGCCGCATTTCTATTTAGTCCCGTCAATCGTTCAACTATCCTATAAATCTTTCAGATTTTGCTGCTATAATCACACCGTTTAAGTAATCAGAGGCAAACGCAGACTGCATCCACATCCACGTTGAACCACATTAAATGGCGCCTTTGGCTTAAATAAGTCACAATTGTCAACAATTAATTTGAATTACGCGCGCTGTGTTGCGATTTTTGTGATCCGAGAAGACTCCGACCCAGAGCCAATTACAAGGGCCAAGGCAAGCCAAGCGAAGTGGTTGTCATCTTTCATATGTATATTTGAGCTCCATATGCGCTCTATACGATTCTGATTGGATTTAATTTATTGGCGTGTTCTCACTTTCACTTTGATTGCATTAAGTTGTATCTGCTATATTTCTTACACCAATAACACGACAAATGGGTAAAAATAAAAAGCTCTGCTTGTATATCAAATAAAATTACTTAAAATAAACGATTCTCTTTTTCGTTCAACAAGCATTAGATATGAATTGTATATGTATGTATATGTATCTATATTGGATAATGTGACAGCATTATAAAAACATCAAATGGCTAGAAATATCAAAACCTTTAAAATTAATAAATATAATAGGTCACTGAATTCATGATTTCATATACTAATACTTTCCATCCAGGATAAAGATAATACTATTTTTATCAAATATGTAGATGAGATTGATTCCATTTAAAATGTATATACGAATATAATTTCGAATCTTCGATATTTAAAAAATATTGCTTTGTGTCTAGATAATGTTGATAAAGTTTGAAATGAACGTGAATATCATAGCAATTGAATAATAAGGAAATAACTAAAAACTTTTATCATATTTATATTTTACATGTTCCGTTGTCTTACGTTAAAAACATAAATCTCAAACTGTTTACATAATCTAATGGTTATTGGATTACTATTAGACCAATATGTAAACAGCAATTTATCTAACGTGCAAAGCACAACTCAAGTCTTGGAATAATTTTAGATCAACATTTATGACCACGAGTCAGTTGGGCAGTTGCCGTGTCTGATCGCTGTAAATACTTTTATAGCTCGCGATCGTACGGGTCAGATGTCAAAGACGTCCGCACATCCGTTGTTATGGAGCCTGCGCAGAGTCTCATCATGTAAAGTGCTATGCTAAAGGGGGTAACAAGTGGACAGGCAACAAGTAGACAATGGGCAACTGCAACCCCAAAGTGCCATAGAGAATTAACAAAATATGAAAAACTATACATCTTTGTCATGCCGGGGCCTGGGGCCTGAGGCCCGTCCGACTTGGAGACATTGTCTCGTACCGTGGGCTGCGGATTTCGAAACGTTGCTGTTGTTGCTGGCTGTGCTGGCTAGCTGTGACTTGGAGAGCGTCTGCCCGACAGCCGACAACAAATAGCGACAGCAGAAATGGAACTAAAGTACAAAAACTATTTGATATTTTATGCGGGATTTTAAATTGATCTTAACGAAGCTTAATTGAATGCAACTGTATTGGTGAACTGCTTTGCCCAACTCTGGACTCTGACACTACGTACATATATATGTATATGTACATGTGTGTGTGTGTGTGTGTGTTTGTGCACGCCATATTGGAATTTCGTTGGCGCAGATCACAATTACATACGAGTGCGAGGTATACGATCATATATACATACATGTATGCTTGTGTGTGTCTGTGAACGTAGATATGTATGCTGAGAGGCATGGCAAAAAGCAAAGAGCAAAATAAACAAAACATACATACATACATACATACATACATATATGCATAAGTATATCGTAATACAATGTGATAATATTCAACTGGAGGATGAGAATGCTGAATGCTGAACGATGATGATGATGGCGAGCTGATGCTGATGCTGATGCTGATGCGGAGTAGTGACTGTCACTGGGTTCAAAACAAATATGTGCAAGTGCGACTCGTGTCTGTGTGTGTGTGTATGTGTCTGTGTGTATCTTAATGGTTATGGAAAAAATATGAAAAATTGTCGCAGTGCCACTCGCATTCAACAACAAAAGTTTAGGCAGCGCAATTTGGTTTGAGTGACAAACTGTACCAAGTTTCACAAGTTGATGAAGAAACCCAAAACGTAGATCTGTATTTGATTTTAGAGCATATCACTAAAGTGATTACTACTATTGATATACATATTTACAATAAGAATAAAGCTAAGAAAAAACAATTGCTAAATAATAATATTTCTTTAACATAAACATTAGCCCTCATTATATGACCTCTCGTTGGTATATTTTTCCATCTTGCTATATGTCTAGATAATTAAGATCAAATCAAGACTCTCAAGGTATTGATATAATCTCTATTACCGAGATATTGGTTACTCATGAACTCTGTCTGGATCCTTTGCTCCCTTGACTCATTGACTTTTCATATCGATCAGATGCTATCCTTGTTGACTCTTCTTAACCCTCAAAGCCTTGAGTCGGCAGGACAGCTCTCTGTCGCACCCCCCGCCCGGGGATATTCCCGCACCATAATAGTGCCCACATAATTGGCGCAATCGCAATCGCAATGCAAAATGTTGTCTGATTATTCACACGCAAGCGTTTACGGACTAAGCCTGAGTCGCATCATCTCTCCTACTGTGGGGTGGCTTCTTTCTTTTGCTCAACGCCGATCGCGTGTTTGTTTCCCATTCTCGATTCTATTTCCGCTGCCCGCATTTTGAAACCTGCAAAGACAAATCCAGACAAAAATGTTGCCCCATAGCGCGACCAAAAGTATCAAATTGTTGCTGTGAGATTCTTTCATGAGGTTTGTGCCGAATGAAAATGGGAATTTTTATGTTCAGCCTTAAGCGTGATGCGAGCTGATCCTGGGAACTTCAGGTTAAAGTTTTAGTTTCTTTTGCAAGGTCAATGCGGGCAGCAGCTAGGTTTATCATCATCGGGATTGGGTGGTGGTGGCTGCGGATTGATTAGAGCCTATAATGAATGGTGATAATATTTCAGATAGTTGATCAACAGAGCTCCAAGGAGATTAAAATGGGTTATAGTAATTTACTTCTGGTTTTACTGACTAAATGTTGCTAATGGGGCACTCTTCCCACTCATCGACGAAAGGAACAGGGCTACTATAATTTGTTCACTTCAGTCAACTCTTCCATCTATAGAATCATCAGACCTTCGGTATCGCGACTTTCTTTTATTCGAATTAGAGGCTCTCAATAAGTATGTAAATTCTTGTATATCCCAATTTTGGCATTTGTTGTTCTACACAGATACAAATATACAGTTAGAAATATTTAAGGGACTGACAACTTCCAACTTCCAACTTACATACTTTACTCCCGCTTTTCCTTCCCAATCAAATGCCTGTCGTGAAATCTTAAAACCTATACCAATGACCCACAATTTATTGACTCGTAAGTGCCCGCCTGTCCGATACCAGCATTTGGCCAAAAGGTCGAGCGCGCAACCAAACGCGCGCCAATCCTCCAAGGGTGAGGTTTCGCTTAAGGGCGAGGGTGACACGCGCAGCAGCAGAGATATAGAGGAAGAGAGTGAGAGAGAGGGAGGGAGATGGTCTTGCAAGCGTGCGACGCGATCCTTGAGGTCATGTAGTGGTAGAATATGTCAGCGATAACAACGCGACCCTCATGCGATCGTATGGCGTGAGAGAATTCCAATTAGAATAGTTCATAACTGTGTATAGGGATGCGTTCTGACCAAAGCTAATCGAGAGAAAACATTTGCAGGCATGCAGGCAGGTGATCAAATGCTCCTTATTTAAATAATGCAAAACAGTAACAAGAAAATAAGCACATATACAATATATTCGTTGACTGTGGGCAATTTGTATTGAGAATCTGTATAAGAAACATTTATCATACTTTAAATTTTATTATTATACATATTATATATATATAAACTATTAATCATTATTAAACCACTCATGATTATTAAGAAGAGAAATATTCGGAATGTTATAATTCAAAGACTATTTTAATACTAAGTTCTAGTAGAGAATGTTTAAAAGCTTGTAATCAAATACGCTCTGATACTAATTTTCCCAGGATATTTCGATCATGTTTGTGAGTTCTGCTGGCTCCTTTTGGTTTCGGAGAACTATGCGTATAATACCCACTGGCAACCGTCGCGAACTGGCAGCGAGCAGATTCTCAGGGCAAAACAAAAACCACACCCCACGGTTGCAAAGGCAAAGCCAGAGCCAAAGGCAAAGGCAAAGGCAAAGGCAGAGGCAAAAGCAAAAAGTCACACGCGCCAGCATAAAACACAAACACAAGCAACACAGCCGGTATGTCGCTCAATGCTCTCGCTCTGTCTTTCTCTCTCTCGCTCTTCCGCCGCGCTGCTGTGGCGACGGCCATTGCTCGTCGCTGATTGGTGGAAACTGGCTACGCTGCGTCGCTGCCAGCAAATTGGTATAAAAGGGCAATCATCGCGACTTGTGTGCTCAATTAAGGCCACAGGCACAGAGTCGAGCGGTTCGTAGTGCACGGAGCGGAATCATTGCAGCGAGTGAGTGAGTGAGTGTCGCTGCAGCATCATTCAACAGGAGTGGCGCATAAGTGAAGGCAAATGCTTTTGCGCGTGCGCCAAAAACTAAATGCAATTAATTCATTTACTACAATTAGTGATCAGTGACAATTGATTTTGATTTTGATTTTACTTTGTGCGCACTTTGATTACCGACTAAATGGATTAACACTTGAACAACCTATCAAAAGTAACTTTAGAAAGTGGTTTATTGTGTGAGTGTATGTGTGTGTATTTCTGACTGTGTCCCTTTAAAATGGAGCACGCCACCTTCGATGATCAAATCTTTGGTGACTTCAGCGGCGGCCCACTAAGTCCACTGGGCGCCAGTAAACCATTGCTTCCGACTTCCACGGCAACGGTCACTCACAGCAGCCTGCATCCCGTGATGCTGGGCAGTGTCGTTCACGAGCTGTGCAGTCAGCAACAGCAGCGACTGCCCGATTGCAACACAATTTTGCCAAATGGTGGTGCCGGCGGCGGTGGCTCTGGATCGCCCAACTATGCGCAGAAAATGGACTTTGGCAATAAACTGGGCTGCTTCTCGCCCAGCCAGAAATACGAGTACATGACGACGCCCCAGAAGCTTGTGGAGCAGCAACAGCAGCCACAGCAACATCATCAGCATTATGCCGTAACGCCGCCGCCTCCACTCTCGCATCCCCACAATCACAATGGCATGCTGCACCACAAGCCAAACCAGCAACAACAACAACAGCAACAGCAGCAACAGCAACAGCAACTGGTGGGCATTATGAGCGACTATCATGCACTAAATGGCAAGTTGGATTACTCCCCCAAGGATCCGTACGAGCCTCAGCCTCAGCATGTTCAGCTGCAGCACCAGCAGCATCTCTACGGCGGCAGTCCGCATCATAGTCATGCGCATGGCCACGGCCATGGCCATGACGATGCCAGCAATGGCAATGGCAACGGATTACTGGAAGCGACACCGCTGCTCCTCAGCAACACGGCAAATGGCAAACATAAGAAACCAGAGGATATGTGTGTCCAACTGGAGAATGGATCGTCAACGCCGAATGGCATCAGCAATGGCAATCCCACCAGCAACGGCAGCAGTGCCAGCAGCAACAACAACAACAACAGCAACAACAACAGCAGCAACAGTTCCGTTGGCCCTGCCACGAGTGGAACGGGGTCAGCGGGCACAACTGTTGGTGGTGTTGTCGCTGTGCCAGCCGCCAAAAAAGACAACAACAAGAAGAAGGGAGATCCCAATGGCATCAAAAAGAAGAAAACGAGGTAAGTGCTGAACTAACAAAACTATTTCCAATTAACTTAACGACGGGAAATCAATGAAATTATTTCACAATTTATATATTGCACAATGGGGCGTATACTTAATGTGTGCACTGCCAGAGTAACCACAGGATAAGTGGATACTCAACGGCAGTGGAACTCTGAAATGTGACTTTATTGCTTAAACAATAACTAAGTTTATGATACGAACAGTTTATTCCGATTTGAATGAGCTTTATTCATCGAGTTATTAGGGTAACAAAAAGTCGAATAATAAGCTATCTAACCCTATTAGATGCAGATACAGATACAGATACAGATACAGATACAGATACAGATACAGATACAGATACAGATACAGATACAGATACAGATACAGATACAGATACAGATACAGATACAGATACAGATACAGATACAGATACAGATACAGATACAGATACAGATACAGATACAGATACAGATACAGATACAGATACAGATACAGATACAGATACAGATACAGATACAGATACAGATACAGATACAGATACAGATACAGATACAGATACAGATACAGATACAGATACAGATACAGATACAGATACAGATACAGATACAGATACAGATACAGATACAGATACAGATACAGATACAGATACAGATACAGATACAGATACAGATACAGATACAGATACAGATACAGATACAGATACAGATACAGATACAGATACAGATACAGATACAGATACAGATACAGATACAGATACAGATACAGATACAGATACAGATACAGATACAGATACAGATACAGATACAGATACAGATACAGATACAGATACAGATACAGATACAGATACAGATACAGATACAGATACAGATACAGATACAGATACAGATACAGATACAGATACAGATACAGATACAGATACAGATACAGATACAGATACAGATACAGATACAGATACAGATACAGATACAGATACAGATACAGATACAGATACAGATACAGATACAGATACAGATACAGATACAGATACAGATACAGATACAGATACAGATACAGATACAGATACAGATACAGATACAGATACAGATACAGATACAGATACAGATACAGATACAGATACAGATACAGATACAGATACAGATACAGATACAGATACAGATACAGATACAGATACAGATACAGATACAGATACAGATACAGATACAGATACAGATACAGATACAGATACAGATACAGATACAGATACAGATACAGATACAGATACAGATACAGATACAGATACAGATACAGATACAGATACAGATACAGATACAGATACAGATACAGATACAGATACAGATACAGATACAGATACAGATACAGATACAGATACAGATACAGATACAGATACAGATACAGATACAGATACAGATACAGATACAGATACAGATACAGATACAGATACAGATACAGATACAGATACAGATACAGATACAGATACAGATACAGATACAGATACAGATACAGATACAGATACAGATACAGATACAGATACAGATACAGATACAGATACAGATACAGATACAGATACAGATACAGATACGTAATCATAATCATTCAATCTCAATAGTCCTCCTTAATTATAATCTGTTCTTTTTCATTTACAGAACCACCTTTACGGCTTATCAACTCGAGGAACTGGAGCGTGCCTTTGAGCGTGCTCCTTATCCAGATGTGTTTGCTCGCGAGGAGCTGGCCATCAAACTGAATTTAAGCGAGTCGCGAGTGCAGGTTTGGTTTCAGAACCGACGGGCCAAATGGCGCAAGCATGAGCCGCCCCGGAAGACTGGTTACATAAAGACGAACACACCGCCGACGGCTGCGCTGAATAGCTCATTGGCTCCGCCTTTCGCGAGTTTCCCGCAGACGACAACGGTCACGCCGCCGGGCAGCATGGACAGCTGGACGAGCTATCAGACACCCTACGAGCTGAGCCCACAGTTTAGCCTGCTCTCGCCGGCGGCGAGTCCCTATGGCACCTATTCCGGCCAGTACGGCACCTATGTGCACGAGAGCCAGCTCTTTCCCATGCGCCACTTTGACTACGGCAGCCCGCCGCGCATCGAGATGAACGGCACCGGCGGTGGCGGGACAGCCAGCGGCAATCCCGAGGCTGGCGACGGCTACCAGGCGACAGATCTGCAACAGCAGCAGCAACAGCAGCAGCAGCAACAGCAGCACCTTGACGGGAGCACTAGCACCCAACTGATTACTGTGCACCAGCAGTTGAATGGAAAGTATCTCAGTGCCGAGGAGGCTAAATATGTCCAGGTGCAGTGCCAGCCGCCCACGGGACTGGAGGAGAACACAGCTACCTGCCACATGGATGGGCATCACTATGTGGCCGCGGGGACAGCTGCATCCGTCAGCGATGACAATGACAGTGCTTTGCATACTGTGATCAAGAGCGAGGAGGCAGGCGTCAGTGTTCAGCAGCAACAGCAGCAACAGCAGCAGCAGCAACAGGCGCAAAGCTATGTCCTGCCGCCTTTTTTGAACTAAGAGAAATGCTCACACATCGACGTCAGCAGCGACGCTTCGTCCCTGCCTCTGCCACTGTCTCTGTACTCGCATCAGCACGCTTCAAACGACCATTTTGATTTCGTTCAATTTCAATCAAATCCATGCTGCCCGAAATTCCGTTGTATGCGTGTGCGTATGTGTGTGTGCAGCATTTCCAAAAGTCTTCAAGCTATAGAAAATACTATAAAAATATAGAAAATATGGCAACAATTAGCAGAATTGCTGCCATGGGTTCCTTGTAATTTTAAGCATAGTTAAGTTGACCAACAACTTCAAAATCAACAAGTCTTGCCAAAACTTAATGCTTTTTATTAGCCATATTATCAAAATTGAAAAAAAAAAAATCATACATTGGTGGCTTTTCCCAATCGCCAACATGTACGGAATGCATTCCAAATGTGCCTTATTAGCAGTAACCAGATGGATGAGATAAAGCCCCTCGCTTTCTCACAATTCTGGTTCATAATTATTGCCCCTAGTTGTATTTATAAATGTAGTATATCAAAAACTGTTGTGTAGATAGACAATAAAGTGTTTGTATGTTTGTATAATTGGCTTATAGTATATAAACACAACCAAAAAATATTTTAATACATATGGTATATGAATCTTAGTAATCTAATTTCGAGTTTCAGTTGCTTCAAGTTTTCATTAGTCTAAGATCTAGTTTGCTTCTTAATATGAAATACTCTAGGAATTTGCAATGTACATATATATACATAAACATAAATAATAAAGTAACATATTTTGTACCGCACAGAATTCATGTCAAACAAAACTAGGAACGGAAAACAGAAAACAAAAAACAAACAAAACATCAGAAAACAAATCACATTTGATCGAAATTTTCCCTTATTTTTAAACATAAAATTAATTTTGGTCGTTTATCTAGATTCTTCAAGTCGCTCAAATCGCCTTAATATTTAAATAAGAGGGCAAATTTGGAAATTCGATTCGTTTGATGCCTCTTCCGCATACGATGAACTAAGATGAACCGTTGCCTTGTTCCACAACTGTCTGCCAATCGACGCCTTCAAAAAATGGATGTGCCTGCAGCTGTTCATAGTCCAAGCGCTGCTCTGGTGACAATTGAATTAGTTGCTCTAGCAAATTTCGCGCATTATCCGATATGTCCATAACATCTGACGGATATTGTAGACATCCATAGAGTTCCATATGGCCGGGATGCATTGACTTGTACGACTGCAATAACCAATCATTTAATTGAATTGAAGCAAAGGTAGAGATTTGAGTAACTTACCACGCCCAATAACAGCTGGTAGAGCACGATTCCATAACTCCACCAATCTGAGCGAAGGGTAAGCGGTCGTTCTGGGGCCACGAAATGATTGTTTAAGGCTTGGAAACTCAGCGCCTTATGCACGTAGTTGTCATCGGAGGTGAGGCCCTCGTTCTGGTAGAAGTATGTGAGCATCAATTGACCAGACTTTCCCAGCAAAATGTTTTCCATATGTAAGTCGCGCAATATAACACCCTTTCCATGTAGACTGTGTATAGCTACCGCCAGCTCGCAGGCCCATTGACGCAAACAGACCTCGGGCAATCGCTTCGCCGTCGTCTGCTGTCGTCTTGGAGTCAGTGCTCCAGCCTGCAAGCTGCTCAGAGTATGCGAGACTGACTTAAGCAACTGTTGCGAGCTGCGTACTAGATCGGTAACATCACTGGCAACTGTCAATGGTTGTTCCGCAGGGAATAAATTGGCGTAGTCAACACTTTTGCTAGCCGTAGGAGTGTAGCTTTGTATGTAGTCGTAAAGGCGTCCACCCTCGGCCTGCTTGAGCAACAGGAAAATCTTCTGGTCCGACTGGAAGTATGCCAGCAGTTGGCACATGTAGGGCACACGCTGTGGCAGAAAAATGCTTTGGGTGGGCGAATTGCTTGCTGGTTTCTCGATGCCCTTCATTATGCACGTTGGCCGCGACTGCGGCTCTGTGATGCACTGCACCTGCATGACACGATCTCCCAACACTTTCAGCACCTTGTACTTAGCCAACTGATTCCAGGCACATTCTAATTGCGTTACACTGTCGACTTCATCCAGAGAAAGTTGAAATTGCAGCTTTCTGTTGCTATTACGGCCGGCTTCGGAGCGCAGGAAATTTGCATAAATATCATCGGCACGCGCCAAATATTTGGCAATCTTGGCCTTGGCAATAAACTTGCGATCCTCGTTGCTATCACATTTAGAACCCACAAGTAAAAGCTCCACGCCGCGCTTGTAACGCTTATGGGCATCTTCATACTCCAAATTGACCTCCGACTGTACAGCATGACTGAATTCCAAGGCCGCCTCATAAATGTAATCGCTGTCTTCGCTCTCCACCGAAGCCATAGGCGTCAGCAGACGTGTGTAGTCGCGCTTAGATTGTTGTTCCTGTTTGTCCACAATCTTATCTACACTAAGCTTCTCTTGCTCTTGCTGTTCATTTTGCTCGCTATCGCTGCTAGGTTTGTCACAGCGTGGATCCAAGAGCACCATGCCATTAGCGTCGTGGGGATCGTAGGGCAAATCGAGTTTATCGCAAATTTCAGCAATTGCACCGCTGCCAGGTATCTTGAGCGAGCGCTCCACATACAATTTTCGTAGCGGTGATGAATTTGGTGATTGCGCTTCGCTAAAGAACTGTGTGAAACTGTTGCATTTGTATAGCACCGGATGTTGGGCGGCAAAATCAAGTAGCCTGAGTATATAGTCTTTGCGTAACTGTATCACGTCCTCATCGAAACGTTTAAAGTAGCTGCTGTCTGTTGGCTCGGGCACTTTTCCCGGCAGCTTCATACTTTTGTGCCGGCGACTGAGTTCCCTATGCAGCCGTTTGACCTCATGAAATCGTTTCCATACCACAAGGCACGTTAGTGCCTGAGGCACCGAACGGGGGAAGACCTAGCAATGAAGTGTTCCAATAAGGTTTATAGTTCGTGCAAGTCAGAGATACTTACAATCGATGTAATCTTGTAAATAGTATAGCCTCCCTTATGCTGTTGCGTATCAGTTACCGTGAAACTGTGTATCCATCCTCCCAGATTTAGGGTCATCGTAGCACGAGAAGATAAAACTCTGTTTATTAATGAGTTTGATTTGATTTGGTAATGGAGCCAAACTGTGGTTGCACAAACTGTTAATTTTCTCTTTTTGCCTCTGCTGTTAACTGATTTTCGTAAATTTATATTCAAGTATGCATTGTACGTAAACCATCATAAGTTTCCTTTAGTAATTTCATGTTATGATGATGTCTATCTTCGGCATTCTCTTACACTTTTTTCAATTATTTTTATGTTGTTTAACTAAACAGATGGGAAGGAGTTATAACAGACAACTCACAGTAACAGTATCTGAGCAATAAAATTTTAGTAAATGTTAATAACAGTAAATGTTAAAAGTTCACCAAATCCCTTGAAAAACTAAAAAGGAATCAAAATATTTTTATTTTTTCTATTATTACTCAGAAATTATATATTTTAAATTGAACATAAAACAAATTATAAAATTAAAAAGAACGAATAATAAAATAGATATGAAGGCACAGACTAGATTATCTAGACTATCGAAAAATATGTTTACCTAAGTAGGTAGTATGGAAAACTAGTGTTCAAATCATATATTAAGCAAAAATGGTAGAAAATTATAATACCTTTTCTGTCTTATACTATTATTTATGCTTATATTTTTATTTGGAAAATACAGAGTAAATACCATCGATAGTAATCGCTAATGTACTAGGAGACATTAAAATATATACCGATCAGTGCGATTTATAAGCATAATACGCGCTTGGTAGAAAAGTGAGCTGTGCTATATAATTTATTTCAATATTAAAATTTTTCTAGCTTATAAAATTTTGTCGTTACACACTTTACTTACATATTTATCGTGAGATAATGTCTTATCGATACTTTAAATATGCGTGCATCGCTACTCAAGAGCCATCTTTTTTTGCCGCGCCTCTGTCTCTCATTCTCAGAGACATTTTTGAGCGACCGACGACAAAGTAAGCGTTTAAAATCAATCAAATAATACAAATTAATATTGTGACAGTGTGTGTGGAAAGACAGTTAAAATTATAAATAGTTTTTAAAACTGAAAAAAAAAAAACAAAAAAAAAATTAATAAATTTAAGACGCACGCTCGCTCTCAGTGTATAAATTATTCATTTTACCCCCAAACGTTCTTTACTGTACTCGCAGATTCGTGTAGCGTCCACGACGACATTGAAAACGGAACGGCAGCCGAACCGAGCGTGCGAGTGAGCTAAGCAGAGCGCTTGTCAACTCAAAAAGCAGTAGAGAAAAAGAAGGCGACGAAGACAGCAGCAGAGCATAATCGACGCCGCACGTACCGGGAGCATTTAAAATAATTTTTTCTGTGGATTAATTTTACTAAAAAGGATTTAAACACAATGACTGAACGTGAAAATAACGTCTACAAGGCAAAATTGGCCGAACAGGCCGAGCGCTACGATGGTGAGTACGAAAAACGGGACGAAAAAAATTTTTTTGTTAACGGAGCGCCAAGTTTTGGGGAGGGGTCCAGCGACATTGTCGTCGCGTGGCCTGCGCTACGCCAAAAATTGTGGAAAATATCCACAATTTATACAGTGGGTGACATGAAAAGTAGCAATTATTAATTTTGCAGACATGTGTAGGTGCGCCCCTCTGTCTTACCAATGGCTTTTGTCAGAAGTAGAAGCAGCAGCAGCGTCGGATCGGCGTCGCCGCCGCAACCGATGAGTAGTGTTTCTGCGAAAAGACCGAATACCGAATGAAAAAGAAGATGACGAGGAGGCGAGGCAGCACTGTTGAAAAGAAAGACTGTAAAAGAAACATGTAAAACAAACCTGATTTTTACCGGCAAAAATTCGCGTGGTTTTCGTTTCTGCGTTGGCCTTTGCAAAAAGGCAACATTGTTGCGTATTATTTTATATGTATGTAGATATGTATGTATATATATTTATATATATATATATATATATATATATATATATATATATATATATATATATATACATATATATATATATGTAGCTAGTTAACTAAGAAAATATAGGATGGGGGATTTTTCAGGTTGAAATTTTGTGTATTTAGTGTTTGGCGATAGACGCGCAAGGGCTGCGCAACGGGGAAATTACATCGTTGCTAAGGGCTGTTTTGTAGCTGCTTTTGTGTTGCCAAGTCAAACTTAAAGTAGGAAAAAGGAGCTTGCAACAGTAAAGCAGCAACATAATTACATATTTAAATATGTTAACGGATTGATTTTGCCTGTATTCGAAATCAATGAGAGACGAAAACTTCGTCGTCGTTCTCTTGTTCCTTTCGCTCTATTTCGTCGGCACTTAAAATGTGCTTTTGTTGCGCAGCAGCTAAGGCGGCGACGTCGTCATCATGCCGTACTGCGAAAAATCGATGAATGAATCGATTGTGTGACTGGGGCCTCACAAATCGTCGTTGGAGTAACGATCACCGACTGCTGCCAGACATTAGAGATTGATTTATTTTTTTTTTATTTGTTGGTTATTAGTGATTGCCCCTTTTACTGAAACTTTTCAAAAAGAACTTTCTCGCATTATTTAAGGGCAGGAACTTGGCAACTCTGCTTGATAGTGCAGAAAAGAAAAAAATTTGCACTAGTATTACTCATGCTTCTGTGCGCATGTGTGTGTACATATGTATGTATGTATGTATGTGTGTTTGTGCGCCGCGGAGAGGCATACGCACGCACGTTCACCGCTACTATCTTAACTACTCACACCATCCCGGTCGAAAATTGTGTTGTTGCTGGCTGCTTATTTAATTAAAAATACTTCAATTAATTAAAATGCTACGGCTGCTCAAAATGCAAAACGCTAGGCAGCTGCCGTTGTTTTTGGGAATTGACTAAAAAGCGCGCGCTCAACGTCGTTGCTCAAATGTGATTCCGTGTGCGTTAAAACGAGATAACTAGTGTTGCTGACACAGCACTGATGCCTCTTCTGCCCCAATACAGTGGTGGTCAGAAGTTTGCTAATGTGTTTCTTGTATTCGGACAGCAGCATTAACTGTAGTAATTATAACTAACAATTCTACTAGTAATTGACAGGAATACTGCCAACACTTAAGGCAGGCAGCTTTTTTTATTTTATCTTCTTCCCTTTTGCTGTTGCTTCGGCGCTCCAAAGAAGTCAATCAACTATTAGCAGCCACTGCGGTCACACACACAGACATACTCCTCACACATACACATATGAACATTAAAGTCTGTATCACATGTTTTTCTTCTTATTTTTGCCTGTGTGAGCTCCAAACTGTCCTCGTCTGTGTATTAGTGCCAGCACTTGGCGCTGGCCTTGTCGCACTTGCGACAGCTTTGGTCATGCTGGAGAGACTAATACAAATGCATTCCAGGCAGCCGGCAACGTCTGGCTTGCTTCTCCTCTAGACCCGCTTCTTCCCCTACGTCGCTCCCACACAACGCCAACTTTTCCCCCATCCCCCTCTATATACATTAACGTCAGCAGCGGTAGTTAGCCTTTAAGTGTGCTTTCAGGTGCGGACTGCTGCTGCTGCTCCCGTTTATTCTAGCTACGTTTTTTCGAGGTCGCTGCTTTGCACTTTTTTGTTGACGTTCAGCTTAATGTCGTCAATAGAAAACAGAAAAACAGAAGAAGGCAGAGTGAAGAGTTTACAAAATGTTACAGATTGACTGCTTTACTTGTTTTTGTTTTAAGTTTATTTTATTTATTTTTCTTATTTTTTGCTTGAGTATTTACACTTTTCTAACGGCATCATATACTAAGGCTAATAACCTGATAGGCACGGAGATGAAAGAAGAAATTTAAAGTATATGGGACTACATATTGGACAAATGCATATGTAAGCATATTTTATGTCTTGAGAAGCTCATCAACAACTACCAGGGAACCATGGGTGTATCGGTGAAAACATCCTTTTGTAATGTACCTTTGTTAACGGCGTCACAAATTTTTCCAAAGTTTTAAACAGCTTATTAATGTGACTGACGTATAAGTGTGTATATGTGTGGTTGTATGTATGTATGTAGGTATACGGGTGTATAATGAAGTGCAGCGACGGTTTGTTGATTTTGGCTTTTTGACGTATTTTTTATTTTGCTTTTGCGTTGTCATGCCGTGGGAATTTCGCTTCAATTATATGGGTATTATATTATCTGGGCTTGTTTATTTTTGACAATTCCGCAAGTCTATATTTTGAGAAATTAGCATATTTTTTTAGGCATGTGGATGCTGTGAAAGCAATCGCATAGTGTTGGAAAATGCATCACGATTCTGTGCCATTGCCAAACAACAATTTGAAGTTCACCGAAAAACACCAGCAACAACAAGATGCTACTAAATTGAGCACAGTGAATCACACAGGCAACTTTATTTTCGAATTTTCACAGCTACGTACGTGCTGCAGCAGTATATAAAAGTAATACGAAAAACAAAGCTCCCGCTGTTTGAACGTAAAAAATCATGAGGGGTGTGATGGGGGCGGCATTCATGCTTAAATACATACATACATACATAGTCATATACATCTATATGTTAGCAACTAGAGAGAGAGAGAGAGAGAGACTAATGAAGAGAGCAGTGCAGGCAATGTCAAAATGCCACAATTACTCTATTTAGCACTGATTTGTTTCAATGTGTGTTACAAATATATATTTGTATAATTAACGTGTGTGTGTGTGTGTGTGTGTGTCAGTTGAAATGTTATCAATACGCACACAAAAGTAACGGCCGACTCAAAAGTTGCAGCTGTATTTAGAAAAAATTCAGTCACTGCAAAAAATGCATGTGATTCATGACGCGGTTTTGAGCCGATGACGTCTTTCGCATTGTTGCTTAGCCTAGACAATTGTGCAGAACTGTTATTTTCCTGATTTTTCTTATCATGTCAACTCTCCATGGCCCAAAACTAGCAAATGGTAGTCACAGGAAACAGCTACATATGTGTATATCATCTACCTGAGTGTGATAGGTTATGTCATTAAAGATTGGGAGTGTGTCAACGCATAGATAACGAATATGCGAATATGAATGTGAGTGTGGATAGCCGATAATATGAAAAAGCAAACAACTACATTGGATACTAAGTTGAGGTAACTAATGATAGAATATTTATAAATAATATATTATGTAATATATTTATAAATTAGCATATTATTCGCCTAAGAGAAATTTATAATATTTAGTTTATTTGTTGTGCACTTACAGAAATGGTGGAGGCCATGAAGAAGGTCGCTTCCATGGACGTTGAGCTGACCGTTGAGGAGCGTAATTTGCTATCGGTTGCCTACAAGAATGTAATCGGAGCACGTCGCGCTTCATGGCGCATCATTACATCCATTGAACAGAAGGAGGAGAACAAGGGCGCTGAAGAGAAATTGGAAATGATTAAGACCTATCGTGGTCAGGTGGAAAAGGAGCTGCGCGACATTTGCTCGGATATATTAAATGTGCTCGAGAAACATCTCATTCCATGCGCCACGTCCGGCGAAAGTAAAGTATTCTACTATAAGATGAAGGGCGATTATCATCGTTATTTGGCCGAATTCGCCACCGGTTCGGATCGTAAGGATGCTGCAGAAAACTCGTTGATTGCCTATAAGGCAGCAAGTGATATTGCCATGAACGATCTGCCACCAACACATCCCATACGATTGGGTCTGGCTTTGAACTTCTCGGTAAGTTAAATATTGCTCATAATGTTGATTTAATATCAAATCATTAAATGGGTTTTATTTTAATAATTTTAGGTGTTTTACTATGAGATTCTCAATTCACCGGATCGCGCTTGCCGCTTGGCGAAAGCCGCATTTGATGATGCCATCGCTGAGTTGGATACGCTAAGCGAAGAGAGCTACAAAGACTCGACACTGATTATGCAGCTTCTGCGGGATAACCTCACATTATGGACGTCCGATATGCAGGCAGATGGTGTGTAATCGCTCATAAACGATATTGGTTTATTATAGTAGTTTCACTTCAATGTCACTAATGCAAAATATATATTTTCCCTTTTCATAAATACAGACTCCACAACAGGCGATGGCGAACCCAAACAGGAAATTCAGGATGTTGAGGATCAGGATGTGTCGTAATTTAAGTAAACCCCCGCCCTTCCATTTAAAACACAAAACAAAAAAACATATACCTTCTAAAGTAAATATAATACATATAATATATATGCATGCAACAATAAAAGAACACGCGCAACCGGGTAGTAAACAAGTATAACAACAAGAACAGCATCATCAGCAACAAAAATCAACAGCAACGATACGCGATAACTACTCCAAGGGCAGCAGCAACCACAGTAAAATTTAACAGCAATACAGGAAGAACACAAACAATAATAACAATGGTAACATCTAAATCAGTAGCAGCAGCAGTAGCAGCACCAGCACCAAAACCCACAAAGTACATAATACAACAAATTCAGCAGAAAGCGGCACAAAGTGAGGTTGGTAATGGGCGTCGCTCCTGTTGGGGCTAGATTTAGGTGCAGCCATCGTCGTTTTTGCTGTGGAATGCGAATATTTGCCCTGGCTCCCAAAGCTATACAGCAGCAGCAGCAGCAGCAACAACAGCAGGCAACTCTACTACATTTGAAATTTTTTGCATTCGAGAAACAAAAGCATTATATTATATTTAAATAAATATTATATTTAATTCTGAGAAGCGAAAACAAAATAAACTCATTTCAAACTAAATACACACACACTCACACAAACACACAGTAAGCAAAACGTACATTTCATTGAAAGTTGGCATATTAATCATTTTACAATCTTATCAGCATAAAAATGAGAACTACACAATTCACAACTTCAATTTTAATTTTAAGCCAGTCATAAAAGTAATGAAATGAAATAAATTAAATGGAAATAACATTCAAAAATAAAAATACAAAAATTAATAAGCGCAAATTGAATTAAAGCGAAGCAAAGAAAAGCGAAAAAAAAAAAAAAACAAAATACCAAAACAACAAATTGTATGAAGTAAATGCATGAACAAAACAGCAACAATTAATTTTAATTTCATACGAAATGAAAAGCAAATGTGAAGTAAGAACGAAATGAGCAAATAAAAACAAAGTCAAGCTTAAATAAGAATAAACTACGAGGCGAAAAGAAGGAATGTGTTAGTTAAAGCGAAATTCGCACGAATAAAATTAAAACGAATTCTTAAGCTTAAATTTGTATGTATGTTAGTGTATTGTTCAAAAGACACGGAGACACTGACACAGACACGAAAATCAAACACTCGGAGCAATCAATCACCATTTACGCAAATAGAAAAGCTTTCTTCTCGGTTAACTAATTGATTTCTCTCATTCTCTCACCGCTCTATTGCTCGCAAATAAAAGATTTAGGCGCAGTTTATGTTAGTGTTTTGATAAGTACAAGAGTTTGTTTGACGTTTTTGAATTCACTTCGACACAGACATTTCAGAAAACAAAAGAAAAGTATTTGTAGTTGCTAAATAAATGGTACACATATATTTAAATATATATTGTATACATCTTAGTATATATACATTCAGATATATGTACTTGTATATTTTCTATGCCTACCACTTATGTAACTTGTAGAGAATTCGAATTCGAATATTTCCACATGAAAAGATCATCCCGAAATAACTACCTGCGACAAAATGTTTGCATTTAAAAACAATAATAAGAACAAGCCAGTAATTATATAATTTATTTTAGCTGAAAATGAAAAATCAGAAACAAAGTTTTATGTTTTCCCTATTTGTTGCTGCGTTCCAGGCAAACAATTTGACCAGAACAACAAACTTAATAACCAAATTGAAAAGCATTCCGTTTCAAACACTTTCAGCCTGCACTTTTCTTGTAAATGAGAAAATCTTATAAGTATATACCCACACATATATATAAATATTTATATATAGGTATGTATGTATTTATATTGAAAACGCAGCCGTGAAAAAACCGAGCAGGAAATTGGAGCGTTAGGCAGCAGTAAATACTTAAATAATATCGAAAAACACAAGTTTCTTAAATGGAAAATGAAAATCAGCAAAACAAAAGCTAAACTGACATTCGTATTCATTTCAAATAAAAATAATTATAAAAAAAAAATACGCATAAATTAATATCACATTGCTGATTCATTCAGCATCCGCAGAGAAGGCATCGATATTTTATTTATGGGCGTAAGTAGGTGGGTACTGCGAATGAGTGGGCTACTATTAATTATATAAAGGAATTTCGGACTATTATTATATTCCGAATAATTATTTATGACGTTGCATTGCATTGTTTTATATTACTCAAATTCGATTGCATATCCTATACTACAATATATCAGTTCTTATGCTTAAATATGGAAGACCCTCATTATTAAAATCGCTTAGCAATGCAGATATTGTTTAATATATTTAATATAATAACTTTATTAAAAACTTAAGCTTATTCAGGATTTGGTGCGGCACTTACAAATTGAATTGAAATTAATTTAAACATGGAAAACTTAACATAAATTGGCGTAAAAGAAAAATCATGGAACATGTGTCAATACTAGACGCTCGTCGTAGATACAGTAATGCAGTAGAGCCGCATCTCAGGGTGCTCGAGTCCACTTCAGCTCAATGTCAAAGCCAGTGGCATTGAATACACTTGCAACTGCAGTGGAACTAGGTCTAGTGGCCATTGTTTGGGCTGTGTATGGCCAACCATCCGAATAGCCCACCACCACCACTACCACCATCGCAAGCACATAACAAAAGAGATACGCCACATACGATACGATACGGCATGTCATATGGCATATACAATTGCTTGTATGTACATACATATATCTAAATATGAAAATCTAGGCAAATTGGTAGACAGCAGCACAAAGTAGAGAAGCCAAAAGGCCTAACGATTTATTTGCAAAACGTCGGTAGGTCTTGAGACAGCAAAATATTGGGAAATGACGCTGCAACTGCAAATTGAGAAGTTAAAAGGCTTGGATAATTATAAAGCGTGGTCGATGACAGTGCGTGCGTATTTGGAGTCCGAAGATCTATGGACGGTTGTTGAGAATGGACCGGAGAACAATGAAGAGGTAGCTATTTGCCCAATTTTCCATTTAGAGCACTCATTTATTGCCCCAGTTAATCAATTGCAGTCACTGCTGAAGGATAAACGAGCCAAATTCCTGATACTCTGCTTGATAGAAACGAAGCTGTGCCAGTTTATGGTCAGCATACGCACGGCCCGAGACCTTTGGAACTATTTGCGCACTCAGCATTCACTTCGTTAGGGCGTCCAGATTTTCTGTGAAAAGTCGAGAAAAGAAACCAATAAAAATATGGCATGAATCTTGGCAACCAGTACTATTCACCTCGCCTTATTGGGGCAGCTCAATTATCACGGGTTGTTCTTCAGGATCCTCATCGAGTAGCCCCTCAAAATGCCAGTTTAGCTGCTTGGCCAGTCGTTTCATAAGGCGCTCAGCGTTTACCATGAGACCACCAGCGTACAGATTTACTAGCAGCTCGCGAACATCTTTGTAGACCGTGTTGTGTATGGTGGGCGCCATCAACTCCTCCGGCAAATGCGGCAGTTGGTGGGCCAGCACTTCGCTATATTTCATAAAGGCCAGTTTGTATTTGCTAACAGCCGTCTCTGAGTGTGCCAGCAGGGCGAGTACCTTCCGCCAGTGGTCCAGAGACTCCACAGAATAGCCAACTAAAAAGAACACAAACGCCAGCTGTACCTCCTCAATGAGTGCATCGGGATTGTTTTCAAATTTTTCGAATAGCATGTCCACAGCTGCTACGCAGTCTATCGCATGTCGTGAAACATCCGCTGGAGGAGAATTCTGTGGAACACGTGTGGGCACAGCACAGAAACGTGGTGCTGTGCCCTGTACGGGCTTCAGGTATGGCAGCATCTCACTCTCATCCAGCAGCAACTTGGCAGCTGTATTCCGTTTGCTGATGTTGTCCGCTCCACCGCGTGGCCTGTCAGCATCCGTACAGGATTCTAGCTCAATGTTAGTACGAATTGTTCCCAATTCTGGGCGGCAGCGATTTACGCACGCCTCTGTAACGCTGCCAGTTAGATCTTTCCACTTACACACATAGCGATAGTCGTATGGTGCCAGAACGCGCTCAAGTTGTGCCAAGTTATTTCTTATACGGGTGCGTTCTAACTCCGGATCTGCTGTCTGACGTGGTCGCAGCTCCTCTAATTCATTATCCCATTCACGAACAAGAATCTCATTAGGATGAAAGAAATGGACAAATCCCACACGAGGCGCAGCGTCGCCATACGGTCCGCGGGATGCGCACCACACATAATGCACACCTGGCGGTATCATTTTAACACCACGAAAATCTGGACCAATGGTATACGAGCACAAGTCGATGCCAAACTCTGTGCCCACAGGAACACCGGCTATGACCAAAACGGCGCCATCTGCTAGCAAGCGCAATGCTAATTCTGGGTCCATTTGCATGCTGGAATTGTCCTTATTCATTATGAATGCGTATACTTGTTTATTTATCACTATAATTCAAATATGAAGACTAGTTTCTCGTACTGAAGGCATCCAAGTAATCGTTTACATTCATGTGTTCATTTTGGAACATGTTCAGTGGAACTTCTATTTGGTTTTTTGTTCGTATTTATTTTAGTTTTCGTTTAGTTCTTACAAACACATTTCAGAAGATGAAAATACATTAATTTCATATCAAATTGTAGATAAATATATATTTTTTAAAGAAAATTCATAAATGTTTTTAAAATATGAATATTGTAAGCACTCTCGATGGGCTTCGTATAATTATCGATAGCTTGTCATTTTTAATCGATTTAGCAAGTCTAATCAAAATTGTGTCCGATAGAACATTTTTGATTGTTTAAATTTCGTGTGATGCAATTAATACAAATCTTTGTACGCTTAAAACTAATTATATGAATTATATATATTAGTTTATTTATTTACTACAAAATTAAGCAATTAGTACTGTAAGCTGCGCTTAGTGCCTATATCGTCAAGTATCTGGCGTAGTTCCTCGTCCTCAAAGCGACCCTCTAGAGAAGGTATTAAAGCCTTAGCCTCTTCCGGCGCCTCCGGGCAGAGGTTGCCCAGTGCAGCAAGTTCGAATTTGTGCAGTTTCTTTTGCATAAGTAAACTAGAAGAAAAACAAAATGAGTCATAAGTTTTCCTGATTATAATGAGAGGCATTTTTTGTTTACCTGCGTACGGACATAATGGTCTCTTTATTCTTGAATTTGCGAAAACTGTCTGTGTAGGCATAGGTTTTCATGAAGACTTCTGAAAATTCCTGCTCTTCGTCCGCTGATTCATTTTGCCGTTTGCGATGATCCAATAACATGTGGACCTCCGATATGAGCAGTGTTTCAGCATTCTCGAACTCTGAAAGACAACAGCATGCGGTATATGAGAATAAATTATATAGCGAAATACTTCATTTCTCTTTGCAATTTACAAGTGACACGGAAGTGAATATAATGCTACAAGTTTAGCCAACATTTTGAGGTCGAATATGGCCATTTTCCACCAAGAAATCATAAATCTGACGCGTTTTGTTAACATCGATCTTAATGAGTCGCCGTGCATCTCCCAGCCTTAGATGCCCCAGCTTCGCCTGCTCTGCAATAAGCTGGTTTTTGTGTTCCAAATAGGCCTGTGGTATTAGGCGCGCTACGCTACAAAGTGTACGCTCTCCAGCATCCAGCTTAGAGTATCCTGGCAGATCTGAAAATAAAAATGTGGATAGTTAATGATAGGCTTATTATTATATATGATCAAAAGGTATATAAGCACACATAAATGCATTCATGCATGGATACTTATACATATGAATAATAGAAAATGTATCTTTCTATGAATATCTGAATAAGATAACATAATGGAATTTCTTACCTGAAATATCCATTGGACTCGCCTTCCGACGCGAACACTGCACATACACTCTGGAGCTACTGCCTTGTGGCAGCTGGTCAACATGTTGGTTATTTTCGAAGTGGTGCACCAATTGTTGCCAGTCGTAAGCATCGTTTTGCCGTTGCCGCGCATAATCCCGCTGAGCCTGCTGGCGCTGCTTGTAAAGACGCGTATAAAGCGCACCGCCGTAGAGAGTCCGCACGCCATGTTGCCTTATATCGTAGAGCCAGTGGAGTCGATTTTGTAATTGGCGATAATTGCGCAGCGACTCCACCAACAGATCGAACTGCAAGGGTTTACAAACTTGCATGAGGGCAAGGAAGCGCATGCAGCTGGCATCGCTACGAAAAGCGCTCACATATTTGGTTATCCAGCTGACAGTGCGATTGGGCAGGATGAGACCATGTTCACGCATAATTTTGTAGCGTCGCTGGCGTTCTCTAAAAGCACAGTGACATTGGCTTGTATTTAGGGCAGATTCCAATAAATGGGCTGCTTCAAAATTACCTCAGACGATTGTTGTAAGCACAGACGAGTGCGCACTGCAATTCCTCTATTAACTGCTTATCTGGTGAGTCATCTTCAAGCTCATCATCAGCGTTTGCTCGTTGCTGTTCGATCATCACCGACAGCAGACCCTCAGCAGAGGAATCGTAAGGCGTATCGAAATCACCGCGCGCACATCGATATCCTGCATTGAGTTTAAACTGAATCGATGAGATGTCATCATGGCGAGGCGGCTCCAGGGATCGCATTTTGAATACATATGGCATGCGCTCGGGCAGGTAACTATTTCGTGCATGCTGCAAGCCGAGCAACCGTTCAAAGATGCCGCCGAAGTAGCAATCGTGATAGTGTCGTCGTACTTCCTCTGGTGAGTAACGTCCCTCAAGTGCATTCGCTATGGCATCCCAGTTGCCATAGCCATATGATTGTAGAGCATGCAGTAGTGCACGCTCGTCTCTTGCTATCCAACCAGAATCGTTTGCAAACACCTGAATATCATCTCGTACTATAATGTAAGCGTGGTTGTTGCGATGACTCCCGATTTCGCGTCCTCGTGAAAAGCACTGCAAGCATATTAGGACGTCCAGGCATTCGGCGCACTTGATATACGGTTCTGCGACGCAACAGCGACACATTGCACATAGAGTGGAGCCCGATGAGTGCTCTGTTCCGCGATCCTTATTCTCAACTCTGCCTACATTTTCATCGAGCTTGTTGTGGAATGCGAAGGGATTATAATAAATCGTTACCCGCTTCGTTTTTCTATCAGTGCGAGCACGAGCAAACCTTACAGAGGAGCGCATGGCCTGATGACTGTTAGCTTTCTCTGTAAAGAGGTAATTTAATGTTTGTTATGGTGTACATGGCTCGCCATGTGGACCCCGTGGCACTTGGTTTGCATCACTTGTAAGTTGCTAGTTGGGCTGCTTAGCCGTTTGTTATTATTACCTTTTGGAAACTGCAGGTCTGCTGCATCCTCATCGACCATGTCCACTGGGTTCATAAAAGACATGTTTGTTCAGCTTTATTTATAGGCTATAAATAAGATTTAAAAATTATTTGCGAAGTTCGATTTGTTTTCACGCAATGCCGCTTTTTTATTAGTACTAGGGCTGCAAAAATAAGACGCCTGCGATGATGGCATTTTGCAGCACTGTTACTAGTTATTAAATTTTTGGTATTTTGTAGAGTCACTGCGACCATAAAATACCCGTGATATGTGAAAGTTTGAAGGTTATACAGCACTGTTAATATTTAGCGGCATGCATTTTTGGTGTTATTCATATATTGAAGCAGCAAACGGTTCCGAAGTTCTGGTCGCATTTGATGTTGGAAAGTTATGAGCGACGTTGAGGTTGCGCCGCCCATAAACGATCCAGCAGAAAACCTTCCCAAATACTGTGACTTCTTTAAATATTTGCTTGTTGAGGAGTTGGTGCTGGAACCCGATTACCGACAGATCCATTACGGCAAATGCGCCGTTATTGGACGCCTTTGTGCCATTCCTGATCATTTTAAACTGGAAAACGTGACGATACCGCACCTGCCAAGGTAACTACCTGTAAATGTATATTTTACACATGCTTGTACTCATTCTTCACCTCTATTTCACAGTGCCTATAAGCTGCCTACTGGCGCCGTGTCCCTGCTCCTACTGAACTTCGGCTACGAGAACAGCTGCACAGGAAGTCTGGCTAACGGAGCGTACTGTATTATGCGCGGTGAGATTGTGCTATGCAACGTGCAGAAACCGAATAGCCCCACTTTGACCACGCGGGGATTACATGAGCAATTGCTCCGTTTGGATGACAGCGACAAAGAAAGGTCCACGTTATTAGAAACCGTGCAGAAAACTCACAAGCCTGCGCTGTACGTATGGCATTCTTGTCGTATTGACCAGGCCGAGGAATTAATTCAACGTCGACTTGAGATTCGTGTGCTGTGCAAGTAGACAAATAGCCAAGGAGAAATGCATTCTCATTTTTTGACCACGTCACACAGCAATCCTCAATTTTATACATTCTCTCAAGTGTTTGATCGGCAATCGGCAAGCTTGGATCCTCTGTGGAAAGAGGAGTTACAGCAATCGGCTTGGCTCAGTTTCTGGGAACGCGAAGGTCTCGAGTATCTGGAGGAGAAGTGGCACAAACAACATCCCGAATATAAGGAGGCAATCGAGTTAGCCACAGCCGAGGAACAAGCAGCTTGGCAAGAGTTGTGGGTAAAACACGCCCACGATCAAAGCGCACATTTTTGGCACATCTTTTCATGTGTCTTGGAGAATTACGAACGGGACTTGCATAATGGTCTGCAAGATATTGGTCAAATTTTAAACGAAATAGACGATCAGTTTTCGTATTTGGAAATACAACAAACCGACGCCAGTACAGCAAGTACTGAATGCAGTGAGGTGGATCAGGAATACCTAAACACTAAGGACGATCCAGAATCTCTTGGCGAGGAGCAGCAGCTAAAACTGCTCGGATTACCCACATCTTTTGGTGTAAAGACTACAAATTACCGACGAAAGCCAAAACAGCAGCTCCCAAGTGAATCTGAGAGTGAGAGCGACTCAATTCGTTTAAGCATGTCCAGCGAAAAGGATGAAACTCAGCTTGACTCCAAGTCGCGGGCAATTAAGAAAAAAAAGCGACAGAAAAACTCGAAAATCCCCCAATTTATGAGAGATGACAACCTTTTGCTTAAGTATTGGTTCAAGCGCTTCTCGCTTTTTTCGCGCTTTGATCAGGGCATTCTCTTGGATCGCGAAAGCTGGTTCTCAGTGACTCCAGAGAAGATTGCCAAGCAGACGGCCAGGCGTCTCGCCAGCGATGTCATTGTGGATGCATTTTGCGGCTGTGGCGGCAATGCCATACAATTCGCCAACACCTGTGGCCGCGTGATTGCCATCGACATTGACCTAAACAAATTGGCAATGGCCAAGCAGAATGCGGCTATTTATGGTGTGGCCCATAAGATTGACTTTGTGCATGCGGACTTCTTGCAGTTTGCGCGCACCACACGTTTGCGACCCGATGCGATTTTTCTGAGTCCACCCTGGGGTGGACCGGACTACCAGAAGCAGCAAACTTTTGATATTGAAGAGAATTTGTTGCCGCTGGGCGCAAGTCCCTTGATGGAACATGCACGTCGGCTAACGGAGAACATTGGATTCTTTTTGCCACGCAGCTCCAACATTAAGCAGGTGATTGCGCTCACGCATGCGGGCGAGCAGTGCGAGGTGGAGCACAACTATTTGGATACGCGTCTGGTGGCAATCACAGCCTACTATGGCAAGAGTTTGGTCAAGAGACAACAGAAGAAGGCTGATAATTGATAATCAGCATATATTTGGGTTAAATTTGAATGCGTTGGATTAAATCGTGTTACATATATATATACATATATAAGAATATATACATATATATATAAGATATATATAAGAAGCTACTATCGATCAGTTGTACTACTTAATTAATAATTTCTATTTTTATTTATTTAAGTCTGTAAATAGACTTTACTTGCATAACTTAAGCACATTGTTCACTTTTTGTGATTAGACATAATTATAGTTTTTATACGTTGGATTAAACTGTTTGTGGCTCTTCCAAAGGACTTAAATTCTATTGTAACCGCATTGATAACAATTTGACTGTGCGACTGCTGTGACTCTCTCTGGCAAATCCCGCATTGTTGATGCACCATTCTGCTCGCACAACAGTTGCCAAGTCACCGGGCAGAGCGTAAGGACTTTATCCAATTTAGACAGCTTAAACATGCTCCTCTCTCTCTCTATCTCGTTCTCTCCGTGTCCTGTGCAGCCCCGCTCAGTTTGTGTGTGGTAAGATTGCAGTGACCAGTGGTCATAACCGTAACGTCCCTCCTCTCCATTGGTCCGGATGTGACTTTTAATTAAAAACGCAAACGGAACTAAACGGGCGTCTATTTTTAAGAACTTTGTGAAACAACTCTAAGCCTGGCAACCGGGCGGGGGGGCAATTAACATGTTCCATGTCACAAAAGTTTCACATAAATTCCAGCGTAGACCAAACAACAACAACAAGAGCAACAGCAACAGTAACAACCCTTTTCGCCGTTAACAACATACTTAGAGCATCCCTTGGGTTGGGGCTGTATTTGCGGAATTTACAGCTACCTAAATGGCCAAAAGGCATTCAGCTAGCTCTCTGGATATCATCATCAGTATTTTTGCTGCTGTTCACTAATTAGTTTGATAAACTTATCATTCGCCCGAATGTAGCTTTAGCAATTTTAAGTGCGTTATTTTGATTGAGTGAAATATTATACGGCAACGACTATTATTAATGATAAAAGAAAGCTAACGACTACTGAAGAGCACCACTAATCGGAGTTATGCTATATGCTATTATATATGTTATTTGTAGTTCCAGTTGAATTCAATTTAACGATATGCTAGCGCTTCTTACATTATACTCATTAACTATATTATTTTAAGATGAGTAAAAGAAATACTTTTGTTTTTGTTTATTGTTTTTATTAAAAAAAGAATTATGATTTGATTTGTATATAACAAAATTGTTTTTATTTATGCGAGTGTAGTATATCCTCTTAGTATTAGTATTAGTATCTTAGTATTTTCTCTGAGTATGTCTTCCAAGTATTATTTCTTCTTAGTATTACCTCTTCGTATTTCGTCCAAGAATTTCCTCCAAGAATTTCCATCAAGCATCTCTCAAAGTCTTTAATGCTTATTTGAACGATCACTTCAGCACATTTTACTTTACTTTAATTTGCTGCACTGCACTGCACTGCACGACTGACCTCCACCTGAACGACTGAAGAAATTCTACAGCTGCTGCCCTTTATATAGGGCGCCTCTCACTCAGGCACTTAGTCTCGCTCAAATGCTGTACCCTTCGCTAGGTAGAGATCGTGTCAGTAGTCGAGCTTTAATTGACCAATCAGAAGACTCTCTGCTGCTTCAAGCATTCTAGCTTCGCTCGCTTCGTCGGAGTCGTGGCAGCCGAGCTTTAAATGACCCATGGGAATTCTCTCTGCTGCTTCAAAGCACTCTAGCGTCGTTACTTATCAAATGAATGCTACTACATACACATGGACAACTTCTGTAGCTCTCCTTCGTCCAGAGAGTTATATGGAGAGGCAGTCAGTGAATTAGATAGAGAGACGGACACAGAGGTATACACACATACATACGAACAGATATATGTATAGACAAACACGCATAGTTAAATCGAAGAACCTCATTACGCTGCTCAGCCATATACATATACAAATATGTATGTATGTGTGATATGCTATATAGCTTACGCACATGAATTTTTATAATTATTATATGGCATAGAAAGTAGCTTCTTCTGTTATATATTTCTCTTAAGAGTCTCATAGGAGTCTGCTTCAGTTGTTTCTTCTGTTATACATTTCTCTTAAGTGTCTCTTAGGAGTCTGCCTCAATTTCTAGCTTTTCATCCCATACTCTTTTTCAAATACGCTAGATCTAGCCTGAAATAGGCTAAGCTGACGACACTGATTGCCTCCTCTTGCGTGCTTATGCATGCGTGTGTGTTTGCTTGTGTATGTGCATGTGCTCTTACTTATCAAAGCTTTGCAAAGGGTTACGAGAATCTTGAGCAGTCTTAGCTAGAGCTTTCTTATTTGTTTTCTTATTGTGAAGTAAAGTTGAACAATTCTAATATACTAAAACATTATTAATCTGATTTTTGTTGCACCGTATATGTATGTATATTGATTTCATTCTGTTTTACTCATAAATCAGCTCTAAATGAGAATTTTGGTGTGTTCCGGCTGCCCATCATGGTTAATTAGCTGCGCGCAGAGGCTGCACCTGCACAATCGCATTTTCCACTGGCTGTGGGCTTCGTTCACGGCCTAATCGCATTTGATATTGTCAAAACTTGTAGCACAAATAAACCACCCTGGCGTTTAGGTTTGGGCAGGAGCTTAGCCCTCGTCATCGGCAACATCGTCAAGTGGCACAAATTACAGATCAAACATGCAGTCAAAGCTGCAGTTAGACTTGTCCGACGGGGTGGGATGGTGCGGTGCGCGGCGTTGCGGGGCGGAGCGACCATTTATCAAGACCGTTGACAATATTACGCTTAAAATTAAATAGCGTAATAAAAGGGTGACTTAATTTGTTTTTGCCCAGGCAGGCGCCACCACTCACGATTACGGGAGATGATGAGCTGTGAACACGTGTTTGCTTTCTAATAAAATATTTGCTCATCTAAACAACGAGGACGGGCTCAAAGGAATATCGCTCTTATATCCTTGGTCTTCACATTTTATTATTGAAATTTTATTTTTTTTATATGTCAACCCCTCAGCAATTACGCGCATCTAATAACGGCACCAGACAATATAGGCCTACATAGATTTAAGTAGCCGATAATGCCTCGATTGACGCGTGACGCAATTTGTTTGTCTTTTATTAACATTTACATTTCTTGATAGCATTTCCTAACTGTGTGAACAGTTAAAATCTTTTAGCAATTTGAAGCTTATGTTCTAACAACAATTTCATTTGGATTTGAACTTAAAGCTGATTGCCAACCAGACAAAGAACTCTATCAAAATAAGTAAATTGTTTATTTTTATTTAACTGGCATACAGTGAACAATTGTTTAGTCATATGAGTTTGACTCAAAAATAACAAGAGTTATTGACCACTCTTAGCTGAAGAAACGTTATAATCTGATTGACTTAACACATAAATCAGTTGAAACCTAGCGTTTGTTATATTCATATTATTCATATGATACCTTGGCATTTGGAGAAGATAAAATGAAAGTACTTCAATACATATTAGCATGCATTTTTATTTATTTATTTAATAGATTTGTAGATCAGCTATTGGGTCAAGTATAATTACGAAACTTTATTTTACGAGGCTTAGAGTATTTCCTAGTTGGCGGTACCGACTAGAGATTTCTGACTTGTTTTAATATCGTAATCCCCTGATATATGTATATATTTTCAATGCTATCAATGAAAGAGAATCGAATGGGAATGCATGAAACTATTCCAAAATGGCGGCACATTTGACTTATTGATTAACCGTTATTCATGGCTTGGGCATTAAAATTAATAAACGTTGCCCAATGTATGTATGTATATATGAACGTGCAACAACAACAATTGTAATAACAATAACAATAACACAGTGCCTGAGCACTTGCGTACAAACCAGCAACCACAACAATACCAACTTTGTCTCGGAGCAATAAAAAATGCCAAGTATATCCACAAAATAAGAGCAATAATATTTAATAAATGTGCACACACACACACACACTCACACAAACAATATGTTTTTACTTTGGTGGTTGAATACGAAAAACCATAAATAAATACAGGCGCGCAAACAAACACACACACATAAGAGCAGCGAGCGAGAAATAAGCGCATAAAAAGATTAAAACGTGTTGGCATCTCTGTGCGTATACATACATACATACATAGGTAGGCAGGCAAGCTTTCTCTGTGTGTGTGCATGTGTGTGTGCTATGCCCTTTTGGCTGAATGCTTGAGCAAGGCGAGCGGGCGAGCGGGCGGCCTGTGCGACTGGGTGGGCATGGGCGCGCAGATAACTTCCGCATCCCTGGCATCCCCGCCCATGCCAACCCCCGACATCATTTTCCGTGGCATTTCGGTGAAAAAGAATGCTTTTGATCTTCACAAGCGAATGATTTTTAATATGACTTTTTGCTGCTGATGACGCTGAGGTCGTACGTCGCGTCGCCTTGTTGCTGCTCTCAGCTCCCAAATATGTATGTTTACCAAACGCTTGATGCAGGCAGCGCGGCAGAGACGCAGCGAGTGAAGTGAGCGCAGACAGTCAATCAGTCGATGTCCTTTCGCACAGAGTTTTTTAGCCCGTTGCTGCATATAATTAATCAGCTCAATTAAATGGCAATGTAATGCACTTTGTGACACACACATGCACATACACAGGCACACAGAAACGACAATCACATATGCACACACACACACCCACATAAACCCACACAGATGCATAACCGCAGCGCCTAAAATTAGGCTAGTTCAAAGGGCCTCATTTGCCGTGCGGTGGGGCTGAGCGGGTGAGCGGGGTAGGGGGTGGCATTTGGGCACAGGCATAATGATGGTAATTTGTTGGTTTTGGCCAAAAGAGCAAACGGCACGCTTGGAATTTCAATTAATTTCCATAATTTCCAACGCTTTATGAACGAACAGAACAGAAGCGAGACGAAGCGAAGCGAGGCAAAACAAAGCAAAGCAAAGCAAATGCGTCGCGATTACGAGGGTGTTTTTTGTTCAGCTGAAGCCATTGGAGTAAACGGCTCCTGTCTGCCTATCTGCTGGAGCAGCCCCCTTCCCTAATGTGCGAGCGTGAGCTCGTCCCAAGATGAGCACGACCTTAAGGTGAAAGATGTCCTTTTCTCAACATCATTGTCGTTATCGTTATCATTATCATTATCATTGGAAAATAGTATATACTAGTTGCAAGCTTATTTTATTTAAACAATACGGCTCAGGCTTTTCGCCAAGGCAGTCTAATATGCTAAACAGTCATCAAACATACGTCACTCAGGCTTGCAAAGGAAGTCTCTATTTAGAGAGCTAAGCTACTGAGGATAAGCCATAGCATACGCGTTTTTTCCTTAATATTAACAAGTCGGAATGTTAGACAATAAATTAAAATAAATGCTTGGCCTCAATAGTTGACTTTCAATTCGTTGGCAGATTGATCTATAAACATGATTAAAGCTTAGTGTAGAATTTTATTAGACATTAACGATATTCATTTAAATTATTCCGTAGAATTCATATAAAATAAGGTAAAAGCCCAAAAACGTTATATTTTCATTAATCCCAGATATAAAAGAAATGAAATAGAATGAAAATTTTCTTCACGCCTATGTATATTAAAGCAAATTCACTTTTGTCTATGGTTCTAATTTTGCTAATTACAACTAATACTTTCTTGTAATCTATCTATCTTTCTCTCATTCTGTATCAATTTATTTGTTACTTTTTCTACTTCCTTATGTATAATAATTATAAACAAGTAAGAAACATCTATGCTACAGCCCAACTTTTAAATATCCTCACCTACCCCGACTTGAGTTGTTAGGCATATATCATATTGTATGCATCCACAAAACAAAAACTGATAAAACATGTTCTTCCCACATCTAGGTGGAAATTTCGGTATAATGTTTCAAATATAAAATGTATTAGCAAATAAAGTTTTATCTGATTTATTATTTTGGTACAGCAAATCAATATACATTGTGTGATTAAATTATGATATGAATACCTAATATGCTCAATTCTGAATTGAATTAGTGCGCATTTTACATTTTACATTTGCTGAAATCATATATTTTATTTCATAATAATAATCATATACTCCATTGCCAATAGTTTGAATTAAGGGAAATTTTAATTAATTTTGTATAATCATATATTTTATTTATTTAATAGCATAAATGTTGCACTTTCTAAGTAATAGTACGCCTTCTGTTATTTTTTTTTTTTGAGCTCGACGTGCCACAAAAAGCACTGGGAAATGTTTAATTAAATGCGCTGCAATAATATGCAATTAAAAACTCAGTTATTATTATCAGAAACCAAATAAATTTCTAATTACAACAGCTAACGGGCAACGTTAGCAAGTTTTGCCATTTGGTTATTTGGCTGAAATTAATTTTTGGGTTAGGTGCGCAGCATATTCAAGTGGCGAAGGCAACAAAAACTCATTTCGACAGCGGTGGCCACAGTTCCAAATTGGAGTGCCTATGACCACTAGCAGCAGCAGCAGCAGCAGCAACAACAACAATAACAATGGCTGCATTGGCCAAAACAGGATTTAATTAAAAACTCAAAATGGCGGCTTAGTACCTGCTTTGCCTTTGTATTTGGCTTTTGTGAAGTGGCCCGGCGAATGGGCGAATCGAGAATTTTGTAAATTGCGCTCATTATGGGTTTTGATTTTTGAGTGCCAGATGAGTTTCTAATTAATTTTTGCGCCAGGCATTTATTGAAAAATGCTCGCATAAAACACACAAACACACAAACACACACACGCACACATACACATACACAGCTATCAAATTGTTGCAGTTATATCAGGCAAATGAGAAAATGACCGAAATAAAACAAATTTAATGGCGTTTGTTTCGAGCCACTGCCCCAAAAGCCATAAAAGGCATTCTATACAAATTCATCCAAAAGGCAGATAACACAGCAACAACAACAACAACAACAACAATGGCAGCAACAGCAACAACAATATCAAAAAAAAAAAAAAAAGAAAAAAAATCGACATTATAAACAACATTATTAAAAACATGCCGCAAATGTTTTACTGCGCTCAAATTTTTGAGTCCATTTTGTTGTCGACGCTGCTCCGTGAGTGGGTGGCTGGGTGGTTGCTGGGTTGGCAGGCTGACTGGCTGACTGGCTGGCTGGCTGTACTAAGCTCATAATGATGTTCAGCGGGCAAATTAATACTGCTGTCTCGCTTCCACTCTGGCAAGCTAATAATATTAAGCGAAGCTGCCAAAAGCGGGCGTAAGAGAGAAAAAATGAGAGAAAGAAGAAAACGGAACTGGGTTGTGTGTGTGCCTGCGTATATATGTATGTATATGTGTATGTACATATGTATATATAAATTCTATAAGGTGCTGTTAACAATCTGTGTTCGTGTGTCAAAGAGTGTATGTATATATGTATATATATGTGTGTGTGTGTATGTATGTGTATTTGTTGGCATGCAATAACGCAGTGCTGCTCAATAATAATAAAAATATTTCTGAGAAATGCGAAGGCATAAAGAAAATCAAGCTATGCGATTGATATGAAAGGAGTATACATAAGTATAGGGATAAGAATGAGCATAAGGATAAGTTTTAGTATATATACATTGATAAGATCAAATCTAAATCAGTGTTATATGATAAATATGTGTACTTCGTTAGTTTTCTATACGCAATTTACGCGCTACATTTCCAGATAAGTAGGCAATACTTTTTTAAGCTCTTATCTATATGATAACGAAATCCACAGCTTACTCCTGTCGCTCTAAAGACAATATAATTTGGCTCTACTTTGTTGCTCTCTGCCTCTCGCTCTCTTTCTTTCTCTCTAGTGCCCGCTCCCTATTCCAGAAATTTGCGTAATAATTCATAATGAAAAAACTTTTTCCATCCCATGCTTGCCAGTTTTTCCTTCGCTTTCATTCTATATGTATACGTATATAAATATGTTTTTTATTTGAAAATAAATAAATATTAGTGCCATGGCAAGGCAACAGCAACAAGAACTACATTATTACCATCATTATGATGAGCCGCCTTCGCTAACGGTGAAGTTTATCAAAAGGCCAAGTAACAATGGCGAAGGCAGCGACTGAGACTGAGACTGAGACTGCGACGCCTTCTCGTTCCAGCTCGCTTCATACAGATGCACGGACACATGCGCAGAAGCAATGTACACGCACACACACATACGCATGCATATGCATGTGCATTCACACACAGCTTTACATGGCCACTTGTAACGTGTGGAATTTGTTTACCCTTATTTCATTACAAAGGCATTGCAAAAAAAAAATAATAATAATAAAATATTAAAATTGTGGTAAATAAACAAATTTCGAAATAATTTAAAATATATAAATACTTTAGCTGTTTACACACGCACACACATCTAACGTTGCATGTGTGTGCGCTCTCGTGTCTGTGTGTACTCAGCATACATTCTCTCGCTCTTGCTGCCGCATGACCAATTTGCTCTCTCGCTCGCTCGCTCTCGCTCTCCGCCTCGCAGGCCATGCCAAGTGGCTGCCCAATTCTTGTGGGTACATTAGCGCTAATGATGATTGAAACGACAAACGTGTCGCCTCGGCCTGAGCCTCAGCTCGAGCGCAAGAGAAAGAGAGCGAGACCGAGAGAGAGAGAGAGAGATAAAGAGAGGAGCGTTAACGAATTCCGAGCTTTGATTTAAAATTTGTATCTCGTGCCAAATTTAAACTTCAAGGAGCGAGAGGCTGCGCCAACAAACGGGCGCGGAGCTCTCCGTGCAGGCACTTGGCATCCCATTTTTCTTCTCGTGCCGTTTTCCCTTTTGCATTGATTCACTTTGATGGGCGCTAATTGGGGTTTCTGTGGTGGTAATGATCGTTGGTATTTTCTGTAGTTTATCAAGTGGTAAATTTAAAAGCCGAACACTTATATATGTAAGACGAGCGGGAGAGTGTAATGTATGAGAACCAAAATAGCTATAATTAAATACAATTTTTTAAAAGGGTAATTAAAATCAGGATTTAAAAAAAATTTAATTTGGCTTTTTATATATATTTATATATATATATATATATTTTTTTTTTGTTAAGATATATAATATTAAATTAAATATGGAATGTAGAAATACAGTAGTATTTCTATTTACTAATTCATCTAGTTAGATCTTATACATGCCTAATTAATTATGGGACGGGTAATCACTGCGCTCCTTAATCAGTAAATATTATTTCTACCGCAACGCCATATTGTTTGCCCGTTAATAATTCAAGGCACCGCCCACTGAGCCACTCACCCGCTCGGCAGCCAGCCAATTATCCATTTATTTCATAATTTCAATAACTTTTCATACAGTCGCGTGCGGGCTGAGAAGAGCGAGGCGTAGAGGCTAGTGGAAGGGTGCTCGCTGCGATAGGTGGGTGGCTCGTTGGATGGGTGGTTGCGTTTTTATGTAACTGCTGGTGGTTGCTCCTGACAATCTGAATGATGATGATGTTACGCAGCTACTGTTGTTGTTGCTGCCACTGCCTCTGCCGCTGCCGCTGCTGCCGCTGCTGCTGCTTCTGCTCTGTCGCTGCTGTGTAAATCCCGGAAAAAAGCAGAAACAAGCTGGATGCGAACCGCATCCCACACGAACATGAGAAAAATCACAGCCACGAAGCATGCAGACGCACACACACACACACACACACATACACATCCACAGGGAAAGCAGCGCTGCTGGCGTCGACGTCGACAATTGCTGCAGCAGATATTGTAAAAATTTTACGACCAGCAACTTTTGAATTCAGTTCAGTTTGCAACACGTTCACGTTCGCATGCGGCTCGAAAGGATGACCAGATCTCCGGCTTACGCGATTATCCAATTCCCTCGGCTTTCGCTGTCACTGAAGAAACGCGCGCAATTGTAGGCAACATTTTTATGCCGTCGGCCAATTCAGACTTTCAAGTGGAACAGTGAAATGGATTAAAAGTAATGTTAAAGATGCAGTTAAACATTGAAATATTATTTAACTGAGCTGAACTACCAATTATTGGAGCAAATACGAAACTAAAATTTTGGATACAACTGAAATATATAAATACACAAAAAGGTTTGTTTTACCGTTCCTGACTTGATTGACTTGATAAAGTGGAATTTATTTAATTAAATTTATTTATTCATATATTAGCATATTTATCATAATTAACGCGGTATTTAGTAACGCTTTAAGTTAATGTATTTAGTATGAGATCTCTTCAGTCTGAATAGGAACTAGACAAAAAGCTTTAAAATTATTAATTATTAAATCGTAGCAGTAACTTTGTTTACTATGAACGAAAAGTAGAATATTGAATCTAGCTCTCTGTGTAAATACTAATAAATAAAATTATGTTTTAGATTATATAGAAATTTTATAAGCTGATAATTGGCGAAACTAGTACAAAAAATATAAACAGTCGCAGCTCCCAAAACTCGAGCTCTATGTCGATCAGTTGCGTTGATCTCACTTCTTTAGATGTAAATGCTTTACTTTCTTGAGCTAGTAAACAAATTAATATTAAAAAATAATAAAATAAAACAATACAATCAACAATATAATCCAATCTTATTGGATCTATACGAGAGTTGTGACCAGAAATTCAAGAGCAAGTTTATTTATTTATTATTTATATTGTGCGTGAGATTATGAATAACTATAATACATATTTTATATAGGCCTCATGAGCTTTTGATCAAATGTTTGTTTGTTTTTAATTTTGATTAGGTTTAATCAACAATAAGGTATTTTGAAACTTCTTGAATGGGTCATTTCTTGTAGTATTAAACAGAGTATCCCAATTACTTATACACTCCTTATTCCCTACTTACGTATATTTATTATTATTTAAAAAATTCAATTTGGTTTTTTTACAATACCCCAAAATGGTTTAATTTTAGGAGAAGATGCAATGAATACGATCGTTGAAAATTTTAAATAATAAAATAGAGTTCCGAGCTTTAACATTGACATCGAGTTTTATGAAATGATGCATCAATTTATTTAAATAAAAAATGCATTAATTTCCATTTAAAATAACAGGAAATATAAAAATTCGCAGTAAATTATATTAAAATGCGCGTATATGTATATATTGATATATACTTAAAATATATTGAAACAATTTAATTTATTGCAATTAGAACATTTTATTTTCATTATACTACAAATATTTAATAACTATTTTCATCATGTTTCTAATTTTGTTATATGAATTAACACATCATTCGATTTAAGTTGCAGATAAAGTAATTATCTTTTTTTAAAATTTTATTTTGATTATAAAATGTATAAAATAATATATTTTATATTTATAATATATGCATGCATATTAACTTAAATTTGATTTGCTTTCATTTTAATAAATTTGCAAGATTGCTTAAATTCAGAATTCCCATTTATAATTTAAATAATCAATTAATTAACTGCATTTTTTGCTAATAACTTCTATATGTTTAAGTTCAGATATTTGACAGAAACATTTGTTTATCTTTAATTATTAAACATTGCAGCTATTGTTAAATGTGCAAGTTAAAGTTTGCATGCTCTGTCTGGGTCTTCTGCTGTCCACAGTTATTTGTATTAGACGCCTTAATGAACCTAATTTATTCAATATAAGCCACACAACTTGACCACGTCTGTATATACCATTTAAATGTATAAATTTGCATCTCCATACATGTATATATGTATATGTATCTGACATTTTCTGGCTGTCAGATGGATATTAAAGCACCTGTGCAACAACAACAACAACAACAACAACAACAGCAATAGCAACAGCAACAGCAACAGCAATGCCAACAATTAAGCAGCAAACTGTGACAAAGTCTCAATTAGGCTATCAAATTGCCAGCAGGGACAGCGACAATAGCTGAGCAGGACAGATGCACAGAGCGAGACAGACAGAGAGCCTAAAAGAGAGAGAGAGAGAGAGAGAGAGAGAGAGTAGGAGAGGGACTGAGATAGATAGAGCGTGAATGAGAGGAGGAGAAAAGCATTGCAATTAAGTGCAATGAATGCACTCACTGTGCAACTGAGTGTGTGTGCGTGTGTGTGCGTGCGTGTGTGTATGCGTACGGCTTTGTCCGTGTGCCTGTGTGTGTGATAGTCTGCGGTCATCTGCCGTTGTATCAACCAGTTGCTGCTGCCCACCATTCATTGCTGGGTCAATTGTTTGGCTAAGCTGAAGATTCTGGACTTTGGTTAAGGCAACGTGTATTTGAATGGTGATCCCCGCCGGTTGCTCTTGTGCCAGCAATTCCCTTTTCACTTCAAGCAGCTCAGATTACACGCGCTGGCCGCTTTGGTTGTGGTTGGCCAAGTGCCACTTAATTGTGGGCATAATCAGACAGCTGAAGACAATTGCAATGGCAATTGCAATTGCAGTCGTTGACACCTGAATGCCATGCGGATAGCCAAGGTGGCGACAATTTAACATTTAACACTGCTCTTGGCATTTTTCAGCTGACCAACGAGTGAGACGGAGGTGAACAGCTCGGAATTGCCGTCGTCGACTTGTGCCAAATACTAAGCATGTTGCAGAATCCTTCCAAATATCACGCAAATCCTTTGTCACACTTCCTGGCATTGCATAACACACAAGCCAGCAGCGTGGCACACGCACATGCACACGGACACGGACATGCACACGGACATGGACATGGGCATGGACAGCTGCAACCGCATCATACACTGCCAACGGCGGCGTTAGCTGCAGCAGCCGCGGCAGCTGCAGTGACGGCAGCGGGTCAAAGTTCGTATCAAATGGAGCTGCAGTCGCACCAACAGCAGCAGCAGCAGCAGCAGCAGCAACAACAACAGCAGCAGCAACAACAACAGCAGCAGCAACAGCAACTTCCCATTGGCCTCCCAACACCCACACAGGCACAGTCGCACACACACACACACAACCACCACAGGGAGCAGCTGGCGACTGCGACGTCGCACGCGCAGCTCATTGAGGCGGCCGCGGCGCATACCTCCCTCGATGTGGGCAAGTCGTTTACAATAGCCGCCATTTTGGGTCTGCAGCAGCAGCAGCAGAGCAAGGAGTATAATAATGCCATTAATCTGTCGCTCAATGGCGGCACGTCAGCAGCGGGCACAGGTGGAGGCGCTGCTGGTGCGGATGCTCTCGACCAGGATAACAACAATAGCAAATGCTACAATAGCAACAGTGCCAACAGCAACAGCAATAGCAACAACAACAGCATTAGTTATGGCACAAACAACAACAACAACAACAATGGCCAAAGTGTAAATAACTTCAATTGTGATAGCAGCGGCAGTCGCTACCTGCCCGCAGTGCAACATACTCTTCCGCATCCCCACACCCACTCCCACTCCCAGCAGCGGGCTAACTTTGCTGCTGCCGCTGTTGTCGCCGCCGCCGTCAGTGGAGCGCCCTCCGCGCTGCAGAGCTTGCAACAGCTCCACCAGCATCACGCGCAGCAGGCGTCGCTTAGCTTCCAACGTGAAAAGCTCAAGTCGGGTAAGTCGAGTAATCCAACGATAGAGATTAGCTTATCAATTTTTTTGCTCATTCACTGCCTTCACAGACTCGCAGAAGAAGAGCGGACTGAAGAATAAGCGAGTGCGAACTATCTTCACACCAGAGCAGCTGGAGTGCCTGGAGGCGGAGTTCGAGCGCCAGCAATACATGGTGGGACCCGAGCGTCTTTACCTGGCGCACACACTCAAGCTGACGGAGGCCCAGGTGAAAGTGTGGTTCCAGAACCGTCGCATCAAATGGCGCAAGCATCATTTGGAGCTGACCCAACAGCGTCTGTCCCTGATTAGACAAACTCAACTGCCAGGTGGAGGAGTAACAGCGGTGCCAGCATCGACGAGCACTACGTCTTCCGTGGAGCTGCCCCTGAACGCCGGCTGCAGCGCAGCCTCGCCGAGCCTGCTTGAAGAGGACAACGAGGACAGCAAACAGTCGCTATCGCTGCCGCTACGTCCACTGAGTCGAGCGGCCTCCGAATCCGATTTATCCATATGCAATGATTCCCTGGATCTAGACGGCGATAGCCTTATGGATGGCAGTGAGGAGGCATAAGCGATCCGTGCAGACAAATATGTAAATATAGTAAAGTAAAATAAATCTGTTTAATACGCACTAAATTCTTATTGAAATATAAATGTATATATTTATTAGAAGTAAAGCGTTTCTGCTTAGTTTAATACACTTTTACGATTACATGAATTACGTTTGCTTAGCACTAATCGAATTATACATATCTAAATTTTCAATTATCACACATTAAAGAGCTGAGTTATTGTTGTGTCGCCGAGACGACTCTATCGTAGCAGGAGAGATGCACCACCTGGCCATTTGGATAGCGCACAAAGGCTGTTTGGTTGGTGAAGCGTTTCCTGCACTCGGGGCACAGAGTGGACTCGTTTATTTCGAAACTCTTGTTCTTCTCCTTGGCGAGGGACGCCCGCAATCGATTGGCTTCGGCTTGAAGCAGGCCGCGCATGATCTGACGCTGGTGGCTTTCGTTCATTTGGATGCGAGCCACCGTCTCGAAATAATTTCTCAGCTCATGCATATAAATGTCATCGGGCAGATACTGGAAATAGAAAATTAATGAGTGTAAGCAAAAATTGCCATGGGATAACTGCAAATAAATGGCGCTTACATCGATTATCTTCGTGGGATCAATTTTGATGGTATATGTGTTGAGCAAGTCCAGTGCGACTTCTTTGTTGGGCCTAAGAAAGTCGGGATGCAAAGTAACGCCCTCATAAGGCGGCTGTTGCATTGGCTTCAGTATAATGAGGAGTAGCGTGTTGAACACCTCTTTATCCTCGTCGTAGTTCGCCTCAGCGTAAGCCTTAGCTTTGTCCACATCGCCAAAGACTTGTATATATATGGCCAGCACTTTCTCGTGCTTTTTGAGGCGACCTAGAATTAGGGCTCGCTCCTCCAGCAGCATTGTGGTAGGAAAGTCATCCAACACGCGATCCGGCGAATAATGTTGTGACTCCTGCAGCATCTTGTACATCTTGGCGCGCAAGGGCTGCAGCTCGGGCGTTTCTTCCCTATCAATTAACGATACAATACTAATCATATTGGGATACATCAAATTATCTGACTTACCCCTTGGCCTGCAGAGCCAGCAAGCGTTGCACCTGCTCGCTGTACTGCTTCAGAAGCGCATTGTGACGTAGGGTGTTTGTGTCATTCCATTCGAAAATGATATGCTCGAGGTAGGGTATGACGAGAGCCTTGTGCTTGCTGAGCAGAAAGTCAAGAACTTTGGCACGAGGTAGCGCCTCTACGGCGAGCAGCTCGTCCGTAAATATTGTTAGACCTTCCACTGGATTCTCAGTCAATACCCAGTCAGCAAATTCAAAAATTAACGGCAAATTATCGGAGCCAAGTGCCTGAAGATAAGTTATGGTGCGTTTATGACCCTGCAATACAGAGCCCTTAATATTCGCTTGTTCCTTCAGCAGGGTCAGGGCCTTTCTGTGCTTTTTCTTGCCATCGTAGAGAATGATCAGCTCCGAGAGCTTGTTGTGTTTCTTTAACATTTTCTCAGACTCCTCTAGGTGGCATTGGTTAAGTCGCAGCAGAGGCGCAACCAGCGCATCGTTTGTCTGCAGATAACACTTCAGCAGTGTGGTATCAATTATTTCCAGCAGGGACTTGGAGCTGCTCTTGGTGTCGAGCAGCTTTACCACTTCTCGTTGACGGGCTTGCACCAGAAATTCAATAAGCGCCAAGTACGCATTTTCAAGGTCATGATCCTCTAGCTTCGGTACACTGGATGGTGGAACAGCAGCATCTGTAGAGTTCTTTGGCTCCGGGACCAAGCTAGGGAATAAGCGTATCACATCATAAGGATCAATGGCAGCCTTCTCGAACTCTTTCATGGCTGCTGCGAACTCTTTATTGGTAAAGAGCTCTTTGGCATAGAGCATACGTATTTGGCGTATGGTCTGTGCTTTATCAACGCCATCTTCTTCAGAAATTTCCTAGAAATGGATGCCATATTAGCGTAACTTATGATTGAGGCACATTTAGATTAAATTTACGGTTAATTCAATGGCCAGTTGGAATTTCTTTTGCTGCAATAACTCTTGTCGCTGCAGTCGAATATCCACGAGACGTATACACCACAGCTCAGATGACGCGGCGGCGAAAATAATGCCCTGATCGGATCGAACAAGAAACCTAGTATTTTTCAGCTCCGGCATAGATTGAACTAAAGTGTCCTTGCCCACCAAGCTGCGCACCTCGATGGTATTTTTAGTGCGTCCAACAGCAAAAGGCTCATCCCAAACTGCCAAAAGGAAAAACTCGTGTTAGTGCATATAGCAAGTTATTAGAATGTATAATTACCTAGAGCCAAGAGCGGACTTGACCATTGCAGTGTAGTTCTGTTCATCAATGTAGTTCTGTTCATGCCAGTGTCGACGTTATTGTCTATGGCTTTGTATTGGCTAAGATCTATGAGCATTAGGTAGTTGTCTTTGGATATGCCCAGCATACTATTTCGTATAAGGCAAATATTGGGCTCCTGGCTTATAGTGGACGACGTAAGTATGAGCTTGTGCATCTTCGGGGGATTGCAGGATATCTGGCAACAGGGAATGGATTGTGTGTAAGGATTATTGAATTTATATCAAGTGTCATCACTTACATCGTATAAAACATATTCATCTTTGTAACCGACGCAGATGAGCTGATTTACCCAGCACATTGCCTTGGGCACATCAAGGAGCTCAATGGCCAGTTCTAGAGAAGCCAGCTTGTCCTTTTTCCAGAAAAACAGCACTAATCGACGTTTGATGGCGCAGCCTATTCGTATAAATGTGGCCACCTCACCCGTGATCGACTTGTGAGTGTCCACATCCATTGTGAACAACGTACACCCCTTAGTTTCCACAGAGCTATGCATAAACTCGAAATTGTTCTCGATCCGGCTCACATCACATACATGAATCATGCTGTCGGTGAGTACAAATAGTAAATTTTCAGCAGCCACCACTTCCATCTGTGTAATAGGCTTCTTGCTGAAATTCTTATTGAACATTCGCATATCGACGTCTGTTTGATTTTCCACCGAGTACATGATGAGCTGACCGCTTCGGGTGCCCAAAATGACATGATTACCTGGTGGTTATTATGTTCGTAAAAAGATCAAGTTAAACTACTTATTATAGGTAATTACTTACCAAATGCTGTAATGGCTTCAATTTGAACTCCTTGCTTTAGTATTGACTGCACACTATAGGCCGCATGCATTTTGCTTTTTTAATTGGCGTAAACAAATGCCTGAACGCAATGAAAACAAATATTCAGCCCAGCCCCAGCCCGCAAAACAGCTGATATGAGGCCCACACACGAACGTTAGGAGTGCAAAATAGCTACAACAACCCAAATATCTTACAATATGTGAAATATTTGCGGTGGGCTCATATTATAAAGAAATGTTTATATTAAAAAAATGAGTTGAGAAAATAAGCGCTACCGCAATGTCTTTATAATATATCATATCATATCTACCGGCAATTGAATATTTGTCGTATCGTGTGTGGGTATTATATCTGTACGCAACTTTGCAACACTGCCAGTGGCACTGCCACCTTGTGCAATAAATAATATGACCAGCGGGATACGGCGCGCTATTTGTGAGCAGGTAAATCAATGAAATAAATTATTTAAGCACATGTAAAATTTAATTTTATATTTAAAACAGCTGCCACACCTGAAAAATATTTATTATGCTTTGGAAGTGCCTTCTAAAGTGCAGCACAGTGCTGCTGCACGACCACTGCTTCAGTGGATTTTGCCGGCTGATGTTGCACAACATGAAAATGAATTGCTGGACTCGGTAAAAAGACAACAGTTTGATACTACATTTATTGAAGAAGTTCGTGTGGTGCCCCGAAACGGTCGTAATGCGGCCAAAGTGGAATTCAAGATTCAACCCGATGCATTTGCAGCACATCTTCTTCAGGCTGACTCAGTCGCACCAAAGGTGTCAGCCTTTCAAGAGGAGCACGTTGTTGTCGAGTATAGCTCGCCAAATATAGCAAAGCCCTTCCATGTGGGACATCTGCGGTCCACAATCATCGGTAATGTGCTGGCCAATCTTCATCAGCATTTGGGTTACCGTACGACGCGTCTCAACTATCTGGGCGATTGGGGCACCCAGTTCGGCTTGCTGGCGCTTGGCGTCCAACTGGGGAACATTAGCGATACTCAAATGCGCGAGGCACCAATTGAGACGCTATACAACGCGTATGTCACGGCCAATAAATCTGCCGCAGAAGATCCACAACTAGCTCAGCGAGCTCGTGAACTGTTCACAGCGTTGGAAGCGAACACAGATCCAACTCTATCCGGCGATTGGCAGAAATATCGACAATACACCATTGACGAGCTCACAGGCGTGTACGATCGTCTGGGAGTACATTTCGATAGCTACGAATGGGAGTCGCAGTACTCACAACGAGACATCGGAGATGTCCTCACACAGCTGCGTTCAGTGGGGCTGCTGCAAAGAGAGCACGATGGTCGTGAGGTTGTTGTTGTGGATGAGCGTCGTGTGCCTGTCATAAAGAGCGATGGATCTACCTTGTACCTGGCGCGTGATATTGCAGCATTGTTGGAACGCCAGAGGCGCCTGCAGTTCACGCGCATGCTCTATGTTGTCGATAATGGTCAGGCGGATCATTTCAAAGCCCTATTTAGTACGGCAACAGCGCTGGACGCAGGCTTGAAAGACAAACTGCAGCATGTGAAGTTCGGACGCATTCGTGGCATGAGCACCCGTCAAGGCAAAGCCGTATTTCTCCGTGATGTGCTCAACGAGGCACGTGACGTGATGAGGGAGAAGCGCTTCGCGAGCGCAAGTAAGTGTGAAATTATTTTGTCGACACTTTTGTTATTCAATTTCCACTTGCAGCCACTAAAGCTAATAGCACACTTAATGATGAACACGTTTGCGATATTCTGGGGGTGTCGGCTGTGCTTGTGAACGTGCTGAAGCAGCGCCGGCAGAGGGATCATGAGTTTAGCTGGCAGCAGGCACTACAGGTTAATGGCGATACAGGCATTAAGCTACAATACACGCACTGCCGGCTGCACAGTCTTCTAGAGCGTTTCGGAGACATTGAGCTGGCGGAAATAAAGCCCAGCTGGCAGCATTTAACTGAAGAGCCATCAGATGCGCTGGCTGTGCTTTACGAGCTGGCACGCTTTGACCAATGTGTCTGGCAGGCCAAGGAGCAGCTGGAGGCCCATGTATTAGTCAACTACCTGTTTGGCTTGTGGTGCGTGACTGTCGCTGAGTAATTGTTGAGCCCTAAACTAATCTTTAATCTTCACTGTCATACAATTATAGCAATGCAACGAGTCGCGCACTGAAACGATTGCCTGTGAAGCAGGAGAAGTGTCCAGATAAGCGATCGCAACGTCTACTGCTCTTCCGCGCGGCCAAACGAACGTTGCAGCAAGGCATGCAACTGCTGGGTCTGAAGCCTCTAAACCAAATGTAGTTGAAATATTTGATATAATTTAATATAGTTTTTTATTGAACATATGAGGAGTAGAAATGCAGCGTCGCTTTGTAGTTTGCCGCTTAGCGCTTCTTCCACGTGTACTTGCGACGTGCGCCTTCCTGTCCGTACTTCTTGCGCTCCCGCCGGCGATAGTCACGTGTCAACAAGCCGGCTGCATGGATAAATACACAATAGATATGTAAAAGTAATTAGTGGCAATTAAATGCTCTTTAGCCGGCAGTTGCACTTACCCAAACGCATTGACTCAATCATCTCTTGATCAACAAAGCTGCGCAAACTCATGGCGATGCCCCAACGAATGGCGCCCGCCTGACCGGATGGACCGCCGCCCTCCACATTGGCCTCCACATCAACTTTGCCCAGCATTTCGCTGTAGTTCAGAGGAAAGAGTAACTGAAAAAAAATGAAAATAAAATTAAATAAAATGTAATCGTGTTAGAAGTCAAGTTCAGAGCGCTCGAGGCGTCTATTGTCTAAATATATGTATGTATGTGCATGTGGAACTGCTCAACTGGATCTACGTATTCGCTGCATTGTATTTTAGCGTATGTAATGAAAAATTCAACTGCGAGTGTATTTCCTGCACTAAAATAACGACAATAGATATTTAGAAATAATGACAAAATCGCTACCCGAATTAAATGGCTTTGAGCCAATGCTTAAAGCTGCAACAAATTATTGCATACTTGTGTCTAAAGTAATTAGCTGCCTGCCATTTGTGATGTCACTGATATTACCTATCAAGACTGGAGATAATAATGAAGAATACCTGTTAAATTACACCTTAGGAATAACCTTTGAAAAACATAATATATATATATTTAATATAATAATATTTTGATTATTATTTTGATGAGTATTTTTAACAGAATTAGAATTACTTTATATTATATTATGATTACTTTTAGGTTTAATAATTTGAAACGCCGGCATTTTTACCTGATATTTTATTAGAAATTTACAATATATTTTTATTATTTTAATGAAAATCCTATGAGAGCTAGAGACTTGTAGCTTAGTCGAACTCTTCCTGCTAGATCACTTTCACTTGTTTACGTACGGTCTACGATTACCTCACAGTTGTGAGGTGATAATTACTGCCGTATTTGCATATTTCCATACCGTTAACAGTTCCTCTACATGTGCTGTTATTTTTCCTTTAACAGTCTATTCACTGTTTTACAAAAATACAGCAAAGAAACTGGATCAAACGTGTTATAAATTATGTACATATTAACTGCCGCATAAGGCGAACTCAATTCGAAATATAATAATTTCATAGTACAGATCTATTAACAACTAATACATGGTATATAAATATGCAAATTAAAGCGCTCTGACGTCCGAATCAAAATCCACATGCAGGCAGGGGCTGTTCCCAATATCTAAATAAATTTATATAATGTTAACCTCTTTTTTATTTATTTTTTGACAATTTTATGAATGCGTGGGAAAGCAAAGTCAACGAGCTTGGATAGCGTCCGCAAAAAGTCCATATGGTCTACAGCACACAAACAATAAACGTTATGATTAAAAACGAATAAACAATAAAAATACATAATAAAAGACATAAACAAAGCAGCGATCACAGTTTTTGGCAAAAGCGGACAACGAAATAAATAAAAAAAGAACGCGAAAAAAAAAGAAAAAAACCCAACAACAAAATAAACACAATCAATCATTGAAGACTTGACAAAATTTATTTTGATTTGTTTGTGTATCTTTAATTTGTTTAAACAATTTGTCAGATGACTTCACGCAGCAACAAATAATCCGCTTTAGCAACAATTGCGCAAAAGATTTTTAAATTAATTATACTGGCAATTAAAGTAAGTTCCAAAATATCAAACTACTCAGCGAATAGAGACACAGAGACAACGTCATAATAAACGGGTTTCCAAAAAAACTAAGAAAAAACAAAAAGAATAATAATAATAATAATCATGTCTATGTAAATATTTTAAGAGAATGAAAATTCTGGCTAGCCGGCATAGAAGATACTTTGAGCCGGCGCTTAAAGAAATCTCGCGTCACATTTTATTATGATTTAAATGAATTTTATAGCTGATTCTCTGGAGGCTTCGAAAAGCTCCTCGCTTTGCGCTTTTTCCCCAACAATGAGCGCCGTACATAGCGCGTGTATGTGTAACTATCTGACACGATGACGATGATGATGATGATACTGTTGACAGCATATGGAGGTATATGTATATGTGTATATAGTATATATACTAAATGTACATTCAGCCTCATTGGCGCGCGCTCACTTGTCTCAAGTTGGATATGCTCAACCACCTCCCACATTCGCATCAACAACGAAACTTGTCTTGGTCCGCATTATCATTTCGGCGCAGTTCTTTTTATCAGTCAATTCTCGCTGCTCAAGTCGCGCCTCAAGTCGCGGAAAAATTATATATCGCGAAATCGAACAGCCGATCTTCAGTGTTGCTTATACCTTTGGAAAATAGAAAATGTTGCGCCTGCTGCAAGTCGAACGGCCTTGGCCAAGCCACTTTTAAGCCAAATCACTAAATCAATTAAACACGTGAACAAAGCTAAGAATTGTACTGAAGAACTGTATCATTTCTCTTTTTGGTAGTTGACATTAACAATATTCCTATGAAACGTAGCTCAAAGAGATTTCTTTAATATTTTGTATTTCCGAGCTTCACTTTCTACTTCGAGAAACTACAAAATTGTTTAATGAAAGTAGATTTCGGCGAATTTTACTCATACGAAAATCGTTGTCTTCATCTCGCTTCAATATAATATTACAGTTTTGTGTTGCAATCATCAGTTGTATTATCCTTTAATTTGGAGATATTCAATTACATGAACGCATTTGAGTGCACAGCTTGGGGGCAGCGGGGCGGCTCAGGTTCAAGGGCACTATGAAAGCAATGCAAAAATACAGCTCATCTCGCAAACGCTATGCCTTTCCAATGGGCACAACAACTTGCTCTTCGTAGCGCCGTAGTGCCGCCCGCGCCCCAAAGGCTTTCAACCGCACAAATTCAAATTAGTTTCAATTATAATTGAATCAACGCCAGCCGAACGAAACGAACCGAAGCCGAAACGAGCCGATTCAAATAAAGGAACGACGCGAAGTGTTCGCAGGGTTGCTTTGGGGGCGGCGCAGTTTTCAAAATGACGTTGCATCGTTGCAGCTAAACGGTGAATTACAAATGGCGCTTCCGGCTCGGTTCAAAACGTTCAGTTCGCTCTCTCTTAATGTAGCTGTGCATAATATATAAATGAATTTATACATATATGAATTGAAAGAAACCCTTTTTTAGATGCTTACTATCTTACAAGAAATAGTATAGAGAAAAATGTAGATTTACTTAGATCTAAAACCCGTCATGTTGTAAGCAAATATTATTTGTTGGCGCAAAATACTTTCAACTGGCTGATGGAATTTAAACCTGAGAACTCCAAACTGGTTTTTCTACTTCATCTATGGCCTCTCGTTCAGAGAACTTCATTAATTTGTGCGCATAATCATTTAAAATGTTTTTTACGTTTCGTTATCTGATTGACCACCAAATTCGCCAATAACTCAGCTCATACGTATGTTCCGTTTGATGCGAATGAAGAAAGTTTTTTTTATGACTTGTTTCCAGGCTGGATTTGTTCAGTTTTTTCATAGCCTTATTTGCTATATTTATTAAACAGGTTTGAGATTCACAAAAATGTTTCAAAAACAAAAAAAGGTTTAATAATTTAGAATTCAATTAGTTAAACAGCTGACAACAATGTTATATTCAAATTACTGAATTTTAACTGTTTATACACCTTTTTTCCTTGCAATTACAAAACGAAAACTCATTAAACGGCTTCACGTAATTCTCTTTGATATGTTTTTACATCAGCGGCGATTAAATTGCGCAATGGGTAGAGAGCTGAGAGCTGCAAGTGCTATTAGGCAAGCAAATAAATTAAATAGAATAAATCACCGCACAATGGACATGTCTAAATAGAAACTAAATGAGCGTTACTTAGGCGTGCCTTAATAGACCCAGTTCCTTGACACTTCAGATGCTTTTACCATGTTTCCCTACTAAAGAGTATTTAAATTTTAATTTACTGTTTCGCTATATATAGAATTGAGCTAGAGATGACAAATTGCGTTTCACACCGAATCATACATGAAGCACGACGATGCCTCGTTTCGAATGATATTCAATGGAATTTGCTCAAAAAATGAACGTTGACATAAATTGTAAATAATGTGAGCAAACAAAATGAGGATAGAAATAAACGGAGAAGCAAACATTTCGTAGAGTACACAATAGGAATGGGGATGTGGCAGTAGAGAACTTGTGTTATGAGATATCTAGAGAGGTTAGAGAAACTCTTCATATATGCGATTTGATATAAACATTAGTAAAAAGTTACTGCACGCTGAGCTCTAAAGCAATGTACCGTATTAAAAATAGCTTCTGGATAATAAGTCTCAAGTCTCTTTGGAAATCCAAGTTAAAGGTATTAATATTTTAGTCATCAGCCATGGAAGACTCTTAGATCGGGTATGGCAGGATTAGCCTCAAACCAAATAAGCTGAGTAGCAGAGTCCAAGTTGAAAATGATCAAAATTGGATTGTAAAGACTCTTTCAAACCTTACTCAACAGCTGATTTTACTATCTAAAATATGATGCTAAAAATCTAAGAGACTAGACATTGAACTAGACCCTATGAGAAACCCCGCCCCTGCTCCGTTTAGTTCATATAAACAGTAGCGCTAACTGATAAGTCTCTACCCGATAACAATAAAAACCAAAAGTTGCTTTGTGCTCCATGATGCTGATGATTCTGTTTATATGGTCGGCCTTATCACTGCGTCAAACGAGATGAATGCTTAGATAAGTCCCAGCTGAGATTGCCGCATTCGGGGTGCGCAGAAATCTATAACGAGTCCAAAAGGAAAACGATCGCAGGGAAAGTCAGAAGCAGCACCAAGTGACGCCAGAGTTAATATTTGATTAGCGTTTGTGCAGATTATGCGTTGGGGCTGGCAACGAAAGTAAATGCGAATTAATAGTGATCCGATATCGCATTGGATCACACACCAATCAAGGTGCAAATAGCTCTCAGCCAAGACTCAAATAACATAAACATTCTCCTCTTATTGCTTCATTGCAGCTGAGAGCTGAATCGAATCCAAATCAAAACTCAATATCAGCCAGTGTCCGATATCAAGAAACTGGTCTATAAATTTTTGCTGCTGATATTGGAAAGTTTTCGGTTGGTTTATTTGCAACGTACGCAAGTGCAGCCAGACGATTGGGTTTTTGAATATCTGCGCATATTTGCGCGTTTTAATTGCAAACAACAACAGCAATAACAACAACAACAACAACAACGAAGAGAGCAACTGCAACAGCAACAACTTCAACTGCAAGTGGAACGAGAGAAGCCAGCTAGCAAGGTCTGTTCGTTGCTTTCGTGGTCGCCATGGAGAATCTGGGCTACAAGGAGGGCAGCACGAAGCCGCGTCGTATGACACGTTCCATCAGCGTCGTAACCAAGACCGAAGTGGAGCAGCCGCTCAATGAAAATAATGCGAATAACCGGTAAGTGCCAGTTGTGGCCAGAGGCCAGCATTAAGCCCATTCAGTTATTTTTAACGAAGATAAACGCCCCTCATACAATAAAAACCCAAAATCAAAAGTGAGAGTGACGAAAAAAAAACAACTGACCAAGCCGACCAACGGCGATTAATATACGAGTTTACAGTTAGCCAATGCAGGTTCGAGAAGAATTTAACCAGCCAACGATGACAACCAATAGCTCTCTAGATCATCATCTACATTATTCCCACGCTTGCGAGCTCATGAAAACCACCTCACATTGGAATCGCGATTGCGCATCGCAGCGATCTTATAACTGGTAAAATAAATTCAATTAGCATCAATTGTCAAAGGTACCAATCGAAGTTGGCCGAATCAATATTGTCTTCTTTAATTATATAAGGGCTTGAGGCGTTTCTTACGCCTGATTAAACGAAGCAAATCTGAGTTGCTGCGTAGAGCATTGATTAGTCAAAGAAAATCCACCTACAAGGTTTTCGTTTAGTCTCTTCTGTAACTGATCAAATTGCTATGGTGCCAGCCGCTGTTGCAGACTGTGTAACATTCCAGTCCTCGCGCTGCTGTCTCACTCACTCCTAGCCAGTCCAACTCCCACTCCCACACGTCTCTCTCGCTCTTTCGTGGAAGCTAGTTTTCATGTGTATTTTTTTGTTTTTGCTTTTTTGGCAATCGCTCTCGCAGCTCTTTACTCTCTGGTTTGCTGGTGTGTGTGTGTGTGTGTGTGTGTGTGAGTGTGCGTGTGTGTATTTGGCATTTCAAGCCCGATCGACTAGCTGGCACTGAGCGGCGCTTAACGCTTTCCATCAGTCGGAATTGAAACAACAATGCAGGCGGTCGCGTTTTAGTCGCTGGCTAAAAAAACATATTCGACAGAAACGCGTTCGCAGTTCGTAGTTCGTCAGTCATATTAAAGCAAAAACAACAACAACAACATCAACGAAACGGAAGTGAAAAATTCGCGTTTTCACACAACATTTTTGCATTTTTCCGCCCGTTAGTCACAAATTATACAAGCGGCACAAAAGGCAACCATTGTTAGCCACTTGGCCCGTCTCTGTCTGTCTTATTGTCTGTCTGTCTATCGGATCGGTCTGTAGATGGGTCACTCAGTCAGTGGACAGCCCGGGCTCTCCTATGTGTGTGTAACCGCGCGATCGCATTTTGGAAATGAAATTAGAAATTGAAAATAGTTCATTAGCGAATTGGCATCATCCGTGGACATGGCTGCAAACGGTGTACGTACACACACACACACACACACACACACTCGCACACACTCTCTCATATAAGCAGCTAAGTGCAGAACAATGACGGACTTAGAATATACGTCCCTGGATTCAATGTGATTGCTACCTGAAATTATGCAAAACTGCATTAGAAATTATCAACAGCAACTGCAATTGGAATTGCGATAAATCGCAACAGTCTAAACCGGCGGCAATTGCTGCAGCTGTGCTGCTGTTCCTGGCAAACGTGGAAAACATTTAGCATAGTGCATTAATTATACAGATATAAATACAGCAAAATATTACATGTATAAACAGTCTAGTATATGCCAACTCCGCGCTTTTGCATAACTTAACATACAATATTATGCTGATAAACCGCTTCTCCTCCATTGTGCATGCCTCGCAGTCGTCAGCAAACGTGCAGCGGCCGCACATTCGGTGTCATTCAAAACAAGAATAATAATAAACAAAAGAAATATGTGAAAAATGCATAAACAAATAAAAACAAACAAATTCCAGATACTTGAATTGCACATCTATTGATATAATTCTCATAATAAATTAAACAAAATATTGCAATTGTGAACAAGAAAACGAAAGTTCTGTGCTCAAGTTGGGCTTTTCAAGGCTGGCTTGCGCTTAACTGTAGTCAGACTTTCTCTGTTTAATATTCATACCAAAACTTAAATATATATATACTATATACTTGAAACAACAAGTAGAGAGATGCAAAAATATGATAGGACCGATTTAAAGAGAAAGAAAACTGCATAATAAATTGTTAAGTTATAATTGAATACAGAGTAAATCGTATAATTTTTGTTTGAGTTGAAAAGTAGCGTAAAAATGAATTTTCATTTCATATTGATAGTATGGGATAAAGCTGTTTAACGATCTTCTAGCACTTTCTCGTGTCAATCTACATATATTTATCATAATTTCCGCATTACCCCGCTCTCTAAACTACTCGGACAATAGACAGTATAAATAGATCAGCTATTTTATATATTCTGAAGATGGGAAGCAAAAAGTGCACCAATTCGAATGATCCACATCATGCTCTCTAATTTAATGCGTAAATGTTATTATATGATTCAAGAAATTAGCGTGTGAACGATTGATTTGCAAAGTACTTTAAAGTCCGTTATACTCATTTAATAGATGACTAACAAAAAGGAAGAAGAAACACAAAAACATAACAACAACAGCATCAACTAATAATGAACCGTTCTTATTGTATTTGAAACAGTTTCAAATCGATTCCACCCAATCTAATGGTGCGATGGCGCAATAACACTGACGCCATGATCGAAGCTCAGTATCCGACAACTGGTGAATTTGAATACATGGAGTGTGGACCATCGCCGCCGGCGGAGAGTGCGCCGAGCATGTACGATAGCTTTGAGGAGCCAACTAGCGAGCTGAGCGTGCAGATCTGCAATGATACGCTGAGGATTAGTCTCATCGACCAGATGAAGAGTGCCGCTGGCCGGGTGCGTCTGTTTGAGGACATCGAGCAGGGCAACGTGGTGGCCGAGAGCATCGGCGCACATTTCGAAACAGCTTCCAAAATCGAGAAGAATTTGTGCTATTTGTGGGCGGCCTTTCTCAAGCGCTGGGATCTGCTCGAGGGCCTGTTAAAGGCTGGCGCCGATCTGCACTTTTATGACCAGAACGGGATATCAGCCTTGCATTTGAGCGCATTCAGCGGATGCTTGGCCACGCTGAATCTGCTCGTCGCCAAGGGCATCAATGTCAACTTGCAGCCCAAGTGCTACACTCCACTGCACTGCGCCGCGTTCGGCAATGCCGTTGAGGCGGCCAAGTTCCTCATCAACAGTGGAGCCCTCATCACCAAAGACACCAACAAGCCCAACTGCGAGGAGAGCCTGCTCCACTGCGCTGTTCGCTCCAATGCACTCGAGTGCTTGCAGCTCTTCATTGGCGAGGGAGCCGATGTCAACTCGCTGAAGCCCAATGGCACCAATGCCATACACCTGGCCGCAGATCTGGGCCACCTGCAGTGCTTGGAGGCGCTGCTGAATGCACCCAATGCCGACGCCAATGTCCGCATCTGCATTCGCGAAAAGGAGTCGACCGCTCTGCATCTGGCGGCCGATGAGGGCAACGTGGAGTGCGTCGATCTGTTGCTCTCCAAGGGTGCTGATGCCAAGCTAAAAAATCATCGCGGCTTCACCCCACTCCATCTGGCGGCGCGAACTTCCAGCTTGGAGTGCGTGGAGTCGCTGCTGCGCAACGGCAATGCGGACGCAAACGCTGAGGACTTTGATCATAGGACGCCGCTGCATGCGGCCGTTGGCAAGTCCGAGAATGCCTATGATATCATGGAGACACTCATCCAGTGGGGCGCCAATGTCAACCATAAGGACATCTATGGCTTCACTGCTCTCCACCTGGCCGCCCTCGACGGACTCGTCCAGTGCGTCGAGATGCTCATTTACCATGGCGCCGATGTCACAACTAAATCTAAGAAGGGCACATCTGCTTTAAACGTCATTACACGGAAGACACCGGCCTCGGTGGCTATGATTCGTCAGAAACTTGATGCGGCCATCACGCTGCATCATTCTCAGGTGAGTCGATTCACAATGGAAGGTATCAAATGCTTTTTCATTTCTTTGTTGTTGTGCCTGAACAGGATCCCGTGAATCGTGAGGTGGAACTGGAGCTGGACTTTCGCCAGCTGCTGCAGCATTGCCATCCACGCGAAATAAGCTACTTGAACACATTCGTGGATGAGGGGCAAAAGGAGATACTGGAGCATCCGCTATGCTCCTCCTTTCTGTACATCAAGTGGGGCAAAATACGAAAGTACTACATCGGCCGCCTGATCTTCTGCTTCAGCTTTGTGCTCTTCTTGACGCTCTATGTGCTGACTGCACTGGCGCACAACTGTTACAACGGCAGCAAGGACGACAACACGACGATACAGGCGCAGGAGCTCTGCCAGAAGCAGTCCATACTGGGCGACATGCTGCGCAATAATCCGTTTGTCATGGAAATGCAGTGGTGGGTGCTCGTGGCGATTACAATAGTCGAGATATTTCGAAAGCTCTACGGGATTACAGGCTACTCCTCGTTTCGGCACTATGTGACGCAGGTGGAGAACATTATGGAGTGGTTTGTCATCACCAGCGTCTTCGTCATCTCGTACATTTACACGAAACAGACGTACACGTTCCAGAACCACATTGGCGCATTCGCCGTACTGCTCGGCTGGACCAATTTGATGCTGATGATTGGGCAGCTGCCCGTGTTCGATGTCTACGTGGCCATGTATACGCGGGTGCAGGGCGAGTTCGCCAAGCTATTCATGGCCTATTCGTGCATGCTGATTGGATTCACAATTAGTTTTTGCGTTATCTTTCCATCGTCGTCGTCATTCGCCAACCCATTTATGGGATTTATCACCGTGCTGGTGATGATGATTGGCGAACAAGATCTGTCGCTATTAATCAACGATCCGGACGGCAAGGATCCGCCTTTTCTGCTGGAGGTCAGCGCTCAGATTACGTTCGTGCTCTTTCTGTTGTTCGTGACGATCATTCTGATGAATTTGCTGGTGGGCATTGCGGTGCACGACATCCAAGGCCTCAAGAAGACAGCCGGGCTCTCGAAACTAGTGCGACAAACGAAGCTCATTAGCTACATTGAGTCGGCATTGTTTAATGGCTATTTGCCCACATGGTTGCGAAACCTGCTCCACTACACGGCGCTCGTCTCACCGCAGGCCTATCGCGTGGTGCTGTGCGTGAAGCCCTTGAATCCCAGCGAAAAGCGATTGCCTCGCGACATACTTATGAAGGCCTACGAGGTGGGTAAAATGCGTAAGCACTTTGGCCACACAATCTCCTCGAAAAATCCGGCCGAAAACTATCTATCGTACAAAAACAAGTACAACAACAACAGCGGCTGTGTGAACACAGCCTACGTGTTGCCCGATCCTGATCCAGAATCCACACAACTAACAGCGCTGACAAGTAAAATTGACGACAATGCGGATCGCATTGAGTTTCTCACCCAGGAGATTCAAGAATTGAAGCAGGTGCTCATATCGCAGCAGCAGCAGGCCAGCAAAGTGATTGACAAGCTGCTGATCGTCATCTCCAACCAACAGAAACAGCAGCTGCGCAAATAACTGCTGCATGATGCCATTTACTATTATTGCTATTATCATTATATTTTCTAAACATACGAACAATCAAATTCTTAGCGCGTAGACACTTCTTGAGTGTGTAAACCATTGCACCCAAGAGCCCGAAAATTGTTGATATTATATTGTAGTTAGCATATTGATTACTGCAGCGTCTAACGCTCTACCTAATAATGCTATTTAGCGCTATACTATACTAGACATATATTTAACCTACAATATACATATATGCATACATATAAATAAAAACTAATTGATAGGTCTTCGAGGTGAGAAGCTGGCAGGTTTGTTTGTGTCTGTGTCTGGTTTTAGGCTGTGTCTTTATTGTTTGGCGTTGTCGCAAGAGGAGCGTTTAAATAATGAATAATTCTGAAAGTTATATACATTTTAATATTAATAATAAACTATCTATACATCTATTGTTTTAAATATCTCTCGAACTAAATTCTAATTTGTTTCTGCGGAGCGACAACATATGGCAAATTGAGAATACTTGGATTTCCTATAATTGTTACAGCTACCATATATACATAAATAGAATCAGCTTCGAGCTCCCTTCACTAATTGGATTATTTCACGCTAAGGCAAATATTTGTTACGGTTTTAAGAAGTATAATTAAAAATTCGACTCACCTGTTCCCTGCACTCTTCACTACTGAAGTACGAGATATCCTGGCCATTGATAGTTATTTTTCCTGTGCCGGGCAGACGAACAGTGACATCGGCACGCGCCGTTTTGCGTAGGCACTCATAGGTCGTTATGTACTGGCGGCCCTGCTCATCGATCTTTGGTTTGGGCACCTCCAGTTGCTTAGATTGATCAATCAGGGGTTTTAAATAGCGCTCAATAAATGCTTTGCTTTTGTACGAATATGGTAAGGCAATTAAACGATCCATGGCATTGGTAAAGTTCCGGTATTCAATGTCCGCAATGCGTTCGACAAGCACTCGTTCCAGTTGGTCCTTCGGCAGTAGTTGAAAGCCAGCCGTTTCGCTTTGAAAATAAGGTTTACGTGAGGTTCAAGTATTATGCAAGCATAAACTATTGTTAACATACAGCTTTTGGTTTTCATCTGGCTTGTTTCCACGCCTCAGCATGCGCTCTTCAAGGTCATACAGCTTGTTCGTTTCCTCAACAATGTCCTATAAAAGAGTACCGCTCGAGGTTAGCATATTTTTATGATAAACGAACTAAAACATACGTGTAGCAGCTGGAAAAAGTTCGGCTTGCCCGTGTAGAACATGCTGTGGAAGGGCCGACCCGTCTCATCGAACTCGGCTGCCTTACGAGCTGGAAACACTTCTTCAGGCGATCGCATGGCGGGACGAGCACGCTTATCAAACAGACCGGAGGGAAAGAGATACGCGATGGCTTCCTGAAAGCGAGATTTTGTTATTAGCTGCAACTCATCTGTTAATTAATATACTCACATCAATGTCTTCTTGTGTAAAGGTTTCTGCGTCAGCACCCATCATATTTGCCAAATGCCGTTTTCCAATTTGAAACTCTAGGTCTTGAGTTTTCATAAACTCGTCGTGCTCCTTCGCTCGCTCAAGATAGGCTTTCATGGCTTTGCTCACCTTTTGCTTTTGGACAGCGGCTGGTGTGGCCTGGACAGTCACCTGTGTAGCGTACGACGCCACCGCCAGCTGAAATGTTATGCAAACGAGTAAGTGCGAAGTTGATTCAACATAAATTAATGGCGTTGTTAGTTTTAAGGGAAGTGCTCGCTTACCGCTTGGACACCGGGTCCTCTACTGTTTCTAACAGCATTCTGAAGGAAATTTCTGTTATTTTTTAATAAGTTTAAGCTTAAAACACGCAGCGACATCTTTCTTGTCTTAGCGCACGGTGAGGCAGGAAGAGGAAGACACTAATCAGCTGTTTTGCGCCATCTGTGTTGAGAAGTGGCCCAAAAAAACGGTTGGCAGCACTAAAATGTCTATTTAATATGCGCCAAATTTAAAACAAAAACAAAAATGTATTTCGGCATAGCTAATTAGGTGTGCGTATAAAATGCAATCAAAATCTTATCAAACTGAAATTACTCTTATTAAGATATTCAGATATTCCGAGTGCATTTGAAAGATTAATTGAAATGGATTTTTAATTACAGATGTTTAAATAGAAATCTAAGAAAAACAAAACACATTTGACTTCAATATAATTATTATTGCATTTGATTATCTTTTACACGTGCTAGATGTAATTAATTTGTCGTTATTGTGTAAATAAAACTCATTAATTTACCATTGTCCTTACAAATGTTTTTTATTGACTAATTTGAAAAACACAATTTCAATGCTGATATTTTGAACTATGGAAAGTAAACACAAAACGAAACAGAAAATGCAATGAGAACTTTTTTCAACAGCTAATTACTTGTTTGTACGCTATATATATTTAATTATAAATAATTGCCTAAGCTTAGAGAAAAAAATTGTTATCAATTGCATTATTAGGTAAAATGCAGCTACTACAATTCGTTCTCTGCCGTCTACTCCACTTTTCTTCTTATTATTTTTGGTCGTAGTACAATTTATATAAAGCAATTACATATTCATAATAGGGCCACTTCTATTTCCACGCCTGTTTGAGCAGCTTACGAGACGCTAAGTGCCTAACGATCAAAGAACCCGAAGTTAGAACGACCAATACTATCGAAATTAATATATAGTCGAAATCCTCCTTCAGCAAATCAAACGTTTTTGAAGGCGCAACACGCGTAACAAATATATCTAAGCCCGTGGCTACGACTAGACAGGTACTCTCCAAGCCGCTGGGGGCGGTATAGATATTACGCAAACGTGCAACTGTTTGATTATAGTTTATGTAATTCTCAGTTGGCAAAGGCAGCTCAGGTATATAGGGAATGGCACCTTCTTCACGTCCCTGAGTTGTGGATGATATTGGACGACGTGGATCCAGCAAATGCCAGGACATTTCTACGATGCCACCACTAGCAGTGCCAACTATATGAGTAAATAAAGTAGAATTGAATGAAATACGTAGATCTGGATAATTATATAAAAGGTCGTCTTACTTAGGACATGCTTGTTGGTGATGCCACGTTCGGTGATTGTCTCGCGCATGGCTTCCACTATTGTGGGTATGATATAAGACTGACGCTCCACGAGCGGCATGGACGGTGCCTGCAAGGAACTCCAAACGGTGTTGTTGGCCTGCGTACTGCCCTCGTATAGTTCAATAGTAGCTGTTGTAAAAAAAACAATATATTCAATAAGCATATGCCAATTATTTTGCATTAGAATGCCTTACTGATTTCAGTGCGTCGCACTTTGTCGTTGAAGTAAGAGTAGGCTAGCCAGTTCTCGGAGTGCACGATGTGCAGCGGTGCGCGCACCTTACGATGCGTCATCGAGAAGATGACTGATCCGGACACAACATCAATTAAATACATATTGAGCACAGCTGCATTTAAAGGAAAATAATTAGAATTGAGTACTCTTTCGCTTGAGTAGACCTACATTTATGAGTGGCATCTGGAGCCTGTGTAACGAAGGCAACTAGGTTAGGATTAATGTACTTATAGAGTACTGAACGATCACCCAGCACACGGCCCTGGGAGTGCACGTGCTCAATAGGATTCTTGCTAGCAACGCTAATGATTTGTTGTTCCGAATTGTGACCGCCCAGACGAACATTCCAAATGGGTAAAGCTGACAGCTCCTAGAGGAATAGAAGTTAATGAGTATCTAGCACGCCAGTTATTTATTTATTTATTTTTATTGTTTACTTACACCGCCCGCATATTTCACATAGTAGCCTTCGAGTTCAGCGGTCTTTAAATCGGCCGTGTACAAATACATACCATGCGCCTGTAATGATTAAGATGAATGCGGGTTAAGTCACATTCAGAGCATGACATATTTGTATTTACCAATGGTGTCGCATGCTTTGGCTCGACATGAACTTTATTGGCGCCATCCAATATTAGAATGCCTTTAACATAGTCTTCCTCTGTTTCGGGTAGCAATGCCAACTGCTTGATTTTATAGTTCAGCTGGAGTAGTCCACCCTCGGAAGCCTGTCCTGTGATGGGATTAAACCGAAACAATACACCATTGCCATTTTCCTGAAAAGAGGTCATGATTAATGTGTTTCTCGAAAAATGTACAATGCCATTTGAAACTCACTACAGATTTAGCTACAATAGCGCACAGAGGCTGCAGTGGAAAGTGCTTGGAGCTTCGCTGCACAATCAGGCGCATCTGTTCGGAATTTTCAAAGCCCGCCACATTGGGCAAATAGAGTTTCCAATGATGTTTGCCGGCAATATTGTCAATGCCAAAGATTTTGCCTGAACGTGTCAGCACTACCAGCATCTTATGCAGTCCAAAGGAATCGCGGACGAGTCCAGCACGTTGCGTGTCCGTTGGCGGAGGACCCAGCCCAATGACATGCAAGAATAGGCTCTTAATTTGTAGCGCTTGCGTGGTAATGCGACGCATAAAAGCAGTGGCAATGTCACCTAGGGTATCAAGAAAAGAACTTTAGTAAAATCATTTATATTTGAAATATATCCAAGACTACATATACTGGAATGTGTGTGCTATTAATGTGAAACATAGTTAGTGCATGAGCAACTTACGCTTTAAACTGTTTGAATCCACTTTGGCAAGCATTAATAAAACATATTAATCGCATTTTGATTAATAATAGTGAAAGACTAGAGGCTTACCTGCTTTGCCCCTCATTTCATTTTCCAGCGTGCCTTCCGTATCCGCTAAGGGTAAGTCTAGGAACTGCGTATCAATAACATTCGCCAAGGATTCCTCACGCGCCCAACGTACACGTCCTTGTTGTACAGCAACAATGGATTCGGCGCTGGTGGCAAACAGAAACAGGCAGGTTTTTCCATCGCTATTGCGCTTCGATTTACAGTCAAATGATCGAAGACTGGGAGTTCCATAGTGCTCAGCAAAGGCTACACTTAAATGCAGTTCAGGCACGGGACTGCAGTCGTCCAAATAAACGGCATTAATATTAAGCATCTAAAAAACAAAAACATATTTATAAAAAGCTTTTAGATTAAAAAAAAAAAAGAAAATGTACTTACGTTATTTATCAAATCGGCATAGGCAATAACTTTACGGCTGTTAAAGCTGCCGACAATATAGCTATCACTTGAAAGATCTGGACACACAGCCTGATCCTTATTAACACTAACGAGTTTTTTATCGACAATCAACGCACCATTTAGGCCCTGCAATGATATTGTTTTAAGTAATTCAGGGAGAATAAGGCGAAGAAACCTTAATAGGTCTTACCGGTAAATTCTGGATTTTGCTGCTCGGTTCGGATCCCAGAGATGTGGCAATCACTTGCGTGCTCTTGGCCACTAAATCCAAGCTGATGAGCTGCTTGCCATCCAGGCAAACATAAAACGAACCACTTAGCAAACAACTCTCTGGATTTATCCAAGCAGCCATTATCTTGCTTGTGCTGCCTGTTGTGTGTCCGGACGTTGCAAAGTATGAGGTGACCTCAATATGACTACGCCATGCAGGCACCACATGATATAGCACAGAATTACTGTAGAACCAAACGGCGTCTTGTGCCCTCTCGGTATTCAATGGCATTATGGACCATTCCCATTCGATTGTGCCAATATTCGTATTCCAGCCTCGCACTAGCGCTGGTGCATGGCCCTGCACGGTCATCATGTCAAAGCCCAAATGCGAGCCCATGGGGGCAGCCGCCGTGTCACTGCTATCGTCAGCGAATCCGCTTACCTGTAGCAGCTTTATATCACCTCGCGGCTTTTTCTCTAGCACCTGTCGCCAGATAATCTCACCGGTCTTCGGGCATAATGATCCAATCACTTGCTCGTGTGTACTTAACAACACACGCGGCTGAAAATGGTTAAGATCCACGTAAGCATGCTTTAGACTGCCCACATGCACGCTTCTCCTGTTTATGGGCAAAATCTTAGTAAATGGTCAATGTTCAATATTCGTGTCACTTGCCAGTCGAATTTTTTAATCTGGTCCTCGTACAGCCCAGAGCAGGTGCTCAGCAGCAGCAGCAACGAGAGCAACGAAAGTAGCGTACCGGCTGAAGACTGTGGGAAATCCATTTGCGTGCGGTTCGCCGTGAAACCTCCTTTAAAATGTATTAGGCACGAATTGTGCAGTGACCGACACGTTTTTAAGTTATAAATTAATGAAAACGTCAGTAATTTGTGTTTTCCGTCATAATAAAAGGGGGATGAGACGACAATTTTTACAGGGCTGCAATTATCTAGTTGTATCGTTATCTATACTTTCAACAGACGTTGCTCAGCACTGGTTTGTCCTATCGGAAATCGGTGTGCGTATTTTAGTCACTGGGTCTGTCCACTACGTTTGAAAGCGTTAATTCTTGGAAGATATAAGAGCTAGATACTTTAAATTCTCTCCCTGGGTCCGTGTATATCACACGTATATCGATTTTTTCTCAAAAAATACACCCGTTATTTTGTTATCGATCAACATTTTCGAAAATTAGTTATAAAATTATATCTCCTACACGGAGATATATCTCCTTCGGAGCTACAGTCAAATTTTAAATGAAGGTTTATATGTATTTTAACCAAATATGAAATAAAATATAAGTTGTTCGAAGGGTTTAGGTTATTTAGTAGTCGAACAGTCTCGTCTAGATTTATCTCTCTTGCTTAAAAATACTTTTTTGCTTTTGGACGCTATAATAGGAATATTAGAATATTTTTTTAACTAATTTAAATAATAGGATAATAAAATATGTATATGAAATATATGAATATTAAAAAAATATAGATAACTGGAAGCCTTGAATTTAATCAACGGATCCAACAATACCTGATGTTATATAAAGAGAGTTTCAATGTTAACACCAACATCAAAGATCATGTCTGTTTTTATCTGTGCCGATCTAGATTTGCACCGATGCGTGGAATTTGCAGAGCACCTTGGATTGAATTATTAAGTTGCAGTCGAGATTCTTGTGCTAAATGTCTTTTATTATTGGCATTCATAATTTATGAAGCTAAACAATAAATGGTAACAATGTATAATAATCGGCCATTCGGTGGCAATATTGATGGCTATTTCTTTTGTACAATAATTGTCATATTTGTAGGAAAACAGTGCTTTTCACTGAAAAGCTACTACATACGTATGCCTAATTTAGTATAAGGTGTATAATTTGAGCTTAATAATTACTATATAGAAAATGGAGAAAATTGAAATGGATACGTGCTTCACATGTGAGGCGTTAAATGCAAAAGTGCAACTACATATGTAATTTGTGACAGTAATATTGAGCGCTCGTTGGCTTTATACTGCAAAGTTTTCATACTGGGAATGTTCACCAGCTCAGCTCGTCAGGCAATCCGCCAGGATATTCGCCAGTTAAGCAGGCAGTGCAATGACCTGTTGCCTTGCCAGATGCCACATGTTTGCGCTGAACTGTTTGGACCAAGCCAGCTACACTCAGGTAGGCCAGACTGTCGGCGCCCACATGACGAGCCAGTTGCTTGGCGTTCAACTTGTTGGCGATAAGCTCTTCGCGCGTGGGTATGTTGATGCCCATGTAGCAGGGATATTGCAGCGGGGGGCTGGCTATGCGAATGTGCACCTCCAGGGCCCCGGCGTCACGCAACAGCTTGATAATGGGGCCGATTGTATTGCCGCGCACAATTGAGTCGTCTATTAGTACCAGTCGTTTGCCGGCCAAATTCTCAGACAGTGCTCCAAATTTCTTGGCAACGCCCAGCTGCCGCAGGCGAGTCGAGGGTTGAATGAACGTGCGGCCCACATAGCGGTTTCGACATAGAACCTCAGCAAACTCCAGATTGGACTCCCTGGCATAACCATGAGCTGCCGCAGTCCCTGACTCTGGCACTGAGCTCACAATATCAGCATCAACTGGAGCCTCACGCCACAGCTGACGTCCGCACTCTAAACGCACAGAGTATACCATTTGACCCTCAAAGATGCTGTCACTTCGGGCAAAGTAGACGTACTCGAAGATGCAAAAAGCCATTCGCTTAAAATCTGGACGCTCCACAATGTCCACGGTGCGATAGCCCTTACGCGTCAGCTCCACAATCTCACCGGGCTCCACTTCACGCTCATAGCGGGCGCCAATAGACAAGAAGCCGCAGCTCTCGCTTGACACCACCCAACCATCAGCTGGAGTTTCAGTGCTGTTGCCCGCATGGCCAGAGTTAATGGGTACAATTTTACCAATGCATAGCGGCCGATTTCCATACGTATCTCGTACGGCATAGATCTTGTCCTTCAGCATAATGACCAGCGAATAGGATAATGGGGCAAACATCATAAAGTGCCTGATGCGTGCCGGCCAGTTGGGTCCGTCATGCTCAGACACACCCTCCGGCGCGCAGCAAAGAGATTGAGCTATCAATTCACTATCACTGTGTGTGGACAAGCCGACACCGCGACCCAACACTTCACGGCGCAGAGACTCATTGTTGACCAGCTCGCCGTTGTGGGCCAGCGCCATGGCGCCATGTGCCGTGTGCACGACAAATGGCTGACAGTTGACCACCTCTGATGCACCAGCAGTGGAGTAGCGTGTATGGCCAATGCCCAAGTTGCCTCGCAACTTCTTCATTGAGTCGTCGTTAAACAGGGTGCTGATCATGCCCATGCCCTTGTGAACATTGAAGTTCTTGGAGCATTTTCCCTCGCTTGTTGCTATGCCAGCCGACTCCTGTCCACGATGCTGTAGAGCTACTAGGCCCAAACATATCACGTGAGCAATATCGATCTGGGTGGGCCAATCGCCACAGGCGATCGCACCAAAGACTCCGCATTCATGCGTTAAACCGGTTAATTCCTTACTTTCAGCAATGGACAGCGTTGCAGACGACGGCGTAGGCGAGCTGGCCACCACCTGTTGATCATGACCCTCAATGCGCACATGCTGCTGTTGTTGCTGCGGCGTCGACACGTTGTTGCTGCTTAACATGTTGTTGAACTGCTTATCACAGTGAGGAATGAAGTGATAGTTAACCAGCTTAGCTAATGCAAGACTTTGATCTGCTTTACCTGTTGATTTATGCAATGGTTTTATACACATAAATCTTCGCGACAGAAACGTAAAAAACTTACCGCGATCATTGACATAAGCCTAAGATCGATGACACTATCGATAGCTGTTACACCTATAATATCGATATTTCCAATTGGTCTCATATGACCTGTATGTCAATAATAACGGATAGTTTTAGTTTAAATCTTTTTTAACAGAAATTTATTGAATCGCTATTTATTATATACAAAATGTTAACACAAATTGAAATTTAATTAAAACAGTTCTATTTACATTGGAGAATCATAAAATAAGTTTAAATTTTGTTGAGTGGCTAATCACATATTCAATAATTATCTATCATAGGGCATTTAGTAGTCAAGTACTTCCACTTAAGTTTTCCGACGTGCATCAGCAAATTAATCAATCAAGCTTCGTCATAGAAATAATTATATTTAATTCAAAATCAAAATTTGTGTTAAGTACGTTTTACATTCTATCAAGTACGTGAGTCTTGGAACTTTGCATTTTTTAAGTACCTGAAAGATAAAATGTAATCAACTTGTCGATCGAAATCAATGAAGGAGTTTTAATGTTTCGTTGAAAAGAAAGGAGCATGTTGTAGTTTCTGATTTTCCGCCGTGTCGAGTAATGTTGTTGCTGTTTCAATATCCGACTTTATAGCCTTGATTAAGTCATCTAGAGACTTGAAGTTTAGTTCGGGTCTCAGATAGCCAACAATGCAAATCTGTAATGTTCGACCATACAAGTCACAGTCGAATTTATGCATAATATGCGTTTCTAAACTCTTTTCTTTGTTGTTGTAGAACGGATTCCATCCCACGCTAAGTACCATTTTGTACACTTCGCTGTCATTTACTTTTGCCCACCCATAGTAAACTCCTGTTTGCAGGGATTCGGGTAAAGACTTCACCACATCCAGTGAAAAGTTTGCTATCAATATAAATTGTACATTAATGTGAATCATTATGTGATCACATGTGATTTAGAGCGCCCATACCTGTTGGAATACCTAGCTCTTTAGAGCCACGACCAAATCCACGAACGATTTCACCGCTGACATAGATAGGTAACTTGTGTATCATATTTGTTAGTTAATGTTACTGGGGAAGTACTTCGCTTTGTGGTTTGATGAAATGCGCCTTATTGAATTTCCAGATTTGGCCTTGACTACGTTTTCTGTAACAATTTGCCAGTTAAGTATTATTATGGGATAGTGCTATAATTACAACACCACTCACAAAACTGTTGAACTTGCCATTGCTGCTCGTATTATAAGCGAAACCGTGAGGCCCCAATCAGCTGTTTACATGGCTGCAAGTGCTGACAATCGAAATCGGAATCCGTGCCTCTATCGAAATATGATAAAAGGTTTTGTGTTTATGCGAATACATATATACAAATTTTCTACGATAAGAGTTTTAATTTGTTGTATTGTATCGTATGATACTAAACCGAATTCAAAAATGGACCAACTCTGCCGTGTCTGCATGGACGATTCCGTTACATTGGTCGACATATTTACCGAACGGCAACAATCATCAACAGAGCAGCCGAGCCTGTGTGAAATTTTAAATGAATTTTGTGAGGTAAAACAGGATGATTTCCTTCCACAGAAGATTTGTTTGTCCTGTGTACTTGCGGCACAAAATGCGTATAAATTCAAACGCACATTCGAGGAGACTGAGCGGAAGCTATTATTGCTGCAAAATATTAAAATTTGTGAGGAAGACAATACTGCATTACCGTGCGTACAGGCAATCTACGATAAGGATCGGCAAGCGGTCAATTTGAACTGTGTTAAGCTGGAGCCACTCAATGAGGGTGAAGTCGTTGCCCAGGAGGACGAACCCGAAGAGGATGATGATGAAAACGAAGAGGCAGACGAAAACGAAATCGGATGTGGCAGGCCATATAAATGTCATTTCTGCGCAAAAAGTTTTGGACGGAATTACCTTTTGAGCGTGCACGAGATGTGAGTGACTGGCAGCTAACTAGTTGCAGACAAAGCTAATCTTCAGTTTCTTATATGCTAACCAGGCGCCACACTGGCGAAAAAACACATTTCTGTGAGATTTGTGGTAAAGGTTTCATCCGAGGCCACGATGTAAAGGTTCACACTCGTACCCATACTGGCGAACGTCCGTTTCAGTGTCCTCAATGCCCGAGAACCTTTATACAGAACCACGTTCTGAAGGCACATATTCGTCAACATCCCACTTTAAATTTTCACTGTGATCAATGTATGAAAGGATTTAGGCTGCGCTCACAGCTAACCACTCACCTATCTCGAGTGCACGATACATCAAATAATCCGGTCAGGAAGCCTGGCACTAGGCGTATTAAGAAAGAGAACACCAAAACCATGGTAGGGAAAAAGAAGGGAAAAAAAGAGAGAAAGAAAAAAAAGGAAAACAGTATAAATGCTCTGGATCGTGGACTACGAAATGGATTAGCTCCAGTCGCTTATGAAGAGCTGGACGTGAAATGGGAATTAGACGACTTAGAGACAAAGCCAAGTGTCGAGCTAACTTCCTTGAGCATAAAATGTGAATCAGTAGACTCGAAAACGCAAAAATACAAAATGCAATCCAAAAAAGTACTGCCCAAAAATTGTTCTCCTCTTACGAAGGGGCAATCGAAAGTTATTAACAACATTCAGTAAGTAGTTTTTTAAATAATGTTTCAAAACGAATTTTGTTTATGTGTTTTATAATTTCTAGACGAAATGGCAAAGCCAATAAATTTTTCTGTGAGACTTGTGGGAAGGGCTTTGGGCGTAGGTGTGCATTGATAGTACACAATCGAGTTCACACTGGAGAGCGCCCATACAAATGCCAATGTTGTGGATATGCTTTTACCCAAGCGCAGGCCCTGAAAAGACACGTGAATAGAATTCATAAAAATAGTGTTCAGGATGTGCTGGTACCAACAACCAAGCGAGCGATCGTTCGAATAGCGCGCATTCAATTACCTTCAAGCGCCACGACTGTTAAGAGTGAGGACTGACCAAATGCTATTGACTAGCACTGTTTCAGCTGTGTTTAATTATTTAGTGCATTTGTTTTTATGTTTATTGTTTTAAATGAATTTATTATTTGAACTGATTAGGCAATTACGTATTAAATAAAATAATAAATGTACATTTTATTAAAATCATCAAAAACTAGTAACATTGAAGTAATAACATTGAGTAATAATTATAAAAGCTTTAGTTACTTTGCTATATTTATTTATATGTATGGTAATCATAATAAAACGGTTTCTGCGATTATTTTAAAAATGGTTCGATAACAATAACAACATCAACAGGTGGTTGCTTCAGTTGCGGAAAATCGAAGTTGAGCCCCTCGCATGAATCGTTCTCATTTCCAGTCACGAACATTTCCATTTATCGATAATAAAAAATCGTGGATGGGTTGAAACATTATCCACCTCTAGCCGTGATTATCTAAACATTTTGTATGTTAAAATGAATATTAACGTTAGAATTCTAACTAAAAGTGTGGCACAGCAATATGCCTTCAAGCGAATTGGTGAGTACCTACGATATTTCATTGCTATAAGCAAGTATTAACGTGCTACAATTTCAGTCACATTTTCCACTAAACCGACACAGCAGGCTGCAGCGGCCGCAGTGCCGCAACAGCAAGAAGTGACGGCTCCGTCAGTACGCAAACCCATTGTGCCGGCACACTATCGTTTTGTCTATCCCGAGTTTCTGCCAGATCCCAAAGTTGAATGGCGCAATGCAATTCGCGAAAAACTAGAGCGGCTTGACATGCTCGATCGTCGCCGTCAAATTGAGCTACCTGAGTTTTATGTGGGATCCATTCTTGCTGTTACTAGCTCCGATCCCCATGCGGCTGGCAAGACAAGTCGCTTTGTGGGCATTTGCATACATCGTGAGCGCTGCGGACTGCGTGCACGCTTTATTCTTCGTAACGTGATCGACCATCAGGGCATAGAGGTGGTCTACGAGCTGTATGATCCAACCATACTGAAAGTAGAGGTTTTGCGCCTAGAGAAACGTCTCGACGATAGCCTGTTCTATTTACGTGATGCACTTCCTGAGTTTAGCACATTTGATGAAAACATGGAAGCGGAACCTCTGGAGGAAGGGGCTCCTGTGCCGATCAACGATATTAAAGTAGTTCTGCGTCCACGACCCTGGCTAGAGCGATGGGAACGACAAAATCTGCTTGGCGTGGCAAACATTGAACAATACATAAAGGACAAGCATCGCAAGTCAGCCGAAAAAGTACAGAAGCCATGGGAAAAATACGACTTGATGAAGCAATATCGCTCCACCATACCAGAGGAAGAGCAAAAGGAGATCTTCGCTGAGGTTCACACCGAATTGCACACCCTAGAACTGCAGCGTAAACGCAACAAAAGGAAACGTACCTTTGTTAAACCCAAGCACCTGGCATAGATCATCCAAAGTACTGCATTTGTTATTCTACCTTGTAGTTCAATAGAAACTAAAACAACCAAAAAATGAGAAGACAATTGATATTTTTAAGATGGAAAGTTGAACTTTTATGCATATATATTAACATGGATTATGCTACAGTAGTTAGTATTAGTTAGTCATTATTGTAGGGGAGCGCCTAGCAGCTAAAAAGCAAAATAATTTACAATCCACGTTGCTTAATCGATCAATACACGCGATATTTGTAAAAATTTACAAACGAAATGGTTGCATTCCAGCCAATGATTGTAACTACAATATACAGGAGAAAGATAATGGGCAGTGCGATGAGTATGAGGCGCGTATTCTTTAAATGTGGAATACCTGAAAGAGTAAGCATATGATTAGTTGAGATATATCTTCTGTAGTTTATACTCACAGTTGTAGCCCAGAAAAGTGATGTAAACGTAGTAGCTCATACCCATTAGCCAGAATGAGTTACCCAGGAATCGGGATATGAACCATGTCTGACTGATCAGCCAATTGTAAAAGAACAATTGAATGAAGTGTAACAGCATTAAGGGCGGAAAGAAGGCATTTAGATGGACATCGAACGCGTATCCCCATTCAATGTCTGGCTCCAGATTATTGGTGCGCAAGAAGCGATTTGTAACCAACCAGAAGAATGACGCAATTATGATGCCAACAAATATGCAATCAACGAAAACCACGTAGAATATAAAGGAAATACTTTGCCAAATGGACAGACCAAGTACATATGCAAAGCCCAAGGAGGTTACTGAAATCAAAATAGAGATAACATTCTATTAAGCTTTCACATTTACGTGCTTCCCCTTTCTAGGCACTTACCACAGAGACAAATAACTAACAGCACCAGAAATGCAGGATCATCGCGGGCGAATTGAGATTTGGTTTGTTTCCTGTAGTTGAAGTTTCTATAGACCTTTTGGGGCGCTATAAATAAATATATCATCTGCCAAAATGCAAATTCAAAGTCCATTTGATTGAATTTGAGTAAACGCCGCAGATATTTGTAGCTTTTTGATGTCGCCGAGAGGCAATCTTTGCGATATCCAACTGGCGGGGGCAGCGGCGAATGTAGCCGGGATGCGCTCGAATAGCCAGACACCACTGATGGCGTTGGAGATGTTGTGTACTTAACGTTACTATATTGGCTCATTTTCCGTGTTTTTTAAAACTAAATATGTAAACGTAGTCTTGCATTTTTGTCTGCAAGAACAGCTGAGTGGTAGTCTAGAGATGAAAAATAAAATTATCGGATTGAGATAATATCGAACTTTCCGACAATTTATAATATCGATAGTTAGAATGATGTACTTATTGAAACGAATAATGTGACCAAAGTTATTCAATTACGCGCCGAAACATATTTAATTCAAAAGTGATATGGTCTAATTTTTTAAATGTATTTAACTTTTATATTTTTAGCTGTTTAACTTTTTAATTTAGATAAATAAATTATTTTAAATGAAAATGAATAAATTGGTTTTATTGTAATCAATATATTTTATTTATATCATTAAAGCTATTGATCAAGAAACTATTGAGTTATTAGTTTTAACTATGTGATTTGATACTAAAAAGTATGGGAATGTTTTTGATCTATAGACATATAATAGATTGCAAATTCATTTACTCGATTGAATTATCAGCAGCATCAAAAGCTGCATATTTGAATCTTTTAGCCTAGCCAAATCAAAGTATTATTATAGTAAAGATTATCAATAATTACCAAAAATGAATTTTTAAAACGACTATGACAATAATACATATAGTAGTATAAATGTGTACGAACAACATACAAAAGAAACTCCTCTTGGAAACACGCGCTAAACTCCCACAATTTCTGAGATAGTTCAATAGAAATATAGAGTTTCAGCTGCCACAATTAAGGTATCATTGAAGGCATTTTTCAACGCTATGCGACATCAAGGGGTCGTCTAACGGCCAACGGTCAACCGATCGGCCAGCCGGCTACGGGCAATTTATGGCACAGAGTCTGAGCAATTGCAGAAGGAAAATAAAATCAAGAAAAAAAAAATAAAATAAAATAAAACAATAAGCAATCTTTATCACATTTATTGCAATGCCCTTTGGCATTGACAACAGGCCAGGATCCGAATGCAAGCATAGGACAAAGGTGAGCGGGTGCCAAGGGAAAACGAAGACAGAGAACCAGAAAAGGTCAAACAATGACCGGCGCATGCACAAAAGGAGCAGCATGCGCGCGCGCGCTTCTTACGGACACATTTTGAGGTCGTCTTAGAGGTCAACTTTGGACTTACTTACGCATGTTGCAGACACAAGAGTTCCATGCTCAAACTCGAACTCCATTCAACTTCCCGCTGCTGCTGCATGCATTGAGTTTTCACTCGAAACAGGGGTTGAGATGTTCGATGTAGCCATTAATTCTCTCAGCTAGCTCTCCATTCTCTATTTACCCTTCACACACACACTCTCTCTCTTTTCAGTTTGAGTTCAGTTCCTCAGACTTCCACTTGGGCGATCTATCTATGTCCAGGCAGCACAGGACATTTCCGGATTGCATTCAATTGTCATTTTGCAACAATTGCGCTTTTTATTCCAAATGTTTGTTTTTTCGGATTGCTTGTCGCCTTTTCTTTGGGCAATGGTTATTGGTTTTTTAGATCATGTTACGTTTTTCTGTTTGATCAGTAAATACAGCGATCGATGTCAAGACAAGACAAATGGCCAAATTTGCCAGGCATTGAATGCGGCTCCCTTAATACAACGGCAGCCGTCTCGTCTTGGCGCCCATAAAAATTAAACGAAAATTAAGCGTAAACACGAGAATTCTGTCACATAAATCCCCCCGGGCAGATCACAGCCTCGCTCTGCACCTTGCCTCCAACTATTTTTAGTCCTTGTCGTAGACTTGGTAGCATGAGCTGCTGCAGCTGTTTACTCGTTCGCCTCCTCACTCACACACACACACACACATATGCATACATACATACAGGCATCTGCTGACTGCAGTTGAGTTATGCGCCGCTGAGGCCGCTACTTGATTAACACATGTCCTGCCGGCCATGCGGGCGTATCCCTGACACGCAACTTTTCAAGCGTCACAAGGGGCAGAGCTGCTGCCGCAGTAGTCGCAGTCGTCGAAGCTATATGTTAATGTTTAGTTTGTTGATGCTCTTAACTCATTCATTATGAATTGGAGGTGTTAAGTGTGCCACATGTGTGTGGCAGCCGCAGCACCGGTTGATTCTATGTACCAACTGAAGGGAAGCCAAAGCTTGGGTTCTGGATTCTTTATTGGACTCTTTATATATTGAGTGATTTCTTGTTGAATGTCGTGATTTTAGTATTTTGTTAGATTATATCATAAGATTAATATTAAGAGTATTAATACTACCAATCATTAAATACAATATATTTAATTACCATTTAAGCTTGTTTAAAATCCATGAATTAATTCAATTTAAGTTTATTAAATTTGTATTCTAGTTTTATAAATAATATTTGAATTATAGTTTTATGAATAATATTTTTATTACATTATTTTTATATATATTTCTGTAGTTCTTTGGACATATGTATATGTATGTATTGAGTAAGAAAATGTAGATATATATTATTTGTGTGTTAGCATAAATCGTCTGATATTGAAATTGATAAATAAATGTAAATAAATACATTTAGTTTAGCCTGAATGCATAAATTGAATAAATATGTTTAATTATTACAGAAAGAATTATTCCATCATACTTCTATCTTCCCATAAATATGTAATTCTAATTCGTCATAAATTCTTTCAGTTGTCTTTTCTATCAGTTGAATAAAATAAAGAAAGAAAATTCTACTCATACAATATGTAAGCAATATCTTCTTGCGCATTATGAATAATCACGCTGCATATTGTTCCGAAACTATCAACCGCAAATTTGTTATATACTACACCCCACGTACTGTTCATGCTCCATAGAGAATGCCACAAGATTATGATCATGAATATGAAAAATCGTCAAACACACAATAAATTGACGCGAGTATAAAGAAAGTATTCAATCATAAGACGCAGAAGTAATACACAAATCCTAAAGGAAATCAAACAATGACGCCACGAGCTCGAGGGAGGATAGAGGCCGTAGCTGAGACTGCAACTCGGGGTGAGGCAATGTTGCGCGTGCGCAGCGCACGCTCCCATTAAATGTTTACGCTATTACGCTCGCCAAGGAGCTGGCAGCCAGGCAAGGAATTTAAAGGACCCCGACTCACACCGACCCTCGCTCCGGAAACACACAAATCTTGCGCGCCAATGTCGCGACCCTTGATGGCATTTGGCTGCTGCTGCTGCCCTTAGCACACGCTCAAGATCTATAGCCCTGACCCTGGTCTCAATGGCGACCCCGAGGTGAAGTTCAAATATGCATTCACAAATGATTTTCTTATGCCTGCTCCCTTGGGGATTTGTTTTTGTTTCTGCAGAAGTGTCATTCAAATGAGCGCGGGGTTAAGTCGAATCCTGGCTCGCCGCCTGCGATCCCATTTGACATCTGTCCAAAGTGGAGTTATGAAGTTATGCACTAATTTCTGGTAGTTTTTAGTAATTTTTCAGCCATGAAAAACTCCTGCTCCATGTTCTAAAGGATGTGTTAAAAATTGTGCCAGGACATCTGTGTGTGGCTGTGCGTTAGTTAAGTTAGATGCTTCCTTATGTTTCAAAGTGTTTCCTATTTCAATAATTTAATATGCCGTTGATATAAGGGAAATTTTATAGTTGTAGTAAAACTAGAAAATATGGATGATTTCTCATTAAATAACTAATACACTACTTTTCCCAGAACTCTGCTTTTCTTTAGGTTTAGAATATATATTATATTGAAATCTTTTGTAGATCGATCAATGAAGAAGTTTAAGATATATCTTCTCTAGCAATCGATTTCATCTTTAACCTATTAGACAGTGTAATCTTATATTAAAGAAGAAAAAAAGTAGCTAGTCAATCAAAAACATTCGAATTCCGTTGATGTTCGGTTTCACATTTGATTCTAGGCAATATTGCATAGTCATGTAGTAAATAGGTACATCTTGCACAAAATGTTAGATATTCCTGAAATTTTACGGCAATTGCACGCTCATAAAAAATAAAGATTATTGATATATCAGAAGATATCGTCCTATCGAGAGCGGATTCCGATTTCATGGCCATCGGCTTGCATTTTGTTGGCATGAATGAGACTATGTGAGGATCGGTCCAATTAGCACAGGACAATCGACGACTAGAAGAAGATAAAAAACTTCACTTCAGCTAATCCGGTCAGTGAGTGATTGGCGTGCTTCGGCTCAGCCGGGATCTGCTTGGAGATTGCCTGAATGAAACTCGAATTCCGATCGCCAACAATATGAAAATGTCACGCTTATCGGTGCAAAACAACGACAACGACAACACAACGATCGAGATGAAGATCTAGGTGAAGACCAGGCGGGCGACGGTGAATGAGGTCGGCAGTTGGCTTTGGCTAGTGTTGTGGTTGCACTCAAAAGGAAGTCGAGACCGATGGCTACACCCAGAGCCCAGTTTGAGTTTCATTTTCAGCCAGTTGCTGCCTTGGCTGCTTTTGTTTTTGTTTTTGTAGCCGCTGCACGCTGCCTTCTGCCTTCTGCCTGCTGTCTGTCAGTCGAGGCAACTCCAACGCCGACGCACCGGGCAGCGAGCACATGAAACCGGATGAAACATGAAAATAATAACAATATTCGTTCGTATCCTGTGCCAGGATATTGGCGCGCTGTCCCATTGAAATCGTATTTTCATGACAACAACGAACAGATTTGCGCCGAAATGAGATGCAGGCGTTGCTGCTGCTGCTGCTGCTGCGGCTGCCTATGTCCCGTGGTTCCTATTCTCCTACTCCTGCTCGTGCTCGATCTCCTCCCGGCTCTGGCCGCGTGCCCGTCCATTTAGCATCGTCATTGTGCTGGCGAGCCGTATTTGAATGACATTTGAATTTGTGCCTAGAGCTGAACAACTGCTCAAAGTCCATTGTTGGCCGCTGCATGGGCGGCAATTTGTTGCAGGACCGATTGAGGATCTATTCGATCAGCATTTTATGCGATGAGTTCATTATGCCGTCCGAGCTGCAGCAGCAGCAGCAGCAGCAGCAGCAGCCGCATGCCAACGCCTAACGAGCAATGATTTGAATATCCTTTATTCTCTTTAGATTAGAGAATACGAGAGTCCTTGCATCAATCAAAGATCTTAAATTTAAATGGAAATAATTAAACTAGAAATATGTACAGAGGTATTTACTAAATATTATATAAAAGACAAGTTTCTTTTAAGCAGTACTCAAGAATTTAATTATTTATTTATTTTTTTTTATATTTTTTTTTTGTGAGCTTATCTACGTAATATTTTAAATATTAAAGTTCCCAACTTGAGCTTAGTATTCATTTGTGTTGATATATTGAAAGGAATGCAAATTTTTAATATTTGCATTATTCAGTTCTAAGTATTTTTTAGCAAAAAAATATTTTTCGCTTGACTCTCGGATTTAGTTGATAAATATTCGAATAATGCAATTATACCTTATATTACGAACAATAAACAATAAACAAATAAAACGAATAAAATTAGTCTGTGAGAAAAAAAAAACATTATATTTACTTCTAAAATATATAAATTGATTAAAATCGATTTCAAACAAAAGTTATTTACGATAGCCAAGTGCTACTAATGGACTCACATATTGAATTTTAAGTCTCTAATTCTTATGGATAGACTGGCTTGGTATCTACCTCTCTCTCTCTCTCCCTCTCTACTCCCTCTTTATCCTCCCTCTTCTGTATATTGCACACAATTGTGCAAAAAGTTATCTGCATTCCCTTTATTCAATTCAAATGAACGAAGCCGAAAACAATTTTTTCAACATTTGATTTTCATAAAAAATGTCGGCCACGCCCATGTCAGCCACCCTTGGCACAACATTATGCCCCCACTTGAAAAGTTAATTACATAATACACTCCAATTACCATGTCAATTTTTTTTAACCCCCAACATGTTTTTTTTTCTTCAATAGGGAACAAAAAACACCCTAAAAAAGTGCGCGATAAGTGGCGCTAAAAATCATATTAGGGGTGTTTACGAGACTCCTCGATTACAACATAATTTACAAAAAAAGGAAACATGGCAGGCGGCAAGGGGGAAGCAACAGGCAGTGAACAAAGAACCGAAAAAAAACGGAAGTTGTTTTTTTTTTTTTTTTTATGAAGTGCCTTTTTATCGGTGGTTAATTTGTGAGTGCACTCGATATGATGAGGGTGACTCGCTGAGGATGATGATGCAACAAGTCAGGGGCAGGCTCTGGAGGTGATCACAAAAAGAAAAGACTAAGCAAGGGTTCGTCGGCGGCACGAGCTATTTATAAAGACGTGCGACAGTCGAAGGGTTTCTCGGAGAGCGCATTCCTTTGATTGCCCAACGTGTTGAAAGGGTAGACTCAGCGGCTGTTGTTGTAGCTGTTGCATTTGTTATTATTGTTGTTGTTGTGTTGTTGTTGTTGGGCACATTTCGAACACTTTTCAAGTTCAATGCCGGGGATCTTGCGGTGCCACGCTGCCATAGATGCGCCGTGTAATCCCCGCGCGTTGATTGGCCCACCATTAAATCTACTTACGTGCTGTTAAACAATACGAGGGGCTGGCTGCCTAAAAATAAACACAAATAATTCAAACTCTTTTCGGGCACTCGTCGAGCTCAAATTATTTTCTTGTTTTTATTGGGCGCCGTTAATTTTGGATTTGGTTCTACCCTTGCTTTGTGTGGCGTAAGTAGTGGATAGAGCGGAATGAAAGTCGAAATTACGTATGTGTGTGAATGGGTGTGTGTGTGTGTGTGTTTGACATTTTTAAAAATATAAAAGTGTTATAAGGCGTGAATGACAAAAAGGGGGAAAAGCGATATAAGATTGGGGGTTGGAACTACATAGCACTGTCAAAATGGCGGTAAAGTAGGCATAGCTGTGTAAGTCCAGTTACAGAACCTGATAATCCAAATTCTCAGAGTCATCAGTGTGCGTAACGGGAGTTACTTACTGAGAATAAACCCACTGAAGATATTAATCTGAAAAATAAAAGGCCCTTTTTATCAGAATACCCAACATTTCGACAAGTTGAATTTCTAAGTAGACTTGACTTGATATGTCAAGCTTTACGAATATTTCAGTAGAATAGTGGGCGAAGTAGGCGAAGACGAGTAAGTTCAAAAGAAGTTCAATAATTTTTATTAAATAAGTATTTATATTATAATTGATATATAACCTTGAAAAATATTAACCTGACTTGTTTAATAAAATATTATTGAGCACTACTACGGAAATTTAGTAGAAAGTAAAAAATGTAAAGCTGTTAGCTGATTAATTACATATGTTTTCCCAAGAAGGAAAACCCATTTACAATATTTCAAAGACCTTAGGATTTAGGCTTCACTTATTCGAAATACAGTATATAACTAAAATCTAAAAACAACAAATTATGGTGAAAACTAGATTTTATATTTAAGTAGGAAGTGTTTCTAATATTAATTAGAGTATTATATATTTTTATAAAATTTTAAAAAATATTTGTAGTCTCTTAATTTTCTAGTCAATATTGCAGATATTAATCTGAAAAATATAAGAGCCTTTTGATCAGAATATCCAAAATCAAGTGTGTACTAGGTTCCGGCTACAAATAATTCGATTTATCCAATTATATTCTTGCGTGGCAAATAAGTTGGAGAACTACGCAATTGTCGTAACTAATTAATGTCGACTTGTAACGATTGCAAGCTGGATAAATGAAAGCAGATGTTTCTGTTGACAGCAACCACGAAAAGGGCTTGTGATTTGTATAAAATGCTGAGCCCAAAAAAGGGTTAAAATGTAGAAAAATAACACCTCAGTCGGGGGGTACTGGCATGAAAGGCAACGAAATGAGTTCGTTGCGCTGCGCTGCGCTGATTTGGCAAAAATCAATGACATTTGCAAATGTGGCAAGCTGAGATCTAGCCACAATTCAATTGAATTAAGGAGCAGCTGGAAATTGTGTCTAGACGCAGACAATTGAATGAATGTGGGCAAAATATGTGCAGCATAATGGATGCACTTCACGTAGAACAAATAGAAGCAGGCGACAGCTCTGATGGATGCGGTTGCAGACATACATAGGCGACACCTGGCTGCTGCCGAGTGAAAGGCTTGCGATTCGCTTGGCCTGGATGCGGGATGGGGCAGTGGCACATTGCACATTCCAATTGCAACGTGCCAGCCAGCTCAGCTCAGCTCAGCTCAGCTCAAGAGTAACCCAAAACCCATATCCGCCCATCAAATGTTTAATGTCTTGATATGTGAGCTGCAGTGACAACTTGCCGGGATTTGTGGGTCCTTGGCGAAGACGGTATCGTTTAACACCTGTAAGTTGTTGCTCCAGCCTGATAATGATACCTGGACAGAGCATGTCTAATTGCTCACATTACAGAACTCCAGCTGACATTTGCACTTCTCGCTGCACAAAGACCAATAAGTCGATCGACAGGCCAGACCAAAGTCTATCTATACCCGATACCAGATCCATTCACATCTTTGTCCAAAAGGAAAAGTATCTGTTACTGAAGGATACAAAAAAAAACTACCTGTTTTTTATTCACATGACAAAAAAAAGAAGACAAAAAAAAAAACAACAACAGAGGCTAAAACTGGCAAAAAAAAATATCGATTTATTCGGTTTTGTGGAAAGGTTTCCATGAATGTTGCAACCCTCCCCGCGTAGGGGATGTTTGCTCTACCCACCCCATTTGCAGCATTTGCAGTTTTTCTGCACATTTCAAACCATTTTTTGTGTTTATTTTTTTTCAGGCACTTTTATTTACTTATGTTCCTTTTTTCCCTATATTTTTATTGGTCGTAATCGCGTTTTTTATGTGCGAAGCGTGAAATTGCTTCGCTTCTGATTGTGTAATAGGCGTTTTTTGACTTTTCGGCTTGTGCTGCAAACATTTTGATTGGTTGTACAGGATCTGACAAGGGGATGTGATATAAGCTGGAAAAAACTCGGATATATATGGGCTAAAGAATGATCGAGTAGAGTTTAGTAGAGGAGAGTAGATAGATGTAAAGATATACTAGGTATAATAGTTCTAATAGTATGGTTAAATAGAATATTAAGATCTAAAGCCTAAATCTAACTGAACAGCAATAATAAGTCGTATCGGGCTTATCAATTTGCTGCGCATGTTTTATTTTCAAGACGTCCAGCCTGAATGGTATCCCAGGCATCTACGATTACTCTGTTGACTCGCCGACATCTGCGTCGCCGGCCTAGCGTAAATATAGCATCTAAGTAAAGGCTGCAAAAAATAAAGAAAAATCTGTGTGTGTGTGCGTGTGCGTGTGCGTGTGTGTGTGTGTGTGTGTAGAGGATACAAGAAAATCGAACTCAATCGAGTAACCCACACAATTTTGATTGTTTGTGCGCGGCAAATGTAGCAAACTGTCCAAACGAAGGCCGCCAACGGCTGTCCAGTCCACGGCATTGTCTGTCCAGTGCAAATAGTTGAGGACAACGCCACAGTGGACTACTAAGTAGGACGCGTGTGCAACCCCCACAGACACACACACAAGCACACACACACACACACACACACGCAGACAGGCTGAGGCAAAGGGCATCAGGCACACGCTGCTGTCGTTTATCTCGACTTCCTTTTTCTCTATAACGGATGCTGGACATTATCGATGGCACAGCCAGTCCAAAACAACAACAAAGACATTTTTTTTTCTGTTCCATGCTGCATGCATACGAATATATGTATATATGTATATATGCATGTGCATGTGTATATGTATAAATGGCTATGTATATTTTTAACCATTGTTATTTTTCGTTAACTAAAGTGCCATCAGGGGCAGATGTTTTTTCTATCTTTGAAAATGTTCATCATGTAGGCGATTCTCGTTTTTCCATCTCCCTCCCACTCCAATACAAATATACATACGTATATGTATGTATATGTACATCCCTAGCATTCCGATTCCGATTTACATGTGAAGTGTGGACATTGTGGAACTATAAACATTTTTTTTTGTTTTGTTTTAATGCTGAGTGGATTTGGTGTTTCATTTTTTGTTTTTGGCAACCTCATTGGGTTAGTGGGTATCTACGGATGTTGCCACCTTTCAGCAAAATTCACACACACACACACACACACATACATACATATATATATACTAGTCAGCACCCGGCCGGCGTTTCGATTCAGTTTTGCATATTTATCACAGAATGTGTTGCAATTAGTTTTGGTTTTTGCACTTCAATTGAATTCGAATTTCAATAGCGCTCTCATGGAGGTAGAGTAATTAGTTCCCCAATCTCAATAATGGAATGCACAAAGAGGCCCCTACATAGAGTGCAAGTTTTAAATTATTGCCATAAAAAGTAAATTTAACTATTTTCAGTTTCTTTTCAATCAAACGAATATCGAAATATTTCATGAGCGGCAGTTATTTTGGCAAGTACTTCTAAAAGACGATAATAGCTAAGTCTATATATATACGCATTTTTTCTGATCTTTTCTTAAATCCTTTGATTAACAAAAACTTGGTGAGCCGAGTGCAGTTATTGTAAAATATATACTCATTCAGCCTCTAAACAAAAAGTATATTAGTTGTTGTCTTCTTTTTAACCTATAAAAAATCATATATTGTATGTATGCCCGCTGACCATAGGCGGTGACACGCCCAGTTTTATACCTAGCTGTAGTTTTTTTTATAGCGTAAGCGATAGACATAACTTAGCTCATGCCAAAACACTCACCTGGCTGAAGCGTTGGCATCTTTAGGTCTGCTTGTTAACGGGGCCCATTTAAAAATTCGTTCCATCTACCAACACATGGGCACGATGATGCACGGACCTTGGTCAGCTGTTGGACTGGTTGAAGAAGCGAAAGTGCTTCTCGGACCGTGCGCAATTCCAGTGAAAATTGTTTACAGAAATAAATTATCGGCTATTCAGCAAATCCTTCGGCGGTGTGTGAGTGTGTGTGTGTGTGAGTTAGGATTGGTTTGCATGAATAGCGAGGGATATAGTTAGGTGCCGATAGACGGCAGCACATGACGTCATGCTCAATGGATCAGAGCCAAGCCATAATTGGCTACAGATGCTGGTCGAAGGCAATTTTCTAATAACAACGTGTAGACCTTAACAATTCCGTCTCGTCTCGTGCTGAATGTGGGCGCCGTCTCTGCGAAATGGCAGTCAGCAGCTACATAGCTCATCGGATCAGGCGGCAACGGCTGTTTGATAAGGGCTCGTGGTCTGCGACCTGGCGGGGTGTATCGCCCGCCAGCCAGCCAGGCAGCCATCCAGCGTCTCATGGTCCATGGTCAAGAGTAGTTATAAATGGTGAGTGTATCGCTGGCATTTAACGGCACCCTTGCGTGTGTTAATCAACTGAACACCCACACAACGTGCACAACGAACCCACGCCCCCATCCACTATCCTAGCTAGTGTGTGGCATTACTTGGCCGTACGCCCCCTCCCAGCTGCCCATGCAGCGCCGGCTACTTTTGCCATAGTGAAAAACCTTGTAACACTTTTCGACTCAACTGCCAGCTCCGTCGAATTATTTCGGAATTGTAAGTTGGCTTATTTTTAGCTGTTGAGCATCTGACGCGTCTAAAAATGGCTACCCACGCCCTAGACCAAATCCAGCCCAACCCTACACAACCCCAACCACAATCCAGACTCAATATATTCAATATGGCGTGCGCTCTATGGATTTTTTTTGTTGTACACTTTATTGTAGTTGTCGTCACTGTTGTTGTTGTTTTTGCTGTTGTTGTTAGTAGTTCCGGGGGTGGTTCTGACTGTAAATACCTATTTTATGTTCAGCCCTGTGGGAGATTTTTTTCGTGGCATTAATAATACTTTCATGTTTACCATTGTGTGCTGGCTGCGGTTCTTATGTAGATTGTAGGATAAGCCAGACGATATATCGCATATATATAAATATAAATTTATATTGTATATACATACATATATGCTTGAAGGGCAACTACAAAATGGAGGCATTTTATATAAAGTTCGAAGTTGAGCCTAGTGCATAAATGAAGAGACTGTCTCTTTAAATTAATAAAAACTACTCTTCTTTAGTTCTCTAAAATCTTCATCAAAGGAAAATCCATTTGCTAAAATAACTCATGAGAGAAATAGTTGATTTCATTAGTCGTCATTATAGATTTCAGTATATATCTGAAAAGATTTCATAAATTAGTCTACATATGTCAGAATACTTATTATTCTTATTTATATTAAAAAGCTCCTTAACAAAAAGGAAATCAAATTTATTTATGCTTATGTATATTTCGCATAGGCAAGTGAACGTCAAATTCTGTCTTTAATCTCTGCCATTAAAACTTAGAGGAAGGACAACATGCCCAAGTGGATGCATTGAATACCTAAACAAAAGATTGATAGAAACTTTAATCGAATTCATGGATTCAATATGGTGCTCTAGGTTTATATATATGTATATGGAATAAAAGACAGAGAGAAAGAGGAACAGAACTATATGAGCACGGCTCATACGTCTGATTAGGAAACAATATTTTATATGGACATGAGTACACCATCTTATAACTGTAACACGATGCCTATTCAAGATGGTTTCATGTAAAATAAATGAATGACCAATTCTAGATATGATATTAAATATTAAAACGATGAAATTAATATTTAAGAATTTTATATTGAACTCCATATGGATTCTTTTGCAAATTGCTTTAGCCTAAAAGACATATATGATTTACAAAACCTTTGGCTACAAAAAACAATACACCGAAATTTTGTAGCTAAAGGTGCAAAATGAGCAACAGCTGCTAGAGGAGGAGAAGAGGGAATCGCAGCAAATAGAATAGAAACCGGAAAAATGGCGCATGCGCAACATCTCAAACCGAAAATTACACCTTTTAAATGGTCAGTCAGTCAGTCAACGACTATTCGAGACTGTGGGGTTTCCTCAGTGACCCCGGCTAGTTTCACTTAAAAGAGATTCGTCTTTCTATTATGCTACGAGTTTTTTGTCTGCAGACCGAACAATGGCCAGAGGGATGGGAACAATGCCACAAGCCGAGATAAGAGCTGGCAAACAAGACTAGGGATCGACCGAGCATCGTTAGGCAGCAGATTGAGGTTAAGATTCTGTGCGGCAGATAAACATCTTAGAGCTGCGCTTGCGCTTGCCACAAGCCAAAATAAAAAGCCGACTGTCCAGTGGGCTATTAGCCAATTACGTGCGCTCAAATGGACAAGAATCTGGAAATGTTCGAGTAAAGGGATATGCAAAATCTTATTTCAGATTAGATCGTTGGGTTGTTGACTAAGTATCAGCTGGACCACCATCAAATATTGTATTTACATGAAATTACGGGCAATATTTTCTAAACTCTATTCTAGGCGGGGCCCCATTTCGAATTTAATTTCTATCGACTCATAAATATCAATTATTGCCTTGCGGGTGCACGGTTTTAATGAGGGAAAATTAAAAATATTGAAAACTATCTAATGAACAAATATTCGAGCTATGTCGTGTCTAGCCCACACTCAAATCACTTGCAGCCAATCAGAGGCCAGCTGGAAAAACTATTTATAAAACGCCCAAAAATGCGCCAAGGGAACAGGGGAAAGGAAAACCAATTTCAACTCAAGAGCACGCGCCATTTGTAGGCAAAGCGTGTGCGACGCATGCGCAGCGATCAGTGAACTCCCCAAGCGATCCTCGCGATCGTCGCTAGAGTTCTTGAAAGGCGTGGTCCATGAGCGTGTGCTCATGAGTGTTTCATTATTATTATATAATTTCCCCCCTCTCAGCTCATATGCCATGCGAATTGTGCGTTTTCACGCAAAATGCCAGACAATGATCGATCAAGGGAAGTTCTTGAGCCTAGACGAGATCCTCACAGCTATTTCTCTCGCCAGGCCAATTTGCTCGGGTCACCCGCACAGTTTTTTCACTTAATAGCTCGAGCATTTAGCCCATGATGGAGCAGTTTTTCAATTAACTGTTACACCACATTGTGTGGTTCTCCTGTAGGCGAAAATTTTTCATAAATCATCTTCCGGAAAAGGCCGCTGACATCTGGCATCGATCATGAAACTATAGAGTTTTATATATGAATTTCGAATTTCATTATATCGTTTATAATTCTTTATTACATATTACATAAAAACATTTGGGAAACTCTATTTATTCATACGCATTTTACTATACACGTGTTTCTTCACACTGGGATTGTATATTACAAAGTCACTCGAATATTCTGACCTTGATTTACATTTACAGCTAGAAACTAAATTTGAATTTTGATCCATTTGCTCACATAGCGCATAATGTTTTGTAAATATTTGTTTATACAATACACTTACTATATCTAAGTTTATTCAATTTAAAAATCGTGGGCATTTACACATTTTTTTTTGTGAACAATTTCGAGTTGTAAAATCTCTAGATTTGTACTTCTTTTTGATCGATATCAAAAATATTGTCATTATGCCGAATGAGTTGGACTTAAAGGAAAAATAAATAAATGAAAAAAAAAACATAATTTTAAATTATTCTTGAAAAAATGTTCGTTTATTGTGGCTGGACTTAAGACTGAAATTAGGCTAACAAAATACTGCAATATCAATGAAAAGAGAGCACTCGCTTATTTTTCTTGTTTTTTGTTTTTTTGTTTTTAAGACTAAACATTTATTTTGTAAAGAAAATATAATAGTTATACACTAATCGCTGCTGTGTAACTGTGACTTTGGACTGATTGCTTACGAATTAAGTTAAGTTAATGTCGACTTAAACTAGGAATTTTTAAACCTTTTTCACGGTTTTTGTTCGGTTTGCGACGTTAGTTTTTAGTTTGTGCTTGGAAACTGAAAACTGAAAACTGAAAACTGAAAGTATACAGAGAGGATAGAGAGGCAGGCTAGCAGAGAATGGGGGGGGGGGGGGATAGTTACTACATAGTTGCATTAGATCTACAGTTAGAGCTAGACACGAATCTATGGGGCTGTGGGCTTAGGTCTAGAGTTAGTTAATAGCGTTTTGGCGCATTTTTGGCTTATGTACAATTCTCGACAACAAAATGAAAACTTAAATTACGAATATATACAATCTTGGACAACGAAATATGTTAATAATAATAAAAATATCTAATAACAATATTGTGGGCCGCCGGCGCTGAGTGGCTCTTAGGAGTGCGCATTACGGGCCATGTGAACGAAGAGGCCGACGGGTCCGTCGCACTTCTCGCCGCACATGTTGCACTTGAAGACGTCGTCGCAGCTGTGATACCCCATGTGGATTGTGTAGAGCACAGCGTCCTTGAAGTAAATATCACAATACTTGCACTCGTATATGGCCGGAGCGCTGCTGCCCGTCGATGTGGCTGTGGATGAGCTCGATACGGTGGCGGAGGTTGCAACGGCGGCAGGTGGAGCGGCATTGCTGCTGCTGCTAGCATTGGAACTGTTGCCGGAGCTGGAGGCTGTGGAGCTGGCGCTCGTGTTGGCCTGCGGCACACGGCCCGTTTCCATGGACTCGTCCGCGGAGCTGGCACCAGAGCAGGGATCATCCGCCAGCTGTTTGTTGGCGCTGCTGCCGGCAATGGGCGACGAGGCCGTGGGCAGAACACTGGGCGGCAGTTTCAGTTGCTGTTCCGGCGACGACATCGCAGCCGATTTCAGCTGCAGCAGCGTGTCCAGCTTCAGGACACGGCCCTTGCGGCGTGAGGTGCTGCTGCTGCTGATCAACGGTGTGTCATCGTCTTTCAGCTTCAGGTTAATGGCCATGTGGTTGCTGTGGGGCTGTGGCTCCTCCTTGACCGGAGTGCCCTGCGACAGATCCATGGCTGAGTCCACGGATTTGCGCTCGAAATCATCGTCATGATCATCCTCCTCGTTGTCGCTGTGCGTTGGCAATTGTTGCTGCTGCTGCTGCTGTTGCTGCTGTTGCTGTTGGTGCTGTTGCTGTTGTTGTTGCTGCAACTGATCACGCATGCGCGGCGACAACTGTGCCAGAACCGCTGCCTGCTGCTGGGCAGCGAGCATCTGCAGATTGAGATTCCAGTAGGGGAAGAAGGCCATGTTGCGGTTCTGCTGAAGCAGGCTGGCCAACGGCGGCAGCAACGCGCTGGACAGGCTGGGCGCCTGCTCAACGCTGGCCACGCTCTTGGCCGGCGACGGTGGCGAGACGGGCGCCACAGCTGCTGGTGCTGATGTTGCGGCTGCTGCTGCTGCTGCTGATGGGATGGGAAATCCTTGAAGCGCGGCGGATAGCTGAGATGTTGCGCTTGGCGGCAGCACAGGCTGTTGCGGCTGCTGCTGCTGTGGCTGGGGCTGCAACTGTTGCTGCTGCTGCTGTTGTTGCTGCTGCTGCTGCTGCTGGGAGGCAGCTGATGCAGCACTGCTCCGCTTGCTCGAACCGCCACAGCTGGAGCCGCTGCCCGAGAAGGACTTGCTCTTGGGTCCGCGCCGAGTGCCATACACATCGATGACCAGGGAGGGATTGGGCGTGCCATCCTCGTCCAGCACCATGCCGGGCTTGTGGCCATACTTGCGCAGATGCAGCTTGAAGCTGTGACAGTACTTGGTGGCATAGTCGCAGTCGGCACAGCGATACTGGTAGACGGAGCTGTGCGACTTCCGGTGGGAGTTCAGCATGGACTTGTTGACGCAGGTGTAGCTGCACTTGTCGCACTGGAACGGCTTTTGGTTCTTGTGCTTGCGAATGTGGTACTCCAGATGATGCTTGAATTCCGTCACAAAGGGGCACTTGGCGCACTGCAGTATCTTGTCGGGCTTCATGTGGGTGCGCGTGTGCGCCCAGAAGTCCACCTTGGTGATGGCCACGACGCCGCACGTCTTGCACTTGTAGTTCTTCATCTTGCCGTGCGAGTTGTAGATGGGCATGCGTATGTTGCTGTCGTCGTCCTCGGACTCGGCCATGTACTTCATGTCCTCGCTCGAGTTCGACATCAGATCGTGCTCCTTCTCGGGCTCCACGCTCGATTGCTGCGACTTGGCCGGCGACTTGGGCGGCGTCACGTCCATTGGCGGCGTCAGCGCCTGCAGCTTGTCTCCGGTCTGCAGGGCCGTTGCCACCGCAGTGGGCACGGCCGTGGGCGTGGGCTGTGGACTGGGCCGCATGCTGCTGGCATAGTAGTGCTGCATGGGATTGGGCAGACCCGGCGGCGTCAGCGGATTGAAGCCGCCCAGTGTGAGATGATGATGCTGCTGCTGCTGCGCCGCTTGAAAGTGTTGCTGGTACTGCTGCTGCTGCAACAATTGCTGCTGCAGTGTGCTATCAAAATGCTGTAGGCTGTTCTGATCATTGTTGCTCGGCGACGGCGTCATGGCAGCCGCGCACATCGTATCCATTGGCTGCTGATGCTGGTGCTGCTGGTGTTGCTGGTGCTGTTGCTGTTGCTTGAGGTATTGTTCCAGCTGAGTGGCAGGCGCATTGGGTGACGGCAGCGGCGATTGCCTTGGGCTGCTCGCTCCGCTGTTGCTGTTGCTGTTGCTGCCATTGTCGTGATGGTGACTGTGGTGATGCGACATCGGCTCCTGCTTGATGTTGGCGGCAAACATGCTGCTGTACCAGGCATTGTGCTGCTCGTAGTTGGGCGCCGCGGTGCTCGTCTCCCAGTTAGGCATGTTGCTGGTTACGGCTGCAATGGAAGAAGCAAAGAGCACACGGTTAAGATTGTAATTTGAATGACAGTGTTCAGTGCGCCTGCGTCGAGTTTTTTACGCTTTTTGTCTCATTTTCTTTTTTTCTTGCTTTTTTCCAAGTGTTTTTATTTTAGCCACCCCTAAGCCAAGCGTGCCACCCTGCCGCTAGGAGAGAGAGCGCGTGGCGGGGTGGCAATTTGAGTGAGTTTAGCTGAGGACAAAATGGCTGGTGAGGCGGACGGGTATGGGGTAGGGGGTATGGGATATCCTTGGGTAATTGGTCTCACCTAGCGCTGCTCGTGCTACGGATATTCGTATTATATATTCCAATTATTGCGTTTGTGATTCTGCTGCAGTTGATCTGGAGCGGATGCTGTGCGTCTGGTCGCTGGACAAGCAAATTTGTGACTGACTGTCGAATTGCAAATGGTCGTTGCTTATATTTGGGTCAGGTAGGCGACACACGCGTCAAGGGATTAGATGGGAAAAAGGTGAGCGAAAGTCAGGTATCGGGTCGCGGGGTCGCGGAGTCGCGAGTCGCGCACTCGCCTCAGCTTCTTGATCCATTCAAACTGGATTAGAGCGGCAACAAAAACAAAAGCGGAAAAATGCAAACACGAGAGAAAAAGAAGAAAATTACGCGCATTGGATTTGGATGATCCGGGCCGCGAAACTTAAGCTATGCAGATTAGAACACAAAACGCAACGAGTTTTCCCCTCGCACACGGCACGCAGTGGATTAAAGTTAATCAGCGCGAGCAGCCAGGAGCGAGCATCGAGGATTGGATTAGAAGGCGCAGCCTGCGACAACGAATTTCACGTTTAATAATAAAAAGCAAAAGGATTTAAGTTAATTGTCTGCACTACGCGGTATATGGTTGAGTAACTGTATACATACACATATAACTGAACAGATACAGATATATGTACATATACATAGTTGTACATATATGTATAGAGAATATGTTTATATAAATCTGAACTGCCCACAGCTGGCGAATTTGTCAGTTTGGGCGATTATCACTATTAAACGGTGCATTTTAGTTTGCAATTTTTTATCATGGACAACACATACATTTCTTTTTAATTGCAATTAAATTATTGTTATTTATACAAGTTTATTTTAATGAGATATTTTTGAAAAGTTGCACGCGAAATTGCACTATATTTTGTTAAATTTCTATAAAAAGTTCCACAAAGCGATCATAGAACGCAAATAGAATTCCCAAAAGGCGAGGCAAGAGAAAAAAAAAATGAAATAAAAATTAAAATCAACAATTGTATACAATCGCATTATACGGATTCTACGAATTCAACTCAATGCAATTCTCTTTTTGCAATAAAAAAAAAAAACTTTAAAACTCATTATGAAATCGGAGATATTTGGTATGGCGAAAATAACGTAAATCTTATATATATTAACAAATTCTTTTGTACATCTATAAATTTTATAAATGCTCTAAACTAAAAATAGTCAAATTTATTTTTAATACTTTTTGTAAATTTCAATTTAATTAGTATTTAAACAGCCCACAAACTTTAGCGAATTTTATTTTAATATACTTAAACACTTTCAGAATTTCAATTTATTCGGAACCTTTTTCCAGCTAATATGAAGAAGGAAAAAAGAAATTTATTTTTATGGAATCATAGCCATTGATATTTAATAACCCAGTACAATATATTTGTATAAAAATATCAAATATTTCATAGCAGAATTATTTTTTGCTTTTAAATGCATTGTTAAGAGCTCTCTATTTTTGCTTGCATTTTTTGTTGTTTTTGTTTTAGTCTTTACTTTGATTTGCGTAGTTTTGAAATATACCCAATAATTTTGCTATATATATATATTTTTTTTTTGGGTTTCTTTTTTGTTATTTGCATTTTTCCTATTGCAATTTCACTGCAGTTGCCGCATTTTTGGCCAATTGTTTGTGCTTTTAAGTAAATATTATTAAAAACGCAAAACGTCAGCAGCAGTCGGCTCTTGGTAATGGGAACGCAGCAGGGGCGGCGGTGGGTGATGACATGGTAATTGGGATTGGAGAGTGGGGATCGAGCTGGTTGCTAAAATATCTACAATACTTATGCATAATTGATGGTACAGGAAATTTGGCGCTGCAAAAGTTCTCTAGCAAAACAACAAAAGCAATATATAAAATATATGTACATATACAATATATACATATATATATTTTGTATAATGCGCTTAGCATATTTATTTAATTTAGCTAGTGATATTTTTAAGAACCCAAATTAATTGGCTTGTCAGTGCAACAGAAACAAAGAGGGAGAGAGAGAGAGAGGGCAAGCGGAGAGTGAAAAGCTTACGGGTTGTCTACTTTTTTGCACATCCAACAACAACAATAACAAGAAGAACAACAATAACAAAGGCAAAAACTAAAGGCCAAGTGTAAAATTAATATTACGCCGGCTACATGCCATGCAGGAGCATCAGCAGGAGCGGGCCAAGAGCGGGCCACGAGCAGGAGGCTTACAAGGGTGGCGGGGTGCCGGGCAACGGGTGTGAAATGCAACGCAACCGAAACTGCAAAGTAAAGTAAACATGTGCTAGTCGTTTGGCCAACCCCCTCCCCCTCCCGCCTGCCGCCTGTCGCCCCCCTCCCACCACACACACACACAGTCGCTCCGCACACGAACCACAACCACAGCCACCGCCCCCTTTGGAAAAATATCATGAAAATGGCAAAAATGGAAAATTCAGACGCAGAAAATGCGCCACAAAAAATGTTTTTGTTGTAAATGTGCAACGACAGGAGATGGACCAGGGCGGCGGGGGGAAACTGCAGCGTTTGTCGATGAATGTGCATTATAAAAAATTATTTATATATTTAGTTGTTTAGTTGTTATTGCAAAAGGCAATTTTTATTATGCCTGAGTAAATAGATGTTTATCGCGCGCATTCTAACCAGAGAGAGAGAGAGAGAGAGAGAGAGAGAGAGAGAGATGGTAACGGCATGGAAAATAGTCGAGGAAAAGTCTTTTCAATGCCAAACGCAAATTGTCAAAAGCAAAAAATTGATCATCTATTCGGTTCTTTTCTGTTCTATTGTCAGCAAACATTAAAAATATGCCAAAGCAGCTGACAATCATTTTTGCAAATAGTTGCCAAGAAAAAAAAAAAAGAAATGAATAATAAAAATAAATATAAAATAGTTAAAAAGAAAACAAAAATGCAAATATTTCTTTCAGTTTTCATTCGTGCAGTGAGAACTATTTTGAAATGCACTTTTGGCAGGCTCAAGCAAAATGGACATTAAAAAATTGCACCGTTGACTTTGAATTATAGTTGAGTGTCTAAAATTAAATATTAAAAAATAAAAAGAAGCAATAAGAAAAGGCGAATATCAAAAGAAATTGCTAAAAAGCCAGAGGACGGCGCGAAAGAAAGGCGGGCAAAAAATACAACATGCAGTCGGACATGTAAACAAATAAAATTAGCTGCCAGGCAACGAACGAGCGTACAGGGGGCAACGCTGCACTGGCCGGGGAACGCCGGGTAGTGTCGGGGTGTGTGGGGGCCCGCCCCATGGTGCGGTGGGGTGGTGGGGCGTTGAGGCCTGGCAAACAGCACGGGCAAAAAACAAGTTCGCCAGATCGGCTAAAAGCCAGACAGATTTTGAAATATTGTTTTAGAATTTTTGCTGTTGCATTTTTAGCAAGCGATATGTAAGCAAATGTATGTAACTGTGTATGTGTGTGTGAGTGAGTGTGCGCGTGTGTGTTTATCTTTAAGGTTAGACACAAAAAGAAGCGTTCGACAGCAACAACAACAGAAACAATCAAATGAAAAAAGCATTCGAGAACAGATTGAGTTTTATTACTAAGGGTATTCCCTTATATAGTATACCAAATAATAATTTAATCTCAACAAAACTTGTTTATCTTTAATATAGAGCTTTTATTTTGTCTAATTTCCGCTGAAAGATGTTTATGTGGAATCAAAAAAAAAAAAAGAAATAACAAAAAGTATTATAAAACAAATCTATTTTATGCCGATTTTCCATTTTCAATGGATTTTTATATAATATAATATAATAACAAAAATAAAGCTACACCACTAAACTCCAAATCCAAAGCTAAAACATTTGGAATATTTGAAGATATAAATTTAAGTATAGACTTAAATACATATGTATAATATTTGATTCCCTTAGATGTTTTTGGTATGCCTATCAAATTTGTTAATTCGAGCTTTATGTTTATCCGAATGCCTCAACATTTTGCGATACTATGCACTATTTTAAGGCGTTCGATTGTTTTTGTTTATTTGCTTAATCACTGCACCGTTGCTGTGAGGAGTGCACTTTGCTCTCTAACTGTAAACCTATTACTATTGCTCTTGATTTATGTGCTGCCTTACCGCCTGCAGAGCACGCCAAATTTTGAAGGTTAACTGAGAGATTATAATAATAGTGGAAAGTGTTATGTACATACCTTGGGCGATTGTGGGCAAATCTCAAAAAGTTTTGGTCCGAAACGGGAATCGGGAACAGGAGCAGCGACTGCTGCTGCTGCTTCTGCTGCTGGTGGTTCTCTGGATGCTCTCGCGCTCTCTACACTTGACCGCGGCACCGTTAAATCAAACAAAACGGCGATAAAAGTGCGTGCGAAACAAAAACCGCGCACGTTCCACACACACACGCACACGCAGTCGTAGGAGTGTTGGTGTGTGGTGGCTGCTCCTTTTTGGTCGTTTTTATCTCTTTTTTTGGTCTTTGCTTTTTAGCTTTTTTGTGCGAAGTTCGCGCATGTGCGAAAAAAAACTCTTCTGAAGGCTGGCCAATAATTTGTAAATTGTTTACGAACGTTTAATATTTGTTTGCGGCTAGACTTAACACAATCACTGGCAGTTGATTTGCTTTGTAGTTTTTTATAGTGTTTTTTGTTGTTGTTTTTTTTTTTTGTATATGGGGTTTTTTATTTAGAGCTACTGTGTTTTTGGTTTCGCTTTCGTTTTAGTTGAGACACTCGTCGTCCTTTTTGAGATTGCTGATGGCTGCTCCAGAGCGACGTTCGGCTTATGCGAGGCACTGAGCACGACTGACACGGATTCCTGCTCAACTAGCACTAGTCATAGCTGAAAATCTCCGCATAGTGCAGAGCTCTGGTCCAAAAGCCACTCAAATGCAAAAGAAACAAATGTCAAAAATGCATGAACAAAACCAAAAACACACACAAAATACTCACACACCAACACAACACACACAAAAAGAAACAGAAACACACTCACACAGACGCGCACGCACAGCGGGTCGTGCTGAGAGCCAGAGAGCGGAATATGCTCGAAAGAGCGAACTCAATTACAACGGTACAAGCAAAAACGCACTCAAATCGGCTGCTGCTGCTGTAACAGACTCAATGGCTCTGAGTGCTAACAGCCCCGTCCCCATAAACGGCGTGCATTGACTGGTCGCTGCCTCCCCAAGTGCTCTCTCTGTCTCTCATCGTCTCTGTTTCTCTCTCATCCTGCCCCGCTCGCTGTCCCTCTCGCGCTCCCTCTCCGAATGCTTCTTCAGCGAACGCACTCTCTTCGTCCTGATGCACGCGTCTAATACGCATCCTTTGGCTACGCGCTGCATTTTGCTGCAGTTCGCAATTGCAGCTGTCGTTTATTTTTGCCAAAATTCGCTTCACTATTGATTATTGATTTTCGGTCATTTTCGTCGGCCTTTGACCGCTGCTACATAGAGCTCCGTGGAGCTCTCATGTAGGTAAGGGACTGTCGGCTGCTCGGTATCCAGCTTAAAGCCAACTAAACAATGCTGATAGAAAGTAACATGCAAGCAATAATAAAGAACGTTATGGAGCTCGTTGATGCGACGCATCAAGTGTCGTACTTTCGCTTTCAAAGGGCAGCTCGTAGCTTGTGCGGCCATTGAAACTGAGATGATTGAGAGGAAATTAAAAAATGACAATAGATAACTTAAATTATGGTAGCTTTTATTAAAAACTATATTTATATACATTTAGTTTGACTTGCCCAGCAACGAGATCTATTAGCAATTCGAAAAATACATTGATAAGGGAGGTGTACTGCATTACGAGCATTCCTCTTTAAATCTTTAAATTGCATAAATTCAATATGCAATAATTTTAACAACAAATTTCATGTGAGCGTTGTAGATGACATTCGCAATTCGCAATTCGCAATATTTACAAAACAAACGATGTTCGAAAACGCAAACAAAGCGCGAACAGTATGCAAATACATATGCGCAGCACACGCGCAGGACATGGCAGGACGCTCGCTGTGATTCGGTGGCTGAACAGGTAGTTCGAGCAGCAGCAGGAGACGGGGCAGGGGCACTGCAGGCTGGCCTAGCATCATTGACGCTGTCAACCGGATTAGAAGTGCAACCGGACTTTGTACGCGGATTTGCGAGCACTGAAGAAAGGATTAAAGGTGCCGCTACCTGCGCCGGCCGCTGCGTTCATTAATCCCGCGATCTGCCAACAAACCGAGGCGGCCGGGAAACTAGAGCAGCAGCGACAGCAGCGGCCCAGAGCCAGAGATTTAAAAGTGATTTAAAAGTTGCAGTGGGCGACTGCATAATCCAACATTACGCACCGTGTTGCAGGATCAGGATCAGTGACTTTGATCCTGATCCGAGTGTTGATCATGTGATTAGCGCTGCTTAAGGCGGGCGCGGGCGGGTGTGTGGAGCTGCTGATCCGCAAGTTATGTAAAGTTGTCGCAAAGCCAAAACAAATGTTCCTTAAGCCGCACTGCTCAGTCCTTAGTCCTCAGTCCAGCAAGTTCGCACATGTTCAGCGGCAGCGCGTCACGCTTGACCTTTTAATTGATGATCGTGATAATAACTGTCATCTAATTTGCCCCGAGCACTAAGTTCAAGTGCTCTATGAAAATGATACGCTGGCTTGGCCTCAACCATTGTTCAGCCAATGTCAACAGACATCCTTGAGATTGAGTCTTAACATCCTTAGTCCTGCTTTGTTCTTCAGTGGCTGCGGTGATGGTGCTGGTTCAGGATCAAGATCTCATATGCAAATGCGAATCTTGCGGTTGGCTGAACTTCAATTGATGTGCCCATGCCCAGAGTTCCACACCCCAAAACGCTTATTTCAGACCTCATTAGTTTTGTTTGCATTTGGCGCACTTTTCAGCTGACCTCATCGAACAGTTCCTTGAGTTTTTAAGCTGATTTCATGCCATGGATGATGTGGCATTTTCTGTTGGATTTTTTGTTGTTGATTTTCTTTCTTTCCTTCAGTTTTGCCTGCCTGTATGTGGTTTCTTTTTATGCCCTTTAATCATAATTAGTTTTTCAGTCTTCTGTAGAGTTCTTTTTCCAAGTGCTACTGGACAAGCTAATTGAGATGCGATTGCTTGGTTGTACAGGATATGTAGAGAATATCCATGAAATGCTATAGATAAATCAATGTATAAAAGAAGTACAAGTGTACGAGTAAACTTATGATAAACTATAATGATTCATTACTCTTATTTTGTTATGACTTTTTATATAATATTGAGTTTCATTTCAACAAGAAATATATTTCTCTTAGAGTCTCTAAAATTTTACCTATTCCTTGCATAAATAGAAACATATTCTCAGCTATGCCAGAATCCGAATGTTTACATTGTAAATGTCTGAAAATTGCATTGAAATAAATCAAACGACTAAGTGCTCGCCTGAGATACGCCCACTTGGGTGAGAGGTGCGTAGTTGGATTCGGAGAAATGTTATGCTAAACAGCGGGCACGGACGACACATCCGTAAATCCTTTTTTAGCATGAAAAACCGAAGGATTAAAAAAGGAAACTAGAGCAACAGCGACCCAGATAGAAACAAACCCGACAGCACAAACAGAACCAGAAACAGATAGAAAAACATGAGCATGGCGAAATAGTTGCTCTAATTTTGATTGTTTGCCCTAATGGCTACGCCGTAAAAGTAGCTGAAAAGCAACAATAGCGTGAAGGACAACGCGAACATTGGTGCAGGACAATTGCCCGCGTCGGTGGCTTGGTGGCCGGGTCCGTGCTGTGTTTATGATTCCCACATCTCAGCAGTTATGTAGATGATGCTTTCACATATTTTGCATGCCGTACCAGGTAATCAGCTACGGCCAATGGCTTAACAATGAAACTCACTGGAAAATCACGAGAAAGTTCCTCTGGACGGGCAAGCGTTGACGCCTCGAAATAAGTACAACTCGAGCATCTACTGCACTGAAGGCTCATTAGACTGCTCTAGTTATGATTGTCCAAGGACTCGGCGGCACCGCGGCGACTGTGAGAGACAGAGACGGTGCCAGAAACAACAAAAAAGAAAAAAGGCCGTGATCGTACTTCCGCGTAATGTTGTTTTTTAGAGCCGTGCAAAAACCATAAAACATTTAGTTTTTTATGGCCAGGACAAAGCAGGTAGTCCGGTCTAATCCCAGGACTCTGGCTGTTTTGCGGATGCGGCTGCTGTTTTTTGTCCCTTAACCCTTTCACCATTAACAAAAAAAGATCTTACCAATTCTCTTGCTTTCTCTTTCGCTCCGTGGCCTTGCCAAATTCCTGCGAAAACAGCCTACGCTGTATATTTGTGTGTGTGTGTGTTTGTGTGTTTTTTTGTTTCTAGCTAATGCCGCTCGCTTTGTGTTCTTTATGATGCATCGGTTGTGTTTTTTATGGCACCCATTGTTCCTCAACTCGCAGGACGAAAGACTCGCACTTCCTTAACCCTTTAACGAAAGTTCTTGGCCTGTTTACCCGAACGGGTTAAATGCAAGTCTGTGCATTTTTAATGAGCGCTTTCAAACACCGTCCACTGTTCCACGAATTCAGCATCCGCTCATTAGCCATGCCAAAGGGTTAAGTTCGGCGGGTTTCATTTTATGATTGCCCTAAAAATACTCGAAAAATGAAATGAATTGCACTGCATTTACGATTGACAAAGCTGGACAATTGTTTGCCGGAGAAAACTTTTGCACTAAACTATAATACAAAAAAAAAAAAAAAAAAAAAAAAAAAAAATAGGAAAATATTGTTGTTTTTTTTTAATATTTATTATTTTTATATATTTTTTATATATTATATATTTTGTATATTTTATATTTTTTATATATATATTTTTTTTTATTTTTATTTTATTTTTTTTATATTTTTCAATTAAAGCATATGTATTCGCAAAATGTTTTTTAATATGCTTCTTCTTTCTTTCTCAAGTTATATTTTTAAATACTTTACATTAAATATTTATTAAAATTTATTTCATATTAATTTAAGAGCATTTTTTTATAAATATAAAAATGAAGAATTATTAATGCGACTGTATATGCTCTCTATAATACTCCGAAACATTGCTAATTTATTTAGTTATTAGGGATTAGAATAAGTATATAATTAAGACTAACTGAAGAATTAGGCACTGGCAAAATTCGCAACTATTTTTGTTCGATGAGAAAACGAAATCTAAGCAAAACTTTTATTTGAATAACAACCAAATTCTGATTAACATAAATGGGAAAAGATTTATTAATTCGTCTGTTATGTATTTTAGAATCCGATACTCTCGTATTTTTTTCTTTTTATTATAAATTTCAAGAGTTAAATATTAGAGTAATATAAAAAAGAAGGAAGAGTAAAGAAAACTCTTTTATATTGCTTAAAATTGTCAATGCTTAAAGAATTTGATATACATACATATGTATATAGCTATATATATAATATTCAAAAATTCCAAGTCTTCAAATCATACAAGCGTCCGTTACATTATCGTTGTGATGCCACAAATCATTTTAGTTCAGGATTGACGCAACAGCCTGACTCCCTATTCGACTGACCACTGGGTTACATTTGTAATGCGTCTGAAATGAATGCCGCTAAGTCCGCCATGAATGTCGCTGCCGGCGCATTTGAATCCAAATGCATTTCAACAATGGCCAGCACAATTGTAGACTGGATTTGAGTCCGCTGTGCTAAATCCCAAGCTTAGACAATTGGCAATTTGAAATAAGCGCCAAAATGTGCTGAATCTCACCCCGAATATATCCTCAAATTCTGACCATCACCATCTAATCAGGCCGGCCGGGCAGTTACACATTTTCACACTTTCGTGAACCCTGCGGTGCAGCGACGCCAACACAGAGCCAAATGCGGATCGAGCTAGAGCTAGAGCGAGAGCGAGAGCGGTGCCAGGGGTTGGGCAACGGCTATTGGCCGCAGCTGAAGTTGACCCCTTGTCAACGTCCAGCAGAGGTTAAAATTAATGCGAAAACTGTGAATGTGTCACAAAAATTGCGTGAATATTCGGGGTCACGCATAAGACGCAGCTTCAAGAAGGCTGCCCGAGCTGCATAGGGGTGGCCAGGGTCAGGACCCCGGGCAGGGGCTGCAATTTTCAAATTTATTGCTACACAAACAGCAATGCTCTAAATTGTAACGATTTCGATTCGCACACACACACACACACAGTTGAGCTGTAAAAAAGGATTTTCGATTCCATTGTTTTGCATGCAGAGAAATGGCTTTCGAGGATCGTGTGACTGCGGCTGCGGCTGACCCCTCGCCCCTAGCTTGACCTTTTTTCGTCTTGATTCAAAATAGTTGGCACATTTAAATAATTATTCATTGCCTTGATGGCATTCAGTCCACAATGGTCATCAGCGATTTCAGTGTTTCCATTGCAAATGGCATTTAATTGTTGACCCCGACTGCAGCAGATCCTGCGTCCAGTTTATGACCAAAATGTAACGAATTTCGCCTAAAATCAAATGAAAATTCTGCAGCTGCTTTACGCTACACAAAAACTATTTTTCCAACGGACTCTTTATCAGAGTTGAAATATGGAGAGATTTTTAGGCGCCTTCTGCAGTTATATTTCGCTTGTGCCAATATATGTATATTTATTCTTTGTCTGAATAGCTTTCATATTAAATGGGTTAAAACTTTCTAAACAATAATTCAATAATTCCTTCATTCACTTCATTCACATTAGCTCACAATATTAGATTGATTTTCTAACAGAAGAGCACAAATACTGGTAGGTTTTTAAGGTAGGTTCTAAAAAAAATTATCATCTCTTTTATGTTTAATCAATTTTTTGAAGTTTTGCAACAAATAAAATACAAGTATTTATACTTATCCCGCATTTAGCTTTATTTTAAAATATCGAATGTACTCCTCGTCATATGTCGAATAATATCAACTTTTAGTAATGTTAAGATCTACGAAAATAATCCAAATTTTCGCCTTATATACAAATTTGTTGACTAATTTATTGTATTTTTTTTTTATTATATGCTTAAAGCATTAATTTAGCTGTATTTATTTCAGCATCTAACAATAAATAGTCAGAATTTCTTTCTCTGTCTTACTCTGTCTTGTTCCCTTTCTTTCTCTCTCTCTCTTTCTATCTCCCTCTCTCTCTCTATCTCTGCCTCTCTCTGTTTTTCTCTTTTTCTCACTTCTACCCAAACAAATAGTGTTAAGCATGATTGTATATTACTATAAAGAATTTCTAAATATTTTCATGCAGCTTTCCTATAAAAAACATACTTGTCCCAAGTATATACATGTACATATCTTGATACACAAATACAATATAAAGCTTTATGTACATAAGGAAAATGTACATTAATTCGTAAGTGCTGAGCAGCAAACTGAAGATCAAAAAGATTAGCTTAATGGCCAGGCAGCTGGCCTCCTGCGCCTGCATTCCCTTTATTTCCTCCTCCGCCGCCGCCCCCTGCTCCACCACCCCGTTTAGCAAGAACTGTAACAATATGTCGCTAATGGGAAATGTCGGCAGCCATTTTGTGCCAAAAGCAAAGCCGGAAAACACAAACGAAGTGCGAATAAAAAATTGAACTGCTTACGCAAAGAAGACGGGCCTATTAGATGCAAAGCCCATGCCAAAAAGGATGTATTAGACATGCCTCCCCAGCTTGTTGCGCCAGCAGCAAAGGTATTAGACGTAAGTCAGGCACAACAAAGACAGCATATTTTATTCTTTAAGCTGTAGATAGGCCAGCAACAACGAAAGCTGAACACTCTACATATAATTGAGTAAATATATATGCTGTATTCTTACATTGAATCTGCTCATATTTCACTGTGATATATTGAAGTAATAATTATTATGTGGATTTATTATATATGGATGCAGCTTAAAGGTAACTTCGATATAGCATTGTTGACTCTTTAACTGCATACATATATGTATAATTTCTTTGAAATACTCAACTTCTCATATGATTCCTTTTAGATACCCTAACACAAACACGCCCACATGTGGAATTGGCTGTTTAGTTTCGTATGTTGCTTGGTGAGTTATTGGGAGTTGGAACTCCCCGTTATGCCATGAGTATAAACACCACTGTCATTTATTTTCGTATTATCATAATGAGTACTCGTATATTTTTATGTGAATCTCTTGCTTTTTGCACCAAGCACTACCCCTCGCACATGTGTCACACACACAGACAAGCACAAGAGTGTGTGTGTGTGTGTAAAAAAAGACGAAGTTAAGCAAAAATAAAAGTGAAATACAAAAACAGCATTCGCCTTCGCCTTCGCCTTCGCATTCGCATTCGCCTTCGCATTCGTTTCTTGTTAAATTATCACCCAAGACAGCAGCCACCCTCTCCAGTCCAGGGCTGGCTATTTATGCTGCCAGCAGCCACCCCCACACACACTCACACACATGCACGTACACACCCACTCACACGTAAAGCATACGAATCGTTGGCAGCCCATTTACTTCTTTTTTTTTTCAAATAGTTCGTTTTTGCTTGCCCATGCAGGGTAGAAAATTCAACTGAAAATTATTTTCCTTCGGCCCTCAGATCTGAGAGAAGCTGAAAATATTGAAAGCAGACCCCATTAGGCAAACAACTCAAGTTTGCCTTACAAATAGTATAATTGCTCATGGTTTACTCTGATACCTTCTATGTATGCTTTCAATTTGTAGGTATATGTATTTATAGAAAAATTTGTAGAAACTAGCTTTATAATAGTTTTCTTTTTTATTCCATATACACTCAAGACAAACAGCACAAAACATTGCTAAGTTCCTTTCTCTCGCCTCATCTAACTCTGGATACAATTGACTTTTCTCGCCTTTTCAACTAAATTGTTTTAAGATCACTCGAATTATTCCACTCTACCCCTCTGCAACTAAGCTTATCACTTCTTATTTTTAAATCCCATAAACCTCTTCAATACAATTACATTCGCCTCTGGCTAGGCTGTTTAAATAATTTGTGACTTATAAAAAAATATTTGAATTGTGGAAGCGTTTTGTTTGAACAACTGATAAAGTGCTAAAAACACATCGGCACTTGTTTGCCAATGCGGTCATTGTACTTTTTGTGATTTTCTATTCTATGGAAATTTTCGGGTAAATACAAAAAAGTCAACATTCACAATTAGTGATTGTGGTCGATTTTCCGTAGCAAGAGAACTTCTCGTCAAAGACAAAGCAAAAATTTATGAAATTCATTATCATTTTCAGCTTTTATATACATATATTTAATCAATTTAAACATATTACGATTTTCAAACCAACTGAGTTAAAGAGAACATAAAAAATAATAAAAAAAAGATTAATTACGAATAAAACACAAATGAAAATACATAATTATTATAATTATTATGCGTTTTTTATTTAAATATGTATCCATACATTTTTTTTAATATATCAAAAATAATTTTCTACTTTTTATTATTCATTTTTTTATTTATATTTATATATTTTTAGCTATGTATATATAAATATTTTCGTACATGAAAGTTAAATATTTATTTGAAACAAATATATTTATTTTTTTACATTTTTATATTATTACAATAAGTGTATTGATCTTTATTCTTGTTATAAATATTATAATTAAATTTTTTAATATTATTATTATTTTTTTTTTAAATTTAATTTTATATGTATTTTCATATAACTTTAATTTCATTATTATTATTTTTATTGCAATCTATTTAGAAGCATTTCTAGTTGATGGAAATCATCTATTGAAAACATTTCACTATATTTATGTCTTTTACCCACCCATCGAATATAGTTCAACTTTATTCTCTATATAGTACATATACTTCTGGGCCTCATCAAAAAAAACCATCTCAAACATTCCACACATTCGCATTTGCTAACAGCAGCCAATAACATTTTATGGCGCACGCCATTGCTATGTGCCACACACTCAAACACACGCGCGCACACACACACACATACAGCGATCAACGAGTGGAAAAAGAGAAAAGCTGGCAGAAAAACTAATTCCACATAATGGCCAATCTACATAAAAAAATCGCTCGACATGAAAACCAAAAATCGATGAGCGGAATGGCAGTGAAGTAGCAATAGCAAAAAAAAAAAAAAAGGAGAAAAAGAAAAAGAAGAAGACAAAAAAAAAACAACAACAACAACAACAAGAGCAACAACTGCGACTGAGTCACAAAAATACCACCCCGCATAAATTTGCAAATAATGAAATGGTAAAAAAAAAATGCACACACAAACAGAAATACGCACATATATATATGCACACACACACACACTTACACAAACACACATAGACAGACAGACGTGCACGGTTCACCAAGGGGCGACTGGCGAATAAAGTTCCAAATCATGAAGCATACAAAATGAAAATCCACCCTCGAAAAAAGTTGCCACGTTTTTTCTTTTTTTTTTTCATTTTGGGGGAAAAAAGAAAGCAAAAAGTATTGTAATGGTCTCTCTATGTGTGTGTGTGTGGGTGGGTGGTTGGTTGGTTGGTTACTTGGTTGCTTGTTTCGCTTTCGCTTTGTTTGCAAAACAATCAAAAGCGAACGATTCGTCTCCACTCTCCGCCAGCCGACAGCCGCCTGGCCACCCCACCGCTCGCTCCGTTGCCAGCTCGCCCGGCTGCTTCTATTACTCCTGGTCGGTGGAGCGTGGCCCTTGGAGCACATGGCCAGCGTTGGCCGCGACATTTGTCGTTGTTGGCGACATTAAATGTAGCTAGAAAGAAGTTGTTTGTATTGTACATTATATGAGATATACCCTGTAAAAGGCAAACAATGCGGGAATCTTAGCACAAAAAGCAAACTTTGTCTTGAGCACTGTGTGGGGTATTGCTGATTCGTGCTCCTCCTTTCATTTTCATCTTTCCTGCCTTTTCTTTTCACTTCTGCCCAACGCAAAACCAATTTCAAGCATATTTTTATGAGCACTGTGAGCCGCCGTTGGCGACATGGACGCGCTCGAGGAGGGAGCAGCTTTATTTTATTTTTTAGACGTGCACCAAGACCAGCGCTAGACGCTAATAACGTTTCTCGAACTGGAAGAGCAGCCAGCTCCGGCAGTCCTAGGTAATTCTGCTTGGATTGCTGTCCAATTGGAAAAGTTCTCACTGAGGGAAATTGTTGCCGTGGGAAGTTCCTAAAATTGATGATGATATTAAAATATATCACATTTAATATATTTTATTTATTTATTTATTTAATTTTTTTTAAGTGTTGTAAATCTTTCAAAAACTTTGAATACATACTCTGTATATTTATGTAATATATATAAATGTGTTATTATTTTTTTCTTGATTAGCAACATTTTCATTTTTTTTTTTGTTCATATAATAAAATTTAAATAAATATATGTATGCCAAATTTCTGCAATGAAATCTTAAAACACTCTTATGCTATTATTAAAATAAAAAAAAAATAATAAATGTATAAAAAATACAGAAAAATGAGCTTGGCTAACAAAGTCTTTGCATGATGCTCCACATATCCTAATAGCCTCTTCTACATAGTTTCTTTTCACATTTGGTAACTGTACGAGACTTTTCTCGTAATACTTTGTGCTGCTTTTTATGTGCCTTTTTAGCAAATTACAAAACTGCGCCATTTTTTCGGACATTCTATTCGCACAGGACACAAAACTGTGTGCCTATAAAACAACAACAGAAATACAACGGAAATGGCAAGTACTCACATACACACACTCTGTGTATGTGTGCGAGAGAGAGAGCGAGTGCGAGCAGTGGGACAATTTTCAACGTTGCTCCCTAAAATATGCAACATTTTTTATATGTTTCTGCTTCACAAAGTTTTGCGTCATAAAATTTTTTTGCTGCGGCTGCCACTTTTGTGTTGTGTTGTGGCTTTATGTGTAAATGTGTGTGTGTGTGTGTGTGTGTGTGCTTTTTATGACCCAATATGGCCGCCAAGCGCGATGTACGTGTTTCGTTCAGTCTCAGTTTCTGCAATTGTGTGGGTTTATGAATTATATAGATTTTTATACGGTCGCATATTATTTTTGTTTCTATTTTCTTTATTTTTCTTTATTCTTTTTGCCCTTCCTTTACTATCTCTTCCAGCATGCCGTTCTCTTTTTTTCCTCGAGCAATAAAATTGTCTTTTTATATGCGGCACTATCTGGCAGATCGCCCTGCATAATGTTGGCTCGTTTTTGTTTCTGTTTATGAATATTTGCTGGGCCTGAGCTTGACTTTTATGTTTTACTGGGCTGGGCTACCCAGCTGGCATTTCATTATGCCAATATTCGCATATAGAATATACATATATGTTTTACTTGTACGCTTTGTGCGCTCTTCTCTTCTGCCTTTTGCTTTTGTCATTTTTGCATTAATTTCATATTTTGTGTGTGCGCTGGGCTGCCGCGCTGCTGTTTATTCCGCATAAATAATAAATATTTTTGGTTATTGCGTCTGCACAGCATTAATATTATTTTGCACACAAGCACACACACACACACATACACATTCACACACATTCACATAAACACATACACGTTAACGTCCTGCATCGTATGCGGCAGTCGGGACAACGCATTGCCGTGAGCTTTAATTTCGGCTCATTTTTCGTTATCAATACATTAGGCCTATGCGCATGTATTTGTTGTTTTTTATTCTCACGCATAAATATTTGCAATTAAATATGCGAAACACACACACATCTACACGCCACACAATAAACAGGTCGATAGATTTCAATAGAGCCCAGGCGTTGGCCACTAGCAAAATATCCAAATATTGTTTATATTTGATTTGGCCAACAAATTTCATGCTTATCCACATTTTCAAGCGTTTTAATTAAAAATAGCAAAGTATATTCAAAATTTTTAATCATACATTGGCTTATTTTTGTAAGCTAAAATATCTCTGCTGTTAATTATTATATTTTGTTTATTTATTATACATTAAAATCAACACAAAAACTAAAACTGACAAAAAAAAATAAATACGCAACTGGTTCCGTCAATTTGAATTATTTTCTACTATAACAATATACTACAAAATACAAAATAGTAACTAATAAAATATGCCATAGTCATTCCATTTCTATATTTCCTAACTGTGCCGTTACTCCAATTGGACTTCTAATTTAATAGTAAAAATCCCAAAAAATATCCCCTTAGGTAATTTGCTGCATTTGGTAATTTAGACAACAACCTTCTAAATGTGCACGACACTGAGCACAAATTTTGCACATTAGACACATAAAATATGCTCAAGTGCAAAATTATTATCAAATTATAATTCGTACAAATGCACACGTGTATACCCTTCATTGATTGCCATACTTACATACATATGTATTACATTTCGTAATCGGCTGTGTAAATCTCAGCGCGCCGCGTCATATTGTATATTGCCTTATACACACGCGTACATACATATATGTACATTTGAATACATACATATTTATTTACATATTTATGCCTGTGTGAATGTGCGATGGCGAGTGCTAGTGCACCCGGGCCAATGAACAATGGCGTTATCAATAGCATAGACCCACATGTGTTTCGCGTAAGACGGACGGGCGGCCGATTGATTAAGCTTCAAGTGCCGTTGACAGCTAATCGGGTCACATAAGGCGCGAGCAATCAAATTAGTGTCTCAATTGTAAAGTACTTAGCAAAACTACATATTTCAGCAACAACAGTGTACTTTGCTCAGAGCGCAAGATAGAACGAGAGCGAAAGAGAGAGAGTGTAAGAAGAGAGGAGCGCACCAAGCTTGCTTTGCTAGGCGATAGAGGCGCGGTGGCGCAACGCTTTGTGCTTCTCAGTGCAAACGCACCCTCATTAACTACGCCTCTGGCTGTTGGGCAAATGCGCCGTTATCATTTCCTGCATTTGACAACAGCAGCCAAAAGCAACTGAGCCTCGGAGCTCTCGGCACATTGTTCAAATAGCTTCTCACGCAGACGGTTTGCTATAAAACAGCATAGGTCATAACGAAGCACTGATAAACACATAGTGCACAACGCGAAATAGAAAACACATATAGTTTTTGTTGTTGTTGTTTTTTTTTTTCGCCATGGCTGAGGAGTCGAGGATAGTCGCGGAAGGAGGCGTCGATCAGCTGCAGTTTTTGCGCGACAAGCTGCAAAAGTTTCAGAGCAAAATCATGGGCGATTTCGAGCAGCGTCTATCCTGCATGATAGAGGACGTCATGCAGGACGTGCGGCAACAGGAGCTGCGCGCGCAGGAGTTCCGTCAGTTCGACACCTCGCGGGGCAGGGCCAACCACACAAGCGCCACTTGGCACAATCGCCAGCAGCAGGCGTTTGCGACAACAGCGGAAAATGACGTCAGGGACTGCCCAAACGGTCGGGCGCATGCCCAAAATGAGACAACGCCAAAACAAGAGCAGCAACAGCAGCAGGCGCAGCAGCAGCAGCGACAAGATCGAGCGCGACGACGTCAATTGCCCGACAAGGTGTTCGTGGCGCGCGAATCGTACCTGACGGCGCTGCTGCAGGTGGAGCACATGCGCACCATCTACCACATATTTTCAATCATTCTGGCCATGTTTCTGATGAACGTCATCTTCTATGACTATTTTGTCGAGGGCCGCATCAATTTGGCTCTCGGCACGTTCCGCACGGGGCTGAAGCGCCTGCACTGGGTGCTGGGCGCCTGGCTGCTGGAGCATGTCTTTGTGCTGGCGCTCTACTATGCATTCCAGGGCTGGGCACTGGTGCGTGCCAAGCTGCAGCCACACAGTGAGTCTCGAAAGTATTTTGCCGAAGCCAAAGTCGAATAAGAATTTCAATTCCCTTCCAGAATCGCTGCAACGCTTCTGGTCGCACAGCTGCCTGATCCTGCATATCAGCGCCCAGTTCGTCTTTGGGTATGTGTCCACCTCGCTGTGCCTGAAGTTCCAGCTGCCCTTCATCAGTGCCTGTGTGCTGCTTCTGGAGAGCACGCGGCTGCTGATGAAAATGCACGCATATGTTAGATACAATGCGGCCCGGGTGCTGCAGGGCAAGCAGAAGACGGACGACGACGGCGAGCTGAAGGATGCTCGTCCCTATTTGCCGCCCCTGAGGTGCTACGTATACTTTCTGTTCGCGCCCACCCTAATCTACAGGGACACCTATCCACGCACGAAGCAGATACGCTGGAAGTTCGCGCTCGCCCGCCTCATGGAGGTCGTGGCCATTGCCTTCTTCTATGCCTCCATACACGAGCGCCACATTCGCGAGTACTTCGGCCAGTTTGGCAAGGAGCCGCTGGGGCCTTCTCAGCTGATTGTCAAGGTCTTTGGCATGATGCTGCCGAGCGCTGTGATTCTCTTGTGTGGATTCTACATGATTCTCCACTCATGGCTGAACTTTACGGCGGAGCTGCTGCGCTTCGGGGATCGCATGTTCTACAAGGACTGGTGGACGTCGCACACCTACGATGGATACTATCGCAACTGGAACGTGGTGGTGCACGACTGGCTGTACGAGTACGTCTATAGGGATCTGTATACCTACGTTTTCAAGGGCTCCAAAGTGATCGCCTCTCTGCTGGTGTTCATGATATCGGCGCTGGTGCACGAGCAGGTGCTGGGATTCGGGCTGCAATTGTTCTTCCCCGTCATGTTTATGTTCTTCGGGGTGTTGGGCGTGGCGTTGGTGTTCCTGCTGCGCAGCGCACCCAAGACACTGGGCAACATTTGCGTCTGGTTTACTCTCATTATCGGCAACGGCATCATGATCTCTCTTTATTCCATGGAGTATTATGCGAAACGGAATTGTGACCTGCGCTACGAGCGCTGGACGGACTATATAACACCTGCGATCTGGCGTTGCTATCATTAGCAAACGAACTTTTTTTTTTCTTTTTAATCGAATGTTAGTCTTACTACTTGTAATTTGTACACATGGCGTACGTTTCGTATATTAGGTAAATAAACTTAGGGAAAAATTCGTGAAAGGCTTTCAAATATGTGCTTGACTGAATGGCCACAAAGAACTTAAGGCTATAATTGTAACAATGTATCAAAAGGTGTGTGTCCTTAACCTACTGTAAACATATTTTACATCAAGGTGACTGATGATCAACTCCAATCTTATTGAATACTGTCTAACATTAACACAGTGCTCGCTACCAACTCTACTAGCCTCTGCCTCTGGCTCGTCCTCGTCTGCGTCCTCATCTCCTTGGTCCAACTAGACGCAAACATTGACATTATTGGCTGTTGGTTGCGACGCGGATGTCTCGTCTTCGACGTGTTTGCGACGAAATAGGATCACATGCGGCTCTGGCGCATGCATCATGTAGTGAACCCAGCCGGGACTCTGTTGAACTCCAAGGTTACGCCACTCCGTCTCTGTCATTAAATGCGATTTGGGGACATGCTTGGCCAAGTCGGGCGGCAGAATTACGTGCCTGAGAGCGGTAGCCGAATGGTTAATGCATGTTATTGATTATTATTTATAAGATCTTTACCTGTACTCATATTTGTCATCAAAGTACTTTTCGGAATATTGAATTTGATCTGCGGGCATGGTAAATAATATTTATTTATTATTTGGGGTAATAAATGCCTTTTTTGTGGCGGCTAAACGATAGAAGTTGAGCACTGAAAATGTCAGTGTTGAGAATTTATAGAATATGATTTATTGGCAGTTGAGCGAAATTCGTGGTTCATCTAAATTTAAATAAAAAAAGTGTAAATTCGCTGCTAATGTTAAAAGCCCAAAGCAATATTAAATTAATTAACCAAAAATGGTTTGGCAGACATTTTTATATTTAACTGCACCGATATCTAATAGGCAAAACATATTATTGGATGTTTTTACTCATTTAGTACTGTTAACAAAGATTCATTTTGGAACTGCTCAATTATGTTATGTTAACAAAAAATGGCAGAGTTGCCAGAGCGCAACAACGACGCACTACGCTTGGCATTGTTTGCTATTTTGTTTTGTTGTGCGCACAAGTAATTTAAAATTGTTTATTGTAATTGTAGCAAACTAAATAATGGATACAACAAGTGTATTGGACGATGCCAAGCTGGAAGCATTCCGTGAGCTAAACTTACTAGAAAAGCATCGAGTTGAGAGTTTTAAGGATTGGCCCTTTTCATCCAAGTCCACATGCAGCATTAGCAAGGCAAGCGAGTTGTGAATACATTGGTATTATACAGTTTTTAAATATTTGTTCCAACTACTGTGTAGATGGCCGAAGCGGGGTTTTACTGGACGGGAACCACGCGTGAAAACGATACCGCCACTTGCTTCGTGTGCGCCAAAACCCTAGATGGCTGGGAGGCAGAAGACGATCCTTGGAAGGAGCATCTGAAGCACGCCCCGCAATGCGAGTTCGTCAAATTGGGTTGCGCTGAAAAGGATTTAACTGTAAGTGAAGAAAGCGACCGTGTATGTAGCAAGCAATATTTGGAATTGAAATGCATTTATTTACTTTCAGGTGGAACAATTTTTGAACATTTTTGGAACTGTTGTTAAGACGAATATTTCAAAGAATATTAAGGATTTTAAAACCAAATTTGTAAAAGATAATGAGGCCAAACTGAAGAGCTTCACGCATAATCAATCTTAGTTTCAATTTTAATATACATATTTAATAAATTACTTATCGTTTTTTTTGAATCGTGAAATTTGCATTTCTGCCGCTCATTTCGTAGCAGTGCGCTGTTAAAGGTCTACCAGGTGGCAACTCTTCAAAAAGTTAGTACTGTATTTTGCATTACACGAATTGTTTGCTGCACAAATGCATTTGGAAGTTAATTTATTACAATTATTTACCCGACAAGTGTTCGGTGTCCACAAAGAATCTCTGTTAATGAAAAGGGTGTGAAATTACGCATCATGTTGAAGCGCAAGCTAGATAGGCAAACGAAGGCTCTTGATCTAAGGAAAACTAAATCAACAGTTTTGGATTCAATGCCGGCAATTGACCAACAATTTTATGCCTTTGAATGCGAGTTAAATGAAGAACTAGCGAAGCTTGAGTTGCCAAAGGAGATTTCTTGTGTTTACAATCCCGTCGAGTATGCGTCAGCCTTACATTGTGCGTATCTACAAAAGTATTTAGGTGGAACCAAAAATGTTGTATTTATTGGCATAAATCCTGGGCCAAAAGGGATGTGCCAGACAGGCGTAAGTAATATTTATTTTCATAAATATGTTAATATCTAAACGTAAGTAATAATGTATATAATATTATTTGTAGATACCCTTCGGCAACATTGGCACCGTCCTTAATAAGATGCAACTCTCTGGTGTAGTGCAACAGCCGCCCTTGTTGCATGCTAAACGACCTGTTACAGGTTTCAATTACAGAACTGAGGAGCAGAGTGGATTACGTTTGTGGAATCTATTTGAGGAGTTGGCTGGCAGCTTGGATGTATTTTTTCAACAATGCTTTGTCCACAACTTATGTCCTTTGGCGTTTTTTGATGAAAACGGTGGCAATGTAACACCTGACCACCTGAAGGGCGATTACAAGACGTTGGTACGAGACAAGTGCTTGGTGACATTAGAGAAACAGCTCGAATTATTGCGGCCGCAATTTATTGTGGCTATTGGATCGTGGGTTGAAATGGAGCTCAAAAAGAGATCGTCTTATTGTAAATCAAACGCAACGGTGATTCGTTTGAAACACCCAAGTATGCGTGTGCCCAACAATACAAAGTGGGCAGAAGAGGCGAAAGCATTGCTGGAGGAAAAAGATCTAATCAAATACATATGTAATAAGCCAGAAGGCTAAGTAGTTTTAAGCGAAGAAATGGAAGTTCACCTGAAAGTATAAATATGTATATAGATACGTATGTACACACAGAAAAATATATGAATAAGAAGTTTTTCCTCCAAGTCTTCAAACTATCAGTAACTTTACTCCAGTTTACTTTATTCCACTGCACGAGTCGCCCACACCTGGGCGACTGAAGAAATGCTGCAGCTGCTGCCCTTTATATAGGGCCTCTCACTCATGCACTTAGTCTCGCTCAAATGTTGTGACCGGCGCCAGGTAGAGATCGTTGCAGCCGAACTTTAAGTGACCAATCGGAAGACTCTCTGCTGCTTTAGCTTCGTAGGAGTCGTAGCCGCCGAAGCTCTAAATTACTAAAGAGAAGACTCTCTGCTGCTTCAAGCGCTCTAGCTTCGATTTGCTTAAATATAAATACCGAATGCATGCTGCTGCACACATATGGACAACTCAAATGATCTCTAAAGCTTCGTCTTCTCTCCCAAGTGTATACACACATACATATGTATGTACATACATATATGGATATATGGATATACATATCTCTGTGTGTGTATGTATGTATGTTTGCCGGCACAGGCAGCAGCGCACAAAAATTTAAATTGCAAAGAGCTGCCATCAATTCTCTTTTATAAGAAGAGTATACCAGACCTTTAAACATTTTCATTAGTACTTTTAGGAAGGGCATCATACTTTTGGTGTGCTTTTTTCTCGATGAACATTCACACACTCGCACTTACAGTATGAATGTGTTTGAGTACGAAACGATAGCTGCCTATGTGTTTGTGGATGGCCTAGTGTATTAACAGAATTGAATATATTTGAATCATGGCCAGTGTTGCCACACTGTTGCCGTTGAGTTGCCAATCACATTGTAACAGAGAACAGCTGATTTTTGCTTGTTATTTTTTTGCTTGCCTGCGTCGTGGCGTCGTAGTCAGTTCTGTTTTTGTTAGTCTGCGAATAAATTGCAATATTTCCATGCCAAATGGCCGCGTTTATGGAGGATGCTCTTGTGGAAGCGAGGCGAGCACGTGACGCAGGCGAGGTTCCCGTTGGTTGTGTTTTTGTGCACAATGACAAGGTAATAGCACGTGGCGGGAACGAAGTGAATGTACATCGGAATGCAACACGTCATGCGGAGTTCATATGCATCGATGCCACCTTGGCGTACTGCCGTGAGAAGCGTTTGCCAGCACGCCAGGTGTTCAGCGAGATTAGCGTTGTGGTCACTGTGGAGCCCTGCATCATGTGCTCTGCCGCATTGCACACGCTCGCCGTCAAGGAGATCATCTATGGCTGCGAGAATGATCGATTCGGTGGCAAGACAGTGATAGACGTTGCTGCCGTGGTTGGCCAACAGATCAACATAACGGGCGGTGTGCGAGCGGATGAGGCAATGGCCTTGCTAAAGGACTTCTACAAGGGCGAAAATCCGGCAGCACCACCCGTCGCAAAGAAGAGGAAATGACTGGATCTCAGTTGAAAGGCGAGAAGGGAAATGAACAAGCACCGTAGTCACCTTAAGCTTCAGCTTATGTAAAACCGTTTTGTATATGTTTTAATTTATTGTAAACTTTAAGCATAGAGTCTAAGCTAAATATGGCGTTCAGAACGTTACATTTAATATAAATACAATTACTGCATGAAGAGCAACAAGATGTTGTGCATATAGTCGAAGGCTGTGCCAATGCAACTGTTACAGGAAATCGAAAAAAAGAATTATCTTATGTCATTCAAATTACACCATCACCAGAAAATGTTATTGTTAACCCTTGTGAGACTTATTGGTATTGCACTAAAACCTAAGCTAGTCTTTTGGCTCGTCATTTGCTGCGCAAGCTGCCCCGAATCGGGGAGCGTGCGCAGCAAACAATTGCGATTGCCTTTTACAATTTCTACACTAATGCTATCGATTTATTAAAATGTATGTGTATGTATGTTTTAGATGCGCAGATTGCGACGTCTGTGGCCGATGTTGACCCACTCCAGCGGCACACTGTTGCCCACGTTGTATGAGGCTGGATTGCAGCTGCTTAGCTTTCTAGCTGGCTCGCAACGCCGGCTCACATTCCAATAGGCAAAGCCCTGCGGGCAGCGATATATCTGACCCTCGATGCGGCCTGTTTGCTGCGAGTAGCCGCACTTCACGAAGACTTGGCTGCACACATCCTGGTTCAGTGCAAAGTGTCCCTCCTCCGGGCAAAGAGGCTCTGTCGAATGAATTGGCACCTAAATGGAGACAAATTTGTGGGTTAGTAAGACCGTGCAATTTGCTATATCGAACAGATACTTGCCATATTTAGTGGTTCTGCTACCTCATCAAACAGCTGAATACGTGACGATCCCTTGTTGGAACAGGTGTCATTGGGTTCGGGCTTGCCACAGCGACATGATGCCTCCTGATAGACGGTGCCGTTGGGACATTGGAACAATACAATATTCAGATTCGAGTCAGAGTTCTCATTGCACTGGTAGAATACGCCGCATTGCTTGGCATGTCGACGGAATCCGGACGGGCAGACAAACAAGCTTTGCTCCTCAGTGGTTGTTGGGCAGGGAGCACTTGAATTATTGGATACCTCTGGCTCTGGTGTCTGTTGCTGTTCGGTGGTTGTCTCCATTGGCCTTGTAGTAGTTGTATCCGTTGGCTTAGTTGTAGTTGTATCCGTTGGCTTACTTGTAGTTGTGTCGTCCGGTTTATTTGTAGTTGTATCCGTTGGCTTATCTGTAGTTGTTGTGTCAACTGGTCCACTGCTGGTGGTTGTCTCTGGCTTACTTGTTACTGGCACCATGGTGGTGGTTGTCATTTCTGTCCATGGTGTTGTTCCACTCGGTTTCGTTGTTGTTGTTGTGCTGCCTGAGGAGCAATTGCCAGAAACCTGATCGGCGTGGTTACATGTGTCCAGAGATGTGTCCCAGACCGTGCCCTTCGGACAACGGAACTGGTATACTTGATAAGTATCCTTGTTCTTGGTGCAGCGATAGTAAATGCTGCAGTCCTCTGGATCGGCATGGAAGCCTTCTGCGGGGCACGTGAAGTTCATTGGCGGAGTAGTAGTAGTTGGAGGGTAGCCTGGAGGGGATCCACTTGTCTCTGGATACATTTCTGTGGTTGGATAGTCGGTGGGCTTTGTTGGGATATCCGTTGGCTTTTCCGTGTAATCTGTGGGCTTTGTTGGTGGTCCAGTCGGTTTCGTTGGAGAGTCTGTTGGTTTCGTAACTATTTCCGTTGTTGTTTCGGTTGTTGGCTTCGTTGGTGGCTCTGTTGTTGGCTTTGTTGGTGTCTCTGTTGGTGGTTCTGTTGGTGGTTCTGTTGTTGGCTTCGTTGGTGGTTCTGTTGTTGGCTTCGTTGGTGGTTCTGTTGTTGGCTTCGTTGGTGGTTCTGTTGTTGGCTTCGTTGGTGGTTCTGTTGTTGGCTTTGTTGGTGGTTCTGTTGGTGGTTCTGTTGTTGGTTTCGTTGGTGGATCTGTTGTTGGCTTTGTGGGTGGTTCGGTTGTTGGCTTCGTTGGTGGTTCTGTTGTTGGCTTTGTTGGTGGTTCGGTTGTAGGTTCTATAGTAGTTGGTGGTGTTGTGGGCGTTGTTGAACTGATTTCGGTTGTTGTGTCAGTTGGGTCTGTTGTTGGAGCTTCCGTTTGACCTGAGCAACTCGCAACATTCTGCGCATGATCACAAGTTTGGATGTCTGCATTCCAAGCAGTATTCTTGGCGCACATAAATTCATGCTTCGTGTAGGAGTCTCCGGCTTTCTCACACCTGTAAAACTTTCGGCAATTGTTAGGATCAGGCATAAAGCCTTCGCCCTTACACTCGGTACCAGGTGGCAAATTAGGCGGTTGTGTGGTAGTGGTCCACGGTGTTGTGGGCTGGCTTTCAGTTGTGCTTGGTCCGGTTGTTGTCGTAGTCCATAGTGTCGTTGGAGGTTGATTTGTCGTCGTTGGCTCAGCTGGAGTGCTTGTTGTGGGCTGGTAGGTTGTGGGTTGGCTAGTTGTGGGTTGGTTGGTAGTGGGCTGGTTGGTTGTGGGTTGGTTGGTAGTGGGCTGGTTGGTTGTGGGTTGGCTAGTTGTGGGCTGGCTAGTTGTGGGTTGGCTAGTTGTGGGTTGGCTAGTTGTGGGCTGGTTGGTTGTGGGTTGGCTAGTTGTGGGCTGGTTGGTTGTGGCCTGTCCATCCGTTGTTGATTCTGTGGCTGGCTCAGTTGGACGATAAGTCGTACTTGGCGAATTAGTTGTGTCCGGCATAGCTGGTGATGTTGGACTCGCCGTGGTATTGTCACATGGACCCTTATCGGACTCAGTTGTAGCATTGCCAGGGCCATCTTCGGGCTTGGGATTGCACATATTCAAGTCGTGATTGCAGGTTTGTAGGTCCTGGTCCCAAACTGTGCCCGCCGCACAATGGAAGGCCACCTGGCTAAAGCCGCCCTTGCCGTTGCTGATGCAACGATAGAATTTCGCACAATTGTCTGGATCACCGATGAAACCTTCAGATGTACAGTTTGCATTTCCAGTTGGCTTTTGTGTAACAGGCCTTTGAGTAGTTGGTTTTTGGGTTGAGGGTTTTCCCGTTGTGGTGGTCGGTTTTTGTGTTGGTCCTTGGGTTGGTTTTTGCGTTGTTGGCTTTATAGTGGATGGTGTTGTTGTGCTTGGCGATTGCCATGAGCCTTGATTGGGTGTAGTAGTGGTTTGGATTGGCCGTTGAGTAGTGACGCTACTGCCGCAGTTTTTATCCTTGACGGCCCAGGCATGATTACAAGCTTCGATCTGGGCATCCCATACAGTTCCGGGCGGACACGAAAAGGCCACCGTATAGAAACCACCTCTATCATTGTCCACACAGCGATAGAACTTGGCACAGTCTTTATCATCGCCTAGAAATTGACCATTAACATTACAGCTACCAGATGGCTTTGAAGACGAGGTGGAGCTAGAGCTACTTGAGCTTGATGTAGAACTAGTATTGCTGCTAGATTGAGAGCTTGTAGATGTCGATTGCTGTGTGGAGCTGCTGCTTGAAGACGATGATGTAGAAGATTGGCTAGTGCTGCTATTGACGACCCGCTTGCACTTGAGGCTCTGCGTGTCAATCTGCGATGGATGGTTGCAGCTGTTGGCCTCGGGATGCCAAATGGTATTTGGTGGGCAGGTAAACGATACTTTCATAAATCCGCCCTTTCCGTTGTCAACGCAACGATAGAATTTCGAACAGTTTTCCTTGTCGTCTAAGAAGGTTTCCTCACTCTCACATTTCTCGGCTGGCTTGAATGGCTTCTGCGTCGTTGTTGTGGTTGGTTCTTGGTTGGATGAACCTTGATTCGAAGACGATTCTTGATTAGACGAACCTTGATTTGATGACGAGCCTTGGTTGGATGAAGAGCCTTGATTAGAGGATGATCCTTGATTGGAAGATGATCCTTGATTAGAAGATGAGCCTTGATTGGAGGATGATCCTTGGTTAGAAGATGAGCCTTGATTGGAGGATGAGCCCTGGTTAGAAGATGAGCCTTGATTGGAGGATGAGCCCTGGTTAGATGACGACCCTTGATTCGAGGATGATTCTTGATTAGAAGAAGAACCTTGATTAGAGGACGATCCTTGATTAGAAGATGACCCTTGATTTGATGAAGATCCTTGATTGGAAGACGATCCTTGATTAGAGGATGATCCCTGATTAGATGAAGAGCCTTGATTAGAGGAGGAACTTTGAGAAGAAGATGATTCTTGATTGGAGGATGAACCCTGATTAGAGGATGAGCCTTGATTTGATGACGATCCTTGATTAGAGGATGATCCTTGATTAGATGAAGAGCCTTGATTAGAGGATGATCCTTGACTGGAAGATGATTCTTGATTTGATGAAGATCCCTGATTAGAGGATGATCCTTGATTGGATGACGATCCTTGATTCGATGAAGATGACGATCCTTGATTTGATGACGATCCTTGATTAGAGGATGATCCTTGATTAGATGAAGAGCCTTGATTAGAGGATGATCCTTGACTGGAAGATGATTCTTGATTTGATGAAGATCCCTGATTAGAGGATGATCCTTGATTGGATGACGATTCTTGATTCGATGAAGAGCTTTGATTAGAGGATGATCCTTGATTTGAGGATGATCCCTGATTAGAGGATGATCCTTGATTCGATGAAGATCCTTGATTCGATGATGAGCTTTGATTAGAGGATGATCCCTGATTGGACGACGATCCCTGATTAGAAGACGAGCCTTGATTTGATGCACTTCCTGTACCACTGGCCATAGCTTTGCATTCTTCTTTCTGTACATCAGTTGGATGGTTGCAGCCCTTTGATTCCGGATCCCAAACAGTGCCTGGTGCACAATCGAAAGCAATCTTATCAAATCCACCATTTCCATTATCGACGCAGCGATAGAAGCGCGCACAGTCCTTTTTGTCAGGCAAATAGGTTTCGGAGTGCTCGCACTGGCCGTCAGGATTTGAGGGTTTGTTTGCTGTCGAGTTCGAAGAACTTGTGGAGTTTTGAGCTGCAGAGGAGTTGGACGTGGACGATTGATTGCCAGAGTTTGAATTAGATGCAGAGCTTTGATTGCTGCTCTGATTAGAAGACTGATTGCTGGAGTTTGACGATGAAGATGAGCCTTGATTGCTGCTCGACGAGCCTTGCTGACTGCTGTTTGATGATGATCCTTGCTGGTTGCTAGATTGACTGTTGTTATTACTATTGTTTGAGCTGGCACTAGAGCTGCTTGACTGATTGTTTCCATTGGATTGTTGGCTGGATGTGCTGCTGCCACCTTGACTACTACCGCCGCTGGAAGAGCTAGATTGTATGTTGCATTGTTTCTTCTGATCTTCGCTAGGTAGAACGCACACCTTCTCCTCTTGACCCCAAACAGTGCCAGGACCACATGTGAATGGCACCATCTCTAAGTTGCCATCAATATCCTTGCGACATCTGTAGAACTTGGCGCAATCCTTTTGATCGGGTATATAGGTGTTCTCATCCTCGCATTCGCTCGATGCAGGCTTGTTTGTCTGATTGGTTTGATTGTTGGAGCCACTGCTCGACTGATTGTTCGATGAGCTCTGGTTGCTCTGGTTGTTGCTGGCTGACTCGTTACTGCTAGAACTTTGATTTTCGTTGTTGCTGGAGCCTTGGCTGCTGGCATTTTGATTATTGTTGGCGTTGTGGTTATTACTGGTAGATTGGTTGCTTCCAGAGCTTTGATTCGATGAGCCCGAGCTGGCTTGCTGAGTGCTATTACTCCAACTTTCTGTGCTGCTGGAAGACTGATTGCTGTTGGACGATTGTTGGTTGCTGCTCGCCGTGGATGACTCTTGGTTGGAGTTTGTGCTCGATTGATTCGAGGAATTATTGGATGAGCTCGTGCTGCTGGACGACGAAGACATAGAGGAGCTGGTCGAAGAACTTTGTTGACTGCTGGACGAAGATGACGACGAGGTGGTATTCTGATAGCTCGAGTGGGATGACTGTGTCGAGGTTTGCTCATCGCTGAGCGGATCGGCCTGATTGCGGCAGCCGCCATTGGCACGAACTTTGACTATATGGTTGCAGGACTGCAGCGACTCATCCCAGGCAGTTCCGTCCGAGCAACGAAAACCAATTTTATTATAGCCGCGTCCATTGGAGATGCAGCGATAGAACACGGTGCAGTCAATGGGATCACTCATAAATCCATCATCTTCGCACGCCACACCCCCCTCCTCAGCGGCCGAGCGCAGAGATGATGAGCTCGAAAAGGATATGACTGAAACACCACTCAGGCCTGTCAGTCCATAATTTGTGGGCAACTGATTTGCAGTCGCATAGGTGTGCAGCTGGAAGGCGGCGGCGGGCGTAACGGCGCCATTAAGCATCGCATTATGTCCATTCTGGCTATTGACGAGCCCATCAAATGGCAGCTGGCTGTCTGTCTCCTCGCCGACATCGATTTCGTTCATGTACGGCTCGCACTCTCCGCGTCCGGCCAGCATTGGGGGCAGACACAGTTGGAGGGTGCGCGAGAAGACGGTGCCCTCCTTGCAGGCGAACATGTACGGCTGGATGTAATGCTCGGAACGCTTCTCGCAGCGATAGTAGATGCGGCAGTCGTAGTCATCGGGAAACAGGCCCTCCTCCGGGCAATAGAAGGCAACATCATCGGGGGCACTGCGTCCCAGGGCTGACGAAGATGGAATGTCTGCAATAAAAGTCAAGCGATATACTCGTTTGTAAGTTGGATTTAGTTGGGGGCCATTGCGATTAAGCATATAAATTAATATTGTCACGCCCAACGGCACTGGCGGAGTGCATTTCAGTCAAATGTTTGTCAAAGGATACATACGCTATGTACATGTACATGTATGTATCTAGGATATGTGCTGGCAATTCAGAACCGGCCGCTGGAACAAACCATTCAACTGAAACTTCCTGTCACAAATGCCCCGCCTGAATATATTTTGCTCAATTTCATCTGACATTTTGCGAAATCGACCATCCTCTCTCTCTCTCTCTTGAAGCGGGATTTTTCGCGTTGTCAAAATAAAATTGATAATTTATTGTCATTCAATGGGAGAGTGTGCTGTTTTTTTATTATGTATTTGGGATCTGCTTCTTCTTATGCTGCTGCTGTCGTGCATTCCAATAAATTTAAATGCATTTATGGCCCTTACAGCGGAACAAATTCATTTCGAAAATGAATTGTGTATGTTTTTTTTTTTTTTTTTAATTCACGTACCCACAGCTCCATTGGCCGCAACAATGTTTTTTTCAATTTTTTTTTTTTTTGTTTTGCGACATGCCTTATAAACCAAATTGTTGTTGCGGCATGCAAATCTGGCAAAAACATTGTAAACGCGCGTCTAAAAATTAGACCCAACAGGGATTGTCATAAATTTGCATCAGTCAGTATGCGATTTTCATTGGAGCCATGTAAGCCAAAGCCAATGCTTTATGGCCTGACGGCGTGCCCTCAGCCATACAGGTCCATTTACTCTGCCGAAATTGCCAAAATCCAAGGCCCATAAAACTTAATTATGGCAAATGTATGGAGCTCACTACTCCAGCTCAACGAAATTGCCGGAAATTTTTTGTGCCTTTTGAAAGAGATGGAGAAAAAAAAAGCGCTGTAGCTACAGCTCAGTAAAAAATTGGAAATGATTTGCCTAATTCAATCCAAGTAAAAATCGTGTTATATAATTGCTGGCAAATATTTAAGTAATCCAATATGTCATATAACTCAAGATTCTCAATTGCTAACTTTAGCCATGGCTTGGAATAATTGGTCTAGAACAGAGTGAATGATAGGGTGATTTTATTTACTTATTTCTTTATTGACCGCTTCACTTTACCGATTTGAATAATATATCTCGGCTGCTCTTGTCCTTTCACCCAGTTATGCAAGACTCTTTACTGATCCTGCCTTGCATAATACAATATGGCATAATAAAACCCAAAATAAATCTATCATAATAATGATTTGAGGAACGTGTTGACTGCTTTTAGAAATGCATAAAGTTCAAGTAATTCAACAAATCCCATAAGCCACTTTACATAGAAACATAATATCCAATTTTAATGGAAATATTATAATATGCACAGGGACCCCAAAAGCGACGCTCCCATTACTCTCGGTCGCACTCGGCGCGCATGGCTTTCGCTGAGTCTAAATTGACCGTTTTGTGATTTTAATTATATATGATGTTTACTTTAGAACTTATGCAAAATGAAATAAAAGGAGCGACCGCAAACTTATATGGCGCCCAGCAGGCGACAGGCGTAACGGGTCCCAGGCCACAGGCTGACCGCACAGCATGTCCGCAAATAGTTTTGGATACGCCATGTTCCGGGACGAGGCTGGCACTGCCAAAATCTCTGTGTGTGTGTGTGTGTGTGTTGCGTTAAAATTTCAATTTGCAGCATTAAAGCACATTATGGCATAGTAAATGTAGTTATTAAAGCTTAAACTATTCGCCGTTGGCTTATACGAGCCGGCACTTGATACTCTGCCAGAGGGTAATACAATTTGCCATGCAATATGCGTATATGCTATACTATATTATACTATGTAGTATATTCATAATCTGTAGACATTTCCCCCTGTTTGTTTTATGCAGTGCATGACAGAACACATCATAATTATCTCTAAATAACTATCGTTCAGTGTATCTTATGGGATTATCATAACATATAGCTTTCCTATTTATTATTTATTTTAAAGTCTTCTTCTTCTTACTTTCTTGCACCACTATCGTATGTGTGTTTAATCTAAATACTAATATAAATGCTTTGTCAGGCTAAGCATGAAATTTTATTCCTGCCTTTCTCTTTTTTGTTTTGTTTATTTGGGTTTTTACGCATAGCTTTGGCATTCGAAAATTCTAGCTCCACATTTTAGGCAAATGGCATATAGTAATTAAAATTGTTTCATTCTTTTCATAATTAAATATTTATTGAAAAAAAAAAAAGAAGAGTAAAAGAAGATAGATAGCTGCCATTTCTTTCATTTGCTGTGAAGAGAGAGGAAGCAATGGGAAAAATGGTTCGACTATTTAAATTTAAGTAGCAAACAAAAGAAAAAGGGAGGGAGAGAGAGAGAGAGATAGAGGGAGAGAGATAGACAGAAAGAGGCTACGTCTTTAGGACATTTAATATATGAAGCTTAGCTATTTTATTTTTTCAATAATTATATAAGGTTTGAGCTCTTAAAAGCTTGAACTATATTTGTATTATAAATGATGTTGCTAGTTGTTGTATGTACTCAAAATGTTTCAGAGAGGAATTTGTGGATCTGTGGAAATTACAAGAATTAGTATTATAAAACAAATATATATTTTTCCACACTATATTGCATACTAATTAATTAATAAATAATCTAACATCTTATAATCTAACATCTTATAACTGCCTTGGCAAACTTTACACAGCTTTACTTCATAGCAGATATGAAAAATTGTTATTTAAAAATTCTTTTGTATATATATTTAGTTATTATCCAAGGCGAGTTTCGTGACAAGCCTGAGCCGCGATTTGATTACCTTGGCTTGCGAGCCGACTACAGACTAATATAATAAAGCAGCTCATCCTATTCTCTTTTTGTGTAAATGCCAACGTAGACAAAATAAAAGAATTCAGATGTCAGTTTTCATTTTGCCTTGTGCATTGCATTCCGGCGAGTTGGAAGCTATTTTCGCTTTGTACAAGTAGTTGCATGTTGTAAATATGATATTTGGAATTTTGAGCTGCTGTCCAAGTTTGTCGCTCCCATGGCATCTGCTACAACAACAACTGCTCCTGCTGCTCGTGCTGCTCCTGCTGCTGCTTCTGGGCTTGGTATAATTTCATTTGCGTCTGGTGGCATTTTGTCGCTAACTTTATGTTGAACAACGTACGTGTGCGGCCAGGATGGCGTCAACAGTTTTATGGTAGATACACCAAGTGGGACAAAGAGAGACAAAAAGAGTGCAGAGTGAAAGAGAGCAAGATATGGGGAAATGGACAGCTAGAGGTAAAGAGATGGAGAGAGTGCGAGAGAGAGAGAGAGAAGGAGAGTGGAGAGAGAGAGGTTAAAAGTAGTATAGGAAAATTCTTTTTCTATACCCTATTCATAAAGATTTTGTTCTACAAATTAAGTCTTTTAATATTCATATATATAAAGAAAATGTCAAATTTGCAAAGCCGATTAGCTTTCCCAATATTTCTTTATTTATATATTAATTATGTATTATTTATTATTATATATATATTATAATGTTAAACTCTCATCTTTAAGTCAAAGAAATCTGTATGAGAAGTTCTTTGAAGTTATGCCACAGAGTATCTGTTAGTCGTATATTTTGTTCACTTGATTTCCTAAGCTGGCTCTCATTTTTTTGTTTTTGTATTTTTTCATGGTTCTCTTAGAAGTGTGTCTTTGGCTCCGCATTAGATGCGCCAAATGACCAGCCAGAAGAAATTCAATTTATTATGCAGCTTGACTTTTTTTCCTGACATTCTCGGCGAGATGACAGTGCGCCTGATGCTGTGACAGTTGCTTCGCATAAAGCCTGGCATGGAAAGCGCATACAGTACGCTAATTCCAACAGCTGTCCTTGTTGAAGATTCCGTTTGCTGTTTGCCGCTTCGCTCCCATTGAGCCCTTGCCCCCCCCCCCCCCCCCAATCTTTGCTCTACTGCGATTATAGATTTTGGTATGCGATGCGGCAGCTGCGTTTGAATTTCGCGCTGCGCTGCGCTTGAACAGCTTTTAATATTGGAAATGTCCTTGAAAACATTGCAATGACCAGTGCACCGAATCCGACAACATTACTCATACGCAGCGTGTGACACCGTTGCCTGCCTGTCGAGTCTCTTGTGCCAACTTCCTCATTGGCATACATTATTCATTTTTCGATAAGAAATTGCTGACAGCTGCCATAAAGATATTTAATATCGAACTACGTTTTGTCGCACATTTAAATGGAAATTATATTTGACTTGGCAGCAATTAATTTGAGTTTCAACAACTTAAGAGCTTCGGTGCTTGTCATGTCAACTAAGTAGTTCAGATGGCACGGAATGCCTGTCTGCCTGCCTGCCTGGCTGCCTGCTTTCATGGCTGCTGGTAAATTAAACATAAAGCGCTTTTAGTTAGAATCACGTTCGTCTCAATTAAACTACATTAAATTCAATTAACAAGCAGCAGGAGGCAGCTGCGCAAAATGTAAGCAACACTACCATTACGGTTAGAGGCGATGCTTCGGGATGCCTGGGATGCCTGGGATCTTTGTGTGCGAGCGACCTGACCTACTATAACTGGCAATAGAGCCAGTGACATTGTCTTTCTCGACCGGGTCTACATCGTCTACGTTACAATTGACTTTCATTACTTCTTACAATCATGTTGCATTATTGAGCGTTGTCACATTGGACAGGCCCGTTGAGATGAGAGAACGAGTCGACGACTCGATGACTCAACGATCCCAAGACTCAACGGCTGCGTGCTGCACGACGCGTTAGTTCGTTCGTGTAATTAAGTTTAATATTTAATTTAATTGCATATTGTAGACATACACATACAACAACTACAACTACAGCAGGGCAAATGAGTCATAAAAGGACACGAGCACGCTCTGAGACATTGCCTGGCTCAAAATTATAATGAAAGCCGGAAGCGAAAAGGCTTTCAGACAAAGTTGAGAGTATCGTCGCCTTAGCCACACCCACAACAACCAATTGCCCAACTGGCAAAGGTGAAGGCGAAAGTCCAGGAATCGCTTATAGCCAGCGTCCTCTGTTCGTGACTTCTTAGCCCCAGTGAGCTGAGCTCCCACATACATATATGCGTTGTCTAGCGCTTAGTTACTTTATTTTATGTTGACCTCTTTCGGCTGCATTATTATCATTGGAGTTGTGCCTGACCTGCTTATGGCCGGTCACTTTATGTTCTTGGCATGGGATTATGGCATGTTAGCAGTCAGTTTGTGTCTGGGCCTTTGGGCGTGTTCACTGTATTAAACAAGTTGTTCTTGGCCATCTAATGAATTGCGCTCGCAACCCAATTTGCCAGCCAAGCTAATGATGTATAGCCACATGGCTGCTCCTTATGCATTAATAATCAGGCTCTTTAGCTTTCGACTCAAATTGATTCATAAACATCAAAGTTTATGTTTTATATAGATAATCAAGCGATTCTTGTTTGCGGCAAAGCATTAAATAAATGTTTTAATAACTTCATATATGTCTTTATGTCTACAAAATATATCGTCTAGTCTAGCAGTTGTTTGAGCAGAAATTAATAGACGCATTTAAAAATCAATAAATTCAATAGTTAAATAATAATAATTTAAAATTAATATTTTAAATAAATATGTCAGCATAAATTTTAAATAAATAAATAAATTAAATAAATATTTTAATAAATATTTTAAATAAATATTTTAATAAATACTTGAAAAAAATATTTTATTAAATACTAGAAATAAATATTTTAATAAATATTTTTGTAATAAATATGTCAGCAAATATTTCAATAAATATTTTAAATAAATATTTAAAAAAATATTTTAAATAAATATTTAAAAAAATATCTTTAATAAATATTTTATTTATGCGAATATTTTAAAGAAATATTTTAATAGCTGATTTTTAAATAATTATGTCAGCAAATATTTTAAATAAATATTTTAATAAATATTTTATTTAAATATTAAAATAAATATTTTATTGAATACTTGAGTGAATATTTTCAACAAACATTTATATTTCAGTATATTAAATAAATATAAAAATAGATACTCCAATAAATTGTTTATAAATGTTTTAAATAAATATTTCAGTAAATATTTTAAATAAATATCTTACAAAATATATTATTAAAAAATATTTTATTAAATAAATAAATATCTTAATAAATAATTTTAATAAGTATTTTTATAATATATTAAAAAATATTTGAAATAAATTATTTATTAAAGATTTGTATATCTACTATAAGTATATTTATTTGATTATTGTTTTGTTATATTGTTATTGTCTTTGTTTGAGCGAAATCGATGTCAAGCGCTATAAAATCAATAATACATTAAATACATTTTTAATATAATAATAAAAATGCAGTAAGTCAAATTTATTTTATTGAATTCTTAACTTGATTAAAAACTGAAGTATCTAACTGTGAGTTGCTTTAATTAAAAAGTTTCAGTCTCCCGCTGCACCAAAATCGTGTCAACTTTATCTTTAGATATTGATTTGATGCTGTAGTCTACTTGGTTATGCCCAATGTTAAAGTTATATTTCATTTGTTTCTGGCAAAGTTGCCCGCTTCTCGGTGAAGCGTCAATAGCCGGCAGTTATTGGGCGTGAAAAGTTAGATATTTGCATGTTTGAGTATACCTCACCATTAAGTAACAATCCTAACAATGAGTGAGTGGAAGTGAGCGTGTGTGAGTGCTAGTGTGTGTGTGTGTGTGTGTGTTGAAGGCAGCGGGAGTCTGTGTACAGCCCACGGGATTCAATTAATTTCATTTGTAGTGCGGCGCAACGAAACGCTGCAAGCGATTACTAAACACACACGCGCACACACTCGCACACAGAGACAGAGAAAGCACACACACACCGACACAACCTGACTAGCGCAAAGTTGTACTTACAATATTTTCAATTAAGCTGCAACAATACCACAAGAATAATAACAATTACAGCAGCAACAGCAACAATTTCATACAAAGCAGTGCATATATGTATGTGTGTGTGTGTGTGTGTGTGTGTGTATGGGTGGGAGTGTAGGGCAACTGCACAAACTCCCATGCCACGCCCAGTCACTTGCCAATCCACTCTCAGGCAGCTCATAGAATGCTAAACCAATCTTAAGAGCGGGTAGTGTGAAGGCTGAAGGAGGTGCGAGGGGCTCTCACAGTTTACGTCTATTGTATTACGCCGTATGCCTGAGATACGGCTGATAACAGCCAGAGCAACTGCCAGAGTAACTGATATGCATTGTGACAGAGCACTGGCAGCTAACGATGTGGCGTCACCTTCAAAATTAACTTTGCCTGGCGCACCTGGAGGAACAATCGCCGTAAAGCAGGCTCCTTGTATCCATAAGTAGTTGACATATTAACATAACTAGGCCAACTGGGCCAAGTTAATACTTAACAATGATTCAATTTCATCCAAATTGAAAATTGATTAAGCTACTAGCTCATGCTATTGCCGCTCCATTGTTCTCTCGATTATTTCGATAATCGGCTCAGTTTAGGCCCTGTTAATTTCATATTCGTAATGCCGCTGCGTCTATTATTAAATTATAAACGACATTCACTCGCTTGCTAAGGTCAATAGCATTGTGTTCATAAACATAAATTAACAATTGTGCAGACACACCTCAGGTGTGCAACACCTTTGTAAGCCCTGAAACAAAAGGCTGACCTAAGGCCACGGAAGCTCTTAAGCGAAGAGCAGACAGCGGAGCGGCATAGAATGCAATAGAATATGCCTCGTTGCTCTAAGGCCATGTAATTTACCTAACTTCAGCAGCTGCTATAAAAAAGAGACAAAACAAAAGCAAAAACAGGCTCCAACTGCAATTCAAGTGGAAGTTATGCACGTGTTAATTATTTATAGGAGTATCAGTTGAGCTGCAACTGGAGAGCTGCAGAGCTGGAATACCAGAGAGCTGGCCATAAGAAGCTATCGCGCTGCAAATACCTGAATACAGAATGCCTGAGCTGCTGGCCAGAGTTCTCGGGAATAAATTATACAAATTATTATTTAGTCAGGCAGCTGCCTCACACTCTTGGACTGTAGGCCAGGCTAGCCGATCCGGTTAAGGCAAAAGTTATGCGCAGACAAATCGCTTATTTAGATTAGAGCTGACAGCTGCGCAGCCGCAGAGGCAGCGGCAGCGGCAGCGTCAACTGGCTGCAATCTCGATTTACAGTCGGTTTGCTTAACGATTTGCTTGTTGCATTGGCGTCGAAGTTGTGCCAACAAGATTGTTAGCAGGACTCGGGGCGTTGCTGTAATGCCAACTAAATGTCTAGTTAAGTTAAGCGCAGCTGCTGCTGCTGCCTGCCTATCTTTGCCTTTTGGTGTGCGATCATTTTCAATTAGCCGCTCACAGTGAGCCGCATAAGTAATGCTCCCTGTTAAATTTACTCCAGCCTGAGGCGCACAAATTATCGCTCAAGCCACATGCTAATCAGATGTTGTGTAAGACGGTGGCTGTGGCGAGCTGTGATCGCAGCCTGAATGATTGACGACAGCTCGCATGGACTGGGCTAAGTGGCACTTAAGGTTTATTAAATGGGCTCGAAACGTGAGAGGAGACAGTTTTTCCACTGACTTTGTGCATTTGTCATAATAAAATTAGCCTTTGGCTGGCGCCGAGCCGAACGACCTGGGGGAAAGTCTGCAGACGAGGATTTCCCGGCTACTGCCTAGAGCTGCAACACTTATCAGCGTGTTGACAGCCATCACTGCGATGCCAGGCAGCAGGAGGAAAGTGGCAAAGGCAACAGCAATAGCAACAAAGGCCCGATGACAATTTTTGCAATTTCTAATTTGCCTTTCACCCACTTGTTTCATGTGCCACTGCAGATTTCATTCCATTGATTGCGAGGCAAAACAGTGTATTGCTGCAGCTGTTGCTATTCCTGCTCCTCCTGCTGCTCCTGCTGCTCCTCTTGCTGTTGCTCCTTGTGCTTCAGTGTTGGCCCCAGGGAGCTGTCTGTCTGCGCGTTGGCTCCTTTGGCAGGGCGCGGACGTTTGCCCAGCTGAATACCGCAGAACATGCAAAGGAGCAATGATAGTTGGCTATATTATTATTGCAATGACTAATTCAATTTGAGCTCCCATGGGCCAGCCCACAAGTGGGTGTGGCGGCATTTAAGCCGACTATCGCTTTTCGCTTAGCCAACAAACAACGAAATGTTGACTTTTTGCTGAGTGCGCCAAACTAAATTCAAATCACGTACGGTGTCCATTGCCATTTTTTCGTTTATTTTTGATTTTTTTTTCTTTTTTTGCTGACCAATTTCACGCAGCTGCAACAAATCAAAAAGCAAGCAGCAAATCGAGAGTCGAGGCGAGTCGAGCGCCGTCACAGACGGCGTCCGAGAGAAGTGCTAAATAAATTGAAAAATTCTAAATTTTAATAAAAATTGTCGCAATATGGCTATGAAATTGCCATGAGCTGCGGGCCAACGTCAGCCAGGAACAGGAACAGCACTGGCAATGGAAGCGACAACGGCAACGGCAACAGCAGAGATGGCCATCCCATGGCATATCCATGGCAATCACGTGATCCGCATTCGTTGCATCGCAAATTCATTTTGTATGCCAGCTCATGAAATTAATGAGAGTATATTGGTTTTGTGCAGATTGGCATTCCATGACAGAATTGAAGGTAGAGTCTTGTAGATTTGTTGTGCATCATTTAATTTTGAATAGCTGTACATTAGGGCGTGGCAAATCGTCAGTGAGTATATATTAAAAGGTATATATATATAAATTTAATTATCTGCATGTTAGCTAGAGTTGTATAGATTTTCAATTTGAAATAAATAAAAATTGTGCAAAGATTTTATGTATATTTTAGTGGGCGTGGCAAATCGGCAAGGCATAGCAATTATACGTATATAAATTATATTATAAGTTTCCGTCAACTAATACCTGTTAAACATTCTGAGAGATTTTAAAGATTCTTGTCGGAGCCCATACTATTTTTGTTAGAAATATACTAGAAATGTAATTATATTATAAACGTAAGTCAACTGTTAGACTGCATCCTAAGAGGTTTTAATAATTCTATACATATCTTCGTACAGAAGAAATTTTAATCCAAATACAGTCGATTACCGATTCGAAATGGCAAAAGTATATGTTTCTTTTTGTTATTTACACAGAAATTAAAACTATCGATAATTATCGAGAACGATTTTTTTTTTATTTATAGGGATTGACGGTTTAGGTTTGTACGCCAAATTATCGAGTTTTTTGATATGTTTACTTCATATTTTTGTTTAACAAATATAATATATGTATATCTTTATTTATATGTATTTATATATCTTTCATTTCATTTTTAAAAGTAATGGAATAATGGCAGTAATATTTTTGCTTTTTCCACAGTTAGCTAGGCCATTTACTAGAGCAAAGTTGGCTTACATGAGTATCATGCAGTCGGCTACGCCCGATTGCAAAGTACTTCACTGTTGCTTTTTTTGATACTAGGCGAGCATCGATTGATATGTATTTGCCAGTATGTTAGTATGAGCGAATTCTGATAGGTACTTTTTTTTTTACATTTTTTCTGTTTAATGTTTTTATTGGTATTTCATACCCTCTAATCGAAAAAGATAATCGATACAATTGGGCGTGTTTGAAAGGGTTCTGAAAATTGCACTAAATATACAAATGATAGTAGAAAAAAATCTATATTCAGCTAATTCTGAATAGGCTGTTTGCGCCTCTTCTTCAGTTACAGCTAGACTTTATGCCAGTAATTGAGCTCTGTCTATCCTGTACAGGATATCAAACTAGCTGCCACAGCTTGAATTGAGGCTTTGGCTGTGGCTGCTGCGGCTGAGTGTCGAGACGAAGGATTTAGTTTGTCGCCATTGAATTGGCCGCGTAAGCCCTGCTGGCATTCCCTGTGTGATTTTGTCACTCATATTTCATTGGCAGTTCAGTTCATTGTGCCCTTTTTTATTTGTCGTGTGCTCACTGTGAAAATTGCTTAAATGCGCAGCATATTTTTTGCATATTTCAATTTAATTTTAATTGATGCGATGTTGACACATATTTGAAATTTATTAAGTGCTTAAACTAGTCGAGGAATGCTATGCTGGAGAAAAATAATAAATATAAATATACATGTATTAAATTGACAAAATCAATATTCCACAAATGACACGATATATAGATTATTAATATACGGACGGAGCACGTACAGACAGCAGTAAAAAAACCAGCCAGGGACCTGGGAAATTTCATTTCACTCAGGTCGTGCGTATAGCATAAAAATGATAATAATTGGGGCAAAAACAATCGCAACATTTTATAAACTGTATTCAATGGCAACAACAGCTTTTTTTTTTCGTCGCACAATTTTAACATTTTAATTAATAATATTTCGCATGCGTTTATATCCTCTGGCCACAAAGGACATTGTGCACTTGTTTGGCAATATGATTTTGACAGATAATTAGTTTTTGCACAATATGCCGCTGGAAACACTTTGATAGCTCGAATAAATGAATTTTCGCATGCTGCCAATGAAAAATGTGTCTATCTCGATGTGGATTCAGATATATCAGTTGATATATCAGGCCTGACAGATATCATATAGTCAGTGCTTGAGTAGATATAGCAAAAGATCTTTCTTTCGTGTACTTAAAATCAAATTTGATTAGAATTGCAGTGAAGCTAAGTTTAGGCGAGTGGCTTTAGATATTTTATATCAGGACTATAGACTGACAGATTTTATATATTATTTTATATTTTATATCTACTCAAGCACTGACTATAGCTTGAGTAGATATAGCAAAAGATCTTTGTTTCCTCCATTTCAAATCAAATTTGATTAGAGTTTAAGTCAAGCTAAGTTTTGAAGCGATTTTATAGTGGAAATGTTCAGTAGCTGCGTTTTATGTATCTCAAATCAATTTCTATTAGAGTTCAAGTCAAGCTGAGTTATTGAATCCCTGCGCATACGGCTTTAATAACATTTCTATATAATATATGTTTCTATATAATATGTTGTGCTGAAGTGAATTCAGAATATGTTGAGAAGTAATCTGGTTATATTTACCTCGAGCTATGGCGGCGCCAATGCAAGCACCCAGCAGCAGCAATCGGCAGAGCCAGCGTATTTCCGTCGTCGTCGTCGTCGTCGTCCTCGTCGCCATTTTGTCGAGCTGCAAGAATGGCGTCATCTTTGGCGCCATTGCGTTTTATGTTGCCAAAATGTCACAACAACTGCAAAAGGAGAAGAATAGGAAGTGTTGGAATAGCTATGTATATGTATATGAATATATACATATATATATATATATATATATATATATATATATATATATATATATATATATATATATATATATATATATTGTGTGTGTATGTAATATGCAATAATACGAAACGCCTTTGAGTTGAATTGCGCAAACAGCTGTGCGTTAAGTGAAAGAACTATGCAAAACATTAACTTTCAATTAGAGGGCGAGGCAATCCACAACGATCCTCTGGCTATTTTGCGCATCATAAATTCCAAATCAATTTTCCTAATTAGCAAATGTCGCTGGCAATCAAGGATGCGCCAGCAGAGCTTTGGCTGGCAGCGAGCAGGAGACACAAGCGCTAGCAGGAGCACTTTGAAGATGGCGCAGTTAAATGAATTACGCCACGTGGCGCAGTAGCCGAGCCGAGCCCGGATGCCGTGTCAGAGGGAGCCGAAGACGCAGAACCCATGTGCAAAACTAACTAGGAGCGGTAGGAGAGAATCTCACTGCCCCCCCTACTCGTTGGTCATTTTGACGCCTCCCGTTTCGCTTTCATTTCCACAATTTGCACGCGCACTTCCTTTGCGCGGTCGCTTCCTTTGGCCGCTTTGGCTTTTGTTTTGGCCCCAAAGCCCATTTAATAAGTTAATTGTAACTGCGCTGCACTTTTGCCGCTTTTGAATTTATGATTAGCCCCGCCCAAGGATGACCATGATGTGGGCTTAGTTGCCCGTTCCAAGTGCTTAACGCGGCTCATAGTTGGACTTCTTTTGAGGCGGCTTACAGTTATTATTTCTTTTTCTTTTTTTTTTCTTTTTGCTTGCTTGCTCTTCTTCTTCCACTTGGCCGTTTTGTAACTTAAAGCCAGAGCACGCGGTTCGCATAAATGTCAACTGAGGTCCTGCTGCGTTTTATGAACTCGACTTTTATGCATTTCTAGCGCTTCCCTTTGCTTAGCATTGCCATAGGAATCCCGGGCAGGCGAAGCAGCTCCTCCTCCTCGTCGTCGTCCTCATTATTGTCGTCTGCGTTTTTCCTGGCAGTTCGCTGCTGCTTCTGCTGCTGACTGACTGTGCGTCAACTTCATAATAATGGCTTGCCTCCCTTAGCCCCTTTTGCTGCGGCCAACACAAAGTTTCAATACCACACAGTGGGTTCGATTAGAGCTCCGGCATATTGATGAAGTGCAATTCGTTCACTCGTGTTGAGCTGTTTTTGGAGCAGCCTCAACTGAATAGTTCTAATTAATTTGTATTAGTCTTCATATTTCATCATACGAGCGCTGTGCGACCCACTGTCGTTTCATTTATAGTTACTTGACACGGCAGCTGTAGCTGCAACTGCAACTGCAAGCTGGAAAGATTCTATTAACCTAAGAAATTACGAGAAATGAAAACTTATTACGAGAAGTCATTAAGATTCAAAGAATTAAAAACTTCAAAAGTAAAAACTGGAAATGAGGCTGGGCCAAAGCAAAAGCCAAAGCATCTTCGCTAGCAGCGCAGCCATACAAACTGTTGTCGTTCTTAAAGAGAAGCCAAGCCCCGCCCCGCGCCCCAGTCAATGGCAGAGCGCTTTGCTTTCAAGTTTTAACTGCTTGACGGCAGCAAGGAAGGTCATAATTGTTAATGGGATTTTTGTTTAAACGTATAAGTGCAGCCTCAGTTACACTGAACCAAAAAAAGAAAAAAAAATATATATAAGTGCACAATTCAATTTTTATTATTTCCTGCCTCGTGCAAAAAGTTGTAATTTGATTAAAAATTCGGCGAGTAAGTTTGATTAAAAAACTTTTGCTTTGACAATTATTAAATGCTGCATATTAAATCATTTGAAAGGGCTCGCTTAATAGCTGGTCATTAAGCCAGGCAAATCGAATGAGTGGAATCAGTCCGCATCGAATCGAATCGAATCGAGTCATTATTGCCACTCTTATCAATGTTTCCTGACAGTTTGGGTAACTTTGTCAGTCGTGTTCCGATGTCAGCGACAACAACAACAACAACAACAATAACAACTCAAAGGCTAACAGTTAACGTTTTTCATATTGCCTCGGCATTTTTATCAGCCATTTGCCGACTCATTAACCGCTGCCACCCGCTCACCAGCCGAAAGTGGGCGTGCCTGCCATGTTGTTGACGGTCGGACTGCATTTTAAAAACGTCATTGGCAATTCGGTTTTACATGCTCTTAATTGACGTCGTCATGCAATGAAATTCAATTTATTCCGCACACCGTTAATAGTAATTCATACTGATGCAGCAGGCGGCATACACACTTGCACAGATCGAAGTATGCTCAAAGTGTGCACCACCTGCGTGCACCTGCTCATGGCACAGACGCAGCTCCTGCTGCTGCTCCTGGTCCTGCTCCTGCACGTGCGTGTAAGTACATGCAACAGACAGATGGCTGGTTGGCTTGCTCGCATTCAAGTCAAACACTGCTGTGCAACATGTCGTATGCGTAACGTGAGCTCAACTTCTCCAGCCTGGCGTATGAGTATGAGTTCTTGAGTTAAACGAACAAAAGTTTGCAATTAAAAACGCGCCATGAGTGCAGAATGCAGAATCTAAAATTGCTAAGCAACAATAAGAATCATTAACAATATTTTAAGTAAATGCAAATGCAATGCTTAATAGCTATTTACAAATGCCTTTCGCTTTGCTTCAGTTCTCCATTTGAATAAATTCAGTAGCCGCTTCACAGCTTATCTTAATGCTGCTCCATACTTTCGCAGTTGTTGTTGCGATTTCGTCTCAGACGGTTAACTGGAATTGCTACCAGCCAAATAAAAAACCTGTTTCTGGCTTAAATAGCGGCTAATAGCCACTTAACGCTTGTATAATTTAATGGAGCAGTCAGTTGGCAGCTGAGTAAGCCTTAAGGTCGCGTGCTCCACTCGAGTTGAATGACTTTTTGAACGAAAAGAAAAACAACAACAGCAATAACAAATCAAATACAAATGATGGAAAAAACGTTATGAATCAAATTTGAGAGATTTCGTTAGACGACTGCAATTCCAATGGAAATTAAAAATCACAGCATGCATCAAATTGCGGCCTAGCAATTTTTAATTAAGGAATCCGCTCACCCTCATCCCTGATGTTGATGTCAAATCTAAATTGTTCATTTTGCCAAATATTAATTGACTTTTCATGGCTGGCACGAAACATCATTAACACAAATATAATTACGTGACAATTTGATGATTCTCCTTTTTGCCATGCACTAATCAAAAAGCAAAATTAATTACGCCGCTCCGAAACGAAACGAAACGAAATGCTGACCCACCCAACCACCCGAGGGATCAATCAGCAAACAGACCAAAAGGTAAACAATAAAAAGCTCGAGAGCTGGCGAGCAAATCCCGGCGATGTTTAAACAAACACAGAACCTCCAGCTGCCACGCCCCACTGCTGCCAGTCGCTCGACTCGACTCCCCCCCTTAAAAAAAAGGAAAGGTTCGGCCATGCTGCGGGTTAACTTTGAAAAATTAAAGTCCACTTGGGTCGCCGAGCCACTGAGCCAAGCAGCGTCACATTTTTCAATGGCCAAATAATAAAGCCCACAATGTCAGCTGGGAGTTATAATCTGTTTGCCGCTTTTTCATTGCCGCCATTTGGTCATTTGCTTGGCCGTGAGGTCCTGTGTCCTGTGACCTGTGTCCTTTTTTCTTTTTGCTGTTTTCTCTCTCGTTCTGCTGGCGACGATGCGGCTAAATGAAACGTAAATTTGCAGCAATTACGCGGGTAAATATGCATTTAAATAAATTTGCATACAATTATTTACTGCGCCAAAATCTAATCAACTTTATCAAATTGCGCTGCGTTTGTTTTCGCTTTTTTTTTTTTTTGCTAATCATCTTATGCAATGACAAGCTCAAATAATTGAAATTTTTAGCAGCCCCAACCACCGAACTTATGTTCGGCTATATAAATGTATATGTATATGTATATTTGCATACGTATATGTGAGTGTATATATAGAGTACGCCTCGTTTTGGTAATAAGCCAAAATGCTTTATGTGGCATCTCGTTTATCAACTCACAGATACATATGCATATAAGCGCATCCAGTTCGCTTTGTTCACATCGCTGGCATTGTGCTGGGCTGCCTGTGCTCTATGATAAATGACCTACTAAAAGCGACGCTAAATATTGATAAGCACTTTATATATATGAAAATATATATATGTATAACTACTTTTGAATACATTCATATGAGCGCTTTTGTTTTGGCCACTGGGAAGTGCATAAACTATATACATATAATAATTATATATATAAATATATGCCATTTTAATTGCTGGTTTTAATTAAAAATCAATTTAAGCTATTTGTAATATAAATTAATTAAAACTGTTTATAAATATGAATATAAGCATTATAATAATTATTACTATTATTTTAGTTTTTTTAGTTTAACTGATGGATAATTATCACTGAAATACTGTCAATATTTTATTTGTGGCTTCTATTTATATTTGATATACTGGAAGGATTGGTATATATAAATGTTATATTCTAAAAATATAAATAACCAATATGCACAAAATATTTTAATTCAGCTGAATTGGCAAAGAGATATCCAATTATTTGGAATTAGTAATTATTTTCTCTCGCTTGAACAGATATTCAAATATTTTCCTTAATTCTAAACAGCTTCAAAGGCATGAACATATGTATAAAATAATGTATGTAAAGTTGCAAACATGCGTTCAGATCGACTTATCTATCTGTGAGTGGATTCTGGAAATAGATGTAGGGCCGGAATAATTACTCAACAAGTAGGCATGATAGAAAGTTGCCAAAAAAGAAATAGTATTTTTATATTTTCATACACACTAAAAATTTCAGAGAGTGTATAAATATAATCAGAAAAGGAGCCCAAAAATTGTTGATTTACTAGGTCTCCGTTGAGGGTTTATCTTGCCCTGGGATCCTTACAATTTCAACGATAGGTTAAGAATATGTATGAGATGAATGCTGAGCCTTACACACTTGAAATATCTAAAATGCCAACGACGAGAGCAGCAATAGATATACTAGACTTAAAGTTTGAATCTATGTATATAAAAACCTAGACCCAAAAGAATAAAGAGTAATGCAAAACCAGAGCAGTTGGATGTGATGCTATGAACCTGAGCTATTTAATATTCGCTCTCTCGCTCACTTTCTTACTCTCTCTCTGTCTCTCTGCCCCTTTCCCCCTCTCTCTCTATCTCTCTCTCTTTTTGCCCTAAGTTAAACACTGAATTAGTTACGTCTTCGTGGTGCTACGAGTCTGAGCTATGGTGTTTTCACTTTCGCTTCCTCTCTCCCTCCTCTCTCTCTCTCTCTCTCTCTCTCTCTCTCTCTCTCTCTCTCTCTCTCTCTCTCTCTTATTCTTTCCCTAAGCTAAAGCTTAAAGCAGTTACGCCTTCATGGTGCTACGAGTCTGAGACAAATGCATACGTTCTTCCCTCTCCCGCTCCCTCCCTCTCACTTATCTCTCTCCCTCTCTCTCTGTCTCTCTCTCTCTCTTTCTCCATCCCTCTCTCACTCTCTGACTCTCGCACTATTCGTTGATATGGCACTCGCGTAGGCAGTTCCTTCAACTAATTTGGACAGTCATCTTTTGAGCCTCGGTTGTCTCTATAAATAATATTCGCATTTAAGATGGGCTCATCGCAGCTTGAGCAGGCTAAACATGTGCCTAATTTTAAATAAACATTAACATTTGCTAGATTTTCATTGTTTCGTTTCTCCTTGTTTTTTTTCTGCCCCGGATTTTTGCATATTTTCTTTTGCAGCGAATTAAAAGGCACATAGCTTTGCTGCAGATAAGCCACTCGAAGATTTACGACTCAGTCAGAGACGAGCTGTACTTAGTTTGTTGCTGTTCTTTTTTTTCTCTCAAAAATTCACGAGCTAAACTAAACGGGATGAAGGAAGAGCTCGTTTGATGGCGGCGGGGCGGAACGGGCGGACGAGGAACGGTTGGACGGGGAGTAGAGCGAATAAACAACGCACGAGATTTTCAACGATTCGGAGTGACAAATCCGGCACGATTTGGAGCTGTCCGTGTGTCGGGCAGACGCAACTTTGTCGCAGATTTATATGCGATGTCAGTGGAAACGGTTTATCACTTTGGCCTAGGCCTGTTCGTACCTTTTGCAGATTAGAGGCCACGAGAAGGCGGTGCGGGGCGAGCGGCAGGGGCGCCGTTGCTGGGCACAATTGCTAACCCAATTTCGGGCCCAACTCGAGCTGTGCCAAAGGTTGAATATTTCTGTAGAAAATTCCCCGTAGACTTAGTGCAATTTCATTTACTTTTGTCTTGGCATTTAGTGAGATTTGTTGGGTAGTCGAGGCTGTCGCCTGAGATGGCTGAGCTCGCAGGATAAGGTAACATTTCAATACCATATACAATACTGCCTGCTAAGAGTCTGTTTAAGTATAAAATTCATCTAAAAATATATAATTTTCCTAAGTTGTCGCCCAGACAACATGCAAATGAGCTCCTAAGCAGCTTTCCACTTATTTGTCAGTTATTTATTGCGTGTTTCGAATCAATATTTGTGTTTATTTTATTTGCGAAATTCGAAAATGTTCATCTGGTTTTCATTTTTTTTGAATAATGATCTAATGAATAACAAATGTGAGCAGTCTGCGCGACAATTCAATGCTAATTTTCGACTGAAGTCATTAGCAAGCAATTTCGTCTAGCTGCGCAGACGGTGAAGTTGGGGGCTCTATGAAGTACCCCCCTGCCGGAGATCCAAAATCAGCGCAAATTGGTGTTAATTATGAGCAGCTTTAATTGTATCAACTAGAGATGAGTTGATTTTCATATTTATATGTATTTATTTAATTATCTGTTGTTGTCTCTTTCACTCACTGCTGCTGCTGCTGCTGGCTGTTGGCAAAGAATTACAAAGAAACCTTTTTGATGTCAATCATTCAGGCGCTTAAAGAGCTGTCAGGCTATGTCTATGTCTAATAAGACGCCGCTTGGTGGCGGCGTCAAAGGAATTTAAATTAGCCAAGGCAACTGTCGGTGTCGATGCAGTCGGTGCCGACTCCTGCTCGCACTTGGCGCTCCCTGCTAATGAATCATGATGCTATTATTTTATGTATTTCGTTTTCTCTCGTTTCGGTTTTTTTGTTTCATTATTTTACGGGCTACGCAACGATCCTGGTGTAATAAGCGTAAAACTTTTTGGCAGCGCAAATTTTTGGTTTTCTTTTAACTTTTTTTTGTTTTAGATTTTTTGTTTGTGCCTTGGCGCAGCGCCGAGTTTTCTGCTGAGCATTTCAACCAATTAGTTGGCAGTTTGTTGGCTTGTTTCATTGCCGCTGATTGACAGCAATGTTTTTTCTTCTTCTTCTTCTTCTTCTTTTTTTTTTTTTGCCATACCTTTTCCGGTGATGAGGGATGACCCAAGTCATCTAAACCTATTCGGAGCCGGAGCAGCTGCCGGCTTGGGCGTGACTCTTAGCTATTTTGTTGCCCTGTCTGCCAGGAGTAGCTCCACTTTCAAATTGGCCAATTTAATGCCGAACACCTTGCTCGCACGCCCCCACACGCCCCTGCACGCACCTGCACACAGAGACGTGCCCACGCCCAGGCAATTGTCATTTGAAGTTGAGCTGTCAAACTCTCACCACATCTAGCAATTTGTGCGTGTGTGTGTGTGTGTGTGCCAGACACTCTCAAGACGTTGCCCGCCCGAGTAACTATGGCAAACACTTGAGCTGCCTTTGACTTTCGTAAATTCTCAATAGCTCATGTCCTTTTCAAGCGCCCGTTCGGCTCTCTTTGCCATTTTTATGACTTGTCTCGCTCGATCCCTCTTCATTTGCCTCTATAAGCTCTGTTAGAAGAAAGAGAGAGAGAGAGAGCGCGTCTTTTTCCTCTACTCCCTGTATATGTTTAAGTGTTTCTCGTTCATCATCTATGGCCGCATTCCCCACACACAATTTGCGTTTTCAATTTGGAATTTTGAAATGCTTCGTAAGACGATTTGCATTGTGTGCTGCGCTGGCAGCTCCGACTTGCATTCGACTGATTGCTTGGCATAAACTGGCATACAAATTGGATCCGAATGTAGCAGGGCTTCTGGTGAGCTACTTCGAGCGCAATTCAATTAATTGCGGCTTAGTTTTATCTGGGCCACGGCACTAAACTGTGATTTGTTCGACGGAATTTATATTGGAAGCACTGCCGGATGCTATGTAAGTTATTTCTTGTGTCACCTTCAATTACGGCCAATCACTCATATGCCGCGGACAAGAAGTCAAAATGGCCGTGTCCTGGCCGGGTCCTTCCTTTGATTTGTTTAGTTTGGCAATCTTACACAGCTCGCCGCACGGCAACCGAGTGGATTAGGCGTGCTAATGACAGCTCCGGACAAATAAAATGGTGTCCTGTTTTTATGGCCACACCAACCCCCGACCGCCCCCAGCATAGTCAGAGGGGGCGCTAGCAACAAGCCAGCAGGCGACAGCTTTCTGTCAAAATTGACATTACGTATGCGTGAGGCGTGCGGGCGGCATCGTCTGCTGACGGTCCATAAGAATATATTGACATAGCCGTGTGCTGTGGCCCGTACGGCGTCCGACGGTTGTCCTCGTCTGACGTGTGCTGCTGGTACAACGGTGCGTATGATTTTTATAAATGCCGTGTCGTTGTCGAAACAGGGAGCTCACGAAATCGATCGACATTTGCGCTCTTTGTTCTGTCTACCGTCACATAGGTATGCCATGAGAGCTATAAAAGCACACGATTTTTTTTCCGCTCTCACGTGTGTGAGTGAGTGTACGTGTGTGGGCGTGTGGGTGTGTTTTGCATGGCATGATGATTCGCAGTGAAATCAATTGCTATAAATTTGTACGGCTTCTATTTTCTTTTTCTTTTTCTACATTTTTTTTTTGAGCCAACTCCTGTCCCCCTTCAGGGGCTCAGCCGCCCCACTGAGCGCAATCAATCGACGCTCCCTCACGCCCGAATTTTCCTTTGGGTCGCCGTGCGCTGAGCTTTTCGATGCGTATTATATATAAATAGAGCGAAACTGATTTGTCAGGGTCATACAAAATATTTGCTGTGTCGATTTACACAATAATAAACAGGCATATTTTTCTATTTGTGAGCTGTTGTTGTTGTTGTTGTTGTTGTTGTTGTTGTTGTTCACAAACTCTCTGCACGTAGCGGATATATGTTGCTTTGTTGCTGTTGTTATTATTCGCATTCTTGGAGTATGTGTTGAGGCTTACGTTCACGAATTGTCTTGCATGCAGGACAAAGTTATATGACGTGACAGATTTTGTTGACAACAATCAAATGCTCTCAATTATGTAAGTTGATTATATTTGCAGACAAAAAGTAGTCAAACTTGTTGGAAGTTTGTCGAAAGGTGTTGAGAGAGAGAGAGAGAGAGAGAGAGAGAGAGAGAGAGTGAATTTTCTGGCCGAAGAAAATATCTTGAAATATGTGTAGAAAAGTTGGCCAAGACTTTGCAACTTACTTTAATATTTCTTCTACCTCAAGACGAAACGAGGCAGCTACAGCAATAATATTATTGAAATTTTTTAAAAATAATATTTTGTGGATTTAATTTAAGCAGTAAAAGGCATTGTTTACATTTAAAGGGTATCTGCAGTTGAGACAACACTGGCTGGCGAGCACGTGCCCAATCTGCCTTGCTCATGATGATGATAAGACGAAAAAGCAGTAGAAGATGGATAAAAAAAAGAAGCAGTCACACAAACAACAATGTGAAGCCAAGTGAAATTGCAATATGTTCCCTGGACTGGAGAGGAGCTGATGGGGGGAAAAACAGCTCAGATCTTGCAGTTATGTTTAGAAAACTTTTCAGGCACGAATGGCCCGCAGCAACACGTTCCAGTTGCTCTGTTGAAATTTGCACGCAGCTTGTCTGTCAGACGGCCAAGGGGCCAAGAGTGAGGGGTAAATGTGGGCGCTGGCTGCACTGTTTCTACTGCCATATTTCAGCACCCTTGAGGTGTGAAATACACACACACACACACACACACACACATTCTGTCTGTGTGTAGCTTTAAGTTTGAGGCTGCACTTAAGTCTGTCGAGTGGAGTATATCAAATGTTTACTTTCAAGCTGCCTCTTGGACATGTCCATTTGAATGCTAACTAGATAAAATAGTGCTCGAAATAGTTGTTTCTTTTTGACCAAAAACTGCAAGTCCCAATGAATTTTAAATTAAAATATATGAATTTTACATGGTATACAAATAATTAACAATCAACAATTGAATAAAAAAAAGAAGGCATTTCTCTGACTTTGTTAGTTTTAATTAAAAAAGCTTGTAATCCTATTCACAGGCTCGCATCTGCACACATCTGAGCTGTGGATCGAATTGTTTTCCATTTTATTTTGGCAAATATGTAAATGTTTACATAGATATCGAGAGCAAGAAAAGCACACACACACATACATACACACACGCACGCTGCCACAAATATATATTGCACTTTTGCTGTTTACATTGTTTCGTATTTAATATCCGTTTTCAATTGAGGCAAAATCTTATTAGAAATTATTTCCCTTCATTAAATATTTGTTTATTGCTGGCGTGTGCGCGCGTGTGTGTGTGTGTGTTTGTTTGTTGTTGCTGCTGCTGCCATTGTAGGCTACATAAAAGAGTTGAGCCAGACCAAAACAGTTTGACCCGACGACCGTCTGGCCAACACATATTGTTTGTACTCCTTGAAGCCCTAAATATACGAAAAGTATTGTTGTTGGAGGTGTGCGTGTGCCTGGCATATATGGCGTATGCGTGTTGTTGATACAGTTGATTGGCTTAACGGCGTGACCAGTTTTGTCACACAATAATTGTCTATTTTCTCACTATTTGCACGAGCCCATTCAATTAGGCAACAAACAGCAGCTCGCCCCAGCCCCCCCCTTGATTACACAGACAAAAGGATAATAAACTATTTGTCTTGATGCCTTAGTTGATTAAGTCACAGTTTAAACGAGTCGAAATGAAATTGTCTTGAGGTCGGCTAGATAATAAATTGAAGTAGAGCCATGTGCTCGCTTGTTTAATGAAAGTTTCAAGCGTTTTCTGTAATTTTCACATCTGAAAAGCAATAAATTCGATGCATATGCTATCTCAGATGGGTTTTTTCCACAAAATGCAGTTCAATTTGTATTCAGGCTTCACATTTTTTTTGCCGGCTGCTCTTCTGTTTGCATGTTGTTTATGAAGTGCTTGAAATTCTACGTCCAACCGTGCCTTGTTTGTTTGTCTTTCATGTTAATGGACTTTACGCTCCCCTAGACATGAGCCACACCAGATAGACGCAGCGAATTGAATGCATCGCCATACAAACATCTATGGCGCGCTATATAGACAGACGATTTGCCTGCTCTTTGCCTGCGTTTGCAGCTGAAGCCGTTTTCGTTTGACTGGGACAGCGGCCAAAGTTTGTCAGCAGCTCCACGGAAAATTGGGGGGACGCGCGACATTTTTTAGTGAAAAACGTTTTGGCTGCGACAAATTGCAATTAGTTTTGCCTTACTTTTTTCTACTTTGTCCAATAGCTCGACGAGCCATGTGTGTGTGACTAATATTAATAACCAAGTGGCAGCTGACGAAATATTTGCATACAATTGAAGACATGGTGGCAATGTGTGATATATGTATCTCCCTATCTCTCTGTTTCTCTCTGCGTGTGTGTGTGTGTGTGTGTGTGCGATGTGCGCGTCATGGCTATAAAGACAGAGCGCACATAATCATAAATAAAATACAGCACATCGCCACGCACTCACACACACACGCACACACGCACATGCCACATGCTGCACGACAATTATTTGTGTTGCTGCAACACGCCAAATAAACATTTTTGTTGCCTGACTGGAGCTGGAGCTGGGGCTGGGGGCCGAGACGAAAGTCATCATAAAAATGAAATACAAGGCAATATGGCTTGTTAAACATGTGCGCTGGCTGCTCTGGCAGCACTTGTCAGCAGTATTTTAATATGTATTGCCCCCCGTGCACCAAAAAGTTGCATATTAAATGCGCGCTCATAAGTAGGCAACGAGTCCCGTTTATTTATTTTCATCTCACACCTATATACGAAAAGCATTCGCATGAATTTGCACCGCTCGACCTCGCCTCTCACCGCTCACCGCTCACCGCTCACCGCTCACCTCTCACCTCTCACCTCTCTCACCTGAGCAAATGCAGAGCTGTCGAATAAATGATTTTCGCAGCACATGAGAAATAATCAAAGCTCTGTTGCAGCTACCCGGCGTTGTGCGGCTGTTGAATGCGCTCTACTATATCTTATATATATTTTTATGTGCCATAAAAGTTAGCTAAGGTATTTCAATTATAAGCTTTTAGAGAATATTCTTTGCTATAGAATATATATAAGTTTTTTACGGTATTTGAATAAAGACACAAATTGAAATGAGCTGAGTTGTTTTTGATAGTCTTGGAGCCCTGTTTCAATATACTAAATGAAAGAAACCTGCGCCTAATATCGACTATCTTACGAAATCTATCAAACATATCAAAAGTACAACTCTATATTTCTGTTTCCATTCCAGCTAGCTTTCTGCCAGAGTAGCTAAATCAAAAGCACATTCACTCTTGCCGCTCATTATGGATTATTAATTTCATACACACGCACACTCTCTCACATGCGTGCATGTGACGTATAATAAGTTGCCAGCAGCTGTTGGGGCTGGCATCGCTTTAAGCAGGCAACTTTATAGCAAATATGGGCTAATAAATCACACATGTGTAGAGCAACTATAACAACAATATCAACAACGAACGGTATGAAATAATAACAAAACTTTTGCCATATCCTTTGCTATGCATATTTTGGGCCGCTTTCGACCCATGCGCCCCAGTGGCTCCGACAGGCAACCGTTGATCACGCCCATCTGGCGCACTAATGAAATTCCTTTGGCCCCATCGCTGCCAACTTTTAATATCGAGCTGCAAAAGGCAGTTGCAAACGTAAACAAACATCGGTGGCACGCCCACAGTTTTTAATTAAGGCCACGTAAGTCGAGCTCATTAAAAACTTGACTGGTCAGCCAATCGTAGTATTTTTTCCCCGCCCCTCGCCCCCTGCTATCGAGCATCCAGCTTATCAAAGCTCGCAATTTAATTTCAGTCCAATATGTCGTTGTCACTCTCATCGTTCGTGATGTCACCGTATCATAATGTCGAACGACCCGCAATACGCATCGAACAGACCAAACACAAACCCACCTGCCCACACACACACTGAAATTCTCTCTATACATACATACATATGCATACGCACTCGCGGCTCGTTTGAAAAATATCGCTTTATTATAATGGCTATCTGGCAAACAGCGCCATATGCAGTCCCATTGCACCCGCTACGGCCATGCAATCCGCACAACATGTTGACAATGCGCCACAGTCCTGGCCATGTCCTGAGGCGTAAACGAGCCACGAACAGTAAACAAATGGCCAGCGAACTGCTGCATCAACTGAATGTAACTGAATGCATACATGCCAGGTATGTATGTGTGTGGGTGTGTGTGTGTGGGTGTGTATATATGCATGCATGTGTGTGTGTGTGTGTGGGTGGGTGGGTGTTTCTAACAAGGTAACGTTTATAGATATTTATTCACATATTACATTTTTTTTCATTGCTGAAAATAATGTTTTCCGCTCTCTTCTGCAAAATGTTTTTATACAAGAATTTTACAAAAATTATTGTGATTTTTTGTATGCGCACAGTTTTTAAATTTAACAAAGCTCAAAATGAAAATTTGCTATATATTCTAGACATGCCCAAGTTAAGAATCTAGAGAGCCGAAATATTTTATTACTGCCATTTTAAATTTCATTAAATCCATGATATTTTCAAGCTTAACAAACTTTTGTTCACCCACTGAGTGGAGCACATAAAACTGTAATAAATAAATTAAATTGAAATAATAATATATAGAATTCCAGCTTCATCAACTGTTCACAATTTCTATACAATATTAGCATATGTATATTGTTAATCTGCAATTGTTTATGACTTTCTTTCATTATTTATATGAAATGAAAGCTTTGATCTTGCTCATGCACACATGTCTTTAGTATTCAGAATAACCGCTGTAGCTTGTTTAGGGGATTTCCCCCTGGCAGACGCGCGTGTCCCATTGCCACTCTGAATGTATTCATGGCTGACTGTTGCCAAAAATAAAATCAAGTATAAGGGAAACTGGCAAAATTGTTCATGGCTGTTGGAACAACAATTGGCAGCTCTACTAACTGTGAAATGGGACATGGGCGGTGGGCGGTGGGCGGTGGTAGGTGTGTGGTCTGCGGTATGAGGTGTGGTGCATCCAAACAATTTGTTTTCGTTATTCTCACGCAGGCAAATAACGCTTCAATAAATAATAACATGGCGCCAATCAGTCCATCTCTGTCACTCGCGCTGCCGCCGCTGTCGTTGTCGCTCTGTCTCTGTCTGTCACCATCTAAGTTGTGTAAACATTTTATAAAGTGCAATCGTGCAGAATAAATTGTATTTATTTATATAGTTATACCCTGTGCGTATTATGAATTCATAATACTGCTTGAATTATTATTTTATAAAGACATACAGAATATGTAAAAAGAAAATTAAGCTATATTGAAAAAATATTTAAAATAATTGCTTTTTTTACAGGGAATCCATATGTCATTCATATCTGTTGCAACAGAGATCCATGTATTTAGAAAACCTTTCGTCTTCAATTTTGTTGACATAATCAGTCTTATTAATTTCCTTTTGAGTAATTGGGAGTGATAATTTGTTTTTGCATGCGTTGCGTTTCAGCTTTAATGTCTGTGGAAAGGTTGAATAGCTAACGGACTTATTGCTTCATTTAATTGGCAATTGGCATTCAAACTAGACATAGACGTCAATCAAAATGATTGTATGAATTGCCATGTGACGTCATCTGTGATCTGATTCGATGCAGATATGATGCCCTAGACTAATTTGCATAGACAAATAAATGAATATAATGTAAATTAAATACCATTAAATTAATATGAAGCTTGGTCAACGATTTCTATTCAAAGTGTCGCCAGAGAACTAAGCACTGAAGGAGGTATTTGAATGCCTTCGAGCTATTTATGAGAGAGAGAGAGATAAAGTGACCGAGATAGAGAGAGAGAGAAGAGAGAGAGAGAGAGAGAGAGAGAGAGAGAGAGAAAGAGAGAGAGAAAGAGAGATAGATAAATAGACAGAGAGAGACAGAGACAAAGAGAAAGAGAGATAGATGGATAGATAGATAGATGGAGAAATAAATAACCATTTATTTTATTTTAAATTAAAATTCATATAAATATTTCATATAAAATGTAAATTTATAAATGTAAGCTGTTTAATTTTTTATTTATCATTTATTTATATTTTTTATTTTTTTTTTCTATTAATATAAAAAGTAAATTTATGAATGCAAAAAATTTAATTTTGTTCTTAATATTTTTTATTTATTTTGTTTATTTATATGCAATGTAAATTTATAAATTTTAATTAGATGGTTTATAGTTAGATAGTAGTTAATTAAATATTAAGTGATATATTTGGGTACCTTAATATCTGGTCATATCAATTCATATTTCAAATAAGTCCCACAAATAGCGGATAATCGCTATCACTATGTTAATTACATTCGAAAATTAAATTATTCATCACACACAATTATCAAATTCAGTGAAGCTCAACTGCAATCAGCTCAATGTGCGCTGAAATAGTTTGGTTTATTTGGCTAGTATTTTGGCAGACTTTAAGATTAATTTCATGAAATAAACAAAGTTTGTGCAACAGTGTTTACCATGCGTACATGCACATGCGCATGCATGCATGTGTTTGTGTTAAGGGCTTATTGTATCTGTGAATGTGAAAGGACAACAACTGTGCAGTTGAACGGACTAACCGCGGGTACTCCAATAACCACAACAAATGCAATAACAACAGCAGCAACAACAACAACAACAGTGGCCACAGACACAACCGAAAAACAAAAGGCCTGGCCAACAGAGTAAATACATATACAACGATGTGTGTGCGTGTGTGCGCCTGTGCCCAGCAGATGCGTCAAAATGAACGGAAATTGGCTTAAAAATGACAACAGCACATTGTGACAACAGCAGCAGCAACAACAACAACAACAACAGCAGCAACAACAATGAGATCAGCAAATATCAAACGATACAATTTTTTGTTCTGTTTCTGCACGTGGGCAGTTTCATAAGTTGTAATGCGCAGATAATTAAAATAAATCGTAAAATACATTGCATTAAAATTATTTGAGCAGCTATATATGGTAGTCAACAAATTCATAAGGCACAAATGCAAATATAACCAGGTGGAGCGTACATAACTTGGATATATGCATACATACATATGTGCATATATAAATATGTGTAAATATGTATTCTTAATTTTATTGCATTTCAGTTAAAGTGCGTACATTTGGTTTGCACCTTTTGCACCTCTGCAACATTTGAAATATGTGTAAATTATTCGCTGACAGTTTTAGGGTTTTCTGTTTGCTGGTTCAGGTGGTGCATTGACTTTTGCACATTATGAGCTTAAAATTGATACGGCGTATGCGTGTTGCTCTGCTATAACGTATGTTGGCCGTTTTCCGCTGTGGACTGTTTCGGGTCCTTTGAGCCATGTGCCTGGGTTTCGTTTTTCCTGTGGGCATCATTTGCACAAAAATTGCAAATGCTGCCCCCAGCGAGCGCCCGGACAACAAAAACCATGTGCGGGCAAAAAGTTAGCTGGCATTTTAGTTTTTCAGCTCGTTTTCAATTGTCAAACATGCATGCTTTAAAACTGATATTTTCAATCTTTCTATCTTTCTTTTTTTTTTTTTCAGCTTGTCTATTGAGCAAGTGCTTGTATATGTACATGATTTCGGTGTGCGCTCATAGAGTTTGATGCCTGTGCTTAACTCAATTGTTTAAACTCTGTCGCAGTTGTTAGTTATTAAAAAGTGACTTTTAGCCAGAGGCTTTCCAGTGTTGTCGACTCTGTCAGTTAGGAAATTGAATCTCTATTTTGTTTGTGCACAATATTTTATAGCAATTCAATCAAAATTCAGCTGAATTTATTGTATACAGTTTATGGTATTATGTATTTTATACAGAGTTTATGACTTGACGTATGTGATTAAATTCTTTTGCACTTTTTTCCCGAATAAGAACTATATATAATAGTTAAAATATGTTGGCTTAATTTGAGTATGTCAAGTGTGGATATGGCCTACAGCATTCCCAACAATTAATATAAATTTAATTCAATTTCCAGATTTAAATTTACTATTCTTTATAATTTTAAATTTTGTCTAACTTAGATACAAATTGTTTCTTTTTATTATTATTATTATTATTTTTATTACTATTATTATTATTATTTAATTTATTTTATAGTTTACTTATATAAGAAATCACATCTATTTTATATGAAAATATTGTACATATATAAATAGATTAATGGAAACACAAAAGTAAAAAAAAAAAAATGCTTATTAAAATTCAGAAATTTTTATTATTATATTTTTAATAATTTAGGAATTTTTATTATTTTATTTTGAATAATTTGGGTATTTTTAAATTTAAATAAATTAATATTTGTAGTATTTTATCGACATAGTCAGGCGTTAGTTGTAGTACATTTTAAGATAGTCCTCACCTCTTTTATATTAACGATATGGTTTGATTTATTTAATTTATTTAATCATTCTCTGCTATCTACACATAATATATTTAAGATTTTATTTGAGAGATTTTTAAAAAAACTCTGTTATTTTCAAATATTACATTTAAAATATTTTATTCAAGAGATATTCTTTAAAAGTGCCGCCAGCCTGACAAGGTTATATCCCAGCGTATGCCAGCAGTGAGTGCATTTGCTCACATGCTCCACATGCAAGTGGAGTATTTTGCCAGTTCCGCGTTGTCGCTGGATTTCCTGTTTGCCAGTGACTTGTTGATTTTACAACTTTTCAATTGAACGAGCTGCAGCGTACGAGTCAGCAAATGTTTGCCAAGCGCAGCAGCAGCAGCAGCAGCAGGAGCAGGCGGGTATAAATTTATTTTCAATTATGCATGAAAAATGTCGAGCAGTGGAATCGTGGAAATCGTAGTCGTTATGCTTATGTTCGGTGCACGCAGCACGGCTAAGAGTATCAGAATGCAACTTAAGTTGCAACGCAAACAAATGCCAGCGACATATCGCAATTTTGACAACCATGCATCAAAATATCAGTGCCAGTCCCCAGCTAACCATTTCGCATTATCCGAGCCACACTACTATAAATATATATACATATATTTATGTATACATATGTATATATGTATATGCCAGCCAACTGGCATGCGACTTCAAAGGATTGCAAATCAAGCAAGGCACGTACTTGAGCTGGAATTGAAAACTCCGTGGGATATCGCCCGCTGCTGGAGGCAGCAGACGGTGCAAACAGCCAGCGGCCTGGCGAGTGGTAGGCGAGGGGAGTTCCGTCAGTTTCGGTAGCGAAAATGGAAACGCAAATAATATCGAGTATGGCGACGACTCTGCCGTCTTTGTCGCCTCGCGCTACCACTGGAGACTGTTATTGTGTTTGCCCTAAAAATAAGCAGAAATTGCTTGGGTCTAGATTTGTTTACACAAAGGCGTTTGAAAATTGGCAAAAATGGTCGAGAAGCTAAACAAAATAAATAAATAATATAGCGGGCGTTCGTTCACTCGTTCACCCGTTCACTCTAAGGCAACGGATTGTTCGTTCCCATTGACAGGCGGCGTCAGTTGTCAGTGCTTTTCTTGTGGTTGATGCAATTGTTGTTGCTGTTGTTGTTGTCAACAACTTTTTGGCAGCGTCTGACACTTGACACTTAATGTGCATCATTGCGCAGCTGACAACTTCAAGCTATTTCCGTGCTGGAGCCAACCCACCTCACCCACCCAAAGCAGCAGAAAGAGCACTTTGTTGTGCTCTCTAAAGTCGGAGCAGCTTCCTCTCTCTCAGCACTCGCTGCTGTCATTTCAAAGCGAAAGTTTTGCATGGCCATAGAAAAAATCAAATAACAAATTGCAGCCGCAGCTGGGGAGTGGGCGGGTGCGGGGTGAGCGCGGTGCACTCTCTGACATTTTTATGAGCAGCTGCAAAAGATTTTCGTCGTTCGCTTCTATTGCTGTTGTCTGCTTGTTTTCCACCAAAAATTTGTTGTGCGTGAAAAGTTGCGCGTTGATATTCTGTCTGTTGTTGATAGTGCGGCAAAGGCAAGGCGAGGCAAGGCGAGGCTAGGCTAGAGCGACTCGATATATCATTTGGCCACAGCTCGATCAATGCCAATCGAATTGTTGCCCGCAAAGTTTCCTGGCCAAGGACCTGGCTACAAAGGTGAGCGCTGCAGTTGGCGGTGCAGCAGGCAAAACAGCTGTTGGTAATTTACTGCCTGGCGGCCGAAAAGCAGGCGCGTCTTTCAAAAACTTTGCTGTGGCAGCGGCAACATTTTCGCTCCTCTCTCCAACTTTCAATTAAGCTTAAAAGGACACAAGTTTGCAGTGCGCACTACGGCCGGCAGCCTTCCACTGCTGGCATATTTCAATAAGTTTTCAAACTCAGGCCCGTGCACTAAAACAACATAATTCATACTTAACTCACCAAAACTGTTTCCCGGCAACAGGGGCGTGGCAAGTGGGCAAGTGGGCAAGCGGGCAAGGAGGCGGCCGGACTGCTGCAAGTGCGCTGTAAAAAAGGGCAAGGCGGGAAATAAAATTGCATTAGCTGGGCATAGATTTTATTGTGACTGTATGTGTGTGTGTGTGTTGGTGTGTGTTTGTTGGTGTGTGTGTGTTGGTGTGTATGAGCTGCCAAAGATTTTGGAACTGCTCATAAAATGAAATTAAATTTATGTACAGTTGCAAAGTTGTGCTGCTGCAAAAGTGCGCGGCATAAAACTTTCAAAAGCAGTCAGGATGCGGCTAAACATGCGGAGCAGGAGTCTACGGAGCACTGGGTGTGCTGGGCGTGGTGGGCGCGCTGTTAGGGGCGCTGGGGTGCATCCTGACAGCAGCGCGTAATTCAAAATTCGAGTGGCAGTCGCTGGCAGCGGCTAAACCAAAGGCAGGATGCGCTCTGTGGCAACAAACGCGACTTCCGTGTCGCGGCGAGCTCGCAACAGAGCTGAAAGCCAAAACCGAGCTCAACTCGACTGCCAGCTGCGAGCTGAGAGCGGAGTTTGGCCAGCCAAGTGGGCAATCTGTTTACGCCTATTTTGACTTGACTCTTTTGCCAGTTGCAATTTGATTTGGGCCACACACACAAACGCACACACACACACACGCAGAGCAGCCACCCACTCAAAGCAGTCGCGTTTAGTGCGGTTGCGTTAAAAATAGCTTTTCATTTAGAAATTTGCCGGAGGCCAGAGCTCACTGTCTTAGGCAGCAGCTGGCCGCATTGACAGTTTCCCACTCCCATTGTTGTTGCTTTAAATTCGTTGTAGACCTTGGCCGGCTCGTGCTTAAGTGTGCCTCGCGGCTAAGGCTGAGCGCGGCGCAAAACTCTTGAAATCGGCTTTGATGCGTTTTTCCAATTAAGTTATTGGAATCTTGGTTAAGAATTTCAACTGTGGTTTCGGCATCGCCGTCGTCCTCGACCTCCGCCCAAAGGTTGAGCGCTTGCCGCCGATACGTAACACAGAATTGATTTTACTCTAGCTACAGAGCAAACGATTTTAATTGAATTTGTGCAAGAGCAGCTGGCAAATATGCTGTAGTGTCTGTCTGTGGCGCTGTCTCAGCCATGCCCTCAATTAAATCGTAAATAACTGACGATTAATATGATAAATCGAACATGCTACTCAAACTAATTGCAACACAAAGTACTTGAGCGAACGATAGTTGCAGTTGCAGCAATCTGATGAATATTAAATGACCTTAAGATGCAGTTTAAGTAATTCAAATATCAGATAGAACTTTTATCGAATAAATTCATCTAATATAACATAATGCAATAAGTAAAAATTGGAAAATATGCAAAGGAAATTATTCATAAATTGTTGTTTGATGTCAAAGCCTGAAAGACGATCCAATTAAAGTCCATAGCGTCGATTGTCCAGCCAAATGGCAAACTAATTGCTTTAAGTGCAACTGTGCGATAACAAACTACAAGTTTCGAAACTCTTGCTAAATTCCTAAACATTACACACAGGAGTATTAAATCAGTTGACAGCTCTGTGTGGGGTAAATATCAAGGAGTTGATAATATGGGCAAAGAAACCAGTTGGTCGATGCTGAAAAATCTAATTGGCCAACTTTTGTTTATCTATGGACAAAACTGCAGGACGTATCGACACAGAGAGATAGAGATAGAGATAGAGAGAGAAAGAGAGAGGTAGACACTCAGAGACATTGAGACACACCCAAGTTGGCATTGTAATTACGTTTATTGCATATCCATGCAATCGAAAAAATGTTGTCGTCCTTTTTGGCTAGCTTGTTTTGGCCTGCCATGCTGTGCTCTGTGCCGAAATAGACGAAAAATTGAAATGTGAAAATGCTCTGCACTTGGGCCAGACAGTTGGCTAAACGACAAACACACACTCGCACACACGCACACACACACACACACAGAGCCAATGGGACGTGCATATTTCTGGCATTGCCGGCATGCCAGTGCGCCGAAGTATGCAACCTTTTATAATCACAGCTATGTAGAAGCCGAGATTATCCCGTAAGGAGCCCAGAGCAAGGCGCACAAGTGGACAAGTAAAGAGTATAAAAGAAATATGAAAGCCAAGAAGACATATACACATACATATATATAGATGAAAAATTTGAAATATTTACTGCATTTATATATATGTATGAAAATTTAAAAGAAATATACATATCTACACAAATTTATATGAATCTGTATGTATGTATGCCAGCAAATTAAGCAAGTTGTCAACTTCTTTCTCTAGCTTTCTAGCTACAGTCGAGATCAACTATCAACTCGGCCTCGGCTAGAGAAGCCAATGGCATCCCCGCCCTCCCCTCGCAGGCAGCCGCATGGCATCGCTGGACTCGAACGCACACCTTTCTGTGGCATTCAGGCCACAAAAGTATGTGATTGGGGTAAAATATGTTGCCAGTTATGCGACTGCTCTCTCAATGTGGGTATGAATGAATGTATATAAATATTTGTGCACTGGCGGGGGTGAGTGGGGCTGTGGCTAGCAGGGGTAGCAGCATATGACAGCCAGACAGGCAGTCAGAAGTGGTCGTTGGGTCAGGCGAAGTCTTGTTCTTGTTGTTGTTTATTTTTATACCCTGAACCCATTGAAAATGGGAAATCAGGGTATAATGGTTTTGTTAAAAGTATGTAACAGGGAGAAGGAGGCGTGGCAGACCCCACAAAGTATATATATTCTTGATCAGGGCGACAAACTGAATCGATTTAGCCATGTCCGTCTGTCCGTCTGTCCGTCTGTCCGTCTGTCCGTATGTATGAACGCGTCGATTTCTGAAGATATAGAAGCTAGAGACTTCAACTTTTTTTTAAAATGCTCGTATATAGCGCGCGCATATCGAGTTTATCACTAAAAATCGATAACTCATCCCGTTCTTTTTTTATCGATCAAAAACCTTATCGAAAACCAGTTATAAAATTATATCTTCTACACCTTTAGAGCTAAAGTCTCCAAATTTTAAATGTAGACTCGACAGCACGTGATAGAATTTCGGTTTTTGTTATAATTCACCCCCCACCCCTATATCCACCCCCTTACCCTCATCTCTGTAAAAGGCGTATTTCAAATACTAGAGACTTGAGCTTTGGCAAATATACGCATAGTAATGATAAAACCACATTTTGAAAGTTTCATGAAGAACGTACGTCCACAAAAAAAGTTATTGAGCAATTAAGTTCCCATAGTAAGCCCACACTGCAGCCCATGCCTGTTAATGCGTGCGTTCCTATGGGTGTCTATGTATATGTTTGCGTGTGTGTGTGTGTTTGTTTAAGCTGAATGACACTAAAAATTATTGAAATGGCTGTTGCTCGGAGGGTTCAGGGTATCTCGTAGTCGAGCAGTCTCGACTAGAGCTTTCTAACTTGTTTATTTCTGTTTTGCAATCATAAATATTTCATTCGCAATTTCATAAGATTGGACGAGGGGCCTATCCTTTATAGTAAATCAAAGTGGCTTTAAAAATTTTATGCTCCGTCTGGACATAAAAATTTCATATTGACAAATACACAAACAGGACACCCACATATACGCACACACACTCACAGCCACACACACTTAAGCACATTCTGTAAGTCTGAACGTAACATTTGTATTGTTACATTCTCTAATAATTTACTTTTGCATGACTCTTGTGCAATTTGATTTTAATTCAATTAGAGCATTTTCCAACAGCAGCATTTTCCTGGAAAAACTCCACGTCTACATTAGTTTACCCACTTATTTCATGCGTGAGGATGTCAACAAGTTCGTTAACTGCATTTGATAAGAGTTTCACTCAAATCTATTTGCCATTGTCTGTGTGAGTAGATATACATGTACATATATGTGTGTGCATTTGTATGTGTGTATCACCATTATTGCTCAAGCACATTTACTCCAGCGTTTAGATCGCTTCGTTTACACATTTTTCAACGCATTTTCACCAACATACATCACAGCTAGTTGCTGGTTGCTGGCTGCTGTTGGCTTTTTGCTTTTATTCGCCTTATGTATGGCCGTAAGACAAAGGCAAAACAACGTTTGTATGTGTTCTCAAGATGACAGAACGCTTTGCCAACGTATAAGTAGCCTGACGACGAGCACCCACTCCCGACTGGCACTCTATATCCTGCACATGCTTGAAACGCCCTGTCATTCGCACTACTGCAAACCGAAGCAGCCATAGAGCCTCTCTCTGCTCAACATGATGCAGAGGGGTGCGGGTAATCACACTAGCCGAGAATTCTATACAGACTTTGTTGTGCTCATTTAACACTCGAGTACAAATAAGATTTTCAAAATCGACAATCGACAAGCCCGAGCAAGTACTTTCGTCTCATAACGCAATCCTCCATGTGAATTGTTCTTCGGCAATTATTGGATTTTCAAAATTTATGAGAGTGTTCTAAAGAATTTATTTCGTTTTACGAAATGTAATGAGTTTATTTTTATTTTTCTATTTTTTTTTTTGTCCAGTATCCATTGCCCTTGAATTTGAAATTATCTAAGTGTTTATCTATTAAAGCTGAGAAATATTTTGGATAGGTGCCTGATTCTCTCTGAACTTTTAACTACCTTGGCTTGTATATATGCAGAGTATGCAATTTCCATTAATTCTCCATGCAGTTTACTCACTTCAAATATTCCTGGATTTAATAATATTTTTATTTAAAATAAAACATTATTTATTTAAATATTCGCCCTCTTTAGGCTGATTTTATGAAAACAATTATGGCTTTTAATTATTTTTATAAATTAATAATAATAAAATTAAAAATTAATAATTGTGAAAAATCACAAATTAAATTAAAAAGCTTACAAAATAAATAATTTTTATTAAAAATATATAAAAAAAAAAAATGAAAATAATATAATATATATAAAAAAAAATTATAATAATTATAATTAATAATTATAATTAATAATAATCTTGAAGCACATATCTTTATATGTATATACTGCCGTATTAATGCCGCATCTATGCTTCTCGTTTATTGCCAACATTTTCATTTAGCCCATATTTCTAATAATTTCAGCATTTCTTGATAGACTTTAATGAAAAATTTCTACTATGCTGCTGACTGAAGGAAAATGGTAGCAAAGCAAGCCTTTTCATTTCCAGTATTTGATTGGATTTTTCATAATTCTGTATACACGTACATACATATATAGGAGTTCTGTTTCAAGGAGCCAACGCCAATCAATACAAATAATCTATGTAGAGATGGCAATGAAGGTAAGACTTTATATTCATTTGTTGAGCTAATTGCAGCTGAGCTGCTTTGTCTTTGGTGCCTTCATTAGACATTGCCAAGTTATTTGCTTCGTTCTGTCAGAGGCAAGAATGAAATGCCAATCTCAGTATTTTCTATACTTTCTCCAACTAAGATTGCATTTAGGTGGATGTGACTGACTAGGAGATATCATAAACCAAGAACTAATTTGGATTGCCAAATTTTAATAGTAATAAACAAAAGTTAGCGAAAAAGAAAAGCTTGCTTATGATAGTTCAACAGAGACATTTCAAGATTCGATGCATTTCTGCGAAGATATACAGGCGAGAAAATATCAATAAAGGGATTCTTATATTCTATAGACTCCCTCTGTATGTTACATACATTACCAAATAACTACTATACCCGAACTCTCTCATTTTCAAAGCATGTGAAAAGTCTTGGCCAGGCTTTTTACTATGGCAAACATTTTCTATGTGTGTAATTTAATTTTGCATTTAAAATCGACTTACTGGCTTGCCTCGGCTCTCAACAAATTATTTCGTATTTGTGCTATTGAAAATATTTAATAATTCTTACTCTAATTCTTACTCCGTTTTTTCTGAGTATAAATATTAATTAATTCTTACTCCGCTTTTAATTTTAGTTTACGTCTCTAAGCTGCGTACATTCTTGATCTTTAATGTCATTCAAGTTATAAATTCTAGGCATAGAGGAAATTGCGTAAAATATATCAACGGCTGAGAAAACAAAACTTATGCCATATGCAAATACCAGAGTTGCGTGAGGAGCTTTAAATAATTGTTAAATGTTGTGCTTGGCATAGGGAATAAATTCTAAATGCAACTATTTAATAAGCATCAAGATGACCAGCCATAAATAATCCATGCAGCATTTACAACTTATCCAATGGGCCAGGTCTAAGTTAAAGCTTTTAATTGCTTTGTTGTTTTTCGGACGACGCTGCATGCCAGAGGAGTTTCGGCTCGACTTCTATGCATGAGTGTGCGTGTGTGCCACTGTATGTGTGTGTATGCATATGTATATACATAAGCACATACATTATTATTCAGTCCAAAAATGCAAAAACAATGCCCAAACGGAAGTGTCAGTGGCTGGTACACTGTCTACTCAAGTGAGCTAGCAGAAGAAAAAAACAGAAAACAGTAAACAACAACAACAGCAACAACAAGCTGTTATGTTATGCTCCCAAGCTCCAACACATACCCACGTGCTTGATGTACAGCACAATGCAGCGGCGAGTCGCACTCTGCTCAAGCGTTTATGCGGACCTTCTACTGCATGGGCCAACTGGAGGCTGTTGTTGTTGTTGTTGTTGTTATGAATACGATGTGCCTCGTTTTGGAGTGAGGGGAGCGGCTGTGTGTGGGGGCAAGGGTTAAGCTGCCGGCAGGCTTGTGCAAGCGCCGGCTGAGCCATACAACTTATTTATGTTGGCTGCGTTGCGGCAAGTCCGTTCCTCCACTGCACAGTTGTCTGGCCCATTGTCCGTCCGTCTGACTGATTTGCATCTTCTGTGCATGCCTACTTACATACTGATGCATATATACTGCAGCAATATGCACACATGCAACCACCCACACCCACACACACACACACGCATGCAGCAATTATTGCACTTATAAAATTCTGCTCCTTGCAGAGCACACTCCCAGTGTGTGTGCTTCTTTTTGGTCTGGTTTTTGGCAAGTCTCGTTGGCCTGGCTAACCACCCACAGCCACCACCACTGACAATTATCGTTGAAAGTGCCGCCACCACCATCATCAGCCTTCGGCCGACCCCCCCGCTCTCTGCGGCTGTCCTTTGAGCGGGTCATAATTCCTAAAATGTTTTGACTTGCACTCGCCCTTTATGCTGATTTACTGGCTGTTGCGGTTTTGTGACAAATCTGTTTTGCTCACTTGATGTGATTCCCTCACCCCACCTCCCAGACCATTCCGCTGCTGCTGGTGCTGCTGCGGCTTAAAGTTGCCCCAAAAAGTTTCGTTATTTCGAGCAATTTAGTTTTGTATTTATACACGCTGCGGCCTAGTCATTAGGCATAAATCAGAGGACACAGCATATATGTTAACTTGAGTGCAAAACTCATTAAATCACGCAATGTTCGGGGCGGGCCCAAAGTTTAAAGGGCGTTCACGCATAGATTAGGACAAGGCGTTACGCCCCTGAGTTCGTATAGCTTTTTAATGGGCTTGAGCTTATAATGCATGTATTTTCCCAATCATATATAAATAGTAAATCTGATGGCGCTGATGCCTCGATTCCACTACATTTACAGGGAGATGGCTGCGCCTGCATTTAATTCAATTTTCGCCTGCCCCAGCTGCAACTGGAGCTTTGGCTCATTATAATTGTGGCCCCAGCAACAGTCGCAAGCTGGTCAAACAATAAAAAGCGACCTAATTGCCATGGCTACGCAGTCGTTTGCTAATTTATCGTCTTGCAACCTGATGAAGCTCATGCCCAGCCAGCCAAGCAGCTAGTTACAAGACTGCGGCTGGGACATGGGCCTGGGGCCAGCACGTAGCCTCAACGGCGGCTCAAGGTCGTCGCTGTGGTCGTTATCGTTGCTGTTCCAATAATAAATTTATGCATTCTTTTTCCTGTACCCTACAGCAGAGGGTATGCTGCTTTTGTGCATGCTCATGTTCCATAATGCCACTGAGCATATATGCTTGTGAATTGGGGCAAATCGGGCAAATGATATTGTTTGTACATGTTCTGCTTTTACTTATGCTATAATTATATATAATTATATTATAATACGGGTTTTAAATTTATGCATATACTGGCAATCGATCTATTAATATCATATTTTATTAAAAAAAAAAAATTCAAATTCAAATAAATAAAATTGCAATTTAATGAGATTAAAAAGGAAATAAATTTAAAAAAAGCAAATAAAATAAACAAATTAACTATAGAAAACTGGTATAGAAAATAAGAAAATTATTATTATCATTTAATTAATTAATTAATTAATTAAATTTGAAAAAAAAAATGGAAGAGAATAAAAATATAAAACAAAATTTAATAACAACATTTTAAAAAAGTTATAAGCATACATACAAAATAATATAAAATAAAATAAATAAAAATATACATGATAAATATAAAATTTAAAAATGTATGTATAAAATAAAAAAAAAATAAATAAACAAAAAATAAATTACGTGAAGTTCAAAAATAAAAAATTAATAAAAATAAAGATATAAAATGATGAATATAAAATCTATAAATATTTATAATAAACAATGAAAATAAACATTAAATCAAATACGTAAAATATAAAAATAAAAAATTAATAAAAATAAAATGCAAACAATATAAATAAAATAAATTAATTAAAAATATAATATCAGTTGCCTCTGCTATATGAAATTATCGTACTCTCCACATCAAATATTTGTGCAACAGACCATCATCATACAGACTTTCCAAGGAATTACAAATAAAGTTCCCATTAAACATATCAATAGGAGATTTTTATATATATTTGCTTCAATGAGCAACAGCTTAGTTCGCCTATAAGTCGACCAGGTCTCTCCATGCTAGATTACCACTACCACTAGAAAAACTTGTTGTTGTTGTTGTTTGGGACATAGACTGAAAAAGAAGTTATAAAAGTCGACTGCGCGCTTGGCCAGGGTGTTAATTCAAGTAAATTGCTGCAGGGTAATTGTCGTAGTAAATGTGCGCGTGCATCTGTGTGTGTGTGTGTGTGTGTGTGTTTATCTGTGGTCGATGGCCAGTCCAGAAGCAATGGTCCGTTGCCGCCCTGCTTGGGCTACAATGTGTCTCATTTGGGTACCAAAGAAGCATGCAATTTGCCAGCATTACGGCTGCAACAGGACCAAATCATAGCCGTGGGCATCATTCTGTTCCGTGCCTAAGTCATTGTGAGCTGAATTTGAGCGAGGGATGAGCAGGGGCATGAGCAGGGGCATGGGCAGCTAGATAGAGCCGTGTAGGCAGAGTTTGTGGTTTCACCCCGTAGTCATAATTGTGGTTTTGGTTTGCAATGCAACAGCTACTGCCAATGGCACTCTTGCCACTCCTGCTGCTGTTCCGTTACTTGTGCACTTTAAGCCAACAAGTATTTACACATCGTTAAGTTTGAATTACGCCAACAGTGAATGTATTGAGTGGAAGCTTCAACTTTCGTTTGCTTCTCAAACGCTCGTCACATTGAAGTAGAAGCTGAGCAAGCGGCTGACCGAGCTCCTACTTAACCTCCTTAGCCTCCACAGCCTGCCCAGGCATTCTTGGCATATTCGTTCTGTTGTGAACCCGCAAATTTTATGAGCCATGCGCTTGCATATTCTTAGCCAATTTAAAGCGCTTTTAAATCCCATAGTTTCGCATTGATGTCTTTTATATGATTTCATTTTTTACTCGACTTTTTATTATGCCCGCCTTTATGCCATATCTCTGATACACGCACAAATACACACACACACACAGGCATATATATTTATATATGTATGTATATATATATACGTTTTTTAATAATATTTTTCTCTGACCCTTTCAGCTTTCTGTGTGTGTGTGTGCAAGCATTGGAATTTGCGGCATCTGCGGCCTGTTGTTCCGGCTGTTGCCGTCGCTGCCTCCGTCTCTGCCCCTTGCTCCGCCGCTGCCTCTGTCGTTGTCGTTGCCGTGGTCATTCCGGCTGTTCCGGCTGTTGATTCACTAGTTACATACTCGAATATGCGTTTTATTATGTCAACATTGGGTCATTGTTCATCTGATGCTGGTCATATCATAACGCTTTTCTGCTGTTTTTCTGCTATTTGTTTGATTTCTCTTCCTCCTTTTCCTTTTTTTTTTTTTCATACTCCGACTTTGTTTTCTTCTTTTTGGCCCTTTGTGCGGCTTTTGGCTTTGATATATTTGTTATGCTGACCATAAGCTCTGTGTAATAAATTTGCAGAGTTTTGAGCTGGTAATTGGCAGGCAAATGGACCAAATCCTGATTATAAGATTAAACTTTTGGAGTAATTTGGGTTATTCACTCATTATTGACGGACTTTAGTTGCCCAGAAAGAAGGCTAAGAAATGGAAATTCATTTGTTGTTGCCTTTAAATAATCGCAATTTCCTTGTATGAAATATATGGCTCTATTTATATGCGTCATGCCGGAAATTACATTGCTACCAAATCTAAGCAAAGACAATGCCGTCAGCCGCTGCGGCGACTCACGCCAGTTGACGCCAGGCACAATGGGCTGTGACAGGACAGTTCAACTTTATCTGACTGCCGCATCCGCATTGGCAAAGCTGCAAGTAACTAACGCCCATTGGCCCAGCCTGTCAATTGGCAGTCCCTGTTCGATGTGGAATAAGTAGCTGAATGCAAAAGAGTAGCTGAGGCAGAGGCTGTAGGAGATAACTTAAATGTCATGCTTACATCTCACAAAACAAATCTGCCACTCGTACTCTGTAATAGATTAAAGTCTTTTAGCTACATATACATATAGACGAGCGCAGTCGAGTCGACTGGCTCTGGCTCTGGCAATGGGCTGACATTGTCACAGTGCTTTGTCGGCTATGGGCCAACAGTGGCTACTACATTCAATGTCCGCCCAAATGAAATTGAAGAAAATTGCATTTGCACGAGAGACAATTTCGAAACAATTGCAAAACTGTCTGACAAGCTACCTGTGATGCTGCCAAACAGTTTAGCAGGTAATGCCTTATATCGATATCGTTCTCTGTCCACCTTCGTATTGGAGAAAGAGAAAGAGACAGAGCTAGAGAAAGAGAGATGGAGAGAGAAAGACACTGGAAAAGAGTCACCGTTCGTGTTTGGCAGGCAGTTTGATGCAGTTAGTTGACTATTGACTGCCAGGCCAACTCCCCACTCGAGATATCGCGTCAGTTGCAGCAATCGCATGCATTGAGCACTGAGAGTTTTTGGCACAATTCAGCCATTTGGCGCAGCGCTTCCCAAGCCGGATTCAATGACCAGGAGCACTGCCATCAGCCTTTAGACACTGGCAGCCAGGCAGCGCCATGCCCAAGCGTAGCTATAATTTTGTTAAAGGCAAACGTTGCAATGTCTGCAAAGTGGAACATGCTGCCAATGGCCAATATTCCAGCCTAGTCCCATCCAGTCCAGTCGATGGCATTGCACTTTTTGGTCAATGCCCGAAATTGGCATACGTACACATATGTGCATGTATGCATGTATGCGATCTATGCATGCATCCATATATACTCAGATGCATAGTGGCCCGGCCAGAATGTGTTGGCAAAGCGGCTTAAATAGGCCCAGACAGCTAAGCGCTGGGCCGCCGGCTAAAACGGCAAGTCAACTGCATAATTGCTTAATTTGCTCCCTGAGTTGCTATCGGCCGTATTCATAAGTTGCCGGCGATGGTGATGGCTTTAGTTACCGTTGCGGCATATGAGCCCGGCCGGCTTCAACTGGCTTTCACTGGGGCATTGCTGGCATCAATGGTAAATTGGTTGTCTCTTCAGTGTCGCATTTGGTGCAACAACAATTTTGTAGATTTCCCCAACCGGCTGGCCAACCGGGTGAGCTACTGCAAATTTGTACAATGACAAGACGAGGTCCTGGCACGTAACAAACACGTAGCCGAACGAACAATCGAACAAACATTGACAGTCCAAATCCAGATTGGGTCGAGCAGCAGCCAACCTTTTGGGTTAGCCAAATTGTCTGGCATGTCCTCCCAACAACTTAAGACCTATTCGAAGAAGAAGTAGACGAGACACGTGTTTGCCCGCGCAGAGTGCCACACGCCCCGGCGGCTGCTCTTGTGTGCTGTCAAGTCGCCGTTGTTATTAGATAAGGGACGGACCAGTGGCCAAGCTTACGGCTTGGCCTACACCTGTTGCCAATTGTTGGGCTATCTGCTGATGTGTTGCCTTTGCCTTTGTTGTTGCCATCAACAGCAGCAGCAGCAGCAGTTCATGTTTATGGCTTTGCCGCTGGCTGGCCCCTCTGGTCTGTTGGGGCCCCTTCAATGGGTCTGAGTACAGGATTTTGTTCAGTTTGTTTTAAATAAATTTTACACGGAAGCTTTTATGTAGATTTTATGGTAATTGGTTAGCTACTACTACCTTTCGACTTGTTGTTGTTGTTGTTGTCGACCCTCTCTCCACGCTTAAGCTTACTGAATTGCGGCTCGGACAGACAAGTGCCCCGAGCTGCCGCACTTGGCTTTAAGTAGCAGCGGCAAAACGGTAACAGAATCAACGAATCGCGCTGATTCACGCTCTGCGTATGTCGAGAAATCGCACGAGAATTACATGATCAGAAGTTATTTCATTATATTTTGTTGCGCACTCACGAGGTGTGGCCCCAAAAAGTCAGCAGCTCGACTTTCTCCATTGTCTGTGCAGCTAGACAGCCACAGAGCAGAGACGGTGTGCGATACAAATATGAGATACAGATGAGAGATGAGAGCTGAGAGATGTGAGCTAAGCTGTGTTAGCTAATCGCTTGCATCACTTGACCATCGCGTGTCAGCTGGCTATCGTTTTTTTTTAAATCGAGTTCAAGTTGAAGTTTAATTGAATAATTTGCGAGCAAAGTTGTTGCTGCTAAAGGCCAACAGCCAGCTGCAGTGCATTATTTGTGTTTGCAGCAACAATTTGATTGTTTGTTTGTTTGTTTGCTCGTTTATTAGAGCCCCGCACGGCTCGTTGAATTGCTGTTGCCCCAGTGTGTGTAATTGCGCACTCTTTAGATAAACTACTCTGTAAATAAGCCGCTTCGGCACATTCATATGTTTATTTTTGGCTGCGAGTGCCTCGAATTTGAGATGGGGAGAAAGCTCCACAGACAAATTTGTGAATGCCTGACACCAATATGTATGTGTTTATGACTGAGTACTGCCTGTGTCTGTGTCAGTGTCAGTGGGCTTTGTTCTTGATTGATTGAGCCGAGCTAATTAAAGCCGCAGCTATGATATCACACAGAAATTCCCAATACAGTGACCGCAAATTGTTGCATTTTTTTGGAGAGTTGTTTTTCTTTTTCTTTTTTTCTTTTAATTGGCTTACAGCTGCTGCTGCTGCTGCTGCCTTCTGCATGTTCTTTGGGCCAGGCCGAAGCCAATTAATTTGCATAAAACAGAAAATATGCAAATGCCAATGGACCAATAGACCTAGAAACAAGAGCTGCCCACTTGACTGGCACAAATCATGTTTACACATGAGCAGCAGCCTGGGTCCGAAGTGAAGTAAATTCCTTCCAGCAGAGCCCAAAAAGCACCCACGCACCACCGTGCGGTTGGTGGTGCTTGTGCTTATTGGCAGATAATTGACATATAAAATTAGCATAATTTTTACACCAGCCAAGTGACAAGTGAGCAGTTTCGGACCAGCGGACCCATGGCCCGTTGATAGCCATCGGAATACGTAATGACCAAATCGTATAGGAATCATTTCACTTTTTCCGTTTGCTTATAGCGTGCGGCCCATACTATTAATATATTAAATTGCTGTCCGGAATTTAAATTAATAAATTAGGGTTCTCGTTCTGAGCGAGGGTAATAAAGAAAGGAAAGTAAAGAAAGTGTGTGTGTGTGTCTGTGTGTGTGGCAATTAATGCGTGTGAACTTTGCGATGAATAAGTCGAGGCCTATGCGGCGTATGGGTAATCTAAGCGCTCACACATCTTATCCAGTAAATGCTCTAATGAAAGGCTCTGGCTCTGGCTCTCAAATATCTCAATTCCCCAAACTCTGGCGGTTATTAATTTAATAATGCCTCAAGCAGGCGCCAATTGGAGGGGGAGGCGGCGGCATTCTTGACGCTCCCAAAACTCAAATTAAACAGATGAAGCTCATAAACGTGAGCCAACTGGGAGCCAGACAGCCGGCAGGGGAGCGTTCAGGTGTGCAGCTGGGCCGGGGGAATTCACCTGTGCACGCCTCATCGCCTTCGTCATATTCAATTGCCGATGGGCAGAGCCAGACAAAAGGATAACGCGCACATTCCGAATCCGTCAAGGACCCACAGCGCCGCGCCCCTCGACTGATTTATGGGCGGCAGTGAGTGGCTACCGAGCGGCACATACATGGAGCTGCCTCGGCCACTAGACAAAGCATCGAGGACATGCATAAATCGGCGCAAATGTCAAACGAGCTGTCAACATTGTTGCCGACGCGCAACTTCCACTGGCGCGCTGTCAATGTTGTCCTGCGACAAACAATTTAATTTATGAAAATCGTTGAAAACTAAAGCAGAATGCCAAGCAAATTGACAAAAGCGAACAGCGGACCGGACAAGCGGACAGCGGACAGAGCACAAGAAACCTGCAAAAAGAATCAGAGTCAGAATCAGCTACGACCGAGAGACAGAGGCGGAGACTGGAAGGGTAACGATAAAAAAAAAAAAAGTTTCTACAATGCTGTCGGCGCAGAAATCCTTCAATTGAAGTGCAGATATATATGTATATAAAAAGAAATATATATATATATATATATCTCTTTTTTTTACATTTGACACTTGAGTGCGCAGTGTTGTTGCCTCTGCCTCAGCTTCAGCCTCAGCTTCAGCTTTTGGTAGGACAGTTTGCGCAACGAATCAAATTTAAATTTCTTGATTGTCTAGTCGAGTGGCAGTCCAAGCTCGGAGACTGGAACATTGAGTTCTGCAGATCCCTTTGCGATTTGCGCATAATAATAATTTGAACGACGCGTCGACGTGCCCGGAATTGTTGACTGGTCACTGCCGATGATGACTGGCCCCCCATCCCTTTGCGCCCCTTGCACCCCTTGCACGGCCAGCCATTCCTAGCCGCACTCTGGTCGCATCGCCTCCTGTTAAAAATCATCGCAAGGGCCAAATGTCGCGCGGGCTAAGTGACTGATGGACTGCTGCCCATTGACAGGGATAGAGGCGCATGGACTGGCGAGTGGAAAGGGGAGCGGGTAGTGGTTGTTATCTGCGTTCGCTGTCAGCGCAGCACAGCTCCAATCCATGCTGTTAAATGGAGCAAAAAGTGTTGCCCGAACAATGGTGTCAATTAAACATTACATTGTTGTTCCTTCCACTATGATGGACTAAGGGATGCAGATGCCCATGATTCCTCTGGGTCACAGCGCAGCGAACCCTCCATTTAAAATGCGTGCATTTCTTTTTCTTCGTGTATTCTTTCTCTTTTTTTTTTGTGTCTTCCTGTTACCAAATTGACTTCAACTTGTGCGCGTCTTGGACTGCTCAGCAATAAAAGTCTATTAAAGCGCTGTAGTTTAATGGCTTTGTTTGGCTCTCAGCTACATTTTGGACTTTGAGGTTTGGCTGCCCTCTCCCCCCTCTATATCTCTTACGCCGGCCGCTTTGATTGAGCTGCGAGTGCTGACTTACAGCCCTTTCGGTTTTTACAGCGCGCGCAGCAGCCTCCTAACTGGGTCCTTTTTTATGGCGCCTGCCGCGCTGATGAAGGCTTTAGAGCGACATAAACTGAGATAAATGCTAGACTCACTTGGCTAGACGCACAACTGGACCTTTTAGTGGCAGCGGAAAGGTTGCCTCGTTTTCATTTCATTTCTGTTCAGTTAATGTGGCAAGTGCTTACTTATAGCTGTGTGCGTGTGCGTGTGTATGTGTGTGTGTGTGATGACACTTCAAGCGGCACAAATTCTATGAAAGCTTTTGCATAACCTAATCAATTAGGCAGAAATTTGCCAGCAATTCAGTTTGCAATCTTTAAACAAAACAACAATATTTTATACATAAATTGTAAATTTCCATTAATTAATAAATAGCCCATTATTTTATTATTTTCACTCACCGATTTAGCAAAGTAACTTGAGCTTTACTTTAAATTATTTATAATCAAATTGATTAATCTCTTAATAACTTTAATTTCTCAACACTTTTGACACTTTGCACACAAAATTCGCAAGTCGTTTTACACTTAAAGCATGCATATATATATATGTATGTATTTATATGTATATATCTGTTTGCTGCTTGGCTTGGTTTATTTCGCACACTGCACAGACGCGCTACACATATCCTGCCGCAGGATAACCGCGCACAAATCCAGACCTCAACTGGAACGGCGCACGCGTGACCGAGATGAGAGTTTGCTGAATGGCGGCAGGGCGACGTTCTTATATACCCTCGTGTCCCTTGCTTGGCGCAAATTTCTTTTGGCCTCTGCGGCCGCTGCTAATGATGACTGATAATGCCCATGATGATGATGATAATGATGTTCTTGCAGGCGACTGCGCTGCCGGCGCAACTATTTCTCAACTGAGACGTTCGCGATTTTCGCTGCTCTTCATACGGTTCTGGGTAAAAGCCCTGCGTCGCTGCCAGCGTCGCTGTCGGCAGCGTTACGTCGCGACGTCGACGTCGCATAAATTGTAAGCGAGCCTCTGCTTCTAAGGGGGTATTCTCAAGACGCTGACGTCGCTGCCGCGGCTTGTCTTTACGAATTACGCTTACGGCGCTCTCTCTCGCTCTCTCTCGCTCTCTCCCTCTCAGCGTTTCTGGTTTCTGCCGGCTGCTTCTTTGGCCAAAAGCGGGCAAAAAGTTCTTCTTGTTGGTCAACAGTGTTGGCTTTTTTTGGCGCTGTCTTTGCGTTTCTTGATTGGTCAACCAGCACCAGCAGCAGCAGCAGCGGCTGCGGCTGCGGCAGCTCCACTTGACTGCGACGGCGGCTGGGATTGCCCTCAGCTGTGTTTGCTTAGCCTGACTTTGCGTCAATTCGCAGTTACTCATTTCGCTTTGGCTTTTGTTTTGCTCTCGGCCGGCCTGATTTATGGCGGAAAATTATTGTTTTTGTTTTTGTTTTTTTGTTATTGTTCGCGTAACGTACAGCTCGTCGGTGGCTCGGGCGATGCAACATGTGATTCATGTGCCTTAATTAGATGAACATAAAGTGCTTGGTGCTAAAGCCGCCGAAGCCTAAATTTGGCCGGGGTTCGTTGAACCAGCCTCCAGCTCCTAGAGCTCAACTGCGGAAACTCAATTTGGCCTATCGCCGATGAACGTGCAACGATTTGCGCTAGTCCCTCTTCAAATTGAAATCCTCGACAACGACTTACCCATAAACATAGAGATACAAAAAAAAAAACAAACAGAGTAGGGAATCTGTGTGAAATGAATTCCAACTGCTCTGACAGGCGCTCTCATTTGGAGGCATCACTTCATCGAACAACTTCCCCGGTTATTTATTCGCCGAATATTTAAATTCTCTTTTATCTGCGCTGCGCAGAGATATTTCATTTTCAAAGTCTACCATGTCATAAACACCCCGCCTAGAGACACGAAATTTCAATATTACTGTCATTATATAGGCTGGCATGGGGGCGTGCATCGACCTATCTGTGCGTATCTCTGTGTTTCTGTGTCTCAAGTCAAAGCCTGTGGAACAGGTGCCGGCTGTGGCCAATGCTGTTGCTCCTGTTGTTGTTGTTGTTGATGTTGTTGTTGTTGATGTTGTTGCTGCTGCTGTTTTGGCTCTTTACGCGCGAACGTGATTTGCATTTGTAAGTAGCCAAGACAGCTCGTACAGATACATATGCGTGTGGGTTGTATGCGTGTGTGTGTGTGTGTGCGTTACACAAATGCTAAAATAATAAATTGTTTTAAATTATTGGCACTTTGGCACTGATCAAATAAATGTGTCTTGGTAATAACAATAATAATGCGACAAGAACAACACTTCGACGCATCGACATCGACATCGACCCCGCCAGCGAAGCTTAGTTCACGTCTGTCTGCCAAAAAAAAAAAAAAGAAAAACATTCAAAAAAAAAAACTGCGCGCCATAAAAATATTATTATGATTTTCAATAATCACACGCATTAAATTATCATAATGCGCACATTTTCAATATTTCCACGCCTCAGTCAGCGCCAAAGCGTTTTCCAGTTTTCCCACTTTTCCACATTAAGCCCGCCTGTGGCTCTGCACAGATTTTGCATTTGGGGCCATTGTTGCTTTTTCAAATTTGAGACTGCGCCCCATGGGGCTGCAGACTTGTTCTTCTTCTTCTTCTTCCTTTTTTGGTTATTTTTATTAATATTATTTTAGCCCGGCTATTTGGTGCGCCAAATAATAATTTGGCTAACGAAAACAATTTGTGCGGAATTTATTTTTATTTATCCTCTCGGGTATATTATAATATTTATTATAATATATATATAGAAAATTTGCATGTTCAATGCATTTGACAGTGATTTGTAGACAATTATTGAATATTCAAGAGGAAATCCAAATAAGCCAACTGCGTAATACTCGCTCATCGAATATTATGAGCATTCCATATTATGTTAGAAATTCTGCTGGGTAAATGAAGCTGATAAAGAGTTGATAAATTGCAGAAATAATTTAAAGTATATGAATGATTTATAATTATAATTCAGGTCATTCAGAATTAAACTTAAGCCATTTAAATAATATAAAAGATCTATTCATAATTCAAGTTATTCGGAATTAAACTTAAACCAATTCAGTTCTCAAAGTTCTTTCATCAAAGAACTCAGCTGCAAAGGGGAAACTCGAATTTATTAAATAACAAATATGAAATAAAAACTCAAATGTTAATTATTTATTTTAAATGAGAATAAGATTCAATCACTTTACAGAGAAAATTCTCATGCAATAAATCTAAATCTATTTGTATGTAAAATATGAATCAAATTTCATTCAGGCTCGGCTTAAGCTCGATTATCTTTTAGCCAACTCGCAGCTCAGTCTAAAGACAATCAGATAAGCATTGAAGCATGTCAACACATTTTATTTTTATACCAATTGCTCGAATTAGCTTACGGACTTAAAGGAAATGTCGCTCTGTGGCTTTGTCGGCTGGTAAGCTTTATTTATGTCGTATGAGCCAGGCTGGTCGAAGTGGAGCACCTTAAATGAATAAATTAACCTAAATTAAAAACAGAAAAAAACAAAACAAAAATATTGGGGAAAAGCAACCGCAACATGGTAACCCCATATAGGGAGCCAATAAACATTTCAGTTTTAAGCGATAACAATTAACTGAAGTAAATATTACAAATGTGTGTAAACTTTCTAAGAAAGCAGAACTTCTGGATGAATCATGACTCCTGAGTTTCTTGGGATTGCTGCCGAATGCTGAGAATTGTGTAATCAGGCAAACATGTTGAGGCATGACAGATACTCTCTCTCTGCATGTGTGTGTGTGTGTGTGTGCTTATCACAGCAAATTAAATTGCAAAATTTATTCTAGATACAGTTAAGTAAATTTCGGTGTTTGACTTGGGCCTGGGATCACTTGAGTCCCGTCTGTCCAGATAAGCAAGCATATCAAAAGAAATTTTAGCCAAACACTTAACTTAACGGTCGCAATGAGCTCGAGCCTCAGCTCCGGGGCCTTGACACACACACGCACACACACATCATGGGAATTGTTGAGCATGGCGCTGGTCACACTGTTCGATTCGGTTTCAACTGGCTGTCAGAACTTTCACCGTGGGCCTCTTAAAGCGCATGCTGATGAGGACGATGACGATGACGGCAGCTAATAGAAAGTTCTCCCCAAATTAATTATTATTGAGAAATTACCAAACCACTGCGAGCCAACAGAAGCGAAAACATAAACAAAAGCGAGAAACAACAAAAATTCATTCGCACACATATGGCTATACAAGATATGTATATGTATGTGTGTATATACATATATAGATGTTCAAGACAGACCATTAAAACTAAATCCAGTGCAAAAACTTGCCCCGGCCGCGACGAATGCTGAATTTTTTATAAACTTGTCGAAGACGTGTCGCATTACTCTTTCGCCTTGGTGTTATTGCTGTCTTGTTATTGTTATTACAATATTTGTTGATTTTTTTGTTTTTTCTTGTTTTTTTTTTTGTTTTTTTTTTTTTGTTTACGCACACCCTGCCCAAATTTTTGTGCCACTGACCGACAATTTGGCGGCTTGGCGAATGGGTTACTATGGCAAACAATTGAAATACCGGCAGCAGTCATTGTTTTTGCTTATTGTATATTGTGTATGGTTTATTATTGCTTATTGTTTATTGTTTTTTTCCCATTGGATTATTTACTATGTGTAAGACAGCACTTGTGTAGGCACTCGCATGACGACGCCTGGGCTCTTGAACTTGAGCAGCATCAACTGTAAAAACCGGTTAGCCCCCACAAATGTCAGCCAGCTGGCGTTGCAATTAAAAACTTAACTAAACCGATTTGGCGGCTTTGTTTTCGACCATTGGCCCAAAATGGTCAAGTCGATTTTAAATTGTAGATTGACGGCGCTCCAAACAGACATTTACAAATTTATTGCCTGAGAAAAGTAGATTTCACGCGATCTTTGCAAGGCGATTGATGTATTTCCCTTAGCTGGCTGTAGAGATTTTATCCATTGTATTTATAAAGAAAATACTCGGAAAGACTTTCAAATAGTGTTCGATTTAAGTTGTTTTTAAATTGCGGATAAACTGTATAAGGTAAGAGCTATGAGATTTATTAAGTTCTATTAATATGGGGTCAACTCAAGAGAACTAATATTATTATATACATATATAATATATATGCACATAACGTTTATTTGCTGTCATTTGCTTTGCTGAAGCATTCAAATAAAATAGTTAAATTAAAAACATTTTCATCTAGAATCAAACAAAAATTACACACATCAGCAAGTCATATATTTCCATATAAAAATAAACAAATTAAGTCAACAAACGAGCACTTGCATCAAATATGATTATTTTCTTTCATTTCACAGTCTTATGATGAAGTAATATTTGCACTTTCAAGCCATAAAGTGAATTAGAGCATGTATTTATATAATTTAAATTCAAAACAAAAAGTATTGAATAATATAAAATAAAATCAAATATATTTACTTCGAATACTATTTAATTAAAATGTTTTTCTTGAGCTGGACCTTGAGATGCCAGGTTATATAAAATTCGACCTTTCGTGAAGGCATTTGGATGCCAGAGTTTGGTTTTGATGTTGTGCTAATTTGAGCTCTTATAAATCAGAGTTAGAGAGTCAGAACATGTGAGCTGGCCAAGTCGTGGCTCTGTGATTCATATCAGCCGGAGCTTCGGAGACAGCTTCCCAGAAGACGGCCAGTAGCGGCTTGGCTAAACTATGCCGCTCCAGAAACAGATGCGAGATGGCCTGGAGCTGATAAGAGCTCGCGCGAACTTTCGCAAGATGTGCTTAGGAAAGGTGAGCAAGTGTGTGTGTGTGTGTGTGTGTTTGAAAGTAGGTTTTTGTGTGTGGGTTGCTACACAGCTGGAATATATTTAAGTTGGCCCAAACGGGCAGAACATCAATTGAAAAATTGCTCAGCGCTCAGCGTGGCTGCCAACTTGTGGTATAATTAATACGCATAAAAAATGATTAGACATTTATGCTAATTAAGAGCGCAGGTGATTTCGTTACTTTGCTTGCTTTTATTCATGAATTTATGCACAATAAAATTTGCATTTAAAGCGCTTTGCAGATGTTGTTTACTTTTACTTTTCGATGAGTTATTGTTGGCATAGAAAATTGAAATGTATCTTGCTATATGTTGGCTGTGAATCACGAGCGCGACTGCCAGCATTGATTGGCAGAAAGAATCACAAGCAGTGTCTACTTAAAGTAAATTGCCATAATTTGAGCAACATAATCAAGGCGTTTGCTCATGTTCGGATCTAAATATAGACACAAAGGACGCTAAAATACCAATTATAATTGTTGGGCGTGCGTGTGTGTGTGTGTGTGTGTAAGAGGCCAAGTTACAGATCTAGCTAGCGCATTAGCTGTGCTGCAACGGCGACGATGATGACGAGAAGGAATGCCAAAGGACAATTAGCGTTGAGCAGGCTGTTGATGGGCAGTCGGATGCCAAACGGTCAGACGGTGAGACAGAGTGTGGAACAGTCAGAAGGCCAGGCAAGCCAAGCAGCCAGAAGTCAGCCCAAGAGACGGACAGCGTTTGGTTACAGATCAAAGACCATAAAAGGCGCAGTCGGAGCAACAGTTGTAGCTAAATTTAGAGAACTCGTCCCACTGCTGCACCGGGTGTGGACAAGGGCGAAAGGAAGCTGCTGCTGCAGTAGTCATAGACTGTCATACTTAGCTGCGGACTGTTGAGCTGCCGGTTGGGACAGACTGGAGGACTGTCGAGAAGTGTCGACGAGTGCTCAAGGCAAAGTGTTTGTGGCATTTCCGCACTGCGGACTAACTGAATTAGCCAAGCTGCAGCCGCTGCTATATAATTAGATGAAATCATTACGTTTTCATTTGCTGCCTTTTTTGATTTCATTATATTGTATTTTACTGCCCGATGCCAGTGACGTTGCCATCTTAAGCTTAAGGCTGCCTTTTTATGGCACACACAAACACACACACACACAGAAGAATATCTCTATCTATCAGATGAATGAAATTGCCACCAAAATGTGAAACGACATAGGTGCGTGAGCAAATTCTTTGTCGTAAAATTGTAAATGATGCACATTAAATTTATATCTTATGTAGTTATCAGCGTACGAGTCAGAGTCAGGAGGGTTATGATTATTGTTGTTTATGTTGGCTGCTTGGCCAGTGGGTTGGACGGCTGTGATGGCTGTAGATGGGATTTTTAATGCGCCACACAGACACTTTATTTCTTATAAAAGCCCAAGAATATTGACTGTCTGCGGCCAGTCGAAGATCATATAAGCTCTTTTAATAGAGAAGCTTGCATCGTTTATTTTCAAGCTTGTATTCAAACGGTAGCCAAATTGTGGGCTAGCTAGGTTTGTTGACTTTTCGCAGATAATTTTGATGCAAATGCTTGAATCGAAAGAGCAAATTGAAGATGTCTAAAATGGCAGATCGATTTGTAAAAAAGGAAAACAAAACAAAGACTGATTTACTCTCTTTTGTGGAGTGAAAAGAGTATATTGGTTTTGTCCAGTGAGCTGCTGCTGTTGCAGTTAGAGATTAGATATAAATATATAAATATATATCTTGTCATATGCCTTATTCTATTGCTGTTATTTGTCCTAATATAAATAAATAACAAATTAAATTATATTGTTGAAGGTGCTATGGTTATGCTTGGTTATTCGTTTAAAAATGTATATCATTCGACAACATTCAGCATGTGAGCTACCATACTGGTTCTATATATCCAATTAGGGTGTAGGGCAATGCAGTTGTTTGTTATAAACAAAAAAAAAAAAAATAAATAAAAAAATTAAGATAAAAAAAAAAGTTCAATAAATTAAAGTTTTATAAAAAAAAAAAATTGAATAAAAAAAATTTAAAAAAAAAAAATTGAATAAAAAAAATTAAAAAAACAAAAAAATAAAATAAAAAAAATAAATAAAAAAAAAAATTAAATAAAAAAAAATTAAATAAAAAAAAATTAAATAAAAAAAATAAGAACAAAAAAAGAAAAAAAAAATTGCCCTGCACGTACGACTGACCTCACCGGGTCTGGACGACTGAATAAATTCCACAGCTGCTGCCCTTTATATAGGGCGACTTCCACTCAAAGCCTAAGTGGCACTCAAATATTGAGTAGTGCGCCAGGTAGAGATCAATGGGAACATTCTCTGCTGCTGCAATCATTTTCTAAATGATCTCCTGGAGTTCTTCTGCATCTCTTGCTCTTCTTAGGCAGATGGACAGAGAGACAGACAGTGAAATATATATATATATATATATATATAGGGTATAATGGTTTTTGTGAAAAGTATGTAACAGGCAGAAGGAATCATCGCAGACCCCATAAAGTATATATATTCTTGATCAGGACGATGAGCTGAGTCGATATAGCCCTGTCCGTCTGTCCGTCCGTCCGTCCGTCCGTCCGTCCGTCCGTATGAGTGCGTCGATCTCAGAAGTTAAAGGAGCTAGAGAGCTGAAATTTTGTATGCATACTCGTGTATACCATACGCAGTACGAGTTTATCATATTTTTTCGATAACTCAATCGATATCTTTTTTATCGAGGATAATCGATAAATTTATATTGTTTTTTCAGCCTAATTTGAACACTATTAGACCTAGAGACTTCAGATTTACTGTGTATATACATTTGATGGGCACCCACATTTTGTAATTTACAGATTTTGGATACCACGCCCCCTTCGCCCCAAATTTGTAAAAAACGTATATCAAGTACTAGAGACTTGTGCTTTGGAAAGTACACACATTTACACATAATGATTACGTTCTGAAGGTTTCATTAAGATTGTACGTCTACAAATGAAATTATTCAACAAATAAATTCTCATAATATTGCCCACACTGCAGCGCAGCCCAAGCGCAGTCGCTGCTTACTGCGCAGTTAGCAGAGCGCGGGCCTATGCGTGGGGGTGGATGCATGTGTATGTATGTGTGCAGAATGATTGGAACATCAGCACGGAGGGTTCAGGGTATCTCCTAGTCGAGCAGTCTCGACTAGAGCTTTCTTACTTGTTTTTTATCAAATGTGTTTTTTTTTATGATTAGTCAGGTTCGCCTGAGGCTGTTTGTTTATTTACTTCTATACTATTGTATAACATGAGAGCAGGACTGTCACTGTTAACCATCAATGAAAATTTGAATCTTTATGGAAAAAAACGCGTTTTTCAAGTATTCGTCCAATTTTTGCAGTATTTTTAAGATCTACTATCCTACTCGTGACGGAGACAAATCCAACAAATCAAAAACCATAAAAATTGGTCCAGCACATATCAAGTTATAAGTGTCGTAACACTTTTACACAACTTTCTTTTATATATATAGAGATCCATATTTAGAATGCGTCAGTAGTCTAATAAATATATAAAAATTGACGAATTTGAGCAATCAGTTATTGTCAAGTTCATTATTTATAATACATTATTTTTATATATGTATTTGATCACATTTGCGTATGTACTAAATCTTCCATTGCTGATATGTATCCAATATTTGTCATTGAATTTGCTGAAGTAAAGCTCTTTAGATTGGCTAACGGCGAACGGGTATACTGCAGCAGGTTGCTCCCGGTCTGCAACGTTCCCCCTTTTCTTACACAAATGTTTATTTTATGTATTTTATGGGCTTATCTACACCTTTTTCTGTGCATTTTAGATATATACAAATATGTATTTCTTAAGCCTTATGTTCATGTGCTGTATTTTATGTCTGATGGGCTGATAAGAGTCAATATATATTTGAAAGTTAAGAATTAAAAGCGAGTAAGCTGTGTGAGTGCTGCATACACAACACAGAACAGAAACAATTTTATTTAAAACGTATTAAGCAACAAATCAAAAACATATCACTACAAGCTCTACACCCAAGAGATGCCGAAAGAGATATAGCTGGAGAATATGCTTTAGCCATCACACTCTCCTTAATTTAAACTCAATACTGGAGTAATAAACAAATGCAAATCATAAATAAAGTATAATTTGATTTAAAAACAAAACCAAATTCGCAAATTAGTCTAAAAACTTTGCTCATTAATGCAAAAGGTTTAATTTCCGTGAAATACACCAACAACTCCAGCAGCGCAGTAATTGGCCAAATCACATTACCATAACTCCATATGAGCTGTGACTTGTGTAAACACATTAGCTTGTGTGTATGGAATGACCTAGCCAGGCTCACACTCAGTCACACATACACACACTCACACACAGTCACACACCTATGCCAACCCTTTCTCAATGCGGACGAGAATCGCGTGAAGTGGAAATTTTTGCATGGGGCAAATTATTACTTAATTAGCTTTTCACTTTAAAATGTCCGCGTGGATTGCGTGCTGAGGCCTGTTGGAGCAATACTTTTTCAACTGTTCGCTGAGGAGCTGTTGTAATATATTAAATTAAATCATATTAAATGTGACGTGCCCACAGCTCTAGACCATAAATAGAAATTATGACACATTTCGAGTGGACACGGAAGCCATCTGAAGTTTAGGGGCTGGCTTATTAATTAGAGCAAATGCGTGCGGTTTTGGATTGTGGTTACGCACACACACACACACACACACGTACTGTCACACACGCACACATACACAGAGAGAGAGAGGGAGAGAATCATAATCCACTAACTCATACAATCGCACATCACGTGCGCGTTAATGTGCGCCAGTTTATTTCAAATATATTGTTGATAATTATTTGCATGTCGCTGGCAATGTGAACGTCACGCATACGCAACGTTGTCTTCCTGCTGTGGCACTTCAATTTAATGTTATTCATTGTCCTTACCACTCACATTCATTTCATTAAAAATCATGCCATCTGCTGTGGCTGTTTTTGTTTTTATATTTCCCCCTTCGCCCATATTCCGTCATATTTGGGCTCTGCTCACCTGTCGCATTTTTTATTATTTTTTGCCCATTAGCCGCTCTCAGCTCAGCTCATTGGCCATGCTCTTTGAACTGTCAGCATAACCGTTAATTTGGTTTCTTATATTCGCCATGCTGGAAATATGTTAATTAAACTCGCATCGGATTGGGGCCTGCCACATGTATACATATATATGTACATATGAAGTAAATAAGATGGAAGCCTAGATATCAGCAACTGGCTTATTCTCTTCTAAAGGGGATTTCAAATAGTTTGCTGCACTCGACAATAGTTCATGAATTGTAGCTATGCTGATGATGTCATAGAAATGATTGATTAATCCATTGGCCGAGTGCTGAAGGCCTTCAGAGTATGATAACGTCGGTGTGCACATGCAAGCAAGCCTTTGTCAGTTTTATTTTAATTTAATGACATCATTTTCAATGGACATGCGACAGCTATGCACAGCAGAGACGACCGACCGCCCACCCGTTAATAATGTTGTCATTTATATTTCCCAACTACAACAGTTTTCCTCTCTCTTTATATTTTTTATTATTGTTGTCATTATTCATTATCCTTAACTGTTTGCTTTCGCTGCCCTAGGCTCGCTGCTCTGCACTCACTCACAAATGGCCCGTATTGCTTGCTCTGAAATGCTTGAAATACTTATTTTTTTTATTATCATTTTCCATTCGTCCCTTAAATGTTAAATTATGCATATACATACATAAAAAAAGCGCGTGGTTGTGCAAATGAAATATTTTTAAAGAGGCCGGCATATTAAGTGAGCCATTATCATTAGTTATGACCGTGTAAGCTTGCCTCTCTTTGTACATATTACGTATATATGTATGTATATATATACATACATACATATGTATATATATTTATATATGTTTTTAAATGATGTGGACACAAGGATAACGTGACTGATGACGAAATCAAATGTTGTTGTTAATATCATATTTGTTATGCTAGGCGTATATTGATTGTTGTTGTTGCCATATTCATTTCACTGTTGGGTCGAACTAAATTGTGAGAACAGCAAGTTAATAAAGAAATTAAAGCACTTTAAAGGCTGTTTGAGATGAGAGGAAAGAATAAAACACTTTTAATAAATATATGTATATCAATAGCCCCATTTTGCATTTAGTAAAACGTATATTACTATTATTATGTTAACATTATGTAACTATTTTATTTATATATAATATGTTTAAGATAACAAAAGAAATCTTAGACTTTTATTCCCTTAATTGTGTTTGCTATAATTAAATAGAGGCAATTCGCAGAAGCTATTGCTTCTGTTGTTGAATATTTGCATTTATATAGAGTTTCGAGTAATTCCTTATTTATTCGCTCCATTGCATACGAGTTGGCTCTCACTATGAATCGACTTGATCAAGCTGAGCCGATGCTCCTCGTTCTGGCATCGCGAGCAACTAATCATCGTTCGCTTAGAGCAGCTGCTCGTGTGGCTATACATATGTAGTTATGCAAACTTGAGAGATCGATTGTGTGGCTACCCATTGACCTACAGCTGTGGAGTGATAGAGCACTCACTCTTCAGCAACTCAAAGAGCAGCGTTATCGTCTTTTGCACAATCTGCGTGAGCTAACAACCCAACAACCTCTCCCCATAGGCACAGCCACAGCTCTAGAGAGACGACAGCTACACTGGTCGCTCTCACTAACAACTTAGCTACTGGAAATACACATACACACATTCACACTCGGCGACGGCCTTGCTGCAGCAAATACACATACACACACACACTAACACCCTTACTTTAAATCCTTTGAATGTACACAATGTGTAGCTCTCTAGTAAACATGAATATTAAGAGCATACATGAGTTTGATTCTTACAATATAAGACATATGATTGTTCATATTCGATGGAAAACAAGGTTGCCCATATTCGATGTACCCACGTTTATTTTCTTTTTATATTTTTTTTCCTACAATAATAATTTGTTTATTTGGTTCAAGCAAGTTTGTTGATATTGCTTTTTGAATATGAGATCTCTCATTTCTTAAATGGGCATATCGTTAGCGGGTTTGTCACAGAGAGGGATAGGGTTGCCAGATGGGTCCGTCAAATATGAACAGCCCTGTACAATATACACACATACATACATACATATATCAGTAGTTCCATTAACTCCTTTTCGCAGCCGATATTTATTCGTTTATAGCGATAAATATATTTTTAGTTCAAGATATTTATAATCGTAAAAAAAGAAAACATTTTTATATTATATTGTTAGTCAGAACTCAATAGTAAATTAATTTATATTATATATCCACAAGGTCATCATCGGTTCTCTGCAATATGCCAGCTCTCACAGAAGCACGTAAATATCTGTGCGAATTCTGTATAAGCCCTCACGCTCTTCTTGCTGGCCACGTCTGTCAGCGATGCATTAAATACTTAGCCAAGTTTAATGCATAAGCGAGCATTCAATTGCTGATGCTTTCGACTGAATTCACTCACTTGAACTGCATAAAGTTATATATGTATATATATACATATGTATGCCAGCTCGCTGGGAGCCCCTGGGGCTGCCTAATTGGATATTGACTCGGTGAAATACTTTCACATGCTGTCAAAACAGTCGAGTCATTCAATAAAATGTTGCCCCGCCTGCCGCATTTAAGCAAAATGTTTGCCTTAATATATTCACAATACTTATTATTACAATTAATTTGCATATTTGCTACGCTAATTGTTTGCGTTGTTATTTTCGTCTTAAATACGATGACATTTTGGCCTTAAATAAAATGCAATCTCTCGGAGAGCATACGGAGAGCTGACAAAGGCCAATAAACAATTGAAATGTATTATATGGGATGCTTATATCTGCACATGTGTATGCGTGTGTGTGTGCATTTTGTTTACAAATGTGCACACCTTGTGCTATATGTATTCGCACTCGTTTATCAAGTGGTAAAGTTGTTAAGCAGCATTTTAATTTTTTAACAGTTTTCGCTTGGAATGCATAACAAAAATATTTGTAAGGGTGCCCAAAAAAGCGAGAGACAAACAACAAAAGGGCTGCCAGCGAGTGAATACCGTTGGATATGTAGATATCTGTGTGTGTGTGTGTGTGTGATGTGCATTTGTGGCTTTTTGTTTGGGTTCGTTGCTCGACGTTTAAGTGCAAAGCTGAGTGTCCTCCGGGAGACCCAGTTACAGTTGCTCACTTCAGCGCCGGGAAGTTGTTTTGTTGATGTTTGCTGTTGTTGTTGTTGTTGTTGTGATGAATGACGCTGCATTCGTTCGAGTTTTTTTTGTGCCTGAAATGGTGCCATTTACAAGACACAAACATTAGCAGCAACAACGGCAACAAGAACATGAAGCGACTAAAACATAAAGTGACCCTAATGGATTGTCCAGGGCGGCAGGAATTAGTTTGTTGTGTCTGCGACAGACGTGAGTTTTGCCAAGATACAGAAAGAGAGAGAGAGAGAGAGAGAGAGTGGATAATGGGGGATAGAAATGGCCATTGTTATTGCTGAGGCGTATAACCTTTGACTGAGTGCGCATTAATTCAAATCAAATTAAAGGAGCAGCGCCCAAAAACAAATGTCGACCATTTAAATGAGCTATTGTCAGTTTAAAGTCGCATCTATCGCACACACACACACGCACACGCACACAGATTTATGTGGAGCACTTTGGCCAAGACATTTAACACCTGCAGCAACACAGACGGCGACTATCATCTGCTGCGTCCAATCAGATTTTTCAACAACAGCATCAACTAAAACGCACATCAAAATAATTTATGATGCACATCAGCTGGCCAAAGCCAAAGCCAAAGCTATAGATGAGGCGCTGCTGTTGCGTGTATATCCTGAGCAACACCTGTGTGTGTGTGTGTGTGTGTGTGTGTTTGCACCTGCACGCTAGTGTCCAGCTACGCTGTCCGCTTTGTGGCCATAATGCTCAGCCATAAGTTTTGCTCTGCAAAAACATAAACAAGCTAAATCAAGTCAAATGCGCTAATAAATCTTAAAAGCGTTCACGTCAACGTCGTCGACTGGCTAAACCTTGTTGGAGTGTCGATATTGTTGTTGTTGTTGTTGTTGCTGTTGCTGTTAGTATGCAAATGACAGGGATTGTCAAAGCGAGTTGGAGGAGCTGTAGTTGGGGGCATGCATAGTATTTCCATATGCCTGATAATAAGAATCACAACAATTTGAGTTGATTTATGCTAGCTTTTGGTGCATGAGTTCGTGTATCTAATTGACGATTGAGCTGAAATGAAAGATCTTCTAATTGCTAGGCAGCCTAAGTAGCGGTGGCAGAAGCAGGACTAGCCGTTGCACTGCTAATTGAAATGTGCACGCATAATTAAATCTCGACCAAATCTAATTGCTGTCAGCGCCACCCACTGCGCAATCCCAATCGATTTGCAGTCAGCTTGAGCTGCCGCAGTTGCCGCCAACGTAACAGTTGCCGAGCTTTGTTATTCTTGGCGCTGCGGCTACGCAAGCAGCTCGTTAGCAGCAGCAGCAGGAGGAGCAGGAGGAGCAGTGGCAGTGGCAGTGGCAACAATGCGACAGCAGCTTAAGCCATATTGACAATCCCAAAGTTGTGTAATCCGTTGGCAGCCGTCGTAGCCACCAGCAGAGAATACAGACAACAGCAGCAGCCGCAGCAGCAGGAGCAGCAGCAGCAGCGGAAGCAGAAGACGGCAGCAAGGGAAGGAGGCTGGACGATGGCAATCCGATTTGCATGGCAACTAGCTGCGACTTGGCGCAGGACTTAAGTTCAGCTAAGGGCAGCGATATATTTAGCCAGTATTTGCATTTATTCGTCTTATGTCTTTAAGTTTTCAGTGCCCAGCCATGCCCCAATAACTGTATCTATATGCACTTGAGCCTCGCCGCACGCAAATGGGGCTAAGATAACACTGAACCGCAATTCCCATTCATTCTCGAAAATTTGTTTGTTTGCGCTGCGCTGCGCCGCGTATCCGCCCCGATATTTGTTTGTCAAGTGTTTGTTTTCGTTTTTGTTGTCGCTTTTATGATAACTGTGCTTTATTTGCATAATTTTGCAGTTAACACTTGAGCGGCGAAAGAAGCGCGCACAAATATCTAAGAGATGCAAGCATTGTTCATTTTTTTCATTCCACATCTATATACATATATATATATATATATATTTTATTTTTTTTTTTGACAAAGCGCCACAGAACGTTATGCCACGCCCCGCACCGGCGAGCCCTCTTCCCACGGCGAGCTGCTTGTGAAATTCTCGCACGTTTCACGCACGTCGAGTGCTCACATAAATTCATCATTTTATTTAAAGTTTCACATTTGCTGACAATTTCATAGCCTACCAACTGGCAGCCCAATTCTTTTGTTCCGCTTCGAGACCGGACCACTGCTGTCCGTGTCCGTCCACACTACAGCCAGTCTGCCGTACTGATGGACCTGTCCGTGTGTCCATTGTTTTATGTGCACATAAAAATATTTGCACAGTTTCTTTTGCTCTGTTAATGTAGAATGTAGAATGCTTGATGTGACAAGCTCCGCTGGCGCACCGCAGCACCACAGCACCGCAGCACCACAGCAGACGTGGGTGAGAGTTGTTGCCAGGAGCCTTGGCACTCGCCCACTGCATTCTGATGCCGTATCACGCCAGATGTGGGTCAGTAAAACGCGCTACGAAACCCGAATCCCAAACCGAAACAGAAACCGAAACCGAAACCGAATCAAGTGTCGCACCTGCTGTTTGGCTGGGCTACGTCTGTCGGCCTGTCCGTCTCTGGCTGAAAGTTTGAATAAATGTTATAAATACATACAATAAAAATGTTATTTACACGTTTTTGAAAAGAGAAAGTCCAGAATGTCGCCGGCAAATCTGAAACGTGATTTCATTTAAATTTAAGTAGTTCTGCAGTTGTTTAACTTTTTGGTTTTTTTTTTACAAATGTATATACATATATATAAATATATTTGTTTTTTTTTTTTGTTTCTGGGCTTTTTCCTTTCGCTCCATTTATGGGCGTGACATTAATGCGTTGTCTTCTGGGTGCTGAAATTCGTGCAATTTATTTGCGAGATTTTGAATGAATGTTTTTATATTATTTCGTTGCCATTCTTTTAATGGGCAAATGAGTCGGGCAATACGACAAGCTTTATGTGCAATTTGTGTTTCGGTTATGATAATTTGCTGAACGTGTGCTACATTTGGCATCATTTTAGGTTTCTCGAGCTTTTCGCAAAGTTCTCGTGCGGATGTGGGTTTGGTGCTTGAGATTTGGGTTAGATAAACATGGGAGGATAGTTCAAAAGTAAATTTCTTGAGATTCTTACAACCCTAAACGTTTTCTTTTCACACGTCGAATTTCTATGATTAAACTGTGAAATTAAACAAAATCAACATTAACCCAAATAGCACCCAAAAAACGTATAAACGTATTGACACACGGCCAAAGAGTTGAGTGAACTCTGTGTGATAATTTGCATATGAGGCAGATTCATCAAACACTCGGAAATGAATTTCGAATTTCAACAATCTTGCATTCAAATTGGGTTATTAGCCAAGGCCGAGAAATCATAAAGACTGTGAGTCAGCTTGGGGGCTTTATTAATCTGCTTTTACGACATCATAAATATTGAATTAAGAATAATAAAGAAATATTTTTATTGAAAATAATCAGCTGAGACCTATTTAAGTCTAAATTAAGTAAAATTGAATCATGTTCAGTGCTTAAATTTCAATAAAGTTTTAACAGAGATTAACTTAAATTTGTTTTAACTAATGCACTAATATTAAATTTTTATTGTGATACTAAATCATTTAAGCCCATAAAAGAAAAAAGAAAAATTGATAAATGGATAAAATACTATCCGAATAAATTGACTTCTGTGCTTTTAGGCTTGCATTAAAATAGCTGCTGACATAATTTACATTCAGCTGTAGATAAGGCCTTGGGCTATATTGTTTAATATAAATAAATTTAGTTCATTGACATAAAGTAAGGAATTAGTGATACAGAACCAAAGAACTTAGTTTTTGAGTTGCTTTCTGAAATCAATTTGGGGTGCTTACAATACTAAATGTATTTTTAATTTAATACAAATAAGCCAAAGAAAGTATAGGTCATTCAACTCATATTATAAATGATTGTAAATAATTAAATGTATTGTAATTAACACTGGACTAAAATTTATAGTACTCTTTGATCAGATTTGGCCTGGCAGCTCGCACTTGTTGCGACAAGTGCGCTGACTGTGTTTTCAGTATTCAGTTTCAATTTCAAGGTTGAATGCAACTTATGGACATCCTGCTACAAATAACTCGATGTCGCTACTGTGTCGCTGTTGCACACACTTAATGTGGATGGGCGGCGAGTGCGGGGCTCGGTGCGGCGTCAGATGTGGGTAATTTATGCTTGGCTAGCGACCGCACATAAGCTGACAGGAGGCGGACAGGCGAGGCGATTGACAACATGACATTTAAAATGCGCCACTGGCCGGCAGCGATTCACAGCAGTTGGCATTAAAATATGACAGCAGGAGCAACAAAAAACTAGCGCCGATTTAAACAAATACAGAACGAGCAAAGAGCCAGAAAACAAAAAGAGAAGAGCGGGGCAGAAAAAGAAAACATCAGCTACGTGCGCTGCATTTCAATTGGGCTATCAGAACGATACGCCGACCGGGCCAAGACCCACACACACACACACACACACGAACGGGGCTTAGAGTAGCATTTGGCAGGCTCTGGCACGTGTTCCTGCCTGACTAAGCGTCTGTTTCTAACTGTCAGGGCAGACAGAGTGACGTCGGCCCAGAGTGATGGCCCTGCACTGCAGAGCTGCAGCGTAATGCAAGCGGCAAACGTTTCAATCTGCCGCCGTGCCACAAACACGGTCACAGTTATTACCTTGACGAAGGTGTGAATCAAATGAAGTTACTAATGCGACGGCTGACGGGGCCAAGGCGTGGGCCGACAGCTCACTTGGCGCTCTGCTCTCAACTGGTTAACAACCAAAATTAACTCCGCTCTGCGCATAAATGCTGTCTAAATGCTGTGAGACACGATTCAAACGGTGTCTTGCCTTGATGGGCTCCTCGCGTATTCCAAGCTCGTCCGCAAGAATTAGAGCAAATGCTGACATGCAAATGCCTTGATACTCTTGCTGTAGATGAGGAAGAGAATGCATGCTTCTTCGGTTCGAGGAAACTTCTTCAAGGAAAACAGCATTCGGATAAATGCAAGATTATATTCGGCATTCTTGGATTGTAGAATGTACAATATATTCTAGTGTGCATATTTATTTTATGTTTTATATACTAATATTATGAGGAGGAAAAATTCGATTGTTTATAATCAAAAGTCTTAAACAAAAAGTATAAAAAAAATAAAATAAATTAATTAATTAATAAAATAAAAAATAGTCCGTCTCCACGACTAACAGAACCGTGTGAAAAAAAGGAATTAATATTATGGTGGGGGTAAATTACATTCATTATATCCAACAGAAACCTTAATTACTTTAGTTAAGTTTTGTAAAAAAATACAACAATAAATAATTAAAATAATTGATCAACATTAAATTAAAAAATAATAAAAATAAATACATACAAAAATAAGTAAATTAATGAAGATATAAAGTAAATAATAAATAAATAAATTGATAAATATATAAATAAAAAGAATCAAATAAATAAAATCTACAAAATTAGCAAGTAAATTACCTGTAATGGTTTTATTATATAATAAATTTATTATTATAATTTCAAAATAATTACAATAAATCATTTAATATTCAGTTATTTCTATTATATTATTCAATTACTTTTAAAACTTTATTTAAATTTAAAGTAAACATAAAACAAATAATATTTCTATTATTTTATTCATATATTTATACGAATGTATTCAAATTTAGCAGATTAAATAAATTATTAAATGAAACGTTTTGAATGCTCTAATTATAATGTACTGATTGGATAAAGTAAATCGTATATATACTGAAGCTCACCCTAGCCATTAGAGGTCTGAGCGTTCCCACTGTTAGCGAGAGCAGAGAGAAAGACAACAGACGTCGACGACTAGAGTTCGTAATCGAGCTCACAGCAGATCGACTTTTTACGATCAGCCAATTGATTATGCTCAAGAGTCTTCTATCCAAACTAGAAACAGTGAATAATATCTGTCAAAATAATGGGGCTAATGTTATGTGTTGTGCTCTGGAAAAGTTAAGAGACGGCATAGACCATACCAAATATTTTGGCCAATAAACACTCGCTATCTGAAGACTTTTAGCCAACTCAACAGCTCTTATCAAAAGACAATAATATGTTATATTCACTTTTATATTCGATGGGTCAGTGTATGATCTTATAGATCTTTTCTAAAGCAGCAGGAAAAACAATGGCTACGTATTTATATATTTTATAGTTTTAGACTTTATGAATATCTAAAATAAACATATACATACATATATTAATTTGTGTTTAATTATATTTTTTCTATTCTTATTATGACACTTCTTGTATAGGGCATTGAAATGTTGATGTGCCACAGTTAATTTCAGTGTTGCTAAAATTTCTTTGGCGCTCATTCAAATTGGACTTTTCAGCAGCCTCAAGCAGAGCAGGCAACACACACACACACACACACAGAAGTAAAGTCGCCGTCGTCATTTTACATGAAACTGTTCAAGTTTCTCCAGCCGTCGCGGCTCGCAATTGAAATGCAAGCGGCGTGCGTGCAAAGTTATTATTGAAACAATAAGTGAGTGTATGTGCGCATACTTATGGAATGCGAGCATGGAGCCAGCGGCCAGCGGATTGTAAACACTTGACGGCATTGACTTGTTAGTCTTATTTATGGCAGTTGAGTGTGTGGGTACTTTAAGTGCTTCATTAAATGCACATTTCACGTTTAAACTTAATACGAAGCTCTGGCTGCAATTATTGCCGCCGGCTGCTGTTGACAGGCAACGTTGCAGGTCGCGCCTGGACAATCAACGTCCCACGTCCATCGTCCATAGCCTCTTTTCCTATGTCACTAATTACAAACTGATGTTGAGTTGTTGGTCGTAGACGCTGTGGCGCCACTGACAAAGTCCGCTGACGGCTGCGCTGCTCACTAATCCATTACCAGCGTCATTAATCTAATAAGTTGCTGTTGCTGTTGTTGTTGTTGCTGTTGTTGTTGCTTTTGCTGCGGCTGTTGCTGTTGACATTGCTGTCGCTAGTGGCACTACGGCAGCCTCGCCGATTCGTGCTTCACTTTACCTACACATGTCGGCACCATGGTCAAAGTGCGTCACGTGTGCCAATACATCGATAGCAGACCGTGCCGTGCCTTGCCGCGTCGTGTTGCCTTAGGCAATTAACTTGGCATCGGCTATCTATCTCTGATTTACACATTTGCTCGGACGTTGCTAACTTCCAGGCATTCGATGTGCAACATTACGCACTGCGCATGGAGCTAAGTTGCTTAGCATTTACTTTAAATTTATAAAGTTTCTATAGGCCAACTTGGCCAACTGGCTGTGTGTGTGTGTGTGTGTGTGTGGTCACAAATTGCATTTCTTGCTTCGATAAACATGCTAATGCTGATTGCAAATATTCTACACAAACATACAACTATTTCGCACGGCAAAGAAAACATTTGAGTTACTAATCCGTTGTTGAATTCAAACAACTCTCAGCTGAATTCAGTCGAGCTGTTTTGCCTGTGTTTTCCAACCAAATATTTTGTCGCCAAAGGCATTCCTTTAATTTAGTTTTAGATTCAACATTTTCTTTCACACACACACACCCACACACACACAGATGCAGGCATTTCTACTTATATAAATGAATACATTTTTATACGTAAATCTGAGTTGGTTTTTGCCACTCTCGTTGCCATTGCTCGCCGGGCTGGCTTTGTTTGGTTTTTGTGGGGTAAAAGTTGTTCATGGCAAACTTCTGGCCAGGCGGCAAAACAAAGGCGCAAATTGCAGTTGCAATTTTTGGTGGTTACTGCAGCAAATACATGAACATCTAAATATACATACATATATACATACATATAGACAAACTTATTATATATATGTATTTAAATATATATATGTATCTGTATTTGTATGTAGTTTCCGCAGCGGGCTACGTAAAATTGAAGCATTTCCGCTGTATTTACAAGCAAAAACAACAACGAATTTTCGTAGCCGTTTCTTTACCAACTTTTGTTGGTAGTTGTCGCTGTTGGTAGTTCGTGAAAACTTTCACGACTCAAGCCTGAAGTCTCGATTTCTTTGATGAAGACAAAGAAAAAAAATTATACTCCTGTGGCGAACGGCGCCTTGTCCACTGGCAGGACATTTCCTACTTTCAGGCAAGCGCCCCTACCCAAAAAAACTGCGAAAACAACAAAAGAGCAACAACAACAAGAAGAGCAACAACAACAACTCGAAAACAATTACAGCAACTAATAAAGAAACATTTAAAAAGCAAAAGTTTGTTCCATAACTGTGGGGTTTACCGAGTGCTGGGTCGAGCTGTTGTTTCGACATACTTTAAGGAGTCCCAGAGCCCAAACCCAGCCCCCTCCGCCTCGCCCCATTCGGAGAGTTTTCGATCTCTGCCGCTCGCTCTGCTTGCTCACTGGCAGTACATGAATAAGCAATTACAAACTTGTTATTAAAACGATTATGCAAAATGTTTTTGGATGCCTGCAACGCCAAATTGAAATGAGAGTGGACTGTTGTGTTGGCCAGTGTAGTTTAGTTGCAGCGGCGAGATAGTTGGCCCAACCGTTGCCAATCCGCCCGTTGCCCGAGGCGTATACGTAATATTTGGAGTGCAGAACGGCTGCGAATCGTGTCATTGTTACCCGCTACCCTTTGCCAGCGCAGAGCAGAGCCGAGCTGAGCAAATGAAACCAAAACGCAAACCGCTGCCGGTAAACTAAAGTGCGCAGGCTAACTACGCTTCAGTTGTTCGTCCGCCTAACCGCAGCGACCGCTGCTCAATTTCAATTTGGTTGCCGTCGGCCAAATGCACGCAACCTTGTGCTATTTGCACACACACACAGAGAAAGGGAGAGAGAGAGAGAGAGGGGGAGAGAGACAGTGAGAGCTTAGTTGTGACTTTCCTGATGCCTACGCAGGAGCAGCTTGTTGAGCCCCGCTGCCACTTGGTTTATTTTAATTAGTGTAAAAAAATACAGAGCCAGCGCACGCAATGGAGTGGCCCACTTTGCTCACAGCCGCAGGTTGTCCGCTCGGCCAGCTCCGGACTGAGCTGCTTTGTCAAGCGGGCCGAGGCTGCGTTGCAACAAAGATGTGCAGTCGAGCATGAAAGAAGGCGAACGCACAACGCCCAGCCTGGCTCTACCAGTGGCTCTTCTAATGGGCCGCACGGAATTGACTCGGCCGGGTCCGGCCAGGCACGGCACGGCAGGGCACGGCACAGCACGGCAGTCCTATTGTCGTAATGAGCACACCGCAATTTGTGTCGTATGCTTTTGCCGCTGCGGGCCGTTTGCCATTCATTTGGCAAAAACAACAATTAAATGTTTTCGTAATGGCCATCATCGTCATGGCTCCCATAGCTGTCTCCCTGGCCAACAATTTTACTATTGTTTTTGGGCATTCTATTTGTTGTTGTTGCCGTTGATTCTGCTGCTGCTGCTGCTGCTGCTGCTGCTGCTAGGAAAATAATTGGTGTGCAAATATGTAGCTAAATTACAACATTTTGTATTTATTTTAGCTGGCCAAGCCGAGGCCAAGACGACGGCCAACTGTGAAGTGGCCGCCCAGTCAAGGCTAACGTCATCCGAGCACCAGCGTCCGGCCGATGGCACAATTTAAGCAAATCTACATGCGCCATAAATTCGTGGGAGAATCTCTTAAGTCACAGTTGAAAAGAGCTTTGCCCGGCGCTCACTGTCTGCCCTCGCATTCATAAACACTCACAAGCATTTACTGTTCGCACTCGCACTCGCATGCAACACATGAGATCCCCGTGCGGCACTCTCAGAGCTCAGAGTTCAGAGCTCAGCGCTCAGCGCTCGACGAGCGCAATTTGGTTTATTTCCGGCGTAAAATAAACTTTCAAGGATAAGCAAACTTTTGGCTGTTGCCGTTACTGATGCTGCTGCTGCTGCTGTAGCTACCGCTGCATCCTTAAGCAAATTTTATAAAATAATATTTTAGTGGCGCCCTGGGCAATATGTGGAGTCGTGATGCACACATCCGCCTGCCAGGCCGGCTCTCGTCTACCGCCCTCGGCCCTCGTCATCATATTTGGAAAAGCCTCTACTATTTGCATATACCTTCCGTTCAAAGCTCAATTTATGCAATCCGCATACGTTTTTTCTTCTTCATTTTTTTTTTTTTTTGCAATTTTTTGTTGGCCCCTGCTCCAGTTCTTGTACTATTAATAATAAAATTTTGTGGTTGGCAATATTTTTGAAGCGTTGCTAAAATATTTGTGAAACCTCTGCGCAGCTAAAGTAATTAAAAGCCACCGCAAAAAGCTAAAAATCATTTTTGTTTACATGGCCCCCTTGGGGCAGCAGCGAGCTATTGCAATTTACGAGTGTTTTGCATATTCGGATGCTCGTACGATGTTTCAAAGATGAAATGCAGATAGAAAACAAACAGAGAGCCAAAAAACAACCATTTCTATAAATTGGTCATTTTAAGATATTTTTCAGTTGCATAAGCGATTTGCTAACCTTATCTGCGCTTAGTTCCAGAGAGCTGCAAAAAAGGATAGTGTTGGAAAATAATATCAGACTTTATCAGAAATCTGTGCTTTGTTTGTGTGTGTGTGTGTGTTTTTTTTTTTTTTTTTTTTTTTAATTTAAAGCTTCATTCCCTATTGCGGTATTCAAGTGCAATTTTATTATTTTTCTAAGTAACTCACGTTTGATATTGATTTTAATCAATTACACAGATCTGAAGAAGTATATCAATGATTACAAGAAACCTTTAATTGTGTGAGGAAGTCATATTAATTGAATAAATTTTATTATTATTAATATTATTATTTATTTTTTTTTCATTTAGACTATGGTTTTAGATAAACGATAGACTGCTTACCAATGTTTATATTGAGTATTTATATAATATATAATATATTTATTTAATATACATATTTTTCGTTTATTTTCAATGCGTTTAAAGCAATCAGTGAATAATCAAAAAGCAAAACTCATTGATTTAAAATATTCTCCGATCTTAAAAGGCGAAAAGAAAGTTTTTAATGGGGTTTTCAAATTTCATTACTTTGAGTCATTAAAATATATGTGTATAAATATATAAAAAATACATATTAATATATATTTTATCAACATGTATTCTCTCTTAAATCTTTATCTTTTCTGGAACTTATTAATTACTTATTGTACACATTTTTCTTAAAATAAAAATCAGTCCGACTTACTTAATTAATTCATTATGCACTATAATATTTTATATAGAGTATTTTGAAAATAAATTTCCATGCTAATCACAATTGGACTTCTATCAATACGATTGCTGTGCTACCTTCGGCTATTACAAGCCTCGCCTCGAATCGGTATTCTATGCCATGGTATTCAGCATGGGAAAGGCTGTTGTCATCTGCAGCTCACACGAGCAGCATGCCATTAGCTTTGCGGTCGATGATTGAGCCCCATCTGGGGCTGGAGCTGCTGTTGCCTGAGATCTGTGCAGAAATTCATGGCATACAATGCCAAGTAGATGTCGCAGCAGCACATTTATCCAAAATGGAATGGGCTCCATTGAAATGCCTTTGCTAATGAAGTGTGATTGAAATTTTGTTAATTTGCTCAAGTGCTCGGCTAAGGCTTAGCAGCCACAGTAAGCGTGCGTGCGTGTGTGTGTGTGTGTGTGTGTGTGTGTTTGTTGGACGACTTGTGGAATATCTCATTTACATAATGTTTGACACTTTCCTTGGAATATACAAATTTGTTGCCAACATGAATGCTGAGATAATTTGTAAAAGGTATGCAAAGGTTTTCGCATGAATTATGTTGCCTAGATGTTTGAATTTGTTCTCTTTATATATATATAGTCCCTTTATCTATATTTATATTTATACATTGCAATGGGTTTCCTAAACCCTGTCTATTTATAAAAATACTTGTCATAAGTTTGAGTTTTTTCTTCTTACTGCATGAGCTTTGTCCTTGTGCTGATTGACTGTCCTGAAATGCTTTGTTTCAAATTTATTAACTGTAATGTAATTATGTTAAGGACTCGACTTGAACGAGTTTGGCCTTGGGGCATTTAAGACAGTCTGCTCGGAGCAGCAGCAGCACTTCCCACAGCACATTTGGCTTTTCACATTCTTAGCAAATTCAATTTGACTTTGCTCTATTACGCAATTTTGGTTTGGTCACAATAGCCCTCGGCTGTAGAGATTCTAATCGAATGAAATGCGTAAATAGAATTAAAGAGAAAAAAACAACATCAAACTGAAGTATGGGAAAGATAAGGCACGTAAAGTGTGCAAAGTACACTAATATTTTCATGTTGTTAAAAATAATATAAAAGCGAATGCAGGGCAGAAGATCACAAAAATATTTCGTATATATGTTTCTCTTTTATGGGGCCAGTTGAAAGGTAAATAAAAACAATTACGGTGTAAAAATACGTTAAGCACTACAGAAATATATAACTGTATACTCGCATCCAAAGGAGCAGGACAATAGAGTGCGCCGGACCCGCACAAGTGGCGGAAATAAAGTTGTTGTGCTTGATGTGGTTGTTGTTGTTGTTGTTGTTGCTGTTAGCCTTAGACCATGTCCTTACGGCTGAATTTAGTGCAGCTAACCAGCAGGAAGCGACTGCCGTGTGCCTGCGAATTTTTCGCAAGCCCAGCTGCTGCTGTTGGCCAGACTTCAAATTTATAGGCAACGGAAAAGCGAGCAAATAAAATAACATTGACAATTGGAAATTTAATTTAAAACTCTTAACAATACAATTGATTTAGGGTTGCCTTGAAATCGTTCTTCTACCGAATTGCCGCTGGCTCTTCGGAATGCTGTACTCCTCCTGCTCCTGCTGCTGCTGCTGCTGCTCCTCATAATAAATTGCAGTGGCATTAAGCCGCTGCACATCCGACGCAGCCAAAGACAAAGACTGAGGGAGAGAGAGAGAGAGAGAGAGGGGTAGAGAGTAACCACCACTGCGGAACCTGCAGTCATAGGTTAGTTGTTTCCATTTCCCATTCCCGCCAACGCGCTTAACAAACATGACCAGGTCATGACGTGCCCAGAGTGCAAAAGTGTGTGGATGTGTATGTGTGTGTGTGTGTGTGTGCGTGTGTCTGTGTGTTTGCCAGCTGAACGTTTTTTGGTATGGTGCCTGCGGCTGAAGGTCCTTGGAATGTGCCGCGAAGCACTGCAGCTACTGTTACTTTCGTGGAATGCTTAATTCATGTGTGCAAATGCGGTTCAAACGTTTATGATGTGGCTACTCCTCCTCCTCCTGCTGCTTCTGCTCCGCTGCTCTGCTGTTTTTGCTACTGCAGCCGCCATCATCATTGTCATTGTCGCTTGCATTGTTTGCCTCGCCGTCACACGGCGTATGCGTAATGAGCTTTTGTCCTCTACCGTGGCGTATGTGTTTTTGGGCGTGGGCATTTGTCTCAAAATTAGGTATTCCGGCTAAAGAGGCTGCCGTGCGATAAATCAACGTGACTGCAACTTTCCGAGCTCTTTTCACTGCAGTCATCTCTGCTAATTAAAACTTAAGGTCAGCGCACATAAATATCTCATCAAGCATCTTCATTATGATGGGCAATCAACATAAATTAACTTTTGTGATGTGTTGACATGCATCACTCTGAACAAGTTTTAAAATGATCCTAGCCGTCGATCTAAGCGGGATGATTTTCTTGATCTCTGATAAGGTACAAGAGTTGATCTGTCAGAATCAAATGATGCTGTTCTTCAAGATCATCATGAAACAGAAGAATTTCAATCACGACGGTTCAAAGCAGGTCAATGACATTGCAACAAGTGTCGCATCTTTAAGCCTTGCAAAACCGCAATCGACAATATAAGCAATCCCAGGCAAGTTTAATTCAACAAAAATTGTTCGTGGAGTAAGCTTCTTAGACTAGTCTCTGTTGCAAAACCAATATGGACCTACGGCTGCCAGTTATATAGAAACGCTTGAGAAACAGCAACATCGACATTGCCCAGAGAGCTCCATCCGGGACATCGTGGTATGCCTGAAACGAATACGGACGGAGACACCTAAGCACCTTTCACCAATCAGGCAGACAACAGCGAAGCAAATGAAAAATGTTTGCTATCATCGCCCCTTATATATGTAGCTCACAAATAACTATTGATCGTTGCTCGATGTCGTCAAATAAGTGAGAGACAACTCAGAGAGTCAGCGATTCCGTAGGTTCTTTAACAAAGTCGTCGGGATGCTTCTTTTCTCCGCTCTGCTTTCTCACCGATCGTTTGGTTGTGTTAAATGAAGCGAAGAGTCTTTTGTGTATTGGTCTTGATGGTTGTGCTCGCTAAAAATATCATTTAAGTTCGTGCATTCAGTGCAAGCATGTGTATGTGAGCGTAGAGTACATTTGAATTGAATTTTATCCTAAGTATTGGCTCACCTAATCAGCCTCACTCAGCAAGCGTCTAGCATATTTCTCTCTAAGCGATGTTCGTTCAAAGAGCGCCACACGAATAACAACTCAACTCAACTCAAGACACACAACACGAAATCAAAACGAAATGAACCGAAGTCCCTAGCGCAGAGCGAGAGCGTACGATTCTTTCCTTCATTTAGCAAACGGCTCAAAAAGTATTGAACGAGTACAAGTTATGGGAGAGCCATGCTCACTAATCATCTCGTGTGAGGTCTTACGATGCTGCCCAGCTTATATAAAGAAAACTTTTAAAGAAGTCTCAACTGCATAGAAAGAGCAGAGACATTCAAGAGTAGATGAGCATGGGGGAGAGGGAGGCATGTCGTTGGTTTGCTGTCTGTTTTGCTCTTTGTATTTATTGCATTTAATGAAATGAACAAATTGCGTTTCCTAATTTATTGCAATATTTGTTATTATTGGACATTTGCATAAAATAAAATTAAATGCAATTACAACTGCAAATATATATGCAAATGATATCAAATTATGTGAAAGCGTAAATTGAGTTTATTACACCAAAATATTTCAGTGTTTAATATCTGAATGGCCTTATTGAACTACATTGCATGGATGTGTGTATGTGTGTGTGTGTGTGTGTGTGTGTGTGAGTGTATTTATAGTGTTTAATAATAATGCTGCGCTGCGCTTTGTAATTGTGTTGTTGTGTCTATCGTTAGATATCAATATTTAATAAAAAGAGAGTTTAATTTGGTTAGATAATTAGGTAGAGTTGAAAATTTTGGTAGTGAAATTATTTGCTAAAATAGGCTTATGAGTTATGATTGTATTATTAAAATTTCGCTTTACACTCGATGGCTGCTCATTTATATTATTTTATGCTGTTTTTAATACAAAGTATACAATTATATTGCAATGATCCACAAATTGATTGAATTTACTTCAGTGAAAAAAATAAATAAAATAAAAATCGAAAAAGGAAAAAAGAGCCCACATTATGATATTAAAATCAAATTTGATGCATAAATATGTTTATTTCATTTTGATTGCTATTTGCCGGTTGTTGCACTAACGAACTGCCATTGTTGCCACGCACAAGCGCACCACTCAGACCCACCCACCCATACATACATATATATATATATATATATAATATAATATAATATATTTATGTTTGTATATTGACAGACAGTGGAACAAACTTACCTAGCCGCGATGTTAATGATGATTTGTCAGCAGATTGCACGTAGCTAGACCGAACAATGTGCAATATATGTAAATTTCGTGCAAAAATTTCATTTCATGCCAAAATCAACAAATCACATTATGTATAGAATGTATATATATGAAATATATATATATATATAAATATATATTTCTACTAGAGCAAACGTTAAAGTGTTTGATAACATCAAATATTCATGGCATGCAATATAAATTGTTCGTGGGCTCGCCAATTGTTCAGACGACCAGAAATAAATGCGTTTTAAGCGCTAACGAAGCAATTGTGCTCGCAGCTCGGATAGCACAAAAACTTCGCACAGAGAGAACAACTTCGCATTGATACAGTCGAATCTATATGGCATTAAAAGTCGAAACTTAAATGCTCATGACATGGCCCCAAGTTTCATTGGTCATCAAATGTGGCTGCAGACATTTTCATTTCCCTTTTGAAGAGCCCGGCCGGAGAGCTTCATTCTGACTAGTTGAAAGAGGGATGGTGATAGAGGGAGGCAGGAAGGTGGAGCGAGTGCGAGTGAAGCTGTGGTATGCAGTGATTATAGCAATTAATTTTGTTAGCTTTAGCTTGATTTCTGCCTATGCTAGAGTAATTTAATAGCTTTTTTCCGCCTATTATGTGTATTTCTGTGGTGCTTTTATGTCTTCAGCTTTCAGCTACTTAGCTTATGCGCATCGACTAGGCTTCAGTTAATTAATTAACTTTTGATTAACTATAAATGTCGCTGTGGCACTTTATTTAAAAATACTCCCATATTGTATATCAAATATTTATGAAAGCAAATTTTTAATGCTTTTGCTAATTATTTTAGCATTGATAAAAAGTCAAATCGCGTGCGCGTTTTGTACGCGTTTTGTGCGCGATTTTTTTCGGTTCGCTCTGCAGTAGTATAAAAGTGAAGCATACTCTTAGGCGCAGTTAATAAACATGTTCGTTAAACAAAAACGTAGTGCCATTTAATCTGGTAGCTGGAGATGAAAATGTTGCCGTTGAACATTTTTATCATTCCGACCCGAATTTTATGCTACCGTCGAACCGCTTGGCTCTACAATTTGCGGGCGTTTGCACTAATGTGCAATTAAAATCAAATGTATTTACTATATACACATGGACTATATATGTGTATATGGGTCTATGTGTGTATATATATATATGTGTGTGTGTATGGCTGGGGCATTTAAGCGCTGCACTTTGCGAAAAAGTCATTAAAAGATAAAATCACAAAATCAATTAGCCAGAAACTTTAGCTGCCTGTGCCTGTGCCTGTGCCTCTGCCTGCGCCTGTGCTGCAGTGCTTTGGGTCTGTGAGGTGCTGCGAGCGGAGCCTGGGCGCCGGCCAGCCTGCCCATAAATTGCAACACTTTTATCGCCGTCCCCGGTTCGGCTGATGTTGTCCTTGTGTCCGGGTGCCGCCTATTTTTGTTGCTGCTGCTTGCTGCTAGCTGCTCGCTGCTCGCTGCTTTGGACGATTGCGTTGCACAGTTGCAGCTTCCGATTTCCGTTTCCGTTTTGCGGTGCCGCCTTGTAGCTGCCTCGCTGTTTGGTTTTTATTTGCCGCTCGCTCGGCTGCTTGCATAAGTGGGCAAGATTCAGTTTTTCGCCTTGGCTTCGCCGTGGTGTCCGTGGCGTCCGTAGTGGATATTTGCTTTTTGGCAAACGCAGTTTTTTCATTACTTTCAACTGGCCCGCGGCCAAGTAGCCGCCCTGGCAAATGGCAAATGGTGAATGGTGAATGGTAAATGGCAAATGCATTTTCTGCCTCTGTCTGCTCTAACGGGCTGAGGGCTGGCCGCTTGCGTCCTTTCACTCAGCCACGAAGTGCGTTCGGTTCGTTTTCTGCTCTGCTTTGGCACTGGCCACGCCCTTAAGCAAATATATATCGCAATTTGAAATATGCTTAAGCAATTGAAACGAAAAAATGATTTATGCAACAGCATTAAATCGAATATCTGTGCACTCCAAGAACCGCAGCACGCCTGATATACGGTCAAATGATGAGTCCATTGCCAAGAATAGAGTCAGATGCAGAAAAAAAGGAGCTCTCAATGCGGTTACACAATATGCTCAGATTTGGCAATTAAAATGCTGTTTAATTGGAATTTGAGTGAGTGTGGCAGAGGGATAGAAAGGAGGGAAAGAGAGGCAGAGGGGTAGATAGTTAGATGGAGAGGCAAAGAAGAGGTAGCGAGGAGAGCGAGTAAACCTGAGAAATAGAAGGAGAGGTAGAGTATGATAGAGAGGCAGATGGAGTGAGAGAGAAGGAGAGAGAGAGAGAGAGAGAAAGAGAATTAAAAAAAATATCATATAGTACCATGAGGCGCGCGATTATTATTCAAATTTTTAGTTAGCTTTTTTTATTTACTTTCAAGCAAATCGAAGCTCAGCTCTGCTAAAAATAATTAAAAATGAATTGAATCAATTTACAACTCAAGACAGAGAATAAATTGTGGTCTGATAATAGATAAACAAATATTGAGTACATTAAACATCAAAAATCCGTGTAATATTAAATATATATAAAAAAAAATTATAGCGCTCTCAATCGACAGAAACTCACAAATTTTTCTCGATAATGGCCTTTAGCAATAAATATATATACTAAGAGAAATGCATAGTACAACTTACCAGTGCTAAATAGATAAAAAGATAGGAGATATATTGATTGATGTCACGCAAATACATAAGATAATTTATTTAAATTTTGTGTTTTTCAATAGGCATTTGTATTCATACACAAGGATTTATTGCAACAAATAATTCAACGAAAATCCCCAATATTTAATTAACTTGCACAAGCTTTATCGAATATCTATGCTGTTTTATTTCAAATGCAATATCTCATTTGTACAATATTTAAATTGTGTGTGTATGTGTGTGTGTGTGTGTTTTATCGATATAGTATATACTTATATATAAAGTTGATATTGAAAGTGCTATTGCAGCTGTTTTCCTTTTTTAATGGAGTTAAATGCAATCGAAATTATAATTTATGCAATATTTAATGCATCATTAAATAATCCATTAATTAACAATTAGCCGTGTTTGCTCGTCTACACGTTTCCTCTGTCGACTCGTCCATTCGTCTCTTTGCGTGAATATTTGTGGCAATGCTAATGCACGTGCAGTTGGCTTACATCATAAAACAAATATTTACAAAATTGTATTATTTAATCTGAATGTGTACAACGTAGAAATGTGTAATTTATAAAGTATTTCGAATGGCATTTATTTATTTATTTATTTTAATTTATTTTTTTTTGCGATTGGTTTTAAGTTGCGGGGGCGATGGGGAGCGGCTAAGCTTAAAACAATTGGCCAAACATCGAAGCCATTATCTATGCTATACACATTTCATGTTCAAGCCGTACTCTACTCAGTAATTGTTGCTAAAATGTAATCAATTTTGCATTTAACTGCCGCTTGTTATCATCCCAAACATGGGGATTATGGGGATTAGGCAGCACACGAAGAGGCTGCCGTAGCTGTAGCCCTGCCAGCCTCTGCCGGCTGCCGATGTGTAGAAATAGGTTTCCAAGAAACTCTGCAGACCCGAGCCGGATGAGAGAGTAACTGCAAGAGGAAATTGAATGCGTTTGCAAAACAAATGTGAAAGGTGTTTTAGTTTGAGTTTTAGTTTGAATTTCAGTTTCGGTTTCGGTTGCAGTTTAAGTCTTGGTTTTCGTTTTAGTTTTATGTTTGGTTTGTTGTGGCTGTGGCTTACCTCTTGCCGGCACCGGATCCTTTTGCGGCGTACCCAATTCAATTTCCGTGTACTCCTGATATAAATCACCAATTTGAGCCGTGCAGCGCAACATCAGGCCTCCGCCATTGGGAAGTCCGGGCCCCAAAGCATTTGTCACGTGCGCATTGCGAGCTCGGCCCTGAGCTTTGCCATTGGCGTTCGCGGCGGCCACAAAGTGCACCGCCTGCAATTGCAGTCGAAGGCTCAGCCTGGATGCTATTAGGTTATCAATCGTGCGAATGTATTGTGTTTCCTCTGTGGCCACCTGTCGACGAGGGAGAGAGAGAGAGAGAAAGCGCATTCAGAGATGAGTTAATTGCGAGTCCATCAGCAGCTGCTCGTTGAGTGGCGAGCTAACTAAATAACTAACTACCATATGCATATAAAATACGTAAGCCTCGAAGTAGCTTTTAAATTATTCATAGCGCTTCAGCTTGCTTCGTGTATACGCGCGTGTGTGTGTGTGTGGGTGTGCGGCTGAAACTGATTTTGCTTTCCGCTTCCGCTTGGCAAACTAAAAATATATTTGCCGAGTGCTGCAAAAAAGTTACTCTCCGATATGTGGGCAGCCCCATGCGAGTACATCGTACGAATATGAATGGCAATTTGTCGTCAGCGGGAGAAAGGGGGTGGGGGGGGGGGGGTTATTATAAGCATGCTGCACTTGCGGCGTCGAGTGGGGTGAGGAGTGTGCTGAGTGTGCAAGTGCGACACCAGTGGCAACAAAAGCTGCTACCAATGGCCAACAGCAACGGGCAACGGGCAATGGGACAACTTGCGCTGCAAGGAAGCGGATGCTGAGAATGAACGGACATGGCATGCCATATTTTTGTTTTTGTTGCCATTTCTGCCTCTGTTTGTTGGCTTTTAAAAACTGTTTTCAATGTTACAACAGCAACAGTGGCAGCATCAAAATCAACAGCAAAAGCAACAGCAGCAGCAGCATCACTCATACGCCCTGTTGGCTCTTTTCGCCTTTGCAGATGTCCGACAGTTTGTTTGAGTGTCTGCCGTTCAAGGTTGGTTGTTTGCTTGTTGTTGCTGCTGCCCGTTGGTTGTTAACGCAACAGCAATGCAAACTGTTTACACTTAGTCTTTGAGTTACTGAGCCACTGCAACAGCAACGGCAATGCCAATGGTAAAGGCAGCAGCAGCAGCAGCAACAGCCAGCAGCAAGGGCAACCGAGGCAACATTTACCATATGACTATTCGTCTGTCTGTTGGGCTGCCACTCGCACTGTGTGCATTTAAAAATTTCATTTCCTTCATGACAGCAACAGCAGCAGCAGCGGCAGCAGCAGCGCCTAGTCGCCTCAGTCTTCCCCAAAAAGCCGTAGCTCCGGCTCCTGCTCCTGCTCCTGCTCCTGCTCGGCCATGTGCATGGCCGTGTGCATATTCATTTCAGCCTTTCGCTTAGCTTTCCGTTTCATTTGCGAGAGATGCTCTAGCTGAGCTACTGGGGCACATCATTTCCGTTTGGCGCATCTTTACGCACCAGGCGAAAAGAAAATCCCGTTAACTGTATTGTGCCCGGTTTTTAGTTGCAAATGCCCATTGTTGTTTGCTGCAGGAAGTGCAGGCGCCATTTTCCAAATGGTTGTGTTGCCATTTCCGTTTGCTGCATGCCCTGCCTGAACAACAGCCGACAGTCCAACATCCCCATAGCCCCATTTCACGCCTCCTGCCTCCCGCCTCTCGCCTTCGCCTCTCGACCCCAGCGAACCGCTGGCAATTTAAATACAATAAATACGCATTTCGTTTCCACTCACAAACTCATTTGAGCGCCATTTACTTATGCATGTATTTTGCGCTGTTTAGTGCCTTGAAAAGGTGTACGAAATTGAAGGCAACGTGCCCGCCCCGCATTAGGATCGCCCACAGCACGGGCACAGCTGATCGACTACGCAATACCCTGTGTGCAGCAGGCTACAGTTAAATCGAAAAACATTTGGCTGTTCATGGACAGCACGCAGAAGACTTTAGAGGGTACGGGCAGGCTTTTGGTATCTCACTTAAAGGAATATCTGAATAGCATAGTTGCTTAGGGCGTGGCCCGCTGCTCTCAAGCCAGCTCGCACACCCACAACATTAAAAAGCGAAATCGCTTTATTGTTGTGCGTGTCGTTGTCGATGTTGTTCTTGTTGTTATTGTTGTTGTTTTTGTTTGCTGTTGTGCGCTTTTAACCCTTTTTACGGCACACACAACCACACACACACCAGCACAGACATTTTATTTTTCTGCTTGTACGTTTTTTGGCTTAACTTTATATTTGAATTTTATTTTTATTTTCATGCTGGCAAAGGCGCAGCGACATAAAAAGCCATTTTTAGTTAACTCGCTTTTCTTTTTCTCTCCGCCTCTCGCTCCCCCTTTCTCTGTCTCGCTCTCTCTCTCTACTCTTTGTTGTCTCGCTCGCACGCCTTGGGGAATTTAATGCCGCGTAATTTACGAGAAACTCTTAAGACGGCAAGCGCTTTAATTAAGCATGTGGCTGAAGCAGCGACCCAAAAGTGTAAATACCCTCATATTTCTTGTGATTTACCTTTATGGCATCGGCACCCCCAGCCAGGGGCCCCCCAGATATCTGGCGAGCCCAGCCCCCAAATACGTTCGGTTGGCCAATTAAATAAATGTTTGGCATTTGCTTGCGTCAACATTTTGCAGTTGAATTGTTCTCAAGCGAAAATTCACTTTTTGCTCCAGCTCCAAAAATTCTGTGTGTGTGTGTGTGTGTTTTGTGTTTGCGTAGCACAATTATGATGGCTGCCTATTAATATGGGGCCTGGGCCACACAACACGTTAATTTGCGCCCGAAATGCTATTGCTAATTATGCGAGAGACCAAAGTACGGTCTTCCTGGATAGGCATAGATATGGTGTGCAAGAGTTCTTCAAGGCAGAGGTCTTGAATAGAGCCGAACTGTTTTCCATTGCTCAGCATGTGCTCTCGATTCATTAATCACAGACACTTAAAGCTGTTGCTCAGCTTTAATTATGTGCTTATGGCATTTACACTAGTTCCACTGGGCAGCATCGCCCCAAAAATATAATCTGAAGTAAATAATTTATCAAATAATCGATTGGCACACAAATCCCACTGTCGAACGGCCACTTGTCTCGGTCGGCAAACTCCCCGAAAGTCTCGACAGCTCTAATCCCAACTAATTCCCATGATTCACCAAAAAATTTCATTTTCAGCTACTTTTCCATTAATATGACAAAAACTTTTTAACAAATTATGTTAGTCGTTAAGCTGGCTGGCTGGCTGGCTGGCTGCCCCTTCGCCTGGGTCAACATGTGGCTCTCGTTTCGCTTTGAATACGAATAGGAGATAAGACAAGAAAGCAAAGTCGGAAAAAAGAGAGAAACAAACGGCAAATCGTATTGCAATTATATACGTATGTAGGTATGTATGTATGTATATGCTATCCCTTAAAGCTTTAAGCAGCTGAAGCTGCCTTTGCGATATTATATATCAATATATTGTAGTTGGCCGTTTGCAGGTGGCTTTAAGCTGTCATTAATTATTTAGGCCATGCCAGCGTGGATGGATTAGACTAACGAACGTCTAGGGCTGCCATTTAAAGCGCCAGCAGCCAGATCATAATTCAATATCAGAGACGCATCTCCATTCGGCAGAAATTGCTTGGCCAATGCCAGCAGAATGAATGGAGTTTCGTGTGGTACGTGTTGTTGTTGGCTGTCTGCGCCAACATAAACACCACAGACATAAAATTTTATATGGCACGCCGTGTCAGACAGACGGGCACACACACACACACACACACATGTGCGCACTAAAGCAGCGCACTTTTGTCTCGGTTTTTGTCATTAGTTGGTTGACTGAAAGTGGAAGGAAGCAAGCGACATCTAGATAAAATGCTCAACGGCCTGCATGGTAGCGCGTATGTGTGCTCTGTGTGTGTGTGTGTGTGTGTGAGTCCCGAAAAGTAGACAACAACGAGCGACAGATACAAAACGGCAGGATAAGACACACAGATCGGGAAGGATGCCAGTGCCACTGCCATTGCCATTGCCATTGCCAGTGCACGTTATGTCTGATGATGTGGGTAGACATAATATAAAAATTTATGAAGCGTTTAATAAGTTTTCTTTTGCAGGCAGCTGGCGGGACAATGGGACAGTGGGACAGTGGACAGTGGGACAGACTCGCCGCGTACGCTCTCCGTGTGGGCGTGTCAGCTGAAAAGTGTTGTCTCGTAAATTCATTTAAAGGCAGCGTCCGGCACTGCCGACTCCAGCGACTCATCCGATTTGTCGGACTCTGTCCGGGCAATTTCTGTGCAGAAGTTTAACGTAATTTATTTTATGTCGTGGCTATGATTAATAACAGCAATGCGACAAAGAAAAAGGTTAGCCAGCCCTGCGGTCAAATTGGGATACAGAAATATAGAAAGCATTTGCTTTTTAAAAGGCAACGGCAATGGCAACGGCACCGCCCTGCATCTGGCTCGAGGGTGGGACCTGTGCCAGTTTCCATTTCATTGTTGATTTATGCAACTGATTAGCGCCGAGTCGCAAAATTGATGCAAACATGAAAATGCCGCCAAATGACTAATGATGTCCTCTCCAGGCAGCAGGCATGCATATGACTTGGATTGTGTGACCCAAGTGACTTGTTTGCTTTCGCTTCTGTTTACCATTTTCCATTTTCCATTTTCCCTATTCCATATTCCATTTCTATTTGCCATTTGCCATTTGCCATTTTCCACTTTCATTTGCCTTCTTCCGTAATGATAAATGACAGAGGCGAAATCGCACAATCAAATCAAAGCGCGTAACCCTTTTCTACGTTTATTGACTGAGTCCCGTAAGTCACAATGAGTGTGCGTGTGTGTGTGTGTATGTGTGCGTGTATGGGACTCTTCTTATTTAGCTTTGAGCCAAAAATTTTAATTAAGTAAGGCTTTCATATCCATAAATAAGCGACAAATTCCATGGCTCATATCGCCTGAGATTAAACACAATCTCCCGCTCCACGCCCCCCGCTGCTGCCTATTACATGTGCTGGAAATGAGTTTAGGGCTCAGCAAGTGGCTTTTCTAATTATAAAGGATTTACGTTCCCATTTGCGAAGCCAACGCTCTTTAATTAGCCTCCGCCCCTCCCGCACTTCTGCTTTATCACACAAATAACTCATCACAATATGCCGCTGCAGGCCTAAGGCGAGACGGTGCTGAGGACGGCTCCGTTGTCATACATATAACAAGTCCCGGGTCCCTCATAAAATTGCACTTACCGGCATGTGGTTGAGCGTGAAGCGTAGCTCGGCGCGCGGCCTGGATGGCAACGTGCTGCAATTGGCGCGCAAGACATCGCCGGGCTCGTAGCGCGTCTGTTCCGTAAAGAGCTGAGGTCGTTTTTCCGGGAATTCTGCAGCAGATTCAGAGAAGAAAATCGGTTAATGTGTGGCTTAATATAATATATAATCCAGCAATATTTATCAGCTCGAAGCACACTCGACTTTCCAACAAGCTCAAGCACAACTGATTAAGCTGAGCTCAATGTGAGAGACTCGAATATGATTTCCATATGCTCGACTGAGAGAGAGCACACGTGCCTAGGTCTGTTTAATTGCCGAAGAAGAAAAAGGTCAGGCGCTTAAATATGTCGAGGCTGTCGTTGAGAGTGCAGTTGTGGTTGAGGCATGACACGGGAATGCTGGCACTGGTGGGTCGTTATAGTTTGGCATGGAGGTACTCACCCACAACTTGCATTTGGGCATATGCGGTGGCCGTCGAGTAGAGCGGCGCATCGGCTGTCACCTCGCAGCTGAAGTTGCCAGAGAGGCCGAAGCTGACGTTCCGTATGAGCACCAGGGTGGCGTTGGAGCTGCTTTCCTGCAATAATATCAGTGTTTAATTGGATTGGCCAAGTGGGAGCGAGCGAAAATGGGATGGGGTGGTGGGGGGAGTGTCCAACTTACGTCCACTTTGATGCCGGGATACTGAAACACCTTCGTGTGGGGATATTCGCCGGGCGTGAAGCGATAAAACTCCAACTGGCCGCGATAAAACTTAATCGAATAGAGCGGTGCACCGTCCAGCTGATACTCGCAGCGCAGCGCCACCGACTGGCCGCGTCGCACCGCCGGCGGCTCGACGAGCAGGTTGACATTGCGCAGCGTCGCCTGGGCGGCATCTGGAAATGAGCGAGAGGACAAGCTTTATGAGATTTATTATTCAAATTGATGCAGCGTGCATGAGAGTGCCATAAGCGGCAGGGAACTGGCAGTCGGCGTCGGCGTCGGCGTCGGCACCCCCGTTAGCCGGCAGTCAAACTGTCAGAGGTGAAGCCCACCAGGCGGCCGCCAGTTGTCAGGCAGGCAGGGCAGCTCCACTCCCAGGGTCCTGCGCCGGCTTGCGCTGCTACGTGGCAGCAATTTGCATACACGGCAGGAACCGGGGCCGTAAAACAATATTGATACGTCGCGACAGGCAAGCAGCGACGTCATCCAACCACATTTCGAGCCAAGCCACAACATCGTCAACGCTCTGCTTTTTATGGGCATTGGGCTGCATAAAATGCACGGATTAAAATATATGTATATTCTGCGTTTCACGAATGCAGCCGGTGCCGCCCGACTGCACCTGCAGCGAGCAGCGAGCCCTTTAAAGTCGTGCAGATGGCTTCAAGTGCTGACTGGGGCCATCTCTTGCCATCTGACGTCTAATCAATGACGACTTCGACAAGCACACACGGCCAGCCTAGCTTGCCAGCTTGCCAGTTCGACTACATCAAAAAGCAATTTTCCATTTGTCTTGCAATCTCTTTGCGCACCCACACACGTGTGTAAAGTGTGTTTGGCTTTTCATAAACTCGCAAATCGTTTAAGCCGTCTTACGAGAAGTTATAAACCTCTTTGCATGTTTCTTCTTCTCTTCTCTTCTTTTGTATTATTTTTTTTCAGCTTCTTTTTCTTGCTCGATTTTCTGCTGTTTTTTCTATTGCATTTGCTGTTATCATTGTTTCACCCTTTGCCTGTTCGCACCAGCTATTTTTTTCTTGTCTTGCCTTCTTCTTCCTGCTTCCACTCTGACTGAGGGTATTCCAAACTTATCGTTTAGCTGGCAACATTTTCAATATACTATATTATTATAATATTATAATATTTTTGCACTATTTGTTAGTATATTTTAATAATTGATGTTTTTATATACAAATATATATATTTATTTATATCTTATATTTATTTATTTAATTGTTTTTCTGCCCTAGTTTATGCTGAAATAAATGTAAATTTGTCATCCACATCTGTTGATTCCTTTTCTTTATTTGCAGGTCATTTGCTCGTCGGTCAGCTGTGTTTTCTGTGCTTCAAACTACAATCTTGATAGCAACCTAAAATGGACTGAGTCTCGGCCGGTCGAAGAGATTGCTTCAATTTCATCATAGTGCTGGAAGCCTCAATTCCCGTTGTCTCTCCCTCGCTTTCTTCTTGGGGCTGGACTGTGCTTACTATTCGTTGGGCTGGCTCTGCTGCTGCTTCAGCCTTGTGGACATTCTTCGGATGCCTGACAGTGGCTCGGGCTCGCTTTTTGTAGCGCTTGGCATTTGTCCTTGCTCCATTTCTTCCTGATGCGAAGGCCTAGTCGGCTTTGGAAATTAGTTCTGGATTAGCTTTATGGCCATACAGTTGTGTCGCTGCGCATCAAGTGGCTTTAGCAGATGCCAATGGGCCCCTACACACGCCTAAGGACGGTCCAACGTGATGATGAATTTTTTCCGTCTTCCATTTACGCTCGTTTTTGTTAGTGTGATACAAGGAAAGCAGTAAATGTAACAACATTTAGTTGTTAGCTATTTAAGAGGGCTCGATGGGTTTTCATGACAACATGGAACGCAGACATGCCTGCCTTCAAAGCATGTTTTCATGTGTGGGCGACGTTTGTATCTGGTCTGCGATAAACCTATTTCGGTTGATTTAGTCAGCATAATGGCTTTCGATTTACGCAGCAGCTTTAATGCAAGTTTGGCGAGCAGACGCTGAAATATGCGCAGCTGAGATCATAAAACGTTTATTGACTGCACAATTCAATATATCATGCGTTCAATATTATATGACAATATGCACTCACTACCCACAAGCCAGACGAGCTCAACAGGCAATCCACATGCACATTCACGAACAATTCAACTTTGCCTGCTGAGCTCACGGATTTAGCTACAAATGTTATGCACGCATGTGTCGTGGGTGGCGGGGGGTGGGTGTGTGGGTGCGTGGGTGTGGAAGGTGGGCAAACTGCAGCCAGACAAACTTTTGCAGACACACACGCGGCCATTCAGTGCGGCAAGTGCAAGCCGTGTGATGAACTCACTTGTGATAATTTATGAGTAATAATATTTTTGTACTCAAAGACAGCTGGAGAGTGAAAGAGAGAGCGAGAGCGAGAGAGACTGAGTTGAGTGAATGCTGCTCAACTGGCAAACTAATTTAACTTATTGTCTGCCCCAAAGCCTGTTTTCCCGCCTGCTGCCAGGCATTGTCCTTGCCACGCGTCTGCTGTGGGCTGCTTATCCTATTTTTATGTTCTGCGCCATGACGCGCAATCATTTTTGAAAATTTACTTGCACATTTCACAGCGCAGCAGTGGGCGGGCGTAGCTGAACTTTAAGCTTGTGACTTAAATAGTTTATGTTTTTAATGTTCGTTCATAATTTGTAAAGAGTATATTAGTTTCATGCAATTTTCGATTACAACGTATTCAAATTATGCGTATAAACTGACTAGACCTTGAATTATAAACGTACGCAGAAATATTTTCCATTAAATAAATAAATGATAGACAAATATACGTGTGCGTACGTGTACTCCCTCCTAATTTTGGACAGAGTATTATAAATCTTAATGTGCTGGAAAGTGGCGTCGCAGCTATATGATAACTATAGTAAATATTAATATTAATATTAATATTAATATTAATAAAAGATTATATTGCAACCGAAGCGCCATATGCACTGCACTCTGTTCTGATAGAGACTTCCCTTTGCATAGAGTTCTATTTATTTATAAATTATATTAACTAAAAAAAAAATAATGATAATAATAATAATAATAATAATAATAATAATAATAATAATAGTCATAATAATCACAAGCCAATTTAAATATGTATAAAGCTATATCATCCACAAGTCAGCCGCTGGAGCTTCTCAATTTTACAGCTAACTTGATGTAACTAGGAAATCGTCATACATACTTCCATGGATATCATATATGTATATCTCCTGTTATATGATCTCCTGTTGACTGAAGCTTATTCAAACAAGTAAGAAGGTTCTAGTCGAGACTGCTCGACTAGGAGATACCCTGAACCCTCCGTGCTGATGTTCCAATCATTCTGCACACATACATACACATGCATCCACCCCCACGCATAGGCCCGCGCTCTGCTAACTGCGCAGTAAGCAGCGACTGCGCTTGGGCTGCGCTGCAGTGTGGGCAATATTATGAGAATTTATTTGTTGAATAATTTCATTTGTAGACGTACAATCTTAATGAAACTTTCAGAACGTAATCATTATGTGTAAATGTGTGTACATTCCAAAGCACAAGTCTCTAGTACTTGATATACGTTTTTTACAAATTTGGGGCGAAGGGGGCGTGGTATCCAAAATCTGTAAATTACAAAATGTGTTTGCCCATCAAATGTATATACACAGTAAATCTGAAGTCTCTAGGTCTTATAGTGTTCAAATTAGGCTGAAAAAACAATATAAATTTATCGATTATCCTCGATAAAAAAGATATCGAATGAGTTATCGAAAAAATATGATAAACTCGTACTGCGTATGGTATACACGAGTATGCATACAAAATTTCAGCTCTCTAGCTCCTTTAACTTCTGAGATCGACGCACTCATACGGACGGACGGACGGACGGACGGACAGACGGACAGGGCTATATCGACTCAGCTCATCGTCCTGATCAAGAATATATATACTTTATGGGGTCTCCGATGATTCCTTCTGCCTGTTACATACTTTTCACAAAACCATAATACCCTGATTTCCCATTTTCAATGGGTTCAGGGTATAAAAATAGGTTATTTTTTTTTACTTTAATTAGCATTGCGCAGCGAACGAGTAGCTTGCAGTCGTTTGCATCCGATTGAAATTTTCTTACTTATTTACTACTTAGCATTTCTCTCACTTTGACTTCCAGCTAAACAAAGCTCTCGTTAGCATTTTCTTTTCTATTTTAAATTTCATATTGTCTTGTACTTTTCGCATTACTGTCAATTATTTCTGTTGAAAATCCAATAAAATGCTGGCATTAAAGCTTAACAATTTTCACACATGAATTCTTCACGTAATTACGCGTGCTCAACAATAAACAAGATGAACAAAATGAAATTGTTTGCTCGCACACGCACACACCAACACATGCACACACACCGAGTGCGCCACTGAGTTTGCCCAGCGGCTGTAATTAATTTTGACAGCACTCTGTGATAATTAACGCAATATTATTGTCTAAAACAAATTGCAAAAATAGCGAACAACTCTGGCATCCAGCGATGCCCCGAGCTCAATCTGCCACGCCCTGTACCGCCCCGCCGCGCCCCCACTTCGCTCAGCATAAAGAATGTGAGCAATTATTTAGCATAATGCATAACCATGGCAAATAATATATGTATTTGCATATCAACTGTGAATGAGCAATGCCAGAAAATTGTTTGCATAATTTGTGAACAGCAAAATTCGAGTTGAATTCTCATTACAAATTGCAGTGTGGACCGCAGGACGAAAAGGACTCGGAGCTGGCCATGGCACTTTTTGGACAAATTGGCACTGTTACAGTTTTGAAAAGTTGCTGACACAATTCAACAGAGCGAGAGAGAGCGAGAGAGAGAGAGAGAGAGAGAGAGAGAGAGGGAGAGGGAGAGAGTGAGAGTTTGAGATAGAGGAGATTGCGAATCAGAGCTAGAGCGATATAATTATGTGTTGAATTATGAATTGAAATGTTGAAAAGTTTTGTTTTTTTTTTTTAATATTTTTATTTTATGGGCTTTCTGTGTTCGCATAACTTGGCCATTCAACGAACAATTTTGGCCAACATTTATTGCTAATGCTAACTGGTTGAGTGTCTGTCTATGTGTTTTTGAATGAGTCTGGTCAAGTTTATGTGCTGAACGCTTTTGCGGTATATATGTATGTATGTATGTATTAATGTGCTTAACATTTTGACGTTGGACATTTTATGTATTTTGAATCAGGAAAATGTGAATTTATGTGAATGTATATGAGCTTGCGCATAGCTGATAGTCCGAACTATAAACAACAGTAATAGCTTAAGTACTTAAGCACATCATGACATTATGAAAGTATTAAAATTTAACTTTTGTAGTCATGGCAAAAATGTTTCACGACCAGCTTGAGTTTGAGCATTAATGCATTTTATTTTTAGAACTATGAGCTACAATGATTTGATTGCTGTGTGTATCAGTTCGCGCTTTCAAATTCATTTATCATTTTTATTTATTTATTTATTTATTTTTTCAGTTGCATCAAAGCTGTGCTCAATTGAAATGCCGGAATGTCATACAAATGTCAAAAAGGCTTCAATGAATGTTAAAGCACAAATAGAATGCGCGCAGTGCCTTCTATATATGTATGTATATTTATATATAACACATATGAACTTGATTGTATTTGTTGCTCTGCAGCTGGCGGCTGTCCTTTTAATGTGTTTCCAAACTGTTAAGCAATAAAGGATTGCTTTGTTAATTATTTGTGAATCAAATACTCAATTTGAAATGAAAAATAAATAAATAAAACTGTTTTCGTTGCTGGAATGCTTCAAAATCGAGTGTAACACATTTCAGCACTGAATCGAAAGATGCTTTAGAATTGCCAGGTATGTGTTCATATTCTTTTTATATATTTTCTGCATTCACTTTCAATCGATTTCCCATCTTGATTGTTACATTGTTGCATTTATTCGAGGCACTTTATATAACGTGTTGAGCACCTGGCAGAAATCATACTATGAATCGAACGGAGTTTGATAAGCGAATCAAGTTCCGCAAAAGAGGTCGATTTTGGGTTTAGATAAAGCTGTTGTCCTGGTTGTTTGCAGGATAAGCCTGAATTTCATTTCGGTTACTTATTGTAATTAAATGTGTAAAGTATTTTAACGCCCAGAGCAGATGGTAAATGTTTTATATAACTTTATTTTATATGCATTTATTTATTTTTTATTGTGTTTGTTGGAGTGGCGGGCGATGGGCGGTGGGTGGTGGTTGTGGGTGGTCTTGGCGTAGTGGGTTTTATGTTTCGCTTAAATAAATTCCAGCAAAATGTGCGTAATTAATGCGCCAAACCGAACCAAAAGCGCGCTATATAAATCATTTGCGGCGTACCGTTGAATGTGTGCGTATATATTGTATGAATCTCGAGTGTGTGTGTGAGTGTGCGAGTATCTGTGAACATTTGCGGTCAGCCTCATGTTGCACGCACAATCAGTCGCCTTTCGTTGCTTATCGACTGGCGCCATTGATTGCAGTTCATTAAGCACGCGCAGGCGGACCAGCTCACGCACATTCCTGGCCCATGGCAAACTCCTGCTGCTGCTGCTGCTGCTGTCGATGACAACACCTGCTGCTGCTGCTGCTGCTGCTGCTGCTGCTGCTGCTGGGGCTGGCACTCATTAGCTACGCATTGGCCGGCCTACAGCTGTGGTGCTTGACCCTTTCGGGGCGCCTTTAACGGATGTTGCGCTTTAACCTTTCTCGTTGCGCATACATTTCTTCTTAATTTCGCTTTCACTGTATTTTCTTTTGGGCCTGCCTCGACAGCGCTCGTTAGCGCCTGCCTGGCTATGGCGCTGGCCATTACAGTTGATTGCTTATTCATGCGTTCATTCATTTATTCATATGCCTGTAAGTTGGAGATGAGCGAGCCTTATCAAATTGCGGCTGCTCGCTGTCAGCTTTGCCGATTAAGTTCACGCTGCGTATACGGAATACGCTGGCTTTGCTTGAAATGCCGAGTGCTGATGCTGTTGCGAAAATTAATTGCGACTGCGCTGTGTTTGTTTCGTGTTTATATTTTAAATTAATTATAAATATTTATTTATCTTGATTAGTTGGGTGGCTTGTGTAAGCCAGGACAAGGACCGGGGCTACTGCTGCTGTTGGCTTGAGTGTCTGAGTATCTAGCTGAGCTTAACTAAATTGATTTCAGTTTATTTTAGCATAGCGCAGCGTTTTCGCCTGGGGCTCGCCTGGCAAATCAATAACAAAGACTTGGCTTTAAACGTCGCTGCGCTGCCAGTGGCAATAGGACCTCAATTGGTTTTGGCTTGGCCATTACTCTTCGCCGCTGCGGTTGTACAACGCCAACCGAATTCGATTCATTCTACTTGTTCTCCCTGGTTTTTTGCGTTCTTCTATAATTGATTGCAGCATCAATTTCAAAACGAAATAATCAAGCAATGCACACACACACACACACACATACACAGTCGCCCACCGACCACATACATGTTGCTTGATTTGCTATGTTTCTCGCTTTTTGTTGCATACTTTCGTGCGCTAGAGTTAATTTCTGTTTTAAGTTGGAACAGCAACGGCAACGGCAACTGCAACAGCAGCAAAAAGCCAACTGCAGCTGCAAAATCAAGGAAAATTATTGAAAGCACCAAAGCAAACGGTGAAAAACACACACACACACACATGCATACATGCACACACGTGCACACACACATAGAAAAATGAAAAACACACGTCAATTTGTATTGCTGCTGGCTCAGCTGTGCTTTCATCTCGTTCTCTTCCTATTCTATCTCTCGCTGTCTGTTTTTATCTTTCTCTCTCTCTCTCTCTCTCTCTGCCTCTGTTCACTAGGATCTGAGTTTTGCTGCTGCTCGTTTTATATTCTCCTATTTCTTGGCACTATTTTCAAAAGTTTTTCCTTTCACATTATCCATTTACCCATACTTTATTTCTGTGAATAGCGCGAGGTGTAGCGCCTTTTTGTTACATATTTCCTGATACTCTTTCAAGCTGAGCTGAGCTGAGTGATAAAGTGAATGTGAAATTGAAATAAGAAGACTGTCTGTGGTCATATTTCGCTATTTAAATATTATATGAATATTTAAAAACAATATCATATGATTTAAAAATAATTTCATATTTGCTTTTGCTTAAAGTACGCAACAACAAACTGTCTAGGTCCGCACTATTATTTTCCTTAAAATAGTAGTACAGAAATAAATTAAAATGATATATATTAAGTTTTAAAAATCCACTTTAATATTAATTTAATTTCGAATTTATTTTAATTTAATTTAATCATAATTATGCGTTTAATTTTTAATGAAATTTCGTTATATTTTTTATATTTTGTGTATTTTTATTAAATTAAAATTAAACTTTAATTGTAAATTAGTTTAAAAATTAAATAAATTTTTAGATTGAATTTTATTAAATTTAATATTTAATTTAATTAATTTAATTTTTTGTATTTATATATATTTATATATATAAATAAATATAATTTTTTTTATTTATATATATTTGTATTTAATTTTACTCTAATTCTTCATTTACATTTTTTTTTCATGGACTGTAGGGTATTCATGTATTGGGCTATTCCAGTCTGACTTTTACTTATGTATCTGTTGTGGTGTTTTAGACCTGCCCTCAAAAGCCACAGACAGAAGCGTTTTGGGGCCGTCAGTTGTGAGCGCGTTCGTTGCATTTATTTGGAGCTGGACTCTCATGTCTCGTCCGGTTTGTATTTTTTTTGTATTATTTGGTAAAACCACATAAAAATCTGCACAAAAATGCACGGAAATTCATCTTGATTTGTGTTGGGTTTTATTTTTGGCTCAAAATAATGCAGCAACCGTTTTTTTAAGATTGTCGTTTTTCTTAGTATATGCTTTTTTTATTTTTACTTCCCACCCAAATGCCAGGTTGTGTGTGGCGCACTAAATCAGAGACATTTAAGCGCATATTGCTAAAAGTCACTTACGGCCTTTGGCCATAGCTCATTTGTTGGCTGTTGGCAGTTGGCTGTTGGCCGCTTCTAGCTGTACTTACCACATAGGATGCAGAGGAGCAGCAGCCAGTGCAGGATGCTGGTGGCCAAGTTGTTGTTGTTGTTGCTGGGCTGGATACAGCGACACCTACGCTCGCATTTTATTTCGCCAGTTGCTGTTGTTGTCATCGTCATCGTCATCATCGTTGCTGTTGCTGTTGCTGTTGCTCCTGTTGTCGTTGACGTCGCGATGTCTGCTAATGTTGATGGCAGCACGCTGGCCGCATTGGTAGCGGTGGTGCTGGTGGTGCTGCTCGGTCTGTGACTTTGCATTTCCGTGTTGCTGCCGCTAATGTTGGGGCGTTGTTTTGACCTGATGCGACGCGCAAACTGACACTTACACCCCGACGCGTGTGCGAGTGCCGTGGGGAGCGCTGTGAGTGATGCGGATAGCGTTGATAGCGTCTGCCACATTGTCAGCGAGTCCCGTTTTTTGCACACTTTGCGAGCGTTTGTCACCGGCCGAGCTCCCCACTTGCCGCCTGACATTAATTAAGTGTGAAATTAATGGAGCGGCAGAGATGTGCAGCGGCTAACGGGTAACGGGAAGCGGGCAGCGGGTAACGGGTCGCGGGTAACGGGTAACGGGTCGCGGGCTGCTGACGAGCGAGTTAATTAATTTGGCACCCTGTTCGCCAGATTTGGCTTAATTTGGCGCTTTGCTATAGCTTATGCTGATGGGAGTCTGTTCTGGCCTAGCATGCATTGGGCAGCACTATTATAAATGATTAGCTACACATGTACTTTTGGCTAACTTCATTTATTAGGTCTGAGACTTGGCTCTGGGCTGCTTATCTCATTTTTCATTTGCCAACTTTGTTTGTTCTGTTATTATCATTAATTATGTGGGTTTGTTTATCATTTGTAAATGTGTAAAAACTATTTAAATTTTATTATTATTTAAAATTTACTTATTTATTCTTTATTTGTATTATGAAGTTTCTTCAACTCGATAATATTTCGAGCTATTGTTTATTATTTACTATTTATGTGTATTATTTATTTTATTTTTTTCTTTTCAACTTGTTAATATGTTGAATTATTGCTTATTATTTATTATATAAATTATTATTATTTTCCTTTTTATTTTTTCTTTGTGTTTGCAAAGTTTCTTCAACTCGTTAATATTTTGAATTTTTGTTTACGTTAATCAGCTCTGAATATGCTTTACTTTGCCTTGTCTGCTTTCAATACGTCATTCTGCTTAGTCGCTGCCGCAGCGAAGTCACAGCGAACACGTCACACAACCGACAGATGAAGACGCGCAGCCGACAGAGATACGAATGCGACTAAACGCGCACGAAGTGATTGCGGGAATGTTGTTGTTGCCATCGCTGCTTAGCAGCAATTGGGAAATGTTGCCGTCGCGCTGGCACTGCTTGGCAGCATGTTGCTAAGCTCTTAAGTTGGATGTTGCTAGCGTGTGCCCTCTGCTGCTCTCTAGATTTTGTTAGGTTTCGGCTTCTCTTCCGCGAAAATATTTGTTAGTTGACATTTATAGGCGATTTTAGTGTTGCGTCTAATTGCTTCATGTGGCAGACACACTTGTCCACACACACGCACACACACACTTCATACAAAGTTCTCTAATGGTCTGCACTGCAATTAGCTGGAAAGAGATAGACAAATAATGTTTCAATTAGTTGTTGACAAAGCAGCGCAGTGCAGAATATGTATGTACATATATGTATATATTAATTTTATTGTATGCCGTTAAACGCAGCCAAGTTCTAAATAAATAATTTATGGCCGGGCAAGTGGAGGCCCCGCCCCATAAATAGACCCGCAAACAATTGCATTTCAGCAGCGATCACGTGCCGCCGTTTCCTGTTTGATTTATGGTACTCCATGGGCCACTCCGATAAGCATTTGAGTTGACCTTTGTATATGCGTATATTCTATATGGCGACGTGCTCTATTCTCTATTCTGCTGGCTAATTGACCAGCAATCACACTCTCTTGGCTTGAGCCCAATGGCAAAGCCTTTAATTGATGCTGCCAATGGATTTTGGAATTTAGCCGGTTTCATTATTTATGGCATCCCGCGGCTGCTTAATTATGCGCCACAGTTCCGGAAATGCACATTTTGAAATCCTTTAATCTCCGCATCTTCCTCATCTGCCCGCCGGCCTCGCAACATCACAAATTGTTGTTGTCTTTATACCCAGCATCACCCCCCTCCCCCTTCATGGGTGCTGTTGGCCCCACAGCGCGTTGTACTCCATTTGGTATTCTAATGGGCGCTTAATGCAGCGCAAAGGCGTGGCTGCGCGCCCATCTAAATTGCTATTATGGGCGCACAAGTTGGATAGACAATAGCTCAACATTGGGATAACTGTTAATCATGTGGAGAAAGGGTATAGCGATTGCATATCGTAAGTGTGTGCATTTCGCTGCTGAATGCACCAATTTCCAATAGAGACTCGATGCTTCGATTATGGATATAGTGGCTTTGTTTGTTGTAAATGTGTCTATTTCATATATACTTTTAATTTATCAAGATTGATCTCACTTTAGAGGGTCGCTGTGTCATAATATTTATTTTTACAACTTTAACTTATCTAAGTAAAATAAATTGCATTTAGTTCTTGTGCTAAACTGAATAAGAAATTGAAATGAAAAGAAATTTGTTGCTATGAACTAAATTTGGTTATCTGTCTGCCTAATTAATAAAATAATTCAATGTATATTGCAAATATATAAATATTAATTAATTAAATACAACAAGTAATATTTAATGTATATTAAAATTTATTATATATTTGTAAAAACAATGTAAATTGAATTAAAATTAACTAAAAAACTTATTTTTAAGTTTATATATATAATTTTTATTTTTAATATAATAATTAAGCCTAATTTCGCATTCAGTAAATATTTCCATAACTTTGGTGTCAAATATAAAATATATTACTTAATATATATTTATAATAACTTAAACTGAACAACAGTTAAGTAAATAGAAATAGTCCACAATCTACTTGTAATTACCAATCTTCTTTTCTAGTTAGAGCATCTCTTAGTTGCGGATTCTATGACTGGCTTAGTGGCGTAGTTATTGCTGCAGCTTGCGCATTGCCGAAGCAGCAGAATTTCGCATTATGGCCCTTTATGCGGCTGCTGCGAGTTTAGCTTGGCGCTTTGCTGCAGCTGAGTCAGAAATCACTTCCGGCAACGGCCATCAAAGGGCAATGCTCAGAGAGTGGGGGCAGTGTCAGGGGGCGGGGGTCGTGAATCGTGAATCGGCTGCTGCGCTTCACACATCCCATCGTAGGCTCAACATTTATTATGCCATTTGTGTGGGAACAATTGTCACAATTACTCGACAATGCATCGCGTCGCCCAAAAGAGCAACAGTCCGAGTGAGTGAGAGAGAGAGGGGGGAGAGTGCTTCGCATCTATATTTAGTCAAAGGCCGCCTCTGTTCTCGCTGATGTTCCATTGTCATCGGTGCAGCTTCATTTATCACATTTTGTCATGCGGTGTGCTGCTTCACCCTCGGACTTTTGTGTGTTTGTTGCATTTTATTAATTTGTTTGTCATATTTTTACGTTTGTTTATTGATTAAAACTGTGTGCACACAGACGTATCTGCAGGGGGAAAGTACACAGCTTCGGTTCACTCGCATTGTCTGTTCGCAGCAGCTGTTGCTGTTGTTGTTGTTGTTGTTGCTGTTGTTGTTGTGCGGTCACATCGCATTGCTACTGTAAACATGTGTTTGCAGCAACATTATTATTGCTTTCCCTCGCAAACATTGTTTTTACTGTCTGTGCGAGGGACACACACACACATACACGCACACATTTCTATATTATATTGATACTGTGTTTGTCTGCTATTATTATTAAAACATCGTTTTCAAAACTCCCCTCTGCGCCCGCCCCCACCCATTAAATCTGATTTATCTCCACCTTTGTGTTGTATAAACAAGCGGTCAACCCCTGCCGATCTACCTTTCCAGCGTGTTTGAACAAATTATTATGAAAGACATTTTTGTCAGGCGCATTTTTCACACAATTTTGTTCGTCCTGTTTTTTATTATTATTCATATTTTGTTGCTGTTGTTGTTGTTGTTTTGTTTTGTAATTGTGCGTTCCTTGTGTTGTGGGCGTTCGTTTGCTGGGCTTTATGGATTTTATAATTAATTGTCTTTGACATATTTTACACTGTTGATATTTTGTTTATTTTTTGTTGTGATCAAAGGCGAGCTTGTTTCATAGCTTGATTGATTTTCTTAATATTTTGCCATCAATCATTATCGTTTGGCGAGAATTCAGGTTAATGGAATTATTATACGTTCATGAGAAATGTATTCGTAATCATTTAATATATCTGTGCAGTATATCACAATCAATTAAAATTATATACATTTTTATTTATAGAAAGCAAAAATTATTCATTAATTTAAAATATATAAAATATAAAAAAAAATATATATATATATATAAGGGTAAATAGTTTTTGAAGATAGCAAAGGAATGTGCAATAGTAGGAATAAGAGAGAGAGAGAGAGAGAAGTAGAGATTGTGACTGTTAATGCTGATATCTGTAGGGAATGCGAGGAATGGATGCATATGGATTTCATTGTTTATGGCCTGCAATAGGCCGTGTTATTTGGCCAAGTTTATTTGTTTCCGCAATCGTCCCTTGGGTATGTTTGCGTTAGTGAGCCTAATGGGCTGCTCCCATGCACAGTTTATTCGTTCTCCCGGCCCTCGTCCACATAACACATAGCACATATACACATAGACATATCTACGCTCATTGTCATTCATTTCGTGTCATTGTCAGTGATAACATTTGTATTGTAATTGGCAGCGCTGCCTGGGCCAGAGCTCGACTCCTGAACGATGCCGGCAACATTTTTGGCAAGGAACAAATGGCTCTTATGTGGCCGCAATGCCACAAACAATAAAAAGCAGGCCAAGTCAAGGCAGCCAAAACAAATGGCAATTAGTTGGCTCGGCGCGGGTCGAGTTGACTTCAATTGTGTCTGACTTCTGCGAGGAAGCAAGGCAGAAGTAAAAGCTGCTTAGAGCTTTGTTCGTTGCTTTTAATTAAAAGCAGATTAACATTGCGCGTGTAATGTATTTGGGCGGTGGCAAGCGGCACGGCCTCGGCTCGAAAGCCAGGTCCATAAACAAATTATTGCCGAGCTCTGTCATGGAGACATTGACAGTGACAGTTGCTGCAAAGGGGCGTGGCTGCGCCTAACTGGCTCAGACAATTGACGCAATGAAGCCAACGTCTTTTTAAGTGAGCCACCTCCGCCACCCAACTCCCTTCTCCCTTCTCCCCTAGCCCAAGTCTTGCCAGCTCTCTAGTCATGTGTTGTGCTCCACAATAAAAGAGACTTTTTATGTACAAGTGCAGCTTATTACGCTCCGCTTTGCCTCGCTGAGCTTCATTGTGCCAGAGGCGCACGGGCAGTGGTGTGGGTAGTGGTGCGTCTGCTATGTAGTTACTCGCCACATCAGTCACCGCTCACTTGACACATTTCGCCTGCCATGCAATTGGCACGAAGATGTTCCCGTCACATGCCCATAAAATCCGCGCGCGCAGCCAGCCGAGGGCGAGCAGCCCAGGCAACAGCAGGCGACATCTAAATATATCCACAAGTTTTTCACACCAAATTGCCACAGCGCACCGAAATGTTTATTTCAAAAGTGTTTGGCTCGCGCCCCCTCCCGACCAGCCGCTGCAGCCAGCCTGTTTGCCAGGTGAGCCACTGCGAGATCCCCACCGCGTTGCCTAGTGCCCAGATAGATTGTCATAAATCTGTCGGGCCAGATCGCGCCCGGAATTGTGGGTTAAGCTGTCCGTTCGAGCATCAATTTAATTGCCTGCCAGTGCTGGCAATGTTCGCACCACGTCAAAATCTTGCACATCAGCTCAATTACTACACGTGCTCGAGTGTGTATCGGGGGTAGAGACGGCAACATGTGTGCTTAAATGTGCCAGTGGAAACTCCGTTTGGCCAACATTTAATTGCCACAAAATGTGCATAAATGCATTTTTATTAAATTCCCTTTAAAATTGATTTCACCCGTCCTGGCGCCCGCGGCATGTGGCTACCCTAACGAGCCACAGTCACCGCATTCACACACAAACACACACACATACACACACATATATATACATATCCACATACACACACACACATGCCAAAGTGCCGCACTTGCGGTCGGACTTCAGGCGACTTTTGCATGAATGAAATTTATTCATAATATTTTCATTTCATGCATTCGACGCTGCTGGCAACTTTGACTTTGAATCTGTGTTTCGCCCCACTCGCGAGTCTTGTATTCCCATTTGCTTCCATTTGCTTCCATTTGCCACGCTGCTAAGAATTAATTAAAAACATTACCCAGAATTCGACAGAATGGCTTGCATTGTTGCTTCATGCACGCCTCGTTAGTCGCTCATTTCAAAAATACAGAAATTTAAAAATGTTACAAGTGAGAGTTCCCTAGTCGGGAAAGAGATTGACTATGAGATACCTAGCAAACTGAGAGGTGCGAAGAGCTGTTACTCTTATCATTCCATTTCACACTGCCTGCTCTTTGACTGCGATTATTAATTGATTAGTAGAATCCGGCTATAACGACTACGTCTGTAGAGTTATTGCGATGGAAATTCTGGTTGCCAGAAAAACTTATATGAACATACTTATAGGGTATAACGTCTTCCAGTTATAACATCATCAGTTATAACATATATATTATATCTGGAGAAGGGCTGCATGAATGCAGAAGTCAAAATATATCAAATACATATGTGCAAATTTCAAGTAAATTATCGATTCAAATCGATAGTTTGCATTAGGAATGCCCTTAACTGGAAAATACATTTAATTTCTAGTTCTACTGCTCACGCGATTGACCAGAATTCGAACATTAATTTGGACCGTCGCATTATATATTTTAAGGAGTCAGGCACATCTGCTGTCTATGTTTATTCTCAATTTTCGATGGATTTTGCTGTTCAAGGGATTGGAACACTTCAAAAAGCTCAACTAGTTCAAGTGTAATCAATTTAATATTTATTAGAGTTCTAGTTGGATAGTATAACGCATCGATGGTTAGCAGTATTTTTAGCAAATATATTGAAAGCAATAAATATGCGTGTAAACCATATATATACAAATATTTATTTAAAACAACTATATATTTGTTGATTGTAAATGAAGTTTTAAGCAATTGTGACTGGCTGATGCTCTACCAATAAATATATAAATATATTGCAATAAATATCTTTAAGAAATTATAAATTATAAGTAGAGCATATAAAATTATAGTTCGACTAGCTGCTGGAAGCTCTCTATGCAAATACTTTATTCACATTAAAGCTGACAGATTTGCGAGTTTCATATTAAACTTAAGGAGCATCGCACTTGTGTGGGAACAATAAAGTTGGGCCTCAAGCAAGCCTGCTAATGCGCATTAGTAGAACATATGATAAGAACAATATTCCAGCATAAATATGTATATATGATAATACCAACACAAACATATGTACCTTTGGCTCATATTTCACCCTGGCCACTCACGACATTTAGTGGACTTTAAGAGATTTGTGCGAGCGTAATAGATCTTTGACACATTTGTGCCCGCTGGCTGAGCTATTTTCCGGACAGCAGAGTGTGAAAGTTTCAATGGCAGCAGCTTCGCTCTAGTCGCAGTTGCTCCTCCGGTTGCAGCTAATTGGATTTGCTTGGCTTTCTTTCTCGTCTCAGCCAAATCTCGGCCATTATCCAATTACGCAAAGAGCCAAACTGAGTTAGTGTTGTTAAGGTCAAAGTAAAGCTAGGCCGTGGTCGAGCCGCACTTGAAATCCAATTTTGATAATAAGTGCGAGAGTAGCAAAGCATCCAAAAACGGATGCCCATTTCATAATAATACAATTTGCGCACAATTATCTCAACAAATTTCGCTGTGACCACAGTGCACTTCAAATTCTCTTCTTCTCTTATTTTTTTTCGCTTGTTGCTGCTAATATTGTTGTTGTTGTTGTTGCTCGACTGTTCGTTTCGCTGGCAAGTGGTGGGCAGCATGGAGTGCCTTCGCTCCGCTCAATGCATGTAATTAAATTGAAATTTCAATATTGCCCATGGACATGGCCCAGCGGCTGGCAGAGAGCAGAGAGCAGAGAGCAGAGAGCAGAGAGCAGAGACCCAGGCAGCAGCTGTCGCTTCATGGTGGCACTTGCTCATATTTGTATTTTTATTTTCATTTTCATTTTCGTTTTCATTTTTTTCCGCGCTCCGCCCATAACAGACCAGCACAGCCACGCACCGCCCTGCCACGCCCCGCCCCGCCCGGTTCTGTTGATTTATAAGCCGTGGCCAAAAATGCTGCAAAATTAAAGTGTAATTTATGTGCTTGGTTTTGCCGCGTGTTTGCCGTTGAATTGCGAGTCCTGCTTATCCGCCTGATGTCTCAGTTGGCCAAGTGCGTAATGCGGGGCGACCTTGCGGCCCAGTGACCCGGGCAAAAAACTCGCTGAGCTTAATGTGGCCTGGCCAACTTTGACCCCGCTATCCTCTCAGCACCTGCGCCACACACACACACACACACACACACACACGCACACACGCACAAAGTGTTAATGTGTTTATGTGGATGACGCTGGCTGCCTTCTTGCCTCCAGTAGGCATGTCTGTCTGCCCGCCTCCTGATGCTCGTATGTCTGCGCCTCTGTCGAGTGTCCTTGCGATGTGCCGTTTGCCACTTGAGTTATTTAAATTGCGTAACTGCGGACGGGGCAATGGCGATAGCGCATGAACAGTATGGAACAGGGGCAGAGGCAGGGGCTGGGGCAGTGGCTGGAGCTGGGGCCAGCATGGGGGCAATGTGAAAAGATTGATAAAATATGTTAATTGCGCTTGTTGCTGTTGCATAGCCCATGACGACCCTGGCCCAGAGCCATTTCGTGATCACGGCTCGAACGGCAGCCCCAGCCCCTGCCCCTGCATGAGTTTGTCGCCAACAATGCTGAAAAGTTAATTTTCTTGCCACTTGGCAATGTAAATTAAAAACATTTTAATTATGTTTATGGCATACTTCAGGGCGCTGCCTTTGGCCTTTGCTGTGCTCCATACAAATTGAAGCGACAAACCTGCATTCCTTCGAGTATACTCATCAATCTATCCCCCCCTCTCTCTCGCCCTCCCCCATAAGTGTAATCTGCCCAATTATTTCTTTAATTTTTGCTAATGCATTGCCAAAGTTTCGAACTAAGCAAACTCTTTGCATAATCGTTGTTACGATAAATAATATAGAAGCAGAAGAAAGTTCGAACTGCTAACTGAAGTAAAGTAGGAAGTTTGTTAAGCAAAGCTCCAATATCTCAGCTCATTTACAGCGCGAATAGGGAGGTCGAAGCTGGCTTTGTCTGCACTAATTATCCGCTAAGAGCTTCCTAGCTGAGTATCTCCTGGTCGAGCAGCTCCGAGGCGGTCGCCAAAGGCAGCTGCAAACAATCTTAATCAAAAATAGAGCGAAATAAAGAAATTTAAATATGTGAATGGGAATATGTTTTGCATTTTACGCTTGAACTGTGGTCAGCCACCACAGACGGATGCTCGCCCAGTCCAATTGGACAGTCTCTGGCTCAGTCAGCAGCAACGTCCAGAGACACACGCAAACATATTATTGTATGGTGTGCATGGGAGCGTTCCTTTCACTGTTATTGGCAGCCAATCGAGGGAGAGAGAGAGAGAGAGAGGGAGGGAGGGAGAGAGCGAGCAAGAAATCTGCCGCTGTTGCTGCTTTCTTTGCACAGCAATTACCGAGTTTGCATATGTGTGTGAGTGTGTGTGGGTGTGTGTGCTGGCCACAGCGAAATGTTACATAATCAAAACCATGGGAATAGCTACAACAGCAATAGCCAAGCAACCGAATTCGAGGAATCTTTTCGGCAACCTTAACTTTGCGTAGCCACAAAAACGCTGTCGAGTTGTTTTTCAACTGTAACTGAATGTAAGCCAGTTGTGTGTGTGTGTGTGTGTGTGTGTGTGTCTGTATTTGTGGGTTGTGTGTATTTCCTTCCTGTTTGGCGTTTTGGCTTTGTTGACTCAATTTCCGTATTTAATGACCCGTTACCAAATATGCCCGAAATTTTTAAGCCAATTCCAGAATTTAGCTCCAAAGCAAGTGGACGATTTCATACCGACATTTCTGTTGTCCTTTGTCCTTTTCGATGGTGCACACTGCGCAGCTCTCTCCTTGCCCCTGGCCGAATATAACTCATACGCAGCGTATATTAAAATGGGGCGAATTATAAAACGCATCAATTTGCTGGAATTATCGGCTTTGAAGCTCATCACAACATATTGCCGCATTTATACCGATTCCCAATTCCCCTTTGGCTGTGGAACGGCACTGAGCACATTATACGAGCAGCTAATGGCAGCGTCTCTCGACGCGAAGAGACGAAGAGACATTGTGGAATGAAAACAAATAACGAAATGCGATACGCAATTATAGCCTAATCCTAGACAATAATCAAATGCCATAACCTTGCCCAGAACTCAGCTGAACTGTGTGATCTCGCAACTATAGCAACCGAAACAACAACAACAACGACGACAACAACAACAATTGTGGCTATAACAATAGCAACATGTGTGGGTGTCGCATTGCTTTTGATTATGGTGCATAAATGTTTTTTAACAACGGCAAACAAAAGAAATCGAAAAACGAAAAATAAAACGAAAATCGAAAGGCAAAAGGCGACAAGCGAAAAGCGAAAATCGACAGGCGAAAAGCCCGAGACTGAAGCGTAAAATGAAAATCAAAGGCGTTTGTGGGTTTCACTTTGGACAATGACAGCGTGGACCATTGGCCCGGCATTCAGATCCTGGGCACATAAACAACAATAAATACGGCTGAGCCGTGCCCACCATTGAGCATATTATTGGGGCCAGGCATCAGGCGAAGGCATCGATTTGGCATGCAGGCTACGTTCCGGCCGCTCTGATCCTGTCGCCGATGTCCGTCCGTTGTCCGGCCGCTGGACCGAGCGTTGCCTTCAATCCATTTGCGCCAATAAACTTTTTTATGTTGGCTATTTGTAACCTTTTTTTTGGATTTAACCATCTACCATCTACCAGCCCCACGCCCACGCCCTCCCACGATGTGGCCTAATAGCGGTTTGCTTTCTTTCACTTTGATTTAAAAATATGTTTTACCCCCCCTCGCACCACACTTAACGGACTGCTTTGGCTGCATCTTAAATAGATATTGGTGTAGGCGATGTGAGCCGTCCCCTCATTGTTCAACTGTTTGCCTCTGACTTTGTAACGCATAATTTGAACATAATAGCACTCTATCGCCTTGTCATCCATTCCATTGTGTCCAGTGTCCAGTGTCCATTGTCCCATTGTCCCTCCTCGCCAGCTTTCTGTGCGAATCGAGATGTTTGTGAAATTTGGCAAGAATCTTAATTCTCCTTTTCATTCCACTCTTTGTATACACATCTGCTTCTTCCTTTTCCCTGTTTGTTGTGTGCAGTGCACTGCGATTACCGCTGATTGTGTGAATTATTAATTTTGTGTGTGTTTATCGGTTAAAGTGCGTGCTTTAAAATTTTATTACCGTTAAATGCAATTCATTGATTAATTTATAAACCAACGGCACTTGCTCCGACATGGACTCATTGAAATATTGATAAATACTATTTTATTTACCGATAGCCCCAGCTGTCTCTCCCTTCTCTCTCTCTCTCTCTCTCTCTCATACACACACACACAAACTGTTTGTTTAACTGTCTGTGCAATCGATTAAAGCCTTAATTATATTATTGTATGTATATACACATGAAGTGAATTCTCCTTTTGAATGCGGGCTTACGTATGAATCTAGTGGCTAAGCATTAAAGCGGCTATAACATAATCCGGCCAATTAAATGTGTAGCCTGTCGAACTCATATGGGAGATAATATGATTTCATAGACCTGAATCTGAATCCTGACTTTGTTCAGTTGTAAAAGAAACTTTTTATTTTCACTTGCGCCTACGTTTACTTCCATTGGCATAGCCTGGACTCGCAATATTTATGCCTTGTCACACAGCGCAGTTTTATGTGACAAATTTTTTTATGTTATACGCAAAGTTTTCATGAATAATTTGTTGCGCAACATAAAACAGATGAGTTACGAGAGATAGAGAGAAACTGGAGGAAAATGAGCCAGCCAGAGCCAACTACTAAAAAGTCAGCACGCGTGCTAAGCTGAACTAACAAAATAAATAAAATTTGTACATACAATAATCATATACAAATAGCGTCGAAGTCAATGAATGAATTGTTAACTGGCATATCAGAATGCGTCAATAAAAAATCATAGAAATATGATTCAGCCACTCGTGCGTGATGGCCAGAGATCATCACCCACTCGCTTACAGCGTCGAGCAGCCAGCGACAGTCGGGGGGGCTCATACACACTCACACGCACACACACAGATGTCAGTGTCATCAACGTTATTGTCATTCGTTTGTTCATAGTTCTCCCAGACACACACACACACACACACACACATACCCCGCATATGTAGGACAGCATTCACACACAGGCTAAGCTTCAGATTGTTTGTTACACATATCTAATAAATTTACATTTTTATCGAAAAAGTTTCGAAGCATTCGCTGTAGTCTCTCATGGTCTCTCATATTGTTGCTCTGCTTGAGCGGAAATATCAAAAATAAATCTCTTGGCTTGTTTCCGTTGCTAGAATACAAAATACACACACTGACAATTATAATTGCCGCACACCAACTCACTCCACACAAACTCACACACACACTCACACACATACATATGTTATTGAAACAAAAACATCAATTTGCGACTTTTAATGGCATCATCATTGACTCAATCAGTTGCGAAACTTCAATTTTCCCCCGGACTCTCAGCTTTTTTATTCGCTCTCTCATCGATCCCATTCAATGCGGAAAATACAGTGAATCGATGCTAATTAGCAGCAAAGCATTTGCTACTCTATTGTCGCAAGTGATATGAATGCAATTTGGATGACGTTTGGGTACTCTCTCTCTCTATGTGTGTGGCTTAGCATAGACAAGCTCTGCAATTCTTGAAGCCAAGCCTCAGCATCATGCAACAACAAGTTCGTCCGGGTTGAATGGGCAAATTGAATGATTTGTGACTTTGGCAACTTTTTTGCCTACTTCTTAAGTTGCTCCAGTCTAGCAACTGCCTTACGACTCCCTTGAGCCTTTTGTTGCCAGGGTAGGCAGACGCAGCGCAGCGTGCTCAATATGTCACCACGCCCCGAAAGTATTTCAGATTGGTTTTACCTGCCATCAGGCAGCACTTTGCTGTTTTATTACGGATCCGCCTATTGTCACACACACGCACACACATGCAGCTTCCTTATGCCTGTTTCTTTTGTGCTGCAACTTTGTTGAGCAGTTGTTTTGCTTGTATACCCTATACAAGGTTATTATAGGGCATTACAAACTAGCACAAAGTTCTCAAAGGGAAACACTCGAGTGGCACGCACACAGAATTTTCAAATAGTTGTAGCTGTATTTCATATAAATCAAGTCCTTTTCATCTAGTACAATAAAGTTTCTCTAATAGAAAATGTATGGATCAATTTTTCATTTCCCATTTTCCATTTGCTCCAGCTCAAAGCAAACTTCCTTCTGCTACGGCTCATACATATGAATGAGCTCGAAATTCGAATGTGTGTTAGGTATCGCCAATTGGAACATACCCAACTAGTAAATGCTGCTGCTGTTGTCGCTGTGGCTTATTTACATGCGACGCGAAACTATGAATACGCCCTCATTAGTCTGACTCCTGCAGACATCAGCTAGGCATCTTGTCAGAAGTCAGTCCCTCATTGTTTCAAGCCAAGCACGCGACAATTGCGAAGAGGAAAGGACAAACATGGAGACAAGTGTGGAGATTTTCAAGAATTTAAAACTGCATTTTGGCTGCTGCTGTTTTTCCAACTGATTTCAATCGATATGGCATCTATATCATGAATATTTATACCTTGTGAAGTTTCTGCTCATATTGTAGGTCCAAATGCAGCAGGAGAGAGACGGAGATAGAGAGAGAGAGACAGAGGGTTGTCGGTGTATTAACGTAAAAACTCGTATGCATGGCTGAGTATCCATGGAGTCGCTGCCTCTCTCCCTCTCGCTCTCCCTCTCTCTTTCTCTTCCTCTCTCCCACTCAGTTTGTACCATACGCCATCTGGTACGTACGAAGATTCCTTTCCACTTTATGCGTTCCCACAACGGATAAAGTGTGTGGCGGCGCCTGTCGAGGGATCGTACATTCCGCTTTGCGACCACCAACGCGGACATACAGTGCGTATGAGTTATGCAGATAACACCGTGGTTACTCAGCGAGTGTTACTCAGAAACTGCGTTACTCAAAGGCATCGTATTTTCTGTCTGCATTTTTTGCCTTTTTTTCACCCGCTACCCGTTAAAGTTGCAAGTGAAAGCCTCTTTGCCAGATTTTTCGGACTTTTCAAACGCTCAAAGCTTTTCAGTGTATATTTTTTTTAGTGTGCTTTGGCTGTAGCTGTAAATCCGAGAAAAATGCTCACATATTCCCGTTGCCTAAACTTGGTTTCGGCTTTGGGAAATGTGTTTTTATGCATTTACCGCTGAATATTTGTATGAAAATTAATATAATAATGATATATGTAGAAAAAAAAAGAAAAGAAACTAATAAAACAAATATATAATTAATACATATGTAATATTGTAAATAAAATAAACTCTTTTTAGTAGAAATAATCTTATTATATAATTTTTATTTATTTATTTATTTATTTTTTGTTGTATATTATAACTTAATTTTAGAGTTAAATTTAACAAAAATAAAATATATGCAGAGAACCTAGGCGTAGCTTAGCCTTGATGGCTTCTCAAATTTATGCATGAGTAGGTAAAGCCATTGCGGCTTCTAGGGTATAAAGACTACCTTCTTCTGGATTAAAATTATATAAATATACACATATACTTTCGGGACATATTTATATAATTTTTAATAAAATTAAATTATTAAAAATTGTATAAATATACACACTTATATAATTTTGCATAATTTAATTTGTATATTAATTATAAATAAAATATAATTATTATCTCTATGTTAAATATATAACGGCTTTATTCCTATTCATGTATAGCAATATTTAAAAAATTCTACTTTATTCACTTTTCACATCTGGAGTCAATTTGATCAGCCAGTGCTCTCAATTCAGCCGATTTTCATCTAGCTAGATTACTCTGTTCGACTTCACGTGCTAGAGTGAGACAGCTGCTTAGTCTAGACCTTTACCTCAGAGCTGTTAGAGCAAAGTATGCCAAAGTTTACACTGATGATAACTTTGTTAGTATAAGTACTATTGCTGACCGTGCAGGGTATTTGGCAATCAAAACTACCTTGCTGCAGCCTCTCAGCTGGCGCTCAGCTCCTCCCACTTTTTGTTTCAACTTGTGCTCTGGTTTTGGAAGCGCGTGGCTTTTCTTTAGTTAGGTTTCTTTTTTGATTTTTACACGTTTCACTTTATTTTTGCGGATGTTGTTGTTGCCCTTAGTGCGAAGCTTGGCAAATTTAAATTAAAACTTCGGCACTTTGCATTCCATCGTTGACTTTATGACTTGGGTTAACATGACAATGAAATTGCGCTTCCCTGCTGCTCTTGCGGCGTGGGTGGAGGAGGGGGAGGGGACGACGCGTGTGAGAAACTTTGAGTCGACATTTTGTGGTTGTAAAGCGTTAAACGCTTAAAACTTAAATCAGTTTTTTGTTTTCCCTTTTCTTTTTTGTTTTTTTGTTTTCTTATTTGCTTTTGTTTTTCGAATTATCGCTCAAGTTTAGCAGCTCAAAGTTCTTCAATTCTCCTACCCCAGCAACAGCCACACTCATCTCCATCTTGGGTCTACTTCGCTTCACAAATTGCAAAACGCGTTTGCATTCGCCTGAATTGTTTCAAAATTTTGTATATTTTAATTTGCTCAGACGGTGCTCGTATGCCACATGAAATTGCAGCCGGCGCAGCTCGCCTCGCCTCGCCTCGCCCTGATGCTGCTGACTGAAATGCTTCTTTGAATATTTTATACATTTTTCATTCGCGCGTTATATCGCAAAATAATTTTCCACACATTCCTCGCGTAACTTTGACATTGAAGCGAGTTTCAATGTGAGCGCACGTATGTTTAACTGTGTGTGTGTGTTAGTGACTGCGTCTGTGTGTGTGTGTGCACGTCTGCCTCTTTGCAAAGGGATCAGCAACATTATGCCACGAAGCTGGACCTGCTGCTGGCTCCTGCAATTGCATGCCTTGGCCTTTAGCACCCGCTTGTCGGTAAATTTGCATATGTGAGTGTGTGTGTGTGTGTATGTGAGTGTGAGTTGGTATTCATTTTGTGCTGAAATTTATGCAATGGCTTAAATAACCGCAAAAATGCCATTTTACCCCTGGCAAGTGACAAAAATGTGTGCGTTTAGGAAAAATAATTATGCAACACAAAAAATGCTGTTGATTTTTTTTTTTTTTTTCATTTCTTTTATTGTTGCTGGCAGAGTGGGTGAAAGGGTGGCCTGCGGTGGGTTGGTCCAGCACTTTAAGTATTTTGTGTCAAGTGAAACTTTGTGCGCCGCAAAGTGCTTTTCTAAACATTTGCAGATGGCCCTCGGGTCGGCTGCTGCTGCAGCAGGTGTGGCGTGTTGCATGCATGTTTAAATTGAGTTCTTGTTGGCACCGATTTTGGTCGGGCTCTGGCAGGTAAGACAGAATGTGTGCACCACATTTAGTGTGTTGATACGAGAGAGTTGTCGAGCAGAGCTTTACGGATCCATAAGCTGAAGCTCGGCTGCAGAATGTGTTTAAAGTGTCTGGGGCAAATGTGCTTATACTTTATATTGTATACAACATATGGAAAAGCAATCGCAAGCAATTTTATATCTGGGCTTCCATTTTCAGACACACCCACACACACTCACAGACAGGCAGACAGACAGACATTTTCTTTCAGTTTGCCTGTTTATGCAAAATCAATAAACAGCTCGGGAAAGTGTCAAAAGCGAACGCATGGCAAATTCGTTTTTACATGTCAAAGAGGTTAGCACCAGGCAACAAGATGATGAGGCGCTGTCAGCAAGGCCAAGAGCAACAGTCGGAGCAGGCAGAAGCAACAGCAAAATATTGCCAAAGTTTTGCGTTAAAGGGCTCAAAGCTCACTCAGAGAGCGTAGAGGCGTTGAGGTGAGCGTGCGTGGGTCCACAGCGAAGGTATCAAAAATCAATTTCCTGCCAGCTAGACCAAATGAAAAGCGAAAACTTTTGGTATTAGTTTGCCAAAGTGAAAGTCAAGCTGGGCTACCAAAAACGAAAAAAAAAGCCAAAAACTTCAAAGTTACTTACAACTTTCACCTGGCGTCGGCTGCGTCGGCAATAAAAAACATCGCAGTCAAAGTCAAATCCGTTGCCGCAATCAGCCAAACAATCAATAGTTTGATTAGCTCTGACTACTACGTGTTGACGCTGACACAACAACAGCAGCAGCAGCAGCAGCAGCAGCAGCAGCAGCAGCAGCAGCAGCAGCAGCAGCAGCAGCAACAACACTCAAAATAGCAGCCACAACTATAGAGGGGAATCAGCTCTGAGCCAAAAAGTTTTGACAGCAAAAAAACTTTTAACTGTTGCTTATCTGTGAGCGAGCCAAACTTGCAGCAGCAGGAGCAGCAGGAGGAGAAGCGGCAGCAACGCCTACCACAAGAGCTGTTGCCCGCGGCTATTTAGCTGGCATTCATTTGAGCAGATACACATAGTGCTTGTACTAGAGCGTTTAATGTGTGTATGAGGGAAAACAACGGAAAGTCAAATGGACAAAATATGCGCATAAATTTCATAGCTTTAAATGGCAAACAACTGTAAAAAAGTAAAAACTTGCAAATGCACACAGATAAGCGCATACAACTGAAGCAGAAAGCACAAAAAACTACAACAACAACAACAACAACAACAACGATAACAAAACAAAACATTGACAAGAACTACAACAACAGGAAACAGTTGTAGCAAAAAACAAGCTCATCAGCAGCAGATGCAGAGGCAGTAGCAGGAGATACATTTAATAAAATTAAACAAATTGCAGAGCCCTCTTTACCTTGCGGCCTGCTGCTGTTGCTGTTGCTGCTGTTGCTGATGTGGCGCAAAGAGCTCTTGCCGAGTCTTTGAATTATTGTCAACGAGCGACAAAGTTTTTCTCTGTGTGTGTATGTTTTTTTTCTCGCTCTCCTTTTATTTTTTACTTTTAACAAATCCCAAGACTGCCACGCCCACTGCTTGTTGCCATATACAAATGAGTTGTCTGGGGGCGCGCAGCAAACGACAATTCATGTAAATTGCTTAATTTATTAGACTTTTTGCTCACGCGAACGAACGGGCGGTCGGGCGGTCGGGCGGGCGGACGATCAAGAGGAAATCCTGCTCCTCTACTCAAATGGTTGCCTCGCACATCCGGCTGAGCCATGCGGCTTCCTGACTTTGACTGTGTCGCGACTTTGGCTTAAGTATTTCATTGCCTGCTGCTGTTTTTGTTGTTGTTATTTCTGTTGCTACTGCTGCTGCTGCTGCTGTTGTTGTTGTTGTTGTTGAATTACTGGGCTTTTCTATTTGTACGCTGTAACAATTTTTGCTAGGGCTTTGACGGGCTTTTGTTTTATTTGCCGGTACAAAAGTTTTTCCCAACGATCTCACTTGAAGCAGCTACATTTCTGTTTCCAGGATTTCTGCTGCTGCTGCTGCTGCTGTTGCTATGTCGCTATGTGAATTTGTTATCTCAATTCTTGTCATTTAAAAAAATCTGCCACCATTTGTTTTTAAATAAAACTTAAGGCAATTGAATTCGTAAGCGCAAAGTTTGCATCTTCTCTTATATTTGGCTAACTTTTATCGCGTCATTTTTGTTGGCCCCAATCTGCTGGCGCTCTCTCTCTCTCTCTCTCTCTCTCTCTTTCTCTTTCTCTTTCTCTTTCTCTTTCTCTTTCTCTCTGTCTCTCTGTGTTACGCATACGCCGTGTTGCCATTTAAAATGCGTGGAAAATGGGCAACAGGCACGTAATGAATGCAACGTACGCCAAGTTAGGCAAGCATTTCTTATCCCACACCCAACACCGCCGAGTGCCCCACCTGGCGCCTTTATGTGCCGCTGTTCTGTCGTCGTCAGCTTAATGGCAGCATTCATACAAATCACGGCTGCCTGTGCCGGATCCTGGCTGCCAGTGCACTTTTCACTGCTGCTGCTGCTGCTGCTGCTGCTGCTGCTGTTGCTGCTTCTACTGTTTCCCTTTTATTTTTTTGGGTAGTGGCATGAATAATATGTACACGGAGAAATTCCATAAAATGCAAGTGAAAAAGGGAAAAGGCAGCGAGCGTAAAGTGCAAGCAATGCGCGCCAAGCCATCCACACACACAGACACACACACACACACAGTCTCGCTCACACAACCTGATTCATGCATGCTGTGGTAAGGCACGAGTAGCCAAACTAGGTTACAAGTTGCAACTTGAAACTTGACGCCGTTACTTTATTTTTGGCAGCAAGTGCAACAACTGCAACAACTGCAGCAACTGCAACCAGAAACTGCAGCAAGAAAACAAGATAAATGTGCAACATACCCGATGCGCTGGTGGGCGGAACTTGCGCTTAGTTCATCAGCTGCTGCCGCTTCACAAACAAACACAACAATGCGGATTGTACGTGGCATGCCACAATGCCGGCTATCACTTAGCGCCGTATCGCGTCATTTGGCACACAGACTCAGACTCAGACTCGGACTTGGACACGGACACGGACTCCGCTTGCTGAGCCGGCTGGATGCACACCAGAAACTGGCCCGAACTGCTTCACTTTGTTGGCTGCTGGCAACTGGCAGCTGGCAGCTCGCAGTCGTTGCACAGCCGATGCGGCGAAAGGACAGCCGAACGACTGACTGACTGGCTGCTCTCAATTCGCCGTCGCCTGCCGACTGCGAAAGCGAGAGGCAGCCCAGCGAGATGCCAAAGAGAGCCAAATGCGAGCAGAGAGCACGCATACGCCGTGTGAAACGCTCTTAAGGCTCGTATAACAGTTTCTTCACTTGCAATGCTCCATTTGCCAGCTGTGCTGTATGTGTGTGTGTGTATGTGCGTCCTTTGTGTATGATTGTGTGGGTGTGTGAAATTGTGTCATTAGGTGCATTTGTTTTCGTTGTGCTTCCTCTCAGCTGCCGCACCTGTCGCATCAGCCGACACTCGTGTTGCAGTTGTTGTTGTTGTTTGTGATGCTTCTTTTTCATGCCGTGTCACTTTTAGCTAAACTTTATTTGTGTGTGTGTGTGTGTATGCTCTCATGCCCATATAAGTAAATGCCAACAATTATGTTTCGGAGTCTCATTAGTTGCAACTTAAAGTCTTCCAAAGCGTCAACTGTGGGGCAGGCAGGAGGCAGCTCTGTGTAAATGATGCCGTTAATGATGTAAGTACAAGCGAGCCAAGCACCTTGTTTTGAGGTCGAGTTTGTGTGTCAGGTTTATGGGTTTGTTAATTGGTATTAGCTGCCGTTGCCCCCTTGGGGCGCCTGCACTCAGTTATGCAAATAAATAAATAAAATGCACATGTATATATTTATCATTTGGATCGTGTGCTCGAAACCCAAAAAAAAAAAAAAAAAAGTGACAGAGTGCAGCAGATACAGCGGCTGCAAAATGGCACAACTAATCACGCTGACGTTGACAGAAAAGCAACGAGCCCCGAGCCAAAAACTAAAAGGAAGGGCCGAAAAACCACCCCAATACGAAAACAAAAAGCAAAAAGAGGGCGAGGCATAACCGGAGCAGCCACAACAAACAGCGTCAACAATGTGAGCCCCGACCATAAAAATCACATGCGAGCCTCTTTAATGGAAGCTCAGTCCACCCGAGCACAGATTGTGTGCAGGTTGGCCAATGCTCTTGGCAAAGGCCGGGTCCGCAGGTCAGAGCCGGGTTGCATGACTCGTGGCTGGGGCCACGCCTGAGGCAACTAATTTAAGCAACGCCCGTTATAATTACATCCCGTGCGACGCGGGAGGGCCGGCAGTAAAAGTGCTGGAAAATGATGCGCACGTGACATCCGGTGACGCGACGGACAGGTAGATGGCCGGCCAGGGATTGGGCGTGGAGCGCGGAGCGTGGGACGGGGCGTGGCCGTGCACAAAGTGCAAAAAAATTAGCCAAACCAACTGACAGCAGTCGGATCAACACAGAGCGAGGCAGCTGCTAGAACAAAGGCCAGCAAACGAGATACACGATCCAAAGGCAAACAAAAGCCAAGTAACCAACTGCACTGCAGTGCATCCGAGTCCGCCTTCAGCTGAGGCGCAGCACGCCGCAATTTCTTTTTTCCTTCTATTTCTCTTTTCTTTTTTTGTGTTAGAAAATTATGCGCCAGTTGTACGACAGCCAAGGTACAAGCAGGTGGAAATGGAGATGAAAATGGGATTGGGAATGGGAATGGGCAAGGCAAGGGGTATACGGGGTGTACGGGGTATGGAAAGTTTTGCATAACTCTGCCATTTTTTCTGCCATCACAGATCACTATTGCTGGCGCAAAGGAAGGAAGTGGAAATGAAGGCCGGCCACGGTCTGAGTCTGAGCCTGAGCCTGAGCCTGAGAATGGGCCCGGGTCTGGGCGCTGAAGAAAATTAGTCTCGCTTTTGCGCGCTCGTCGGAAAATAATAAAAACTCAAGTGTAAATTTACTTCCGCTGCAAAAATGTGGCAGAGCGCTGACAGCTGCTGGCATGGGCGTGGATCTGGGTGGGGGCGTGCCCCAAAGCGTCGAGGTGGACGCTGCAACTTTTTCTAATTAAGCGTACGTGCGGCTGTCAGCGACATCACGAGCCACTAGTCCGGCAGAGGCTAAGGCAGAGACGGAAATGAAGGCGAAGGCGAGGGCGACGGGCGTAGCAGGAGGCGGGGCGGGGGCAGCAGCGACTAGCTGTTAACTTGTATAACTTATTGTCGTTGACAATTGTTTTAATTGAAAAGTCCCGGTGTTCGTACACACACACACACACACACACGTATATACACACATTTCTATATCTAGATTTATGTAGAGGTCTGTGTTGGCTGCCTGTGCAGGTGGCGAATTTTCTTGAACCTGCTTAAGCCAACTTTAAGACGCCTCCTGGGCAATAACAATAACAATTCAATCAACGCAGCCGTCCGGCTAACAAATGCTGACTCATTTATTTCCTAGATGCCAGACAAGAGCGTACAGCCAGTAAATAGTTGGCCGAGCGCAGCGCAGCTCCGGCAACAGTTGTAAGCATTTGTCTTGCCCCGTGGCGTTGAGCAGGTTGTTGCAGCGCGCTCTCTCTCTCTCTCCCTCTCGCTCTCTTGACTGCCACTCGGCTGACCAGCTTGAGCTAACAATCGCTCGAGAGCAACTTGAAGCCCTAATTGAAGGCATGCCTCTTGCTGCTGTCGCAGTTGCAATTGCAATTGCAGTTGCTGCTGCAGTTGCAGTTGATGTTGTTGCGGCATAGGAGTAGGCAACGTGGCTCGATTAAGCCTGCTCGCATAACTGAGGACACAACTCAAAGCCCATTTCCGGCTCTGCGCCGCGCCCATTTATCATGCCACGGGCGATACACACGCCGCTTAGCCGTGCATCATAAATAAGCCTGGGCCTGGGTATCGCAAGTGGCTGTGGCCAGGTGGGGCAAAGTTTCTTAATTTTCGTTACGTCGTAAATTTACTTAGCACCCATGCCAGCAGATCGCTCATACGACGCGTATTATAGGACATCGCCGCCATATTGTTGTGCGACGCAGCGTTGCAGAAAATCGCTTAAGATGCCTCTTCACGGCTTCGCAAAGTTTGCTTATTTTATTTTTAGTTTGTGCACCCCCTTCTGCCCCTTCTTCTTTCACGTTTCTGCTGAGCAACGGGTTTCAGCTGCCGCCTACCTAACATTAGTTTGCTCTGGCTCAGTCGCCTCAGCCGGTTTGAAGTTTTGCCAGGTTTGCGTGTGCTCAATGTGATTTAGCTCCCCCTCCGCTCACCCCTCACCCCTCACCACTCACCCCTCACGCGCATTCATTTGAGATTTCCATTTCTATTGGAAGTCGCGTCGTTTACTTTTCGATTCGTTTCGTTTTGAAACCTGTAATTACGCGCTGGCGGTTTTCATGCTCCTCGGTTTAACTTTCAACAGCTGCAACTCCCGCTTTGCCCCATTCAGCCAGCTGCACTTGCCCAAGTTGCAGCCCCAGCCAAACAGAGAAAACTTAGTCATACGAGTGCATACACACACACACACATAGACTACATTTACTATATACTATATATAATCGTCGTTGTCGATTTCGGCGTGTTTTTTGGGTTTTTGCAGCACAAGTTTCAGTTAGTTTTGTTTTGTTGGCGTTTCTAATGCTTTGGAAGAAGTTCTTGGTAGTTTCTGATTGCGCTGCAATTGCAATTGCAATTGCAATTGCGAAAAAGATTGCATATTTGATTTGTGCTGATTTGCGTTCCTTGGCAACGGCGTTCCTTGTCTTAGCAGCTCATTATGCGACTGCCACGCTTGATATGCGTATACATGAGAGCAGCAACAGGCACCAAAATGAATTCTCAGCAAATGTTGCTGTTGACTTCTTCTTCTTGGCGGATCCTAATTAGAAAAGTTGCCCCATTCCTGCGGCACGCGCGTGAGCCGTACCCTTGGCTCCTCCCCCCCACCCATCTTGCTTGGCACAGCGAAGCTTCTATTAACGCGTTAATAGAGTCCCAGCATTATTGAGAGTTTTGCCAACGAGTTTGCAGGCAAATTTAAAATTGTCAGCAAAAAAGAAAGAAGAAAAAAAAGGGTTAAAAAATCAAGGCGCAAAATACGGTTCACTTAATTTGCATTTAATTACAAAGTTACACAAAGTCGCTGAAAAAAGGCCAGAAAAACGCATTAAATTAACGCGGACGCCTGTCACGCCCACTCGATGGACAGGCCGGCCGACAGACCGACAGCTGCTCAATGCCAGCTCAATAGCAGCGCAAATATTTGCACACACGCTGACGGAGAGCCGAATGCTTAAAAACGTATAAACCACTCCAATGGAATTCCATAAATACTCATACAGTATATCCCAATACATTTTAATGCTCAGCCGATGTTGAACCAATCAGAGCTCGACTTGTAGATACTCCTTGATGACTACAAATGGTGATCCTATGAATGGACATCTGCTTTGATCAGGCATTACAGTATGTGGCATACTTTTGCATTTGTGGGCAGTCCAATTTACTAAAGATCTTTAGCTTTTAATCAAAAGCTTATATTTTTCGCTGTAATTCTTGACCCAAATCTCTAGCCGAAAAAGTTATTGTAAAATGTTTTTAATGAGTATAAGCTTACCCTGCAAGCATACCCTATTTACATTGAGCGATTATAATTCGTTGGGCAGTAAGAAAAAATACCTTATAGCTGGCACTGGCAAACCATAATAAAGCAGCTAAGAAGTAAGTTGAATAAGGACTCAAACGACTACAAAATACTCTCACATGGTAAATACTTAACTTGATTTTGGACACAATGAAAGGATGTGATATGAAGCTGGCGAGCCTTGGCAGTTTCTTGCTTGAAAGTAATCTTTAAGTGTGGCAAATTTCGATATTCTGATATTATACAAATTTAAGAATATTCGTGGAAATAAATATAATAATATAAAAAATAAAACACGCTATTAGTTAAGTTAAGAGTTTTATTTATTTATTTATATTTTGATTTTCATTTAATACATGGCTGTATTGGATATTTGATGTAGAATTTACTTTGCATAGAAAGCGTATTCAAAAGAAAATATGCTGAAAGACCTCTCAGAGCTCGATATACTACTACGTGGAGGCGTATTTATACAAAATGTATATGTGAATATCTGGTATTCATAGAGCTACATGGGAGTTTTCAGAAATCTGATAGTTGAGGGAAAAGTGTTTGAATAGACGCAGACTGCATACGATTCCATTTAATGGCAATATAAATTGGTATATAAAATGCATATTTTAAATATTTTTGCATGTAAACAAATACCTGTATATAAATTTATTTTATTCAATATTGTCGAAGTGAGGATGTCATTTTCTATTTGCTGACAATTATTTGTACTGAATATATATTTATTTATTTATTTAAATATATTAATATTCAGAATATGTGGAAAGCTCATAGATAACGGTAAGTAAGGAATTCTTAAACAGCATATTCTGCATGAATCTGTAATTTTAAGGAACTGTTACTCCAATAAAGGTATCTCACACAGATCTTTGATAATTCTGTGATCTGTATTATATACATTGTCATATTATAAATAAATCTTTTTTAAAAGATTCAGTGAATAAGTGTTTTTTTTTTTTTTAATTTATATCAAAGAAAGCTGAAATCCGGGAGATTAGCCAGCTCCCTATGTGGTCAATCCTTGCAACATATTCTACATGTCCTGATTTGCATCTAAAGTCGCACTCATAATTTATTACATATATACTAAGTGACTAAGTGCCCCAACAACACAGAAAACTTTGCAAAAAAATAAAAAATAAAATAAAAAGAGAAAAGCAACACAGCTCAAGCGATTTGCAACGCCAGCTCACAACAGAGCAGAAATCACAATGAAAATGAAAATGAAAATACAGCGAGTGAGCATGAAAAACGTCGAGCGAAAACATAAAATGCGCTTAAATTGTATATTGAAAAAGTTTTCATCGGCACGCTTTGTGTTTGGGCTTCTTATAAGAATTTAAGGCGCTTGCCATCCGGCTTGCGGGCTGTGCTGATTGCTTGTTAATGAAATGAATGATGCAACAGCAGCAGCAACAGCAGCAGCAACAGCAGCAACAAGGAGAAGAAAATACATTTCGCAAATTAGCCTTAGCACGCATCCCAATCCCTAGCCCAATGCCAGGCAGGCAGTCGGGCAGCCAGTGAACATTTGCCTCCCACTTGACCCGTGCTCTCAGCAGTCGCGCCGGATCCGAGAGCAAATTCAAGTGACGTGCGTGAACTTGCGCATTTCGTGCACGTCCTGTCGTCGTGGTCCTATGTCCGCGAGATTTTGTGAATTGCTTTGCCAAAATGAAAGCTATTAAATGGTTGCACCCCCCCGCACCCGCACCCGCACCCGCACCCGCACCCACAGCATCTGCCCCCATTCCCAGTGGCCGTCTAAAGCGGAATATTTTTATGCTGCAACTTACGCAAAAGTTCCCCTATTGAAGTTTTGATTGATAAATGTATTTTTATCGCGCTCGCTTTTGGCTTTTTTATGACGTGCCTGGAACGTGAGCAGCGTTGGCAGCATGGGCAGCATGGGCAGCACTGAAAGCGTGAAAGCGCTGTCTTACATTAACTTACTTACCCTCCAAATTATCCAGGCAACATGAGAGCTTTTTAATTACAAATGCCATGGAGCTGCCGTTCACTCTGCAGCAGCAGCAGCAGCACGACCTAGCGCCGTGCTCATAATCTAATACAAGTCTCAGTTGTTCTGTCTTCGCCACAAAGGCAGCGCGAGTACATGATTAAATAAATTGGCATAAATTAAAAGAACATGTCGCCATGCCAACAATTAAATCAAAATTGTTGCTGCCGAAGCGGCCTGCGCTGCCTTAGACTCCCATTTCTCACACGACGCTGCGGCTGCTGTCGTTTTGTTTCTGCTCTGGTTACATCGGCACTCGAAAGCTACGACGATGACAGGATACCCTGTGCTTTGCTCCAATAAATCGCAAATATTTTGCATAATATTTCTATACAATTTCATTTGGAGTATGTCAATTCGTTGCATGGATACTTCATATAATCATCGAGCTGTAAATGGCGAATCAATTGGCTTCAGCTGTGCATACCTCTTCACGCCGAGATAAGGGGTATCAGCACGCTAATTATGTCAGCAGAAAGTAAGCCACAACATCAGTCTACGCACCGACTGTACAGCCTGTGGAAAATATCTTTGAAGTGCTTCCACCAGACTGCGTTTCCACTGGAAGCTGCTGAGTACTGGATAAGTATATAGAAACAGCCTTCAAATGCCAACTTAGGCTCACATATATTCACACACACACACACACAGATATATTTGTATGAATTTTCAATCCAAAATCCAATGCAAACTAGAAATTCATTATATTTCTCCATTCGCTGGCACATAAAATTGAGCATTTATATTTATTGAATTTATGTATACTTTTATACTTTTTATTCGCTATACAACATATATGCAGGCAGGTATGCATGGCAAATAATCGACGAGGCAATGATGCGTGGCCCGAATCGATTAAGCCGTGCAGCCCAATAAAAGCAAAGTCTACGCTCGAGCTTCAGTTGCAGCGCCAATTACGGCCGGAGGAAAACTTTTTTAATTGGCACCGCTCAAAAATTGAAGCCAACTTAAGCGTGCAGCAAACACAGCAGAAACAACTCTTCAACAGCATGTTTGGTCCATTTAAATTAAAAAAAAAAAAAAAAAAAAAAATCATTTAATAAAATAATCCAAATAAAACCGGCCAATCATTTGCCATTCTCATTGAAAGGCGGAGAAAGCCCCGACTTAAGTCAGACTTGCGGCCTTTAAGCGTGAAGCCTGGCCAACAGATTTGACTTTTTAGCTTTCGCCGAGAGCAATGCAGTCAAGTCCGTTGCCTCAGTATAACGATGAATAATTTATATATATTATTTTTATATTTTATCACATTAGCAAATCAATAAATTTTAAAATTATGTGATTTTTAGAAGAATCAATTTTCAGAAACCTTTATTTCCACGAATCTTTTGTTTCCTGGCGCTTATTTTTATACCCTGAACCCATTGAAAATGGGAAATCAGGGTATAATGTTTTTGTTGAAATGTATGTAACAGGCAGAAGGAGGCGTGGCAGACCCCATAAAGTATATATATTCTTGATCAGGGCGACGAACTGAGTCGATTTAGCCCTGTCCGTCTGTCTGTCCGTCTGTCCGTCTGTCCGTATGTTTGAACGCGTCGATTTCCGAAGATATAGAAGCTAGAGACTTCAACTTTTTTTTTAAAATGCTCGTATATAGCACGCGGATATCGAGTTTATCACTAAAAATCGATAACTCATCCCGTTATTTTTTTATCGATCAAAAACCTTATCGAAATGCAGTTATAAAATTATATCTCCTACATCTTTAGAGCTAGAGTATCCAAATTTTAAATGTAGATTGATATGTACGTTATAGAATTTCGATTTTTATTCAATTTCACCCCCCACCCTTATATCCACCCCCTTACCCATAAGTTTGTAAAAGGCGTATTTCAAATACTAGAGACTTGAGCTTTGGCAATTATACGCATAGTAATGATAAAACCACAATCTGAAAGTTTCATGGAGAGTTTCATGGCGTGCGCGCCTATGGGTGTCTATGTATGTGTGTTTGCGTGTGTATGTGTGTGTTTGTGTAAGCAGAGAGACGCTAAAAATGATTGAAATGGCTGTTGCTTGAAGGGTTCAGGGGATCTCGTAGTCGAGCACTCTCGACTAGAGTTTTCTTACTTGTTTCGAGTTTAAATTAAGCAAGCCTAGATAGGCAATCTGTAGATGTTACGCATAAATTAACCGCGCCCACTTGCCAACAATTGCTCGGGAACTCATTGCCGTGTGACAGCAGACAAAGGTAGACTGAGCTGGGTGCGGGACTGGCTAATTAAAAATGCCCGCGTTGCTCTTATGTCAATGGGTTTGAGCCAGGCTGAGCCGCGAGGCGAGTCGGCTGCCTTAGACTGAAGTAATGATTCCTGATTTGATTCCTGCTCAAATTTAAGTTGGCTAATTGAAATTGCTTGCGTCGTAAACAAATGGAAAGCGTCCACTGGCCTCACGGCTGGCCAGCGAGAACTCGCACGCTATGAGCACTGGCCTATATCGCGCTGTCAGATGGCGAGCAGGAGACGGATGACGTATTGTTGGAGTCATTGATATTCAGCTGGGGTACGCTGGCTGTGCTACTGTGCTTATGCTGACAAATTATGCTGTTTTATGCGTTTTTCGACACACACACACACACCACACACACACACACACTCACGCTCACAGGCATATGCGTATATCTAGACTAGGGAGTCGGCTGAGACAACATCAAGATAAACGCACGCATGAGAGGCACCGACAAGACAACGCCTTGTGGCACAGTCAAAGTCGACCTGAGCTTCTTGTTTTTGTGGCCTAGCTGGGGTTCAGCATGCGCGGCTGCCCCCGTCACAGCACCGCCCTTGCCCTCTTGCACCTCTTGCAACTCCTGCCACAAGGCCGCACTGTAAGCTCAGCTCCCAAGAGCATTATCTGTGCGTGGCGTGGGACGGGCGCAAATATTAAATGCGGCACACAAAGTGTTTGCCACAAGTGCGACAAGCAATGGCGGCGGTATAGGCGGCGCAGGGCATTGCCGTGAGTTATGCTTGTGAGCCAAGACATGGCGCATCATATGAACCGTTAATATTTCAGCTGCTGCGGCGACAAAGTCAATGGCAGCTCCTCCAGCGACAGCAACAGCAGCCCCGCCCACACACCCACAACTACAACAACATCAGCAGCAACAGCAACAGCAACAGCAACAGCAATGCTGACGTGTAAACAAATTGACAGCTTATAAAAACCTGAACGTCATGTGCACACCGGAGAAGCGTTTTATTATGCAATTCAAGTTATTTGCGACACGTTTCTACCTAGCAGCCCTGTGAAGTCGACGAAAATTAATAATTAACAACGGAAACGTGTCTATCATTTTTAATAACCCGCCCCAAGGCGCCCGTTCCGCCGGCTAGATGGCATTTTGTTGGCCTTCAGCTGATTTGATAATCCCGTAGAAAACGACTGCATAATGAGTGAATAGTGGCCGTAATTGCATTCCTGGGTGCAGCTCAACATTTCAATTGATAGATTGGGTAGGGTGGCCAAAACTAATGATCCTAATATTCCATGCGGCAATTGGGAATTCGATAAGCATAATTTTCTACATAATTCTATCCAAAAGTACCGCAATTTGAATATGCCGTTTGATTAATTAAGCATTTCATCGCATCGCATGCTTCGCCTGCCTGCTGTCGAGCCTCAAGCATTGCATATCAAATCAAACGAGTATCCTGGCGCGCCGTATGCTTCATATTTGATGTGCTGATTCATTCGGTTTGATGGCGTGTGCGTTGCCTCGCCTCGACTCGACTTGGCTCGGCTCGGCGCATGCATTAGGAATGAACGTTTAGCCGCTTCATCAAGTTCAGGTAACGGTTGCTTTGGCACGCGACACCTGCTCCCAGGGTAATCAAGTAGTTTTTGGTCTCTCTTTGATCTTGGCAACTATTGACAAAGGCTGAGTCTGGCCTAACCAAACACCCAGACCCATGGGAAAGTCAAACAACTCCCAGTGACAGCGCGTCCGTGGCAAAGGCAAACAAACTAGCGGTGCCTCATATAGTGTTACACAACCATATTTATGTTTATTCCCGATTGCATTAAATTATATTCATAGTTTTGGGATGCAGCCATAAAAAAGAGATAAAACAAACACTAATGTTTGCAGTGGAATTTAATCCGTTTCGCTAATAGCTTTTGATGGTAAGCATTTTGACAGCGAAAAATCGCGTTTAATTGCAACATTAATAATTGATGGCTCATCAAACTCGTCAGCGTGCGACATCCAGTTAGGCAACATCTAATTCATGTGCATTTCAATGTAATATTAAACAGACAAATATTGCTCGGCCAAGCGCCGACATAATCGCAGCTTAGTCGAGTTTAATGGCATCGAGCTGAAAGGCTTTGCAAGTTTACAAGTATTCAAATGAGTCACATACATATATGCTTGTACTACATGTCAATGTCTCAATGTCTCAATGTCTCAATGCCTCAATCTGTCAACTGTCACTGCCAGCAGAGCTGATGTCAATAGCCGATTATGTTTCCCTTTGTCGAAGCGGTGTCTAGACTCCCAATATGCAGCTATAAAGAGGTCAGCACTGATTGGCTTAATGAATATATTAGAAGCCATTGCCTGAATACTTACTTATTCACTGCTTAGTTTCTTCCTCTCCTACTCCTTCTTCTGCCATTAATACATCACACTTCGGAGACCATGTTAAATGTTTAGTTTATTTTTAAAACTAATGCACAATTGATTTTTGACAGCTGCGTTAATAAATTATTTATATTCAAATAGGTGTTAATCCAGTGAGCAGCAGCATTTCTTCTTCTTCAAACTAATCTGCATAAATTTGTTTTCGACAGCAAAATATGGACCTTGAGCAATTTATTTGCTTTAACATCTTCTGACTGATTCAGCAAGGACTTCCCTTGCCTCGTCCATTTGTCTTCCACGTACTCAGCATGCACCCCTTACACACACACACACACACACACACGTACACATGCTTCGACCCGATGTGCTCTCAGAATGGGAAAAATAATGCCCGTCTATTTGTTAAATAGGCTTGCAAATGTGCGTTTACTTCTGTTTTCTTTTTTTTTTTTTTTGGAAAGCACCCGCAGAGGAAAGTGGCTGGGCTACTTATCTGCTGTTCGCTTTGATTTGTTGGGCCTAGAAATGAATTGGCCGCAATGAAACGAAGCTGGGCCACTAGTAGTTGGTCCGACTGTCCGCCGCAAGCTGTTAACCCAAATAATTATGGCTTCATTAAGTTGATTGTGTGTGTAAGTGGTTTTTTGATAAAGCCACTGAGTTATAGCCAAAGCGGGGCAGAGCTCTGCCTCGTTCGCCTGCTCCAAATTAATCGCTACAAATTCGCCCAAAAAAAAAAAAAAAAAATAGCCAAATGTTGGCCACAAATGACACAAATTATGCAAAGATTAAAGTGTTAATTTTTGTGGCATTCCCGAATGCTGCCAAAGGGTTTCTGGCAATTTAATTCACCAGCAGAAGCAGCAGACACACGCCGACGTCATCATCCTCATCGACTACTCCCACACACACACACACACACACACACCCACACATGTCATCGGCCTCCGGCTAAGTCAAATCATGTTGTTTGCCAATTACGCGGCGTTTGTCAAACTCTTCAGCTCTTGGGTCGCTCCACTGCTTATAGACTTGAAATTTGCCAAGGCATTTATTTTTATATTCGGGCATTCGATTGTTTGTGCACTTCATGTTCGACAGCTTATTGAGCCTCTCAGGCTGAATTCGCTGATAAATCGCAGAGTATCAGATATAAATGCCCCCTCATACGCTGCTCGCAGAGGGTATCAAATATATAAAAAAATGTATCATTTATGTAGCCTAAAACTCGCTGGCTTTGTAGAACAACAGCAACGACAAAGTCAACAGCCTAAAAAAAGAAAAAATTGTATATATACAACAACCACACTATTATTTTTAATGGCCAAACATTACAAGCTTCTAGGGCAACAGCGGACTGAGAGGAGGCGGGGAGGCGAGGCAAGCGAAAGCAAACATAAAAATAAATAACAACAAATTGGCAAGCGTCTCCTTCGCCCAATCCCTGCAGCAGCAGCAGCAGCAGCTTTAAATTTGAATCTACGCCCTTCACTCTGTCTCTCTCTCTCTCTCTCTCTCTCTCTCTCACGCTCTCCCTCTGCGCACTCGCTTAGTTTCTGGGCAGCCTTTGAGTTGCCTTTGAGCTATTTTATAATTAGTCCCAGGCATGACAAAAACTTTTGGCTGAACAACTTAAGTGCCTGGTCCGTTTTAGCTAACCAACCGCACGCGGTGCACGTAGGCAACAGCAGCAGCAGCAGCAACAGCAGCACAATAACAAACCCATACACCCACACACACACACACACACACATGATAGAAATCAGGCATTGTGTATGTGTGTGTGAGCTTCGTAGGTACGCCAACTGCCTCATGTTAAATTTTATGGCAAATAATGGGCGACATATGCCAAAAAAGTTTGCCACATGCTCCACTGCGCCGAAATTAGTTTGGGGTTCGGCCAACCCATGCACGCCCCTGGCCCGCCCACGCCCCTCAAGCGCTCTGTGAAAAATTCGAAAACTGTTAATTGGCCGCCAAGGCAAAGACGAACGAACGAGTTTAGTTTAGCGCTTAGCTATTTGGCCTTTACTAATTGGCAGCAGCTGCTGCCAGCCGCCCGCCGAGTCATTCCTAATGTATAAATAGATGCGCTTTGCGCCTTACTTAAGCCGGATTCCAATAGCTGTCACGGTGGGGGGAGCAGGGGAAGTGCAGCACGTGCAATCCTTAGATTGCGATTTCAATCAAATGATTTGTCAACTGCTTCGTGGGTGAGCAGTCGCAGCGTGCGATGTTATTCTTTCATCAAACAGGGCGTGACATGGGGCGGGCAGGGCGGCGTTAAGTGCATGAAACTCATCAGGTGTGTCAAAATTGCAGTAAAAGCTCAACGAGCACTGAGCACTGAGCACAGCTCGAAATAATGTACAAATGGCAACCGTGCAACCGGCAAGCTGCCGCTGCAACGCGAGCACATTTCTAAAGCCAAAGCTTATGGCAAAAGGAGATTTCCTTTTAGCTGCTGCTGCGAGTCCAACTTCTGCTGCTGCTGCTGCTGTTGCTGTCGGTTTGTCTCATAAATTGTAACATTTCATCAAGTGTTGGTGATTGCGCCATGGTGAGCGGGGGCGTGTGGGGGCGTGTGTGCCGGGGCTGAGCACTTCGAATGTGATTACGCATCTTCAGTGAGATTGAAAGGTTTTCAAGGTGTAAAAGAGCATTAAATTACAATTTCTGCTTTGCGCTGACAGCATTTCTAAGCTGTGCAATTGAAATACATAAAAAAAGTAGAAGAACAAGAAGAAGAAGCATAAGACTAAAAGTGGTACAAATATTATATTTCACAATTAGAGAGAGAGAGCGAGGGAGTGGGGGAGAGCAGGTGTGAGCAGCTAGCTGTCTGAGCTATGCTCAAGATTGAATTTCTTTAAGTATTTGCTGCATTTCATTAACGAAATTTTCGATTTTCTTGTCAATTAGGCAACTGCAAAACTTTTGACTATTTATCTTCGTTAGCCACTCGCTGTTCGAAGCGCACACAACAGTGTCTGATAGTAATGCGAGACTCTATAAGCAATACACACACATACACACTCTCACACTCACACTCTCACACGTATTTGACAAAAACACTTTTGAACTTTTTGGCATTTGCGTGCTGCAATCGAATATAAATAAGCAGCGTAAAGGGGAAATTACTTTGGCAGCCAAACTTTGGGCGTCTTTGCTGTGGCGGATGAGAAGATCGTATAAATTACTAATTTCCCAAGTAACTAATTAATGAGGGTTTCGTAAATTCCTCAGTGGAACTAAGCACAGCGCAAGTCTAACTAAAAGTCGGCTCATTCAAATGTCGATGCATGCTGAAATATTCACATGTAACATATGCATGTATGTATGGCACCTATATATATACATATGTATGTATGTATATGTAGCTGCTGTTGCTTTTTCGTCTTCTGCATTCTCCCTATCCGAGTGCTGTTCACTTTTGCATATTTTAGGTTTCTCTGGCTCTTTTGCTTAGCTACTTTTTCCCGAAAAAAAAATAAATAAAACTGCAATATCCTTTAAGCCATTTCCGCTTGTTGCTCAATGCCCTCTTTGTGTAATGCGGAAATAACAATGCGCCAAGGGGATTTGCAAGTGCAACACACACACGCATTCACACATAAGCATACCACATCCAAAACATGCTCATAACAATGTGGCTTTGCCAAAATACTTGTGAAGAGCAACGCATTGAGAAATATTTGTGATATCTGCTTGGCTTGAATTTGTCGAAAAATGCTTTCGTTGCGGCTTATTGTGCAAGACTTTCCTTTGCCTCGCCAGGCCACTGCCAAGGCCAACAGCCATCTGTCGGGCCTGAACGCATTCATTATGTGAGCCAGGCTGCACCTTGCAACTTTGATTATCGCTCTGCAGTGCAGCTGGGCGCAATTAATGAAACACGTCTATTCCAGCGAAATCCTGCAACTGCTGTTTGCAATCCCTGCCGGCAGCAGCTAATTTGGACGCGTGTCAAAAAGGGAGCAGCGACTGACTCGAGTCACTTTGGACAGGCGGAGGGACGGGCGAACAGAGGCTGCAGCTGAAGCTGTGCGCTCGCTCGTCTGGCAGTTGGCGTCTGTTGGCGCCAGTGCAGCATTTAGCTAATTGTCTGCATTTGTCAAGCGCAGAAACTGCCACCGAAAAAATGCGCATTAAATTTATAACAATTGTTTTACAATTGCCGACACAGAAAAAGAAAATAGAAATAAAAAAATAAAACTTAAATGGAAAACGTCGAAAGAAAGTGCGGCGCCCCGCTCACTGCGTTACTTTTGTTTTCACATTGTCAGAGCGTCCAGGGGTAGCGCGTGGGGCGGGAGGCGTGCCAGACTGACGAAAGTATTTAGCCAATTGGCAACATTATTTAAGAATTGGCCTGCTGCAGGCGCCTTGATTTATGTTGCAGTTGCCTTTTTTTTTCATCTGCACTAAATTTTGGCACACACATGTGTTCTCTCTCTCTCTGTGTGTGTGTGTGTGTGTGTGTAATTCTGCACTAATTTGCAGTTAGTTTAATAAATTTGACAGTGCGCCACATGCGTGTGCAGAAAGTTTGTGTGTGCGGGTCAAAAAGTTTTAATTTCTTGTTTGGCAAGCGGATTCGTGTTATAAATTTCCAGCACTTGACCAAGCACACCACTCGAGTGTATATATGTGTGTGTGTGTGTGTGTGTGTGTGTGTTTGGTAATTGTATTGGTATTTATATTTGCCAAAGTGGCCAGTGCTAAGCTGCGCTCATAAATCACCCAAAGCCTGCGTAGAGTGGCAATTAATGCAAAGCAGCCAAGGAAACAGTTGCCGCTCGATAAGACGGCCAGCCGTTGACTCTTCTCTGTTGCTGTCGCAGTTCTTGCTGTTCCATAAACAATTTGCAATAAAAATGCAGGCCAACTGCTGAGGCTGCAGCAATAACAATGGGCAACAAAAAAAGAAATGGAAAATGGAAATTATATATATATATATATATATATATATATATATATATCCATATATAATATGAAGCACGAATTAGCCCGAAAGTATGCAGCAGAAACGGCAACAGGAAGCGGACGCAATAAAATATGCACAAACTGCCAGTTGGCTGCGACGTGCAGAGTGTCGGGGCGAAGACGATAGCGATAACGATAACGATAACAATAAACTGGGTTCAGGCTATGCACGTGCACATTGAAGAAGCAAGCACCCCGAGCACAAGCTCGCCGGAATGCACTGCGTGCGCTGGCATTAAGAGCTTAGCAATGCCACACCCCATTTTACCAAGCACCGCACCCAGGGATATTTTTCCATGCCACTTGAGAATCCTTGAAAGAAACACACAAAAGACAGGAGTTTATATTAAATATAAATGTATGTTTTATAATATATATTTTATACTTAACGTACTTTTTTAGTAAGCAAACTTGAATTTATTTCATATTTACTATAGTTTTATATTTACTATATTCACATATGGAGCCAGAGCTAGGGCACATCAACAACTGCAAACAAAATAATAAATACAATCTAATGAATATATGGTCTTATGAATAATAATTAGCGCAACAGCCAAAGCGCTCTATGAACTTATTTAAAAGGACACTAAGAAATTGCCATGTATCTTTGCAGCTGTCAAATGTAAATGTTAAATGTTGCATAAATTATGCAACACTCGAAAGATTCAGATGCCAGCGCTGTCGTGGCCCCACATGCTGGGGCCGAGCCATTCATGGTTCATCTGAGCAGAGCTCCTTTTGCGATACATTTGCAGAAGAGTCGCCTTAAAAATTCGATGTTGCTGTTGCTCTTGCTGTTGTGCGTCGCATTCTCCATGCGTCAAATGTCATGTATGCAGACGATAGGTGACACTTGCTAGTTGTTTGACAAACACTGAGATTATGCAAATGAAGTTAGTAGCGTTTGGTATTCATAAACATTTCTATATTTCATGAGCACTCATGAGCATTTATGCAGCACTCTATGCGAGCATTGCGAAAACAAAAACATAAACAAATGTTGCTTGTGTTAGCTTAACCGTCCTCCTGTGTTGCCTGCCTGCATCGCTGTGCTATTGCATGTTTTTATTGGTTGTTTGCATCAGATGACTTGGCCGTACGTGCTTGAAAATGAATTGCCAAGCGTCAGTTGGCCCCGGTAAGAAATGCCTTTGAATGCTCATGTTGGCAATTGAGTTGCACTGAAACTGTGCCTAATTCAATCAGCTGCGCTGCAGCAGTTGCTGCAACTTCTATTCTCGCCATCAGCTAACTTCGCACATGGCCATATGGCACTGAAGCTTTTATCTGATTATCCTTGCAAAGGTCTGGGGGCTCTGACGGGCAAACAAACTAGCAGCTGAAGCTCGACAGATTGCAAACAGTCAAAGCAAAACAAAAACAGTTATCAACAACAACAACAACGGCGAGTGGAGTGCTTTAGCATTAACCACTAGCGAAAACAATGGGAGCAAAAAACTAGAAAAAGCCAAAGGCAAAGGCACAAGCACAGCTAAAAGCCCAGCAAAGGCCGCTGAAACAATGCCCGACCAGTTGGTCACCTTTGTGGACTTGGTCGCCAGGTGACAGCAGCAGGAGGAGCAGGAGCCAGCCGAGAGTTCAGCAAGTAAATCGCATTATGTCCCTAACTCGCTCAGCACTTGCTCCCTATTATATTTTGTCATTTCGCTGCGAAGCTCTCTGCTTGCTATCTTTGCGCCATAGCAGCTTTGTTGTTTTGATTTTATTCTTTTCTAACGATGCTACGTCTTTGATTGTGCGCCTTTTTCTCTTTCTTTCGTTATTTTTTCTAGCGGCGGCCTCAGCTGCTGTCCCATCGAGGGGGCTATAAATATGAGAGAGCATTTCATAAGATATCCTTAATTAAAGTAATTTCCTCTCGGCTATGGCTGGGTCAGATTTACTGCGGGTTCGGTTTGGCTTAGCCGCACTCGCAGCGTGTGCACAAGCTGAAATTAAATTTGCACGGCAGAGTAAAAGGAAATAAGCTGCGTAACATGAAGGTGCGACCGAAATATGGCAGCACAATGACCCCGTTACGCACACACACACACAGATACATGTGTGCAACCCCACAGCAAAGAGTTAAGAGCGAAGCTTCGTGTGGCCATTAACATGAAATTTTTAACAACAGCCCGGCAAGAAGCTGCGCGGTTCACCTGGATGGCATTCTTGTTAGCATTTTTGTTTGTCGTGTTGCCGTTGCGGCTGCGATTGCGGCAGGTGGGTGATTGTAAACGACATAAGCAGCGTCGAGCTGCTGCAACGGGCGCTGCTTTTGTCATTGCTTTCAATGGATCTGCGACTTCCCTCTCAGAGCGCGGCCATGCTGCGTTCTTATTCATTGTTGTTTTCGGACTGCGGCATTTTGTTTTTAAGCTCGGCGCCCTTAGTTGCTCGTGCTCTTCCTTTTCTAGCTCACTTCGACCGCTTTAAGCCAGCGCAGGTCTTACCTGTGCAGCAACTCCTCTTCACCTTGTGCAATGCTTTGCGCTGTAATGCGCAATGCAACAACAACAACAACTACAACAACGACAATCATATAAACAGCAACCACAGCAGCAGCTGCTGCCGCAGCGGGACTTATCCTGCCGCCGTTGTTGTTCTCCTTTTCTGGACGTCGTCGCACAGGATGCGACGCTTATTTATCGCCTTTTTATGTGATATAAACGTTTCGGAATTGGCAACGTAAAGCATTAAATTTATTGTGAGAGAAATTGAGATTGCGGACCGAACAATAACAACTAGCTGCTGCAGCGGGCGTGCTCCATGGTAAATAAGTCGAATCCGAGCGTAATTGATTCGCCTTGGCATCTGTGATGACATTTCATGGCGAGGCTAGCTATTTGGCATGGCCGAGGGATTCGCAACGCCGCTAAATTACAAGAGTTTGTCTGAGATCAGTTTAGTCAGTGGCAATACTTGAAGCGAAAATCATGCAATATCTTCTGCCCCTCCTTCTAATGGTGGGCACGGCTCTGGCGACGGAGGAGCCGCCAGATCCAAAGCACCCGGAACCCACGCTTCGGAAAAGCAATGCTACAGCAGGCGAGGCAGCAAATAAAACAAAAAAAGAAGACCCCAGGCTCGTGAATGTGCCGTTCTCGGTGTGCAAGCCCCATGAATTATTTGTCGTCAACAAGGGCTGTGTTGATCGCAAGATATACGCGAAGGAATTCGTCCTCAGTACCTGGAATGATAAGAGTGTGGAAAAGATCAGGGCTGGTAGAATCGAGGAAACCGACTGCGCAATCAATGAGCTACCGACGCTGTCTGGCTGTGAGCCAATAGGAAAGAAGCTGCGCGACGACAACGGTCCGCGCGCAAGTGTATTGCCGAACTATCTCTATGGAAATAAGATTTACAATAGCAAAGAGGCCATACCCCAAGCAGAGGAGAAAGAGGAACCTCTGAAAACGAATGGGAATACGAATGGGAATACGAATGGGAATACGAATTCAGATAGTGCACGTCCTTCTTCAGACAAGGCAGTGGGACGAAACTTACCCGTTGGTGAAGCGAATGGCAACCAAGGAGGCAGCGATGAAGAAGAAATTCAGGAAGCTTTGCAGAAAGCGATCGGACATAATCGGAAGAGAAAATATGTGTACCTGCCGGGCAGGTTGCTTAAAACCCACCGCAACTGTCGCCCCTATGAGGTACTGGGAATAGGTGGACGTTGCATTCGAAAGAAGGGCAAGGTTGGCTTCTACAAACATCGGAGCCACGTCTATGGATTACAGAAGCGACATCGTCATCCGGCGTTCTACAAGAACATGCGCGGCTAGTGCTGAGGCCTCGCTCCAAATGTTAACTGAGGAACTATTTCAAGTATCATAATATCTGTTGCAGCAAATCATAAATAGCACAACAATAAATTACTTCAGCTAGATCAGAATCTGCACATAAAAGACGTATCTTTTGAAGAACACACACACACACACACGCGCACACAGTGAGAGTTTTGTGTTAGTGACTCGGAGTAAGTAATTTACTCCAAGTAATTTGAAATTTTGTTTTAAGCCCGACCATTCCGTTTAACGACTACCAATTTCATAGGTCCCTTTAATGGCATTGACAGCAAATTGGATTTTGGCCTTGAGCCATGGCACAACAAATTCAAATAGATACGGGCGGAGGGTGCTTAGGCTTCGAGTGATGTGCTTGTAAATGGGCTCGGTTATTTTATAATATGTGCCAGGTTTATAAATGTAAGAGCATAATTAAATGGGATTTGCGCCTTGGGTTACTGAACTCAGCGCCGCCCTGGGCAGCCCCTTGACAAGGGGGCTTCGTTTGTATGATTGCGCACGGATTACTGGGCAGCTGCGAAATGGATGGCTTTGACATGCTAATTAGTTAACCTCTCGCATAGTTGGCTGCCAGCCGTAACCGTAACGTATTTTATGTACACCAAAAGCGCACAAATGTCGGGTCGGCTGCGGCGTTACCCATACGCCGCGTTTGACAGACCTCAGAGGATGCGAAGCGTTTAAGTGCCAGCCACCCGACACCAAGCATGATGAATAGTTCTGCAATAATTACATTACTTGGCAGTTTCATGTTCACTCCTGTCGAAAGAAAGTCACACGTGGCTGCGCCTGTGGCCATACACAGATGTACACGACTGTAACCGTAATCGGCCATTATTATTGTATTGTGTATTGTGTATTATCGTTGTGTATGCGATTTGCTGTGCAAATAGTGGGCCATCAATATGGGCAGCTGCTTGGGCAACATTAATCATATTCCGTGTTAATTAATCAATTAATTATGTTCTTGAAACTGTAAATTTGTCGCCTTGTGCTTAGTCAGTGTTCGGCCGCGACTACTGCTTCATAAATTATGGCCAAGACTTTCATCTATCCATCTGCCTGACGCCTGACAGCAATGCCAGCTTAGAAGCTGATAACACTGCGCTGCCTAAGATATTAGTAAGTACTTAAATCGGACGCATAATTCGATTGCATTTGCATTTCGCTTTGTTTTCCCTAATTCTGTTGTTAAACATGCATAAATGCGGCTCAAGGCAGAGCTCGCTTTAAGCCGCTTTGCAGCCTGCGCTGAGTTGATCTATCTTGGGATTATGATTTTAGTGAAATATTTAAAATCAGTTGCTCTCGAGTCGCTAAGCCAGCAATCCGAGTGCAATATTGCATTTGTCAGCGCTCCAACTGTAAATCGCATCGCCTCGCAAGTTGTCAGCGTGAAATTGAAATTCATGAAATATCGAATATTGAAATATTTAAATCGAATGTCAAAAATTTCTGTCTGTCTGTCCGTTCGTCAGCAGCTGGCGAGCTTGGCTGTCAGTAAACGTTTCTTCCTCAACTTGCTATATTTTCACTATATTTCCCTCTGGCTCACACACACACACACACACACAAAACTGACATCAGCGAGTCAGAGTATCAGATATATACGTGCTTGTGTGTGTGTGTGTGTGGCGTTTTCTTTGCAGCGATGTCTGAAATATCAAATGTTCTATTAGTCTAAACTGGCAGTGAAACATACTGAAATGGAATATGGCAGCTTATTGGCATAAGCATGAATCGACGCCACTTTCACTCGGACTCCGCAGCTCTGCCATATGCCATATTATATACAGTCAGTCATACCTAATATGGTGCGTGTAAAAGTGCTCGAGTATTGAGTTGGCCTTGCTTATTTATTTTCCCATTACACGAAAACAAAAGCAACAACTCGCAAGATAACAAAACAAGCTGGGATTATGTTTGCTGTTTACCTATCGAAGCGGAAAGTATCAATTAGATAAGGGCCCATACGCAGCAGCACAATGCTGTTTAAACAACCTTAAACTTACTCCAAATCCACATCAACTGTGTGAACTTTTGAGTCGGACTGCCGACTGGCAGTCGTCAATTGAAGTGGCTCTGGCTGCGTATTTGCATATTGCTGTTTGCTTTGGTAATTAAGTTACCAACTTATTAAGCGTGTTTATGATGTTTACACAACAATTTATTTACCATAATATTTGCGAGCGTTTAAGCCAAGCTGTTGCTGTTGTTGCTGCTGTCGGTGTTATTATTGCTGGAGCTCTGCTAATATTATTACAACTGTGATTCGCGGGTCGGACTCTGCGTGGAGATTTGTGGCGATTTGCGTTGTGCAAATAACTGAATAAAATGTAAAAAACGAAAAAAATACAAATGAAATAAATATAACACCAGACACTCAAACAATAATAAAACATTCAATTAAGCGCTGCGGCTGTTCGGGTAATTACATAAATGGTTTATTTATTCTGTGTCTGGCCAGTCCAAAATGATTTTACTCGACTCGCGCTTTAAATGAAATGCCGTGTCGCTGCCACACAGCCGGCGCTGATGTCAATTGCCATAAGAACAAGCTCATAAACGTTACGCATACGCCATGTAAGCCCTATGAGAGCACGTCGCGACGCCGTCCGGCTGGGATGGCATCATTCAGATGTTGGGCAAACGTGGCACATGAAATACCTTACTCATTGGCCCCACAGACCGAAGTGCTTAGTCATACATAGATCCACACACACACACACGCGCGTACATTGTCCAGCTTGTGCTGGGGCCGTCACTTAATAGATGCAGACACATACTGAGCATATCCTGGATCGTGTCCTTGCGCCGGGGAATGTTGATGATTTTGATGTTCGTGTCATTTGAAAGCGTTATGCGTGACGAAACGGAAGCTCTTAAAAGCCACAATAACTAAACGCTTGAACTGAAGCCAAAAGCCGCCGGACTCAGCTTGCCCTCAACCCAAAAGAGACATCAAAATATTCATAGTCGAGGCACTGTCGAGGCATTGTCGGTGTCTGGTGTCTGGTGTCGTCCTGCTTGGCGGCGTATGCAGCGGTTGCCATGGCACATTAAGAAGGACTCTTTCTGGCTGTAAATTCTACGGTTTTATGCGCTCTTTGTTACGCACTGCTTGAGCGGCGGCCGGACAACGCCACGCCCCCCAAAATAATGACACCAAATGTAATGGCAACAACCAAAGCAACAGCAACAACATGAGCTCATTATTTTAATTAGATGCGAGCCAGGAGTCTAATCATGACTTCGTGCCAATTTGCCAGTTAGCTAAATGGTCACAAATGTGGCAGCTGTGTAGCATTTAATTAAATTAAGTAAATGTCATAGTGTCATTATGGCTAGCTTGTTTCTGTGAATATTTTAATGCATTTTAAATATTTGTGTTTGCGGGCAGAGATTGCGAGAGGAGCTGGGAGTTGATATTAGCATATTTCATATGTAAATTCATAATGCGCTGGAACATAATTTAGATCAGAGCAACAACATGACGTTGGCATAATGCGACTGGGCCCAGCAGGCCGATCAAATATCAATAGCTAATCCACTGGGAAGCCATGTGCCAGATAAACACGCCTTCCACTCCCAGTCAGACCGTACGACACGTAACCTGCGGCCGACTGAGACATATTGCGTTAGGCCACAAGCGCGCTGGCCTGGCCATATAAAAAACGAGGCCTGGCCTGGCAAAGGACTGATGTATAGTCTATATGTCAAATACATCAAACTTGGGTAGCTGTTTGCCCTGGCAGCTAAGCAAACATCGGCCCAAGTCCGTCGAGAACTGAGCCGCAGTCTGAAATGTGTATATCATTGGGATTGATTGCCCAGCCCGAAAAGCTAGGCCATGATGCGTCTTTGTTTGTTTGTAACTGTCGGTATGATGCCTGCTCCTTGGCCACTCTTCGCCTGGGCCGTGTTTCCGTCTGTGTGCTTTCGACTCAGTCAGACGCGCTGCAACCAGTGAAAAGTGGCAGCGGCGGACAGGCGAAGCCCACATATGCTTTCGTTGTCACACTTGGATTGTCGGCACGTGCAGAGACGTAAATGAGTTATGAAATGCGGAGCTGTTGTCTTTTAGGCGGGGCCAAAAGGGACGTGCACCACAATTATTAATAAATCAAAGCATAAAACTTCAGAACCAATATTGGATTTATATGTGCTCAGAAAAGCTAAAGCCACCAAATCTGACATAAACTGATTATAATTTACTGCAAGACAACCATATATGTATATCTATATGGCCGGAAATCATAATATAGATCCAATAAATAATGTCTGAAAAGAACTGGATGCATACTATAATATATACATATGTATATCTTTTGACTATAAAAATATAATGAATAGAAATGTTTATTTGAAATTGCTTTATTGAAGTGTTGCAGCTATCAAAGAATATAAAACAATATAAATATATAAAATAAAAACAAAACTTTTGTTTTAATTTTTACACATTTTTATTAAAAATTATTTGTCAGTATTTATAAACAACAGAGATTTATTAATAATATAACGATGTTATATAAATATTCTCGTGCCTAAGAAGAGCAAGGAATGCAGAAGAACTCCAGGAGATCATTTAGATCATGAAAAAATGCCCGCAGCAGCAGAGAATGTTCCCATTGATCTCTACTTGGCGCAGTGCTCAAAATTTTAGTGCCACTCAGGCTTTGAGTGGAAGTCGCCCTATATAAAGGGCAGCAGCTGCGGCATTTATTCAGTCGCTCAGACCAGGTGGGGTCAGTCGTACGTGCAGTGAAGTGTTTTATTTTTTAAGTATATATAAATATATATTGTATTGTCTTAAAATAAATTTTATTTTTTTTCTTTTGTTTCTATTTTATTTACAATTTTGTTTATTAAAATTAAACATTTTTTATTAAGTTTTTTTTATTCAACAAATTTTTAAACAATTTTTTTTTAAACAATTTTTTTTAAACATTTTTTTTATTTAAACATTTTTGTTATTTAGACTTTATTTAAACAAATTTTTTTTTTTTTTTTTGTACAGTGCAGTGCTGTGAAGTGGGTGAAAATTGATTAGTATTAAAATAATTTTTTTTTTATTTATTTTATTCACTAATTTTTTTTTATGTTTTGTTAATATTTTTTTTAATTTTCAATAAAAAAATTTTAATTTTAAATAAAAAATTTTTCAATAAAAAAAATTTTAAACAAAAAATTGTTTAATAAATACAAAAAATTAAAAAAAAAAATAAATTAAACACTTCACTGCATTGCCCTGCACTTACGACTGAACCCACCGGCTCTGGACGACTGAATAAATGCCGCAGCTGCTGCCCTTTATATAGGGCGACTTCCACTCAAAGCCTGAGTGGCACTCAAATTTTGAGCAGTGCGCCAGTTAGAGATCATGGCAGTCGATCCAATGGGAACATTCTCTGCTGCTGCAATCATTCTCTAAATGATCTCCTGGAGTTCTTCTGCATCCCTTGCTCTTCTTAGGCAGACGGACAGAGAGAGAGACATGCATATTTATAATAATAAATAATAAAATAAATATATAGTGTTATATGAAATTGCTTTCTTAAATGTTTAAGCCATCAATAAATAAAAATATTGTAATAAAATAAATATAAATTTAAAATAATATAATAATTATATGGAATAATAATAATACTATTTTTTATATTTTTTTATTAATTTTGGTTTTCTAGTTGCTTACATATACATTTTTATTTTAAATTGCTTTGCTGAAATGTTGCAGCTATCAATGAATATAATATATAAAATAAAAATAACAATTTTGTTTTAATAAATCATAAATTTTTTGAAATTGCTTTGTTGAAATGTTGCAGCTATCAATGAATATAAAGCCATAATATAAATATATATGTTTTAGTTTTCAAGAAGTCGTTTATCACTTAAGTCCTCACAAACGTTCCTGAAGCGTAGGCCTGAAAGATATAAAACACTGAGAACGTAAAGTTCAAAGTGACATTTCGGCAATAGTGCAAAACAATGCAAGATACAAGTGCACACACACACACACAGATACAATTTACACACACACTAGCATACATGTGCTGGGACAGGATACTCGTCGCAGCGAGCACTTGAAGGCACCACAGAAAGCCAGCGGAAAGATGTCGACGAAGTGCAAAGCGCTTCAAACGATTTTCCGCAAAGTTGACTGCTCCTTGCAGTGGAAGGTGTTTCAGAGTGCCTCTGAGCGTGTATTGGTGTGTGTATCGGTGTGCATGTTTATGGCCACAACAGAGACAGCTGAAGAAGAAGCAGCCGCAACAGCAACAGCAGCAACAGCAACAGCAGCAACAGAGCCTGAAATACAATTTTCGCCAAAAGCCTTTAGGTATTTCACGCCAGCAAAATATGCGAGTAGGTTAGACGGGCGTGTGGGCGTGTGGGCGTGTGGGCGTGTGGGCGTGAGGGAGATCTTCGGGCTCGTGTGTGTTGCCAACTTCACACCCAATGGCGGCAAATTTTTGGCAACAAACTTGTATGTGCGACTAAGATGAAGCAGCACTAGCCAAAAGGCGGCAGGAATAAGATGAGAATGGGACTGAGAATGAGAATGAGAATGTTTATGTTCATGTGTATGCGAAGAGCCTGCCAAGGGCCAAGCGTTGAGGTGGATCTGTGTCTGTGCATGTCTCTGTGTGTGTGTGTGTGTGGCAGTCTGCGAATTTATTGCCCAGGGAAGCATATCCTTAGCTGTGCGCCGCTTTTTGCGCTGCCACCACCACCAGCGCTGCAACATGTCGCAAAGTTGTCGAAGCGTGGGCGGCTCAGCTGCCGCTGCAGCGGGAATAGACTCTCGTAACTTGGCTAACAGCAAGACAACACACAGAAAAAAAAGAAGAAGCAAAGTAAAGAAAAAGAAGAAAACTGAGAGTCGAATATGTTTTAGTGGCGCAACTGTGCTGACAGTTGTGTAAAATATACGCGCTCTCATAATTTATATCAGTTTTGTTAACTGAACGTGACTGCGTCGCGAGACCAGAGCTACTTATCAACCGCCAGCTGCGAGTCCTTTACCGTCCTGACAGAGACTCGACCTGGCTCTGCGCTGGATGCCGGCTGCTTGGTGCTGGGTCATGCCCCAACATCGGCGTGCCGTCGATGTCAACACGTTCGTGCAATTAGCCAAATGGCCCCACGGCCTGACTTGTGCCCTTTGCTCGTCTAGCGGCGAGCCTAGGGCCAAGACATAGCAATTTGTGCAGGGTATTTTTACAATCCCAGCTCCATGCATCACATATTTAATACTTTAGCTCACTCATCCCAGTCAAATCCAATATAAAATTTGAGCTACGCAAAACCTCAAAGTGCCTAAAGTCCAAAACCCACAATTTGAAATCCCAAGTATTCTGCAATTAGTGGTCAGGGCATAAAACAGCTGCCAAATCGAGCGAGCTCCAGCCATTGCTCGTGTTTAATTAACTAATCTACATACATGAGGTTGAGGGCAGGAAACAAAAAGAAACAAACAGAGGAGATGTGAGGCGAGACTCAGTCTCTAATTCGCAGACGTTAATCCAATTTGAAAACTTAAATGCTTTAATCAGAAAATGTGCTCTGACCACATAAACCACAGGATACTTGCACGTAAAATGTCTCCATTGGCTTTTGATTTTGTTTCAGTGTCAATTTAGATGGGGCTGCTTTGCTGAAATGAGGGCAGAGCCTACACATGACCATTTTCATCGTGGGTTGGTCGAAACCGCAAAGCCAATTATTTGAATTTATCAAGCTGAGCCTTGGCACTGCACAGTCCTTTCGCAAAGGACCTCAATCAACACTCTGGCTTTCAACAACAGCTCGATAAATATGGATGCTGTCAAAAGAATTGTGATTAAGACAGGCCAAAGTAATGGAATGCGTGGCGCTGAAAATTAAAAATCAAAATAAGAAAAAAATAAATATATAAGAAGAAGAAGAGATGTGAAAATCAACAACTGTTGGCTATGGCCAACAACAATGGCTGTAAATCTCATCATTCTTCATTTAATTTCACATTCTCGTGCCGCATTACAGGCAAACATCTCGTATAAGAAGGAAGTCTTACACGCGGCTTCCAGGGCTCCCCGAGTGTTTCCTCGCTTTCGCATTGTTGTGAGAAACTTCGATTAAATAATAATCAAATAAAATTATGTGATGGCCGAGCGCAGTAATTGCCGCACTCTCTCCATCCAGATAACGATGCACATAATTGAAATCCACAATGCTCTGATTTTTATAGCTGCCCACCATCATCGCCATCGTCGGCATCAACGCCATCATCGGCATCATCGTTGCCCGGCAATCCTTCACTGGACAGATATAAATTTTTTGCTCTCGATGCTGCCCGTTTGATTTATAATTGCGAGAAGCATTAAAACTGGACGGCATTCGGTTGAGTATCGAGTTAATTACTGTGCTTAATAGGAAGCCTTTATATACACACAATATCAGCACACACACACACACTCTCTCACACACACATGCACAATCGAATACTCAAGCTCGTTCATATACTTTGTACAATAATCGTTGCGAGTACTTAAGCGTGTATATGGACTGTTTGCGTATTTGGACTCAATTTAATTTCGATTTGCAATCAGTTGAAGAGCTGCCTAGTTCTTTCAGCAGGAGACGGGCACTTTTTGTGATGTTTTCATTTTCAGTTTCGTCTGCGTTGAGATTTTCATTTCTAGTTGTGCTCAACTCAATTCGAATTTGATTTGATTGCAAACATTTCTCTGTCCCCATCGCATGGAAACATGCTTTGTCAGTTGCAACAATTTGGTGCATTTTACATTGTTTGTAATGTCACTCACTCACTCTCTGTGCCATGTTATTGGTGATGTTGTTGTCGTTGTTATTATCACAAATTCTGATGATGTTGTTGCTGCCGTTGCCGCTGCTGTTGCTGTTGCTGTTGCTGTTGCTGCTGTCGATGTCGTTGCTGACGTCCTTGGGGTACATAATTCGACCCCATAGATTTGTGTGTCGCTTAAGAAACTAAGCAAAGTTGATATTATCCACAAAGCAATTAATTACACCCTGTTCTCATCAAAATCAGCTGAGAAGTTGAATGAGTTTTTAAAATGAGTTGATAAAGTTACTCCTTCGACAATAATTTATATATAAATAATTATTTATTATTTTTACTGAATAATATAAATAAATAAAAACACAATAAAAGAAATGCGTAACTTTTATACAAACATTATTTGCAAGAACTTTTTAATTGATACTTATTTGTAATATATTCAATGCCTTTCAGCCTGAGTATAAGGCATTGATATGAATCGCATTGAGCCATTTAATTGTTTACTTCCTAGACATTAACAAAATATCCTTTGTAGGTATTTCATGCAATATATGTATTCCTCTCTTTATTCATCATCAATTCTTTCCTCCAGAAGAGCTTTCAGCATTTTGTGTTTTATTTATATATTTATAAAATTTGTTATTAGTATTTAGTATCTTTTTTATGTTTCAGATGTTTCTTTGATATTTGAGCTTGACTGACGGACGGAAATCTTGGGCAAAGGGTTTTTGGATTTAATAACACTGAGATGGCCGGAAATTAGCTCGTTGCACAAAGCCAAAGAACTACTTAGTCCATGTCCTCGCTCTAAGTAGCTCGCTTTCCCATCAACTACTTTATTCATAATGAAAAGCTTCAGCAATTGCGCAATGCCCAATGGCCAGCTGCGAAATGAATTCCACTTTAATTTCAAGTTGAATCAATTGTTTAAATAACAGCAACACCAAGAATGGCACAACAAGTTTGCGTTCACAATTTCCTCGAGTGGTCAAAGCCAAAGAAAATGTTTAACAATAACATAAAACGCAACTGCAGCTAATGCCATGGCCGACATGTCTGGAGTGCTTGTTCTCTGTGTGCTGCGGCGGTGGTGAGGTGGTGTGGTGGTGCGGCGGTGCGGCGGTGCCGTGTGCGAATGTGGATTCGTCTGCGGTTGCTGGCCCTCTGTGTGGCAAGTTCCCATGCTCAACACGCGCACCATTTGCCAAATGAAATTCTTCTAAAGCTGGCTATGAAACTGTTCAGCAAGTGCAGCTCCGCCATTGTAGATAGCCATAGTTTATGTTAACTGAGAGTTTCGCATAAGCTGAGGGCGTGTACTATTAGCAGATCACGGCTCTTAGTTAAGTTAAACTGTGAATTCTTTCAGATATATTCAGATTCAAGAAGAGGATTATTTAAACTTTATTTCAAGAGCTTGGCTTTCTTTGATTTTACATTTTCTACGAAAAGCTACTTGAAATACGCTGATGACAAATTAAAGCTTTACCAAACACTGCTAGGGGGCAGAGCTTATTTATAAAAAAAAAAATATATATATATATATATATATATATATATATATATATATATATATATATATATATATATATATATATATATATATATATATATATAAAATAATCAAAAATAAAAATTATAATAATTATAATAATGATAATAATTAAACGTACTTGAATATGATGAAAATATGAAATAGACTTCCTCCTGCATTCCATTTCTTTCAATGAGAATATTTACCTCTTTCTCTAGATTTCCCAACAAGCCAGATAAAGTTTTAAACAGATCTTTGGTATATCCAATTGTTATCCATTGAGTCTTTGAGTCTCTCACAACCTGAACAACAACTGCAACAATTGAAACATCAGCAGCGAAAACAATGGCAGACTGACGGGCCTCGTTGGTGTCTTAAATTTCGCTTGGGTAAGAAAACGAAATAATGAAGCTTAACGAAATGGCACAGAAAGGCAAAAGGCGAGGAAGAAAGAGAGAGAGAGAGAGAATGACAAAGAGAGATAGGTAGAGAGTTGAATGAAAAAACTATTAAATGGAAACAAACACTGAATTCAGTTGGCGAGACACCGACACATGGCGTGTGGTGGGTGCTGAGCTGTGGGTGGGCGTTTCGGGCGTAATGGAAGCGAGAGCCGCCAAAGCATTTGAGCGCTGTCTCAGTCGACGCAGCTGTCGACAGCAGCATCGGCTGCGGTTTGGATGCCGTTATGCTTTAACTAAATTGCGGCGCTTGTGGCCGACGTTGACGGGGCGACTGCCTGCCTGCCTGCCTGCCACTCTCTCTCTGTGTGAGTGTGTGTGTGTGTGAGTGTGTCTGCGTGCGTATGTGTGTGTGTGTGCGCTGCGGCCAACGCTTGGCGTACAAACACTCAAGCAATTAAAAGTAAAAATTCTGCAAACTTTTCGCATTCGTTTTGTGTTGATTATGCGCACGAAAGTTGCTGCTGCGACCAAAATTAGCAGCAGCAGCTAATGCGCTAAATCTAAAGTGAATACACGTGCAAGTGTGTGTGTGTGTGTGTGTGTGTGTATGTGTGCAGTCAAAATGCATTCGCTTGTGTTTAATGCGGCGCGTCAGTGCTAAGTGTTGCGGTTTCAAAATGGCGCTCAACTTCGACTCGACGAGTATGAGAATGCGAACGCGGATGCGGATGCGGATGTGAGGACATGTTAAGTCGGCTCGCCCAGCATTCTTATGCGTTTTGCTGCCTTTGCGTGTGCCAGTTAACCACAAGAGAACTGAGCTTTAAAGTGCTGCCTGAGCTGCAGCAATGGCAAAGGGCCGCGGATGTGGCAGCTCGAAGTTTATTTAAGCTTGATGATAGCACACACACACATATGTATGTACATATGTATTTGATATGTTAACTTGCTGTACGCACAGCTTGATCAGCAGAATGTGCTCAGATCGACAGCTTGTGCGACTCATGTTGCGTGAGGAGCATACAAAGTGACGATGCAACAACATGAGGCACACATTCGGACAAGCAGCTCGATTAATGGACGACAAGTGGAGTGAGTGACCAGGGCTGCTGGCGAGCGGCTACTGAGCCGTTGGCCATTGGCTCTTGGCTGTTGGCATCCTTACTTATACGTTGGCTGTTGCCATTGGTGTCGTTGGCCTTTGTTCTGTTTCAATTAAACTAATTAGATGTAGGTAAACATAATTGCCGAGACTAATTTACGATTTTGCTTTCACTCATGTGCGTGTGCCTGGCTGTGCAGTGCTGTGCTCTGCTGTGCTCTGTTGTGTTGGTATTATTGCTGGCATCCGATTATCCATGCCATGGAAATTCAATCAGCACAACAGTAGCCGAGGCGAAAGGCCGGCCGGACTTAAGGCTTTCAATAAATTTAAAGACAGCCGAGGCTAACAGGCGGCAGTCCTCATTAATTTAATGATAACAAATTGAGTTTGTCTTTGATTTGGCTTTTGCATTGCATATTTATGGATGAGTTCGTGCGGAAGCCGATGACACTGGAATCAGGACAGCGCCTCAGCTGGGACTTGGTGTTGTGGGTGTGTGGGCGTGTGGGCGTGTGGGCATGTGGGCGTATGGGCGTCTGCCCTAACGAGTTCATTGTCGACAATTATGCTAATCGATTATCTCTCGAAAAGGCCAATCGGCAATCACTAATTGCGCATATTGATGAGTCCCTCACATGGCTGCCGACTGTCGTTTAATAGCCATGGCAATCGGGTTAACTCAGATGGGAAATCATGTTGCAGGCAGAGAGCGAGTGATTTTTGCCGAGCAACTTGGCAGAGCAACTTGGCATTAACTTGGGGAGCGGCAAAGCGAAATTAATTAACGGTTTAACGACTGCAGCACCAAATTGCAAAAGTTTTAATTAATTTTCCACATTTTCAGCTGCATGTAGTCCCCGCCAATTTCATATTTGCCACACAAAAAGTTTTATTGCCATTTGCAGTTTTGATTTCCTTTTCGGAAATTCGCTTTGAAATGCGAACGGTACACACACACGTATATACACGCATATATGGTTACAGAAATAACGGTATACCTATGTCGAATATCTGCGATAAAGAGCCTTTGCAGCGGGCGCCGTGGTACGGACGTGGCCACGTCAGGCAGCCGTAAATGCAGTTAACGAAGCGTTCAAGGTTAGGCACAAGCACCGCCCAGCCCCACCCAGCCCAGCAAGGCCCACAAGACACAAGACACAATATACAGGGCACTGAGAGCACAAGAAACACGAAGCAACGAACATGAGTTGCAATTTTATGAAATTTATTTCGCACGAATTGTGTGAAGACATTCACACAATGCGCCACCAAATGGCCAAGGCAGGCACCGACCGACCGCCCGACCGCCCGACGGACCGGGCTTAAGGCCGTCATCTGCATCAGAGTGTGAAGCAAGTGAAAAGTGTTGCTTACTTACGAGCAGCACTCCGTCCGGCGGCTACCGGCTACGGCTCTCGTCAGGCAATTGTGAACAGTGGGCGGTGAGGCAGTTATTTGTGGGCGGAGCCATCGATTTTGGCACGTTCGCATCAACACTTTCGCTTTCGCTTTCCCGTTGAGAGCACTGATAATTCGTCTTGCTGGGCCAGGCCAGCTAGATAGTCGTTATCATCTTTCCAGCATTCGTTTTGCAAGTCACGTTTATGTTGCACAATAAATAAAACGACTCGGAAACGGCTGCTCATCCCCATCCGGCCATCCGGCCAGCGACAATCAGAGTCTGTCCATCTGTCGACTCGCAAATGTGCAGCGCGTAATTATTTAATAGGCGCTCAGCATAATCATATATTATTGAATTTGTGCATTAAATATAATGCCTGTAATTGATGCCGATATAAATTAGACACGCCCACTTACAGACATACATATACATAATCGTTTATTGCACTCGTGACTGCAGAACGCATTCGACTTTAAGGCGAAGGCTCCGCAGCGCTCGTCCTGTGGCAAACTAATTTAAAAGTATAATGGAAGTCGCAAGTATTTCGACAGTTGCCTTTTTTCCGACTACTCCCCAGTGATTCCGAGCGGGTCAAGTTAGGAAGGCAATATGCAAAATGGCCGAGGACCTTCCGATAGATGGATAAAGCAACTAGCAACTGGCGGACAGTTCGCATGGCGTGTCGAAAGTTGCTGCCTTTTTAAATTGGCATTTAAGCTGAAATTGATTCATTGGGACATCCGACCCTCCCGGTCGACAGCTCCAGCGGGCCCCGCCCATCGCCCACGCTCGAGTCTCAATCTGAACTACTTACATGGCGCGCCGCGATAATTTAATTTATTTTCAAACTCAATTTCAGGCATTCTGTAAGCGCGCTTTCAACTTGATTCTGTGCATTTCTCTTTGGCCGAAGCGCCAGCTAAACTGAGCTCCAGGACCGAACTTCTCGACTGGACTTCATTATGTTCATCCGGCTGTCGACTGTCGGCTGATTGTCTGCTTTTCTTTTCTTTCCTTCTCTTTTTGGGAGGAAGCAGACAACGGCCACATGCCAGAGCTGAGTGGATTTCTTGTTTTCTTTGTGCCGTGCGGAATTTTCACTAAAACAGTAAAAATTGCATTGTTTTCCCTGATGCCGATTATCGTGAGCTGGCTTTTATTATGCTCTATTTTGTTTTGCCTTCATGAATTGATGCTTGCTGAATGCACCGTCTGCCCTGCTCCGCCGCTGACCTGACCCCCCTGGGAGTCGGCTTGCAAATATTTTCACTTCGATTTATTTCAGCAGCTCTCCTGCTGCAGCTGGCAATTTGTTAAAAATCATTTGGGTGAACCTCTCAGCGCTTTCGCTCGATCAAATTGTGCTGGCTTATTGGGCTCTCTAACTCCCATGCCAGATGGAATTTCAAAACTAAAACGAATGTTTTAATTCAATATAAAGTTACTAGGCACATGCATCATTTGAGCTCTAACATATCGCCACTTGATATAGAGATGCATGAAGGAATCTCTGCATATATATTATATCATTTGCAGATTCTCTCTTGATGTTACGTTTAACTTGTGTTGCAGCAACTGGGAATAAATTATTTATAACGAGAGCAAGTTCGAAATTGAAGAGAGCACAAATTATCTATATGAAACAGAAATCTCTCTTTGCGAAATGATTTGATTTTTTCTTTTTTCTTCTTCTGCCAAGCATCTGAGTCATTGTGATTGATTACAAGTGAAATGTTTTGCTTTGACGTTTTAAATTTAAGCCCAAAATAAATCACACGGCGGCGTAACACGTCAGGCTGTGACATGCACAGCAAATGCGATTGAAAAATCAATAGAGGCGCGATATATTTCTATATTCTATATCTACTGCAAAAATTATCCAGAACATCCAGATACTATATCCCTCTATCACTTTCATTTATTTCGTTGATCAAACTATGCGAATGCGAATTAGAACTTTCCACTTTTTTTTATTAATAATTGGTCATGCATGCAAATAAGGGTCATGAATTGAGTCCTCGGGCCAGAGGTTGGTGCCAAGTCTGACAATTTTGTTTTCTGTGCTTAGAATTTTGCGCCTTGCCTACGAGTTTTGTTGCTTTGGGGTCTTGAGCGAACAAACCCGTAAATTGCCTTAACTTTTCGCATTATTTGTTTAAAATATAATTAAGTTTCATATGTACGGTTAAGTCGGTATGGAAGAGCTTGTACAGTGAAGCACCCTAACGAAGGATTTTTCCACTCCGGGCCATGTAACATGCACAAACAAATAGTTATAGTTGCCGAGTTATTGTTGTTGTTGCTGTTGTTGTTGTATCTTCTGACCAGAGGCCAAACCGGGTGGGTCTACGGCTGCAGCCGCCGCCATGGATGTTGTTTTTGTTGTGGGGAATTTCTCACAAAATTAGATTTCACAACTTGAACTTTTCTATAACTTTATTCATGTAGAACTTAAGCCTTTTTCGTGTAGTTCTGCGAAAATTTCTTATTAAATTAGCTACTTTTTTCAGTTGAAACGCAAGCACCACAAAAAGTCCACGAATGCTGCTGCTGCAAGTTTTACTTTGACTCACAGTTCATAAGGAAGCCGGCGTTCCAATCAAAGGGCAGCCTCTTAGACGAGAGGAGGCGGACTGGCAACTATGGCAGCCAGCTGCCAGAAGGACGCCATCTGAATTCTGAAAAGTTTACTCCACACGATTTTGAACACACGCAAAGTTAAGGCGGCAGGAATACCAAATTATCAACAGCATTGGAATTGAGCTGAGCATAAAAAGTTTGACCAAATTGAATAGCTAATTAATTTTGGACTAGTCCAGGACATTAAGCTGCACAACTTTAAGCAGCAGCAGCTGTTCACATTTTTGCTGTAGATGCGAAGGATACTTTTTGGCAGCGAGCCAAACCGAAAGTGTCCTGCTTTGTGGTGATCTTATCGCATTGGCTGCACACAACATTTCGCTAGGCCATATTGTGTTGTCACATGGCTTGGCTTTGTGTCGGACTTGGCCCTGACTTCTTGGCTCGGCCAGGGATTGGCCCTGGTGTCCCTTAGGTGGCATATTGCACAATTTGGTTGCAACTGCTTGGAAAATGGCAAAACTACAAATGCAGGCAGACTACAGGGTGGTGGCTTTAAGTTCTCTGGCAGCACGGCCACACAGCACCGCGCGTTGCGCACTTAAGGCGCATAATGATAACCCTTGACTTTCACATAAGCAGCAACAGCAGCAGCAGCAGCAACAGAGGCAGCAGAGGCAGCAGCAGAGGACGGCAGCCAAACAAGTGAGGCCTAACGAGTGAGCTGCTTTTTGTGCGTTAAACTCAACGAGCAGCAACTGGCAAATGATGTCAACGAGCATGCATGCCACAGAAAGAAGAAGAAGAATGTCCCACGAGAATGGGAAATGGCAGCAACAGCAGCAGCAGCAGCAGCAGCAACAGCAGCAGCAACAGCAGCTGCGAAAGCCCAAGTGGCTCAACCATTGGCAAATACTCGCACTCGCATTCGCATTCACATTCGTATTCGCATTCGTATTCGTACTCCTGCTCGTACATGTAAATAACGACACTGTCGAACGAATAACGTCATCCTGGTTGAGTGACTAAAAGCCAGTGACGTTGCCTTTGTAAGCGGCGCTAATTCGAGTGACAGCTACAACAATTGCCAAGCTCACAACAACAACAACAACAGCAGCAGCAGCAGTAAACCATGGCCAATAACATTTGCGGCTTAAATTTTAAATGTGCGATGGGCAATGCAAGCGTAAGGCGCAAATTGGTTAAAGTGTTAGAGGGTAAAGGATCGGAGTGGGGCGTTGGGGTTGCAAAATATGAGGCAACTCAATGGCATGCCATATAATATTTTATGCTGATAAATTGCTTTTTTTATTGCATTTGCTTTTGAGTGAAAACATTTTCTTGCCGGCGCTGGGCAGGTCAACGGTCTTGCCCAAGAAATATGGCAGCGCGCAAGAAAAAGGCCAAAACCAGACAGTTCCACAGACACGGCACACACACACACACAGCCATGTGAATAAAGTGCAAAGTATGGCAGCTAATGGGAGAGAGAGAGAGAGAGAGAGAGAGAGAGGGCAGAGGCGAGTTGGTAGTTGGCTCTGATTCGGTTTCGCTGAGTGAGTGGCTGCTGGGCACCCACATTTGGGGCAGCCAGGATCGTTTGTTATGTTGCTGATGTTTGATTATTATGTTTGATGGCATTTGGGAGCTGACAGTGGGTCTGCTGGCGCTGCTGCGAGCGCTTTGATGAATGATCTGGCACTTTGCTGCAGGCAGCAAGTGAAACTTGAAACCGTCCAATACAGTGAAACCAGCTACAACAACAACAGCAACAACAACTTGTCCAGCACTAAGTGCGTTTGGCAATCGCAGCCAATACTTTCTACAAGTAAATACCCTACGCACAAATGACGATGAGCAGACTATGGCAATCGACGATATACTAAGCTATTAAAATGAACTATTAAAAGAGTAAAACCACAATAATTCCATTAGTGCAGTCAACCATAATATAGAGGGTATCTCAGTAATCAGCATTGTCCTTGTTTTTCTCTTCGACATTTTCAATGCAGAGCTTAAAACGCTTCATTTCATTTTATTTCACATTTGAGTTTAGCATGAAAAGAACAAAACAAAGCAGGCAGAGTGAAACAGAACTCAAACTAAATAAAACAAAACCAAATAAAATCCAAACACAAACGCTACAATATCCACTTTCAATTCAATTTACATGCCAAACGCCACAAAAAGCACAAAGCAAATGAGCAGCCAGTTGCAGTTGCAGTTGGGCAAGGTCCAGGGCACAGTGTGGCACAGTTTCGCTCTATGTTGATGCTACTTAAAACTAGCTTTTCAACAATTGCAACAAAAATAAGCGGGGGCGCCAGCACCTGACAATGTTGGCCAACAGTGAACAATGTGGCCAAAAGCGCCGGCGCTGCTCCATTGCGAATATCATTCACATTGAATTTCAGCTAAAGAAGATTATTTCAATTAAATCAGGCCCCATGTGAGAGGATCTTGTGTATTTACTTTGAGGGCAGCTCAGCTTATTCAAGTCAGCTCAGAGGATATTACAATCTAACTAAAAATGCAAATGAAAATAGAATATGAAAGAAAAGGAATATCTTGGCAATTATTTTTCTATATATATACATATTTAATGCTGCACGTAATTGTGCGTTCTCTTTACCTTGACAACCTGTTATACCGGTTATACCTGTTAACCTCAGTGGCTGGCGCAGTGGTGAAAGATGCGACGATGTCCTGCCGGGCAGCTTCTAAGCTGCGCGCAACACCAACGAGCGCTCAAGTGTCCTTTTTGTGCGCCTGGTTAGACACAGAAATTTAAATGGTAATAGCGTTTACTTAGCCATTGCTGCGTTAGCTCCCCGGCTCCTGCTCCTGCTCCTGGTCCTGCTCCTGCTCCTGCTCTTATTGTGGCTCGGTTCGAGGGCTCTGCCTGTGCCGTGACAAGTGACCAGCGGCATGAGCTCTGGACTCGCTGCTTCAAGTTGACATTTGCATGTTTTTCTTTATTTTTATTTTACATTTTCTTCTCATTTTATTTTTATTTGCGCCTTTCTTTTTATACCCTGAACCCATTGAAAATGGGAAATCAGGGTATAATGGTTTTGTTAAAAGTATGTAACAGGGAGAAGGAGGCGTGGCAGACCCCACAAAGTATATATATTCTTGATCAGGGCGACAAACTGAATCGATTTAGCCATGTCCGTCTGTCCGTCTGTCCGTATGTATGAACGCGTCGATTTCTGAAGATATAGAAGCTAGAGACTTCAACTTTTTTTAAAATGCTCGTATATAGCGCGCGCATATCGAGTTTATCACAAAAGATCGATAACTCATCCCGTTATTTTTTTATCGATCAAAAACCTTATCGAAAACCAGTTATAAAATTATATCTCCTACACCTTTAGAGCTAAAGTCTCCAAATTTTAAATGTAGACTCGACTGCACGTGATAGAATTTCGATTTTTGTTATAATTCACTCCCCACCCCTATGTCTACCCCCTTACCCTCATCTCTGTAAAAGGCGTATTTCAAATACTAGAGACTTGAGCTTTGACAAATATACGCATAGTAATGATAAAACCACATTCTGAAAGTTTCATGAAGAACGTACGTCCACAAAAAAAGTTATTGAACAATTTAGTTCCCATAGTAAGCCCACACTGCAGCCCATGCCTGTTAATGCGTGCGTGCCTATGGGTGTCTATGTATGTGTTTGCGTGTGTGTGTGTGTTTGTATAAGCTGAAAGACACTAAAAATGATTGAAATGGCTGTTGCTCGGAGGGTTCAGGGTATCTCGTAGTCGAGCAGTCTCGACTAGAGCTTTCTTACTTGTTTTTATTTTTGTATCTTATGGCAGCAAATACAAGCCAATGGGGCTGGGGCATGAAATATGCACAGTTAATTTTCAATTTATAGCAGAAAAACGGCATCGAGCGATCGCCTAAAAAAGGAGAAGACCAAAGGAAATTGAAACGCCTGTCGGCTGAGCTGACATTTTAATTGGTGCGGCGTGTGACAATCAATTACAGGGTCAGTCGGAGCAGCGATTCTCCATCGGTTGCGGTGCTTTTAAAAGCCACTCAAATATGTATTGCAGTGGGTGGTGCCACCGTCACAGTCAAATTGACAACAGCTGCAGCTGTAGCTCCAACTGCAGCTTCAATTGCAGCTGCAATTGCATTCAATTAATGCATCCTTTTGCCCCCGGCACCGTATTGATAGATGCCAAGGAAAGGACGGCAGTTCTTCTGCTGTTCGCTCCGTTAAATGCAACAACGGCAATTTACTCCACTTCGTGTTCGGTCCGCTCGATTCCTGTCAGAGGCGAGCAGCTGGCTACATGCCACCTGCATAGCTGGCTGCCCCGACGAGTAGCCAAGCCTGGAAAATAATTGAAGGTGCTTATATCTTTCGTTTGTGGTTTACTTGCCGGGCAACCAGTTATGAATGAAATGTCCCACTGACACCAAGTGCCCACTGATGGTCTTAATACATTTTCAGCCCGGTTCGTCCCCACTCGTGTTAAAGCTAGGTTCATTTAAATGGAAATTCAGTCAGTTTTTGAGACAATGTATTGTTGTAGTGATGTCAACTTTTGGTGGAATAACATACAAATATGTATTCATATTCATTTAACTACACTTTTGGCTAGCATCAATCGATTTCTATGTCGTTAGGCTTGTCTAGCCAGGTCATGTCATAAATAAGCATATCGCATGACAAAGTAAACAAACTGACGACACATATTGATGTCATTCATCTGTGTGTGTGTGTGTGTGTGTGTGTGTACAATGTTATCAAAAGAAATTCTGTCAAAGAGATCGCAAGGCGACTTATTTACTTAAATATCTGAGCATTAGCTTGTTAGTTGAATTTCTACGTCTCTTATTAGGCTGAATCTATCAATTTACTTATGCATTTATTTGACTGGTGACTTGGTACACAAATCGAGATAAACAAACGATTAACTATGCAAATATTAAATACAGTTATTCTCATAAAAGCTGCAACATTTATGATATTTGATTTAATTTGCTTAAATATGTCTACTTAGCTCTCAGTCTGAATTTAATTTAATCATTATTAAAAATTGGCTTTCAGAAATGCCATTCAGTTGCTTATGCCAAATATCTGAAACTAATAGGACAAACAGATCCTATCGACATTAGCATGATGCCAGTGCAGCTTATATTGGGAAGTCAATTCATGGTAAGCTCCCATTGAAATATGCAAATAATGAATAGTTTACGAGTATCTTACAAATAAAATGTTTGCACTAATGAAAATCATGGCTCCAAGTAGCGGGAAATATGCGTATAACGAGCGCTACTTCTTTATGCAAATCAGTGCATTTCATAAGCAAAAAAAATGATAAATATGAATGAAAAAATGAGTCAGATTCTGGGAGAACGCACTGGCTGGAGTTTCCTTTGCCGCCGCCTGATTTCCATGCACGGCACGAGTACTGAAAATTCAATTCATGCACTTACTCAATAAGTGGCATTCAGAGCGCTCAGCACTGCCATTGGTGGTATGCGCATGAGGGAGACTGTGGTGGGTGCCGTATCCGTTGAAGTTGGTCAACGCAAATGCATTTATCATAATATTATAATATTTTATTGTGGCAAATACAATTTGCGAGTGATTGCTACAATATTTGCTCAACATTTCTAGCATCCGCCTTTTGTGGAATGCCAGCCTCGTCCCAGGCGGAAGTGAAAGTGTCAATAGCGTCAATCTCCGCCAAGTGGCGTCGTGCGCTATCGGTGCAGCAGCGCCAACATCTCCTCTTGCTGCTGCTTGAACTAGTCCACGGGCCACGAGCCAGCTAAATCGTCAACCACTTTATGGCTAAGCGCGGCTAACAGACTTCCTGCCATAGTTCGAGCGAGCTAGATGAAAACGGTTTCTGCGCTTCGCCTGCATATGCCACAGATTCCAGCTTCTTTAGGGTTAATGAGCCCTAACTTAAGAGACTTTCGTCACAGGCCGAAACGTGGCCCAGCACATGTTTTCTCTGTATGTTTATCCCAGCTACATTGCTGCACAGGCAACTGCACTCAAACACCTTAAATACGGCCCGAAGCTATTTCAGCTCGAGCACACAAATTTACATTTATAATTTAACATTCAGCCACCACCTGACAGGGCGAGCGATGCAAAGACGACGCCAAAGAAAACGAAGAATACGTGCAGTAGACACTGAGCAAACATGCAGAAGGGGACAAAAAAAAAAAAAAAGCCAAGTTTCTACAGAAAGCAAAAACATGAGCACGACCTGTGAGCCATGCACTGGGCCAGAAAAAAGTGAGCGACGCAGGAGTCGTGGCATGTGGAGTCTCAAGGGGCCCAAAGCGCTTACAAAGTCACAACTGCAGCACAACTACACTTGACTCATGGCCTGCGTTGACGACTTGCATATCGGAATTTTCACGCAGTCCACACAAGAGGAAGCTCGCAGCGGCCCGGGGCGATGGCCACGGGTCATCTGAAGCTTATGCACTCAACAATGTCTCGCTTTGAGCTGCGTTCAATGCGATTACGCATACGCCTAGTGTGACCATTTAGGCTAAATGGACTCGCTGCGTGCACTCAAATTGCTTCCACTCTCCACCTTTGACTGCGCGCGCTAAGTGCTGCACTTTTTGTCACGCCCCACGCCATCAGACAAATAGTTACGCAAAAGCTTCGCCATGCGCTGCTCGAATTTAAAGCGAGTTCCCATATGAGAACTCATTTGTCAGCTGGCCACGGGCAACTGCATCAGCACTAATCGCTAGCCCAACTATTGGAAATGAAAATCGCAAATTATTTATGCAAATATCACACGGAATGGCATCACCTGGACTGCGACCAGGTGCCGTCAAATCAGCAGAGACGTGCCACCTTTTGGGGGCGAATAGTTATGCATGAATGATACTTACTTGAACCGCTGCAGGTGATGATGAGCGTGTTGACAGCGCCGGTGGGTGAGCAGCGGGCAGATAAGGGAAAAGCGAAAAAAATTGCTGAAAAGTAGATTAATCTAGTCTCAAAGGGAGGTCCAAGCCACCAGCGGCAGCGCGACCAAAGGAGGGAAGCGAAAACGAATTATGGCCAACAGATTGACGATGAAAATCGAATTTCCTTCAGCCACAACTAGAAATAAACGAACTTGTTTATAACTCTTGGTAGCTCGAATATGCAAAATAAATAAACCTCACCTCCTCTCCTACGAAGAGCTTAATCAGAGCCAAGGCAAGTAATCAAACTTTGCTATTCAAGTGTCTCAATTCGCGAAGAATTCGGTGTGAATTAAGAAGAGTCTCAAAATGTTGTGGAAGAGCAAGCAAAGGCAAGTTACTTTAAGAGTGCGTCTTCATTTAAAAAATATACACTCTATGTACACAAATGCAGCAACGCTTCTCAGAGCTACCTGAGCAGCACTCAAGGCCGCCTGCGAAATACGAAATCCACATTTATGACTAAAAATGTTTATAACATGCTCCAACAATAGAATGTGAGAGCAGGTGCCGGTGCAGGGGCGACTGTAGGGTGGCGGGTGCTTGTCGGCAGGCAGTCGAGAATACGGCTCAAAGTGGCATGCAGCGACTGACGTGCCACTGACAGTGAGAATATGTGATGTGTGTGTGCATGACTATACACGAGTGTTTGTGTGTGTTTCTGTGTGTGTGAGTGTGTGCGATCATAATCCGAAAAACGTTGTAAAAATTCCAAAAACAGCTCATGTGTGAAGCACTTTTCACATGCGATTTGTGTTGAAAGGCGCCCTGGGACATTATTTAAAGGTGACAGGCGACACGAGATCCACTCTCCACGTAGCCACAGTCCGAAGTCTTGCCGTGCGAAGGCGCAGCTGGGTCAGGTGGTGCAGTCTAGAGCTCACAAAGGTCATTTAGTCAACGGGCAACTGTCAAGGCGAGTGGGCGACCGACGCAATGGCCACCTAGGCAACATCAGCCTAGCCCTTGCAGCTCGTCAGGCTCGTCTTCTCTGTGTGTGAGTGTGTGTGTGTGTGTGTGTGTGTGTGTGTGCTCCAGTATCCTGCCTGTTCGTCAGCGTCAGCGTCAGTGTGAGCCAAGTGATTCCGATGCTTAAAAGGCCAAGTGCTTGTGGCAGCTGTTGCAGCTGTTGGATGAAAAGTCTTGCTCGGTTTTAGTTTATTCTTAAAGCCTGCCAGTTAATTTAGTAGCGCTGCAGCCGTCAGTGGAATGCATCTCAATGCTGACAGCAGATTTGCATTTGTTTGCTCATTTGATGCTGCTGAAGGCATTTGTAATTAAACCACAAGCAGTGGGTGGCCACGTGCGAAGCCAAGCCAAGCCCAAGAGCTTGTTGTTGTTGTTTATCAGGCGACTGTTATTAATATTTACCAAGGCTTTGATAGCTTGTTCAGCCTTATGTCTGTCATGGTTTTGGTTGACTGCAGTTGAGCAAACAGTCGACAGGTAAACAGTGAAAAGGTGCGTTGCAAGTTTCAGCTGTCAACAGAAACTTCACGTAGAGAATTTTCATTATATTGCACACTCGCACACTTGCATGCAAAAACAACGGGCTACGACATACTTTTGAAATGACTATTCCTTTTTAGAAATATGAGACTTACGATATTCGATGTGGAACAAGCATATAAAAATGAATACATATATCTTATATGGTATATGCGTTTTACGATATTCAGTATAAGAAATAAGAATGACGATACCAGACGTACTACATAAAGAAATGACTATATATCGTAGATATTTGAATAAACGATACACGATATACGATATATAAAATATGATATTTAACGATAACATACGACATACGACATACGACATACGACATACGACATACGACATACGACATACGACATACGACATACGACATACGACATACGACATACTACATACGACATACGACATACGACATACGACATACGACATACGACATACGACATACGACATACGACATACGACATACGACATACGACATACGACATACGACATACGACATACGACATACGACATACGACATACGACATACGACATACGACATACGACATACGACATACGACATACGACATACGACATACGACATACGACATACGACATACGACATACGACATACGACATACGACATACGACATACGACATACGACATACGACATACGACATACGACATACGACATACGACATACGACATACGACATACGACATACGACATACGACATACGACATACGACATACGACATACGACATACGACATACGACATACGACATACGACATACGACATACGACATACGATAAGAGCAAAGGCAAAGAAATGTACATCGAATGCGCTCTGATAAGAAATGTCTTCGGGTTTATTAATACTTATGATGCCATTCAGAGTCATCAACTTGTTGGCTTGTATATTTACCCAAATCAATGTATAGTAGAGTTCCGCACATGGCCCGGGATTTACGGACTCGGGCACGTTAACACGTGCCAACTAATAAAATGTTTATGTGCCCGTCCCAAAGAGAGAAAAAGGATTGCAAACCAATAAAATTTCAGTAGCACGCACCGAGGTCTAAGTCCGAGACTGACCCACAGATATGAACCCTTTTGATATTTGCTTGAAATTTAATTTATGTGTCGAATTTACGATATTTGCCGAATTAAAATCAACACACACAGACCCAAGGCATCATGAATCTGCCGGCATGCCTCATTTGGTGCAATTTAAAAAACATACAAAGTTTAGCAATCACAGAAGTTTGGGTTCAACATTTGCCAAACTCGGCAAACTAATGTGATATTTCTTGATAATAGAGCTGATTGTTCGGTGGCTTTGATTGCTGCTCCGCGACTCCATAGCTGCATGACTCCATAGCTCCACAGCTGCACGGCTCAGTTGCCCGGCTGCTTTTGAATTCCGTGCTCGCATCGCTTGCCATAAAATGCGATTAATGAACGCAATTTGAACTTCCGCTTCCGTTTGTTGCCTTTTGCTCATACATAACTAAATTGGCTCCACAATGCTAAAATGTTTGAAAACTCGGTGAATTTTTCATAAGCCCGAATCCATGCTCAAATTAAATATTTCAATGTTGAGCAGCTGAAGAAGATCAGAGACGCATCGAGCAGCAAGCCGTATGGAAGAGTACGAATTTGTTAAAATAATGCGCTTTAACGCAACACTAACCAGGCCAACGAACAAAAACGAAACGTGGTCAGAAAGTTCAAACTAATTATGTTAAAAGCTTTCCGTCAAGCCACGTCACAAATAAGTGAGCGGACTGCGAGCTGGCTCACAGGACCTTGTAAGCGTCGAACAATACACCAAGCCAAGCATAATATGTATGCTAAATTAAACGAAAACACGCAGCAGCTGCTAAACGCAGCCAGACCACAGGCGAGCTGGCGAGCTGGCGAGCTGGCGAGGAGTGGGGCAACTGGCCGGTGGAACCAGAGGCGGAACCACCAAAGGGCGACGCCAACTGTCAAATCCAAAGCCAAAAACCATCACCCAGGACAGTGACAGACTCGTCATCAACTGCCATTGGGGCCTGGGCCTGGGCAATGTGACGCGCTTTAATGCGGCGCACAATGGAAAGTCGATGGCAGAGGGTGAAAAATATATGGCAGAGGGGTGGGGGGCGGGTGCGAGGGTCTGGTAGTCTCTCCTTGATGATATTCATAAATTTAATTTGAGTCGCCCTCTTCAAATCTGCCGAGCAGTGTCCGTTTCCTTTACAGCAATTTGCGTTTTAATTATACAAAGTGAAGTTAATGCGCTCAATATAGGAAATAGGAGATTTAAAGAATTTCGTTGCGTGGGCGAGAAGTAAAATTAATTTGCTGAGATAATTCCAATGGTCGAAGGTAACTTGACAGAAATTCCAAATATATGATTTAATTGCCGTAACTAAGATGAGTTCAATTAACAGTAAAAAAAACAAAATTTGATATTAATTTGTAATTTTCAATGACTTAATTCAAGTTATATTTACTCGCACTCAGCATCCACTTCATTAGCTTAAAGTTTTGCTCAAAGGCAAATTTTTACAACGGTTTTTACTATTTTCGTTTAGTTTGCAGTGAGAGAATGCTTTGAGAGAGATAGAGAGAGGGAGGAATGGTTGGCCGGTTCAAGGCCAAAATGCAAACAATGGAATTCATTTTGTAGCACAAAAGAATTTCAATTGCAGTGCATACAAATTACTTTGGGTAAACTTTTTACAACTTGCTGCTGCTCGTCCGGGTGATTGGAGCTCGCAGCTTGGCCAAGTCCTCCGCTGTCGTAGCTCTGCTCACACGCTGGAGTGTGACGACGTATCAGTTGCTTAAGGATTGCTCCAGCCACATGACAAGTGCTGTCGTTTTTGCTGCTTTTGTTATTATTATTATTATTAGTGCAGGTGTCGCTACGATTGGTGATGGGCGCCATAAATTATGGCTGAGCATACACAAAGCAGCTTCATTGTGTAAACATACTGTGAATTGCAGCCGAGAGAAATACTGAAACGGAGCAATGCGCCCCAAAGGCTACACAGCAACAATATATGGGCAAATAGGCATATGTCTACACAATAGCCCATCAAAGCGCACGCAGCTAAGTACGAAAACATAAATCATGTATCTCCAAATATGCTTATTAAATATTCTATCAATTTATGTCCGGCTGGTGAATGCCATAAAATAAAGCTTGGCTCTCGCCCTGATTGCAGCTCTGTGTTGCTATCTCCCTCTGGCCCTCCCACGCACAGTCTGTTTCATTCATAGCCATTGGCATCTGTGTGCGTGTGTGTTATTCTTACTTTTAACACTCAAGGCATATACTTCATGATGTCCAAAAATAATATAACACTGCTGCTGTTGCTTTGACTCAACACACTGAATATAGATACATACATAAATATAATATATATGTATGTATGCAATCTTCTACTATATATGCATACATTTCATTTTCGTATATATTTTAGCAAACAACGAACAGTTCAGCATGCTTCAAGGCTGCTGACGACAAAGTTTGCAACAAAATTAAAGTTTCAAGTTTTTACAGCGATTTCATTTTGCCCGGAAATTGCCTTAAATGTCCACTTAACTCTCATTCAATTAACTTTAACTTTGACTTTAGTTACTGTAGCTATAGTAACAACGGCAACATTATTAAGTGGATCAAAACAAAAAAGACAACAACGAATGAAAAATACGTAACTTGCTTGCTTTTACGCCTCAATAGTTTGATCTTACAATGCAAACAAAAGGCTGGTTTGGGTTCAAGTTTGCAAGGTGAAAATGTCAAAATAAAATATTTATTAAAATAGTATCAAATAATAAATTGTGAAAAATATGTAGACGAAATATGAAAAATGTAGATGAAGTATGAAAAACTTTCGTTTAAAACAGATGCTAATATGAACATAAGTAATAAAGAGAGGGAGAGAGAGAGAGAGAGAGAGAGAGAGAGAGAGAGAGAGAGAGGCACAGGTATATATCATCTCGTGGCATGATGTAGAAGTGAAAGTTGATAAGTTTGAAAGATTGAAAATTAAATTCTTGCTTTCAAAGCAAATCTTCTAAAAATAAAATAAAAATGTTTGTTTCATGCAAATTTAATTACTCTTATGCAATTGTCTTATATTTCCGCTTTGAAATTGTAGTTTCCAGACAATCTGTATCTAATATTAGATCTGGGCAGCTGACAGTGATGAGGGAATGGGTAAACTATTAATCAAAGCAGCGAACGTGACTCATCATTCAGTTAACCGTCTTTATGTCAAAATTCAATGGATTGCATTAGGACTCTTTGGAAACTAGATGTTTCAGAAATATTTTCATTCGACATGGCAAACAGTACAAACTCTTTTTTATGACTCATTGAATGTCTATTTGGATATTAATATACGTCCATTGTATTTCTTTAAGCGGCTTTATTGATTGCTCTTTGTCAGCAGCTAGAAGTGAATTTATTTTGTAGAAATATTCAATATTTCTTGTTTAGTTGTTGCATGCCAGCCCAACGGGACAGCCATGCCCACATTCAAATAAACAGCACGCAAACATTTACTTATTAAATATAGAAGAGCAACACGAAACTTTGGCTCATAAAATGACTAAACAATGTTGTAGCCATTTAATGAAAATAATGAAGAACGTGAGACATTTCTGGGGTCTGTTGTTTGCATAGTTCGCATACTTTGTATATAAGAAAAATGCCTCTGATGGCTGTGGATGGGCATGCGAATTGGGGTGTGGGAATGGGGAATGGGACTGCCAATGGGGAGGGATGCTGGCACATAAAAACAAATTTTATGACAAAACTTTTCTATTGTTGTTGCTGTTGTTGTTGTTGTTGTCGTTGCTGGTGGTGTTGCTTGTTGTTTGTGTTATTGTTGTTGTTGTTGCAGAAGGCAAATGAAAAACCAAACTCAAGTGTAAATAAGTGCAAAATAAATTTTGACAAAAATTGTGTGGAAAAGTTCATTTAATATGGATTAAAAGTTTTATGCTGGCGAGTCGTGCAGCGCTGTCTATTTCTCTCCCGAGAGAGAGAGAGAGAGAGCATTGCTTAATTCGATTTAAATTGATGCCTTGTCCTGCATGTGAGCAGTTTGGAATGCGCTCAAGAGGATCTTACATTGATTGGCAGGGCGTGGTGAAGCAATTAGAATTTAAAATAGGCAAATTCAAAGTTGGCAAACAAGTCGATAAGCCGGAGCTCAGCTTGAATTCACTTGGCGAAATCTTATGAATATTTTCACTCGTTGCGTCGCCTACACATGTTCATTTGCAGTCAAATTAAATTATGCGAAAACTTTACTACAGTTTGAGTTTTAGATTCTCTGCTTTTTGCTGCATAATTCATTATGTCTTTCGAGCGGAGCAACAGCAACAACAACAGCATTTCGATAGCTCACAAGTTGCCAAATTTGTGCTGAAATTAAATTAAGCTGTCACTGGACCTTAGTCCGTCCTCAATGCTCGATGCTCCCTCACAGCACATCGTCCTGGCCAATGTCTCATTCGGAGCACAACTCAAAAGTACATCAGGCCCAGGCCACAGAAAGTTTCTTTGCAAAGTGTCAAGTTTTTAGTTGTTGTTGGCGTGGGCGAAATTATTTTTGAAGTTTATTAGAGAGGGGCGTGCGCAGGGCCAGAATATGTTAAGGACCTCTCGGACATCAAGCAAACACACATGGATCACTGACCAGGCTCAAAGCTCGTCTAACTTAGCTGCAGCTTAAAATTACGTCATCGGAGCATTTAAGGTGCTTGCCCTGCACTCTGCAGGACATGAGGGACGTGCTTAAGTCTCAATTGAATTGTGCAACACGGCCCAAACAGTTGCATAACTGACAACTCAGGCTTTTATTTAATTAACCCTTATTTTTATTGCCTGCCGCCCTGATTGCGAAATTAAGGTGCACATTCATCAAAGGATATTTGACTCATATTTACCTACGGCAGCCAGGGAAGCATTGCAGATAAATCTGATATGATCTCACACAAATGTGAAACTCATATCTTCATGCTATTTACACTCTGCACGCACATTAAACAAATGACTGACGCTGCGCTTCACCAGTGGCAGATGACAACTGAGATTTCGCAGCGATGCGATTCGATTCGATTCCCAAACAGTGCACAATAACACCATCTTCCTCTCAGTGAGCATTTGGTCCATGAGCCAGATATGCTTGGTTTTTATTTTTATTTTTATTTTTATTTTTTTGTATCAATTGCTCTCTTCTTTTACCTTTTAATAAGTGCGTATATCCGCGGCCAACCCAGCGGTCCATTTGTGTGCGGCTCCATTGGGGACTGGCCAGCCCACAGCCACGCCCACAAGCATGACCAGCTATGACACATCGTGTCTCTTGTCGTAAGTCACAGATGTCCAGCAATTTGGCGGGCCAACAGCTTGGCCAAAGTTTCACCCAGCCACCCACTTTATTTCCGCTCGCCATATACTTTTATTTATTTGCATTGTGCACTTTACTTAAATGAAAATATGAGCGATAAAAGCGCCCAAGTAGCCACATGGTGTCAATTTGGATGCGTTTCTTGCTGGGCAGCTGCACTGAGTCCAGCTCCACTTGCATTGCTCGACTGACAACTGAAAGTTGCATTTCATTGCGATTATTTACGAAGCCCTGGGCGCAGCTGCCACTGGCTTTGGCCTCGTTTTAAGCCATTGAAAATGGATTTTGCATAACTCTGAATGCGACGCCCCTATTGGTCCGTCATCTCCTAGCCGCGTTAATCAATCCACTCATGCATATTTAATGCACATTTTCGTTAATAACGCCTCAGCTGTTTGTCAGACGTTTGCATATAGTATATACATATATATTATTTGTATATATACATACATATATGATGATAGCGATACTTGTGCAATGTAAGCATTCAATTTTGACGCTTCCTAAAAGCTGTTATTATTAATAACACATAACACTCTGATTAGATTCAAGCGAATAATCTATTGCCCAGCTATCCGCTTATGCGAAAGTATATATTATACTATATACCTCTCAGCTTTGGCTTTTAATCTTGGCCGACTTTAAGCCCATTTAGTGCTCACAAAGCTTGAGCTTTAATTTGTAGTTTTCTGGAATCAATTACTCACCTCAGGATACAACATTGTATTCACACTATTGAGCAAAGTAATTACATGCTCTTTAAGGACTTCTCCCGCAACGCTCTTTCTACACCAATCATAAAAACTGAAAAAATTAACTAGCTTTATTTATGGTGCGAGTGGGAAGAGCGACACGGAGTGAAGCGGGTGAAGAGTGCAGATGCAAGCAATAATCCAACAATAACGCCGACTGCAGCAGGCGAGCCGCGGTTAAGTCAGCAGAGTTTAGCTCTGGTCGAGGATGACGCCTCGAGGGCTGTCAGGGCGCGCCATAAAACCGATATGAATCAATAGAATCAATTGACTCCCCTACAAGCCCTGCTGGCAGTAACAACAGAGCTTTAGTGTTTGTAAGTGTGCGTGAGGGTGTCTTCCCTCAATCCGTGCAACGCGCTGAATGGAGTAGACCACAGCGTGTGGCATGTAAAAACATGATGGGGCAAGTATTTTGTCATTTGATGCGCGTAGCTAATTGATTGGAGCTGTGTGTGCACTGCAGTCAGTAAAAAATAATTGCAATATCGGCTAACGAAATTATTATTCAGTTGAAGCGTAAACAACACGTTCGCCGTGCTAATTCGCCGTACATAAATAAGCTCGGACACCCACAGGACCATTCCACATGTCCGACATGGTCGACATGGCTTTTGCATGTCCCGTGCGCTGCCAGCGGATAACTGTCAACAGACGAACGCCAAACGAAATGTAAATGCAAATAAGCTGACTCCAATTAGAAGCACTGCATCATTCTGCTGTCCAGTGCCAACGCCAGCGCCAATGGCGGAGTGCACCTCTGTCAGCGCCATTTTAATGGTGGCCGATGGCCCTGCTGCACGTAAGCCGGTTGCGGACAACGGACAACGGACAGCGGACAGCGGACAGCGGACAGCGGAGTGACAACACACTGGACACATGCACACGAAGTTGGAAACTAATTAGGGATAATGAAATTTCAATGTACGTAGCAAACACAGCCCCGTCATGGATATCTGTCATGGGCTGCATGTTATTTTGGTTGTGCAGAGTTCGAACAACCAAATGTGCGAAAGAATTAGTGAAAGATTCAATTGGTGTTTGGAATGCAAGTATTAGCAGCTAACAGATGCGCCAGCATGTACCCAAATGATTGATTCGACTGTGTGCGAGCGAGCTCCAACTGACAGTAAATATTGGAAAACTCTAATTAGACTCATTCACAATATGAATGACAGTCAAAAACTGCAAAGTATTAATCACTAATTAGTTTTGGATTAATCTATTAATTTGCTAAACATTATATCTGACTAATATATACATATATGAGGTTAATTTTAGGTGAGGAACACTAGCAACACTCCAAAATGCCTCACTTAAATTATACTAACCCATTTTCTTGTTCCATATTCAAGATGTACTCCTAGTAATCCTCGTCTAATTCTAGACTTCTGCCAGTCTACTTGACCGAAACACATCCAACTATTTTTGCAACTTAAAAAAGCATGTATTTTGCTCGACTGAAACACTCTTTCCTGTTATATAATATATAATTTGCATATCTCTAAACAGCAAATTAATTGGAAACCAAGGCTTCCATTTGAGTACAGCAGCTGTTTTAGTCAACCACAGCTCTGGCTCAATTTAGCCCCTTTCCTTCTGTGTTTACCTCAATATTTGGTGCAGCATTTCAAAGTATTTCATTTGATTGCCAGCTGAACGAAGAACTTGCTGAATAAATTCCGTATTCAGCATAGAATTTTCTGTCGTCATGCTAAAGATAACAAAATTTGTGAATGCCCAGTTTTAAGTGAATTATTTTTTATACATACCTGAGAATATAATTTGCACCTGAAACATTCTGAATTTGTCTGTTTGCGCTGTTGTCCTCGACTTAACTTGTTAATACTCTCTCTTAATCCCTATCGATTGTTGGCTATGAGTTCAGAGTTTCAGTATCAACATCAAAAATATATTGAAATTCTGCATCTAAATAAAATTAAATAATGGAAAATAAAAGAAAAAATATATAGAAAGAAATGTATATATGTTTCTCTTTTTTTGTATTTTTTCTAAATTGTATAAAATAAATTTGTAAATATTTTTTGTATTTTTGTATTTATATTTATCTAAAATTTATTTTATACAATTATAAAATATGTAAAATAAATTTGTATTTATTTAAATTTTAGTTTATATAATTTTAAATAGATTAAATATTTTTTTCAAATTGATTTTATATTAATTTAAATGAATACAACAATACATAAATACTACACTCTCACTACATTCCTAGTTGATTGAGTTTCATTTTCGAAGGTCCTTCGCAACATTGTCGAATTATTCAAATACAAAAAATATAAAAATATATCTAAAGTGCATTTCGTGATAGAAAACAACTCTTGACTTGCTGAGAGACAGCAATATGCTGTAGCAAAATCAATAGCCGTGCTGGAGCATGCAATTAAATTGAAGTAATATTTTTGTTAGACCTTTCGCATTGGTTTATTGTTCGAGCTGTGCACTATTTTCCATCCAAATAATGTAAATTCAAATGGCGTCGACATCAAAACAGACAGAAATCATTTCAGCAACGACTCTGTTAGTTTTTGTTTTCTTTTGCACTATTTCCGTGCGCAACGGGAAATGCTACAATGTTGTATACAATATATACACACACACACACACACACATACAGAGGGGAAAGTATTGTTGTTGTGTAGAGCAGTGTAATTATTTTACTTGCCAAATGGATCGAGTGAGCGAGCGCTCGAGCGGCCCCTTTGAAGTATTCTGTGTCAGGCCAAAAGTTTGGACTAAGGGAACTCCAGGAATTCTTTGAAAAGAAAGCACAGCAGCAGAGCGCGCTTCAATAATTTTCCAGGCGAACTGCAGCAGAAAAAAATAAGAGAAGTGAAAATAATAAGTACAAAATGCGCATGCAGAATGGAACGGAAACGGCAACTAAAAAGCATGCCACACACAATGCAATGGACTAGATTCCTTATATTGTACTCCTTTTGGCACTTCCGCTGCGTAAAGGCAAGTTCTATTTTTTTCGTGTTTTTCTGTGTTTTTTTTCTACACTTTCCAGGCAAACCGAACGCAGACAATGAGCAGAGGCAGTCACTGGGAAGTTGCCTTTGCCTTTCGCATTGTTGCAGGAATGTTGTGCAAGATTTCCCAACGCCAAAAATCATACAAATACTTGCACAAAATTTATTGAATTGAATGAAAAGTGCATGCGATTCGCATGAATGCATCAAAACTCAAACTGCCCAGCAGCTGAATTGCAGAAGAAGAAGACGAACGCATAGATACAGAGATGCATGGCTTGTTTTTAAAATTAACACTGTTTTCGTTTATTTTTATGCAATTTCACCACCATTTACAATATGCCCTCACAAGGCGATCGTTTTACATGTAGATTTCATTTATAATCATTTAAATATATTTTACACACATTATGTTCTCTTTGCTTTGCTTTGATTTGCTTTTGCATTTGCATTTGCATTTCCATTTTAATTATAGGTTTTCTTCGTTTCGCTTGTTTTCAACACATACAAATATTCGACTTTTCGGTTTTGTTAGTTAGCACATTTAATAGATAGTTTGACTTTTAGTTTGAATTCAGTTGTGAACGTTGATTTAATGGATGCATGGAATTATCTGATGTTTCTTCTGCTTAACTAGGCTAACTTCGAATGGTTTTGCTTAAAAGTAGTTTGGTTTTTAGCTCGCTAGTGTAGACACCACATTCAAAAATGTAGAGTTCATTAAAAGCTATCAAATCGATAAATTCAAAATTCAAAATTGATAATTGATAATTGAAAATAAATGGATGAAATGAAATGAAGCCCTAATTAAATCAACTGAACCAACTGAGCGTCGACTGCACATACTTATTTAATTCAACCGCATATAAAATATAATTTATAATTTAATTACTTAACAATTCAACTAATTTGTAACACACACAAATAGCTCCAGCTGCTGCCCGCGGCTAGGCCCCAAGTCAATTAGCCCCGAGCTGGCCAGGCCAGCCGCTGCAGTGGCGCCTTGGAGGCGGGGCAGCGTGGACAGACGACCCTCACTGGACCTGGAATGCATGATGGCGGGTCGGGCGTCCACTGGCATGAGCTGGGCCACCAGCTCGCGGATCATGTGGCCGACCAGGGCGCCGCCACTGACAAGCAGCGCTATCATCGTCATTGTAATGGGCGCCAGCTGGATGCCGCCGACGCGTCGGGATGCCGCCGATGTCGAGAAATACGTGGAGAAGAAGTTTTTCACGCTCGAGCCGGATGAGAGCGTAACTGCAGCCGGAAGCCAGCGAGCAGAGGGCATTCACGAAGAGTTGACAAAAACGGAAACGGAAGGCACATATATTATGGCGTAATTAGCTTAGAATGCTCCGAATGCCAGAGCGCACAAACACACACATTCGCATTGTGCGCGAATATGTAAACTTACCACGTGCCGGGACCGGATCCTTCTGTGGGGTGCCCAATTCAATTTCCTTATACTCCTGATACAGGTCGCCAATCTGTGCGGTGCAGCGCAGCACCAAGCCGCCCGGATTGGGCATATACATGGGTCCGCCATGGCCGTACACAGAGTTCACGCCGTATGAGCTGCTATAAATCGCCGGATTAACGCTCGAGAAGTGCACGCCCTGCAGCTGCAGCTTGAGCGAGATGCGTGATGCAATCAGATTATCAATTGTGCGAATAAACTGGGTCTCGGCATTTGTTATCTGTACGGAAGAGACAGCAAGAGAAAGAGGGGGAGAGAGTTAGAGTGTGTGAGAGAGGGAAAACAATGGTAAATGAAATAGAGTGCATAGACTAGAAGCGGAGACATATAATTTGAACACTCTGCCTGTTTATTCAGCGCTTCCAAATGCATTTGCATATTTTTAGGGCAACAACAACAACAACAAGAGCCAGAAGAACAACGACTACGACAACGACAACGACAACATTTGGCAACGTTTAGCCCCGGTACTCGTTATACTTTTGTTTGTTTTCGGACAAGCAAAAAGTTTTGCCAGCTAGCATCTTGTCGCCATTTGCAAGTTGGCACAGCGCGCTCCTAAAGAGCCTGGGCTGGGGAGGCTGTGGAGGCTGGCTGGCCATGGGATGTTGGCCACATGTGTCGGCAATCCAGACAGCTCAGGCTGGCGGCTCTTTGCGTATGCATGGAAATTATGTATCAAGGAACTTTATCTGTGTTAATGTAATGCAGCAAAAAGCAGCGGCAGGCAGCGGCAGCAGCAGGCGACGGCAGCCGACGGGAGCCGACGGGAGGCGGCGTCTGGAGTACAGCACAAACAAAATCCCAAGAAGGAAGCGTCTTACAATTGCGCACATTAGTGGCACTGGCTGTGCCAGCGCACATATGGAGGCGGAGGCGGATGTGGAGAGAGCCGAGGCATATGCTGGCAGGACATGCAGCTCAAATGCGCCAGACGACGCATTGATGAAAGTTTTAGCCAGTTTTTTAGCTCTCCCTCTCTCTTCTTGGCTCGCTCTTCCTTTCTCTTTTCTGCTTACATATAAGCGCCACTTTGCCATTTATACGAATTGCGTTAGTATTGGGACATGTCCGTTTTCTGTGCATGTCCAACATCATGTCCACATCTACTCCATCTCTATGTATGTGTGTGAATCCTCACTGCGTAAGTCCACTTTATTTGCGCCAGCTTCAAGATGCTTAAACTTGCATTTAGCTTAAATGCTGCCAGCAGCTCCTTCATGCGAGAACGGCTTTTATGCTTAATGGCAGTTATTTAGTGCAATTCACTGTAAAATTGTAGCCAGGGCTAAATTTTGCTGTTGGCTCGCTCCGCTTTGGTCTGCTTGGTTCCTGTTCTGATCTGCTCTTTGCTCTGCATATATGTGTGTGTGTGTGTGAGTGCGGGTGTATTCGTGTGTGGAAAAGGATTTTCGCTTATATAAATAATTTTTATTTATGCGCATGCATTTTAGCAACACACACACACACACACACCCACTCACACACACAGCTTTCGCATTCTACTTATGTTTTGCAAACAAGAGAAATTATATATTCTTAATAGTTTTGTGCATTTGCCAGAGGGCTCTGCTCCTCTGCAACTCTTACAAATGTTGATAAAAAGACGTGCCACTCTGCATGGCAATGCTCTGAAAGTGTTTGAATTATTTTGTAGCCAAGTGTTTTGTTTTTGTTTGCATTTCATAAAGCTGCGATAAATCTAGAAAAAAAAAACTAAAAATATCTCCTCAAAATAGTTGCTATGAAATCAAAATTGCAAAGACAGACTATAATAGTAGCAGAAAGAACCCACAGGTTGTCACCTAAGAGAAAACTGATAATGAAATAGTCCCTATTACGCCTCTTCGCTTTACCGTATTATTGAAGCTGTCTATCCCAGTATAACAGCTATTTTTAAATAACTATCTCAACTATTACTAGTTCTTCAATAACTATTATGGCTTTCCAGGCAATATGGACAGCAATTATTGCCATTATTACGATATTTTACAACATGTCCTGGCCGAGCTGTGTACTATTTGTCCTTTGTCTGTATGCAATGCATTGCAAACGTATCGATAACGTATAAATTGTGAATGGCACTGCAATATCTCGGGGCTGTTGCCAAGAACTTTGGCGCAAAGAGTTTGTGGGCTGGCTGACTCTCTGGCTGGCTGGCTGGATGAAAATACTACACGACCTGCCATGGGAGAAGCTTTTTTCAATTTTCCGCTAAATTTGGCGGGGCCCAAGTGCTATTTGTCTTCATTAAGGGCTCCATGCGAATGCGCCTAAGAGTTGGCACTGTTTATATACATATGTATGTATATGTATGTAGGTTCGTTGGCCCCAGTCATGGCGTCTCTAACTCCAATCCGTTCCGCCTGCCCGCCTGCCTGCCTGCCTGGAAATTTGCGTAACATTTTGAAGCCGAATGCCAAATGACATGCAGCAGTTATTAATTGGCAATTTACATGCCAAATGATTAATGCCTCGCTCGGCGGAAGCAGCCAGCCGAAAACGAAGCCACAGCATCCCTAAACCAGGCCACATATGTCACAGTTACGTGTGTTAGTGTGCTTGTGTGAGTGCGTTGGTATTTGTGTATGCTCTGCAAATTACTGATGTGGCTTTTTACCACAAAAAACTTTGTCAACATAAAGTTCAGCTCCGGCTCCAGATGCCGCTTGTGCAGCTCCTGGGCAGGTTACCTACGAACGTAAACTTTGTTGCCGCCTGCTGAAGTTCCTGCTGTTCTGCTCCTGCTGCTGCTGCTGCTGCTGCTGCTGAATGGCATGCCAAATATGCTACAATGTGTATGCTGTGTGTGTGTGTGTGCCGCCCGTGCTCCCCCGGCCTCATGTTGATTTGCACAGCATGAAATATTCATTTGTTTCCTGTGATCGGCAATTGCAATATATCTTCCTTCTCCTGCGGTATCGTTTTCTACTCAATTTTAGTCAACGTCTGCCACGTTTGCTTACGGTTTGTTGCCTTCCTTCGCACTGCCACTGCCACTGCCACTGGCAATGGCAATGGTAATGGCAATGGCAGTGGCACTTGCCAAAACTGCCAACTGCTCGCTCCCCGGCTTGCCATTCCCGATAAGCTATCATTTCATTTTCTAGCAACAGCGAAGCTGCCTGCACATTGTTGTTGTTGTTGCTGTTGTTGGTAGCAAGAAGCGAAGCCACTTCCCACTTGCCTCACGCTGCGTTCGAGTTATTGCGGTGCAAATGATTTGAATTCATTTATCATGTTTAATGTGCGCATGCTGCACGAATGTGGCAACCATTTTTCAATGGCATGACAACACTTCGAGACTGTCCGAAGCCAAGCAGCTAGATAATATGAAGTCATGCAGAAAACCTCAATACTTCAATCAGCACAGCAAGTTCCTTCAACATTTTAATTGCATTTAAAAAAGATCTAAAACATCTGTAAACAATGTGAATGTAATATTTAATTGTAAAATTCTTATCTAACAGCAGCACGATTATCAACAGAGATCCCATATCTGGGACAGCTGCTTGTGACTTGAACCAATCAATCATCTTTAAGCTCTGCAGCTGGAGCTCAAGTTTATCGACTGCAGCTCCGTTCACAGCGAGATAAGAGAATGGCATAAGCACTCGATAAGAGATGTAAAATTATGCACCCTCGATCCATCAGCAGTCAGTTGATGCCTGAATATATGTGTCTCTGTGCCGTCGTCTAAGCACTCTCGTTGCAGCCTCGCCACTCGCCTGCCCTTACCAGTGAAGGAACTCCTGGCTGTCCGGCCATATGAGAGAATCTTAAACTTAAACCATTTAGCTGCTCTTGACATTTTACTAGAGTGGTAGCCCACCAGCCGCCAATTTATATAGAAATTGAAGGTGAGCCGCTGCTGCTGCAGCAGGAACAGGAACAGGAGCAGGAGCAGGGGCGACCATGACGCCAAGGCATGCATATTCATAAAATTGTGAAGCAAAATTCTTTGCTCCGACAGCTAGGCAGCGCCGACAAGGGATACCAGCAGCCAAAAGTGAGAATTCACCCAAAATGACAGCCTTCCACAGGCGCACAGCTGTGACGTGCGGCACATGCCGACCGAAATGCAATGAAGGACTAGCAGCTGGGTGCTGAGCACTGGAGGCTGGTCGCCTCACAAAGGATGCGGATGGTGTTTGTAATGTTTGCTAGGACCGCATAGAAATCCGTTTTTACAGTAACCAAACGACAAGAAGGAGGCCACAGCTGTGCTGCATGCATTGTTAATACACATGACAATGTGTACGCTAGCTGGCAAAGTGTAAAATTGCGCATACGCCATGTTTGCTGGCGGACAAAAGCCAGCTGGAGTGGTGGGCAGCTGGAGTGCCTCAGCCCGTCAGTGCTGGCATATTTTCATTTTCATTTTCGTTTTCGTTTTCATTTTCATTTCTCATCGGAATAGACCACAACTTCAAAGGATTCAACAGCTTTGAACATTAATAATCTCTGACCCGCTGTCAGATTTTCTCATTCATTTTTTTGTACTATTCTCTCTCTACCAACTCAAGAGAACTTTTAAAGCAAAATCTTGGCATATCTTTTTAGCTAGAAATATAGATTTAAAAACTCTGCTTCTCAGCACTTACCACCATATTGTTAATTGTGAACTTTAGCTCCGCACGTGGACGAGATGGCGGCGTGCTGCAGTTGGCGCGTAGCACATCGCCGGGCTCATATCGTGTGTGTTCCGTATACAGTTGAGGACGTTTGTCGGGCAGTTCTGCAATGGGATAAAGATGTGATATATATATAATACGGGCTCATTTTACAAAAATATTATTGCGCCTATAAGTGGCGCCGCAGCGCTGGCCATAAGTCGAAACCTTCAGCAGCAACCGCAACATCAGACGGAGCCACACTCAACTTTTTAATTAAGTCAGCCGAAAGCAAAGTCAAAGTCACAGACAGCCAAAAGCAACAGCAACAAACGTAACTAATGAAGAAAGTAATTTCCATGGCAAAACGGGCAACGGCCACGGCAAAGGCAAAGGCAAAGGCTGCTCGTCTGTGTCCCGGCTCTCGACATAGCTTAAGGCGATTCGCTTTCTAATCCGTTCACCCACATACAGACACACAGCGACCGGGCCTCTGACCAACTCGGTCCAACTCGGTCCAACTATTCCACTGTTCTGTTGCGGCTCTTGCTCTTTTTTTTTTGTCCGACCTTTTCCGTTGGCTTTGCAGTTGCGTCAAAGGGCGCCTAATGAGGGTCAGTCGAGTGGAGCTGCTTCGAGTTCAATTTAGCAGCTGACCAGCCTACTTTACTTTTGGTCGGCACCTCGCTGAGCGAATCCCCGCTTGACTTATGTCATTAAGTTATTAAAGTTTAAGCCCTTCAAATGTTTGCCAACTATCTACAAACTGGCACAGCCATGTGCCATGGCATCTGGGTCGCCTGCTGCGCTGGGAAGCCGTGCGCCATTGTGACTTAATGAAAGCGTGAATTAGCATAACTTTGCTCGACTTGCCTTGGCATTCAAATGCCAGCGACTATGCCGGCGACGCCAGCGTCATTTTGCTTAGGCCAAACGCTGCTGCCGCTGCCAATTCCACTCACCCGGCCACGCCCACACGATGCCGCTGCTCTCCACAAAGCGCAAGGACAAAGTGTTTATTTTATGTGTAAGGCAGCGCGACGCAGTCGCATTTGCTTGTGGCCCTCGCCTTTGTTTCGGCATCTTGGGCCGCAATCTGATTGCCACTTGAGCTCATTAACACACGATTAAACCTCAGGACCATTTCCTTCAAGGACAGCGGCGCATGAATAAACGAGCTGCTGCATAAGTGAATGAGTGAGTGAGCGAGCGAGTGAGTGAATGAGCGAGCGGCACTAAACGGAAGCCGCAACGAGCCAACGGAAATGCATAAAACATAAGCGAGCCAACAGACAGCGAAGCTCGCAGCGCCGAAAAACAGGAAAGATAACATTCTCTGCAGCCAAATCAATAAAATTAAAGCCACATATTCCAGATATTCATATCGCATGTTCTTGACTGCCTCAAGAGCGCATGCCACATATGTATATTCCCTAAGCAAACAGAGATGTGCATTTAGCCCGAGAGACGCATATTTCAAATATTCATATCGCATAGCGTTGGCTTCTTCAAAATCATGTTAGCACATCTATATATAGATGTCATATAAAATACAACTTTAAATATACGCACGTCTACTTCACAATAAACTTTATTCAGTCCTTTTAAAATATGCATATTGAATATTGTTGGCTGCCTCAAGAGGAAGCTACATGCGTTAGGCATACAAATTTTACATAGAGATGGCCAATGCGAAAGTCAAATATTCCAAATATTCTATTTAAGTATACAAAGTCGTTTTCATATGCTGTATAAAACTAACTGAGATTCCAAAATATCATTGACTTCTGATAGAGCATATTATCTTATTAAATAAATTACTCCAATATATGGCCTTAAAAAAAACTGAAGCTCAGCTAAATTCCATTTCAATTAAGCTGTTTTCCATTTTCCCTTTAAAATATTTACTCAAAGGAATGTTTGCAATATTTCATTTTCAGTTTTATATTAAATAGTTTCATATTTAATTAATTAATTAATTTAATTTGTTTAATTAATTAATTAATTTCATATTATTATGTTTACTTAATTGGCCTTAATTATGAATTAATTGTTAATGCTTAAAACGATTTCGTAAGCTTCATAAAACACGTAATTGGCTGTAATGTGTTTGCTTAAAGCAACAGTCATGCTCGCACCTAAGCGTTCGGTTCGCCTTGTTATGATGGGCGTATACTCAATATGCTTCGTGTCTGCTCCGGTTTGCTTTGCAGTAATTTATTGTCTAGCCCGCAAGTTATTGGGGTCTTAGTGTCGACGACATTAAGCCTTAAATGCTTAGTTGGTATAAGACAAAGACACAGCGGCAAATACACACACACACACACGCACACACACACAGGCGCAGAGCGAGGGACACTCGTGAGTAGACAAAGAGGAGCTAGCACGCGTCTGACTTTTCAGAATGCGATATCAGGCTGTCAGAGTGTCAGGCGCGCTGGCTTATCTCATATTGATGTATGTGCAGGAATAATAGCAACAACAGCAACAACAACAACAACAAACAGCAAGAACAACACGTGCAGCCAATTAAAAGCCTCAACATTAAATGAAACTTGAATAACTAAAGCAATAGACCGCGCCGGGCGTCCTTGAACCGCCCTGGGCGTAGCTGCTGCGAGTGCTAACCTCATGAATTTAAAGCAAATGCTTGATCAAAGCTTTAATCCCTTGATGCCAGTTAAGCAAAAGCGGCCAATTAAGCGAGCTAAATGCGGCGTTAAATATATTGAGCTAACCCAGCAGCGAAGGCAGCAGAGGCAGCGAAGGCAACCAAGCAACCAGTCAAGCGATCTGACGACCAGGCAACCGGGCAGCCCGGGCAGACGGACTGGTTAGATGTTGAGGTAATGGCAATCTAATAAAGGCAGCCAGTTACGCGCCAGACGCGCACATCTAAATGTTTAATGGCGGGCAATAAGCAAGCAGCCACAGAGCCACACAGCTATAGAGCCACCCAGATACCCAGCTCTCGCGATGGCAAGTGCTCAATCATACAAACACATCAGCTCAAGAGCGAAAGGCGGAAGAGAGCGTGGAGGAGAAAGAGAATTGCGAGGCAAGTGGTATAAAAATCAGCGTTTGCAGCAGCATTGAGCTGTCAGTGCGAATTTCTCGAATATTTAATGCGAAACGAATATAGAGATTAACTGCTGAGCGATGTTTGCTAGCTGCTGCCACGGGCCACGCCCAGAACAGAGCCGAGATTACGCATACGCACGGCATGCCATTTATGAGCTATTGACCCAGTTGCCTAGTTAACGAATGGATTGGCAATTGTTGCTGGCATTTATTGCCAATTTCTCCCCCTCTCTCAATCTCTCTCTCTTTCTCTCTCTCTCTCTCTATTCAATATGCTTGCTGCTGATGTTGACTTGCTCCCATTGTCTCTGGCCTGACACTGCTCTACTGATTAAATTCCTAATTCCAAGCGTGCCATCGCACGCTCATTTAAAACGCATGAGGCCGTCAAATGCTTGACGCGCCGGCAGGACTACCAAATGACCTCGCCAGGTGAGCTGGCAGCGAGCACCGGCTCTGCACGGCATTTATCTGCTAAGCGGAATAGCCTGTTAATGACGCAATTGCCAGCACAAGTTGCTCGGCTCGCAAAACTTTTAAACGCGTCGGCAGCTGGCGTGGCTCAGGCAGCCCCAAATTACCTTTGCCCCAAACAAAAACCTATTTATTTTTATTTTCCTCCCCTTGCTCCTTCGTTGAAGGCGCCGTGGCTACAGGTACTTAACTCAGACTCGGGGCAAGTAATCCTAGATTGCGCAAATGTCAAACGAAATGCCGCTGAGCTCGATTCAGCTATCGCTTTTAGCGGCTGACTAGCTGATGATTTCCAATTTTTTGTTGTTTTTTAACTCACCTACAACCTGCAGGACGGCCAGTGCAGTGGCTGTGGAGAAGAGCGGCGCATCGGCGGTCACTTCGCACGAGAAGTTGCCGGAAAGACCAAAGCCCACGTTGCGTATGAGTACTTGAGTGGCATTTGAGCTTGTTACCTAAAGGAGACAGAAGCGGAGGGAAAATAAGAGAAAATATATAAATAGCGGATTTTTGTGATAATAAATCAGGTTTATATGCTGCTATTGAACCCTACAAGCAGCGGCGAGACACTTTCCTCTTTAGGTTATCTGACATAAGCTCGAGCATCAAGTGCACTTAAGTATATTAGGACAGCGCCGAGCCAGAGTATATTGCTTCATTAAAAATAAATAAAAAGAATAATATAACAAACACACACATACATATATATATACTTATATACTTATATATGTACACAGTGAGCAAAAGTTGTGCTGGACAAAAACTAAAGATAAACCCGTTGGCACAAACTCAATAGCCTGATGAAATATTTGGACAGATTCAGCGCAACTTTATCGGGCGAACGAAATTTCAGTGACGGGCCCCTGACCAGCCTCTGGCTGGCTGAAACTTTTTCAATAATATGGCCAAAGCAATATTATCGGACGTGGATGGGGGTTGCGGGTGGTGGATAGCGGGACGCCATCGCCGCTTTCACGTGAAACGACCAAAATTTCAGACGCTGCCACACAAAAATTTAAATGAAAATATTTTGTAGATAGTCGCTGCCGATAGCTGCGTGGCATTCAGGCCAGCAGCTGCAGCAGTCGCAGGTGTCTTGGCAGGAACTGGCTCTTTTGAATACCCGCCAATAACAATAAAACTGCCAAACTGAATATGCATGAGCCAAAAGTTATAAAATATACAATATAAATAAATGCAGTGTGAGCGCAATTAAGGGCGTCAGCTCCAGTGCCGGAGGAGTTGAGTCGTGGCAGCTGTGGGCGTGGCCAGGTGACGGTTAGCCTAGACAACTGGACAGATCGGCAGCTGCATTTGCATGCAACGTTAACAAGCTGCCCGAGTTGAGTTGAGGGCGCTTAAAAAGTGGAACAATTTGACGTTGTAAAGCTTTTTACTCTCACTCCAATATTTGTTTTACTTACATCGACGTGTATGCCCGGAAATGGAAACACTTTCGTATTGGGAAACTCGCCGGGCGTATAGCGATAGAACTCCAATTGACCGCGATAAAACTTGGCCGAGTAGAGCGGCGCCCCCTCCAGATCGTACATGCAGCGCAGCACCACATGCTGGCCCTGCCGCACCGCCGGTGGTTCAATGATTAAATTGACATTTCGCAGCGCACACTCGACCAGCTCTGGAACGAAACAAGCGAAAAATCCGCATGAATACAATGAAAAGTCTTTTTGTTTGAATAGCAACATGAAGAGCGAAATATTTAAAGTAAATTGAAGGAGATAAAAGGTTGAGTTTTTATAATATAGCTCAAGAGATTTAAAAAAATATACATTTATCTATTTTATATATTTTTTTATTTAAATATTCAGTATTATATTATATATATTTAAAATCAAATATCTTACTATTTCATTTTTATTTTTAACTAGCCCAAATTTATAATTTACATTAGAATAAACGCTATAAGCAGTTTTTTTTTTAAATATATTTACCTATTTTATATATTTTGTATTTAAATATTATGTCTTACATTATATATTTAAAATTAAATATTATTATTTAATTTATATATTAAACTAGCCTTTATTTATAATTTGCTTAAGAATATATCTTATTACCTATTGATATTTAATTTTACTTTTAAACTAGACTTTATTTATAACTTAATTTGGTAAATATTTTTCTAGTTTAATGTGGCTTAGCTGCAACCTGTTAATTGATTGGATAATTAGTAAATAAATATAATTTTTTATTTTATTTCATTTATTTATTCATTTATTTATTTTTATTTTTTTATTTTTTTATTTTTATGTATTTTTTTTTATTTTTTTTTTTTTTTTGTAGTTAAAGCTCTTAGCCGAGGGATTTTATATACTATACTGAAGAGAAATAAAGAAATGCGGCTAGTTTCTTGGTTATATCCTCTTGAGTCAGCTGAGCCCTGCGGTGTGGCAGAGTCTCCTGGCAAATATTTTAAGCCAAGAGGAGAGCTTAGAGCGCTATGGGGCTTATTGTTTATTAGGTCTAAGACCCAAGGTACCTTTAATTTGTTTGTCAATCCTCTGCTGCGTAAGTCTCACACTCCGGCAATGTCTATTTATAACTTAAGTAAATATTTATAACACTTTTAGCTCCTGTTCCATGGCCAAGTTTGTCGAAAACATCCCACGTGTCACTTTCATGAGTTAACTTTGCAGACCAAACAGATTTGGGCTCGTGTGTAATTAATTAATAATAATATTAACAGTTAATACATTAATTTGATGAATAATACAACATAATGAATTCAGAATAATAAGAACATGTAGTGAAATTTATAAATTTATACGTAAACTTAAACATTTCCGTTTTGTTTACATTTATTTCACGGTGCGATCCTAATAAATACAATTATAAAATTTAGAGTAAGGTTTTGCCAGTTAGCTTGCAGCGAAACTTTTATTAATTGCGCAGCAATCAACGCCAATTTCCGGCAACTTTATGGCCGCCCATTCGAAAGTCGTTTGTCAACAAATGCGTAGCATAATTCAGGGCGCCAAGGCGAGCAGCCACTTGGCTGTTTACAAGCAGCGGGACATTGCCTAACAAGCCACTCAAAATTTTTATATCTTATTTGGGTCACACTTCGTGCGGCTGTACCCTTAAGAATAATGGCACATCATTTGCGGCTTTGCCGTAGTCCCTGCGAGAGAAGAGAGACGAGCGCCCAGTGCCGAAAGCTGAGAGCCAGGAACTCGCTTTTCATCGGGGACGGTGTGTGAATCTCTCGCGAGGTAAATAAAATAAAATTGTTTTCATTTTTTTTTTTTCATTTTCAGCAGTTGTTTGCGTTGTTTTTGCTGCTGCTGCTGCTGCTGTTGCTCTTGTTGTTGCTGTTTGATATACCAGCTGCAAGTTATAAATTACCTTTGGGAGTTGTTTGCATATTTGGGGCAAGGGCAACAGGGTCTGCATCTGCTTATTATGTATGGCATGCGGCCGATGTATGAGTTTCATTATTTCGTTGTTCAGCTTTTCTTTTGGCAATTTTTGCGTTGGCTGCCTGCAATATACATTATTACACTTTGGCCTTAATGAGCTGCTGACCAAACTCCCATAATTGACGCACAGTATCTGCTGCAACGCTGCCTTAAAGCAATCGAAACCGAAAATGAAAACCCTATTTTCCCGATAATTGAAATTGCAAAGTGGAGTACAACAACTTCAAACTGGGAGCTGTGAAAGCAACCGCAAATTCTTGCTTATTGCTCGCAAAAGTTTTGCTTGTTAGTATGTGGTTTGCTGGAGCAGCTAGAAGTCATAGGACACAGCAGGGCGCGCTCTACAAAAACTCAAACAATTTCTCTAAATCTGCACACACACGCATTTGTATGTGTGTGCACATCAGGTAAAAAGTTTGTGCAAAACTTACATATTTACCCGATTCGACTAAGTGCTTGCTTACAAGTGCATTGGCCTTATCCTTTTGCGATTTGTTTACAAGCCGAACAACATACAACTCCCTGGGCCCCAGTTCCGAGCGCCTGATCCCCCGCGCCGCAACCAACCTCGCCCACTCGCCCACTCGTCCACTAGTCCATTCAGCTACTGTTGCCTGTATCAATGCAGCGCGCTGCTTGTTTTTGTTATACCTGCATTGCCCACTGGTCCAGCAATATTCCCTGGACTCAGTCAACGTTTGTCCAAAGGTAAACAGTTTTCACGCCGTTTTCAGCAAGGTGTCTTGGCATCTAGCATCTACTATTTCGGCAGTTCAGCAGGGCAGGGAGCGAGTGCTGCCCGCTTTTTGCTCCCTTTATTGTTTTTCAATCATGCTAGAGTGCGTCATTGCAGGATTCGTTTGGCCGCAACGGTGCAAAACGTCAGGTTCGTTAAAACCGCAAGTGATACTGAATTGAAAAGTTAGATGCCAATATTTTGTGCTTTCATTCTACTTTTTTGGGATTCACCTGCTAGCTTTACTGTTGCTTGTCGTTGCTGCTGGAAAAGTTTTCGAATTTGTTTGCATTGCTTGGCAAGGAAAAAAAGGAAACTGTGACTGCCATTTGTGGACTTTGCTCTGCTTGTTGTGCGGAGTACATAAGAAGTAGAAGATTGAAGTGAATACAGTCTCAAATGATCGATTGACCTAAACACAACATACATACTTTTGCTCAATTCAGTTAAAGTTGCAGACGAACTTTGCAAGATTAACAACAATAACCATAGGACCTATCAATTGTTGCTGGTAAAAATAGATTTCTTTGTTTACAAACTTAAATAGAAGTAAACAGCAATAAGAGGCGCTGTCAGTTGAGTTTGCATAGGTTTGGCGTTACACAACATTCTATCAATGATTTTACCAAAGCTCTGACGAGCATAGCTTTGGGCAATAAATAGCTTGTGTGATAGCAGCAAATGCTGGGTTTTTTCTTTTAAAAACAATACAGATTGCTGTGCGTTAGAGCAACAGGCAGTATTCACTGTACCAGGTCCTGCCATAAATAAATTGAAACAGATGGTGTACTGGCGAGGGCTGGGCGGGTGATTGGCTGAAACAAATGAAATGTGGGCATATTTATCACTGCATAATAATTTGTGGACTCACTCGCGTGCGAGAGTCAAAAGCAAACAGACGACAAGGCCCAAGCATGACATGGAACGTATCTATATATGTACAGGCATGTGTGCGAGGGTGTGGGTGTGTGTGTGTGTGGGGGTGTGTTGGATGGAGTATTGTTTTGGTATTTAATAGGCTTTTGTTGCAAATTCAAATGAATATTGTTGCTGCTGCTACTTGACATGTTTACCCGGCATCGTCGACACTGCTCCTGCTGCTGCTGCTGCTGCTGCTGCTGCCTAGGCAGCATATTGAAAGATTTATCATGCACAGCAGTGCAAAACGGCAGCCGCAACACCGAAACGGTAGGCGTGCATATGCCGCTCTAAAGGAAGCAGGGGGAGAGCGCACGTGTCGTCCCACGCAGCCATTGAGGCGTGCACAAAGACAACACCTGACTCGTTGCGGGCTTATGTTGACAGAAGGAGCACATGGACGCACATAAGTATGCTACACATAATGGAATTTCTAATAAGCATTGCAAGCTGCCTACTGCCTACTCCTGTTGCCTACTGCCTCCGCCGGCTGCTTCCGCCTGCTGCTGCTCGGCTGGGTCAACAGCATTTAAGGAGTAGGTCCAGACCAGGCAGCAGTAATCACTGTAAATGCCGGTGCAGTTCATTTGTTTGCACTACGTGGCCGGAGCATACCATATACATACGCCCGTTCCCCCGTCCCCAGTCCCATCCCCATCCGTTGTATTCTTCTACAGATGTGTGTGTACACCCATTTGGAGACTCGAGTGCAGTGTACGGTAACGGGCACTCCATTTGGCCAGCCAACGCAATTTAATTAACATAAAAAACCCAGCGCGCAACATACGAAACCATAAATCAAAAACCCCGCACACGCCCAGCACTAAACTTGGCTGCAGCAAGCAAAAAACAAAAAAAAATGAAAAAATTGCCACTGTGGTTTCGTTTGTGTGCGTGTAGAAATCCATGACATGGAGACAAAAAAAAGGGTTACAAAAAAACGCGAAACTGCGGTCAAGTTGGAAAGTCGAATGAAAAAAATATATATATGAGGACTGACTTATTATCCGACTTTGCGCGTGCCGAGTTCATAGAAATCAATTTTACATTCATTAAACATAAATGTAAAATACCAAATATAATATAATCTAAATGAATAAAAAATTGGTATAATAGTGCTCAATAAAATATATAAAAACCCACAAATAAATAATAAAATAGATGATTTGATAAGAGCGAAAAATATGTACGATATTTTAGGAATATGATGTGATATAACTTATGGAGTTAAATCAATATCACTTTTATGTGAAAAGTTCACTTTGGCAGAAGAGCTCGTCGAGTAAAGGCGCCTTTCTTAAGCGTGGAGTGTTTTTATAGCTGTTTAGCATTGCTCGCAAATATCTGTGGAACCTTGCTCGTTATATGCTCCATATACTCTATACACACTCTGAGAAAAGCTTCAAAGAGCAAGTGATGGCAACGTTTATTTCGCAGAGATCGTAGCGATTGGCCATTTGTTTTAGCTGAGTTGAGTTAAATGAAGCAAAAAGTCTCTTGTGTTTATATTGGTGTGCCTCCGAATGCTGTATTCGCTAAGCATATCACTTCGTGAATGCACTGTATGCATGTAAATGTGAATGTGAAGCCCTGTTCAGTTTTCGCTCACTTACTGAATCTCATTGCGCGATCGTCCATCGTAAACGGTGTTCGTTAAGAGAGCGTCACACGAACAGTTCAGCTCAAGACGCTCAGCTGCAAACAAAAACGAACTGAATCGAAACCTCTTGAGAGCTAGAGCGAGAGATTATGAGTTTTGGATTTCACAAAGTCACAACCTCTCAAGAGACCCTCTCAATTATTATTGAGAGACAACAAGGAGACATTCCTCTCCCTTAAATACTCCTCTTCAGTAAATATTGGAGTTCTCTGTTGAAGTTATGTAAATTATTAATAAACATAAATAATACAAATTGTTCTAATAGCATTCAAATGAAATGCTAAGCAAAATAGAACACTTTAAGCAACAGGGCTGGAGCATAAAAAAATGAAATGAATATGGAAAGGAATTCATTATGAAAACCCTTACTCCAGTGGAGGTTTTGTCGTGGTTTTGCGTGGCTTAACTGACAGCGAGCGCAATTCAATCCATTGCCTGGGCTGGCCAAGCCCAATCCTCGTATTCCATGTCTAAATAACATCAGCACAGACACAGCCGCAGCTCACGCCAACATAATTTTGTTGTTCTATCTGACTTTCAGTTGTAGCCTTTTTTTATGGGCTTGGCCTGGGCAACTCAACAATACACACCCCAAACTGTCAGTTATGAAATGACAATTAATAATTAGTTATGCTGAGTCTCTGTGTGTGTGTGTTAATGTCAAATAAATTGTAAAAGGGTAAGGGCTAAGATTGGTCGAGTCAATGATTGCGCCTTCTATTGCAACATTATTGAGGAAAAAATTGATTAATTAAATTACATAAGACGGGAAAGTAGAAGAATAGATTAAACTAAAATATATGCATATATATGCCAAATAAAAAACAAATATGTTGCCAGGACTTCAATTAGTTTCGCTATATGCTCTGCTGTTTGCATAGCCAAACACGTTGACCACGCGCTATCGGGACCTTGGGTAAATCAAAGCCTGACCGACTCGAGTCTCCGCAAATAAACTTCACGCGGAACTCTCCAGAGCGACACCCGCACAGAGTAAACACAACAACGAAAATAAATGCGCTAAATGAAAAAATAATATGTAACTAAATTTAATCTGAGTGTTCTCCGCTCAACGAGTGGCTTGCAAGTGGATGATGATAATCATAACGATGAAGATGATGATGATGATTATGATGTGCCATAACGCTGTTACCATACACACACGCACTCTCTCTCTCTCTCTCTCTTTCTCTCTCTCGCTCTGTCTGCAATTCTCGTGTTGCTCGTTTGTCGTTTGTCTCACGATAGTCCTTCTTTGCACAGAAGCGCTAAGCAAATAAAACAAAAAGGATAACAGCGTAAATATTGTGAAGCAGGCAAAGAATCTGCACACAGATACACACACCCAAGTGAATACATAAAAACATGTATGAATGACTGTATGTGTGCGCGTGTGTGTGTGTGTGTGCAATTGTATTTGTAGTCTGCGGGTGACATTGCACTGCATAGCATACAGCTCTCAGGCTTATTTTTATGCATATATACAAATCTGTATATATATATATATATATATGTAAATATACATACATATGTATATGTGTATGTGTGTGTAATTCTTTTTCTATTTGCCAGTTTTCATTTGCTGCGCTGTGTGTTTTCTCATTTATACCTTTATACTTATGTGCTTAAGCTTTCTATTTATTTGTGTATGTGTGTGTGTGTGTGTGTGTGTGTGTGTGTATCATCTACTTGTGTGTGAAAAAGCCTGTATACACGCTTCGTATTTGTTTAGCTTGTTTTTCTCTTTAACTGCTGCCGCGTGTCGACACGGCGTATACGCAACGTTAGAAAGGAATGCATGACGACGACGTCGAGGACGACTCAATTGAAGCTGGAGAGCAAAACATTTTGTTATCTCGACGTTAGCATCGATAGCGATATTCAGTTTTCACTTCTTGGTCTGCACACTGGCAGCGCCCAGTTGTGTTTACTGTTAGCCGACTTTTTGTCATTTATTTTAGCATTTGGCCCCAGCGTGTCTCTTATCTCGTATGCTCCATCGCGAGCTGCTTGTAAATAGCATTCATGGCCTGACCCTAATGGAACTTTTGACCATTTGTGACGCTGCCTGGCATGTTGCTCGTTGCTCGTTGTCCGTTGTCCGTTAACTCGTTGCTGCCGCCCCATCGCTGCAACATCAATTGGGCAGCCAGTGTGAGCTGAATCGAACCAGGTCGCTGCCACATCATCAGATTCAGATTCCTGTTCGGGCAGTTCGTTCATGCAGTTACTAGCGCCAGTTTATTTGTGCACTTGATTTTGATGGCGAACGAGCCAATCCACAAAAAAACTCAACAAGTCTTTAAAAGCCATTTCCATATATTTCAAACTTAGATCAAATTAGCCATTACAACTCTGTTGCTCTACGGCATTAGAGTTTCTGATATCTAAACAAAACTTTACTCTGAATAATTGCTAATCATGAAATTTGTTTAGCAACAAACAGGAACAAAGTAAATTATCAAATGGAACGCTGAACAAAGTTGACAAAATGCGACAGAGCAACAAATTTAGCATCAGCTTGGACAAATTAATGTGTGGAGTGTGTTTTAAATTAAAACATGGCCAAGACCGTAGCTGGATCTCTGCGCCGGGCGAAACTGAAATACTGCATTTAGATAAGCGACCACGGCCTTTGGAAATTTCGGAAATTCAACATAAGCATGACACAAAATGCATTAGACAGTTGGCCGTAGGGTGTTTGGGGGAATCGCTGTGTATGTGTGTGTGTGTGTGTGGAAGCATCCATTTCCTGCAAGCATGAAATTTGGCTGTGTTTTTGTGCATGTTGATTTATGTATAAATTGATGTTGCTCTTTGTTTGCATGTTGATTCAACAATATTGCAAAAAGCACATTTGCTGTGGCACACTTTTTGCTAACGCCCTGTAATGCTCGTAATCCTTGCGCTGGCCACAAAAAACATTCATAATTTTAATTAAGTTATAGAAGCACACACACACACACACAGGCACTCTCAGCCTTTGCGAGCCATGATCAATGATTGCATTTGCTGGACTCGGTTTTATTTTGCTTTCAATTCGAAGCTCATTCTCAATTGTATTTTCTCCAATTTTTTTTTTTTCTCTCTTTTTGTTGCAGCATTTCCTAAATTACACTGGAAATGTATCCTTATTAGTTATTTACGCAGCAGGCATATACACATGCGTATGTATGTGTGTGCGTGTGTGTAAATGTGTTTATGCAAACGCCCTGGCAACATTTGTGCAGCAGCGACTGTTGTTGCTGTTGCTGTTGGTGCTGTTGGTGCTGCTGCTGCCTCGCCCTCGCCCCTTGCAGCAGATTTATTGCCCGCAGTAGTTTTTAGTGCTTTGCCTTTGTTTCGCTTTATTTTGCAGTGTGTTTTTGCAATTGTTAAGAGTTTACGGCGTTTTTGCTGCGGCTGCACCATTTCGCACACTGTTTGCACCACGAACGCCGTCCCACAAGTATTTTTGTTGCATATTTATTTGGTTGGCGCGTTGCGAGTGGCAGCCAAAACATTTTTGTGTGGCAGTTTGCGATTTTGTCGTTGTGATTTTACTCTTTTGCTCTTGTTCCTTTTTTTTTCTCTTGCTGTTTTCTGTATTTTTTGTTGTTGTTTTTTTTTTCGTTTTATTACAGTTGCAGCTTAATTAAACGTGAAATATTGAATTTCCAGATGGTTGCGTATATGGAATTGCGACGACGAATAAATATCGGATGAGATACAGTAAATCAACGTAAATATTAGAAGACCTTCAGCTTAATGTATACATTTGAATGGCAAGCCGAAATGTGAATGACTAAGAAATATTTTCAATTAAAATTGACTCCAACTTCACACAGCTGTGGCAACAAATATCTGTGCCTTGGTTGGCAAATAATTTGTGTAAAACCCAATCTTGGTTAATCAGTGTAAACACTGCTCTCATGTGCAAAGCTAACTTATTTCAAGAACCTTGACTGTATGTCGCTCTGTATCTCAAGCGACGGCACCATAAGAAGATTAAAGGGAAAAATTCTTGTGCAGCAGAATAAGCTTCCACTGCCCCATTATCTGCTCTCAGATTGCTCACCCAATATGATATAATAGATCATATTAGAACTTTACACACAACTTTCCATACTCTACTCTCATTTTCTGTGTAGGTCAAAAACAAGAGTCTTACACATATATCAAGCAAATTTTTTAGCTCTCATCTCTCTAGGAGGGGATGCTCAGCATGCTCATTAAATCACGCGGCCAGCACAAGCTAACCCATAATCAGCTTAAGCATTCTGAAGCAGGTACTTGGCTGTAATTAGTGTGATTAATCAACACTTATTCGTTAAATTAAATTAGAAAGTACGAATGTATTTGCATTTCAATTTACTCCTGCTGCAGCAGTTGTGCATAGTCGTCTACTGTTTTTTGGCAGCCCACAATTGCACTAATTGGGCAAATTATTTCAGCTATTTGGGAAGACTCACAGCTATTTCAGCCAGCATCTTGGGTGGGACACTCACACATATGCACAGCATTCCGGCTTTGCCGAATTACGCTAATGATAAATAAATTATGCGATGCCAGCAACACACAAACGAATCATCCCCACTTTCCACCCCATTCCCCTACTACGTCCCATTCACGCCCTTAGCCATGCCCACGCTGTGTCGCTCCATAGCAGCTAGAACAAACCGCAAACAGAAAATAAATAAACTCGTTGGCAATGCCGAAAGATAAGTATGCGCCCCGTGGCCCCTGCACACATTAAGGCACTTGGATCAGCTCCCGGCTGATGGTAGCAGGAGGCGATGGAGGAGGAGAAGGAGGAGTAGGGGCATTACTGAAAGCAAACGCACATGCGTTAATAAACAAAATCTGTTGCTAATGTACAAAATAAGTTAATTATGGAAAAGCAAAATGCGCTGATGGTGACAACTTTTGCAGCTTTTGAAATTCAAGCTGCCATTTTGGCCATGTGAGAGTGATAGAGAGAGGGAGAGAGTGCGTGTGTGTGCGTGTATTAATGTGCATAAGCTCAGTTGTTATTGCAGTGCCACTGGCATTAATGTGCTTGTGATGCGCTTTGCTTGTTTGTGCACGATAATTGTATTGCATGGCAGCAAACAAGAGACGAGTATCAGACGGACAAACAAACGAAAATAGATCCAGCTAGCACTGCGAAACCCAATTCATTGTTGAGGTCAACGCGGCACACGGCCAACAGCCGCAACAACAAACATTACAGATTACAAATTGCATTAATAATAAACAAATACTGACACAGACACAGGCACAGCCACAACGATGGATAGACCAAATCAAGCCTACCTGACCACCTGCCCACCTGTCCAGCTTTTCAGATATTTCAACTCACTGTTCAGACCAGTTTTACGAGCTGCGAATCGGTTTTTGGCCAAAAATTGCAAAAACATATTCATCATGTTTATCAACGCACGCGACGCACAATTCGAAATTTATGCGGCAAAAATATTCATGTGCACAAACCGTGAAATTTGCATATTTTATTTGTAATTTGTTAGCCGCTTGTCAATATTATTTTGCAATTAAAATTTAATTATATTTTCCCCAAATGCGTCATTTTATTATTTGTGTTTTGCTGATTGCTTTCCCCCAAACCCAGCTAACCCTCCCACCTGCCACCTGCCACCTGCCTATTGCAGCAAATTTATTTCACACAATACGGCCGACAGTCAGTCAGTCAGAATTCGACTGGCCAAATTATGGCGGATGGTCCGTGTGGATTTAAAAATAATATATATACATATACATATATAAATCGCTTAGCATGCGGCTTGTGCATGCATAAATTTCCATTCGCATACAATTTCCATTGCTCGAATTTCTAGTGGCAAATCAAATCATTTTTACTATTATTATCTGTTGTTTTTGCTAGTGCAATATGTCATCGATATTGAATTAATGTCGGAAATCCGCTGTTGCGGAAGAGCTGAACACATTAAATTCAACTTTGTGCTTCAGTTTATTCTTAGCTATCAAATTCAATTTAGATGGCTAGATGCCCATTAGCTGCCTGCATTAAGTGCTTTCATTTATAAACTATCCCACCAAATTCCTTCTGCTAAACACTCTTCGGAATGTAGCCGCCGCCCCGCCCTCTCTCTATGAGCCACCGAAAACAATAATCCTATTGAAATCAACTGCACAGTTGCTGCCCTGCTGAGTCCTTAAGCGATTCACTGTTCATTAGCGACCACGTGACGAATTGAGATTGGTGATGATGCTGTGCCAGTGGCAGTGGCAGTGGCAGGCGCAGGGGCAGGGGCATTGGCGATGCTTTGAGTGGCAAATGAGCAGCTTCTACGTTGGCAATACCATTAAAAACTTTTTACAAGCATTAAGCATCAGCAACAACAGCGACGACAACGATTGCCATTGAGCAGCAGCACTCTGGATGGGGCTCTGATTTCGACTTCTATTTCGATTGCGTTGCGTTTACGGAATGTCATCGACAGTCAGTTGGCTGCAGTCTATAGCCCCTCTATATACATCTAGCTGTCTATCAGTCGATCAGGCGCTCGGTCGGTTTGTCTGATTGCCTGCCAAGCCGTGCCAAGCACATCGCCGCCTGTCACTATGGCATTGTCACCTCCAGCATCAGCAGCAGCAGCAGCAGCAGTGCCTCCCCCTTTGACTGACTGCCTGACTGCTTGGCTGCTTGGCTGTCAATCCTTTTAATGGTTTGCCGCTCTTAATGTCACCCGCTCTCAAGTGGATTTCGAATACTTCGTCAATCGTGTGGCCCATTTGCCGTTATCAAGTGGCCACGCTTCTTCTTCTTCTTCCTGGTATTGTCGTTGTTGTTGTTGCTTTATTTGTATTTTATTAAAGCAAAAGTGTTTGTTTCAAATGTCATTTGCTGCATCTCAGCCACTTGACTGCTATTTAAGTGGCTTTTATATCTGCATTTTAAGAGTGTGACACTCTTGAATTTTACCCTGTTTCTCTATTTGTCAGTCTGTCTGTCTGTCCGTTAGCTATTTTCCAATTGTATTGCCCGACAGCCATTTAATTGAGAAGCTTTAGAAGTTTCCTAGATTGCTATGGCTGCTTATAGCTGGAAAATGGCTGCAATTATCTTAGCCCTATGAGCTGCAGACAATAATTTATGCTAATAGAATGAGCCAGCGCTATTCCTCTCTCTCTCTCTCTCTCGGCCTCTCTCTCTCTCTCTCTCTTTCCAGAGTTGTATACTATAAGAAGTGAGCATTTAATGATGCATTTCATAAATAAGACTTAAAATAGTTTCGTTTGTAAAAGAACTATAATTGAAAATTTTAATAATAAGTGATCCATTGTCTTATTATATATTTGTGAGTCCAAGTAGCATGTATATTCTGTATAGTAAATTAAAATACATGCAACAGATGGGTGCGTAACTGAGCTCAATAAATATTTATTTTATTTGCAGTTGATTTATTATTAATGAATCAAAATAATCATCCACCTTCTACTCTTCTTTCTCGCAATTCTTGCGTTTTGCTTATTGCTCAGATTTATTTTTTAATTTAATACGTTTTATCTGATTACTCAACTTGATACATGTTTAATAAGCATTGTTTATAATTTATATAGATATAACCTTAGATTATCGTAAACTCTCTTGACTATTGCTTGCAATAAGTTAAGATCATCTCTTCGTAATAATATAAAAGTATAAATATAAATATTTATGTCATTTAACAAATATTCAAAATATATATTTATATTCATATAGCGCATATATAGATCTCATATAGCTAAAAAGTAAGCGAAAGACTATTCTGAGTCGAGTTTTCTCTTTTCATTGAAAAGTTTTCAACATTTATTTTTAGCTCTGTCATAGAATTCTGTCTATTTTCTCAATCAATTATCATAAGTAGATTGAACAAAGTGCCAACTTACCCATTGTGGAGAGGGCGAGGATCAATACAACGGCATGCCAGATCAAACCGCTTCTGGTGTGGGCGGTCCACGCGCTGTGGCGTCGCTGTCGCGACTGTCTAACTGCGTGTCCCATGATTGCATCCATGGGCTGCTCTGTCATTTGGCTTGCAGTGGCTGACAGGCCGTTGGGCATTTGGCGCAGCAACATGATCGGGGTCGGGCCGTATCTTTCACTCGCAGACAGGCAACATTTGCCGCTCATTCAATAAACACTTCAACTTCACACGCTGCGCACAGAGACTGTTTACAGTTAGCGATTGGGGAATATGCGAATTATTAATGCGCGTCGAGGGAGCAAATCGCTTTGAATGTTCGGCGGGTTAGCTCGTCCGTCCGTCCGTCAGCCACAGCGGCTGCCGCCACTCGAGTTGTTGGCCCCGCAATAAGCGGCCAGATTATTTCAAAATTGTTATTTGGCTCTCGCGACTCTGACTCGAGCGTCAAGCGTTGGGCCGCACTGAAAAATTTGCTTTTGATTTGCACTTTTCGGATTTTCACATTTTTTTTGTTTTGCTCCGTTTGGTTTCGTTCGCTTTCAGTTTACAACTCAATTTCCGGCTTTTAATTGTTTTCCGTTTGTTTGGACGGCGCGCCGTCCATTTGGCCGCAGTCCCTCACTTTACACTGATTATAATCCACGGAATTGAATTGAACTTAATGCGGCAACAATAATATTCGCTCTTGCGGTTGCTCTCCACTAATTGTCGGTGTGCATCCAGCTGTTGTTTGCCGGAAGTGCGCTGCAAGTGCAAGAATAAACACTGTTGTTTAGCTATTGTTGTTGTTGTTGTTGTTGATGTTATTGTTGATATTGTGATAGACATTAAACCAATTCGATGGCCAGCGAGCGAGAGAACAGACAGAACAAGCGAACGACTGGCCGCACACACGCAATTTGCCGGTCTGAAGCGCGCCTAGGACAAGTTGACAAGCGACTGAAAACTGTTTGTTGTCGCCTCCGCTCGCAGCACGCAGCACGCAGCACAGACGGCTCCGAAACACACCCCAAAAATAATTGCGTGACGTAGGCGGGCCGCGCAATCCCAAAATAAGAAATGTTGAGTGAATGTTGCCAGCCATAGCAACAATGCTGCTGAGCAGTGTTGCTAAGCATGTTGCCAAGCAACCCAACGAGAGCGCCTCGAGCAGCAGCAGCGGCAGACAGGAAACAGCGCTAAGCAAACATGACAAGCGATCATAAATATTATGTTGCAACATCAAAAAAAGCAAAGAAAAAAAAGAAAAAAACGGAGAACAAAACAAAACGAAACAAAACAAAGCGGAATAAGCGGCTCAAAAATAATAAAAGGCATAAACGAGATTCGCTTGAATTTGCGCATTGGCAACAACAGCCGCAGCATGCGTCGCTTTAAGCATCAGCGAATTCGTTGTTTTTGTTTATAATAATGAGACTGTGCACAAGTGGCTCTGCATGGCACTTGAACCCCAGCTGCTGCAAGGATAAGTGTGTGCGACGCCTTTCAGGCTCTCTCACATACACACACACGCACGCACACATGTTGCCTCACTCTCTGCACATCAAGCGCTATTTTAGCTGCCACTCAATGTAGCTGCTGCTGAAGTCTCTGCGGCAGTTTGTTTATTTAAGTTTCAATTACTCAGCTGCCCTCAGATTGACATGCATTCAAGCTAGAAATTTGCAGCCCTTGTTGCCCTTCGCTGAATGCACGCTTTTGTGCTTGCCACACACACACACACGCACACACATCAGTAAGCATAATCGCCGCCGCACAAGTGCCTTTAATGTACTCTCTGGCTGGGGTGCTCGCTGTGCTGGCGGTCGCACATCATTAATAAAATGCCACTTTGGTGCACCTCGGCCCGTGCCAGTGCTGCTTGGCTCTCAAGTGCACTGACTTCAATTGGCAAAAAACATTTTGCGGAGCATTCATAACGCTCATTAGCAAGCGGAGCTCAGCTGCTACCACACCCAACAGCCAGCACTCCAGCGTCTTGGTGGCCACGTCAAATAGCCTTCTTTATGTAGCACACACACACATACACACACTCCACGCACACTCTGCACTCGTTGTGGCAATGAATGTGGCCAATGGCAATGGCACTGACTAAAGCAGCTTATCGACTGCAGCAGTTGCTTCCATTCAGCTTTTATGGTCGCCTGCACACCTTAATACACGGCATAAACAGATAAAAATGAAAACATAAATAGCATTATACATACATATTTATATACACCTACACGAGCACACACACACCAATATGTACCATATATGGCTGAACATGCCCATGCACTTAGCTATTTTATTGGGCTACACGGAACCCCTTGACAAGCGCAACACGTGCGATTTGAGAATTTTATAAAAGTGTTTATTGGCCCGCTCAACTGTCGTTGTGCTCGCCGTTGTTGTTATTATGTTATTATTTAGCCAGGCGACAGACATAAGAAAACGCCAGCCAGGGGCAACTCTACCCCACCCCAGCTCCAACCCAGCTCTCCGTGTGCACGTCATGGCGCTGACATTGACGACGCCTGCGACGCTGTGAACGACAAATTTTAGTGCTTCAATGAAAATTGAAACACATAAAAATGCGTGAAAAACACAAACACACACAATTAAGTGTGTGTAGCGAGGGTGTGGCATGTGCCACAGGCAGCCCCTCCTCGACTAAATGTATGTATATTAATGTGTCGCCTGTTGGGATCTTTAATTACAACTTTGTTATATGTTTCCGCTTTCAAGGCCAAATTGTCCAAGCCCTCTCTATATATGGTTCCTGTGAATTTGTATCATGGTAATCTAAAATGCTTCCATTAATGAAATGTGACTAAAAACAAATTAAAGCTTCAAATTTAAGCAACTTTGATGTAACTGAATAATAATATTAATAATTAAAAGGATACTAATAAATAAATAATAAAAATAATTATAATTTTAAATTTACCAAATGTATTGTACAGTAAATTGTTTTATTAAGTATTTTTGAGACTAGAGAGTAATTAATTAAAATCAAAGTCAATATGAAATAGGAATCAATAAATAAAACAAAAATTAAATGAGAGAGAATGTTTTGCTCTTAGCGCAAACTTATTAAAAGCCTGCAGAAACCCATATTCTAATCCCTCATTAATAATTCCTACACAATGGCTTTCCATTAACTAATTATTGTGAAGGCATCATTTAAAGCTTAATTGTTGCTAGCAGCAGCTAAAATCTGTATTTGCAGAGCTATAAATAGCAAAACAAAATATAGCTAAGCGAATACAACAATAAAACTCATAAAGACGTGTTAGTTATGCTAATTGTTATTAGATATTCATGATAATGATTTTTGAATAACATTGACAGATCTTGGCTTGAGCAAAAAACAACAGCCACACACTGGCCGCTTGATTTCACAAGGCTAAATGCCTTGCTGTCCACGTTGAAGCCTTTTAGCAATACAATTTCGAATTTTCTTTGGCTGCCTTTATTTAAGAAAGCAGAAGTATGCGTGTATGTATATGTATTGCAAACGCACATGAAGAATGTCAGCTCTGCACATTGTTGCTTCATTAAAATACTGAATCGGAGACACATATGCCAGCACCTTGATACTTTATTGTGCCACACACACACGCACACACTCACACACACACACACACACAAACGGTAGCTGGTAACATGCAATGACAACGCCCCACAGAGAGCCACGTCGGCTGCTATCGAGCATACAGCGCCCATTGTCATGCCCAGAGATGCAAATTGTCTTTGACATGGGCAAGTACAAGATAATATTTCTCTCCTGCATGCACACAAACACACTCTCTCACACACACACACACATATACGCATCGCCGCCCTTCAAGGCTGCTGCTGACAATTTCCGGTTACAAGTCGGTCGGTCCGTCCGCCTGTCTGTCTGTCCGTCTATCGGTCGCCGTGTTTGTCTAGTTGCCTGTCAATTGTGTCTTTCTCTAGTTGTATCAAAACTTCAGCTCTTTGTGACATTGTATGATGCTTTATTTTGCCTATACCAAAGGCAATTACACCTTGTTTTTGTTCGACCAAGATATTCAATCAGGTTTTTACTCTACTCTGTACACACATAGAAAATATTTATTTCCATCACCCAAATGTATAGACCTTTATGTAAAGCGACAAATATTGTGTTATGCATATCACATTTTGGATTTAAAAAATAGTAAAATAAATCGAGCTAAAAGCTCTTTTGAATTGTTGGCAAATATTCGACTCAATAGCTAATTTCAATTCAATTTAGTTGCTCTAAAAGTATAAATATGCATATTTTCTTACCAGTTTATATTTATTTAGAGATTCTGACAGCTCAAAACTAATTTGGGCAGCAATAACACACAGGTAATCCACAGGTAAATGTGTTCATAGGGTATTGCTTAGCCAGACTGAGAGCTGGACTTCGGTTTTCATACGCTCGGCTGCATATCAACAAATTTACATTGTTGCTTTGCCAAAAATTGAAAAGTGTTTTTCGATTCTTTCCATTCGCTCTGTCCCTTTTGAAATGCACATATTAATGAGGCTGGCTAGCATCTTGTTGTTTATTCATTGGAATTCGTCTCGAAATTTTGTAATTTGATTTGTTGGTTCGAGGCTGCGACACGAAACGCATTCTGTACTCGATAGCAGATAATGAAACAAAGCCGTTGCAATAATTACCATCCCCTGGCCCCTCAAGCTACTAAGCCATTGTTCTTCACAAAATACCAGAACAATTCTTGCGATTTGCTCGAATCGCTCTGACATGAAGTCAAGTGTAAACTCAAACGGCTTCTCTTTTGATTAGCGGCGAACATTATATGCACTAATTAATGTTCACTGCTGCACCAGGGATATGTATCGCAAATGATAAATCATGCGGCAACCATAATACAGCTTTGTGCACGGCACACAGCCATTCACACAGACACAGACACAGACACAGCCGCAGCCACACACACACACTCAAATGCCATGAGGGATGCATGGCAGCGATTGCCTGCAGCAAGTGGTGAAATGCACAAATGTTTGCCTTGTTTGTGTAGTCGCACGCAGATCGTATAGCCAGTGTAAACAACATATCAAAAAGAGAAAACAAAAATCGGTTTGTTGTGTTTGCAGTGCATGAAACTATTTACTCTCGCTGATATAGGTAAATGCAGAGCATGGGCTAATAATTGTATAAATATGTACACAAGGACACATATATTTCAATGTGCTCAACTTTTAATTATGAGAGGACTCTGCCAGCAATTGATAAAAACAACTGAACAAGAAATTGCGCAATTTAAAATACAATACATTTGAAACATGTCAAAAAATGAGTTGAGAGCAAATTAAATTTTTTATCCACATTTATACTCAACATAAATTAACAATAAATTGTATTAAATTAATACTACAACAATACAAATAAATTAGAAATAAAATGAACGGAAATTTCCAAATATTTTCTCATCTAGGGATGCCGAGGCTTAGACTTTTCTTGCTATTCCGATTTCTTCTTTGTCTCGCATTGGCACCAAAATTCCAAGGAAGCACCCACAAAAACGCCGTCAAATAACACGGGACCCGTTCGGTGGCGAAAACAAGCGTGAAGGCAACCACTTCAAAACACAAGACCAAGAAGAAGAACAAGAACAGGGGGAAAAGAAATGAGGAAATAAAAAGAGTCTTAGAGAAATCCAAACAAATTTTTTGAATGTCTGCGCCGGAGATCTGCAGCTCGGCTGTGTTCTATATTTACTCTGGGCATTGGCAGTGGGCGGTTGGGTGGCTTTGGATGGCCGGTGTCGGCTGTCTCAAATTTGCGTTCGTAGCATAATAATCATTGACCTTTTTATGGCTCCGGTACGCGCTTTTTAATAAATTGTTTACTTCCTAGCCTCGTGGACCGACAGGCCGCACCGATGGCAAAATCAATGCCCCAATAAAATGCTGCAATAACCATTGAAAATATCGTCACAATTTGGCCAGTTTTTATGCTGTTTCCTTCGGCCTCTTCCTTTTCTATTTGTGTTCTGTTTTTTGGCAACGTCAGGCTTGTCGTTTGACAATTTTTGAGTGGAGAGTCCAAAGGAGAGATACAATTCAATTTCAGTGTTGGCAATTTAATTTCTTTTGTTGTCAGCGGCATAATCATAAAGAAAGTGCTGGCACGCCCCCCATACTATTGGCAAAGGCGGGCGGCAGCAGCGTTCGGCCAAGTGCTTTACAGCTACGATTGCTGCTGGCATTTTGTTGACAGCAGGACAATGGCAGAGCACGCTGGGGTATCCGGCGCACACAAAATTAAACAAACAATGACAAGACAAGAACCAAAGTGAGCCTCGCTGCGTAAGAAAACAACAGCAGAGCCGGCGTACAAAATATAACATGAAGCTGACCCCAAAAAGTGATTCATCAAAAGGCAGGGGCCGAACGGCTGGTGGCGGGTCGAGTTGGGTCGAGAGGGGGTTTGGGTGGTGGTGGGGCAACGCAGGCGTGTCAGCAGCTGCGTTAGCGGAAGTGTAAGACACAGCAGGCGCTGCTGCAACAATGTGTATGCCACATCATAACAATAAGCGACGCAACGTGCAGGGCTTCAAGTAATACAGGAGCAAATTTACCCAGTTGGGGCAAACAGAAACACAGAAAAAACAACAACAACAACAACAACAGCCACAACAAGCAAGCGTGACAAGGCTGAAAGCGGGACAAGGTCGTAGCTTGTTGACCAAAAATTCAGTAACTACAAATAAGTGTCGTGATCCCGCCTGGCCGGCTTCGCTGACCCACTGCCCCTGGTGGCCAGGCATATCAACTGCTCCTCAACACGTTCTAGTTCTCATTCACTTCAGGCAAACAATGCAGCCAGCCGGCCAGCCAGCCAGTCAGCCAGTCTGTCAGTCAGTCAGTCAGCCTATCAGTTGGTTTGGACTATGAGAGTCTCACGGCAGACTGCACAAAACTGAACTTGATTTTTGGCCACAGGTTTGCAGTTGCAGGAGCCGAAATTGGAATCGCCATAGAGCCAGCAGAGTGGCAGAGTGAATGCTTAGAATGTATCGCTCTTTGTGAGCAGGGGGCGTGGCAGGCGACTAAAACAATTGTTGTCGTTTGTTACACCTCTCTGCGCAGAGGCTTGACCCAATAAGCAGTGAGCTACGGCCGTCTGCAAATTGCAGCATGCGGTCGACCAGAAGGCGAAAGAGCAGAGCAGGTGGAGAGAGAGAGAGAGAGAGAGAGAGCGTAAAACAAGCCACTTCATGCACAACAAAACGGCAATCAGGCGGCACCACGCAAATAAGAAGAAGCCGAACAATCAGTGAGGCAAAGAAAAACGAAATCATACAAGGAATGTGAATGTCATAGCCGACTGGCAGATGTCCTTTACTCTCTTCATTCTTCTAGACTCAGTTCTAAAATTGAAAACTGAAGTTATCCGATATTCGTTTACACTCAGTAAAATAAAAATGTCATATGAACACTTGGCAGACTCACATGATTTGCTATACTCTGCTTTAACATCTCTTTACTTTATAAAATAAAATAAAATAAAATATATAAATACATACCTCTTCCTGTCGCAAACACTGTTGCCAAACTTATTTACTTTACTTAACTATTTGCTTTTTGCCCAGGGTCACATATAAATATATGTATAATAAAATAAAAAAATAAATATACACAAGACCGAAAGAAGGCTGCCCCTTCAAAATCCTATTTTCAGAGTACTGTCGAAATGAAACTCGGCAAATTTATGCAGCTTATAAATTATTTAAACGTAATATAACTGTAAAACTTATGCAAATAATTTCACACCTTTTTTCTTTGGCTACACAACTTTGTTTACAGCTGTGAATTGGCAACCATGTTTTCATAAGTAGCCCGAGATGTTGTGCACTTTGATAAAAGTTTTCGATGTAACTTTCATTGAAGTGCACCAAAATGAGCGTCGCTTCAAAGCACTGTCAAGGAGATTCAAGTATTGGTAGTCTACAGGCGCCTCAGGGTGCAAGATATATTCCCATACAGATAAATACTCACACAGAATATATAGAGAAACGTTTAATAAGAATCTGAGCTAGGTATGACTACGTTTAGTAGATCTCACATAGGCGAGTCTGACTATAAAATTGATTCTAATCGATTCTTCTGCTTATGCAATTTTAAAGCACTCTTGGTGAAGTATTTTATATATTTAAAAATACCTTTAGGAAAATAATAAATATAATTAACAATATTTAAATATATATACAAATCTTAACTAGTACATAAGCATGGACTTCTTTATATTTACATTCATACATACTTATATACAGTATAATCCGGTTATAACGACGGTTGAGCGTCGTCAACATCAATATCAATATTGCGCTCTCTCTTTCTATCTCCCTTTCTCACCCACTCTATTTCACACTATCTCAAACTCTCTCTCACACTCTCTCAAACTCTCTCTCTCTCTCTCTCGCACACCTATTCTCGCACACACTCTCTTTATCTCGCACTCTCTCTCTCTCTCTATCTCTCCCTCTCTCTCCCTCTCTGTCTCCCTCTCTATCTCTTTCTCTTTCTCTCTCTCTTTCTCTGTCTCTCACACACTGTCTCTCTCTATCTCGCACTCACACTGTCTCTCTCTCTCTCTCACAAATTATATAAAACAAACCAATAATTGTATTTCGTTGTTAAATAACTATGAAGCTTTGTCTGGAATTATTAAGCATTGCAATATTTTTATTTAAATCCAACTTTTTGAGTCACCGACTTAGATACTTATGGACCATATCGTGGAGACTTGCTTAATGACCAGAAAGCCGCAAATCACATGCCGCCAAAGCTTTATGAAAATGCCCACACAACAATGTCTCCATTAGCATCGTCGGCGTTGTCAAATCCAAAAACCCAAGGCAAAGCAGAAAGCCAAAAGCTTCCTTTGGGCGGATGTTATGCTTCCTGGAAATTGTCGGAAATGGCGTTTTGAAGATGAAAAATTTTGCTGGCTACGCTGCGAGCTCGCGTAGTGTTGACAATGCCTACATTTATGTTATTATGTTGATGGCAGGCAGATGCCAGGCCAGCCCAGCCCAGCTCAGGCCCAGCTGTTGTTTGTGTAATTTTTCGCTCAGGTAGCAGGTGGCGGCAATAACAGGAGCACGCAGAGAACACGAACAACAACTAGATCTACAAGAGCAATGAACAAGTAGCAAAACAAAGTCAGAGAAGTCTTTAAGCCAAGCGGAAATTGCTGCACTGATGCGTAAGCGGCTTTAAGAGAGGCCTAATGCAATCACTGTCAATGGCACTGCCAATGCAGTTGAAGTTAAGTTAAAGGGCCAAAACACTTACTTAATGGAAATTACTTGAGAGTCGTACTCGACAAGCCACTCGTACACGGCCAACGGATAGGCACGACCAAGAGCTGAGCAATCACGTACCAAGCTGGGGGGTAGGGGGGTTAAGCTCAAACCGAAGGCCGAGGCAACGTGAGGCTGGGGCCAAGAGGAAGGCAATGGAGCCACTTCAGTGTGTCATGTCCGCTCGATTTTTGCTAAAATCATTTAACGGCAATGTGCTAGAAATGTGAGACACTCTCCAATACACACAAACAGCAAGTGAGACAGACTGAGTGAATGAGAGAGAGAGACAGCAGCACATGCGAAATTCAGTCAATTGATTGAGTCGGCGCCGGGACACAGAACTGTTTAAATTTTTACTTGCTCGTTGTCAGCAGCAATGTCACATGGCACGTAATATGTACGTGTGACTCTTGCTGCATGTAAGTATGTATTGATAAATGCGAATGTGTGAGTGTGTCTCTATCTGTGTGTGTGTTTGGCAATTTGAAAATTGTTGTGTTCAATCAGAATCATTCTGCGAACGCCCAGGCAAACATGGCCAGAGCATCAGGGACACCAACAGCAAAATCAAATCATCATCATCATCATCATCATCATCATCATCATCATCATCATCACCATCATGTTCATCATCATCGGCAATGCCAGCTCGTCTTCAAGTGCTTGAATTCAACTTCTCCTTCTGTTTGCCAAGGTGTGTGCTTGAGTGGGACAGGAAGTATAAATAATCGCCGGCTATGTTTATGTTAAGCGACGCACAACGACGTCTGTATACTCGGTTGACCTTTTCAGGACTCTACAGGACATATGTCCTTGTGCAGACTCTTCAAGGAAATGGGAGCTATGTCTACTCGAAGATTGCATCGCACATGGAAATCAGTTAATCGAGCGACTCACTTAAGTAGAAAAGTTTCGTAGATGCTCAAGCAAACTTTTAGTTGAGGTTCCATTGTAATTGCTGGCCCAACTAGCATAGGCGCCACACACACGCACACACACACTCATATCTGCAAACGTGTTTGTGTATAACCCAGTGACCTTAAAATGCAAAATAAGAAAACAAAATACCGAAATGCACAACAAAAGGGCAAAAACTTTACGCATAAATAAAAGAGACGACGGCGGCGGCAGCATCTTCTTGCCCCAGGTCAAAGACAATAATAATAAAAAACCGCTCAAAGATGCTGCCGACAGCAAAAGCAAAAAATAAATAAAAAATAAAACGAAAAGCAAAACAAAAGAAGTCGCAAAACAAAATTTAAAGTCCTTTTCCTCAGCTTTTTTCTTTATTTTTTGTATTTTTTGTGTTTTTTTTGTCAATTTTATTTCATGTTGCGTAGAGTTGAGTGAGTTAGCGTTGCATTTGTCAGTTGCTGCCTGTCAGCGTGTACTTCCTCCACTTACTGAATGTATATGAAAGATATTTTTATATAATACATAATCGCATATATATATATAGGAGTCAGGCTAGAGGACGCTCAGACCACAGCTTGCCGCAACTTTTAATAAACTTGCCAACTATTTTGTCTTTATTTTCCAATACCCTGCAATTGCATAAAAGGCAAGTGGGTTGAAGGGAGCTCTAAAGCCTTGTATCTACTGCTGAAAGTTGTTATAGTGAAAAGTGTTTTCAGCCACTAGAGAAGAGTGTGAGTAGTCCCTATTATAATAGACTATTTCAAAGCATTCATTGAAATTACTCCTCATAGAGGTAAGCCAAGTTTTACAGCTAAAGATCTAGTCGGAATAACTGTACTCTACACTGCAGCTCAAGGCTCAACTTAATAAAGTGAAAAGTTCTCACATAAGATTCTAATATAAGTATTTTAGCTATTCATTAAAATATAATAAATAAATATTTGATATCTTAACCCAGCATATGCAGAGTATCTCTGCGCTAAGCAGCACCAACTATTACTTGCTTCTGTTTAATATTTTTATTTTTGTTTCTATATTTTATTTTTTATTTTTTATTTTCTTTTTTCACAAGTGCTGCGAAGGTTGCCAATAAAGTTACGAGGCAAAAGAGTGCGAAACTTTTACAGCCAGTCTCAAATAGAAGGAGAGCGTATTGTTTTGCAAAATACTTGGCCAAGACCAGTTGGCCAACTGTCCGAAGTTTTGGGCGACAAATTTTTGAAGGAGTTTTATGCGTTGGTCGAGTTGAGTTTTACGAGCCCACCAACTGATGCAAATTTGATGGCCCTTTAAGTAGCGTGTCTTAAAATCAGCGAAACATTTGGCTGCTCGGAGGCAATAATATTTGTAGCCACAGCAGAGCATGCTAATTAGCCAAGCAACTGGCGACCGCATGCTGGGGCAATAACTGTATCATGACTTTGTCTGCCGCAACTATAATATTAGCTCAATTCAGCGCGAATCCCGACAATGTTTTATAGTCATCTGCCAGTGTGCGTGTGTGTACCTAGTAATTGCTGCAGCATTAGCGTGGCTCTGGGCTCCAGCTAAAAGTTTCAACTAGGCCGCCTGCCATTGAAATTATGCTGAAAATAACATAACCAGCTACACACACACACACACACACGCATCAGTGCACACACAGGGAGAGTGAGACAGAGAGAGAGAGAGGGCGAGCGTGTTGTTCAGTTAGAACTACACTTAGTTGTAACTTGTAACAGTGTAGTGTTAGCCCCAACTCTTCTGCCAAGCGCTGTGCCCCCCTCCCCTCTCTCCACACCCCTCCCGCTGTCACTTTACCGCAGCCGCTCTGAAGAGCATCTGTGCTTTCGCGCTTTGCGAGCTTGTTGCATACACTTTGGCGCACTAATTAAAGAAAATTTGCTTAACAAACAAACAGGCAACAGCAACAGAACGAGAACGTGAACCAAACAGAGTAGGACAGTGAGCGGGGGAGGTAAGAGAGAGAGAGAGATAGCAATAGTAGAAGCAACTTTGCAATTTGTTTATTTACATTTACCTTGCACGAAAATTTGCATAAATTGCATCGCAAACAATTTAAGAAAAGACTTCAAATGCTTTGCCAGGCAGTGCAACGCCCTGAGCCAGCAAAAATATTTGTGCAGATGATTTAAATTGAGTGCAATTTAAAAGAAAATTATATTTAAGTCCTCTACGTCATGTGCAACCAATTATCTATGCACACTTCACTTCATTTGCATTCGCAATTCCATTTCCATTTGCATTTGCAATTTCCTCATCGCGCATTTAATATCAAACGTAAATTTCATTTTTGTCCATTTTTCGTGTGTTTCTTTTTTTTCTTCTGTCTACCAACTTTTCTAAAGCGCACGCTCATAATTATATATGAAATGTATATATTTAAAAGTTTCACTTTAAGCGAAAAATGTTAATTAATTCTTTGGCAAATGTTCAACAAAGTTGGAGTGCAGCAAAGCAGCTTAAATGTATTTTTACGAGCTGCGACCAAATTCCGATTATATTCAATGGGCATGATTGCCCGCTGGTTGTATTACTTGCAAAATGCTATAATGCCACATTAAGGGCGGGGGTCACAGCAGAGAATGAAAGCAAAAAATAAAAAATTACAAGAAAAAAATAAAATAAAACAAAAAATATAACAACATAAAATGTGGTTCTCTTGCAAATAATTCACTTTCATTACATTAAAAGTAAGTTGAAAGTGAACAAAAATAAAGCTGCATAACCGCGACTTAATGAGCGCCCAAACGTGGCCATGCCACGCCTTCACGACTCACGCTTCACACCCACACCACCCAACCACCCTATGACCCACCCACCCACGCCTCGCTCATTAAAAGTAACCAAGCTGGCGGGACCACAAACCAAAACACAACAACAAAACGGCGACCGCAACACATGAAAAGCGGACAAAAAGGCAACGCTCCGGATGCCTCAGCCCACGTCAGAGCCATCAACGCTAATGACAAAAGCGCGCAAAGTTTGCATTCGGCTGCGGCAGGACAAACGGGACGAGCCCTGGCTCCAAAGGCTGGCAATAAACATCACCACGGGGTGTGTCCAGCAGCTGGCAGGCGAGCACAAAAATCACAAAAGAGCATAAAATTAGCGAACGATGCCGTCTCAGCTCCTCTAGCTATCTGACCACTCTCTGTCTCTCTCACTCTCTCCCTCTCTCGCAGTCGACTTGTGTGTCGTTACTTTATTTTAAATATGCTCCACAAAGGCTACACGGCAGCAGGCTGGGCAGCAGGCTGGGCAGCAGGAGGCGGGCAGCCAGCTAGAGCGCTCGCCCATGATGAATTCATGCCCATCATTTTGCTTGTAACAAAACTTGTGATTGTTGTTGTGGTTGTTGCTGGCTGTGGAGCAGGGGGGCTTCTGCTTGCCAGTTGCCAGTTGCCAGTTGCCAGTTGCTGTCCTGATTTTTCACTGGCGTCGTCATCGTCGTTCCCGTTGTCGTTGTCGTTGTCGTTGCTATTATGGTTTTCGTCGCACTTACACAAGCTGGTCATTAGCTGCGCCTGGCAGCAAATCATTTTGGCAGGGCGCGGCAGCAGCAACACCACCACCTCCACCACCACCACCAGCACCAGCACCAGCAGCAGCAGCAGCAGTAACCATATTGTTGCTGTGGCTTCTCTCTACTCTACTATGGCCGCCGTTGATGTTGTTGTTCTTCTTGTAGGCGGTTATGATAAACATCAGTGGACGGCACTGCTGCACCAGCAAATACTAACGAAAATAAAAGCAACAACCAACAAGGACGACAACAACAACAATGAGGCCGCCTTGGTCACTGGAGCACAAATTTTCGCGTGCGTTGCGCCATAAGTTTAATTTTTCAGCTGGGCATTGCCTTGTCGTGTTTTATTTTGCTGCTGCTCGAGCTGGAGTAGGATTTCATTGAGCGTGTTGCTGAAATTTTGATGTCAAGTACTTAAAACTGACGTTGTTGTTGTTGTTGTTGTCGAAATCATAAGGGAGCGACAGCGCAATGTAAAAGATATATACATACATATATATGTATGCATATATATGTATGCATACATATATAAAACGTTGAGCAATTTTTTCCATGCTTCATGGTAAAAAATTAACGCAATTTGTATGTCTCAGAATGTTTGGGCTGGGCTCTCTGAGTGGGCGGCAAAATTGGCCTACGTAACCTAATGAAAATTATATAAATTATATTGTTGTGGCAGGGCGGTAAGTTAATGTAGGATATTTAATTAAAAAGATTGAAGTAAACAAGTGTTTTGATTATGCAAACGCAATTAGGGCGGGAATAATAATAATAAAGACTGATTTGATAAGATAAAACACAATGCATAAGATGATATACATATATGTATGTACATACATATATATAATTAAATTATATAATATGTTTTGGCCAATGCCAGCTCAACATTGAAATAGCAATCAAAAGTCTTTAATATGTTATTTCCTTGAATTTATTGAGTAGTGCGAGTGTCATAAAACATGTCCTCAGTCGCCCATCGATTTGTCTTCATAATCTTTCAGACTCTGCCAAATACACAGTGCTTATCTTCGCCATTTCTGGCGTCCAGTGTCGAGCGTATTAGTTATAAATAACGCACATAAAATGGATAAATAAAATCTATTAGCATTCAGATGATTTATTAACATGCACTTATGGCACTTATAGCTGTTCGCCACGCGGACTTTATGCGTTGCAATTTCAATTGGATGGACAGTGAGTCAGATTACGTATACGCACGGTATACGCTTTGAGGGCGAACATTAAATTATTGGACGGCAGCATTGATTGCATTCCATTTTCGGCTCTTTTTTTCTGTTTGCCTTAATAAAAATGTAAATTTGTCCTTTTCTTTTTATTGTTTCAAGATTTATTATTCGACATTTTTGGTGTGTCCCAAAAGCAAAACTGCTGATTTGCAGGGATTATTTCAGTGCACAGAGGCTGCCACCTAGCAAATAGCTGCGACGGTTCTTATGTCGCATAAATTTGCTGTACACACACACACACACACACACAAATCTATTTGTGTATGTGTGTGTATATTTGTATATATAGGTAAGCGAATCGATGGTATTTTATGTCGCGCTCGGCTGCCACGTGGAAGCGCTTTTATGCTTCTGTTTCAAATTTATTATCGTTGCTAACTGTTTTTATGATTCTATTTGATGATTGTTTTGGTTTGAAGGCTTAGCTTCTGGCTGGCCACCCACTTTAAAGGCGCAGCATGTCAAAAGCATAAATAAAACCGCTCTGTCTGTGACTGCCGGCTTCAGCTTCTCCGTATTGTGTCTGTCCAGGATTATCGCCTTAAAGCGCCGCCGAAAACAAAGTATATTCAGGGCGTATTTAAAGCAACAAGCCATTTAGCATTGAGTTGGCCACAGCGGCACGTACTAATAAAAGCCAGCGAACCTCTGGTTCAATCAATGCCACATCCCGTCTGTCAGCCGTAAACAAGCCCAACAGGGCGCCAAATTGACGGATGTACGGCGAGAGAGCCTCACTTTTCATTCCTACTTGGGCATGCTGAAAATGTGTGCTGAAAGTTGCGTGAAAGCATGATTTAATGAATTTCCGGCAATAAAATAATTTAATTTTGGCCTAGTCAAGCAGCAGTCAGCAGACAGCGCTCTTAGGAGGACGCACCCGCCCGCTGCTATGCTGGCTCATCATTAAAACGTCAAGAGACCAAAAAAAAGAGCACAAATCTCCGCATAATTTAATAACGTCATGTCGAGCGCGGAGGGTCCACGAATGTCAGCTCTCTATAGGTATCCGAAGTGCTTGCGTGCCGCATAATAAAATGTCAGCCCGGCAATTGCCATGGCTCAGATTTTGACTAGCATTACGTTCGGGACAGCTAATCTATGCGATGTGCGACAACTAAGCCGCCAGCTTGAATATTTCAACATTAACTCTGCTAAAATCAACATTATGAATTTTAATTCTCTGCCTGCGACATAAGACGTGCCAAACTGCCGAATGGAAGGCAAAGCCCCAGCAGCCAGCAGCTGCTGCACACATTGAACTACCAATAAGTCAGCATGGAGCAGCAGCATTATTCGAAAAAACAATGCCTCAGATTTCCAGTTGAAATGCTCAATGTGGGTGCTGGTGGTATTGGGGCGCACTCTCGATTGCTTGAGCGAGTCTCGCCAATCGCCTTACAAGTGCAATGTCAATTTGTGCACAAAGGATGATAAGGATTTATGTCAAATGCTAGCAGTGTTTGAGTTTTCTGACATTTGCCAATATTTTTACAGTTGACTGCTCTTGGCGCGACTGCAATCGCAGCCGCGTCTCAACCATCTCAATAGCTAGCTGAATGGGGTAGTTCGCCTCCACAGCTCATCTCTCTAACGCTAAAAGGCTCTTTGGCTATTACATACTTAATAATAATACGCTCTAAAACTTGGCAACTTTTTCAATTGATTCAACTTTTCACTTTGCCAACTGATGGCTGCTTGACTTATTAATTTCCCGTATTAACAACAATTTACAAGCGCCGCTCATTAAAGTTGCATCAACTTTTCTGAGTGAAAGCTATTAGCAAGTAATTTGCTGAAAGTCCAAAACTCCCTTCAAAACGAGAGCGCCACAATGCCCTCGTGAAAGTTTACAAAATTACAAAAAAAATATAAAAGAAGAAGAAACAAATTTTTATATATATAAAAGTATATTGAAGCAGCTATTTGCCAACAAATAAAATTGTATATAAATTCGGACATTCAAAATGTTCTTTGAGCACAGATAACAGAGCGAATGAAATTACAGCAGCAGCTCATATTTCGAGTCTATCTGCTCTTGAAAGTATGCTATGCATTTTACTGTTTACTTGGCTACAATATAAATATCATAATTATTAATTTAATTATTTTTATCATTAGTTGAATTTTCTTGCATTTTCAATTATTTTTATTATATTTAATTATACTGCACATCTTTTCTTATGAATTCCTTGTCGTTAACTACCCCAACTTGTATCCAATTACAGGGTATTCAAATAGCATACACACAAAAAGCCAGTTGAACTTTCTTGGAGCATTGGGAAAGTGCTCTTTGATGCTTAACAAGTTTTTCAGTGATTGTTTTTATTATTTTTTCAATTTTGTTATTATTGTATTTTTGCTTGTTTTTGGGCAGCCCACAATCACGCTTAGACCTAAGTAGATACAGCAAACACACACACACACACACACATACACATACAGAGTGTGTCATGAGGGACACTGGCAGCACCGAGGTAATCAGGCTGCGGTGCATGATGTGGGCAGCCAACGGGTGGCTCCAACCGGCTACGAGGGCAACCTCAACTTTGATAGGAATCATGCTGAGTTGTGAAACGTAAAATTGAATTTACTTTGTTGAGCGACGCTCAGCCTTTCTCTCACCCACGCCCACAACAACAACTGACCCGACTCTTGTGGCACTTCTGCCTTTTTTTTAGCGCATTTTAGCAGTCAGCAGTCAGCAGTCAGCAGTCGGGCAGTCGGGCAGTCGGCTGTGTGAGTGGTGCGAGGTGGGGCAGTAACTTACTGCTTGGTCGCAGTCATAAATCATTAGGCATTTGGCATATGCAAACGGCTGGACGAGCCGCCAGACATCAGCTTCGTGGCCATCGCTGTTATCGCTAATCCCAGCATTAAATTTGGCTTTAACTTTCATTACACTCTGATATCATACCAATTTGTGGGCAAGCCTAAATGTGCTACCGAAATTGAGCTGTAATCGCCCACAATGCCACACTGGCCCACAGACCCACCGGTCCACTGCCCCACTGGCGCATTTCCCCGCTGTCCACTACCACAACTGAGTGAAATTTGCTGTTCATGTACATTCATTGGTTTTGCTGCAAAGTTAATGATTTTGTTTTGGTGGCAAATTCATTGAAATTTATAACCCATGTTCGTGTGTGCCTGAGCATTATCGTAAGCAGCTTAAAGTAGCCATCAACTCGTAAGTAATATTGAATTAAGTTGCTTTGTTCCTGCCATTGTCTGCTGTCATTGGCACTGTGGCCTGCTCCTGCTGCCTGCTGCCTGCTGCCTGCGGCCTGGTCAGGTTTGTTTCCTGCCTTCCACTCGTGTTTATTTCAATGTAATTAATTTGTTCGGAGCTCTGGCAATTAGTTGTCAAGCCAAGTTGAGCTTAACCGAAGCTTGTGGTATACAATTCCACCAGGCGAACCAAAAATGGGCAAATGATAGCAAAATTAGGCGGAAGAGAGTCAAAAATGTATGCTAATTATGCAACCCAAGCCAGCCTCAATAATGGCCGTATTGAATGTCTGCACAACTCAGATTCGGCAAGAGAAACGTATTAAATTAATCGGGAATTCTATCAATTTGCAACACAATGGGAACAGCCTGTTATCGCAATTCATCATTAAATAAGATTTATGTTTGGATATTAGAGATACTTTGATGCTTGTAAATTATTGAAAATTAGCCAACTATTCCTCATGGCTATGCCTATATAACTGATGGAAAATAACAATGAAGTTAATTTCAATGCGAGTCAGCTTAATATTAAATGAGCGGAATATTTTAAGAAATATTCTCAACATATAAATTAATATTAAGTTTTATTTTTATTTTTAATATACAAAATATGCTGAAAATTATACGTTAAAATTATACATCTGTTATTCAAGAGTAATTTTATTTGAAATTCAACTGAGCCAGGATTTTTAATGAAATATTTTTGGTAGTTTATTAAAAAAGTTATTTAGTGTTCAGTTTAGTGTCTAGTTTAAACAAATTATTTATATAATAAATTATTTTTATATATTTTTTATGTTTATTTCTTTTTAATTTTTAATAATTATCTCTTTTTTTGTTCTTTATTTTTTTATTTTATTTTTATTTTATTTTTTTAATTTCATATATAATATTTTGTATTACTTTCTATCTATATTAATTAATTTCATTCATTCATTTTCTATGAATATATTTTTATATATTTTGTATCATTTTACCTAATTTTTTAATATTAAATATATAATTTCAATTTACTATTTTTTTTATACTTTTTTTGGTTTTTCGTTTTTTTTTTTTTTAATTTAATATATATAGTATTTTGTATTACTTTCTATCCTGCATTTATTAATTTCATAATTAATTTCATTTTTAATTAAATAATTTCATTTTTAACGATTTTTTTATCAATTTTTTTGTATCCTTTTAGCAAATCTTTAAATTTTTAATATTTAATTTTTATATATTTAATATTTTTTTATACTTTCATCGTAACTATTTATAGGTTCTTCAAAGTTTAACATTTGATTTTAGTTTCTAATTTCTTGAACTAGCGCCAATTCTTAAAGCAAGTAAGAGAAGTTTGTTATTATTTCAGTTTGCCAGTCCATTTGTCAGTCAACAAACGATATCAAGAAATTCATATAAGGAACTCATCCACCCCTAAATGTTCAATATGTTCGTATAACCACTTGATGTCAGCAATATCGCGTATAATTAATACTGCTCACTTCATTTCTCAATTCAGCACAACTTTAAATGGAACTTAAGCGATTTATTACGCTCACACGAACTAAGCCCAAAGCCGAATGAGACACATGAGGCACGAGCGTGGAGGCCAAAGGCAAGGGTTGCCGTGGGGTGGGGAAGTGGGTGGTGACTGGTGAGTGGTGTGGGGGGCTAATGTTCGCTGGTTGGCGTGGTACGTGATCCACGCTAAAAGTTGTGCAAATAAATAGCAGTGAAATTTTATAGCACACTTGATAATTTGCGCAATAATTCAGCAGAGCTAATCACCACATAAATAATCTTAAGGACAGAGCCACCACACACCAGAAGCTACAAATATCAATGCACAAGTGAATGAGAATACATATATAGATATATATACATATGGACTAAGTGTGCTCATACAAGAAGTAGTATGTATGTATGTATGTATGTATGTATGTGTAGTGAGTAAATAACACCATGCAGTTGAGAAAAACAAATAGAGAGACAACGAGTTGAAGCTGGAATGGAAATGGAAATGAAAATGGAATTGGAACTAAGATAGCTATTAGAGCTGTTCTTGCTCTATTAGAGAGAAGGAGACAGTGATAGTGGGAGCTATAGTGAGAGAGAGACAGAGCGCGAGCAAGTGACGTAGACAGCGAGGACTTAGCAGCTAAACAAATAAAAGCGAACACAGCACCAAAACTCATGAAATTGAGAACTCGGTCGAATGGAACGTGAGCAAAATTTTAGCTAACGAATGTTGACTTTCGCAGAGCACTAAAATCAAATAAAAACAACACCAACAGCAACGGGAATAGCAAAGTCATGGCAACGGCAACGGCAACAGCAACAGCTGTAAACAACAACATCGCAAGACAGATCAAACAAAATCAACAATCATTCTGCAAAACTTGGCAAATTGATGATGCCAAATGGACACGAAACGGCAAACGGATAACGGCCAACGGCCAACGGCCAAGTTTCGACTTGGACTGCTCAAACTATTTCGGGCATAATAAAAATTAATAAAAATTGTTGTGCTTTCAGCCGTATACTTGTAGCGCTTTAGCTTTTAGCATTTACGCCGAGTAAACAAACAAATAAACTAACAAGGCGATGGCTAAGCAACTCACCAGCCAGCCAGCCAGCCAACAAGCGAACAAACAAACAGGCAAACAAACAACAAACCAATAAAATCAACTCGCCAGCTGGCGCACAGTCAGTTAGTCACAAACAAACTGGAATTGCGTATACGACGCGCATAGACCGGCTGTGGCATGGCCCACAACACAAAATATATAATTTAATGCGTGAGCTGTGTGTGCGAAATGTTTAAATTGCCGCAAAAGGCCGTCAGTTATGCCACTTTATAGTGCACAAAACCTAAAGGAAAATATATTTACCAGCTGCTTGAAGACGCTAGAGCTCCGTGGCAACTGTCTTCCCAGTACATAAGTTGTTTTTGAGTAGATAATAATCTGAAGTTTTTGGTTTTATTTTTATTCTCTTTTCTCTTTATTTATTTATTTTTATTTGATCTTTCACTTTATGTATTTGCTCGTTCACTTGCTCAGTTACTAGCACTTTAACAATCGAATGTTATTCACTTGCCATATGTATATGAGTACACTTTATGTTTGATTTTATTATGGAGTCTGCGACAACGTACTGGACGCTGCTCCGCATCGAGACAATAGACTTCAGCGTTTTCAGACACTTTCACTGCCAAACCGACCGTTAAATTCAACGTTCGCCACGCATCTACCAACTGATTTGCGTGCTACGCGTCAGATAGGCGAGGAGGCTGCACGCATTCAGATGGGCTCGCGCTTCGCCGGACCCGAAGCCGCATTCGGCTCGTCAGCCGCACGCTCGTCTGCAGCTGAACAACGAATCTGTGATACGAAGCATGTAAGTCGTGTCCTACTAAGAGCAGAAGAGAACTTGCAAATCGAGCTGCGGCCCCAAAGAGAGCGGCGAGTAGAACAGTTACAGTCAGCAGGAGGCAGTCAGCCTTCTGCCTTCTGCCTTCTGCCCTCTGCTGATAAGACCAATGCCAGTATATTATTATCAAATAGCAAGTGGCATAACAGCACAGTCCGTACTGCGCAAGCGTATTGCCAAGTCTGTGCAATAGAGACAAATACTGGGCACGGCTCTGCGCCCATTATTTGCACAGCCAAAGTCGTTATCAGGGGCTGACTATATGACAGTTGGAATACTGGGGGACATTTATTAACAATATTTAATAAAAAATATCTATTTAAGTTTTTACGAATATATGTTAAAAAATTATATTATAAAAATATATAAAAAAAAAATACTTACTTCTTATTTTACATAATGCTAAATTATTATGCAAAATTAAAAAAAAAAAAAAAAAAAAAATATAAATATATATATATATATATATATATATATATATATATATATATATATATATATATATATATATATATATATATATATATATATATATATATAATTATACCCATTTCATATGGTCAAAATACTTATGCCGTCTACTGTTAACTACTGTTAAAGTGCAGTAATTGAGAATTGAATATTACTTTGCTTAGAGTTCAAAAGAAACTTAGTAGTTTGGATCTTATATGACGACTGAATATACAATTTATTAGCTTGAGTAAATTAAGAGCAAATTCTGCTTAATTATCGTCAGTTTAGAAATTGTAATAAAATGATTTCTTAGCTTAAATTAGTAATAAATTCTTTTTAACGATTAATAGTTTACGAATTGAAAGTCGAAAGTGTGATGTAAAAATAAATATACATTAAGTACACAATTTTCAATATAAAAGTGGAGCACTAGAGTATTTAGAGTCTTTAATAAATCATTCTAAATAATTATAAAAAAATAAAATTTTAAATTCTCGATAATTATTAATAAAATAGTTAAGCAATTGCCAAAGGCCTAATGCTAATATTGAGTCAAGAATAAAATAAATGAATTATATTAAATAAATAAACATTAAATATTCGCTTTTTAATATGAAAGTGGAGCACTACAGTCTTCAGAGTATTTAATAAATCATTAACAGGCTCAAAAGTTATTTATTTGAACTCGTGAATGTTTTCTCAAATTCTATATTTATTTATATATATATATATTTGTTTAGATGAATAAATGAATATATAAAAATCTTAAATTCTTGATAATTATTAATTACTATTTAAGCAATTGCCAAGGGCCTAAGGCTAATACTGAGTCAAGAATAAAATACATACATAAATAAATAAACATTAAATGTTCTCAATTTCTCAAACATTTCAAGTAATTCATGCTCCTGTGCATATACTGTCGCTCAATCTAACCCAAATTTAATGTTCTTTAATCCTTCTTCACCTTTAAGAATTCGCACAAATTATAACTATTTATAGTCAAGTATTCGGATCAATTACGTTAAACACATTCGCATCGATTATTCAGAGCAGAAGTCAAACGTCAAGCAAATTGCCCAATGCCTCGGAATATAATATTACATAGTTTCGCAGTACTCCCGTAGGAAGCGAAAGCCTCAGATCTGCCAAATAAAAATGAGTTGGCGAAATTCGCTGTATATAAAATTATATTTATGTGTATAATGAGCTGCAAATGGAAGCCAAAAGCCACAACAAATTGCCACAGAGCCAAAGCAGTTGTTCATGCGGATTTTGATTTAAGGTTTTGCGGTGCTGCACTTATCGCGCAATTGATATTGATATAGAGCTCGGTAAATACCCACACAGGCACACGCAGAAGCACAAGCACACAAGCACAGAAAAGTTTTCTTCGATTTTTGTGGGGTGAGGTAGGAGGAGGAGTTATATATGTATGACCAAGCCATATGCGGCATTCCAATGAGATAAAAAGTTGTTTACAATATAGAATCGATACGTATATATATATCATATTATATTATATTATATATAAGTATATATGCTATATACATATATTTATAGAGTATGTGTGTGTGCGTATATCATGGCAAAGTGCACATCATGATTTTATTAAATGGACTCTGATGTATTTATTGTCCGGCAGCAACGTGACTTGTGAATTGATTTCATTAAACGTAAAAAGTTAACAAAGCTTCGACGTTGCTTCGGCAACATTTTTGGCAGAGACTCGCTATATATCGCCATATAGATAAATATTTTTGTATGGCACTGTCCACACAGCGTGTGTGGGGGTGTGGGTGTATCAGTGTGTGTGTGTGAGTCTGTGTATATTGGCTTAAGGACATCTATCGTTAGTAGCCCAGCAGCAGCAGCAGCAGCAAAGAGCAGCATCAATGACCAATCGCAACAGCAGCGCGCATCAAGCATGGAATATCAATGTGGTCAAGTGTGGTCTAGCTGACCAACTGACTAACTGGCTGAGCGAACTGACCGACCAAGCTGACTGGCAGACGGGCAGACGGGCAGACAGACTCTGGCTTTGGGGCATTTTGCTCGCCACAAATCGGCAAATTGTGTCTGTGTGGCGCTGTAGCCAGTATTATTTTGTACAAATAATGATGATAGGGCTGCTGATTTAACGCACATAGCTGGGATTAGCAGGCGGCCAGATGAGGGCCGAATGCACTTTAGCAGCAGCCACTTAATAAGTGAACAGAATTTAAGAAAATGTCATTCGTGTAGCGTTTATGGGAAAACCTTTCAGACTTTGCGCATGCAAACAATTTATGTGAAATGTGCTTTTAATTGTCATGCAGAGATAGAGAGTGGGAGAGGGAGAGGGAGAGGCAGTGAGTGACACTGAGGTAAAGGAGTTTCAAGGCGATTTAAAGCCACTCGTTGACATGGAAATTGCTCTTGACATGTGTCCTGCCCGCACTCACTCACGCCCATTGTGCAGGCAACGTGGCGTATGCGCGATTCAAGCATACCAGCTAATTTCCACAGCCCACACACTGTGGAACGGCGTTAAATGACAAATTTCTAAGTAAAATAGAACTTCTTGTACTTACAAATATGCATTTGTAAGCACAGACTTTGAAGCTTTAGGTCTCCTGGAAAGGGCAGACGGTACGTGGGGAGGGGGGGGACCGTCATCACAGCCATACGCAGTGGATGTTTCTGTGTTGTCGCTGCTGCATTGTCAGTTGTCCCTTTTTATAAATGTTGGCGGCAAGAACCACTTACATGAGCCATTTGCATCATATTTCTGTTGTCATTTGTTGACATTTTACTTGCTTTATGTTAGGACGGCATGCTTACTGTGTGTGTGTGTGTGTGTGTGTGTGTGTGTGTGCACTTGTGCGTGTGCCATGTTTGACGTATACTTAATGTGCAGTCATTATTTTTCAAGAAACAAGCGCACAAGCAAGCTACACAGCCAGCCAACAACAGAAATAACACTGTGGAGCTTGCTACAAAGGCAAAGGCAAAGGGCAGCAAAGCAAATAAAAACGTTTTTAGTATATAAAGTAAATCTGCCACGCCCAGTTAATGTGGGCGCAACAGCAAGTTGTGAACTGGCTGGCTGGCTGGCTGACAGACTGCCTGGCTGCCCAGTTGACCAAATGAAAATCAAGCAAACGCTGCACAGGCTGCTGCTTCATCATTGCCTGCCATTGTGCTGGACCCGAACTGGAAGCTTGGCTAATTGTTTGGGCCCACTCCCTCGCCGTCGTCGTCGCCGTCGTCGTTGCTTACCAATCAGTCGACCGAACGCTAATTAATTATCTGGGCATATGCCACACCATATTGAAAGCTGATTTTTCGCTGATTTTTGTTTAACTTTGTTCGCTAATTAGAGGCGATTTAATCGTCGAGTCAGAAGCGCCAAGAAAACTCGACAAGCAGATAAATGTACGGCTAAAGCCTGAAAAGAGTTCATTATGAGTGTAATTTGCATAAGCTCCGAACAAAAATAAAAATATGAAATACACATATTTTTCTTTCGACTGAGAAAAAGTTGTTTATAGCAGTCGATTTATATAAAAGAAAAAACGCAGAAACATTTTAGTTTTCTGGAACTGTCCGCAAGTATGGGCTGATGATAATTATCGCAGACTGTTGCCTGTGTGTGTAACCTTGATTAATATGAATTCAGTGCCTGGCATAATATAAACTGTGTTTATTGGTATCTCATTTGCCTGAAGGCCTTTGCTGCTCTGGCTTTAAACTAAATTGTTATTTAGAATTAGTTTTCTGCAACAATTCAATGAATAACTAAATAACATGGTTAATTAATGAAATGTGAAAGTCACTGCAGAAATATTAGTTGGCATATGCGAACCAGGAATATCGCTAGAGACGTCAACTTGACATTGAATGTGCAGTGGCAAAAAAATAAATAATACAACTAGGAAATAAATTCTCACTCATGCAACTCAACCAGCTGAGCAGGTATTGCAGCTCAAGAGGATTTTGAAGCTGCCATCCTCTGCCTTTTGGATTTAATAAGTGAAGACAAGAACATATAATATCATATATCTGTTGACTACACTCTATATCTCTTCTCCCCTACATAAACTGCTTGCCGTAATTATTAAGTAGCTGAAAACGCAGTAAGAACCTAACCCATTCATTCAATAAGCGATTCTCTTTTTGATGGTCTATTCATGAAACCAACCAAATAAATCACATTCACTCGGTCTCTCGCTCTGAGGAACTTCCATTTGACTTCATTCTATAGAGCGCCTTGAGTTGAACTACTCGTATGAATATCATTTAGAAAGCGATACGATTGACGTTCGCACAATGAGACACATTAGGGGAGCGAGAGCTCAAAAGGTTTTCACATTCATGCTCTGAATTCACGATCCCAGTGATATGTTTAGCGAAGAGAGCAATCGCAGACATACCAATACATACACATACCCATACGCATACATAAAAGACTCTTTACTTCATCTAAAGACCAGAGCGAACGAGCTCGTTGAAGAACCGACGTCATCGATGGCGCTCTGAGTTTCTCTTAGAGTGTAAGTGAAATACATTCATTTACAGACATCAAAAAACAGCCAGCAGCTGTTTGTGGGCTATGATCGTAAAACAAAAGCTGGTTAAGTAGCTACGGACTCTTGCCAAAACTGATGCAGCCTTTTTTCCACTGCCATATTCTAACTTATGATTTAGTTCTATGCAAGACTTTAATGAATCTAGAGTTTATATGAAACACATACACATACAAGAATCATGTATATAAAGCTGAAATTTAACATATTAGCCACAAGTGTGAAACGAGTGAAATGAATGAATGCAAGTGAATATATAATTAGATTGCAAAGCTTATATAAATGCAAATTATTAGAGTAATTTAGAGATTAATTTAGATTAAATATAGGTAATTTATAAAATTGTTGTTATGTTATGCTTATATTTGCTATTTAAATTTATATTTCCCATGTCATATACATATATAAATAAGCAAACATTATGCCTAATCTATACATGCTCAAGCATATATGTATGTATATGTACATACAGAAGAGCTGCCTTTAGTAGATGAAACTCAATGAATTTGCTATACAATATGCTACGCAGCATATCATATTTATCGATTTGCTCAGTTCGGTTCATCATGTCTTTTAAAGATTAAATACAAATATTAAAATATATAACATGTAAATATTATATAAATAATTTGCAAGTGTTGCATGCCAAGTGTTTGCATGATTTTTTTTTTCACTATGGGTTTGCTCATTTCGCAGTTAACCTTTTTTCAGGATGTTACGTTAGCGAACCGCAAAACATTTCAAGTGGCACAATTTATGCCGACCTCATGGCACTCGGTTGTTTGAATTGATGCTCGAAGCCACAATTACAAAGCACTTAAAATTCTATTGTGTGTGACAATATTTACAATAAAAAAAAATTATTAAAAAAAAAGTAAAATATAAAAACAACTAACTAGCCAATGTTTATTGTAACCATAGTATGTGTGTGTGTGTGTGCGTTTTTTCGCCACTATTGCTTGGCGATATTTATGTTTTCAATTTAAAACGCAGCTCTGTGTGATTTAGTGAGTTTGCCAAGTCAACGCGACATTTCTGTGCTGCAATTAACTAAATGACTGGCCCGACTCTTAGCTAATTTGGCATGGCGTCAAGCAGCCAAAGGCAGCGCTGCCAACTGGCGTCAGCTGAGCGCCGCCATTTTGTTTTATTTCGTACGGCTGGCGATGGCGCCAAAAAGCCGTTTGTAACAGTTAGCTTTTAATTCTTCCTTTTTTTTTCGTTTTTCATATTGTACTTGCAAAAAAAAAAAGAAAAGTGCAACATTTTTTGCGGCGCCCACGACAAGTACCGTTAGTTTTCCTCTCCTTTTTTTTGTACTGTTATCTAATATGTGGCAGGCGAACGGCGGCAAGTCGATTTATGATTATGGGAATTCGCAACGCGTCGGTTATTAAGGTCCACGTCGCTTATCTCGCACTGCCGCAACATAACGCTAAATATTCGTCGTTGGGTCTTACACATTACGCAGCGCTGCACTCAAATTTCACACTTAAATAAACAACTTCCAGGCGGCGGCCGAGGCAGGAGCAGGAGTAGGAGCAGGGGAAGGGACGGGGGCAGCGGCAGCGGCTGGCTTGCAACCGAGCTCGAGTTTTAGCTATAGCTGCTGTAGTCCGAGTCCCAGCCTGGCTCCTGGATGCTTGGCCTACTTTTGTGTCCGCAAACTACTAACTGGCTAACACAATACACCCAACACAGCAACAACAGCAACAACAGCAACAACAACTTCAGAGTAAAGACCATATACGCATAAATTGAACAATGCCTCGCGCGCCATGCCGACGTCCCTGGCTCCAACTGCTGCTGCTGCTACGGCTGCTCCTGTGCTATGGACTGTGACACGGCACAAAATGCGGCACATGTTATAAATGGTGTGGGTGTGGCGAGAGCTGGGCGTTCGGTTGGGGGTTAACTTGCTTAAAGTGCTTTTACTACGCTTAATTCGCATAATTAATTTTGTTAGTAAACTTTGGGGCTAATACATATTTTTCCACTGCTATGCGGATGATGCTATTGTTGTTGTTGTTGTTGTTGTTGTTGCAGTTGTTGCTACTATAGTTACACACACTCTCGCACATATGTACACATGCATATGTATGTGCTCTTTATGTGCTTGCCATTTTATGTTTATTCATTGAATTTATGCCATTATCGTTGCCTACTTTGCGGCGCCCCCAGCCAAGCTGCTGTCATAAATGCAGGCGCGAGCATGTCAGCGCTACACTCTCACTCTGTGTGTGTGTGTGTGTGTGTGAGTGAGTTTTGCCCGGCAGGCCAGGTAATTGCAGTCGTGTTTTGCAATCATAGCCGTGCATAGTTTGCCAGGCACTTTATGCTCAATACACACTCACACAGACACACACACACACGCTCAGCTCACATAACTGTAAGTTTGTGTCTGTGTGTGTGTGTTTGTTGCTGCCAGCGACATAATGGCGGGCGGTAAGCGTTTATTTACTTTATTACTGCATATTTGCATGCAGGCCAAAATGTGCGTGGTTTATTTATGCCAATGCGTACGTGTGTGTGTCTCTGCGAGTGTGTGTCTGTGTGTGTGTGTGTACGAATGTGCTTGTGGGCTTATGCTTTGCCTGCTGCTAGGCAGCTGGAAATTGTCTGTTAACTGCTTTTGCTAGGCAAACTATGCCTGCGAGTGCATCTCTCCCTCTCTCTCTCACTCTCTCCAACTGCGTGCATGTGTGTGTGCGTGTGTGTTTTACCAGTTGACCAACACTTAACTGCACCGCCTGCTGCTCAGTGCAGTCCGCAGCCATTACTTGGCCATTTGCTGTCTACTTCAACTCGCTCGCCCCTTATCAGTGACCGCCAGTCGCAAACGCATTCTGTTGCCTCTGCTATTTAGCATCGACTGTGTGCAAACGTTGGCCGATTGACAATGGCCAAGTGGCATTTGCATAAAGACACCTTGAGGGCATCGTCAAACTGCATTTATAGATTGTACGTCTATCCGTTAATCTCTATTCTACAGCTGTAATCTAACGATTAAGTCCAAACATGATCTTAGCTTAGGTTTATATATAAATACACAAATTCTAATAATACATCAAAGTAAGTGGCATAATTTGTATAAATTATTAAAGTAATTTATATATGATTTTTTGCAGCATTTTTGAGCGTGACGTGGCCAACACAGACAAAGTACAATTAAATTGCAGATTTGACCCATTTAGCTGAATTTCTAAAACGTTTCATGCCGCCCAATCGCTGGCTAAAGTGTCACAGACCACAGTGGATATATAGAAACAAATTGCTAAACAAATCATTTAGTAACCTAATTAATTGGCAGGTAGCTGGGTAAAAAGCATTTAATTTATTCATAGCCCCGGAACTATCCAAATGCAAAATAACGAACCCAACATACATAATTAGCGCATAAATTAGAATACACTTACACACACACACACACACACACAGATGCGCATGTTATGTGTGTATTTGTGCGTGGAAATAAATCAAGTTTAACAAAATTGAAGTTCTGCCTACTTTGCAACAGATATATATAATTATATATACATATATTTGTGTACTATGAAAATCACGCCAAATTAATCAACTTTTGGGCGCGGCAATAGTAAATTTAATAGTGGGCGCACATTTAATGCGTACGCGGCGTATACTTAATGCTGTTTAATATGAACGCTTTATGAGATTGACAACAGACACTTGGTGTAGTACAATTTTAATTAAGGTTCATTTTGAAATCATTTACGAATTGTTCTCTGGCACTGACACTCGGGGCATGCACTCAGCCAATCGCTACTTGCGGCCGTTACAATTAATAATAGAGCCTGGCCAAATCCGCAAATAAAGTGCAAAGTGAGGTGAGACCCGAACAGACAGAAAAAAAACAATAAAAATGGCTTCTGCTTGGATAATTTTTTAATTAAATTACATTAAAATATATGCAACTATAAAATGCAGTCATTATACAATACATGTATGTATGTATGTATATAATGCATTAACGTAAGTAAACATGCATTTACATATTCTTATGTGTATGTGTGTGCGTGTGTGTGTGTGTGTTGAAGAATTTTTTAATTAAAGCACCACAGCAGCCGACAGTTACAAAGGCATCAACGGGCATTGTGCTGCGCATGAAATGTTTAAAAATTTATGGCTTTAATTATTAATGAAGGGATTATGCTAGAATTATGCACATCAAAGGCTATGCTGCGAACTATTAAAACAATTCTTTGCACACTCCCACACTCCCACACACCCACACAGTGCCCACACAACTTTCAAGTGGCCGGCGGGTCGAGTGCGTCGTCTTACTACTAATTGCCATTTGGCTGTCACATTTAGCTGGATTTACATGTGCATACAGTTGGCATTATTATGTGAGGCTGGCCGTGGGCCAGCCAAGCCACTGTCACAGTCAGTGGCGCTGCCACGCCCACTTTGCTTGAACTGCCACTCCAAGCTAGAGGCGAACGTGTGCGTTTTATTAATCATTTGCTTAAAGCCCGCCGCTTATGCAAATTACCATTCAGGCATTAAATGCACGCAAATTCGCCCAACTCCTTGACCCATTGCTAATATTTACGACCTCATCCTGCGGCACATGCAAAACAAAGTCGTTTATCAGCGCAGCGACATAAACCCATTACAAGACTAGTGAAGCAACTGGCAAGCATATATAATATATACACAGTCTAGATTCAACTTTATCCTTTGCTGCAGCATTAATATCCTGCAAAGATCCTTTAGCTTCAATTAAAACTTTTCGCAATAAGCCGAAGAAATAGTTTTGATAATCGCTAGCAAATGCTGATGTATTTGTATTTGCACAGCGCCGCTCAACTGAATAGGTTTGATATTGAAGCAGTTATAGCTCTTCATCGAAATTGGCAGCTTGAATTAAATATGTATATGCCATCCATATACTATAAATAATAATATACATAATCTATTTATATTATAGTCTATAAACAAAGAGTGAACTAAATTGAAATTGAAAATGGAATTATAATAAATATATACATATTCTAGAGCACACTCGTAAGTCCGTCTGTGTATCTGCCTCTCTATCTATCTCACAGTCTGTCCCTCCGCCTTTCTCTCTGTCTGTCTGGACGCAGAAGAGCAGAGATCATTTAATGTGTGCAGCCGTATTCATTTGATATTTATATTTGAGTACAACGAAGCTGGAATGCTTAAAGCAGCAGAGAGTCTTCAAATTGCTCACTTAGAGCTCGGCCGCAACGACTCCTACGAAATGAACGAAGCTAGAATGCTTGCAGCAGCAGAGAGCGTTCCCATTGGTCACTTAGATATCGACTGCAACCATCTCTACCTGAGCTCAACATTTCAGAGCAACTTAGAGAGTGAGTGAAAGGTGCCCTATATAAAGGGCAGCAGCTGCAGCATTTCTTCAGTCAGTCGCCCAGGCCTGTTGGGGGTAAGTCGCAAAGTGAGATTGCAGTGTGTGCAAATATTTAATGATCATAAATGATCTTAAATGATCTTAAATGATCATCGCTCTGCTAAGTATTAACTACTAAAGAAGAAACTTGGAAGAAATAGGTGGCGGAAATATTTAAGGGAAATACTTAGAGGAAATACTTAGAAGAAATATAAAATAAACGCTGAAGTGCACTGTATGCAAAAATTTAATTATCGTTCAGTTAAGCATTAAAAACTTAGAGAAAATGCTTAGTAGAAATAATTAGAAGCAATATTTAGAGGAAATGCTTAAAGGTAATGCTTAGGAAAAACACTTAGAGGAAATAAATACTTGTAGAACATACATATAATTTGTTAAAAAAGTCTCTATAAAAATGAATAAGAATCATGTTGAATGATAATACAGAAATACATAGAAGATATACTTACATATATTTTTTATTCGATTTGAATTAAAGAAATTTGCTTTTATATATAAATAATTGAATAAGCATGACATATGTATATATAATTTTTTTGCAACAAGTTTCTATGAAAATTAATAAGCGTCATATTGAATGATAATACAATAAGTATTTCTTCCAAGTATATCCAGATCTTCTGCATTATCATTCAACGTGATTGTTATCAATTTTTATAAAAGCTTTTTTAAGCCAATTATATGTATATATATTTTTTATTTATTTTTATTTTTATTTTATTTATTTTTAGAAATCTTCTGAATAGGCTTGAGAACTTTAACTTTAATTTGTAATCGATTGTTTAATTCGAACCGCTGAATATTCTAATAGTTTTCTTATATTTAATGCAATTAGTGTCATTTCTTGTATTTGATATATTTGTATTTCTGCACTTAGCATATACATAGGCCTGTCTCTCTTTCTTTAATCTGCTTAAGACTTAAAAAGTATCCAAGAGCTAAATCCGGTTGAGCTGCAGCTTTAAAGTAGATTTTGATATATTGCAGCTGCCTAAAAGTATGAAGCACTTTGCGAATTGTTCACCAAGTTCGGGATGCAACTAAATTAACACTAATTACAACATAATAACTATAAAATCGCAAAGACAAGTGGTCCAAGGACCCAACAGCTCATTGCCGGGCACTTGGCACTCAGCAGTCTGCCAGGCCGTGAAACCGTGAAGCCATGAAGCACTGAGGCCGTGAGACCGTGAGGCCGTGAGGCGAGCAGCCAAGTCAAGTTCCTGGCTGGTCGGCCGACTGGCTGCCTGTCTGGCCGCCCAGGGCGCTACGGCACAAAAACAACACAAGCCGAAGCACAAAGGCAAGCGCGCGCACTGTGCACAGCGAGTGCAAAACATGATTAAGAGTGAAATATTTATTTGCAGCACTTGCAGGCGCGCCACGGCAGCGCCAACAATTAGAAGCAAACTAGCAGCAGAGAGGCAGCAAAAACCTCGACTCCGCCGCCCTATGCCATTCGAGCAGGGCCAGCAGGCAGGCGGGCAGGCGAGCAGGCAGGCAGCGGCAACAGGGCTTCAACATGTAAATGGCTGCGCTAAGGCCGCCGGGCAGGAGGGGCCGATGATTTAATGGCTGCTAACACGCAAAAAGGAGAACAAGAAACTGCAACAAGTGCCAGAGTGCAGCAAGAAATAGACGTGGAAAATGATGGAACAGATGTCTGTAGATTTAAAGCTTAATTTAATTAGATTATGAGTAGTTGCTGATTATCAATTTGTGTATAAAAGCGACCGTACAGAATGTGCCATAATGCTAGCTAAATGCAATGCCGTGCCATGGGGCTAGTACTCCTCCTCTTCGTCGAAGCCGTAGCCGTACTCGTCGTCCTCATCGCCAGCGCCCTGGTTCAGCATATCCTGCAGCGTAGCCTCTGGTTCCGCCTCTGGCTCGGCATCCGCTTCATCTTCCGCAACATCCTCGTCCAACTCGTCTGAAATAGCAGAGATAACACTGAGTTTCTCAGCAAAGCAAATAGAGACGCTGGCTTACCTGCTTCCACTGTGATCTCTGGCTTCGTTTCCAGTTGCTCCTCTGGCTGACTGACGGGCAAGCCGGCCTCCAGCTTGACGCGTTTTCGACTGGGTCCTGGCATGTCGTAGCTCGGCTTGCCGCGGCTCTGCTTACTGGAAATCGGGCCCTCCTCCACAATGGCGGGCGTCTGGGCCAGCTCCTCCAGCGTCTTGGGCTTGGGCGTCTCCACTGAGGCCTCGTTATCTCCCGTAAGGGAGCCCATGCCCTCTGTGAGGGTTTTTAGAATGTCGTAATTGATCTTACTAGAGATCTTCTTCTCCTGCAGCATCTTCTCAATGGCTTCGCCAGCCGTGGACGATGGTCCAATGACTTTCTTGCGCGGCTTTCGCTTTTTCTTCTCCGGCTTGCCCTCCTCGCGCTCCTTGGCCATGCGTTCCTCGCGTTCCTTTTGCTCGCGCAAAAACTCAGCGTTCAGATTCTTCCACATGTTCAGCTTGGTGTCGGCCTCCTCCTCCGTCAGCACATACTGATCCAGCTCCTCGTCATTCAAGTCGTCAATAAATAGCTCCGTCTCCATTGGCTGCTTGGCCCGCTCCACGTCCTCCAAGTCGCTTTCGGTGACACGGCAAATGGCTTCGATGTCCGGCCGCAGCCCCTCAATCATGGCATTCGCCATGGCCGTATGCGGCTTCGTTTCCAGCTCCGTTTCCGAGTCCGTGTTGTTGGCAATGAACTCCTTGATGGCCTCCGCATTGGAAGCCTCAATGAATTGTCTAGACTCCTCCAGTTCCAGTTCCTTTTCCGACTTCTGCGAAAACTTGTCCGACTTTTCCGGCTTTTCCTGTGTCAGCGCCGCCGTCACTTTCCCTTTGGTCACCTTGCGCAGCACGCTCTCGGTATATTTGCCGATATCCTTCTCCAAGTGCGCATCGATCTCCTTTTGCAGCTCGGTTAGCTCGTGCACACCCATCTGCATAAATGAAACGAGTATTAGTTCTGGTAGATAGTATTGATGGGGATACATTTACATTTTGTATGAGCTCACGGTCTTTGATTCGCGCCGCTCTGAACGAGGGCGGATCCTGCTCACGCTCCAGATCGACGGTCATAAACTCCTCCAGCGTGAGCCCGCCCGACGGCGTCTCGGCGAACTCGGAGAGGCGCTTGCGCAGCGTCGACTCGTGTATCTTCACGACGCCGATCACATCGGCTATGGTGCGACTAAACTCGTGCATGCGCGCGGCTATCAAGAGAGCGGCGCCGCAGAGTCCGGTGGGCCGTCGTCCCGAGTGCATGCAGTCTTTCTTCATGCGCTGCACGATGCGCAGCGCCGTCATGGACACCTCGTGGGTCTTCGGGCCCAGCTGCAGGCGGTTGGCGAAGCGCATTATGTACAGACAGGGATCTGTAAGAGGCGTTACAATGAAGCAATGAGGAACTCGTCAATTAAATCGCCCAACAGCAGAAAGCTGCAACAGCAACAAGTTTGTTTTTGTTTTTGTTTTGTTTGATCGTCTTTTTGTTTGTCTGTCGAGGCTGACGGCCAGCATACATTGATAACATTCCGCAGCAGAAGAACTTGTTCGGCGACCTTCAAAGCGACTCTAAGCAATGTAATCGAAAATAGCCAATAACCGGCCAAGCGACAGCCGAAAAACAAACTTGAACCCGAACGCCAAGACGATTTATATATACATATATATGTATATATATTTATTTTTTTAATTCATTCAACTTTTACAAGAGGCTGGCATTGAGCGCAGTCACGAAAGAGAATAGCGACCGAGAGTGAAAGAGAGGGAGAGAGAGCGGAGATACTCGAGAGAGGCCAGCCAAGCCAGCGACAGAGACAGAGTAAGACAGAGAGAGAGAGAGACAGTGAGAGGTTTGGTATATTTTGAATATAGCATGCGATAGATTTTGCAAAATATTGCGCATACGTCACGTTGCCTGCGACTCGCATTGTTTATGCTCTTTGGGCCATTACTGTTTGCTTATTAGTGCGGTAATTAGTTGGACTTGGCACGGAAAATAGGTGAGACAGCACAGCGTGCAGTAATTAGTATTTGGGCAAGCCAAGCCAAGCCAAGCCAAGCCAGGCCAGGCCAGGCCACATCATAAACTGTGCACAAAACGCACTGGAAAAATTGAAAATGATGTGCGAAAAGAGTGTGAAGAGCACAAACATGAACGGCAAAAACCAAATACCAAATATCAAATACAAAACACTAAGTCCACAATGGACTTGGACTAAGTCGACCTTGCGGCGGAACTGCGCCAAGCGAGACGGTGCTAATATTTGACAAGCGTGCGGTGCGAGCGATTGACCGTCAATCTGAAGCTACGAATTTGCATTTAACAATGCGTATATAAAGCGGCCAAATCTATATATGTATGTATTGGCGAGCTGTGTGGCTGTGAGTGTGTGCGTGTGTCTGCTCACATAGTAGTCCTTAAGCCTGGTTTGAGCCACAACTTGACACAGTGCCGCAGCTGCTAAACGTTGACGGCAATCGACCCTTTGACCACGCCGCTCTTCAAAGAGACCAGCAAGTGTGCTCGCAAAAAAAATATTTATTAAACCCTAATGAATGCGCATATTTGAGGCGACCCGGGACTCCCCGTCCACGCCTAAGTTCAAGCCGCCCACTCATGCGACTGCCGAGTGGTGGCACTTGAAAAATGATGCCGTTGTCGCTGCTCTCTCTCGCTCGACTGTCGACTGACTGCATTGACCCTTCTGTGCAGCAGAGCCACTCAACCGACAGCAGCAGCACCACCACCACCAGCAGCTGTTGCAGTAGCTTCACTATTTAACAGCCAGCGGAGGCCACAAATGTCTGCTGCTGCTGCTGCTGCTAATGGTTTCTTAATGTTTCCCTGTCCGCGCAGGAGCCAGCGAAATTATTATTATTTAAACTTTATTTTTGCGTTTGTCATGACAGCAATTATCGTTTTTGGGCCCCCGCCACAGTTGCAGCCCCTTTGGGTGGCCCCGCCCCGCCCCGCCCACCTATTGACGAGCGAACACTTTGTTGCCCTTGCAAAATGCCAGCAATTTAGGACAAGCGCTTTCCAAGTCGCAATTAACTCAACGCGACGGCCTAATTGCTATTTAATTTAGCCACGATTAATTATTAACTAGCCGTAGTGTGACTGGAATATTTGGCCACAAGTGAGCCGATCCCAGCAACCTTCGATTGCTGCATTCTGTCCCAATCAATTAACAACGAATTAAGCTCAGCTTTCAAAATTGTGTCAATGGAACTGGAGTTAAGGTTGAGGCTAAACTTTGGCCCAAACAAAATAATAAAAACCTAACTGTAGCTGAAGCAAACATTAAACAGATACTTAAAAGGCTGGGGTTTTCCCAAGCTATAATTTCATACGAAAGCTAATTGAGCTAAGCCAGAATTAGAAATTAAAACCGAGATGCGCGTATAAATAAACTCATTAAAGTTATTATTCATGTATAGCTTTAATTTGATGTTATTTATATAGCTTTTAAAATATATTAAAATAAATATAGCTCTCAGATTTAAATAAAAGATTTAAAATAAATTGTGCTATATATTTCTATATACATACATATACATATACCTTCGTTTACTACTAAATAAATTAAAAATAAATTATGATATATGTATATATGTGTATATACATACATATATAGCTTCTTTTACTAGCTCTGCGTCTTTAAAAATAAATTAAAAATAAATTATGATATATATATATTTATATGCATACATATACGTATACCTTCTTTGACTAGCTCTGCCTCTTAACAAAATAAATTATAATATACATTTTTATATACATACACATATACCTTCCTTTACTAGCTCTGCCTCTGCCTGATCTCAAATTCGAAATTCATAAATTAAATTAACGCTTTTCAAAGCCGAGCATAAAACCGAAATTGAAATGGCAAACAATAGTATTTTATCAACACTCTACAAGACATTTGGCTTCATATTGGAAACTCAGCCCAAAATATCCCATGCGATTTTACGCTCTGAATCTCTGCTTGAGTCTCGCTCACAAGCTGCGCTCGCAGCGCACTCGAAATACCTGAGAGGCTAAACACCTGAGCGACAACACGTCGATCGTCAAGCAGCTGCCCCGTGGCTGTCATCGTGGCTCATTACGAATTCGTTCGTTGGCTCGCGAACAAGCAACAGCAGCAGCAGCGGCAGCAAAACCGATCGACGCGCATGCGCAAAAAATAAATAGAAATAAACAACATGTAAAAAGATTTCTATAAAATTTTAATTTTCTTTTATATATACATATGTAGTTAAATTTGATGTGTGGTGTGTGTAGAAATCGTTGAAACATAAATAACATAAATAACAGCAAGCGCGTTCTTCTGTTGACGCTTTAATTTATGTGCAATTCAGCTGAGAGCCGGCAAAGTGCGTGCAAATGCAAACAAATTTACACATACATATATATGTATAAACAAATATCTAAATTTCTGTAAAAAAATATATAAGCAGCAAACAAGAGTTCTCAGCGCAGTGAAGTGCTTTGCAATAAAAAGAGCCAAACAAATAAATAATAAAAAAGAATGAATTAAAGTGTTTAATTATCATTTTACCGGCTGTAAATCAAAATAATTAACATTCAGCTCACGCGCTCTCACTCTCACACTCTCTAACTCTCTCCTGCTCTCTCGCTCTCTCTCTTTGTCCATTGACACATTATTAATAGCGAAAAAAAATATAGTTTATCGATAATTTTAGTGACGTCAATATAAACAAAAATACAACAAAGAAGCAGTTGACCGAGTAAAGCATCAACCACATAACAAAGTCAACAAAAGGGTTTCAAAACCCGGCTAAAATAGAAAAAAAAACAAAAAAAACAAAAATGAAATATAAAGAAAGTGCTAGAAAAATATAAATAAAACCTGTGTTTAAACACTTTAGTCTATGCCAACAATTTAAGGTCCAGAGTTTTGCTGTAAGTCGTACGAGTCGCACGACTCGTTCAGAATGTTGAGCCACCCTAACTATCTATAGCTAGCTGAACACGCAAATTGTGATATAAGCTTATTTTTGACAATTCATTGATCGCTCATTCATTTTGAGTGCCCCCCATGCCCTCATGGAGTCTAATGAGCGCTTACTTGTGCTAACTCAATGGCACTTGCACACTTTAGTCGAGCCTCAAAGTTAATTTTACACTAATTACTAATTCTAAGGCATATTCTAAAGGTGTGCCAATCACCCGGCTTTGCTTGGCTGCAACTTACAAAAATCTATTGCTGATGAAATACAGAAACTTTTAAGCCTTTGAGATGTGTTCTTTATATGAATTATATTTGATGAAAAGTGTAAAATGTTTTCATTAAATATAATATAATGAAATTACTCTATAAATCATTTACGCATATATTGCCAGTTTAGGTTAGGCCTGATCTATTTCCTATTTCTTTTTTCTGTCTTCATATATTGGAGCTTATAATGTATATATCTATATATCGATTTTTATTTTCATCAGAAATCATCTCTGGATTAAAATGTTAATCTGATTTAATTCATTCCATCAGTTCATAGATGTCAAGAAAATATAAACTATTTATTAATTTTAAATTAAAAAATATATATATTATTATTAAATTATTTATTAGTAATAAATTATTTATAGCTTAATGTCTATCATTTATTTAAATATTGCTGTATATTAAGTCGAAGTTTTATTCCAAAAATATCAAATCCTAAACGTCTTTTTTTATCATTGACAATTTTTGATATATTATATGATTAAGTGGGAGGGCTGGGTGTGGATATCTTCTAGTCGAACACGCCATTAATTATTGTAGTGCTATTTAGTTAGGGTTTATAACTATAGTTAACGATACTTAACTAGAATATTATCGATAATTAACTTTTGTGTTTAATCTATAATCGAAGAAGTATTCTTTTCCACATTCAATTCTATAGACATTGAAAAATAATAAAGTTTTTCACACTCACTACTACACTAACTAAACAGTAACTAGATTCGGTTCTAACTTAGTTCCATATTATATTTGCAGCTGACATATTAACAGTTAAATGCTATATTCAATCTAGTGTGCCTAATATAGACGATCAGTTTTTTTTTTTTTTTTTACACATAAATTCAAATGATCGAGAAGGAATTTTTATCAAGGGAAAAGAATTTTGTTATTTTTTATTTAACGGGGACTATGGAGACTCGATTGTAAACGGATTTACAATGCTTTTGTTTGTTTATAAAAATTGAAATGATTACGAATTTTAAAGAAGCTGATTTCTATGATGCTAGCACATAGACTGAAGAGCTTTACTATCTGTATGTGATGTGCATCACATGTCTTGACTTATAGAACAAATAGCAATTGTATTTAGAATGAACTCTCTATGCAACAGTCGTGAAAGCGCAACGTGAATTCGCACGCTTAATATAAATTTCCACAAATATTCCTTTAGCAACACCACGAAATCTCAACTATATTTATAATATACAATACTACTATATATAATATATACATATGCATATAATGTGATTTTCCCAAGTTTTTAAAGCTTTGTGTAATCGACTTAAGCTGAGCTGTGTAATTTAACAATATTTAATTATAGCTAATTTGCTGAGGTGTTTTTTTGTTGATTGTAGTTTTGGGCATGGCAACGCAGCACAGCACAGCACAACTTCCCATATTGACAAACGATTCCATTTAGTTTGAGAACCATCCATCACCAACAACAACAACAGCAGCAACAATTGCGAATCGCCCCCACCCGTTGCCACAGCCGCCGAGCAAGAGACAAAGTAAAAATTAAATAAAAACTGTCTCTTTATTCTCGTTGGCAAATAATTCATTGAAATTCCGCACGCAAAGCGCGCACAACTTGAGACATGAATGTCTAAATATTAAATAATACGAAAATAGAAGAGGAAGAGCGCACAGCATTTCTGAATAGCCCAAAAACCTGATGACAATTCAAAATAGGCGGACATAGAATGGCCAAGTGATTGAGCGTTAAGAACCGGTTTAAGCAGCAAACAATATCAATGTATCAATTTAACAAAACAGTGAAGATGATAAACAACTTTATGCGAATCATTTGATCTCGATAAAGAACTTAAGTAAATCGCATTGTGTGTGTGTGCGGCTCTGGGGGGTTTTTATTTATTTTCTGGGCCCATTGCGAAACGCGCTTCAAAGACTTCACAAAGCCAAGTCGCCAAGTCATTAACACAAAATGCAGCATGACTTACCAAAAAAGCAAGCGAAACAAAATTGGATATATACATGTGTACATGCATGTAATTGCATATAGAGAAATATTTAAAGCGACTAGATTGTTGCTCATGTTAAAAATATACAAGAAAAGAGAAAAAAACTGCACACTAATGTCTATAAAATTATCTGCAAATCAAAGCGTCTAAACCGCAAGGCCCAACCGACCGACACCTGACTTACTGACTGACTGACTGACTGACTGACTGACTGGCTGGGTGATTGCGAAACCACCTAAGGGCACTCGAAACGAGGCATTAAGTAATTTGACAACACCTTTGAGATACACCTCAGACTCAGACTCAGATTCAGATTCAGGCGTCAGAAAAATGCAAAACCAAATGCTAAGCGACAATGACTAAAAGATGAGCTCAGCTCACACATAAGCGAAGCGGCGGCAGATACTCTAAAAATGAATCGTCAGAGCAACTTTGAAGAGCTAAGCTAATACGTTTATACATACATACATATATTCATTTATGGAGCATATGGGAGCTGAGATGTCCCTGGCCCTGATTCTTCAACGGCCATAAGCGCTAAGCTATTCAAAATCAAATAAATTCGTTAAGCAAATCAACAAACAATGCTGAATGCGAAACTGAAAATGGAGAAACAACAATTTCACCTAAAAGTTCAAAACACAAACTTTTATTACCTTGAACACATTCAAAATGGAATTTTCTAGTAACAATATTATTTGCTTAAAACGAAGTGGGCGCGTCAGATACCATAAATACATATATTATTAATATACATATATTGTTATTGTTGGCGAGCATCAACAGTCGGATCGTCTGTGCGTTTACAATCTTAGGATCCATATTGTATCTCTGAACGTGGAATACTCTTCTCAGATTCTCAATTCTGCTCAATTCTGCTCTATTCGGTCTCTCTTCTAACTAATCGATCAATTTTCACCTGTCAAGCACATCGATTATAGACTTAATCAAACTATAGCTATGACATCATATATCTTACGTCTTTGCAGCTCGAGTGTCCAAATTTTATATTTAGTTTTATGTAAATTTGACCAAATATGCCGAAGAGCTATTCAACTTTTGTGCTTTGCTTGATATTCGATAGAGCATATAGAGAATTTCATTGAAATTTGTCAGCTCACGAAGAACTTTCATAAGTTCTGTGCCAAGCGCACGTAATTTTCTTTCGCGGAAATACATTTGCTTATGGATTGTGTTTGCATTGCCAGAATCTGAAACTAAAGCGTTGCCAGATTCATTTTCTGGCTAGATCTAGATCTGATTAGACTTACAAATATATAAGTTAGTTAAAGATTTGAAGTTTGGTTTTTCAGCATGGCATGCGAAGTTATCTGACTAAGAACTCATTTATTTACATAGTTTAACCTAGCTTTTGGGTCTCAGGAATTTTGTTGCTTTTGGGATTCTACTTAAACATTTTATCATTCTTTTGTACAAAAGTTTGTTTAGGCTAACCAGATTAGTTCCGTGATCAGACATTTTTTGGGTTTGTTTTTACCTACTTTTCTTGCTTTGAGTTTTGTAAACAAGAGTTGAAGTTTGTGTTTATTGCGCTACAGCGATCCACGCCGAAGAGCGAAATCTTCTATTTGAAATACTTATATAATGGGAACACTTATCTTGCAAATAAATACTGAGAAAATCCTTATATTTAAAATTCTTATATAATACGAACAGCTATGATGATCCACCAGGAATCATTTTAGATGTACTCAATAAATTTTGATGGTCGGTATGCACAATATTTTGCTTGATAAAGCAAGTAAATCAAAGTTTCAGAGTGTTTTTTGATTCACTTTAGTTTAGATTAAACATTTTTTCTATATAAATACAGATATATGTATATAAATATATTGTATATAAATATAAATGCAAATGCAAAAATAGCTATTAAAGCAAATACTTTTTAAATATATGCAATATAATGTATGTCTATAAGCTAATAAGCAAAACATTTCAAAATTATACGCGAAAACTCCAATGAAAGTAAACCACTTTGTTCTACGAGCCCAAAAGCATAAAGCAGCCGTAACTGAACGATCTGACAAGCAGTCATTAATTAAAGTGCAAAATCGTCAGATTAACAGCCACGTGAGCATGAATGACCTGTCCGTCCGCTCACCCGTGGCACAGCGATGGCTTAGATTTAAGGCCAAGCTTTTGGCTTTTATGTATCAATAGCTGATGAAGTCAGGTAAAACGAATCGCTGCTCTCCTTGCCATATTTCTGCCAATCAGCGCAAATGCGTTGCGATTGCACAATTTGTACTGAAACATGAAAATGCAATGAGATATATTTGCCTAAAGTGGCCCACAAAGCGAACAGCAAAACCAACTCAGCAGCTAAAAAAAAAGAAAAAAAAAAACAAAGCCACAAGAAAAAGAGTCAACTCTTCACTTTTTTCTTAACTCTTATATATATTGTATATATATTTATATATTGTTGTTGTAGTTTTGCTTTTGTTTTGCATGGTGCGCGTGTAATGAGGAAATAAAAATCGAAAGTGTTACGCGGGCGTCGGTTTTGGGGTCTCTTTGGGGTCTGGGTCCGTTGTCGTCGTCGTCTTCGTCGTCGTCGTTGTTGTTGTCTTATTTCTGTCCGTCTGTCGCTTTGTCTATGGGTCGCCTGCGGTCTGACCCGACGTGGTCAAAGTGGGTCGACACTCGCAATTAAAGAGGCTATGAAAAAATGTAATGAAAACAGCGAGCGCCAGGCAAGCCCCAACCAAAAGAAATACATAAATTAAGAAAAGGGCGCGCAAAGTTAATGCAAGCGCAAATTTCAAATGCGCTTACAAACTGCAAAAGCCAATGCGGAGCTCAACGACAACAAAAACAAATTAACTCACATGTACATAAACAATCAAAACGAAAGCAAAGAAGGCATATGAAACATAAGTGGACAGAAGTGCAGATACCCTGTAAAATATGTTTGTTATATGATTTACATTATTCTTGCTAATTATTTTAAATAATTTTACTGCGCTGCTCAGACAATTTAGATACAGTTTGACACGAAAGTGTTTTCACATGGGCCAAAAAATATATTTTTGCTCATTGACATTAAAAAATATATATGTATATCTGTTTTATTGTTATTGTTTTGTTAAGCTTGTGTTAATAGTTTTTTTAATTTTTAAAAAATTATTTTTATAAGATAACAATTTGAAAAAAAAAAAAATAATGTAATTTTTTAAAAATTTGAAATATCACATTTAGTAGTTTTTTTTTTTTTTAATGTCGAAGAACAAAAATATATTTTTTGTACCATGTGAAAACACTTAGGTCTGGCCAATACACCTTACATATGTACATGCATACATATGTATATGTGTGTAATTTATATATATGTACAATATATCGATTTACGTATGTCTAGTGCTTCTCAATTAGCTTACCATCCATTTGAATTTTATTTTTACAAACGCTTCAAAATGTGCTTTCTTGCAGAATGACACTGATAATCATAACGACCCTGTTTAAGTGGTCAATATGGCCATCTCGCTCACACTCATCAACAGTCGGAGCTACGTTTAGCAGCAGCTATCTTTCTCTCTCACACACAGAGCGCGAGTTAGAGGTTGCAAGGCAAAAAGGAGAAGAAGAAGAGCAGCTAGCTCACTCGAATAACATTTTTACAGCTCCATGCAAGCTCTCAGCCTTACACTAAAACTATTGCAACAGCATAAAATTGAGCAAAATTAGGAATATGCGATAGAGAAGAGATCATAATCATTCGTGACACGATGTTATGTTAAATTAATACGATACTTATATCTGTTATTTATGCATAATTGGAATTATTATCTATTTCTGAGAGCAGTATTTGAATTCTAAAGATAAGGATTCATTCCATACAAATTACATATGTATGTATGTATGTTTGTATTTACATATGTATGTAGACTGTATAGCCAAACAGACAGTAAGTTTAGTAGCCTACCCAATATATGTAGTTAACGATACAAAATAAAGATCGTCTATTTCACGTTCATATACTTCCTATACGCATATGTATGTATGTATATCTGATTTTTAAAAGGTAGAAAAGGTAAACAGCATTACGCCTATGTCTGCTGCATGCTAAACGTGACTTTGCTGTCAGATGCAGCGAAATGCATTTTGCATTTCTGGCATACGCGCATATACTACATATATATAGTATATATAATATACATAATATTATATATTAATAATATATTATATTAATAATATACATAATATAGAATATACATATATGTATATTACCTACATATATACGTTCTTATGGAGCAGAGCTGGCTATGGCACACACCTTTATATAGACCCAATCTGTATGCATACATATAAAAACTTAGCTAATTTGATGCGCTTTACTTAATTAAAATAATTGTAGTATACCCTACGACCTACCTCAAGAAGAGTAGATACAACTAGCAAATATGAGTAAATCTATTTCAATTTCATGGGGTTTGATCTATAATACTTTTCAACTTTGTTAAGATTATAAATTTGCGTGGATTAAAAACAAGCTAACAATATATTTTAGATCAAAATAAATAAATTAAAATTAATGAATTAATATTTACTATGCTTAAGGTATAAAAAAACCATGTAGAATTTGAAAATGATTAAGATTAAGATTGGGAAACAGTGAAAGATCTATAGCACATGGTCTAAAACTTATGACTTCTTATGAATTATGAATTATATTTATTAAATCTTCATTCTATAGAAGAACTTTAGGCAAAGCTGCTTTGGTTTCTTTCGGAGCTTAGTTCAATTATTTCATATAAATAAATCAGCTAATTGAATGCTAGATCTGCTCAGATATGGCTATATATTCAGCTAGTCAGCCCGGAAACAAGCGCTTGCCAAAAATTCCACTCGGTCTCGGCAAATCATTTGCTAGATCTGAGGCGTAGCAGAGGGGGGGCGTGGCAATTGCTGTTTGCTGATTGTTGCGCTGCTGCCAGCACCAAAGCGCAGCATGACACCACAATATTTGTCTTTATCTATATTGGTATGTGTGTGTGTGTGTGTATCTCTTCTCTTTCTCTGTGTGTGTGTGTGTGGGTGTCGCAGTTTTGTTTTGGTTACGGACTTCGCATTGCTGCCAATTAAACGTGGCTGCTTGCATAATCTGAAGAGGCAGCGCGACAGCGACGACAGGTGTGGATTCTCCCTCAGAAATGACTGGGAAAAACGATAGCAAATGCGAACAGATCGCATTACATGAGACATGAAAAAGAGAGACAAAACAAACAGATAAACAGAAAAAAACAAAAATGCCAAGGCCGAGCCAAATTTCAATAACTTCCTGTAGCTAATCCGAAATGCGTGTGGAAATAGACATGAAAATGGCAAGTGGAAGTGGGAACTGGAAGTGAAAGTGTAAATCGAGATTTGGGGTTACAGAAACAGGCAACAGCAGAGAGAGAGAGAGAGAGAGACAGAGCAACAGAGCGAGAGAGCGAGTGCAAGTTCAGCGACTGTTAGATTACATTACATAACCTCAAAGTCTTCTCTTTACTCCATTTTGCAGTGCCAGAGTCGGAAAATGTTAAATGGGGCTGAGATGATGCCAAGGGAAAGATGATCGAGGCCTTTGCAAACCATCTGAGCAGTCATCTGGGACGTCATCTATTTTACTGGGCGATCGAGACGAGGACGCCAAGTGGCGTCCACGGCGCCAGCTACGGCCTCAACCTGCGTCTCTCCGAGCTAATTAATAAATTTCACGGTCCCCTCGAACGCGGCGTCCAGGTGCTGGATCATCTGTTGACGCTCGAAGAGGACGACTTTGCCGGCCATTGGGGCAGCGCCTATGTGCACAACTATGAGCCGGAATACGCTGCGCGCGTTCCGGAAAACGAGGAAATGCCGCCGCCCGAGCCACAGCAGCAGCAGCAGCAGCAGCAACAACAACAACAACATCAGCAGCATCGCCAATCTAACAGTAAGTACTCAATATATTGAGTGAAATTTGTAGGAAAAGCTGCCGAAATGAGTTTTCGTTTACGCAAAGGTCAACAACATTTTGTTGTTGTTTGTTTTCATGGCCCAAACTCGCAGTCGGCGGACTGCACAGAAGCAAAAACTTGTTTTTTTTTTTTTTGGGTAGATGTGCGTGTGCGTGTTTGATTTGTAAAGATTTGTTGACTGTGTATGTGTATGTGTGATTTTTAGTATGCTAAGAAATCGACAAACGTGCAGCGGTGACAGCAGCGATGACCAAACTCTGGCAAGCAAATCGATTTCAAGTTCAAATTTTTGGTGGTCATATTAAATATGCGCAGCCGGGCCATAATCAATAGCCGTGTTCAAGCACAAAATATGCGTCAAGTTTACAAGCTTCAAGCATGGGCTAATATGTACATGATGCTGGCCCCAGCTGCTGCACAAGGCTGTGGTAATATTTAAGGCTCACGTACGCATTGACGCTTTTATATGGGACAGAGGGAAGTGCGCGAGTGCGCGGTTTACGCTTGAAATTGGCATGACGGAAATACATATTAACCGCGGCCATGATATAATCAATGAATTGCGGGCCAAAGCGAAACTTGCGAAACTGACGCAAATCCAAAGTAAATTGAAATTCAGCTAATTCGCATTCAAAACACGCGCTCACACAAATACACAAAAGCTGGTTGATATATCACTTGGTAACAGACAATTGCATCGCTGTTGTGGATGTTGTTTTCTTGTGTGGATCGCATATCGTCTTACCGCCACTGTCTATCGAGTTGTGTTTTAATCTGCCGACTGCTGCAAGTTCTCTCAAGCCGATACACGCAGATTAGTTTAATTTTTGAGATAGCATTACAAATGCCGTCAGTTAATTAAAATAGCATTGAGTGCACTCAATCAAAAGTAAAGCTATAGTGGTAACAAATAGTTATTGCGGACAAGAACTGTTTTGCATAGCGCTCCAAATTTTCCACTCTATCTCTCTCTCTGTCTGGCTGCTGTTCAAATAATACAAGCACAAAACGTAGTCATGGCCAGTAGCAGCAGCAGCAGCAATAATCATAATAACAGCAATACTGGCAGCAATAACAACAGCGCACTAAATCGATTCTCATTGAAATCGACGAATAAGCGCAATCAAGAATCTATGTCACATTCCCAGGTTAACGGCGGCTGGATTAATGGTAAGAAAAATGCATCCAAATAGACAAAATAGCAGGTGCGTGTGTATGCATGTGTGTGTGGCTGTGTATGCTATCGATTTTCCACAAAATAAACGACGAATGTTGTAGTACCAGTAGTAGGATGTGAAAGAGGAAGGAGGCGGGGTTTGTTTATTTATGATTGATTATTTACGCATAGAATCATCTAGTTCTCCAGTATTATTATAATAACAATGTACAAATATTTCTGACATGCTAAAAGCCTGCACAGTGAAAAATTTATAATCGTCTCTCATCAGTAACTCGCGCACACACAAGTACACACACAGGTACACATGCACACGCAGAATATTATTAATATCAAAGAGACACAGATTTCGGGGTCCGTGCTAAAAGTCGCGAGCTGCAGATTTAGCAGCAACAGCAGAGCCGCTATTTTTGGACGCTCCACATTACGCTCGCATCCGATATGGGGGAACATTATAGGAGGGGGCCGCAGCTGTTGCAGCCACGACGAATGGGGGCACCAATGGCTGCTGGCACAGTCGTGGAAGTGAGGCCCCGACGTCAAGCGGCTAGCAAATGCTGCAGCGAATTGTGCAGAAACTGGCGGTGTTTGGTTGGCCATGGTTTAGATATAATGCTAAAACTATATTGCAATGCGTAATTTCTAATTATTCCATTTTACAGTGGAGACGCTTAACAATGGCAACGGCCTCTTGCACTCGCCACCGCACAACCACCAACAGCAACAGCAGCAGCAACGTGGTGCTGCAGTCACATCCCCGGGCCCGGGTTCAGGCAGCGCCGCTGATCACAATATACAAATAACACAGCCGATTAGTGCACCATCCTCGCCGCTGGCTTCGCCTGGCGCATTGAATAGCAACAACAGCGGCAGCAGTCCGACCACATTCTGTCTGCCCTCCAGTTCAGCGACAGCTGCGGCCATTGCCTCGGCGGTGGCTGCAGCCAATGCGGCGACTGCAACAACAACGCCCAGCAGCGGCAGCGGATCGTACGTCTGTGCAGCGGGCAGCAATAGCAGCTATGCCGCCGTTGGCGCCTCGAATGCCATTGACACGGCCGATCCGAACTGGCAGGCCAGCAAGGCAACCGTGCTGGAGCGCAATGCAGCGATGTTCAACAATGAGCTGCTGTCGGACGTGAAGTTCATCGTGGGCAGCGAGTTCGGTGAGTTGACACGAAGCACGAAGCACGCGGAAGAGAAACCAATTTAATCAATTCCAATTCTAATGTCCTCCAAACTGAATAGATTTCGATCCCATTCAAACCATACCCGCACACAAGTACATCCTCGCCACGGGCAGCTCAGTGTTTTACGCCATGTTTTACGGCGGATTGGCGGAGAATAAGCAGGAGATAAAGGTACCCGATGTAGAGCCCACAGCCTTCTTAACGCTGCTAAGGTAGGAGTCAACCAAAGCTCTCTTAGTGAACAATTCTAGACGCTTTAGTATCATGTTTCTTCACAGGTATCTGTATTGTGATGAAATCAAACTGGAACCTGAACACATACTGGCCACATTGTACGCAGCTAAAAAGTATATTGTGCCACACTTGGCGCGCGCCTGCGTCAACTATCTCGAAGTCAAATTGACGGCAAAAAACGCCTGCCTACTTCTCAGTCAATCGCGTCTTTTCGAGGAGCCCGAACTGATGCAACGTTGCTGGGAAGTGATAGATGCCCAGGCCGAGATGGCGGTTAAGTCCGAAGATTTTGTGGACATTGACCTCAAAACATTCGAATCGATATTGTCGCGCGAGACACTAAACTGTAAGGAGATTCATCTATTTGAAGCGGCGCTCAATTGGGCCGTGAATGCCTGCGAGAAGATGAGCATCGACGAGACGTCGGCGAACAAGCGCCGCGTTCTTGGCCAGGCACTCCATCTGATACGCATACCAACAATGAGCCTGGAGGAGTTCGCCAATGGCGTTGCCCAAACGGGCATACTCACGTCCCAGGAAACGATTGACATGTTTTTGCATTTCACTGCGAAAATCAAGCCCACTCTCAGCTTTCCCACGCGTCCGCGTGCTGGTCTCAAAACTCAAGTTTGCCATCGGTTTCAATCGTGCGCCTATCGCTCCAATCAGTGGCGCTATCGAGGCCGCTGCGACTCTATACAATTTTCAGTGGATCGCAGGTAAGTCAAAACAAACCAAAGGCTAAAATCAATCAGCTATTCACCTACATATTTCTTGCCTGTCCAGAATATTCATTGTGGGCTTTGGGCTCTACGGCTCGTCGACGGGTGCAGCTAACTACAATGTAAAGATTGAGCTGAAGCGTTTAGGGCGCACGCTGGCGGAGAACGACACAAAGTTCTTTTCGGATGGCTCGAGCAACACTTTCCACGTATTCTTCGAGAATCCCATACAGATAGAGCCCGAGTGTCACTACACAGCCTCAGTAATACTGGACGGCAACGAGCTAAGCTTCTTCGGGCAAGAGGGCATGTCTGAGGTGCTCATGGGCAATGTTACATTCCAGTTCCAGTGCTCGTCGGAGAGCACCAACGGCACCGGCGTGCAGGGTGGCCAGATACCCGAACTGATCTTTTACGGACCCACAGCAGTCACCGCGCTCAACTCGCCCACAAGCTCAGTCTGCGCCACGCCCATAGGAGCAACGCCAGCCATTACGAACGGCAGCAGCGGAACCGCCACAGCCAATGGCAGCAACAATGCGAACAACGCTGCTGATGAGCTGCCCGTCGGAAGCACAAGCGCCAGCAGCGATGGCAGCAACACCTGATGCGCACAGCTGTACTGTGCGGAGTGGCAGGGCGCCTGCTACTATCGCCAGCAGCCACAGCACCAGCAGCAGCAGCAGCAATCGAAGAGACCAACACAGATTCAAACACAAAATAGGAACTCATGGGTTTTCAGTGCAACACAACAAAGCAAATTGGAGTTTTAAGGAAAGCGATATTAGATTCATATATATATATATAGATACATATATATATATATATATATATATATAAATATATATATATTATATACACTTATCACTTATAGAATCACAATACAGTAGAGTGCTCTAGTTATCGTAGTACATATATACAAACAAACATACATACATACACATATAAAGTCTGTTGGTAAATGCATACAAAATGAAACTATTTAAAATTTGGATAACGTAAACCCACAAAAGTTGACCATATACACCCAAACCTATTACTACTAATACTATATACGTTCCAAGAAACATTGCGAAGCAAGCAAGCAGATAAGGTAATCGAAGGCATCTTCAATAAGCAAGTAAACAACGGGCAATCAGTCAAGCTAATGATAACTAAATATATTCTAAATAAACAACTGAATGCAAAACACGAATATATACAGATATATGTATATATATAAATATACATACATAATATATATCAGAAATATTTTTTGCCAGCATATACTAAACCTACATATACATATATATATATATACACTTGAAAGAGTCTATTGCGCCATGTTAAAGTATGCGTACGAATTTGAGAGCCAAGTTAACCGTAAAAAGATTTACACACTTAATTAGCATTAGTAATCGCCAAATTCTTCTTAACTTAACAGAAACATACACAGATTACATAATATATACGCGCTAAAATTATAAATATAACTATGTATTTCTTGTAGCGTGCATTTGTAGTTGCATTATTTCTAGAAACGCAATATAAAAGCCTATTTTCCAGCCAGACATAAACCAATTAGAGACTTGATTTCCCCGAAAGCGAATATCGAATAAACGAATCTGCATGAATCTTCTTCTTGAGCTGCACGGCGCAAAAATCATATTCGAATTCAAGTTTTTAATTCCTTGAAAATTGTACTGATTTTTTTATTTTTTCGAAATAAAAACTTTTATATACCATATGTGTAAGACAAATGTTATCCTATATATTGTTTATGAATCTATGAATTATGTATTACGACTATTAATCAATAAAATATATTATTAGATTTTTCTCGAATATACATGTTTTTAAAGAAGGAAATAATATTTGACTCTATAGATAAGATCTATATAGTTTCCACGTCTCTAGATCTTGCAAGTTCTGATATCGATGCGTTCATACATGCGGACGGACGGGCAGATGGATAGACGGACTGACTGGGCAGGATCGATTCAGATCGTCGTTTTGATAAAGAATATATACACTTAAAGGAGTTAGCCACGCCTTCTACCTGTTGCATTTCAACAAAATTATTACAGCCCGATTTCCCATTTTCGGGTATATAAAACTCAGAATTCAAACTCACCTACGGATGGTATATTTATGCACAAAGCATGAGATAGCTTCAGGTAAGTACGTCCCAGCTCGTAGGAGCAAATCTGTTGAACGTCGCTGATGTCGATGAGCAGATCTGCAAGCAGAGATTGGATAAGTACTTCTGAGGGGACTACAGTAATATCTTTCTACACTTACGTGACGTGCCCTCGGTGCGACAGGTCATATAGACGCAGGCCGCATAGATGTGGGTGCTTTTGCGTCCCCGTGTCAGATGTCGATGCAGGGCCATTTTGAAGAAATTGAGCGCTGTGTCTGCATAATGCTGGGTCAGCTGCAGCTGTTGGCAGAGGAGAGTGATGTCCTTCTTGGCCTTCTTGATTGTCACCTCGCGCGACTCTGTGCCGGAGCCAACTTGGAATTTACCATAGCCATAGTTTGTTGCGCCACCCGAGGACTCCGCGGATACAAACTGTCCAATAGCGGAGGCACCATGGCCCATTTCCTCGAACTGCACCTCGGAGACAATAAGCGAATCCTCCAGCACAGAGCCGCAGTTCATGCAAACTAAAATCACAAGAAGTCTAAAGTCGAAGAACTGTGGAATCTACGGCCTGTCGGCTGTTTGCTTACCGCGATCACCGCGTGCATTGTCTTCCTCGATCTCATTGGATCCGCAGTTGCGGCATTTGAAGCCCGTCGACATGTTGATTGTTCAGCTGCTTGATAATAACAGAATATCTAACGAGTCTTTAATGTGAGCACAAATTGCCATTGGACTCGATTTTCACGACATTTTTCCTACAAACTCAACATAAAACTTTTACTAGCATTACAAATTAAAACTAATGCAACACGCGTTCTCACAAAAGTTCAAAATACCAACTAACAGCTGTTACGGACAGTACGCTGGCAATGGAAGAGGTGGATAAAAATTTGTTGGAGCTACACTAAAAAAATGTTTAATACATTTAATAATAGTAATAAATGTATATTTAAAGTTATTATAAAAATGCAAGCTAAAATATTACTATATTATTAATTATCTACTTAATATTATATTTTTACAGCTCTCATGAGCTGCATACTTATTTCAGCAACTAACTGGCAACACTGCGATTGCAAGGTTTCACACTTTTTCAACACTAAATAGCGTTCAGCTGAAATGCAACAAGAATCTGGCTGCTGCGTCAAGTACGCTGATAACAATAACAAGCAAAACGATCGAAGTATTTGCAGCAAGTGCAACAATTCAACTTGTGAGAATTTTTATTTGATTTACAACTCAATATATTTGATAAAAGCCAGATACAGACTTAGACATTTATTACAGCTAAAACATTATTTGATCATTTCTATAGACAAACAAAAATGAGAAATACGCCTATATGAGTTGCATACCTAGCACAGTCAAATCTCTTACCACACTGATTTGCCAATTTTTTTCGTACACTTTTACAACACTAAATAACATTCGGCAAATAATAGGAAAAACCAACAAGAAAATCGTCGAGCTGGGCAGGCGGCATTTATAATTTATTAAATTTGTATATATAATTAAGAAAACGTACAGCATTCTTATGAGTATGGCTGACGGCGACAATGCAGTCCCGATTAGTGGAGAAGCGAAGCCAACGGCCGGCATGCAGATCATTCCGGGAGAGCTGGTGGCGTCAATTGAGGAAATTGTGATGATTGATCCCGATTGCTATGAACTGGATCTGAATCATCGTCGTATCGATAAGCTGGAAAATTTCGAGCCGTTGAAACAGATCGAACGATTGTATCTGCGATGGAACCTCATCAAAAAGATAGAAAACCTGGACATGCTAAAGACCCTGGTGGAGCTGGAACTGTATGATAACCAGATCACAAAAATTGAGAATCTAGACAAGTTAGTCAACCTGGAAATACTCGACCTCAGCTTCAATCGTCTGACCAAAATCGAGAATTTGGACAAGCTGGTGAAACTAGAGAAACTCTACTTTGTGGCCAACAAACTAACTGTCATTGAGAACTTGGGCATGCTGACCAATCTGACGATGTTGGAGCTAGGCGACAACAAGCTGAAGAAGATTGAGAACATCGAGACATTGGTGAATCTGCGTCAGCTATTTCTGGGCAAGAACAAAATCGCAAAAATTGAAAATCTGGACACGCTAGTCAACCTGGAGATACTGAGTCTGCAGGCAAATCGTATTGTCAAGATCGAGAACCTGGAGAAGCTGATCAATCTGAAGGAGCTGTACATATCAGAGAACGGTATCGAGACCATTGAGAATCTGTCCGAGAACAAGTGTCTGGACACACTCGACTTGGCCAAAAACAGATTGAAGGTTATTGCCAACCTGGAGGCGTTGCAGCAGCTCGAAGAGCTCTGGTTAAACGACAATGGGATCGACAACTGGAAAAATCTCGAGGTACTGAAGGTCAACAAAGCCTTGCAGACGATCTACCTGGAACATAATCCCGTGGCCACAGATGTACGCTATCGCTCCAAGCTACGCGACATTCTGCCCCAGTTACAGAAAATAGATGCCACCCTCTGCGTGCTGCCGGGCCAACATGCGTAACGTCCTGGCACATGGCAATTATCGAATCCAATGATTATATTATACACCTAAAACTTACAATATATATTCAAAATGTTACAAGTGATTGTTTTTTATCCGAGAGTAAAGTGTACAAGCGAAATCCACCTCGTTTCCAATGTAACGCCCTTCCACAGTATAAACATACATACATATATAGCATATATATACACTTTTATCAACATTTGTTCTATATTATATTAAAGCTTATCACATGCAAAGTCCGATAGAAAATAGAAAGAGGGCGAGTCGGGAAGCACGTAGGATCGCTTTTTAAAGTAGCGCATTATATAGACATTTGCTTATCACTATATACATTTCTTGGATTGTAGACAAAAGAGTTTTGGGTCTTATAGAAAGGCCTACTCAAACCCAATTTTAAATTGTAATTGCATAATAGTCCGAGGCTTTGACCTGGTGCGGTCCACCATAGAAGTCTAGCACGAAGATATTGTGAATGTCGAGCTCGCAGAGATAGAAGTTGTGTTCTAAAAAAGAATAATTTAAAATTTCATGAATTATTTTCCCATAAAATTTGCCATGCATACCTTTTATCCAGTTTACCGCTGCCGGATGACGAGCAATAAATGTATTTAGCGCTGGAGTGTAGCTGGGCTCATCCTTCGGGAGCTATTAAATCGGATAATATAATATATCATGTATAATTTATATTTTCACAGCTCAGCTTTACATACCTTTTTGACCTGGCCGCTGATCATCACGCGCGCACAGGTGGGCTCCATTGGATCCTTATTGCCATTCTTGCAGTTCAGCGTCTGCTCATCCGTAAACAGGAAAGTTACTTTGTTATTGTTCTGCCAGTCCGGACCCGTGAAGTCCAAATCGGTGAGCAGGAAACGAATTACGCCCGAAGACTTGCCTTCCAGGCTATTGTCGTCAATTGAGATAACGTTCACCATGGGATAGTCTTGCACAATTTTATTGGTCGAAATGGTGCCCACAGACGCCCAATTGGCGCGATGGACCAATTGACGTGCGATCTTGGCATGATTGGATATCAGCTGCCGCTTATACTCAGCTATAATCTGAGCATCCCGGTACGCCGAGTATGCCTGCGTATGGCCGATGGATACGCAGGCAACAAAAAAGAGCAATAACACTTGCATTGTGTTGGGGAAGCTGCGAAAAGATCAGAGTTCGGTACGGAAGATGGATAAGAATTGCTTTTGAAATGCGCACTGCGAAGCGCTCAGCGAGAATGCGACACTTAAAGGCAAGACCTTATCAAGTCGAATCGGAATTCATTATTCCAATAATGAAACAATGAATATTTATATATGTATATACGCATTAATCAATCGTGCCAAAAGAACAAAGAGAAGTACTGGAGCTTCTTTTAATCTTTATCAATTCCAATTTCGTACACTGTTTGCATTTCGCCAAGACATTTACCTGCTCTCTTACTGCTTAAATGATAAAATTGTTTACTCAAGTCCTTAAACGGCTTTTGTTTGCACTATTAATTTGGTTGCAAACTGCGTTGTTTTCTTCCACACGCTGACTGGCAGAATGATGCGAGCACTCGAGCTTTTATTATCGCAACTTGTAAGTTTGTGAGTAAGCGAATGAGGTAGACAAAGGGAGGCATCGCTACAGCGTGGGAGAAAGCTAACAGCTGTTTTGTAAGCGTGTGATTTGTACTTTTGCACTCACGCTCAATTCTATTGAGTCGCCCAGAAGAGATCGGCAACAGTACCACTGGTAAAAGACTCATGTTCTTTAACAGCGCGCACTAACAGAATTTTTAGTCAACATTGCGCATAAATATTTTTAACAGTGATCTCGCGAGACTTTTAACAGTGACCACACACAATTGAATGCATCATTTAACATTGCATGCAGAACACAAAATGCTTTGTATTAACATTGAATTTTAACATTATGTTTATTTCTCAAATATGTTTTGTATGTTTAGGAATATCTTTACATTTTGACTTTATCGAATCCATCGTTCTAGTCTAACATATATGACGTACTTGTACTAACAATTCAATTTCCAATTTGCACCTTCAAATTGATGTTAGTTTGTATTTTTGCTCATTTCTAAATTCAATATTATATGTTTTATGTGTGTGCTTCAGGTGTGCGAACAATTTGTAACATTTATTAAACTATTTTGTTAAGTTTCCATTTATCTTATTTATTTTTGTTTTGTACCGTTTGCATTTACGATTTTCGTACTTTGTTTACTATTTTTGTTAAGCGTTTTGTAATTCAATTACAATTGTATGAGTATTATACTCTTCTATCTTGAGATAAAACATATATGTATGTACGTGTGTATGTATGTATAGCATTCAAGTGTTTCTAAAAAATAGTCGTATATATGTATGTATGTCTATGTAAAATATGTATGTAAAAGTATATGTAGCTATAGCTCGTAACATGATTCATGCATGTAATATAGTATTTAAATTTAGTTTCGTTGATTCAGATGTACTTTGTATTCAAAATGATTCTTAAAGCCCTTTTGCGTTGCGACAGAAAGCAGCTCAGTTTATAGCATGCCGTATGTTGTCCTTTAATTATGTTTAAAATGAGAGAAAAACTTGTAGTTTTTGTCTAAGAAAAATAAACAATTATGAATCTTGAGCTGATTAGACATTAAATTCAATAAACACACTTTGACAATTATTATAGGGACCAAGAATCAGTTCGTAATCTTTGATATATCCGAGTTGGAAACCAGAACTGATTTCAAAATATTTAAAAAGCGAAAAGCCTTATAAGTCTTATAAAAAACATGTTGCCTTAAAAATCCATTTTTCAGCTTTTTGCAAATTTGTACTCTTTCAACGAGATATCGCCTGTTGGAAACCCAATGGGCGATATCCCAGGAACAAAGACATCGAATTGTCTATTTGAACAAATATATCTTCGATCTAGTTCTGAGTACTTCAAATGTACTAGGAAAACGCGATTCCTTGTTGAATTGCTCTACTGGTTCGGATTTACTCGTATAGTCTGATTCTTGGTTACCAAATCATGTTGAATATATGTAATATATATATATGTCTACAATGTCAGAATGTCTCCAGTTCAATTGTTATCTATATGTATATAGTATGTATATCGACTTATATAGCTCGCTTATCAAATAGGTGGCATTATACTCTCGCAAGTATGTATGTTTTTCTTTGCTTGCCATACAAAAACTGTATGTGATTATTATTTTTGTTTCTTATTCAAATTAACAATTGTTTTTTTATACACGCACACACATTTACATAGTTTTTTTTTTTTTTTTAAATATTTTTCTTTTTTTATTTAACATTCAAGTGTTTAAAATACTTATAATGCCTGTGCTTTAATATAAACTTAGATGACGCGCTACAAGCAGATCCACAAATATGTACTTATATATATACATACATATATAGCTATATATATAGGGTGCACCATATCAATATAGTCTTGCTTGAAGCGCTCAAAAAAACATTCAATTGTAATCAAATTATTAATACTTTTCATTTAGTTTTTATACTCATGTACAAAGTACGTTAATAATTATTATTATATATGTATGTATATATAATTTGGTTTCATTTAATTTTTTAATTCTTTTTTTCCAAACAATTCCATGGCGCTTGCGTATTTTTATGTGTTTTTGAACATTCGATTTAGCTTTCCTTAATGACAGTTTTTTTTTTTTTTTTTTTTTTTTTTTTTTTTTTTTTTTTTTTTGTTAATGTCTTTAAACGAGTATCGAACGAAACGAAAAAAAGTATTTTCTTTTTCTTTTTTAAAGCTTTAATATAATTAAATTAGATTTAGTTTCGTTTGTTTGTGAGTTTTCTTTATGACTAGCTTGGAAGCATACAACTAAAACCTAAACGTTGAGGACCAAGTCAGATGTCGCTAAGCAGCTTCGAACGTGTGAACTTAAGAGTTAAACATAAGGTAAAAGCAAATCGGGGCAGTTTTACAATACGCGGGACGTTGGTATAACAATTTGTTTAAAGCTATCATTTGCCAGGCAACGCACTCCAGTCGGGGTATTCTGTTTGCGGTGTGGTTGTTTATGGGTAGAGGTGTGGCCCACAGGCATGACCGGGCTGGGGTTGGGGCTAACATGGATTGCTAAACTTAGCAAAGCTCGCACCGTTAGCGCCGCTCATTGGTGGAGCGACCCGCCTGCTTACCGTGCGTCTGTTGCGCCGCCTGCAGCTCGTACTGATAGTAGCAGTCGCTGCCAACGTAAACGGTGCGCCAGACGCCATCCACATCTCACATCTGCCGATAGGGTGAGTGCATCTTGAGCCATTGCAGCACAAGCGATGGGCCGCCAGCTTGGATCTCGGGCGGAATGGTGCCCAGCGGGCATTTGTCAATGTTCAAATACTTTAGATTCTGGCACAGCGCCAACTCGAACGGTAACTTCTCCAGGCCTGGATTTTGATTGATATAGAGGTTCTCCAGGCTCTCCAACGAGCCAATCTCCTCGGGCAAAAATTGTAGATTGTTCTCGCTAACAGAAAGATGCGTTAGATTGCTCAAATGGCCAATGCTACGCGGCAGCATCGTTATCTGATTAGTCTGCAATATCAGTCGCTGCAGCTCGTGCAGCAGACCAACTTCATGCGGGAGCACCTCGATGCGATTCTCCTCCAGATCCAGAATGCGCAACTTGCGCAAGTTGCCAATGGTGTTGGGTATCTTCTTGAGCATGTTGTTGGACAGTATGAGTATTTCCAAGTTCTGCAGATTCATGATATCGTCGGGCAGCTTCTGCAACGCATTGGTGGCCAGATTCAGCTCGACCATGTTCACCCAGGTGCCCACATCCAGCGGCAACGCAGTTAGCATGTTCTCCTTCATATTCAGCTTTGTCAGGCCCTTGGCGCGCGAGAATATGCCATACGGTATCTTATCAATGCGATTGTGCTCCAGATTAATGCTATAGACATTGGTGAACTGCGCCGGCCCACCAGTCGGATAGCTGGTGAACTGATTGCGCGACAATGTGATTGTGGTCAACGCACTTAAGCTAGCGAGCATGCCGTCTGGCAGCAGCGTGATGCCGTTGCCCTCCACATTGAACTCATCCATGCTCTTGCAGTTCTTCAGCGAAACGGGCACGCAGCTCAGTCGATTGTAGCGCAGGCCAAGCCGCACCAGCGACTTCAGATTGCCGATGCTGTCCGGTATGTCCAGCAGCTCGTTGTGCTGCAAGTCGAGCGCATTCAGATTCACACAGTTGCCAATGTCGTCCGGCAGGTGCTCCAAGTGATTGTGCGACACATCCAGCGTCGTCAGATTCACCAACGATCCGATCGCGCTGCCCAGCTCCTTGATTTTGTTCTCCCGCAGACTGAGCATGGTGAGGTTGACCAGCTGGCGCAGATCATCTGCCACGGCAGTGATTCGATTGAAGCGCAGATATAGCGTTGTCAGTGAGCGCAGTTGATAGATAACTGGCGGTATTTCGGCCAGCTTATTGTGGCGTAGATCTAGCACCTTCAGCTGTGTACAGTTCCTCAGCGACTCCGGCAGCGATGTCAGCGAGTTCTCGTTCAACGCCAGATTGCGCAAATTAACCAAACAGCCAATCTCCGCCGGCAGCTGCCCGATCTTGTTGCTATACAGATAGAGTTCGGTGAGATGGACGCACTCCCTGACCGTCGTCGGAAGGACAGTGATTGACGACTTGCTCAAGTCCAGCAGCTTGATGCCTGGAATGGAAAATTAGTTTATATTCGCATTGGATTTCGTACAGTCAGCTTCGTCAACTCACCTTCGTCGCGGCAGCGCTGCAATGCCTTGATCACATCCTGATCCGCCTGAATATTTTTCACAATCTTCTTTGTGGTGGGCTTGGGTTTGTTTGATTCCGGATGCTTGACCGTCACCATTTTGGGACGTGTCTCGGGCGGCATGTTTGCGTTGTTCTCGTTATATGTCGGATTGTGTCCGTTGCTGCTTGTCGTATTGCCACCGGCACCGTTCACAGTGCTTCGATTCCTAAATGTGGGCGCTGTGGTGTCCGTTCCGCAACCGCCGCCGCCTCTACTACCAGCTCCTCCGCCGCCACCGCTGCCGCTGCCGCTGCCGCTGCCACTGCCACTGCCAAAGCAATGCGTAACTTCAGAGGGACTGCTCCCGTTATTCTCTCCGTGCCCCGTGGACGATAGCGATGTAGTCGATGCGGTCGCACCAGCCGAGGAGCACAAGTTCATAATTTTGCCCAGTCTTGCGGTCGCCGGCGACAATGCGTTGCCCAGAAGTATGCCAAAGCGACAACAGCAATTGCTCCAGCCGCAGCCAGTGGAACTCGTTGCTTTTCCCTGCAACGTTCAGATAAAGACAAGCAATGAGACAAGCGTAAAGAGTGGAGCGTAAGCTGTTTATTGTTGCAGTTTATCAATTGTGCGTCAGACCCGGCCACAGGCCAATAAAAAGACAAGACACGCCGTGCGTCATCATCAATGCCCCCAGGCCCCAGACCCCATGCCGCAGTCCACAGCCCACAGCCCACACCCACACCCACCCAAGCAATTTATTACTTTTGCTTTTGTTTCTCGGTCCTTATTAACATGCGCTCCAACAAGTTGCCCATAAACTTTGCTGAAACTCTACGCACGAATCAATAATCATGCCCACAGTCACCACAAAAACAATTCGTTCACCTTATCCAATTTGGTTGCTTAGTAAGCGAATCACAATAAATTAAATAGAAATAAAATTATTATAATATAAAGTAACAAGCAAAGCATACAAAAGAAGAGATTTTTAACATTTACTACTGAGGTATACCCTATCTAGACAGATAATTTGCTTCCTATATACATGTACAACCCTATATATGTAGGTACTCCAAAGCTCTATACATATAGCAGTAAAGCATTCCCACATACAAACTTCTCTGCTTCAGTTTAGTTTTAATTGACTCTCAGTTTTAGATCATTTACTTCCTGTATCTGTATATGTAAATGTATATAAACCAATGCCAAAAAATATTACTTTAAAGGTTTCATTTAATCTGTACGTCCTTTTTTAAAGCAGGGCAGTAAAGTGTAATCGGCGTACTCTTATAACATAATATAATATCCTAAAGCACAAGCATCCCTTTCAGCTGAAACCTTAGAAGTGCATTGCGTCAAAATGTTGATTTTTATTCTCAGTTTAAGATATTTTTAGATTTATATATCTAATGAATCGTAATGAACTCTACAGTGGAAGCGTCTTATACTACTAGAATATCAATCAATATAACTATAGAGATTTATATCATATAGAAGTATGATTCACAATAAATTTAGTATATGATGAGCGTGTTAAGGATAACTCAAAAGACCATTATCTTTTAGCAAATTTTGTATAGTATAGAGCTATTATTTGATTGTATTCTTACTACATCCTTCACTCTCTCTCTCTCTCTCTCTCTCTCTCTCTCTCTCTTCCGCTATCTGCTATAGATAGATATTGATTCAGCAAGCATTTTGCTTTATGCATCTGGATATATTCAATTTGTTATTAGTTTAACCAGGCATAATAAGTTTACAGCGCACATTAATTAAGTGCATTTGTATCCCTAGCGACCTGCCCACACATAATTAATGTGCATCTGCCGCAAACTTCAGAAACGGGTGACATCAACGCACACGAGCGGACTGCAGCCATCCGTCCGTCCGCCCATCCGCCCATCCGCCCATCCGCCCACACAAATGCTGCATAAATGGCCATGTGGTTGGCTGAGTGTCAAGGTCAGAGGAGCTGACAATTCCTAGAAGACCAATGCCAAAGGTGAAGAGCGGACATAAAAACACCAACAATAACGAGTGCGATGGCAAGAGAAACCTCAAATTACCGTTATATGGCATCACGCATGACCACCAGCACACTCACACGCACACGCACATCAACACACACACACACACTCGCACACCCAGCAGACGTATGCAAAGAGGGGCCAGCGCACACAGCTCTGTGCATTATTCGAATTTGAACCTATCAAATTTCGCACAAATCATAAACGGGTACCATAAGCCTATGTACACACTTACATGCACGTGTATGTACATATATATACATATGTAAAACAGATCAGAATATTTTACTTGAATATTATAGCTGGCAAACATTGCGGAATTTTGGTTCGCAACTTATTTGATAACAAGCTAAACATAACAAAAAGCTGGGTAAGTCAGTTCAGTATGATTTTGCTGCCGCGGCTGCTGCTGATTCATGACAAATTGCCATTGCTTCTTCAATCTTCTCTGATAATTATGGGGTATTGTGCGCTATTCCTTCATTATATTCAGCCGTCTTCTTCATGTTGTTGTTGTTGTCATATCGTCGCATAAATTTCGCAGCGCTGCGGTGCGCTGTTGTTGTGGGTGGCGGAAACGAAACGAAGCAACTGCACAATAGTGATGCGTAATATGTATTTACATACATACATACATATGTATGTATGTCTGTATGGAGGTATGCATGGTTTACCTGTGACTTCTAAGTGAATGGTTCATTGGCTGCAAAAAAATATATCTGCACTAAAGACATAACACACCTGATAGCTAGCCGATGGTCACAAGTTACTGATTATTTCTTATCTTGCGATAGCATATCTACCTACACTGTTATCAGAGATACTATTTGCAATTTCATACAATATTCACATACACAGCTAAGATCACAGTATAATCCAAGTCACTTCCTTTGCTCATCTCTAACAAACAATTCCCATACAAACAATATACACACACCTACGCGCATATACAATACACTATCACACACACGCACAGGTCGAACGCAACATTAACACTTACTGTTTCTAGTTAATATCCATTTATTATCTTTAAAATTAACTTGTTTATCTTCTTTTTTTTTAAAGTCCACAATCACAAATCTGAGTGCGGCAGCGACCAAAGAACAACGCAAATGAGCGACGAATATTTTTACATATGTGGGCACTCAAAAGCATCAAACAGTTTCTAAAATGTTATTAACAGCGCGCAAACATTTGCTTCTGGTAAAAATTCCGTTACTTTAGATTGATTTTTCACGCAATTATAAAATGTTTTTAAGTGTTTGATGTTAAATAGATGGGGGCAAAACAATGTTTTGATTTATTTATATCAAAGAGTACGCAATTATTGATTATCATAAATAATAGAAATACTCCTACAGAAATATTACAGAACAGCTGTTGCTTGGCAAATACGATTTTGTTTTTACATACAAAATTGCACAAGTGAACAGAGAATGATTCGATAAAAATTGGTCTTAACAGCGATACAAATTAAAATGCCTACCAATGAGCGAGAAAAATAATATGAAACACAGATGGCGCTATCAATATTTCGAAGTGTCAAATTTAACGCGATTTTATTGAACTTAAACAATTTATAAAGGAATACAAAAATACATTTATATATGAATTGGGTTTTGAAAAATCAAACTGTAGCTGAGGATTTAGAATATATTAAAGCACTCGTGCTCAGTGAAAATTAATAATGTAATTGATTAATTGAAAGCATATATGATTTACCAGCAATGAGATTCGAATTTTACATTTTGTCGCGCCAACATGGACATAATTGGAATTGCGCAGTTTAAATTACGACCTAGAACTTGTGGGAGGCCAACTGCAATGCACTCTCCCACTTGGCGGCATTTAAATCTCTCGTGGTCGAGGTCTAGGTCATTGAAGTGTGGCTATTGTTATCCAGTGGCAGGGTCGCACTCTCACATTTACATACGCATTAGACACACACGGACGCTGGCACTCTCACTCACTCACACACACACACATGTCCCTATATTGTTTGTTTGCACATATTCGCAAGCTGGCATGTGTGTATGTATGTGTGTATACACTCACTGGCACATGCATGATACAGCCACACACACACACACACACACACATTTACGCAGAGATATAAATGCTCCCATATAAACTCCACCAACACATGCATACCTCAAGCACGTATTGTGCGTGTGTCGCTGTGTGTGCAGACATGTTTGTATAGTTCATACTGCAACAATAGGGCTGAAATGTATGCTTCGAAATGTGGCCAGCGGCTGCTGCTCCACACTCATACGACCGGAACAATTGAGTGAGTGATATGGTATTGTTCTGCATAATTGATGCGCAATTTGTTTGGCTTTCAAATCGAACCTTTGTATATGGCAGGTAACTGGCTAAATGTCAAAACAATTAGGAATTGGGCAACTAACCTGTTATTGAATCGCCACGCGAGTAGCTGTAAAATCTCTTGGAACCTTCACTGTGAGCAGCCTTCGTCTGTGCGTGTGTGCATATGTGTTCGTATGTGTGTGTGTGCGTGTGTCTCTTTGTGTGTGTGTTGCAGGTTATATTGCTGCCTGCCTAATGCGAGTTTTCTTGTCGTTGTCTGCGATTTGTATTATGTACACTTATTTGTTGGTCCTTACACTATGGTGTGACTATGTTAATATAAGAGGATATTTTATTCAGTGGTCGCGTTCACCGTTATTTTTCTTCTTTTTGGTATAAATTTAGATCACGAAAAAAGATTAGCACAATTGTATACGTATACGATTAAAACAGGTCAAAGTTGCGCTTTTAAATTAAATTAAAATGTACGCTTGTTTTAGTTGTGGCGTGACGAGACGACAGTTTAGCCAGAGAGAAAGTTACACATAAAACAGCAGCAACAGCAGTGGTTGGATATATGTATATCCTGGCGGCTGCCATGCCACAGCCACTTTGAACTATATACATATATTGGAACGCATGCGCGCGGCACTGTGGCGACATCTAGCGTCCATCTCTCACTGCTGCCAGGTGCTGTCGGCCGAGCTGTCGCCGCTAGAGCTCCAATTTTTTAAGGTCCTCGTTGCTTATGAACTCGCAGGCTCTTTTGGATATTATTCGATAGTCTGGAAGCGAGCGAAAGGGACAGAAATTTCGATTCTCGATTTTTTATTTCCATCACTGCACCACGCACTCACCTTTCTGATATTTGCAGTTATACATGCGCATCACGCAGCTGCTGGCGAATGTTCGCAGACAACCGTCATGCAGGGCACAGACCACGCGATATCCTGTGGGGCAAACGTCGTGGCACTTGTTGGGTCCTGTTGAAAAACGTTGGGAACGGCAATTATGTTATTTGAAAATTTCACTTTAGTTGTTTATGAGAAATTGACGCACCTTGCAAAGAGAACAAGTGCCCATAGATAGTGCCAATCGGACATAGCAATATAAGAAAAATAAGTTTGAAGCCAGGAGCTAGTCCGGTTTTCATTCTGACTTGTTTCTCGTGTGCAATTTTTGTAATGACATTAAAACTCAACATTCATTCGATTTCTTATGTACTTCGGCCGTGTTTATTTGTTTTCAAAAATTGTGTCAATATTTTTACAAAATTTATAAAAATACTTTAACAGTTGTTGGGGGTCAATAGCAAGTGATCGGTTCGCACTGCGCCGGTTCGGTTTTGCCTGATGAAATATTCAAGTTCCGGTACTTCAACTCAACTCAGTTTTAGTTAAGGTACTTATTGCCTGCATTCGCCCTCTTCTACGCTGATATACGCTGCAACGATAGTATTATTTTTTCTTATTTAGTAGGGGGTATTTCGAGTATGGCTATTTGATATTTTCATACGTATTCCGGTTTCGCAGGAGTTCTGATCCAAAAGACAGGGATTGAGGAAATTTCTGGTCCTAGTTATGGTGGTGCCGTCCCTTCTAGTATCTCCGTATGTGGCACAGACTCCACTGCCGCCCAGTGGGCAGATCCGAATGCAACGTCTTTTGCACGCCTCTCGTGTTGTGCTCACCAAAGCTAAGCAATAGACAAAGGTTTTTAAATAGATAAATGTATGCCTGGAAATTCCTATACAACTCACCTTTCTGGCAGTTGTTTGCACGATTGCAGTTCTCCGATGCGAACATACAGCCATTCTGGAAGCCTCGGCAGAATCCATCAACAATACTCCATACCGGTTCCCTTTGATAAGGATTACAGCGAAATGCGAGTTCGCATTGTCGAGGGCATCTCCGGGACTGAGCCGTACTTTGACAGACGAATACGGCGCACAGTGCGACGAAAAGCGACAATTTACACATGTTGCAGTTGTGGAACTAAAATTTTGACTCATCTGAAGCTCCCCTTTATACCGATTTGCCGCACAGTCGTTATCAATTGCTTTGTTTAGTTGATCACAATATGTGGCATTTAATACATTTTTTGTTGTAGTTCATTTCACTTGTGCAAATTCCCATTTGTATACGTGTATAAAGCTAAGTAAAGCTAAAAATTCTATTTACAAATAATACCCAAGGTAAATATTTCAAGTACGTCACTATTCACTAAATTCTATTTTAATATTCAGTTCTCTGTAATTGTGATAGAAGGCAGCGAAGAGTAAGAATAATTATTCAATTCTTCGTATCTCAAGATATTCAAAATTAAATAAACAATATAAAACAAGAATTTGGCACCCATTAGATTGAATAGTAAACAAATGAGCTAAGAGCGAACCTAAATAACATTGAAGAAATATAATTCTACATTTACTGAATGTAGATGATTTTTGTGAACTTATTATTTATGTTCATAATAGTTCATTTTTCTTTTAATATAAGACAAATGTTAATTATACATACATATATACATATCCTTAAATAAATTTATATTGAAAGATTTTTTTTTTTTTATTTTAAGGAAAACAATATGTGATATAAAAACATCTTATTTTTTTTAAATATAGTAACATTTTGTTTGAAACTCTCCGAGTTCTGCTTCGTTTATTTCATAAGCTTTTAGTATGTTTTCATTTTGTTAAATTAATATATTAATAATTATCTTTGTAGTCCCTTGCCTGTCAAAGAAAAACAATTATAAATTTGTGCAGATTAGTGTAGTATCTTCAGAATTGCAATTGCCAAATGCCAGTCGAACAATATAGCAAAGCGAATATACTCTTATTAACTACATAAAATAATAAAATATATGAATTTCTAATAAAAGTAAGAATTGTGCATTGTAAGTACTTTTTGACTCGCATTGAATTCGCGTTTTAGACTTTATTAACATTCGAAAATCATTATATATAATCTTGTTTAGTAAAATTAATTTCAATTATATTTTATTATACATACTTCAGCGTATTTACGAACTTATAAAGTACAAACAACAACAGATGAATCAACACAGAGCTCAATAACAGTTTCAAACGGATTTGTGAATTCAGTCGTAAATAATTTGGCCTGAAATTTCAATTTACCATACATTATTTTAATTGCCAAAACACATCAGGCAACTGGCTTTCTGGCCACAATATCTTCTTCGTTTGTCCGCTGGACTTGACTGGGCTGGACGGCGCTGGAGTGGAGTGGACTGGACAGAGAGTCGCTTTTGAAAGTCATCCACATTTAGAGATATTGTTATGCATGTTGTTATACCCTGTAAAAATTGAAAGTCGCAATTGGGGGTATATACATATATATTATTATTATTATTTTTATTTTGTTTTTATTTTTTTTTGTATTTATGTTTTTAATCAATTATTAAATCAATCAGTAAATACAAAAAAAAAAGTAAGTGGTCAGGCACGATCGACTGATGCTAAAACACTTTAATATGATGAATTCGGCAATTTTAATCCCTAAACTAAGGAAGATTCGATTTAAACTGATTTTTAGTTGACGTAGATATATAAATATATTATTATTATTTTTTATATATATTTATTATTATATTATATATTTCTGACACTTTGAATACCAACGTTATGTTTGTAATAGATATAATTATTCCCAATTCAAAAAGTCGTCACACATTTAATTAAATATTGGTAGCTTTTCGTTCATGCAGACAGAGGAATGATAGGACATGGCACAGAGTGTACTCATTTCATTTCGAGTTTAATAACAGAAATTAGGGGGCACGCCAATAGCTGTAGGGTATTTGTTGGTCGGGCACACTCGCTTCTTCCGTGATAGCTTTGCAGTCGCATATTTCCTTTCGAAAGTAAAGTCTTTCGTTTGGCCATAAATTGAATGCGCTTGAACCACTTGACTGTACAATGAAAAGGTAATGAATCTCTTCTTCAATTTGACGTCCTCTATATGTGAGCTCACATTAGCTAAAGAAGAGTTGCACTTAAATATACATATGATTTATGGCAATATTTGGCATACACTTTATTTTTTTAGTCTTAGTTTTCTTCTCCTTTCCTTAGGCTACTTATGCATATCCTGTGCTTTGATTCAAGATTAGATATAGCTATCCCGTTTATTCCTTGTATTATCGCATATAGGCTCCTCGCATCATTTACAAGGACAGGATCGCTTGCAGCACCTATGATGCTTTTTCTTTTTTTTTCGTTTGGTAGTCTGGCAGGGCGGCGTGGTTTGTCTGGTAGTCGGACAGTGCGTCGTGGTGGTCACACAGGGTGGCTTGGTGGTGCGACAGGGTGTCGTAGTGGTTGTACAGGGTGTCGTTGTAGTGGTTGTACAGGGTGTCGTTGTAGTGGTTGTACAAGGTGTCGTGGTTCGCTTGGTGGTCGAACAGGGCGGCGTGGTTCGTTTGGTGCAGTACGTCGTGGTTGGAGTGGTGATCGCGCAAGGCATCGTGGTTCGCCTGGTGGTCGGGCAAGACGTTGTGGTCGAGCAAGGCGCCTCAGTTGGTATGTGTGGCCTGTGGTGTTTGTGGGGCTTATGGGGCCTGTGTGGCCTGTGGTGTTTGTGTGGCTTGTATGGGTTCTGCGGTCCAAGCCACGGATGGCTGCAACAATTGATATTATCGTAATGAACTCTAATTCCGAAGTCGCCCATCGAAACATGCTCGCGTATGCTATAGCAGTGCGACACCTCAACGAGCCACAAGATGCGCCACATCCACCCGGTATACATAGCGGTGTACTGAATATTAGCCGAGCCATTGCCACACTTGCCAGCAATTGCTTTGTAACGAATCGATTCGTGGCATAAAATGAGTTTTATAAATGGAATATCGCATGGTCCATTCGGTTGACCCACAGAAATGTATTATATCAGTCAAGTCCAGACTAATGTTCAGCTTTCAGCGAGAGTCATTCGATAGCTGGCTTCAAGTTTCACACTCGAGTAATTATCTTGCAAGTCAGGTGTAATAAGTACCTGGAAATAATAACAATGTGTTTATTTATCTGATTCCACTCATATACGAATTGGGATTCACTTTTTATTAATTTGATCGCGCATCTACTCAGCTGAGAGTTGTTTTGTTCTCTCAGAGAGGAAACCAGTTTTAGCCAAATGCCAAACAGTCGCTATATAAGCTGGCGGATGATTTGTTTGATAAATATTCTATTGTCACACTCTCCATCGCAATGAAGTTCTGCTTGGCGTTAATCAGTTTGCTGCTCTGCTTCGGCCAAATATTCGCCGCCTACGAATGCCCGAGCATATGTCCAGCGCTATATAGTCCTGTCTGTGGACAGGCCACGATCAAGGGAAGGCCGGTGCGCTGCGAGTTCTCAAACAGCTGTGTGATGGGAGTCAATGCCTGCACTAAGGGAATTAGTAAGTCACATATTTATATACATATGTATATGTATATAATATTTTATATATAACAAGTGTTCTCAGTGGCAACTTAATCTACTCTTACGTGACTCGATCTTTCCTTTATATATATTTTTAATTTTATTGAATTGAATATTGAATATTGAATTTGTACTTTACAGACTGGCAGGAATCGCCTTGTTATGGACTTTCACCACTGTGCAATGCCTTGAAGAACTAAGCTCATTACTCAAAACTATATTAAGTATTTCCTAATTTTTAAATCAAATCAATATATAAATACTTGCGATTATCGCATTTAAAAATGGGAATATTTCGGATTAAATACTTGAACAAAAATCAAAGCAGTTACCGTTATTTCCCCTTAAAATGTTATTACTTATAAATATGTGCCTAAGCACACGTTGTTAGTTGGCCTTAATGGGCTCATTACAGCCAACAGGTGTATTGGCAGCTAACGACGCCCAGATCGAAATAGCTCAGTTCTCGGACAAGCCTCATCGAAGATGTTACACATGTGGATAATAGTTTTTTACCTGCTCCAAGTACATGTCAGTCCCTTGGCCAAGTCTCTCCTGCTCCGAGTGCCACTGGAGGTGAAGACGAAGCCGTTGGTCAGTCCGCAATTGCAGAGTTTTCTTGCGACAAGTGAGACGCTGAAGCTGACGCTGGATAATAGAGACAATATGGAGTATTACGGGCGCATCAGCATGGGCACGCCCCCACAGCTGTTCAGGGTGATCTTCGACACGGGCTCGGCCAACACGTGGCTGCCCTCAAGCAATTGCCCCGAGAGCAATATCGCCTGCCAGCTGCACAGCCGCTACAAGGCGCACAAGTCGAAGAGCCACGTGCCAATTGGACGCAACTACTCGATGGCCTATGGCAGTGGCTATGTGAGTGGATATCTGTCGCAGGACACGCTGCGATTGGCGGATGCTGTTGTGCCCGGCGTGACCTTCGGGGAGACGCTGCTGCACTATCAGCCTGCCTTCATTCCGACGACCTTCGATGGCATCGTGGGCCTGGGCTTCGGCGAGATTGGCTGGCGCAACACGACTCCCTTCCTGGAGCTCTTCTGCCAGCAGCATCTCGTCGAGCATTGCCTGTTCTCGGTCTATCTGCGGCGCATGCCTGGCGAGCTGTATGGCGGCGAGATTATATTTGGGGGCATTGACGAGTCCCGCTATCTGGGCGATCTCCACTATGTCCCGTTGTCCAAGGTCGGCTACTGGCAGTTCGAGATGTCCAGCGTGTCTGTGGGCCGTCGACAAGTGGCTGAGAGGATTGAAGTCATCCTGGACACGGGCACCTCATTTATTCTGCTGCCAATCGATCTCTTCGAGGAGCTGCAGAGCGCCATCGGGGCCGTCATTATAAATGGATCGAGCGTCGTCAACTGTCAGATGGCGAATCTCCAGGATGTTTACTTCCACGTCGGAGAGAAGAAGTTCACTTTGAGCCCGGCCGACTATGTGGTTAGGCTAGAAACTCCCAGTAAAACAATCTGTGTCGCTGCATTTATGCCAATTGCTGAGAGCTTCTGGGTGCTGGGCGATATATTCCTGACGCGCGTTTACAGCGTTTTCGATGCGGACGCCAAACGTGTTGGCTTTGCCGATGCTGTTCTTGAGCAGAATTAGCATAATATGAATATAATAATGAAGAAAGCTTAAAAAGTTCATTTTCAAAGGTGTACCAATTAATGTTTTTATATATTTTGGTGTAAAATATAAGGTATTAAAGCCATAAACAGTGCTGCTCAACTGAATAGGTTTGATATTTTTGAAAGCTTAACAAGTTGTATCTCTTCAACAAAAATTCAAAAAAAAAAAAAAAAAAAAAAAAAATCAATTTTGATTTATAGAAAACAAAAATAAACTAATCACAATAATATAAATAAATAAAAATGTATAACACAAAAATAATCAAATTTAATCGATAATTTCAATTCAAATTTTCAGTTCTGTAAATATTCTTTGCATGTGATATTAATTACATCAATAAATCAAGTTAATTGAATAACCTAAATTATAATTTGTAATTCAATTCATTGTAAAGAGCTAATTTTCTGGATTTTCTAATATTTAAATAAATATATTATTTATGTGATTTATTTTTTTTTAAGGAAATCATAAATTTTCTAGAACTATAATAAACACAAAGAGAAACCTACGAGCTCTTAACCGTAACTAAATATATATTTATACATTAACGTAGTTTTGTTTTATTTAATGGTATACGAGTTCGCTTACAGATGGGGTTCACCCATTGATAGATTAAACTATTAACTTATCCAATTACTGTACGGAATTCATTAACCTTATCAACACGGTCTCTAAATTTACGTCATATTTAATAAGCAAATGAGTAAAATCTGAATTTTGTTTGTTTGCATGGAGAGTTCTCGCACTATGAACAACTGTTTTGTGCATTGTGTGTTTTCTTCTTTTTTTTGTTTAGAGAACAAAACCGGTTTATTTTATCAGCTGCCACGCTAAACCTATTAGCATTTTAATAAACATACATACATACTAATAAGCAAATATATTCAAATGCTCAGGCTAGTTTCATTTTTAGATCGTGCTATATATTCCCAGTACATTGGACCATGTGGCAGCAGTCGAAATGAAGCTCATTTACGCTGTTTGTGCATTGCTTGGCCTGGCCTCAACGCACGCCAGTGCCAGCTGCTCGGCTGATTGTCCCGACACTGAGGATGTTGTGTGGGCAGTTGGCGGCGCTTGCAGTGTCTTCCGTAATAAGTGTTACTTCGACAGGGAGAACTGTCATAGGAAGCCGCGTAAGCAACTGGTCTTGTCAATTAAACTCAGTGAATGTTTAATTAAAGTCATATTTAATTGATAGCACTGACCATTTCCACCAAGGAGGAGTGTCAAAAGCTCTGCCCTACTGCCTGCCCACAGATTTATCAACCAGTTGGAGGCACCTATAAGGGCCAATTAAGAAACTTTGGCAATGCGTGCGAAAAGATTGTGCACACCTGCCAAACCGGCGAAAGTACGTAATCTCACATATAAGCCAGACGCCAAAATGATGTCTGTTTTCTTTTTGCAGCTTTCCTGGACTAAAATGTAAACTTTCAATTAAGTAAATGAATTATACATATGTATATATATACATATATATACGAATTATGTTTACACTAGAAAGATTGCGATGCTTTGATATTAAGCAAAATTTGAATTATTTCTGAATTATATTTACATATAGCACTCATATCACACAGCAACGTTTGAGAATCTTTTATGATAAATTTGTATATACTGAATTAAATTAAATTATGTAAATAACCTTTCCTTATCTGGGTCAAAACTACTTAGCTGCACTGTCTTGACCTTAACGTATTTATGGGAATTTTTGTTCATATTTTTAATTTGTTAATTAACTTTTGTGTATCATTAAAAAGATAATATTTTACATAGACCTAAAACTTTTTTTAATGTGATTGTGTTGATATACACGATTGTCAATCAGAGTCTTTTAAGACCGGCTTTTAAAACGAGCCCCAAACAAAATGTGACGGCTTATCTCAATGCCCTGCGTTTGCTTTGATAAGAAAACTGGTTAGTAAAGGCAAATATTTATGTTTAGAGTAAATAAGTAATGGGCATGATAAATAGAATATAGAATATAGAAATCAAGATTTAGCATAAATCTTATTCACTTTATTTTATTTGTTGTAAATTCCAATTAAATCAATGAAGGGTTTTAGGCTTAGCGTTAAGCTGTTTAAAATATTGGATTGAACATTTTTATCTAATTAATATTTGGCGGAACTTGGCTGACTTTAAATAGTATTCCTGTGAGCAACATATCCTATGAGAAAGATATCCCATATGGCTTTTTAGTTTACTTTTTACTATAATAATCCTATTATATTAAAAATAATGAAAAGTTTTTTAAAAGTAGCAGAAGTGCTAAAAAGCCTCATAATACATTCATACATTGAAACCTGTTTCATAACTCAAAGATGCGAAAAGCTTGTTTACTTTTTATTTACACCAGTTTTTTTTTTGTTTTTTTGTTATATTCATAAACTTTACTGAATATTCGAAAACAAAATAAGCAACCAGTAGCAATAGCAATTGGGCATATAAATATAATAAATTTGCTTGAGGTTAATGCAATGGTAAACTAAAAAGTTTCAGCAATCCATGACCATGAGTCAGAGAACAAATATGTTGATTCATTTATTATATAAAGAAATATATTATTATTTATATAAATATGGGCTGAAGATGGTGGTGATATATCATTTCAATTTTAATAATATAATAAAAGCTCAATTAAAGTACAAGTACGTTTTTCAATGAATAATAATTAAAAGTTGTCGATGAAGCGATTAAATTAATATCTATTGTGGTTGTATACACATTCGTTACATGGCGGCTCGCAAAAATCCCACGAAGTGACGTCAATGCATGCAAAGTCATATAAAAACGTGCCGATGCCGCTGAAATAGCCAAGTTACGAGGCAAACCGTCAATGGGAGCGATGTGGACTAGCAGCAGAAATCAATTGGCATTGGCAATCGCCTTGTTTTCACTTCTGGCCATGCTGAAGGAAACGCAGGCGCGGCACAGCCTGTTCGACTGTAATGTGAAGTACAAGTGCTCGGCAGAGAAGGATTATATCTGGGCAACCGACGAAGAGCGCTGTCATGTTATCCATAACAGGTGCCTGCTAGACGTCGAGCAATGTGCGCGCCGTGATTAGGGCAAGACGGAGCTGGTGGAAACGGATCGAGAGACGTGCAAAGAGACCTGTGAGAGGCCGTGCAAGAGAAACTTTGAGCCCGTCTGCGCTCAGTTCTTCCAGGAGGAGTACATAACCTTCAGCAATGAGTGCGAGATGCGCAACTATATGTGCACCAAGGAAAGGGGTGAGTAGTTAGCTGTGAGTGTTTGAGAGTAAAAAGCGACTGATTTACGCATTCTTGACAGCCTACTCGTTCTACGATCTTGGTAAATGTACTGAGTTTCCCTCATCGCAAAAGTAAGGAGTACGAATAAATGTTTGGTACAGAAAATTTTGTAAATTTGTAAATTTATCTTTGTATTTAATAAATATGTCGGTACACAAAAGTCATTCAACTCATTTCACAAAGCCAGACAGACGGCCAATTATTCGTATTTTGAGCTTGAAACAGATTGTTGTAATTTTAATTTTAAAATATTAAGTTCACAGATCAGACATCGCCTCAAACTGGAGCAAATCCAAAGTCGGTCATATATTTTGGGATCAGGTTATTAGATACATCAAGTATTTAACTTTGCATTGTTCTTAACTGTTTGTGCAGGGACAGATTAACATCTAAATTGAGTGCCTTAGCCAAATTTTGTTGGGCATTCGGAGTTATAAATAAGCCGTGCTCTCGCTCTAAGGACATCAGTTGTCCACAAGCAACGCATACAGAACCTTCTGAAGTAATATCAACAATGGCTGCCACTTTCGTCATCCTGTTGAGCTGCCTCGCATACGGCATCGTAGCCAGTCCCTCGCAAGTTGGAAGCTTGCCTGCCGGTCGCCCAGCTCAGCCCGCTCCGGCTCCTGTGGTTAACAAACCATCGCCATCTTACTTGCCACCATCTAAGCTGGGCAGACGTCCTGGTGCTGAGCCGCTTGTGTCCATACCCACGAATCCAGCACAACTAGCTCTCGGATCTGTTGTGTCTGCGCCAGTGGCACAGCGCCCGGTTGCCGGTCCAGTAAACGTGGTTGACATACGTAAATCCTCTTACAGTCGTGTTGTTTCTGCTTCATCTGTCCAGAATCCGTCTGTCCAGAGGCCAGCTGTCCAGACTCCCTCTGTCCAGAGGCCAGCTGTCCAGAATCCGTCTGTCCAGAGGCCAGCTGTCCAGACTCCCTCTGTCCAGAGGCCAGCTGTCCAGGTTCAGTCTGTCCAGAGGCCAGCTGTCCAGGCTCCCTCTGTCCAGAGGCCAGCTGTCCAGAAGCTATCTGTCATCGGAGCTCCTCGCCCCATTGTTCAGCGTCCTGCTGCACCTGTACAGCGACCGGTCTCCCTTGGTTCCAAAAGCGGATCACGCACTGTCGGCCCTAACGCTCCTTACTAAATACCACGGCACTCCCCACCCAAACTGTGACCCCCACAACATACGATGAAAACAACTATTACAAATTTTCCAATTAATTGCATCAATTTAATAAAATAAACACATAGCTACAAAAAAGTATTTTTTTATTATTTGCTCCCGAACACAAAATAAAAATTTATAAATTATTATTCCCAAAATACAGCTACCTAAGTAAAGTTTTTCGTGAATCGTTGCAGTAGAAAATGTTGTGTTTCCTTCTTGGTTTGCTAATTGGAATATTTCTGCCAATACAATTAAATGCGCAGTCGTCTTATATATGGTACATTGGAAGAGTCGAATGCTTGGGACTTTCTCAATACGTAGAGCTTCTACCCATAGCTGAATAGAATCAATGCTTTTAATCGGAAACATGAATGCAAATATATATTGTAAAATTGGTGCATTGACAATCGGAGCATTAAATGAATCTTGTATTCATCGTAGACAAAAGCTGAAATGGAACAGTTCGCACGTGTTGCATTCCATATTGTGTCTTATCAATTTATAGAATGTGCATCATTGTTTTATCCAGCGCTCTAGAACTCTTGAGCTGTATTGAGCAGTGAAATTACAAAAGTACCTTCAGTCTTCAAGCTACTACATTCAACATGAAATCTGTGACTCTCCTCCTGCTTATCGTCGTCAGCATCTGTGTGTTCTCCGATGCCAGTAGACCGAGGCCAGTCTGCCCAACCGCATGCGGCAGGATCAATAAACCCGTCTGTGCCACCTTGAAACGCGGCCGAGTAATAGATAGCCTTTGCCAATAGATGCGAGCTGATCAAGCAGCGACGCGTCAGAAATGAAAATAAGCAATGAAACTAAAATTCAATAATCCCTCACATTTTCTAACTGCTTTCTGCACTTTCATTTAGATTGGATTCGTGTTTCTAATGACAAATGCAAGTGGAATACCAGAGATTGCTTGACTCTCTTGAAGTCCCCCTAAGAAATCCTTGAACTATTGAATCTCTTTGCGATGGCTCTTTAAAACCTTTTTCTTTTTATTTAATATGAATATTTATATTTTCCGATTAAATAAATAAATGCACATTCCGCTTACAACTTTTAAATTATTATTAAAATGCCTCAAATATAATGAATATGCTTTATCAGAATCTATTGCAGAGGGTTTCTAGTCCTGTTCAGTTACTCCTGCTTCAAGCTCTTAACTTGAAATGTAATATATAGATGCATCTACATATCTATACATTTTATTTATATATTTAATTTTTCCTTTATTTTTGAATAAGCTAAAGACGTTATAAATGTAAGTTTCCTTTAAGAATATTTGTATAGTAGATCAGCTACTAGCCATAAGAATAGTAAAAGTAGCAGGGCGTCTTCTTCTTTAAGCCCTCCCGACTCTACTTGTATACTTCAAACTGGTATAGATTCCGACTGAATTGGAATCTATACTAAAGTTCAGAGATCAACCACCGCTAAAAAGCTCTCTGATAGCCGAATCAGGCTATTAGATTTATCAAGTACTTAACATTGCGTTGTTCTTAACTGTTTTGTGTGTAGGCACAGATTTCAATCTTGATTGAGTGCCTTGGCTCAATTTTTATATGAATTAGGAAGTATAAATAAGCCGAGGTTTCTTAATAACAACATCAGTTGTCCTCAAGCAACACATATAGAACCTACTGAAATATCAACAATGGCTGCCACTTTCGTCATCCTGTTGAGCTGCCTCGCATACGGCATCGTAGCCAGTCCCTCGCAAGTTGGAAGCTTGCCTGGCGGTCGCCCAAGCGTCCCAGCTCCTGTGGCTAACAAACCATCCTCATCTTACCTGCCACCAGCTAAGGGCGTGATCGAACCCTCTGTTCCAGCTCCAGCTCCAGTTAGGCCTGCACCAGTTACTGTTCGAGCTCCGACCAACGTGGGCGGCAAACGCCCATCTTCTTATCGTCCTGTTGTTCCTGCTCCATCTGGCCAGAATCCGTCTGTCATCGGAGCTCCTCGTCCGATTGTCCAGCGTCCTGCTCTTAAACAAGTTTCACCTGCACCTGCACCTGCACCTGCACCTGCACCTGCACCTGCTCCACAGCGGCCGATCTCCTCTGGACGCTCCAAGAGCGGATCTCGCACTGTCGGCCCTAACGCTCCCTACTAAATTTCATGACACAAGATGATTCAGCTCTTGAAACCCGAAATTCTGGAAATCAAAACCTTCGATGAAAACGATTATTATATAATTTTCCAATCAACTATATACAATTACTAAAATATACAAATAGCTGCAAAAAAAGAAAAATTTACTTTATTATTTTTTGAGAAGCAGAGATGTGAATAGATTAATTTGTATTAAAATAAAGCAGGCAATGGATTCAGGAAATGTGATTTGAATATATAAAACATTTAAAATTTAAAGGGCGTAAATAGCTGTGGTATTCTTTCACCTCTTGAAACTTCATGAAGAATGTGTCAAGGTTACAGCATCGTTAAGGTTGAAATATGACTAATACTAGCTATTTAAATATAAAGTATATATATTTATATAGATAAACTATCTAAACTCTTCTCTCAAGACACAATTATATCTACGAAGCCACTAACCCCTTATCATATAATCAAATGGATAATCATACACCAAGTCTCACTGGTTGAGATCATAAATTAATTAAGAATAAATAAAAAAACTCAATTCTCAAATAAATGAAATTAATATACGGAATACAGATAACATAACTCTAGTTTTATTCACTGAAAGAGAAAAGTTATAGATTATTTAATATAAAATTGATCTATGTCTGCTATGGGAAGTCTGCACATTAGGATTTGACTTCAACATCTAAAAAGAATGATTATGCAGGACATGAATACAGAGACTTAGTAGATTTCGGATTTTGCACACATTTCTCCTCAAACTTTCTACTACTATTTTATTTATGATTTGCTAAATAAACCATCTGGAGCATTAAAAATATATTCAATATCCAATTTCCCATAGTAAATCCTATAAGTAATGTCTATCTGTTTAATTTTATTTTTAAATTGGTTTTTGTTTTGATAAAGTCATCAAGATCACTAAGCCAATTACTCGGGTTTACCCACTTAAGTCTGTCACTGTTGACGCATTAAAGTTCTGTCTCGTTGTCCTAAGTTCAGAGTTCAACCACCGCTACATACTGGAGAAAGTCCAAGCTCTGTTCAAATTAGGTTATTAGATTAGATCAAGTATTTCATTTTGCATTATTCTTAACTGTTTAGTGAGTAGAGTCAGATAAAAATCATAAATGAGTGATTTGGTCAAATTTTGTAGGCGATGTCGAGCTATAAATAAGCCAAGGTTTCTCAACGAAGACATCAGTTGTCCGTGATCAACTATCAAGCTACAATCATACAGAAGTAATATCTACAATGGCGGTCACTCTCGTTATTCTGCTGAGCTGCCTTGCGTACGGCATCGTAGCCAGTCCACCATCTGTAAGCCAGCCTGCCGAGCGCCCAATCCAAATTCCTGTGCGCGTTCCTGAAATTACAATACCCGCAGTTGATCTGCCGGCAATTAATTTGCCACCATCGAAAGGAGTAGGCAGACGCCCTTCACCAATTGTGTGCAGACCCTCTGGTCGCCCTGTAGCTCCAGGACCAGTCATTCCAGGACCAGTGATTCCAGGACCAGTCATTCCAGGACCCGTCGTTCCAGGACCTGTCATTCCAGGACCCGTCGTTCCAGGACCCGTCGTTCCAGGACCCGTCGTTCCAGGACCCGTCATTCCAGGACCAATTGTACGCCCCGGAGGTGGCAAACGTCCTATCCAGCGTCCTGTCCCACGTCCTGTCCCGCGTCCTGTTGTACCTGGACCAAACCCTAAGAGCGGTTATGCATCACGCACCGTTGGCCCCTCCGCTCCTTACTAAATATCATGATATCAGATAAATGTATGTTTGTGCATTTACCGGATTTACGACTCACAAAACATATGATGAAAACAATTATTATAAAATTTCTGAATCAATAACATTCAAATATTAAAATAAACTAACTGCAAAAAGAAGAAAACAAAAAAACGTTTCAATTTATTAACTTTATACATATTATTATTATATATTTTAAAATTATTTTTATGAAGTCAAAATGAGTACAGCTTCATACTAATATTCGGAAGATTTGAATGTAGTCAAGACACTTCCACTCATTGTTACTCCCAGAATCGAGATTAATAACTAGGTACAGCAAAATATTTTGGATAAATGATTCAATATAAATAAAAGTATCACAGTCGGATGCAACTGAATGCGTAATACTCGTTTACTCTCCGTTACGCACAAATCAAGTCAAATTTATTTTGTTTACCGAAGACAGAAAGACAGAAACGTGCCTTATATGTCTGATAATGCTAGTGGTAAATGTATGTCAAATAGAGTTTACCCCATTTAAACAATCCCCTGAGAATGTTTTTAGGTAGTCATCAATTTTTATCAAATAATATTCCGATAATATTATTTGAATTTCGTTTCTTGCCTAAACTACAAAAACCAATAAAAATCATCAAAATATATGTTAAAAACTCAACTCATTTATATTTGTTTTGCTGTCTTCAGGCTTCAAAATCAAGATTTGTGTTTATTCTTATTTAATACACGTGCTGTATTTTTAAATAATACCTGCGCTAACGAGTAATATAAGGTGAATCTCCGAGAGTGAGTTTGTTCTCATTTGAAACTGGAGCGTGTCAAATAATGAGTCCCTATAAATTATTGTTATATAGTATAAACGTCAAGTGCTAATCTACTTTGTCAATTACAAAATAAATGTATATAATTTCTTTTTTAATTTTTAGAGTTAAATCTATAAAAGCAACGAGTTTGATAGCAATAGGTATCATTCGTCAGAAAGCAGCATATTTTTATTATATATTCAACTACTTATTCGTTTGCCAATAGCAAAAATGAGTTCTACTCTCGTTATCCTGCTGATTTTGTTCGGATACGGCAGTGCTGCATGCTCACGGCCCTATCAACCATCCGTGGGTGCGAGCAGTACATTGCATGTGAGCGTCGAACGTCCAATTGTTACGGGATCTACTATACTTACACCTGTTCAACAACGGCCTTTTTTCGCTGGAACTACCGAAGGTGCTATCTTGAATGTACGTGCCCCAAGCAAAAACCGCGGCAAGACTCCCTACTAAATGTTATTAGGATCTTCATTGCACTTGTGATACTACTAAACATACGCAACAAATATATAAATTTATTCGAATAAAAATATTCTAGCAAAAGATTTACTTATTGCTTATTTATTTAGTTATGAATAATGTATTTTAATTATATAATATTGTTTGTTTACAAACCGATTAAGCTAAAAAAATTAGCTACGCCAATGCGTTTTATTAATAATTCGCAATTATATATAAAAATTATATATATATTCTAAATAAAACTATGAATCAGCCAAGAAGTGTTTCCAGATAATTGACAGATGGCTCCAGTTTATATTCAGAAAGCCTAAAGTCGCGCTGCCTACAACTAAATGAACCAAAGTGGTATAGACTAAGTTGACAAAACGAAAATACAAATAGATTTAATCAGGCTTTAAATAGAACATATATATATTGTTCTCAGATTGAGTTACAATCATTTTTGCTGCATTCAAACTTCTTACCTAATTATTTCTCTTATTTTCATAGTGTAAATCTTTTCATAGTATATCCCCATAACATTTAGCTCAACTTTCGAGAGTTAGTAAGGGCAAGCAGTAATCAATCATATACTGAGATTCCAAATAATTGTCTGCATAAACATATGTAATTTTATGGCTTTGCTAAGGAATTATTGTTTACATACAAAATGTAGTGACTCCTGATAAGCTATGTCCTATTTGGGGTATACTTATGTACATAATCTTAGCACTCAGCAGACGATTTTACCTATAATCAATATATTCAAGTTAAGTTGGGCAGTTGGGACGATATATAGATGGAACAAATAGTTATGATTGAATATATGCAAGCATTGGCACATTGACTTACCTGCTGTTGACTTTCCATAATCTGTCAATGAGAATAAAGTAATAGAAAATTACATAGATAATACATGAAACAAATGCCAATCTATATTATTTATGACATTAGGTCAACTCAACTTTATTCAATTAGTTGATTCATTCTGTAATCACACAATCAATGCTTTAATGTGTTCATATAAGATAAATCAGATGCGCCTAATTTGAGCAGACTAATTGAAATATTAATGCACTTTACGGATAAGCATTCGGGAATTGGATCTATAAAAGCGTCGAGGCTGATCAGAAAAAGTATCAGTTGTCAACGAACATATTTGCCAACTACAAACAAATATCTGCCTTTCTCCGATTACTAAAATGGCTGCTACTTACATTATCCTGTTGAGTTGCCTGGTGTACGGTGCTTTTGCTGGCGGCGCAGCACCAGCCAACCCATTGCCCGCGGAAGGACGTCCGGCTGCCCCAGGCGTTGCAGTTCCTCCTCTACGCCCACCAGTGGCAGCGCCTGCTGTTTCGAGACCATCGAACGCCTATTTGCCGCCAGCTAAGGGTGCGGTCAGAGCTCCAGCTGCCTCTGCTCCGCTCAATTTGGCACCAGGTGCACAGCGCTCGATTGATAGTCGCGCTCCAGTCAATGTGGGCGGCAAACGCGTGCCTGCTGACCGTCCCATTATCGCTGCTCAATCGGTGAATCGCCAAACTGTCATCGGAGCTCCTGCCGTCGGAGGCAAACGCCAGCCTATCCAGCGTCCTATTGGCTCGGCTCCTCGTCTATCTGCCCCCCTCAAGCAGCGATCATCGTATGGCGGTGCCGTACGACGAGGACCAGCAGTTGGCGCACAGCGTCCAATCTCACCCATCCGCCAGAAAGTGGGCTCCGGTAACTGGGTCGGCTCTCGCACTGTCGGCTCCAAGGCTCCCTACTAAACACGTTTGGCTGCAGCTTGACTCTTGAACTTGGAAACGGATAATCGCTGATTACACTGAACACACAACAACAAGTCTACTTTTAATAATCAATTTATAATACTTACTTTTCTTATTATAAATGTTCTCTAAAAAATCTTAAATAAATTTCACGCAAGACAGAATTATAAAAAATATACTTGTTTTTACTATAGGAAATTATAGAGATAAAACAACTTTTTGTTTTAAAGGTTGTTCCATTATGTTCTGTGTTGTTCTATTTCATTAAAATAAACTACTTTGATTCTAGACGCAGCAGAATAAGATAAAGTGATTTTGATTTAAAATTAAGAAATGACTTTAAAAGTTTTTTAACAGATTAGACCTATAGATGCTGCAATGACAGTTAAGTTGTATTTTATAGAAATTTTTGTTGTGCTGACCTCAACTGAAGTAAGACAAACCTAACTTAAATTATTTGCTTTGCCTTTTATCAGGTTTTCCCTATAGCCAACTAAGCACTTTATATGACTCTAAAACAAGCGAGTATGAATCTGATTGTAATTGATCCCAAGAACTTTGATTTCTTAGTCATAGAGAGATGAACATCTTTATAGACATCCGTAGTTTAAATACTTTATATTCATATTTATAAATGTGCTACTAAATAATATATATCATTAGATGATAACATATTTGTCGCAGAGCTAAAGTGTTGCGCTAAGGGGTACAATAATATGAGGTATTTACACACTTGGAAATCCCGAATATAACTCTACAATTAGATAATACGATAATTTGTAATTAGTTAATATGATAATTTAACAAAAATTATATTTTTTAGCACTTAACGCTTGACCTCTGTGTGATTTAATTGGCAAATAATATGTGGGTCAATATAAATATATACTTATTTACTGTCAGGACGAATCTCAGTCAGGCAGCAGCTATAAAAGGGTCAACATCACGGAAACGAGCATCAGTAGCAGCTGGAAAACTTTCAAAGATGTCAATTATTAACGTTCTGCTGCTTAGCTGCCTGGCCTATGGAGTCGTGGCCCTTCCTCCAGTTCCGTCGTACGTGCCGCAAATTGGATTTGGATCGCCGGCCTACAGAGCCGGTCTTCAGGGTCCTATAGCTTACGGATCTGTGTTGGGTGGCCAAGGGCAATACATTGGATACGGCGGAAAGTCTCTACCCACAGCTGGTATAGCAGGCATTGGGGGAGTTGGTGGTATTGGTGGAATTGGTAGTATTGGTGGAATTGGTGGAATTTCATCTGGTTATCCGTATGGTAGAGTTAACCAGCAGATACCTGCATATGGACCGCTCATTGGCCGTAAATTTGGTGCTCCAGTTGGCATCGCCGGCCGTCGTCGCATCAACCCCGGCTACCAGCAAGGCATTGTGTCTCCAATCTCTTCTGGTTATGGCTTCCCGGGAATCCCCAATAAATATTCCCGCGGTCCCTATTAAATCTTTATAAAACACAAATTTACTCGAGCTTCCCAAATAAAAAAGAGTAATCGACATAAAACATAAAAACAACTTTAAATTTATGTCATTTAATTTAATTTCATAAATATTTTTGTGTAATTTAAACCATGTTTTAGCTGTTTGCCTTAACTCGAGGTACGGACAGCTGTTGATACAATATACATAATACATAAGGCATAAGTAGTTTAAAGCGTAGCCAAGTTGGCCTGTGCAATTCCTCATTAGTTGTCACGATTGCCATAATTGGCATATAGAAGACTTCATTATAGCCACGGCTGGATTTGGGGCTGTTGGTCAAAGGTATTTAATGTTTATAATGGCGCTCAGCGAAAGCCAAAGCAGTGAGAAAAGAAATACCATGATCGTTAGGCATTTGAAAATCAACCTTCGCACACCCAATTGGTAAATGGCTCAGGGTCGGCTCTGGTCGATTATTGCTGTCTGGCTCATATGCAACAATAAGAGCAAATTATGCTTACTATTCGTCTGAGCTATCGCAAATCCAATTGCTGTGATAAGTGCTTTTTTGCAAAAACGAAATGTCATGGCAATAATGATTTAGGAAATCTATAGACAAAATTTCGAGAAACAAAAAATAAAAATAAACTAAAAATGTACAAATGCCACCATCGTGGCTGGCAAATGCTTCACTTCACAATTTTACAATTATGTAAGCGTAATAAAATTGGCTTATACTACACTTCATACCACTTGGGAGCATGTGCCGGAGGTGCTCTAAATCTTTAGCCAGCTATGACTCAGACGGAGCCCCGTTGCCAGCTGTGCGTTTTGGGGTGTCTGCAGAGTGCCAAAAAGTTTTAATTTCTATGCCATATTCGTGCGTTTTTCTTATACAATTAGCCAGGCGGCCATTAAATCAGTACATACATATCAGCAATTGCTCAATCGCATTGATCAAGTAACAAATAACATTGTGCCGAAAATTGACATTTTGTAAGCATTTTGAAAAGTGAACGCAGCAGCACTCACACCAACACCAACAACAACAACAACAACAGGCCTACATGTGGTGCGTTGGTAAAAATCTTGAACATGTTAAGAATGCCCGCAAGGTTGTCTACAACCATTGCGGCAGCCATTCAGCGCCTCCAACTTAATTAAATTGGCTTAACATGGACCATTTGTGGCTTAGTTGGTTAGCTGGCGGTTCTGTTCGACTAATCAAATTGCCAATTTGAAGCCGCATTTGCAATTAACATGGGCCATAGCAACGAGCTTTTTGCTAGGCTCTGACCGACTAATCAAATCGCCAATTTGAAGTTAGGTCATATCGACGAGCTTTTTGTCAGGCTCTGCCCAAGTAATCAAATTGCCAATTTGAAGACGCATTGGCAATTAAGTTAGACCATAGCAACGAGCTTTATGTCAGGCTCTGTCCAAGTAATCAAATTGCCAATTTGAAGGCGCATTGGCAACGAGCTTTTTGTCAGGCCAACGCCTAATGGTTCCATTATGATGCACTCTGGCTAGCCAGCAAACAAAATGGCATGCGATAAATATTAATTAAGCAACTCAATGGCATGGCAAAGGAGAATGAGTAACTAATATGCGAACATGTTAATGTTTTGCTCTACATTGAAGCTGTGCGTAAACAAAAATGTCACACGCCATTAAAATCTAATGGCATGTTTAATAAACTTTAAGAAAAACGAGACAAAAACGCAACAAAATGTAATGCTGTCAAACCAGGTCGATAACGTGGACTTCTAAAGCCCACAGACAAAACTTAAAAAAAAAATGGCCTCTTGTTGGTCTTTAATAAAAGAACAGCAACAGAGCTCAGCAAACGACTTTTCAAAAATGCGTGGAGCTCGTGTCAAACTGTTGCGCTTGTTTGTTGTTGCTTCTGAAATAGTTGCACAATTTCCATGCGTTCATGCAAACCAATTGTAAAGGCAACGAAGTCTCTCAAAGCCAATCTCAAAAGCTATAAAATCGATATGGAAAATATCTCAAGATAAAAACGAATTCTCGAGCCTGGCTCATGTTAAATTGATTTTAATGGTTCAACCTTTTGACGTTTTCGGTGAGCTTGGTTTAATTATGGCTTTATGTGTTGGGTATTTTAATCTTACTATATGGAATATTAAACTAGATTTACTTGTGTGCAAAGTCAGTAAAATTCAATTACAGGTTTCTTGTAATAAAATATTATTAATTGCTTGCTTTGGCCTTTCAATCACACAATGTGCTTTACAAATTTTACTTATTTTATATTTCGGTTTATAATAATAAAAGCAAAATTAATAATGTTATAATATATTACATTAATAATATCTTGCACATGAATATATAACGAAATAAGAAATATTTGTAAAGTAAAAGTGCATTATTAATCTTTCAAATTTAATAAAAATAATTATAATCTATAAAATATATAAAAGAAACAAAAAACAAAAATAATAGATTAAATAAATTAAATGTAAAATACATATTTATTGAATATTAATAATGGATAGAGATACATTTTTTAATAAAAAAACAAATATATATAAATTAAATTTAATATACAAAAATAATAAAATAAACATTAATTTAATAGAAATAGTTCTTAATATATAATGCATATTTTAAATTATTAAATATTACTCTTTAGTGTAAACAACAACAAATTACTTTGTATACTCTAAGACATTATTAGTAAGTTAAGAAACTCATTAAATATTTATTTTTTACAACTTGTCATCTTCATAAATTTTATTGGCAACAATTACGATAGCATTTACAAGTTTATCAGTCGAATGCCTCAGCTCGTCGCGAGCGTTGCGTACAAATGACTTAGGCAACGAACTTAATACGCACTCTACTTAATACACCACTGCGCCGTAAGCTACCACACACAGAAAGTGAACTCAACACAAGTTCGCTGCTGCAGCCCGACTGGCACACAAGTCGCGCTCAAACACGACGCAGCGACTCAAAGCTGAGCTCAGAGCCAGCTTCGTTGGGCGTTTGTTTTGCCGGCGTTGTTGGCAGCTGCTTGGCTGATAACCAAAGCACTGGGCAAATATCGAGAGCGTTGTCTGTGCTGGCTATCGGTATTATGTTGCGGCGGCTGTTGCTGTTGCTGTTGCTGTCGATGTTGTTGTCGCTGTTGGCGTTGGCGACGACGGCGCTGAAGTTGACGTTGACGCAGCCGCATTCAAGTCGGCAGGCTGTTTGGTTTTGTGTGGCAGCATTGGGCTGCCGAGTTCAGTTATTTGTTGGACACACGCCGTGGCGGTACAGCAAGCGGCTAACGGTTAACTGGGTGCAGAAGCGTTGAAGCGTGTTGAACAGTAAACGCAGCACGCAACAAGTGCAGTGAATAAATTAAATTGAAGCCAAATTGATGAAAATTAGTGACAAACTGGTGTTAACTCGACATTTCCAAAACAGAACAAAATACAAAAGACTTAAGCAACAAACTTGCAAATAAAACTGTGGCCGCGTGTTTGAAGCCAGCAGCTAAACTGCTGCACTTTGGCCAGCCAACAGGCTCCCAAAAATATAATTAAGGCCAAGTCAAAATAAAAGTTAAAAAATAAAATAAACGAAAAATAATAAATACAACTAAAAACGAAAAACCATCATCAGAAACTGCGTGGGCTGTCGCAACGTTCCACTTTATCGTTCCGCCGGCCATAATTGGATTAATTCGCAGCTTTTGGTCTTTGCGTGCGAAAATCGACGCAAAAACGCATTTAAAGAAGTCATTAACAGTCACCACGATCGGCGGCCAAGTGGCAACGTGCAACGTCAAGAAAATGATTTTAAGGTATGTTATATTCCCAGCCCCGCTCACCTCAGCGCTCACCTAACGATACATCACAGTTGGCCAGTTGTGCAGATTTGTATCCATTTGTGTGGCGCACTAATGAGTTGCATTTTCATGAATGGCTCACACATATTTCAAGTTAATTTTGAAGCGTGTGTGGCACAAATATACAAAATATATTCAAAGAAGTCTGCGGTCTCAGCTCGTTTCGGGAATGCCTGTAATTTGATGTAATTTTTATGTGCCTACCTGTTGGGGTTATGACGACTTTCTGTTAAAAACTTTACCGTTTCTCTGCGCCGTGGCACTGGAAAGTTCTGTCCGGCCGATGGAGAAATTTATATGCGTTCTGTTGACGCTGTTTAATAAACTTCTGCCTTGTGCCATGTTTGTGTTTTGATTATCACATTTATATTCAGGTTGACTGTGTGTTTGGATTGTCTGTGGCCCAGTGGCCCAAGCTCAAGTTGCTTGGCTTAATGAGTTCTATGAAAGGCTTTGAGTACCACATGATTTCTCTGGCTGTTGTCATTTCCCTTCCATTTTATGTAACTAAGTACATACATCCGCAGCTCGCTGGCTTCCGAAAACTTTCTACACATCTACACATCTGTTGTTTGTCACGCGCCAATCATAGCTCGGAGCGCACAAAACTAATGATATTGTTAGCGACCTACAGCCAAACAAATCATCGGCGACAGCCTCTAGGCAAGAGTTGAGCAGGCTTAGTTAATGAGCGTACAGGTCATGCTCTTGGCTTAGTGCTGCCCGCTGCCGGCTGCCCGCTGCTCCGCGCTCGTTTCGTCATTCACACCTACTTGAATTGAGCTCAGCTCGACTATCGTTTCATTTAAAAAGCAATTAAGCAGCGGCAAAGGTGAAAGATAAGTCCGTAAGCCAGGCAAAACAATATGGGCTTACACGGCATAGAATACGCTCATGCATATGTTATTAGCTGAATTGTTAGCTTGGGGCGCATTGTCGCATAAATGCAAGGCAGTCGACTGACTCGTCTGCTTATGTGGGCGTGGCCCAGGTCAGTTGGCTGCGAATAGTTAAATATTCGTTTCTCTTTGCCATCATTCGTTCTTTGGCTAACGGCATCTGGGCTCGCACCCAAGCCAACAGAAGAAATAACCACAAGTCTGGGCCAACAGCAATTTGCGGCAACAATATTGAGTTATCGCCTTGCTGTAAATTGTCAGTTGTTGGCCACGTTTGTGTCGATTTGCTGGGCGTTCCGACAGTATTCGTAAAATAAAGCTATTACCAAGCGTGAATTAATAGAACAGACTATTAGCATTGGCTTTCAGACAATAAATATCAAAGCCATGAAAACGGGGGCGTTAACGGGGTCATTAACATTGCAGTCGAAGTTCAGCGCGAGTTACACAATTGTCCAAATGATTGTCCATTTTCGTTTCTTGTTTCAGTTTTTTTTTTTTCGATTTGGAATTCATGTTGAACCAGTTGTCTGTCTGTGGCGTCTGCGACAGCGTCTGCATTTGTCCACTTTACTTTCTCCTTAAATGTAGAAGGCAGGCAGGCTCGAGGCTGCCTTAAGTGCAATGTCGAGTTGATTTCCTGCTGCTGCAACTGGCGCTGCTCGCTCAGCGTGCCCCGCTCTGAAACTGGGCTGCATCTGCCGCATGACTTGCTAGAAATCCGGTTCGCACAAATGTTATAAAATGAAGACATAATTGTGACTATAGAGAGCAGAGCTGAGCCGAGCAGAGCCAACAGGTAGCTGCACAGAAATCAAAGTGCCTGATCGCATCGTTGCCGTTGCACGTCGTATTTGTGTCAAGGCTGCGGCAGCAGCGTTTGCGGTTGATCATTTGCATGCACTTTCTGCACCCCCAGCACACGAATGAGCCACAAATCGCGGCTGTCGATATATGTGGTGGGCGTGTTGCTTGGAAATTGGAAAGCGCCCAAATGGAGATCGAGGTGTTGCGATAACGAGGCCTTGTGCTGCCTATTAATGAGCGCTGGCCCACAATATGTATCATTCATTTGACCGATTGCTCAGCTTGCTGCTGCTCTTACTTGTGTTACATAAAAAAAAAGTCTTACAATTGAAGACATCAGCAGCCGCAGCCGCAGCCGCCGTAAGCTGATTTGTACTTGAGACGATTTTTGGTCATGAGCATTGCTACAATTGCTGCTTTAATGCCAATTCCTTGTCTTCTCTCTCCTTTAACCACGTGACGGCCTTTTTTTTCTTCATTTCTTGGCTTTTTGCTTTTGCTTTCAACACAAAAATTGTGCGCCTGACATTGATGGGCTTTGCGGCACTTTGGCTGAGTGCTCGATTTTCAAAGTGAATGTTGGGCCAACATTCACTTTTGATTTACAGATCTTTGAAATTGTATTTCAACTGATGATGCGCCATAATACACGACATTATGTTAAATTAAGCGAAATTATTTCGCTTTCAAAAAATATTATGCTCAAGCTGCCCACATAATGGTTTATTTTTCGAATTTGTTTATCTACCCTAAACATTTAATAGACTTTTTGCATTTGCTTATTTATTTTATTACGATCTATTAATGATGCTTGGCGCGTAATGAAAGTTAAGCGTGCAAATGAATTAAATTATAGCCTGCTTAAGCAAGCTTAGCAGCAGCAGTTGATAACGAACGGCCAGAGCCGAAGACTCCTCATAAATTTAGCTAACCCCAACTCTGCCGTGTTGAGCCAACACCAAGTACATCTTCTACGTCGCTCAGGCTGCTCAGTAATCACCCATGAAATTGCAATTCATTCAGTTGTCTGTGCTAATTCCGCTTACAGTGTAGAAATTCGCCTCTTCTCTGAGATGAGCAGCCAAATTTGCTGAATCAGAGGTGAGAAAGTGTTACAAATAACTGTGGCAAGTGATTGTTATGTATATGCTCGTGTCAACGGGTCGTATGCTAGATATTTGTGTACCTGAGCTAGCTAGCTGACTGCTGGCTGCGAAGCGTGAGAACTGAAAGTGAAATGCCTGAATTTGTTTTTGTTGGATCTCTTGGTACACATACTTTAATTCCACGCAGTTTTTTGCTTTTGTTTTTGTTTTTGTTTTTTTTTCGCTTATCAGTCAAGAGCGTATAGAAGAGCCAGCCGGCGGCATTAATTAATATGCAGTAGTTGTCGGCGATCGTGATGCAGAATGAAGCGCCACGGATCGACAATAACACAGTCTTATAGATCGTGAGAGTCAAGCTAACCCAAATATGTAGCGCAGGGTTTTTGTTTCGTATTTTTCATGTGCGCCTGTCAAAATGATGTGGCAATTGAAAGCGAAACTATGCAGCATGTTGCAGCGCCCCAAATCAGCTGGAAAACTATTTAAACAAAGCGCAGTGCTAAATGCTGCATGTTGGCATGCTGAGGAGCTACGCAACAGCCAAATACACAAATCCAAATATCCAAATATCCAATTGCTATACAAATGCACCCACCAATGCTCAAGCGATAATCACCCGCTCATTTGTAGGCAGAGCAAGTGGAGTGGCTCTTGCATCATTCGTACTCAAATTGATGATGATGATGATGACGACGGCGACGATGTGCCAATTGCCAGACATTTGAAGTCGAAGCAACAATTGCTGAGTTATTGAATTCATGCAACAATTTGGTAATTGTTGAAAACAAATGCTTGAGCACTGGCGAAAGGCGTTGCCATAAGTGAGCATATAATTTAGCTGTAGGTGTCGCATGAGGATGTCTGCCTGACTGACCGACCGACTGACCAACTGCGCGGCTAGATTCGGCTAAGAAAGTCAAGGCAGTTTAGTTGGACAAAAAGGCAGACCGATATCAGCGTTCAACATCAAATGCAAAAGTTGTTTTTATTTGATTTATGTATTTACAATCGATCGCAGCTCTGTCTCTCAGCTAGTTTTGCATTGAGCTTTGCACTTCATAAAAAATAAAAAGCCAAACAGTTTGGTCAATAAGCTGAGCTGGCATTGAAAGTCGCCGCAGATACGGACAATATTTGACTGGCCGCTAAGCACTGCAATTTGTTTGCAATTAGCCGAAACACTGCGAGTTATAAATCTGCAAAGGCGTTAGCCCGTTGCGGGCTCAGCTAATAAGTCCGCAGATCGCCTACTTAGTTATCAGGCAGGGGCTGCGCAGCTGTGCAACGCGGCGTATGAGCAACAAAGATCAATGGGTTGCTGCAACAGCTGCCGCTGTTGTTGCTGCTGCTGCTGCGCTTTGGCCTGTCTGCGCGTTACATTCTAATCGAGTGAATTCGATATTCGAGTCCATAAACTGCACGTAAGCCATGTCGGATGCTTATCTGCTGCCAAGTGATTGCGTGCAAAACTCTATTGGGTGATATATGAAACCCTTCACAAGATGTCGTCGTCGACTCCAGTGCACAAAACTGAAAAGTTCCCGATTGCCATTACTTTTTGGGTCAATTTAAAGTAGAGTTGCTTGAGTCAGCCTATTAGCCCATTGCATGAATCTATTAAACGTGTTTGTCGCTGCACAAGTGGTCGATAAAAAAGAGCGACACTAATGCCACATAAATGCGCTTCGTGTTGCAATTGGCCAACAGTTTATTAAGTATGCGCCATGTGTGCGCTATTGATTTGATGTTTTTCACAGTTGCGTTTCGCATGGCGAGCGGATGTGAAGACATGACAGTGGCCGGTGGCCAGACTCTGATCTAGTCAGTCTCAGTCTCGCGATTCTGGCCGGCGAACGAGATGCACTTAGACTTGAGCAATGGGCCAACGCAACATTGCTGCCGCTGCACAATATTGAGAAAATGAAAAAAAAAAAAAAAAACTAAATGCGGCAATTAAAACGTCATGAATTCAACATTAGCAATCGAATAGAAATAAGACCCACTTACATATGTCTAGGTTTTTATTGCCGCTAACGCGTTGTACGCCACTCAGAGAGTTTCATATTTATGAATGACAACCAATTATTACACAATCTCAAGCACCACAAAGTCAAGTGGCTTTAACACAATCAATTTTTGCTTAGAATTGCAAATTGCCATGGAAAATGTTTAGCCAATGGAAATAAATCTTTATTAATTACTATATTAATGAATTTATGATTTAAAATATGCAACTACATTTAAGAGTTATACAGATAGATAGTATATAGATCCGGAAGCAAAGGAGCTCAGCTATAGTATTTGTTTGTAATCTTGTTTTTGCCAGTCACGCTGTAAGTCGGGTGGTTATATAGAATTTTGTATTAGCTCTCTGTCTGATTTTAGAAGGTTTAAGGGCATCCTCTAGCTAACTTAATTTACTTGATTTTATTTTATTTAAAGATGTATTAATAAAAACTAGAGTTAAATTTAGGTGAACGAAAAAATATAATTGTAGAGTTAAAAAAGTATTAAAAATAAAATAAAAATTATATATCTACCTATCTTAAACGCTTTATTAAATATGTATGTATATACAAAGTTTTATTTTTATATATTTATTAAATTGTATATATTTAAGTATATACTTCCCATCTTATATATTCAAATGTGTTACCAATTATTATTTACCTTCAGTTAACAGTCTTAAAAATATATTATAAACACTTTATTATGTATGCATACATAAATTACTATTTTTATATATTTCTCAAATTTTATAAATTAAAATATACACTTCTTAACATATATTTAAATACTTTATCAAATATTGAATAGCCCTAAGCCGATTGCCGCTCATGCATTTCCCTACATACAATCTGCCCAGCTAATATGCCCGCATTTACATATATAAAGAGAGCAGACAAAGTCACATATTTGATGCTTAAGCTTATTCTCGATTGTTGCATCTTCAGATTGCATTTCACTAGTCAGCTCATTCGCTCTTAAATGCCTCATTGTGCATGCGCCTCCATATGCTATTTGAGTTATATTAATCAGGGAAAATTATGCGCGTTTCAACACTTTGTATAGAGACGTGCATTCGAGAGGCGCGAGCAATTTACATACGAATCCGAAAGACAATGCTGAGCGATGTGGTAAGCACAATCTTAAGCCGCAGTAAGCGCAAAAACTGAGTCCACATATTAAGCCCAACAAAAGGTCCTCTATGCACTTGGCGCGCCCCTGGGTCTGGGCTTGGGCGGTGAGCTGTGTTGGGTCTTACATGAATGCCAGCCAGTCAGCCAGAGATGACATAACCGAAAGGCGGCGGGCCTCGTGCGATGCAAATGCACCGCATCATGCAACATCCAGCGATGCCACAACAATGGGACAACCACAATGCAACCGGCAATTAACGTAACTCTGGTAAAAATTATTAACAAATGTCAACTGTGGACGCGCTTTTAATATGCGCAGATTAATAGCTTCCATTTCAGGGCACACAACAGCATTTATTTTTTATTTTTTTATTTGTCTGTTTTTAACAATGTTGAAAGCTGAGTGTGCTGCATCGTTAGCAGACAGATATTGTTAACGGATTGTTAGTGCCCCTAATTCGTTGTGGCTGTAGCCTGGCTGACGAAAAAGGTCGCCCGATTTTTGGGCATATACTCAAAGAGGACAGCAGTGGCGGCCCAAGTCCAAATATGGTCACACAGCTGCCAGAAAAATATGGGGCTGAGCTGGACCAGAGTTCAGTGCGATGCAAATGCGTTGGATCGTTAGATAAGCTGCAGCTACAGTTTGGCATATAAAAATATATTGTATATATGTATGTATGTGTATGTATGTATATGTATGTATCTCTGCATATTTAAGATAGGTATGCGAGTGCACTGAAAGCTAAAAATTAATTGGCTCTTGCGGGCAGGTGTAAAACTTGACGCTGCGTGAATATGCAAAAAATATTGTCGTTTTGTTTGGCTCTTGGCTAGAAGGACGTTGCCTATTTTTTGTTTTTTTGTTTTTTGTCTTGTCTCTTTTTTATTATGTGTGCGTGAACGCCTTTCACAAATGCTGTCGCCCCAATGGCGAGCAACAATTAATTGAGTTACGCAGCAGCAGGCTGCATGCAATCAACTCGCAGCAGCAGCTCGATTTTTGAGAGGCGTGTCCAATTGGAATTCAGCTAGGCAATCACTGCGTGGGCGCCTGCCTATTGGGGGCCTATTGGTGCGTTCTAATTGCCTTGGCATGACGGCTCATAAGCCAAACGGTCCAAATAGCCAGCTTACTGGCCATTTAATTACCAGTATTGCACGCTTTTCGCATTTAACGGCTTATGATTTCAAAATGCTGCCTTGAACCATTTTGTTTCGTGTACCTTTTCAAATGCTTTTATGTACATTTTTTATTTATTTTTGCAACTCGAGATTGTCTCTGAAGAGCTGTTGAGCCAGAAAAGGCGGAGTCTCACACAATGGCTAAATGTTAATTGAAATATATGCAAACGTAGGCTGGGCAAGCTAAATGTTTACAAGCAAATCAAGCGAAGAATGTGAAGAGATTAAATATTCCAAACTGATTAAGCATACGATGCAGAGATGCTGTGAGCTTAAGGTTTTTTTTTCTTATATTTTTTTCCAATTTTAATTTTTTTATTTTTTATTTTTTATTTTATTTTTTTATATAAATATATAAATTCTATTTATTTTTAAATATTTTTTTAAACGTTTGTATAATCTGTATACAATACTTTTTTTTTATTTTATAGAGAATATTTATCAAATTATTATTTTCATGAAATATAAGTCAAGTTTCTTTTAAAGTAACTAAAAACAAATGTATCTGTTCTACTGAAGATAACATTGTATATTTTTTTTTCTATTCAAGGAACTCACTATCATCATCGCTCTATTCCGTAGATAGCTATAAATTGTTCCACTACTGATAATAGCTTTAAAGCAAACGAAATATATACATATAGAGTATATACCTATATTTAGATTTAGGATCTACAAGGCTGAGCACTTATTGCATTTTGATGTATTACACAAAGCGTGTTAAATTTATAGTACTCCCCAGGGCATCACACAATTATACAGTCGGTGCTCGAAATCATTTAACAATTGCATTTAGATATATGATAGTCAGCATTGCTGGGAGCAGTGCACTTGCCACAAAGTTGCTCAGATTACGCGGCGGCATTAATGGGCTGCTCTGAAATGGGATACAGTTGTTGCTTGTGTATGGCTAGTTGGCAAGAAAGAAAGCCCCAGTACAAGCCAACAAATTGAATGCGAAGTGGAAAGTGAAAGGACTTAAGTGCGTTTCATTGCGCTTACACAATACCGAAGAGCGAAACAGTGCGATATGCCCTAAGCAGCTCTTTTCATCAAAAGAAAGAAAAACAAAAGACTAAAGGCAATAGATCATAAATGAAACTTGACCAGATGCCAGGCCACAGTACAGGGCACTTTCACTGCCGCTGCCGCTGCTGCTGCTGGCATTTACAATCGAAACTTATAAAAGACCATTAACAATTGACCGAAAATATGTTTAAGTGCTTGGCTCTGTGCAGTTGACAATAGGCTAACAAGCCAATAACATCAACACGTGCCACAAGTCATAAATTGGACTCAATAAAAGCAAGGTTGCCTGTAGCTGTCAAGCGGCCAGACACAATGAAATTCAAATTCGTTACACTGCCAGCGATTCGATAGCTGTTGTTGTTGTTGTTGTTGCTGTTGAATAGGCCACGCAATAGGCCTATAGCTTCAATCGAGAGATATTCTTAGCTGAGCTGAGCCAACGTTACTTTCTCTGCTTAAAGACCTCAAGTCTATTAGTTGCCAATTAATTTGCCTTATTCTTGTCTCTATTTGCAGAATACTTTTGCTGAGTCTGTTCAGTGCTGCACAGTCGCAATATCATCAATTTGGCGCACAGCTGCAGTCGCCTCATGGCGCGGAGTGCGCCCTGCTGCTGGCCGGACCGGGTCGCTCCTCTGTCTATGACTACAATGTAAATTTGTTTCGCGGCACACTGTAAGTACAAATAGAAAATGTTCAAGTGGCATTCTGGGTTACGTTTGCGAGCCAATATTTGAACGTTGACACCAAAAACGACAAAAAGCTTAGCTGTCAGTCATAAATCTTGAATGCGGCTACAGCAGCGCCAACATGCACGGCCTGTCGATACTCTACACCTACAACAACGACAACGATGGCGACAGTTGGCTTTGAGCTAATCATTAACAGCTGCAGTAGCAGCAGCGACAACAACGTGGCGGCGTGTTGAAACTGTTTGTCTTGCCAAATGGGCAACAGGGGCAACTGTTGCACGCCTGGGAGCGAGTCTTCAGCTCGTGTCTAGGCCTGACGTACTTGCACCCGAGTGCAGCAAGCAACGCAGCGGGCAACCGCCGCATAGTCAGTTGCCAAAGGCTCGCTGAGTGATTGGATCTGCTGTGGGGCAGGACTGGCAACAGCTCCATTAGCAGTAGACGCTAAAATTTATACTGGAGGGAATACAGCTAAATATAAATTACTTTTCAGACTATCGTCAGACCTAAAAGAAAAGAGTTGTATAGATTAAAATCTTGTGGCTCTACTGTGACAGCAAATCTGTGTTATCATTTATTAAATATTTTAAGTCTTTTTTTGAAGTAAACTAAAGTTTATAGATTCTACGGCAAATGCAAACATAAAGTAAAAATAATTAATATATAAATGAAATATATAGGGACAGCTGAGGCAGGAGCAACTGAGCTGGGCTAGAAAGACTCTAATCTGGTAGAGTATATTCATAATATTTGAGGCAAGCCTAGCCTTGTCATTTACAATTTTAATGACTTAAATATAATAATAAAAAATAAAAAAAAATTAAAATAAATAGAAAAAATAGTAAGCGGAATATGCTTCTATGACGTACCTGCATTTATTTAACAGAAAAATATAATTTTTTATATTACATGAAGAAAGAACAAGTTTTTAATGGAGCCATCGCAAGGAATTTCAATAGCTCAAAGCATTTCTTAAGGGGACTTCAAGAGCCACTCGCAATCCCTGGAAGTCGTCCAGCATCTTCTATCAGAAACGCGAACCCAATCTAAATGAAGGTGTAATAGGCAGTTAGTCAATGCGAAGGATTTTCGTTTGTCAATCGTTTTGCTTACTTTGATTTCTGACGCAACGCTGTTTGTTCAGCTCGCATTCATTGGCAAAGCGGCACGTGCTGGTTAATCGGCCGCGTTCCCAGGTGGCACAGACGGGATCATAGATCCTGCCGCATGCGGTTTGGCAGACTGGCCTCGGCTTATTGGCATCGGAGAGCACACAGATGCTGACGACGATAAGCAAGAGGAGAGTCACAGATTTCATGTTGGATGTAGTAGCTTGAAGACTGAAGGTACTTCTATAATTTCACTGGATTCGACTGTGGCTTATATACGCTGGATAATACAATGATGTACATTTTATTCGCTGATAAGACAAAATATTGAATGTAACATATGCGACCATTGCTATTTTGGCTTTTGTTTATGAAGAATACAAGATCATTCTTGTTGTCAATGCACCAATTTTACAATACATTGTCAGAGTTAAATGCTACACTTGTGGGCTTCTGCTGTGCCGCCAAGTTATTGACCTCGACTTCGGCTGTATGTGAAGACAGAGTCATGTGATGCGAGCGCGTCTGCTTGACGGCACTTGACAGGCCGCCACAGATTTATTGGTAAAAACCGCACGACAGCTGCAGCAAGCTGAGCAACGACAGAGACGAACAAAGTGAGCAGCAACAGCTATACAAATAAATGGCGTTGCAACACTTATGCCGCCAAAAGCACCTGTTTCGCGGCACAGCAGCAGCAGCAGCAACGGCAGCGGCAGCGGCAGCGCCAGCAGCTGCTGTTATTCTTCTATTGATGGCAAACGATTTCGAAATGTGACTTTGAAAAAAAAAGAGTGCCAAGAGACAATGCCTGAACTCTGACCATGCGCCACAAAAATTGCGGCTCTGCCACAGACAGTTACCATTTTAAATGTCGCACGATCGGGCCATGGCGAATCTATATAGGGGTCAGCAGAGAGTTGAGCTAATTTGAGGTTGCCTGGCGCAAAACGTGACTTGGCCACTATTCATTCGGCTTCGCTTTGGCCGGCAAATATTCAGTCCACAATTGCAGCCACAACAACCTACTTAAATGATAAATACAGGTTTCACGACCCGGGACACTTTCATTGCTGCTGCTGCTGCAGTTGCTGCTGCGGCTATAAAGCTGCCTCCTACATTTCGCCGCCGCACGTCTGTCTGCGTAAGCTTGGTAGTGCCGGCGATCGTCTGAGCTCTCTGTGTTGCCACAAGGCCCCAAAAATCTTACGCATGCACAGATAGCTGATATTCGGATGGTGTGCATATCGTTTTACGACACGCTTTTGCAATTACTCACAGCTCTCAACTCACAACTCGCAATATTACGCATACGCCACGCCAACCAACTACAGTTTCACTTTCAGCAGGAAGCATTCAGTTGCGCACCTGCAGACGCGAATTCATTTCACAGTGCAACAAGAGGCACATGCATTGTGCCACAGCCACCCAATCAGGATAGCAAGTCCCAGTCCCAGCCCCAGCCCCAGCCCCAGCCCCAGTCAGTGCGTGCCGCATGCAAGCAACTTTCTAGCTGGCCCAAAACTTTACCTCGGACTGCCCGCTGGCTCAGCGCAATGCGCACATTGAACTTTCCATCAGCAATAAATTTTTAAATTAACTGGCGGACCAGTTAAGTGCCAGCCGCTATTTCGTATTTGACAAATTTTTCACACAAAAAAATGCAACGAAAAAAAAAAAAGAAATGAGAAGAAAAATATTCGAAATCTATGGAGTCTTTAGCGAGCACCCTAACTAAGCGAGATATATTGAAAGCTTGGGTTATAATAAATGCGTTAACAGGCGCGTGCATTATGTAAATAAATGTTAATTTATCGTATTGTTAGTGTGGAGATTTAAGTATTTGAAAAATCGTATATTCCGTGGATATTCGATCTGGTGTCTAACATTTTCAAGTATATATATATTAATACTATATAATAAATCATAAGGTAGATATTTATCTTATCTTTGAGAGTATAAATATATATAAATATGAATTAATATATATGTATATCTGTATAAACAATTGAATGACATTAATTTTAATTATCAATGGGATAATATTTCTTTTCAATTCCTTCCGTTTTTCATTTATTATGAATTAAAGGGGATTTGACAATAGAGCATTCAGCTTTTGATGCTTCAGTTTAATAAATGATATTGCTTGCGTAATAATCTTTATTGTTTAGAATTAAAATGATTATTAATGGCGCTATTTTAAATTGTTTATCAGTCTCGACAATTTCTCTCTTATGGCTCTATTTTTAAGCGGTTGATCAGCTCATAGTCCTAGAGTTATTTAAATTTTAATAGCTTGACTCTGACCGAATTGATGAATGTCTTTCATGAGGATAGCTGAGCTTACATATTGATTATTTTGCATGCCTGACTATAAATGTTATTCATTCCATAAATTATTTATAAATATAAGAATATACTTATATGATTTTGCGGTGTTAACTGCTCGTATCACATGACTCTGTCTTCACATACAGTCGAAGTCGAGGTCAATAACTTGCCAGAACAACAGAAGCCCACAAGTTTAGCACAAGTTTAATTCTAACAATGTATTGTAAAATTGTTGCATTGACAAATAGAATGATCTTGTATTCTTCATAAACAAAAGCCAAAATAGCACTGGTCGCATATGTTTCATTCAATATTGTGTTTTTACAATGAATAGAACAAGCATCATTGTTTCATCCTACGTTCTTGAGCTCTTGAACTGTATATAAACCAGAGCCGAATCTAGGGAAATTATAGAAGTACCTTCAGTCTACATTCAACATGAAATCTGTGACTGTCCTCTTGCTTATCGTCGTCAGCAGCTGTGCATTATCCGGTGCCAGTAGACCGAGGACAAACTGCCCAACGATATGCACCCAGGACTTTAACCCCGTTTGCGCAACTTTGCGACGCGGTCGAGTAGTCAGCGCGTGCACCTTTTCCAATAGCTGCGTTTTGAACACACGCCGATGCGTCAGAAAAGAAAGTAAGCAAAAAGATTAACAAGCAAAGATTCTTCACATTTACTAATTGCATAATGCGCATTCGTCCACTCAGATTGGGTTCTCATTAATACGGGCAGATGCTGGAGGGATACTTGGGATTGCTCGACGCTCTTGAGGTCCCTCTAAGAATGCTTTGAACTATACTTGAGGTTTCTCTAAGATTGATTGTATAAATACATCTATTATGCAAATATATATGTGCATACTATTACTATTAAAAGCAACTGTATGCAGTCTATTCAAAAGGTATCATTGTGTTGAAAGACTGCGAATTCAGTGATATGGTAGTCTAGCATGAGGCTGTGTCTCTTCCCATGATATACATATGCTACATATCTTGCTTAAATATCATTAGACCGCTCAGCTGGAAATGTTGCACTCGAGATATGGCTGCAAGTTCGTGAAGAATGTCGTCTATAGCTTAAATGGATTTTGCATTGCGTGTCTGGGCAATGTCTTGGGTGCTGCGGTGCGCCGTCTGTTGCAGTTGCTGTTGTTTTTGTAATTATTTAATACTTACGCATTGTTAACATGTATCGTTGTCACCTGACACGCGTTTTACATGTCGCTCCATTTGAGGAAGTCGCTGTGCCCCTTTATTTTCGTGGGGGCCTTTTGCGAGCAACTCGCGAGACGAGAAATTTGCGTGTTTTGGCATTTAATTAACAAACCGGCTACAAACGCAATGCAATGTTAAATGTTAAGTTAAGTTGTTACTGTTACTGTTACTGTTACAGTTGGAGTTTAGCTTATTTATTTATGCCCCGAGATGCGGTATCTGCTGCGGCTGCATTTTGTTTCCTGCTCGGAGCAGCCCACTCCGCATTCGAATTCGGTTCGAGTTAGTCATATTCGGCGCCAATGGTTAGGCTAATGGCGCCGGGCTGCACAAATGTCTGATGATACCATCGGTTCGTATCGAGAACGACTGCAAAACAATTCTCTGGCAATCACAGGGGCAGCACTATAATTGCAGGCGATACTCACTTATATCTCCCTGCTGCACGACCACATCGAAGCGCTTGCATTGAAAGTAACACTCGGGCGGGGGCACCAGGAGCCAGCGCTTGCTGCCCGCCAGCTGGGCCTGCCACGACGGCAAGCGCACATTGTCAATCTGGCAGGAGTGGAGCAATAAAGAGAGGGAATCAAAAGAGAGAGAGAGAGAGCGGGAGTTCAGCTACTCACATGCATTTGGGCGCCCAGTCCGGCGGTGCCAATGAAAAACCAATCGACTGCATTGTTCTCCGAGCGCTCGGGCAGGAAATAGGGCCTGCCATAGTGTCGACGAAACTCCTCGGCCGTCTCCGCATGGCAGTTGCTCCAGCCGAAGTACCACGGCGACTCGTTCGGCTCCAGGTTGACGCGTGCCTGCGGCATGTCCAGGGCCTCGTAGATATCGCGAAAGCCCGTCTTGTAGGGCAGAAACTGGCAGTCGCGGATGCGCTCCTTCCGCTTAGCCTTGCGATAGACATCGCGAAAGTACCAGTAGTCAAAGAGCTAAATGCAATGCATATTAGCGAAACGAAGACTCATCTCGTTTCGTTAGCCCACTCACCGTTGTAGCTGTCCAGTTCTGCATGGCATCGGTGACTATGACGGGTGCTCCGCTGTATGCGTACTCCGCCTCGAATTGGGCGGGCGTCAGATTACTAAGGCGTGGCACGCTTTGAATATTCGCACAAAAGTCACAGCGTTCGGGCGGGCGCAGCGCATAGCGCAGTGGGCGTGGCAGTGCTAGAGCACAGCGCTGTGAATTCATTGCAGAAGAAGTAAAATAAAATAAAATAAAATAAAGATATGTTTTTATTCAAATATATTCCCCACAATTCACCTGTCCCTGCAACTCCGTTCGGTAGTAATTCAAGAAATATATGGCCAACACACATAATAACAAGATTTTGGTCAGCCTGAGCAGCTTTTGGCTGCACCCAGATGCTGAGCAGTGCTGCTGCAACAGCTGCTGCAAAGTGGCACTCGAATCGGCGCTGCGATGCGTCCACAGGATGCGCCTCAATTGGCTGCGTGCTTGCTCCATGTGGCCTCGGCCGAGTCGCGTGCTCGACTGTCGCCAACATTTCCGTTTCCTGCTCGCCTAGGCCAGCTGTCGCCTGCTGCTCGAGTCGCTCGCCTGTCAATAACTCGATTATCAGACCGAGTGCAGACGGTGCGGGCGTGTGCTTATGTGGTGGTGGTGCTGCTGCTGGTGGTGGTTGAGTGTTTTGTGTGCGTGGTTAGCATGTGATAGCGACAAATTGTCTGATATTGTCAATAGCATTCAATAAACGAATTGTGTGTGGCCTTTGTCATTGCAGAAATCCCTACAACACTGGCGCGGGCACTTGCATTACCTACGATGCCATCAATGCGGCCTACGCAGATGCACGCAAGCGTATACGTGAGTAGAGGGACAACATTGCCCACATACATACCTAGATAGTTATATATGTATATATATTTCTGACACGCTTTGCAGGTGTGGCTGAGCCCAAGTCCGATTGGAAGCCCGAGGAGCTGGCCACCGTGGGCGAGCTACTGCTCGACATATCCATACAGCTGGCTCGCACGTAAGTAAATGTTACGGTAATAGATGCTAAACGCATTTGAAAGTTGCGCCTGGCACGCCCACAGCCCCAATAAACGATTGCCAAATAACGCATGACATGGCACTTAAATCGTGCTCGTGCTGCTGCTGCTGATGCTGATGCTGTGGCTGTGCCTGAGCTCCGTCCAGACCGCCTGTAGTCATAAATATGTATGAGCTTAAAGCTGGAACTGAGCTAAACTGAACTGAATTGGTGCTGCGCCTGCTCTCAAGGTTCTGCAGCCTCAGATGAATTTGAAATTTGAAAGTTTGGCACATGCAAATGCTAATTGCAATGCCAAATTTGCTGTCGTCGTCGCTGTCGGTGGCTTTGACTGATGGCCACTTGGCCACCTGTAGCTATGCTGTCGATGGGGCAACTGCAAACAGTCAGTCGTCTTCAAACTGGCGCAACTGCATTTATTTAATTTTTTTTTTTTTGGTTTAACCTGCTTCCAAAAATATGTTTTTTTTTTTTTGCCAGTTGTACTCGCTGCGCAAAATGTAAACAAACGCGAATTATGCAATGCGTTGTCTGTTCGGGATGGCAGTCGCAGTGAGAGTGCGCGAGTGGCTGCCGCCCCCTCCCTCTCACCCTGGCGAGAAAACGAGCAGAAGCCAGCTGAGGATGCAACAAAGTATTACCAGTTTTGCAATTGGCCAACTGTCGCTTGTGGGTAATCGTGCTGCCGAGTCAGTTGGTCACAGCAGCCGTTTCGCAGTTGCAGCTTGACTTTCTTTTTTGGCCAGCTTCCAGCCAATGCACTCCGGCTCGTCTAATATGAATGCAAAGCTTGGCTTCGAGGATCATCAGTCGTAGCGGCTGCAGCTGCAGTTGTAGTTGTATAATCCTATGATTATACAGCCCCAACTTTATATATATTGTACATATGAAGTAATTTTTATTCAAGTCGATGATATAAGCTAAAGGATTAGAATGGCGATTTTATGCTAAAAGAGATATTATTAATAATACTATCTTGAATCAATTTATTTAATATTATTGTGCATTGTTCAGACTCTCAGAGGTGTGCTCAAATTTTTCAGCTCCAGCTGCGAGCTTTATTGAGGAAATGCACCGCTGAGTTCAAAGTCTTAAGTTGCGGCTATAATACAAATTTTTTAATTACCAATAACTATTTGGGACTTTACCAAACAAAAATTCAAATTTTTAAACAATAAATAACAGTGGAAAAGTTAACTAACACTGAAACCTATTATCTATCTCACCCGATTCGAGATCAGTTATATTGTAATGCCTTTTCGAAAGGTTTTAACGCTCTGCTGAAAGGTTTCCTTTTAATAGCCTCAAGTTTTTCTGGCCATTTCCTCAGTTGCTCTAATTTATGGACCTTCAGTCTGTTTAACTGCCAGCCCAATTGACTGTAAAATGTTTTTGCTTTTCTCTTGTTTTCTTTTTTGAGCTCACATCTGCCAGAGGCAACAACAATAGCTTTGGCGCCCTTCCCAGTGCCGTTTTTCTCACTTTCCCATGCACTTGAGGAAGTGACGGATGGTAATTTATATTCCAGCAGCCGCAGAGCTTTCCAGCACTCTGCGCTGCATTAGATACAAGATAAGACGCGTTTAATTCACGGACCACAGGCCTCGCTGTCCGATTTCATAAAACGGCAACTGGCTTCAAATTTTATTTATTTTTATTTTTTTCTGCCATTGACGTCAAATCTCAAATATCAGCATCAGCGTCTGTCTCGGTAAGCCGAGCCAAAAGCGCGTTAATTGCCTGTCGCTTGCGAACCGGGCTAATTCGATCGTTTTGCAATTCTCTGACAAGATTGAAAAATAACAGCTCAAAGGAGAACCAAACGGGCCAAGCAGCTGGCGCGACAGGAAAACGCCAAGTTTGGGCGACATCCGCAGCCAATGCAGATAAAGTTGGCTATAATTTGTCAGCACTTGGCCATAGTTGGCAGTCAACTGATCTAGCGTTTTCTCTTGCAGCTATGGCCTGTCCTATGAGGAAATCGAGAAGGGTCTGCCCACCATAGACACCTCGAAGACATTGATTCGCGAGGTCTGTCCGCCGTTCTTTGCGGGCGTCGAGTGCCGGCCGGGCAAATACCGTCGCTTCGACGGACTGTGCAACAACATTGAGCATCCCACCTGGGGCGCGGCGAATGCGCCGTTTCAGCGCCTGATCGGTCCACTCTATGCGGACGGCATCAATGCGCCGCGCATTTCGGTAACCGGTCGCGATTTGCCCTACTCGCGTGTGGTCTCGCGCACAATGCACCCAGACGATGGGTATCATGATCACGCAGGCACCGTTATGGTCATTGCCTGGGGCCAGTTCATGGATCACGACTTTACGCTGACTGGCACGCCTCTGGGTAGGTCGCTCGACCTGTGCGCACTCAATAGAATTGAATAGAATCCGATTCGCTCCCATTACAGATCCCATCAATCGCAACGATCCGGAGGAGTGCTGCAAGCGGCCGCTGCACAAGAAGCATCCGTATTGCAATGAGATACGCATCCCAGACGACGACTACTTCTATCGGCTCTTTAATGTCAAGTGTATTGATTTCGTGCGCGGCTTCCCCTCGCCCAGACCCGGCTGTCGCTTGGGTAAGTTGAGCCCAATAGCGGCCTGATGATTAATACTCATGCCCTGCATTTCAGGCTCTCGTCAGCAGTTCAATACCTTGACCGGTGTGATTGATGCGAACACAGTTTATGGCGTTAAGGAGTCGTTTGCACGCAAGCTGCGCACCGGCTATGGCGGCCTGATGCGCATGAATCCCGTTTTCCAGGAGTACGGCCTGAAGGACTTGCTGCCACTCAAGCTGGACATACCCGACGAGGGATGCACGCGGCCCAACAAGAGCATGTACTGCTTCGAGGGCGGAGAGATCCGAGTGAATGAGCAGCTAGTGCTCACCTGCATGCACACCCTGATGGCGCGGGAGCACAATCGCCTGGCCACGGGCCTGGCCCAAATTAACCACCACTGGGACGACGAGACGCTGTTCCAGGAGGCGCGCCGCATCAACATTGCCATCGTGCAGCATGTCACCTACAACGAGTTCCTGCCCATCCTGCTGGGCAAAGAAGTGATGGAGAAGTTTGGCCTGGTACTGCAGAAGGATGGCTACTGGGATGGCTATGATCCGAATATCAATCCAGGCATCATTGACTCGTTCGCAGGCGCTGCTTTCCGCTTCGGTCACTCGCTGCTGCCCACAGCCGTGGAGCGCTGGTCCAAGGCTCACAAATTCATTGCCTCGAAGCGCTTGTCCGACCTGATTCGACGTCCGTACGATTTGTATAGAGCCGGCGTGCTCGATGAGTACTTTATGGGTCTGATGAATCAGGTGGCCCAGGCCATGGACGACTCGATTACCCAAGAGGTCACCAATCATCTGTTCAAGAAGGAGGGCGCACGCTTCGGCATGGACCTGGTCTCATTCAACATGCAGCGTGGACGCGAATTCGGCATACCCGGCTACATGGAGTTCCGCAAGTTCTGCGGTCTGCCCACATCGAACACCTGGGATGAGATGTACGGCTCCATGCCGAACGAGACTGTACTGCGCTATGGCAGTATATTCGAGTGAGTAGTTGATTAAATTGCTTGCGTCTTGCTCGTGAATCATTCGCTCCCCCCATTTAGGCATCCGGCTGATATTGATCTATGGTCTGGCGGCGTGTCGGAGAAGTCGCTGCCTGGCTCCATGCTGGGACCCACGTTTGCTTGCATCATCGCCACACAGATGAGCTACTTGCGTCGCGGCGATCGTTTCTGGTACGAGCTGCCCAATCAGCCATCGTCCTTTACGCCCGAGCAGCTGCAAGAGATACGCAAGGCCAAACTCTCTCGATTGATTTGCGACAACACCGACTTGATCGATACCGTACAGATATATCCCATGGTTCTGCCAGATCACGAAATGTAAGTTAATTAATGCTGATCTGATCTATTGTGATGTGAGCTAACTTTCGTGTAATCCATAGCAATCCTCGCGTGCCCTGCAAGAGCGGCATTATACCCTCCATCGATTTGAGCAAGTGGGCCGACTTCGGCAACCAAGGCCTGGACCCGTCTGTCTATGTAAGTCTGGCACATTTGATATATGAATATATGCTTTAAATAATTTATACTCTTTCTACTCTTAGAACTATATCAACGAAATACCCGAAACGTTGCTCAACTTTAGAAAGTAAACATCATTTTATGCAATCCATTTCTATACACCATTTTGGACGTCTCTCTATACCGTTGGCAAAGCAGACAACCCACACATCTACAGCATTTAGTTTTCAATACACACACTCTCTCTCTCTCTCTCTCTCTCTCTCTCTCGACACTTTGGATACTGTTCACGTCTTCCACTACCGCTTAGTCTCTTTAACTAGTCTTCTCTTCCGCTGCCACGCAATTTTCGCTCTGATACATCCTAAAGCCAGTCAGTCGTAGGTTCACACTGCCATTTTCTATAGTGATTTCCAACATTTCCATGCATTATCCATACATTTTTTGTATATATGTATTATTTTTAAAAGTAGCAAAAGTACAGGGTAAGTGAAAAGAGAATAGAAAAGAAAAGAATCGAGGAAGGTCGTCATAACACGCGAGGCCTTGAATAAAGTTAAACCATACGGATATTTCGTTTGTAAGTTTTGTATATGCAAAATCTAAGATTTAAATAAAATAAAAACAGAGTTAATATTTGTTCAAATTCTTGTAATTGTTTAATGCTGGTTAAGACTATTTAGTATAAGTATGCATATAAGTAGGTGCTATAGGAACTTCATCGGTTACGTGTTGTGCGGCAAACCCATGCTGAGATTTGCCGGAAACTCTAGGTAAGCATTGTAGTTAAAGCCATTTAATCGTATAGTAAGCGCCAGTTTCAGTGTCGTCGTTGTCGTGGTTGTCGTCGTCGTCATGGTAGTCATCAACCAAGATCGAATTAAGCATCGCATCGCATCGAACCGCATCGCATCGCATCGCATCGCATCGCATTGACCCAAAAAACGCGTCTGAGTCACAGGCGATAAATAAACGCACACACATACACATATATACATATAAATAAACTGTTAATTCGCGGCAGAGCCATCTTTGAAAGCTCTACTCGAGCGCGTTCAGAAACGGCGCTATAGAGCCGATATCTTCGCAATCGGGAATCGCTTTGCCCTTAAACTTGAGGCAGGACTCGGCACAGGTCTGGCCCTGGAAATAGTCTCCGAACATTTTCTTGCACTGTGCGCAGTTGTTGAGGCAAATCTGTATGAAATCAATGCCACCCATGGGATCTACAAATCAAGAAGATGAATTAACCTTAACCGTCTGACTACCTCAACCTCTCACGACTTACCAAATCGCTTGCCATAGTGCCCAATCGACGGTAACGCCTCTCCGTATTGCAGCAGGCAGAGAGCGGCCAATGCAATGGTAGCCAGGAATAGGGTCTTGTTGCTGCACATGGCTGATAGGGATCAAGATCTAAGTCAAGCAAATAGTTAAAAATATATAAATCTATTTAGATAAATATACGATTAAAAAGTGTTTTGGCTTATGGTAGAGTACAGCGCTGCGACCGTTGTCCGCCAAGTGCGTTGTTGAAATAATTAAACGCACGTTTGTCTCTTCTTATTTTATAGGCGACCCAAACACAGATGCGAAAGCTTAACAACGTCAAGAAGTCTGAACGGCAACGGCAGCGGCTACAACAACGCTTCGAGCCGGTCTGAGAGAGCTCGCCGTAAGTCAGATAATCAAACAAAAAGAAGAAGAAGAACAACAACTTCAACTCAATACAAATTCAATAAAATGCCAATTGGCCTGATGTTCTGTATGCAAATTACATTGGGTTTATGTATATGATATATATTAGAATACATATTGTCTTCATACAAAATGCTGGCAGGAACCGGCAGAGCATAATGTATGGGAGTCGCGTGGTCACAGATTAAAAGGCATTTTAATCACAATCAAAATATTTAGCGTCTAACATTATGTAAATGGGCGATTTAGAAAAATAAATTCTAATGAGATAGTAAAGTGATTATCAAAGTGCGTTTTAAGCTATTGTGGCGATAAACTAAAAATAAATTACGTCGAAATTTCATCAATTCAAAATCATTCCAAATTAAAGTAAACGTTCAATTAAATACTTGAGGGTGAGTTGGCACAAAAATCCCCAGTCTCAAGAGCAAATAGTGAATAGTGAACAAAAAAATAATAAAAAACTTAACCGACTTTGGGAAAGAAAGCTGAGAGAATCGCACGGAAAGTAACAGCAGGAAGTGTCATGGAATCGGCCAGAGCCCAACTGCAGCCGTTGTCGTGTGTTAAAAACTGTATTTAATGCAAATCGAATGCGGACCAGTTGTAACTGTTGGCTGCCCAATCAGCGATCGGCCGATCAACCGATCGCTCATTAATTAATGACTGCAGCTTAAAGCTTACAACGTAGAACAGAGTTGGGAGAGCCGGCTAGTCCAGATGCCAGCGGGTGTTGGCGCTGGCGCCAATATAAATAAGTTACGCCCCAATAAAATGCGTGAAATTCTTTTGTTCCAACCGGACACGATGCCAGCGACTGGTTTAGCACGATAGCCAGCCAGCGGCTACACGCTGTCTGGCAGCTTGTCAACGGTAGCGTCACTTCCATTACCCTTCCAGAGGGTACTCCAGCTAAGCCGCAAGCAATGTCACACATAGAGCTAGATAGAGGCGAGCTTCTCAATGCGTTTGGAAATAAATAGATTCTCATTATTTTCTAATGCAGTTTATGTATTCCACACCTTATTAGTTTAGCTGTAAATTATTCCTAAGCTATCAATCAATTTCGTGTATAATTCGATTATTTCTGCAAGAGTATCTAAACATCAACTTGTGCAATTTTGTTTAAGCTTTGTTTTGTTTACACTTTTGTGAACAGTTTGCGCGCAAACAAAATCATATATTAGCCTGTCAACTATGTAAATCGTGGGAAAATATCAAGTTATGTTAATTTTATGCAACTTAGACAGTTTTGTTATTATTATTATTATGTTATTTTCGAGCTAATTGCTAACACGCGCCGTACGTATGAGTAATGTGAATATGAGTGCTAAGTGCAGCGGCTACGTCACAGACGTTCTGTGGGCGTGCCACTTGAGCGGACAACAGCTTTTTGTTTTGGCTAATTGCTCTGGTGACGTACACGGCACAGCAATAGCACTCGACACTCACCGGTAGTTCGATCTGAAGATCTGGAAACGTTTTGTCGGCTTAGGCACGTACGTGGGTGGGCTCGTTGGCAAAGCGAAGATTCGGCGTTGGCGGCGGGTTTGTTTGCTGAAAACTGGTTCTACACCGACTGTTGCCGCAGTGCAGAGTTCTTAGTGTATTTATATTGTTTGCCTGTTGTCAGGGCAGCTATGGGCTTCCACTGGCAAATTAATCAATTTGTCTCAGCAACAAACATCTAATTGAATATATGCTTGCCAGCGTAACTTACTTCCGCTGGCAGCAGTGGCAGCCACTTTCTTGAGTGGTTTTCTCAGCGGTGCTCGGGCTGGATGTCGCTTATCCAGTTTAATTGCGTTTCTTTCGTCACTGCTGTAGAAGTCGCTGCGGACTTAAAGCAGGAAATATAAGCTTAGCTTGTTCAGCTTATAGGGATTGCTTTTGCCTTGCTTATAAATCTTGCCAACTGAATAAATCATGAGTGCGGCCTAGTAGATCAGTAGACTTGTCGTTAAATGTTTTATTCTTTATCAACTTTTTACATTTATATTATATAATTTATTGATATTATTGCTATTGTGCTTTATACATATATCGCTTGCCTCTGATTGACATACATGCATAACTTTACATAGTGAACTGCTTTGCACTGCTTGCACGGCTCAATGTGGAATCCAAGACATTGATTGTTAATGGATTGATTGTTAATGGAATCCAAGACATTGATTGTTAACATTAACATATAGCATATATTGCTATACATCTTTATCTTATTTTCACAACCATGCGTAAAACAAAATACAAATAAAATGCCATACCTCCATACCTTCCATATTTTCCTAATTTTTAATCTTTTTCGTTAATTTATCGTGTGTAAAATTGCAGCTTCATTAGCTTATTCTCGCATTCAAATAAATGAACTGCTTGCTATCGTCTCCAGTGAACTGCTTGCATTTATTGCCAGTGTGGCAGCTCTCTTGTGTGAGTTTTAAAATATTTCCGATAGCTGGCGCCACAAGAACCGTTCATGAATTTTTCTTAAATTATGACATTAGATATTGTACATAGATATTCTTACTATTATTATTATTTTGATTGCTATGACAAGTATAGAATATCTATTATTTAGAGTATAAATTATATAGAATATAGATTAAAAGCAAACAACTTATAAGAAAATCTGTAAGTCTAGCTTCAATACCTTAATAAACAACTAATTTAGCAAGGAATATTATTCTGAGTTAGAAAGCGGAATGTACTTCCATATTCGTTACTTAAATCTTTATAAAAGAATGTGTATGGACTTAATAAGTTTGATTGCCGCTTATAATGACATCGAATAACAGCATAAGCCAAGTTTAGATGCAGCTATAGCCCCAAACAGTCAATCAAGGGCGCTTCAATACAAATCTCATTATTAAAGTGTTGGCCAAATTAAGTTTCTCCCGGGCGTACGTGTGCCGTGAAGTTGGATGATGCCGGATGCTGTGGTTGCCCTGTGGTTGATAGCCATTTGCTGTTGAAATTCCACAAAAGCCAAAAATTTTCTCCGCTGACCGGCATTTGTGAGTGTCTGCATGAGTGTGTGCACGTGTGTGTGTGTGTGTGCAACCACATTGAAAGTATTGCCGCACAACAAACATCAGCGGCTACGAACTGCAGAAACTTTTATTAGTGGCTCGGTGCTGCTACACTCGCGGCTCAGCGGGTAAATCAGCAAAAGATTTTCTTCAATGCAGTGCAATTTTATTGTATTTTCTCTTCTACGTTTTTTTTTGCATTCATTCCTTTCATTTTATTTTGCAACAGCAACTTTTATTTTAAGCCAAGACAAGGTTTCTGTGCGTTTATTTATGAGCTTTGCTCGCAATCGATGCGTTCGTTCATGTGCCCCAATACATTGCAACAGTTTTTCTTATCCTTTCTGATACGCTCGACGCCCGACGCTCGACGAACGCTCCATATTTCAGTCGAGTCGGTCACGTAAGCATTAAATTTTGAAGCAGACAATACGTTCATTGTGCCAGTGATTTGAGCTTAAAGATATATTGGCAGCGGGCTGCGCGTCGAGAGCATGACAATGGCACAATGAAGCCTATTTGCTGCCTGTTGGCTGCAAACTTTCCCAATGCGTACAAAACTTTATTTAAATGCTCTCATAATCCGTGCACTCTGCAGCCAGTCACGCAGATGGCGGGGCCAGCTGGAAGGGACTAATGAGATACTTAAAAATAGTTTCACCTGTTAATAATAGACAGCTAAGGATGGACACATGGCCAAAAATAATAAAACGAGCGCATTAAAAATAATTGGTAACTATGCGCCCATTTCATGCCCAACTGAGTGAGTGAGCAGTGCAAACTGAGCTCGTCATCGTGTCGTATGCGTAATTAAGCATAGAATCCCTCACCCTTTTGACCTTCTGCCGGTCGCCGGCGGGACATGTAAAAAACGTGTTAATCCACAAACTAATTTGACGTTGACGTGCGGGTTTCAGGGGTTTTAGGGGTAGACGAGTTAATTGTTTTTCGCCTCACTTTACACTGGCGCTATTGTGGGGCTTTAAAGCTGAGTCATTAGAGCGTTAACAATTTGTGCGCACAGCCATTAAAGCCGGAGCTAAAGGTAAAAGTAAAGTTAATTGCGTGGCCAGCTAACAATGGGTCGCATCTGAAAATTGCTGCAATTCAGTTTAATGCATCAGGTTCCGCATTCAATTGGCGTCAACTTGCTTCAAGTTGCCATCTCTGCGGGTGGTGACAAAAAGGCTTTTGGCATCAGCGACATTCAGGGCAACCGCCCACAGCACACAGCATACGACGCACCGCCCACCGCCCACCACTTCTGCCCAGCCTCGCTCAATGTGCTCAAAATGAAATCAGTGAAATGCTGGAAATTAAAAAATAACGAGATAATTAAAAGCTACCCCGCAGTTATTTGCGTGTGTGTCCTTTGCGCACGTAAAGCAGCTTAAGTAGCGGCATTGTGGCCGCCCTTGTGGGATGCTGTTCTTGCTACTGTTGTTGTTGTTGTTGTCGTTGTTGATGTCGCGTCGCCTTGCTAGGCCATCCGTGAGCGCCTGAGTGTGTGCGCCTCGCCCCCGCACTTATCCACATCGGAGCTGATAATCATGTCAGTTTCTTCTGCCACATTGTCACTGCTATTCACTCAGCTCAAGTTCTGCTCGCTTCCCCATCATTGTTTGGTAATTAATATTTGCACAAAGTCAGGGCCCTAATTATCTAACTGAAGCACTTAACAGTTATTAATGGATTTCAATGGAATAATACAAGTGCAGGACTGAGCTTTTCCCATGTAAATTACTGATTGGCTAACCAAGTTAGGCAACCAAATAATGAAGTTACAGAGAATATAAAATACTCAATGCTTATAATATAATATAAAACCTTTGTAGTTCTACTTCACACACATATTCTCTCACTCTCTCTCTCTCTCTCTTTCAGTCTCTCTATCTTTCTCTCTCGCTCTGTCTCCGAAAGGAAATACTAGATATAATGAGCAGGATATACGATATTCGTAGCTCAGCTCTTAACTATGCGCTATTGTGCTCGCTTTTAATGCGCTCTCTCACACACACTTCGAAAATTGAGTCATCAAAGGTTATATCGCAATCAATATAGCAATATAAAGGATACAAATCGGTGGAATATTTCTAGTTGTGCTCCCCAACAAATGAAATAAATACCATATACAGAGCAGCAACGATATACTATGCGATATTTGTCGAGATGATGTTATGCTGTTTCAATTGCATTCGCTATCGCTGTGCACACACACATTCACTCCTTCACACACACACTTGTGCATGCATGTTCGTTAAATGAGCATGATAAACATCTATATAGACTGCTTTGTATGGTTGGAGGCAAAATAAATTAAATTTTTAGCATTGATGCGTATTTAATTGCTTGAATTATTTGAATTGTATTATTTGAATGATTTTACGCAGTCCACATGCATATTATTTCAGTATATCTTTTCTCTTGCCTGAAGGCTTAAAGAAAATTGATATTCAGAATTAATTCTTGGTCACAATACATAAATAAATAAAAATAAATAAATATCTTTTCTATCTTTTATTCAAGAATTCAATGTAAATCGAATAAAATTGTATATGATCAGTTTTTTATGAGTTTGTAGAAATGTAGATTCAGACGTTGTTGCCGTAGGCTCATGAATATGCTGATGTTCCTCATATAAATCTAAACGAAATGTCCAATATTTTTAATCAACAAATGATTTGTGGCTTATTAGGAGGCGAAATTGCAACACAACTCAGGCGTACTAATTTTTAATACAATCAAAGAGTATACAACGTTCCATGATAGCCGGCGACTGCAATTAAACAATGACATGGAAACGGAAATCAAACAAAGTGCAAATTTCTGTCTCTTTCTCTCTTGCTTCCCCTGCATCTATTAATTCAGTCATCGAGCACTGCCTGTCAATTACGAGTAGTTGTTTTAATGACCACAAAAATTGACCAAGACTCGACAAAAAAAAAAGTAAAAGAAAAAAAAAATACAAATGCTACACAATTAGCGCACATTCAGGATCACTAATTAAGTTTATAATATTCGCACACATGTAATTACAAGTAATTACGGTGTGAGCTTTTTGGGGGTAGCAACAACAATGATGAGTGCAACAACTAATTAAGCTCTAGCTAAAGTACAGTTGACACAAAAAGTTTGCGGCTTGTGACACTTATCGATGAATGTTTCTCATTATCGGCAATTACAACAAATACTTATAGTTTTATAGTCGAAACTGTAGTGCAGATGAGTATATTGCAGTTGCTTAATATCCATTTGAGGGCGTGGTAAATCAGAAATAATTAATGTCGTAATAATCATATTAATTATTCGTTGCCAAAGTGGAGCAAGGAAGTTCCTATAGACTCATAAATTATATAGTCCGCCCATTGACAAGTGGAAATCGGAAAGCATGAATCGCACAAAAAGAAATTTCGGTTATTTTTGTACCTTGACGAATGTTTGGCTCTCACTGGCGCCCGTCTGTCAATTTACAATTTATTTTCCATGATTTCTGTAGCTGAATTAGAAATTACAAAAAAAGAAGAAACAAATTCAGCTACAACATTAAGTTGAGCTGACTTTAAATTTAAACTGAATTTAAAAAGCTAATCAAATTTTTGTAATCGTATTATATACATATTTACATATGTATATATTTAATATAAAATATCCGCCAAAAATTACAATGAGTGGATATTTATAAATTGCAGTCTTACTTAAACTAATGGGGGATACAAATAACATATAGAGTATATACAATAATATTAATATATATTTTAGAATTTTATATTACCTAACATATCTGATAGATATAAACAGAAATAGCTATGAAATTGCATTAATTAATTAAATAACGGCGAGCGATTTAAAATAAAACTAAATTGAATGCTGAGAGCCTTTAGCTAATTACATATATTTAAGCAGCAAAGCCGAAGCAAATCGTCCTGCATCGAATATTTTTGAAGATTTACTGGATCTGAAAAGTAGATGAGAATATAATATTACAGATTTGAGTAATATAAGGAAAAACGAAGAGTATAAGATATATTTGTTGCTTATTTATTAGTTAATTGTTTAAAACAATCAGAGTCTAAGCAATAATCAACTGCAAATTAAACTAAAGGGAAAAAAATAAAAAATATTAATTGAAAGCATTAAAAACTTTTAAACCATTAATGATTCCATTATCAAGTAATTATTATTATTATTTTTTTTATTTACAGTTTTCTGCTAAGCAATAAATAAATTGGATGTAATGTTTGTATTACAACTTACTTTTTTTTTAACTTAATATATATTTGAAAATCAAAACCGAATTCGGCTCTACATAGAGCCACACATATGCATATTTTGACATAGTCAACAGCACTGTGGACTTTATTCGAGTTATGAGTGAGCTGCAGCTCGATTATGCAACACAATAGTGCAACATAATTGCACTGGCCCAATCGCGTCTTTGAGGCAAGATTGCTGTGATATCGCCGGGCTGTGTGTCGCATTTACGGTACACTAAGCAACAAAGGCCGCCATTTCAGATGCTGTCGAGTCTTAGAGGAAAGGGAGGCCTACAGGCGAGAGTGCAGGCCCATCCATGATTACAGATAATAACAATTGTCGAGTCGTTGGCCGAATGCAGTCACAGCTCGGTTGGGGCAACTTCAAAGGGAGCTGGCGTCTCACGATAAATAAACCGCTGCATAGCCACAGGCGTTGGCAGTGCGAAGGGACTTAAAGCCCGCATATCAGTTATTCAAGTTGAGCTTAAAGAGGGCTGACAACAAACTGTTTATTGAATCTGCCGCCATTTTTGGCGCTGGATATATGCAATGCTCGCGTTGGCCCAAAAATAGCCTTGAAGTTACTTTTAGGAAGTTGCCGCGCCAATGTCCGTATCGTGCGGCATTGTGAAACTTTTCTGGTGCTGGAGCGTTTTTTATTTGAGTTTTCACTTACCTTGCGCTTAAGTGTTCCATCGTCAGGACCATTTGCCATTTGTTTTGGCACAGCACGCCCAACAGGGCCAGAGGGGCGCAACAGTAGCTGCCGTGGCAGTCGTGGCCTCCTGGCACCCAGATGCGAAAACTTTGCTCCAAAGGTAGCCTAGGCTGACAGGCAGCTGGGCGTGCGGGCTACTTTTATGATTATTGCTTTCTGTCGCTGCCGCCTCGGAATGAAGGTATTTGTATCTATGCGGATGCTTGTGTATCTTCCTACAGATGGTCTTAAGTGCGCCTTAATGTGGATTTTAAGCATTTCTGGGCATAAGCTTCAGATTTAAGGTGCCCAGTGTTGGCGTGCTGCCATTACACGGTGACAACCCCTCTTTACACATTCCCTCCTCTCACTCTCACTCTCTCCCATGAAGTCTCTTTCGAGTGGCAGCCCTCCTTCTCTCGTGCTGTCTTTCTCTGTGTCTGCCTTGAGCCGCACTTCACTTTGTCTAATTGTAAAATAAATAAATGAAATAAAAACGTGAAGTGGTGCGAGCTGCAGAACATCATGCTAAGGAAATGACAAATTGTGCACGAGCTGCAGCGCCTGGCAGCTAACCGCGCACTTTACTGCACACCCTCGCACACACGCACACACACACATGAGCGAACACACAATGTTTAAATTGAAGTGCAGCCAGGCAATGCCAGCGCCAAAAGAAACAACTGTCAAAAATAATAAATCAGCATGGCGGATACATTGAAAAATGCAAGGTGTTGCCTGCCACTTGGCAGCTCTCTTCGCCAAAGACTGTTGAGGCAACAGAAAGCTTTCAATTTCTGGAGCAAAGCACTAAGCAGGCAGCCGACAAGGCGATCCCGACACTTGGCTGACTAGCTGAGTAGAGGACTGCCAGACTGCCAGACTGCCAGACTGTTAGACTGCCTGGCTGACAACCTGACTGACAGTGCTCGGTTATAAAACTCGCACAGCAACAACAATCAAAAGCAACCCCTGCAGGGCTTTGCAGCTTTCATCGCCTCATCTGCCCCCCCTCCCTCTCTTTCACTCTCTCCCAAAATCTGTGGCCAGCATCATCTCCACAAGAGTCGACGAAGTTGTTTGAGTACTTTGCGGGCAAAATGGCTTGCCGCCGCAATTTAGATAAATTTTAATTTTAATAAAGTGTTTGCGCTGCACTCCCGGCACACTCCAGCTGATACTCATAGAATTATGAATGAATTATATCAGCCTGATGCTGGCTTTGCCGTGTTTGCTCTAGTTCTCCTGGTCTTCAGCTTCCGCCTGTATTTCACATTGCTGCAAAAGTCTGTGCATCTGTCGCGTTTTCTCGGGTTGCGCAGGCGACGAGGCGGTGTCAGATAGTAATGTGATCGCATTTTTATGATCGCCTTTTTGTTCATGCCACACTCCAGGGCTTCCTGGACGATCATGTTGCAAGCGTTGGCGGGGAATCCGGTCCTGGCACTGAAATAGTTGACCAACTGGCAAAAGGGAATGCCTCTACCGATCTCATCGAGCACACTCAACACCAGATCCATGGACGTGTTAATGGTAGCATCGTGATAAATTAGCGCCATGAAAACTTTTCAATTTTTTACTGAATATATATATATTTTTTATTTTTTGACCTGTTTTGCTTGGATTAACAATATGAATAAATGTTTTCTGAGCAACTCTCTATATATTGTCATGATAAAGGCTGCCTAATTTGCTTTGATTTAATTTATCACACAACAAATTAATGAGGTTTGGAAATCTTGGCCGTCGATGTGGTAGCTCCTTTAATGGAGCCAACCAGCGCTGGCCGTTCCGCTGACTGGAGAACAATGCCAAAAGTTCAAGCCCGGCCAAAACTTGTTGGCGCACAATTTGAATGAAGCGCGCAAATTGAATAAAAGGCCAACGCCACAGCTCAAGCTGAAAAAATGCTGGCCGTGATAAAATCATCAGTTTGCCTGCTCTTTCAGAAAGGTTTTCCTTTTTGTTTTCCCTTTTGCCTCTTTTTTGTGTCTTCCTTTTTAGATTTTCCTCATTTCATTTTCTCTTTTTTATTTTCTGCATTTTTACGCTTTGTGATCAACTGTGTGGGAGGAGCTGGAGTTGGAGATGGAGTTGGAGTTGGACTCGGAGTGTGAGTCGGAGTTGGGGCGGACTGAGCATAAATTTTTATTGCGCAAGCGAATTCAATAAAGTGGGCGTGGGATGTACCAATGTATCTGGAGCTGGAGCAATCGGCCAATTCTTAATTTAATTAGATTTTCATTGCAACGGAGACAAGGGCCGAGATGGTAAATAAAAGGAAATAGGTAAATAGACAACAGATATAATCAAATTGCAGCAGCAAATCGGGATTTGTACGTGGACGATTTGATTACTTCGGCTTTAATCGAGTTGATTGAATGCGATTTAATTAAAAATGATTTACTAACTGCGCCAACTCCCAATTCCTATCAATTTATTATCAATGCGATACAAAAGCGACAAACCTCTTTGTCCATCTAACTGCAATACATTCACAACAATTTATGCAAATGATGGCGAAAAATATGATTCCTCGACAAAGCCAACCAAATGGGCGTGACTGAAGCGGATGGGGCATTATAGAAAATGTGAACCCATTGACCAAAACTGCGTATTACGCAAACTTAATGCGGCCAGATAACCACAGCTAAGTGTGGTTGTGTGTGGGCGTATGTGTGAGAGAGAGAGAGAGAGAGGGGCAATATTTATGTCTTTATATATGCATGCAGATATCTGAATGAATTGAATTTAATTTTATGCATTTGCAGTATGAACGCATAAATTATGATAAAAGGCATAAAATATGCATGGGTAGTAGGCCGAGGGAAGTGGGGCGAGCGTAGCAAGTAGGAGTAACTAAACTAACAGAGCCGAGTAAATTATGTTGATGGCCCGGATGTGTGGGTGTGCATATAAGCCTCCCATTCTGCTGATATAATCGACATTAATATTCAGGACCATTCTCTAGTTCGGGTGTTATGCAAAAACAATGTCAAAGCTCAGCTGCCACAGATGTTCACTAAATTAGTCCAGCACACATATTCACACACACCCGCACACCCGTGCACTCACACACCTACGCATACACAGACACACGAATTTATTGCGAAGCGGGAGGAAAGGGGCAAAGTTCAGGCAAGCATTTGCACAGGCTCCAAGGGCCACCTGTTCGCAGTTCTCATATGTAGAATGAAACTGGACATCGGCTAATCCAGCTGAGCGCCAATTTGGCGTACATGTCGTCAGTTTTAGTATTTCTTTTTTGCCGCCCGTTCCGTTTTTGCTATTCGCTTTTGCGCTCATTTGGAACACGAGTTGCCTAGTTACCTGGCCAGCTGAAATTGTGAGCGTGTGTGCGCAATTAGCAGATAACTTTGTGTGTGCTTGTGTGTCATCAAAGCCAGACCCAAAGCCGAGGCACTGCCCGGCTGTTTGGCCTCCATTAATATGCCGCCAGCAGACGAGCCATTGGAAGCAGCTCACAGTCACTTTATGAAGAATTCGCAAAAAGCAAAAAGAAAAAACTGAAATGGCAAATTCTGTTCTGCATTCCAAGCTAATTGAAAACACTTTATGGGGCATCATCATGAATAACAGAAGCCAATTCATCGAACCATCTATTGACGCATGTCAAATGAATAAGGCGTCGAATTGCTCGGCAAGGGTAACCCTTCTGCTTATCCTTTCAGTGCCTAATCAATGCACAGCTTCGATATGCGGAATATGTATATTCATGACGCATGGTCTGACAATGCTGGTTGGTGCTACCCTTAATATAGTACAACAAAAGGAATCTTGTGATTTTTATGCCCAAATGTCCTGCATAATTTGTTGAGGCGAACTGAAATCCGCCACACACACAGACACACACACATAGGCACACGTCAACAGAGCCATGAGCTTGAATGGCTTATGAGCTGATTTGTCGATGTATATACATGCAATACATGTATTGTATATTCAGGTGGACTTCGATATTGAACCCTCAACAATAAGTTGATAAAATGCCTTTCATTTTTCCTTTGTGTGCTCCTTCTGCCTGCTACAAAATCAATTTACAACGGAAGCTTGCTTGCATAACCCTTGAGACACGTAATCCTGTTTATATGTTTGTACGGCTATGCCTGCACGAGTCTATCCCACACGTTCACTCTATACACATACACGTATGCGTGTGCCTGTGTGTGTTTGTATGCCTCCCTTGGCGTTTTGCAAAATAGTATCACAGGCTGGGGCTGAATGTCTAAGGACAATGTCGGCATATCCTACGCCTCAACGATGTTGTTGTTGTGGACTAGTTGCAGTTTTCGCATATCGATCACATTGTCTTTCGGGAAGGCACGTGACCCAATGCCACTAGCATACTCGCTCTGCATAAATAGATATACACACATATACACACATATTTATATGTATGTGTCCGTTGGTAAATGACTCGATTGCATTTTATAATTGCTTTATGCCTGTCAGTATTTACTTGGCCTGGTTTGCATACATATCTCTTTCTCTTTCACTTTCTGGCAAAACTTTAATAAATATTCAGCAGAGGCATTGATTGTTTATCATCTGCCAGTTTTTTAATTGCATTATTTGTTATTTTCCAGTTTATTTCTAAACACATAGCACTCAACTTCAGAAAATTGATTAGTGTGATAAGTTTGTTTTGCTTCACTGCAAACTCTGCAAAGGCAAAGGCCTAAGCTTGAAGTTTCGTATTTTCAATAAAATTTTCAATGAAATATGCCTCAAATCAGAAAATATTAGTTGTATTGAAATTGCTATTGTCATCGATGCAAGTTTCGTATATAAATATTTTTATTTTAAGAGCTGTCGTAATAAAATTCTGTATTTGTCTTTACTTTCCGAGTGGCAAATGTGAAGCGGAATGTATTGAATTTGATTCGTGCTTAGTAGGCATATCTCACTCCATTCTGCATTCAGTCTCTTGTTGAATTGTGCTCAGAATGCAGCAAGCTCGAATTTTATTTAGTGTCCCTTCTTTTTTCATGGGTGGACTGATTGCATATATGTACATACATATGTCTCTCGTATCGCCTCCATACTCGTGCATCATTCGTCGATTCGATCCACGATCCAGAAACAACTGCGACACACTCTGTCAACGACTCTCTTACCCTCAAGCATCGCTCTATATACGAATTTCACAATTCAACACATAAGAGTACTTCGCTCTAATTTAATTTATATTAATGTCCATCAAACAATTCTCTTATTATATATATTTATTTATATTCAACTCTATAGAAATGATTTTATGAAGATATGTGGTAACATATAAAGTAATTTTCTCGTTTGCATTCTCTGGAATATTTTATTATCGTTAACTTTCCAAAAATATTTAAAAATATTGTAGGAATCTTAGCAACAATTATAGCTGACCCTACATTATTAATTTAGTGCCCTCATTTATTTTTGAGTAATAATAAAATAATACTTCTGTCATATGCGATTCCAGAAGAAGTTCTATTTCACATTTAATTCTTCTCTGACCGATATTAGGGCATTTGGCATTGGTTGGCATTTTCACTGCATGCGACGCTTTTATATATAGAATTGCAATTTCCTGACTGGAATAACTTCGCCTGATTTCTTGACCTGGACTGGACGCGGTTGCTTTGTTAATCAATTTGTGAACTTCAACGCGTTTAGATTAGGATGCTTTAATGATATTCTAAACACAATGCGACGCTAAGCAGCTTATTCCTACTTACCTTGACAAAAGGGAAAATCATTGTAGCAGCTAATGGATTTGTAAAGCCAAGCATTATTAGCAAAAAGCTCAAATAAAATATGCATAATGTGGCTGGAGTTGAGTGAAATGACTGACTGGCTGGCAATTGGACAGCTGGACAGCTGGGCAGCTAGACAGATGGCTGAGTAAATTAGATTAAAGACATCGAAAGCCACTCAAAGTCCACTTGACTGCACTACACGAGCCTTGCCCTGGCAGACACTTAAACTTTTCCAAAGTTTGTGCGCAACAACTCATTGTTGAGCGGAGTGGATTGCCCTTCAGCTGATGCACCTTTTGTGCTGATGCACTGCAGTGCCGTCCAGAGGAGTCAAAGTTGCATTCGCCGGGGCTTAGCTACATTGCACAAATTCAATTGATTTGCCTTTGAAGTGCAACGAGTTTAAGCGCTGCACAAATACAACTAATGCAACGCATGCCCCAAGAACTTGGCTAAGTGATTTTCCAAAGTTCTTCTTTAATGAAACTGAATGCAAGTGCGCATCTCTCCCGTTCTAGGATAACTCAGTATTTAGCTTTTCATTTATCTCTCTCTTTCTATATATATATATGTAATTAAACTGATTGATTTTTCGAATTTGGCCAAAAGCATTCAGCATTCAGCATTCGCAGTTTTGTGCTTGCCATGCACTTATATCCGATTTTTTCCGACTGTTTGCTTAGTTCTTTGGATTTGAAATGGCTTACCAAACATTTGGCAAGCCGAGCTGCAAACCGAACAGCCCACCAAACAGATTCCGGTCGGAAAACAGCGGCCGGGGGCGGGAGGCCATAATTTATGCGGCTCTGTTTTTCAACAATTTTATTGGCATTTTCAGTTTGCGTAACAAGTTCGGCTAATTTATTACAATGGACGCCTCGTAAATTGCGAGCTCGCGTCCGTGTCCGTGTCCGTGTCCGTTTCCGTGCCCCGGCTGACATTCGCTGAGCAATGAGGATGTTAATGCCCAAAATTTATACGCATCGTCCGCGCAATATGGCAAGCAACTCACGCTTCTCAATTTCATTTATATGCCGCATTTCGGGGCGTCTTTCGAGTGTGCGCACACTGCATAATCCTGGCTAATTAGCTTCAATTGTCGCTGTCATAAAGCGCATCCTTGCGGCCCGCTTAAGCGCACCATTAACAAATAAGGCGACTTGTCAACCTTGGCAGGTGGCAGCAGCACCGGCTTATTGCCAAATTAATTAGCTGTCAATTATGCGAAAAGTTTCAGTTAATTAAGTTTCCGCTTAACTCTGAAGTGCTTTTGCTTGTATCGGGATATGCGTGTTTCTTGCCCTTGTCGATGGTGTGTGGCGAAACTCCACATAGGAATGCCTTAGCTGTCACATCCAACTAGCCGCAATACAAATTGCACGCAATGGGCAAAGTCCTTTGTGACTGCTGCTGCGTTTGACAACTATACGACATAACTGAAATGCTTTAATTTAGCATTTAAAGGCGGCTTTCATAAACTAATCGATTAGCTTGAAATAGAAGAGACGATAGGATATATAAAAGCAAAGAGAGCTTCAATTTGTGTTCAATTTCATTTGCAGTGGCAGTAGCATTATAACACAAGACTGCTAAGAATGCGATTGTTTGTTTCCGTACAAAGCCAGAATTATGTCAATTAAAACAGGAGAGTAATTATATCAACTAATACACATTGCTATTAATCCTCAGCTATCAATATATTTAGATAAATGAAGTGAATTGAAGTCTTGACTCAAATGCATTTTCTTCTGTCTGTCCGGAGTTGTCTGGCAAGTTTTGTGAGGCTGCGAGCAGAGTTAGTAATGTAATATGTAATATGTTGTTTATTCTGTCTGAGACATAGAATACATTGAAATCGCCTGATAATTTAGCAGTGAATCTGATTTGTATGGTGTTTTACTAAAATTAACTTTAGGATTATTTCCATAAATTCTTGATTGATATATATATAATAATTCTGATGAGAATCAATTATCAATGCTGAAATATAATCAGATAAACTGATATACTGTAGAGTGCTAATCACGTCAAAAATACTTCATAGTCTCCATACCTTTTCGATACTTAAATTCCATTTTGACTAAGCTCTATCCATAAAAAGCTAACTAATATTATTTTTTATAACTTTTCTTTTGACATGTTTCGACCTTGAGTTCAAGAAACTTACCAACTGTAAATAGACTTTCATACATATAAACAGAGCATAAGCACATCAATTTTACTCACGTTTTATTCAGCTCAGTTAGACTCCTGCCATGCCCTAAGTATATTATATATGAGTAAAGTAATCAGTTTAGTGCTATCGCATATATGACAGTTACCTTATCGCATTTCAAAACAAATATATGTATATTTTATTTACTGCACTGTCAATACATACATATATATAATGGGATTGTTAATTTAATGAAACTAGAATTCAAAGCAATTGAAAAAACATTTTGATGTACTTAGTTTTGTGTTGTTGCTGGGGAATAATGCTCTCATGTTTGATAGCGCTATAAATATTAGAATGTTGTGCAAATGGAATTGCATAAATAATGGCAACGAGCTTGACTTCCTTTGAGCAACAACTTCCGCTGGAAAGCAAAACTAAAAAAAAATATATATATACTTGTATAGAATAGCAAAAGCGCATTTCCGTTCGTTGCTTGTTGCTGCCAGCGTATCAGTTGACAATTGGCCATAAGAAATGCTGTGCGCTCTCAGCTAACGAGCGTACAATGCACATACATTCGAGTGTATGTGTGTGTGTGTGTGCGTTGTTGCTGACGGAGACTCAAATGCACAAAGTGACATTTGCCGAGTCCAGGCTGCAGCTGCGATGCCATCAAAAATGTATGAATTTGTTGATTTGACGGAAGTAAATATTTGGCTAACGGATGTGCGCTCCACTTGTGTCGAACCATCGTCGTAAACGCTGTCGAGTTGCTGTCGGTCGACGGGCTCCATAAAAATTTGATTAGTTCGCCAAGAGCAATTGAAAGATGCCGTTTCACATACGAATTCGAGCTCGTATGTTATCAAAGATTTAAGCCCAGAGGCGTAGACCGACGTAGCTCAACGTGCCCAGCCTAAATTTGCAATTATGTTTAGCTGCAATTTATAGATATTACGTGTGTGTGTGTGTGCACGTAACTGCTATCAACGTCAAAATGTATGCTTGATTCAATAATTTGGATCTCCGGCCCGAGGGCTGTTGGGTTCGGGGCAAACGCAATCTATGACGCGCTTGACACGCGTGCTCAATCTCAAAAGTGGCATATTCAAATCGAGCAACATTTTGCGAATGTTGCAGTTGCATGAGCTGGCGTGTTGTGTGCATGACTGCATGAGTGTCTCTCCCGCTTGCTCTCTCTGTGTGTGTGTGAGTGTGTGTGTGTGTGTGTGTGCATTAACGCACGCACAGACACCAAAAATGGCTGCCACTGTCGCTGTCTGTGTGTGCTCAACTAAGCATATCGACGTCAATAAATCATCCAATAATGCGCTGATGCTGATGCTGTTGCTGCTGATGTTGCTGCTGATGCTGCTGCTGATGCTGCTGATGCTGCTGCTGCTGCAGTGTAGAGCGCAAATGGCGCCTCTTGCAGCAGCAGCAGCAGCAGTAGCAGCCCTACAGCATTGGCGGTGGGCGTGCCACTGTGGGCAGCGGCACAAGTCTGCTGAGCTAGCTGGCATGTCTTTTGCCATTTCCGGAATTACGTACGAGCTGCTGTTGTTGGCTGAGTGCTTTTTAACTTCAGCTGCGGCAGCAGCGGGACGGTGTCGTCGCCCCAGCCTCCTGTGGCTGTGCGCTGCACTTATGTTTGCAGATTGTCAGCATAAAATGCGAGAAGAGCATTTCACAGATTGAATTTTATTCGGTTGCGGTTATTTCGAGCCATTACGAGTGGCCTGTGTGTGCGTGCGTGTGTGGCTGCAAGGAGTGCATACATCAATTTACTAAATCACGCTTAGGACGAGTATACGCTCCGTCTGCTCTGCGAACTGGTAAGGCTCTGCCTGTTAAGTGGCTGCCATTTGTTGTGTTGCATGCGCTGGCGCCAATTTTGTTTTCTTAACCCACACACAGAGCCGCCAACCACCGCCTGGCTGCGCACTATGCACCACCACTGAGTTAATTATATTCTGTTTGCTTTGCTTGCCAGCTGCAGCGCTCGGCTTTTGTAGAACCAATGTGCAGCAGCTTGTGGCAAGTTGGCGCTACCTTGCCGCGTAACAGCTAATCAATTTCGCCGTTAATGTGACATTTGCAGCAAGCTATGCAGGCATGGTTCAGCTCAGGTGTCATCACCTGTCCCTCTCCTCCCCTCTCTCTCTCTCTCTCTCTATCTCTCTCTCTTAACACCTAAGCGCAGTCGTGTGAAAAATAGTTTCGTTATGGCATGCACGCACACACATTTCCAACCTTCCGCCGTTCGCCATCCGCCGTTTGCCAAATGACATTACTTAACGCTGCTCCATCGACATTAATGCGATTTTAATGCGCTGATTTGATTGAAGCCAATTGACAGTTTGCTCTTTGCACTCAGCAAACAGGCTGCGAGCTGCAGTCTCCATAAAGGAAATGCAGAATTTATATTCAAATGGAAAATACAAAATGCAAAATTGTAAATGTCCTGAAGTTTTCTCTCTAACGGAAATTCCAATTTCCCCGGCGCTGTCTTGGGACTGCCGTCCACAATTTTGTATCCGGCGCCAATTTTTGTTATATAAATATCTGTTTTATTTTCTCGAATATATTGGCTATGAATTTGAATATTTAAATACAAGTGAAAAAAAATAAAATTCTAGCTTAGGTTTGCAGCTATAAATAAATTCAGAGCAAAACAACTTGTTAATAAAGAATGATAATGATAAATGAAAATGGGAAATACACCGCACAGCTGAAGAAAAAGAATCAAATTTCATTTACGTCATACACTCATCTCATCTCTCTGCTGGAGTAGCCAATACAATTAATGATAAAGCAGCTCGGTTGCTGTGCTTCTGCTGAGATAGAAAGAGAGAGAGAGAGAGAGATAAAGAGAGAGGCGAACACAAAGTAGCTGAAAAGAATATCAATTAACAAACTTGAAATGTAATTAATGAATAACCCAGCGTGTATATGTCCGACCTTGAAAGATGTACTGTACATATGTATGTACGTATATATATTGAACAAAAACTTCCTTACTTAAGTACCTAAACAATAAGAGGCCACATAATTTGTAAATTTACCAAACGTTTAACATTGAAACAATTTATTTAAAATGGTATGCAATGCATATATATTTAATGTGTAATAAATTGAATAAATTAATAAATTTAAATATTTATATTAAGTTTATTTTCATAATATAGGTAAACAACGATTATTATTTTGATCATTATCAGGCAGTTCGCTTCTTCAATTCCACAGAGTACTATAATTCTCCTTCTAATTAGCGTGCGTATGCCTTAGGCATTCCTATTGGCTTCCACAATTTTTTACTTATAGTACCTATACCTTAATCTTATCTTTGTCTGATTCACAATTTTAGTTAATCATTTATCAATTTAGCTAACTGGATTGCCGTCGGCTTGCCTGGCATAAACGTAACTGCTGCTGTGTAGTTGTGCAATTGATTAGTCGGATATGCAAAATATGCTTTGGTGCACTCTGAACCTCAGAGTCCAAAGGCCATCGGCATAGCTGGCTGCATATCAAATTTGGGGTCAGTCCGCCTGGCAATCATCCGAGGACATTTGCAAATTCTGTTGGCCCATCTCTAATTAACCTTTGCAGCTGGCCGTTGTGCTTCGTTGCCGATTCGATGTGCACATGGCATATACACCCACCTCACCTCACACCTCAACCACACACTCACACACCCATTCCATATGGTGCTCGAATGCCTGGAACCAGACCCCAAAAAGGTGAACTAACCGCTTGTCCCAAAAATTGACAGCGTGGCCGCTCAACGTTTAATTAGAGTAATTAAAGCCGGACAAGCGTTGCATTAATAAGCTGCAGCAAACCAGTAACCTGACGACCGGGCAACCGGGCAGCCTGCAACGTGGCAACCTGCCGACCCGGCGACCTGCTTGGATTGGGTCCTGCTGACCTGCAATGTGGCTGGACATTTATGCAAATCGAGGCAGAGACAAGGCGGCATATTTAAGCTGTTCCGCCTAAATGCCAAATCTCCGACTGAAGATTGCAGTGACTCAAATTTATGCATAGCCAGCAAGAAGACGGCGTTTGATTTGAGCATTGCCGCTTGGCTTTGTCTCACCATTGTTAATAAGTATCATAATTACCATTTGAGATTTGCATTCACAAATGCATTAGTCGAGGCGACTCAACTTTTTGGCATGCAAATCAGGCCGTGGTAATTATACATACATATATTCGATGCATATCATTAGCATGCATGGCCAATGAGTGCACTTTGTAGAGATGAGAACCGAGAACGAGAGAGAAAACGAGAGCGAGAATGAGAATGAGATATGTGTGTTGCCAGGGCTGCCAGCTGTTGAGGTTCGTAATAAGCTGAATTGGGGATAACAGAAGACTAAAGCAGTGAGATGATTGTAGGTAAAAGTGCTGCTACAAGTTTTTCCTCTAAATATTTCTTTTTAGTATTTCCTCCAAGAAGTAGCTCTAATTATTAATTTAAGCTACATATATATCCCCTTACTATTTCCTCTAAGTATTTCCTCTAAGTATTTCTTCTAAGTATTTCTTCTAAGTATTTCCTCTAAGTATTTCCTCTAAGTATGTCCTCTTTAGTCTAAAATACTTGGCTGAACGAAGATCTTTAATGATAGAGAATTAATGATCATTAAATATTTGCAAACACTTCATTTCAGTGTTTATTTCTATTGCCCCTTAGTATTTCTTCTAAGTATTTCTCTTATTCTTTAATGCTTACCTGAACGATGATATATATTTACACACACTTCAATTCACTTTACAGCACTGCACGACTGACCCCCACCAGGCCTGGGCTACTGACTGAAGAAATGCTGCAGTTGCTGCCCTTTATATAGGGCCACTTCCACTCACTCTCTAAATCACGCTCAAATGTTGATCACGGCAGCAGGTAGAGGTCGTTGCAGTCGATTTTTAACTGACCAATCAGAACACTCTCTGCTACGCAAGCATTCTAGCTTCGTTAATTTCGTAGGAGTCGTTGCAGCCGAGCTGTAAGTGAGCAATGGGAAGACTCTCTGCTGCTCTAAGCATTCTAGCTTCGTTGTACTCAAATGTAAATATCAATTGAATACGGCTGCACACATATAGACATCTTAAATGATCTTCTGTCTATTCTACTTCTACCAAAGGGATATACAGATGGACACACTCTGAAGCAGACAGACAGACAGACAGACATACCAACAGATATATAGGTTAACAAACACGCATAGTTAAATCGAATTACCGCATTATGATGCTCAAGAATAACAAAATGCTATATACATATACATATATGATATGCTTATGTGCATTAATATTTATATGTATTTGTTATGTGGTATGTACAGCGATTTCTTCTGTTCTATAGTTCTCTTAATTACAGGGACTTCTGCATAGACTGCCTAGCTTTTCCATACTCATTTTCAAAGAATTTATTATCAATAGGCTAACCCACTCTCCAATAGGCTAGATCTAGCCTTAAGTCTGCTAAACTGGCAACACTGAGTTAGAGACATTGCCGCAGTTTGCAATGCTCCTGGTGAAGCTGCTGCTGCTGGTGGTGCTGCATATTTTATAAGGCCAAAGGCAATTGGCTTTTTAAATATTGCGACTCGTTTTCAATTTCTCAGCAGCAATTCCATTTGCATTTTTGCCTTTGACATTATTGTGAGCTCCACTCTATTGACATGGGACTGCAGGGGAACTGTCCATCCGTTCCGGCAAAGCAAGTAGCCGTACCATGCCGTGCCGTGCCGTGCTGAGTCCGGCTATGAATTTCCGCTTCCGGTACCATGCAACACGCTTTGCCCGACTACTCAAGTGTAAAAAGTGCCTTTCAAGTTATTTTCCTGTTTCTATTTTACCATCTTCGTTTTCTTTTGCTTCGATTCCAGCTGCTGCTGCTCCTGCTCCTGCTCCTCCTGCTGCCACTGTATCCGACTCTGTATCTGCGTCTGTCACAGTCGCCTTTGTTTCGTGTTTTTTCTTGATTAGAATTTCGTACTCATGAATTTTCATTTCCGTTGTTGAATTTCTTTTAAATTTGCAATGCTTATCTCTTGTCATTGAATTCCTTAGAGCTGTGTTGATAAACAACAACAACAAGGATTCGAAATAAATAAAAATAAGTAAGATGCGCTGTCCAGAGTTTTTCTATATATATATATATATATATATATATATATATATATATATATATATATATATATATATATGTATATTCACATCAATATAATATACACAAGTATTTTCCCTTTGTGCATTTCCGGTATATACATATGTATATAATCTTGCACACATTCTTGACTCTCTCTCTCTCTTTCTCTCTATCCCTGTGGATCTCTCTTTATGTGCTCGCAAATGCATTTCAATGCCTGCTGTTAATTTACCACAGTTTTAATTAAGAGTAACATTTTCTCCAACAACTATTTCAATAATTACAACTTGTGATTGCATCGATTTGCTGAGCTGCAATCAGACCTCTGACGAAACTCAAATGGGTTGAATGCACTTTATTTAATTACTGCTTGAATAATAAAGGCCAAAAGAATTACATAATAATTAATATGAATTAGTTCTCATCGGCAATTTGTCTGCAGCAAACATTGCCCCCAGCCATAATCGAATTTATTTGATTCCAATTGAATTCCACAGAAGCCAGGCCAATGACTTTAACAATTCAAATAAATGTCGAAATGAATGCAAAATAAAACACATTTCTCTTAGGCCTACATCAAATGCACACGCATAATAATTTTTGAGTTCATAAATGTCTAATCTAGTTTAATTGACTTCATTTGCCCGATATACCCCAGGATGCTCATCCACCTGCTCTTTTGCTCTTCTCTTTACTCTCTCTCTCTCTCTCTCTCTCTCTCTCTGTCTGACTGCAGCTACAACATTCAACACCTACACCCGATGTACGGCATGTTACAGAGCCTTTGGTGCATGTTTCATTCGATTTTCATAAACGTACTCTGTGCGAATTGCCTCTCTTACACTCAATTGGCTGCGTTTCCACTTGAATCAGCTTCCATTTTTGCTGGGCCGCACAAAAAAGGCCGACACTGCGACGACAGTTGCAGGCCTTGTTTTAAGCCAGACATAGTGAAGCGATCAACTTTGAATGAGCAAAAACAAAGGCCGCTACGAGGCTACCAAAATTTCACTTTGTCAAAAAAAAAAATAAAGAGAGAAAAAAGGCTTTTGTAGCATTAAAAAGTGGCTATTGTTGCTGTAGTTGTTGTCGATCGCAGTCTGATTGAATGCTTCAGCCAAGCATAAAGATAACGTGTTAGCCAAGGGACCAAAGGCAACTACAACATATGTTGTCTAATATAAGCCCCATGGCCTTTGAAGCGTTATATAAGTTCTATAGATTTTATTAAAAATATACAAAAAATGCTGCAACTAATAAATTTATTTGGAAGAGATGTAATGCTGAAAAGCTATAGCCGCCATTAGTTATCAGCTATCGCTCTCCCATAAGAGAAGATGACTAACGCCTTGCTCTACAAGTCTGTTCCATCACCAATCTGGACCTATGGCTCACAGTTATGAGGGAACGCTGGCATTGGCATTGTGCAGAGCGTCCAGTCGAGAGTTCTCGGACCTATCGCCGAAGCCTTCGGGTCTAATAGAAACGAAGACAGAGAGATTGAAGTAGTATGGGTGACAATTCCGGATCAAAGGGAAACATTTCTTAGGAAGCTCTCTTTCCCTCTTACAATGTAGTCCAGCCGCTGGCCTCTTTGACGTAAAGACTTGACGTAAGCAAACGTAAAGTCTTATGGAATGCAGAAAATAATCCAAAAATGAATCTCTTGATATATTTATAAGATTTGTTTTTATAGGATTTATATCAAAATATTGTAATAAGAAAAGATCAAATAAAAACCGAAAATGAAAGGAAATATACATAATATATGTATGCATATAAATAATACATAATATGTACTGTAAAATGTTACTAATCAAGGTAGCTAAACTTGGGAGTATGAGAGTTATATTGTTGAAGTTATAATGAAATGCAGCACATGTTGCGCACAAAGTGCATTAGGTGAGTAAAACCTGTGATAATTCAAATAATGATGACGCTTTAGCTACAACAATAACTAGCAGCACCACCACCACCAGCAGCAGTCGCAAAGCAGAGCAAAGCAGAGCAGAGCAAACAAGCAGTCGCAACCACATTGCAGCATCCGCCGTCGTATCCGTCTGGCGGGCAATGCAAAAGCACTTTATTTAAGTGAGTCCCACATGAATAGCCCTTAGCTGGCGGCTGCTGAGCGGGCGGAAGGGCGGCTGGGCAGACGGGCGGGTGGTCGGAGTTTGTATTTGTAACACTTCTTGCATTTTTCTTTTTTTTTTTTATTTATTTATTCACTGTCTTTATAAAGCATGCATATGCACAGCCAACGCTTTAGCGGCTGCCGTAGCCGCAGCTGTGCCCCACCCAATCTTATCTATATGGCTGATACACTGAAAGAAACAAAAGCATGATAGTAATAATATTATTTTAATTATAAATATATAAGCTATTCAAAAATTAATAAATATAATAATAATATAATATAATACTAAATAACAATCAATAAAATATTTCTGAAATCATTTAGTTTATTTAATTTTTTAAGAAAATTAAAGTAGCATTAAAGTAGTTTGATTTTGCATTTATATTCATTGCGTAACTTTAGTCATTTTTAACGACTTTTTCTTCAAGTGTAGTTTAATGTGTGTGCCTGCACACACACACACACACACACACACACACACACACACACACACACGAGGACATCAAGTGCCTTTGGCAGCAGCTGTTCGGCAGGTCTGTGGCTTTGGCTGGGCTGTGGTAGCCGGCGCTGCGCTTGCCTCATTATGTTGAGTTGGCTGTTTGTCTTATTGCAGCGAGCCAAGTGCAATGCAGATGGCTTAATATGCGCTTTAAGGCCCGTTGGCCAGCTTTGCCATTTAATATCAGAGACACACAGCATAAGTCTTCGCATTTCAATCCTTTTAGGTGCAAATGCTAAATCGCTCACGCAATGTTTGTGCACTTTCTAATTTATTTAATGCAGCATTATGCATAAGCTGTTCAGTTAGTTGGCCAGCAGGTCTTGGCCACGGGACCGACGTGTAGACAGTTTGTGCAATTTATGGCCAGTGCGCCATAAAATGAAATTGTAATGAAAATGAAAATAACTTACCTTTTAGTAATTTGAAAATTTTAATTAAATGCAATGCCTGGCAGCTGCCAAGCTAGACAATCCGACAATCTCAGTGATGGGCGAAAGGACAGCAGCAGAACAGCAGAGCCCATTCGGCTGGCTGCCGGGCGCCATGTGCGACTGCATCAACGCACATTTGCATTCGGTCAAGGCCTGTGTAGATAATGTCCTACGCACGGCAGGCGGCGCAGAGTCCAGTTCAGTCAAACATGGCAATAATGGGACTCACACACACACACACACAGATGTGCTTGCCTGAACTAGCTGTTATTAAATGCAAGTGCAGCAATCGCCCATGCCTTTGCCCCTTGCCACTTGCGGCGGTTGGCTGTCAAGCTGCGTTAGCTGTGGCTAACTGTATGTAGCACTTTATATGTATGTGTGTGCCCTGTATTTGTGTGCCTTATGTGTGTGTGTGTGTTCGTGTGTATTGCGTGTGTATCCTGTCGGCATTACAAGTACATTTTGAACAAGTGTGCTGCGTGTACTACTAACCTTAGCATTTTCGGGTTTTGAATTTGCTTAAATTGCCTTGTTGCTGCTTTTATTGTTGTTGTTGCAGTCGTTGTTGTTTTAATTGTTGGTGCTACTAGTGGCAGCCCTTTATATCTCCATGCCATTAAGTGATTATTTGCATAGGCTTACAGCCAGCAGCTTTAACTAATTGATATCGATTTTGGTCAACAGTCGTGTGTGTGTGTGCGTGTGTGTGTGTGTGTACACTGCCCACAATAGTTGTCAAGAGTGAGTGTGACTATTAAATCGATTTTGGATTCTCATTCGCAATCTAAAACTTATCAATTCTGCATGTATCTAAAGTGCACTTTAGCTCAACTCAGAAAACAAGCTTTCGCCTTTGTCGCAGCTGTACGACAACTCTTTTCATACCTAATTAGATGGGTTTCTTCTGAGTGAGCACTCGACCCATAAGCCGCTCAACATGGCTTTAAGTGCGCATTAAAGCCAGCAACAAGACGATAAACAGCTAATTAGCAAACTGATGGGCTGGCTGTAACTGAATGGCGCGACTAACTAAATATTTTAAACAGACTTAAATAGGTCGCAGTTACACTGCAAGAAATTGCGCCGCTCAACGCTGCTGAGCTGAAGCTCAGTTGCGGATTTTTATAACATTTTAATCGCGTATACGCAATGTATGCAACTCATTTTAAGCTCCTTTCTGGGGTCATTGGGCGCTGTCAAAGTGCAAGAGAGGGCGAGAGAGAGATAGAGCGGGAGAGTGTACAAATATTGCTCTATTGACATGACTTTAAGGAAACTTGGCAACATTCCTAAAATTGACAAAGTTTCTCCGGCAGCAGGTAAACATTGCAGCATCATGCCACGCATGTCTAATATTGCGTCATTCAACGTGTAGTGGCATTTCCGTCTTTTCGTCTCCTCGGCTTGCCGTCTCCTGCCAGCGTGTGTGCCGACATCAACGGCATCTTGTGGTTGAGCTGAGCAGCTGAAATTGCCAGCCATTTTGTGGTGTGCTGCCTAAATACAACTGATTGCCTAACTAAGGTGCATTCGGCTCTGGTCTGCAGTTGTTTTCGTTGCTGTTGCTAACTGGGTTTGTTTAGTGCAACCGCTGGCTTGTGGTTGGCCCGTAGTGCATTTGATTGATTTGGTTAGTCTCATTTGCTAATGCAAATATTGGCTGAGTCGCTCTGTGGGTGAGTGGTTGAGTGGTTGAGCGGTTTAGCGGTGCCAGTCGGTTCGTTCGTTTCGCTGTGGGTTTCAATTTAAAAACGTACTTTTAATGAAATTGCCATGGCTGTGATTTTGTTTATCCTTACACGCCGTTTATTTAATTAATTTGCTGTTAGTATTTGCATATTGTTTTGTTTTGTATACATGCATGTCATACATACACACATCGGAATATATGTATGTATGCATATGTACATGTACATGTATAAATATTTATATATTAATATTTACCTAAGATACCAATACAATTTCATTGTTGATTATCTAATTTAATTCAATACATTTCATAGTTATATCATAATTAAGATAAATTAAATAACGACAGCTTACATTAAAAATAATGCAGCCTGCCCCCGTTCTCACTAAATTATCAATGGCAATAAAAATGTAATTGGAAATTCTGATGATGGCCAAGTGAAATCAGTGTAGATGCTCCTCAACTCGATTGCAGAACAATTTCCATTTTTCGTTTGTTTTTGAACAGTTCAATTTATCACATCAAATACATATATTGAGAGTGTGTTGCATGAGTGTGTTCTTACAGGCTAGCAGACATTTAACGAGCACATATGAATACTTCCGAAGATCTGTGATAACTCCTGTGGGCTTACAGTCAGTTTTACATACATTTAGATTTTGTAAAGTCTTTGTTTTGCATTAGCGAGAATTACGCGTGTGGGCTTACGATCTAGAGTTTAGTTTACACACTGAATGAACAACAATTAGAGTTGAGTTTTGAGCTGTCGAGTTGCTCGGCTAAGTAAATGCATTTAAATGCTTTTAATTTTCATTTCATTTCGTCTTATTTTTGTATGGTGTGTGTCGGTGTCGATATTTTGGATTATTTGTTGTATGTATATTTGTTGTTGTGGTATTTTTTTGTATTTTTAGTTATCTATGTTCTGGCCTTAAACGTGTATCGCGTACTCTTGGCGCTCCTGCTCCTTTTTCTCGTGATACCTAGGGGTCGCAGGCTGGTTAGTTTTTGCGATTCAAGGTTCAAGTTCAAGGTTGGTAGACGCTACAGGCATGCAACAAACTACAGTCAAGCACTGGGAGCATCGTATCTACACATTGGGCTTACCTTGCCAACAGTGAGGTCAACTCCTCGCGGTCCAATTTCGCCAGCTGCGCATCGCTGGTGTTCTCCATTACGCGCTGCACCTCCAAGTCCAGGGCGCGCTGCTCCCGCTCGCACTCGGCCTGATCGCCGAACTCGCGGGCATCGTGAAAGGCGGCCGGCGGACGAAAGCCGCTGGACAGATCGCCGCCAGTCATCGCGGCTATGGAGGCGGCCAACGAGGCGGCTGTCTCAACCTCACTGCCAGCGCTGCAATTAGGGGCAATGGAAGGAGCACGACGAAGGGGACGGAATGAATTACAAATGTAATGGAAATTCAGTTTGTTTTTGTTTTCTTTAAATTTCTCTCTGTGTGTGTGTGTAGATTGATCTCTTTTTGGTGGGGTGTTCGATTCGGATTGGTGAGGGCTTAGGTACCTGAACTACCTGTTGTTACTACCAGGGCACTTTCGTCGCTCCAATGTCTGGTTGCCCGACTGCACGCCATGCTTCCGGCTGCGCTGTCCTCCTCCACTGCGCTTCTCCAGCGCCAGTCCGATGTGCCGCGGCGTATTGTGCCGTCGCTCCAGTGCCGGCGAGCCCTGGTCATTGTTCGACTCGGTGCTGGAGTCGGGCCGGAACATATCTGTAAAGTAACAGGCATTGGCTGCGAATGCATGACCCGATTCCCGTGCGGCATACGCACCTACAACGGCGCGCCCGTCGCTGCTGCGCGACGACTTGCAAGGAACTCGATAGGTGGGCATGTTGGAGAACTCGGTGCTGGGGCTGATGCTGGTGTCTGACTCGGACTCGGCCACCACGCCGGCATTGCCGGTTTTGGCACTGCGTGCACCGCTCGACTTCTTCGAATGACCGGACTGCGAGCCGGCGACCATGGTCATCGACTTGCTCAACGTGGACTCATCTGGGAATGACAGCCTCAGCCTCAGCTTCAAGCTTAATTACAGCTATAGACAGATATAGCATACCATCGGTGTTGTAGTAGCGCTGCTTGTGCCAGCTGGACTTGCCCTTGACATGCCCGAAGCCCGAAGTGGGCAGCAGCGGATATGCTGTAGCATTAAGACTCTCGCCCTCCGGGTGCCCAAATGTCTTGAACTGCATGGTGTAGTCGTGCGGCGTCTGGACAGCCAGCCCGCGTGTGGGCGTCTTTGCCGGGGCGCCAGTCCGTCCGCCATTCACGCTGAATGTGGCGTACGGCGAAATCTCGTACATTTCTAAGTAAGTCACGAAGCAAGCGAACGAAATGCGAGGGAAGCCGTTTAATTGCTACCTGCAGCTAGACACGTGACACACGCCACTCACCCGAGTCGTTGCTCTTGTCCACCGTCTTGACCGGCGAGGCGCTGTACACCTGCTGGTTGCGCCGGTTCTCGTGCTCCTCCTTGTAGTCCCCGGGCAGCGCCCGTGACTCATAGCCCTCGGTAATGGGGCCGCAAAGGGTGCGACGATGTTTGATGGTCAGTCCGCTGCAAGAGATTAAAACCTCGTCTCAGCAATTAGATGTCTAATTAACTAAAGCACTGCCCGAAATTGGAATTCGCTCTCGGGAAGTTGCTGAAATTGATAAATTGGATTTATCCTTTAAGTATCCAGCAAATATTGTTCATTTTCCAGTATTCCGTTTATAAAAAAAATAAAAAGGGAAGGTAAATTAAAAAATAAAATGATTTTCATTTGATATATCGCTGCACATTCACCTGACGCATAACCTGCACCCCGGTTAATTAAAGCTTAATTACGGTTCGAAAGCAATTACGTTTCTTCAATTACGTTGCTCCCCTCAACCGCTCAACCCCCCACTCCTCCCCAATCCCGCAATACCCCAATTGAATTTTCATCCCTCCCATCTCTATTCGCCCCGGCGCTTACATCGTCATGATGGACAGTGTAATTATGACAACGACAATGAACGTTGCCAACCAATCACCGCTGGTCGGATTTGTCACATTTATCAGATTGTTCATCAAATCATTTTCAGTGGGAAACACCGATGGCGGCGGTATGGCGCTGCCGTCGAGGTTCGTGGTGCTGAAATGATAATGCTCCGTCGTTTTAGCCGCATCGTTGGTGGCGGAGATGCGCAGCTGGTACCATTTGGCGGGTAGAAAGTCGCAGAATATTAAATTTTCACGGTTCTCTTCAGCGTTCGAGATATCCGATGTGACAACTGTCCAGCGTACGTCGCCTGAGGGATAAAAAAAAAGTAGAATGAAGCAAGTCAATAAAAGGGAAGAGCGTGCAGTCGGACATTGTCGTGAATTCACGCCCCTAGTGGCCGTAGACATATTTTCCGTTCATGCTCACAACGGACACGGATGTACAAGAAAATATACACTATTAGGGTAGAAAAATAATTTAAATTTTAATTGTTATATCTTAGCTGTACAGCTATAGCTATAGGAAATTAAATTAAATTAAAGTTATACAAAATTAAATGACAAAACTTAAATTTAAATCTTTCAATTATTTCAGAAAACTAAAATAAACTGACTGAAGTTAACTATATAATATTTAATATTCTCGACTAAGGCTTTTCCCGAGTAAAGTTATATTCTAATATAAAATCTTTTCAGCTTTATAGGCAAAAACAAAAATAAATGATGTCGATTATTTAAAAAGGAAGACTAATATATCCTTCTCACTTTAGCTACAAGTTAAAAGTCTAAATATATGCAGCTATAGAAACCTAAGACGTTCTCAGGCAATTAAAGATATATACTCGAAATATATTACATTTTAATTTTGAAATATCTTCAACTCTAATGATAGAAAACATGTTTAAACATGTTGCAAAACTAATATACCCTGTCACATTGTCACCACCAGCAAAAAATAGCAAACAAGTCAGCAATTTTTTTTTCGGCCAAAAGGAAATTATACTTTATACGCCATGTTGCACTTGGCTTCCCCATTGGCAGTGAAAATTGTATAAATATTTATAAATAAATATGTATGTTCATTGCGCAGTTAATTGAAAACGTAAATAATTGCATTAATTTAATTTCATAAAAAATGAATATGGATAATTATTGTAGGCGGAACTCGAATTCTCTCGCTCGACTATCAGCTGGAAATATTCTACCAGATTATACAGTTTACTGTTGGCTTTAGCGGATTGAAGGACCTTTAACGCAAAAATCTGCTAATAATAATGAGCGGGCGTTCGCATTTAAAGAGCATTCACTGCGCTCGGTCAGAATGAATGAATGAATGAATGAATATTCATTATACATACCGAGTGGCCGATGCTCGATGGAGAAGTGATGAATGGTGCAGCCGCCGTTGTGCCACGATGACAGCTTCAAATTCACACAGGTTGCATTTGTGGCAATTAGTTCATTGCCATTGGGCGCCTGCGAGGCTGTGCGTGGAATGTAAATGAAAATGAAAATGGAAATGAATGCATGTGGGAAATATTCAGCACTGAGTGGTGATTGTGGTCAACTGAAATGTGAATGCGGCCGCAGCCAGTGGTGGCAGCTCGACTGGGCCAAATGCACATGCAAATGCAAATGCATCTGCTGGGGCTGCGCACTCACCTTTTCCCTTGGTCCAGACATTAATTTCCTCGCTGGCCGGGCCATTGCCCACCAAATTGTGAGCCGACATTTTTATAATGTACTGATTTCCGCACTTCAGTCCCGTCATTGTGTAAGCGTTATTCTCCGGCAGCAGCTCCGTTTGGGTCCAGCTATCGCCGGCGGTGTGATATGAGAGTGTGTAGCCCTGCAACGGGGCGCCGCCGTCATCGGGCGCATCCCAGCTGACACGTATGCTGTCAGCGGAAGCATACTGCACGATGATTTGTGGTGCGCCGGGCGGCCTCATGGCAATCACCTGATATTGGATTTCGTCACTGCCAAAGAGATTGTTTGCCGTGCATGTATAATTTCCGGACAGGCTGCCTTCCACTCCTGTTGGCGCGCGAGCAGCGCGAAAAGCGGATCAAAAGATGTAAATGCAAATAGTCCGCATCACGGCTCTACTTACGGTGTATCCTCAGATTGCCCTCATTGGTCACCTCGTAGAAGGGGCTGAATGTGACGGGGCGATCCCGGGTTAGCCAGCGCGCTCGCGGCGTCGGATTGCCCACGGCGAGGCACTCCAGCACCAGCCTGGTGCCAATGGCCTTGCGCACCACCTGCCCAAATGAGGCGATGCGTGCAGGCGCTACACCAGGTGCACAACAAAACAGAATTAAAACCATTGCCAAACAGCATACAGTATACAGTATATAGTGCACAGTGTACAGTGTACAGTTAGGTGCAGGGAATTTAAATATTGACAGCGCTGTTGCGGTCATTTTGTGCAAGGCTACATGGGGCCATGTATGAAATTTTAATTAAAACGAAAATCACACAATCGCCTTTGATGGCATCATTTGAGCCGTGTAAAAACTGTTATGGAGCGCCATAAAGCACTGCCACGCCTACCTCGTGTATTGGTCGCCTGCGCCACAACAGATGTGGGCTCGCCCTCACCCACGGATGTGGACGCCGATACCCAGAACTCGTACATCTGATTCTCGGCCAGGCTGCGTGCCTCGAATGTCACCGGATAGCCGTTCTCATCAACGCGCACCATATGAGCTGATCGAGAGAGAGAGAGAAAAACGAGAAGAAGCGGAAAACGAGAAAAATGCAAACAGTTGCAATGCAAGGTGTTAGCCACGCCTATTTCGGATACTTACTCTTGGTCTGGCCCTTGCGTCCGGCCTCGCGCGCATATACCGTGTAATGCGATATGATGCCGTTGCGATTCTTCGGCGGCAGCCATGAAATTAAAATCGAATCAGCTGTCAGGGCAGCCGCTTTAATGGCCGCCGGAGCGTCGGGCACATCGTCATCCGTTTGGCAAAATAACGGCTGACTGGCCATTCCATCGCCGGTGGCCGTATAGGCCAGGGCCCGTATCGAATAGTTGGTGGCCTTGAGCAGCGTATGCAGATACGTTTCCAGGTTCGAGGTGCGTTTTATCTCCAGCTTGGCGGGGAAGTCGACTGTGAAATTGAATTGATAAGCCATATGGTTATTGTTATGCTACAATAAAACGAACCAAACTTTGCTTTTGCGATTAACTTTAGCTGGCAGCACGAACAAATAATTTAAGTGTAAGCAACTAAGAGTGCTCTAGTCGAGTTATTCTAACTAAGAGATACCTAGCACCAGATTTGATTCATTCTGCGCATCTCTAGATGTTATGTTATGTTATGTATGTGTTCCCCACTCTTCAGTGGCATTTGAAATATGATTTTTGAACAGTTAGCAGGTCTCCAATACGAGCATATTAGAGATCTGCGTGGCTTCACTCCCAAACATGCGTCAAATTGAATGAATTCGAATTGAATTGAATTGAGTGAGTGCGGGAGAATACAATGAATATGATTACGTGTTGGGTCTCACAGCATACGGCATTCAGTGAATTGTATGAGAATAAGGCTTAAAACGGAATGTAAAATTCAATAACGACGAAAACAGCCGCAGCCATAAGAAATGAAGGAAGGAAATAAGCTGAAGCCGAAGCGAAGTTCTTTTTTCATTTTTTCCCATATGCACAAGAAAATCAAGTTCAAGGTCGATTTGCCCTGCATCTTACTCATTCAGTTGGGGTTTCTCTCTTTCGAATATTGTGCGGCTGAGTCTTATGTATGCGCATTAATACATGGAGAATGTGGAGTGTTTATCAAAGACCTGAGTGCTCTTTTACGTCCTGTATGTATGTGCTATTCATAGTGCATTTAGAGCAGGGAGACACAGATTTGGTCAGAGAATAAGCTTAGAAGTAATATACTTATGTGTCCTTTGGCTATTTTACATAATTACTTGAGCATAAGTTGTGCACGTCAGTTGTTAGGTCTCAGGATGGAAAGTAGAGGTAGCTGGTGGGTGGCAGGAGGTGTCGATTGGTAACTCGAGCAGTCACATCAACTTCTTTGGCTTCGCATTCAATGTCACTCAAAATATTGTGAGTATTGCTAATTTGAACGTATTTTATTTGACTTCTAGCATAAAAATTCTGAATGCTATACACGATTTCACAAAGCCAGATAAATGGGTTTTTACTCATTACAGAGTTTAGAAATAATTGCGAGTGCAAACAAAGTTCTTCAATTCCAGCTTCGTTCGTTATTTAAAACTAATTTATCCAGAGCCAAAGGTCTTTTATGGCATCGCAGAGATTACGAAAGCCTTTCACATTTACGTGATGAAGCTACGAAAGCCTCGAGTCAGTCGCATCTGGTAATAAACTTTATACACTGACAAAGGGGAAGTCACTGGCAGGCTAATCGATTTAAGTAGATGAAAAGTGTGGCTGCTTGGGCCGTGTAAATAGTATCGATTGCCAAGTGCGTACATTGATTTGATAAGCGCTGCCAATATCCACAACTCGCCGGCTCATCAATGTGCTGACGCACAGCTCGGCGCCAAAACCAATAAAGCAAGCAGCTAACTTGCCGTTGCTTATTCGCAGCTCTTACAGGCTCTGGCTCCAGTTTCTCGTTTTTCCGTCTCCTGCTGCTGCTTGGCCCTTTGGCGACTACACAATCATATCGATTGCTGTTTACACAGCGCTCGTCGCTTGCAATATCAACAAAATCAGCGCCATAAAGTGCCAACTGGCAACCACAAAATCTAGATGCGCTGGCCGGGGCAGCCAATACTCACTCTGATGCACTATGGGGCGATATAAAATTTTATAGCCTTGTATAATGCCGCCATGGAATTGCAGTGGCGGCTCCATCCATGATATCTTCAGGCTCTGCGAGGATAGCGAAGAGCAGTTCACGTTCTGTGGCGCGGCCTCAGGTACTGCAAGTAGTCAAATCGATTGGAAATTAAATTTTATGATTTTGGAAATTAAAAAGTCTGTGCAATAAAATAACCCCAAATACAATGTGTTTAGTTTTATAAGAACTTGACTAAAATCTATTTTCTTTTGCTTTTCTATTGATATTTCATATTTTCCTTTTTGTAAGCCGTTAAGTGGCTAAGGAACTGCAATCTGTGTGGAATGACAGTCTAAATGACACTTACCGCCCTCGGCTGTGGTGCCAAAGATGGGCGCACTCCAGGGGCCGGACCCGAAGCTGTTGAGAGCCCGCACAGTGACTGCATAGCGCGTGTACTTGCGCAGGCCACGCAGCGTGGCCTTGGTGGTTGCCCAACCACTGACAACGACCGACTTGAGCGAGCTGTTCACCACGCTGATGTAGTTAATGTTCTGCTTCTCTTCCGTGCAGTTCACGGTGTAGCCAATCAGCTCGCCGTTCCACGACTCCCGTGGCGGTATCTGCAAAGGATTATTTGTGTATGTGTGTATATTATTTATATATTTGTATTAAATTCTTAAATTTTATGTATTTTTTCAATTTTATTAATATATTGATTGAGTTATTTTTATTTATTTATTTTTGGTTTGATTATATGTATATTTCTTGATTTATTTCTTTTTTAATTCATTTACTTCTATTTATTTTCTTTTTTTTATGAATATGAATATATGAATGAATATATAATTTATTTATTAATATTTTTTCGTTTGCTTACATATTTCTTAATATATTTAATGCGTTTTTTTGCCATTTTACTTTTTACATTGTTAATTCAATTATTATTTAAACTTTTTTATTTATTTATTATTAGTCTATATTTATTTATTTACTTCTTTATATTTATATTATTTTATTTTTATTTGTTACTTTTGTTGTATTTAATATATGTAATTATCATACACCATAAAATATATGAAAAATTAATATTTAAAATAAAATAATAAAATAAAAAAGGAAAACAGCAAAAATAGGAAACGATAAAAATATAAGAAAACATTGGGAAATCACCAAATAATGTGAAGGATTTTACGGATCATGCTTGGGCTCTTTCGACTTGGTACACCTACCTGCCAGGTAATAATCAGTTCACTCTCGCCGCCCGTTTGCACCTGCACATTTGATGGGGCCTCTGTGGGCGCTTCCTCCTGCGTTTTGAGCACAATGGCCTCCGTAAAGGCGCTGCGCTCAATCTCATTAATGGCCTGCATACGGATGAGAAATGTCGTCGCTGGAGACAGGCCAGCCACAATGGCATTCTCGCGTAGATCGCTGTCATAGCTGCGAAGGGAAGAGAGAAATGCTCTGGCTCTTTTAAAGATTCATAAGGAGAGGCAACACACACGCACACACCTGCGACTAATGCTCGTCGATGGCAGAGTGACATTGATGACATTAACCCCATTCCAATCGCCGCCGGCGGCGCCGAGGGCCGAGTGCGACTGCAGATATTTGAGCGCCTGATACTGCACGAGGTAGCTGAGCACGGGAGAGTTGCCGTCGAAGGGCCGCCGCCAGCTGAGCTTGACGGTGCGCGAGCCGACCTCGAAGACCTCCAGATTGGAGGGTGTGTCGGGTCGCTCCTGCACGGCAAGGAAGACAATTTGCTCGGCACGGCCATAGGGATTCTCGGCGATGCAGCGATATACACCCGAGTCATGGCGATCCGAGTGGGCAATGGTTAGCTGCGAGTCCACGCCCTTCTCCGTTTTCATTTCCGCAATGCTAAAGCGAAAGTTATTCATATCGATGCGGCCATTGTTGTGGGTCCAGGCAATGCTGATGGGCTCGTCGCCCTTCGCATGGCAATCCAATGTAACCGGATCATTGCGACGTGAGCTAATATTACGGGCGGGCTGCTCGAACCGTGCCGGCTCTGCATGACGCATGGAGTGGAGTGGAGTTGGTAAGTCAGTGATTATTTAAATGCTGTCGATAAGGCTGTCATTTCAATTACCATTCACATTGATGCGTATTATCTTCTTGAGTCCGGCGCCAATTTCGTTGGTGGCCTGGCACATGTAGAATCCCTCGTCGTTGTCCGTGGCCAGATTAAGCACCAGCGAGTGGTTGCGCATGTTTAGGGGCTTGAAGTCTTTTGATGCTTTTCCTGCAAGCGAACCCTTAATTAAACTAATTGCTGCCCTCATTCAAATTGGATGGAGCTAATTAATAAGCCGGCCAGTTTGACTTTGGCGCTGGCCCTGCACGTTTAACCCATCCAATTTGAATGAGCTGAGGCTGTCACAGGCGGTGGGGCCTAAGCTGCACGGCCCGGCGAATTGGCAAACTTACCCTGTCCTTTGAGCCAGGTAATTGCTGGAATCGGATATCCTTCCGCCTCGCAATTTATCGATATTGTATTGCCCAGCATAATGGCCGTGTCCATGGGCTCGTAGCTCCAGCGCGGCGCCACTGAAACGTGACCGGGACACAGCACCGAAATGTAACGAATGAAAGCGCGCCAAGTAAACAACAAAATTAACAACTTGCTGTTTGAGTTTCGCCCAACGTGTGTAGGTGTGCTAGAGTGTGTGTGTGCGTGTGTGTGAGTGTTGTATATGTGTTTCGGTGTATTGCTCGAGTAACGGTAAAGTGCTGGCAGAACTGCCACACAAATCCTGCGTGATTTATTTTGTAGCAGCAGCAAAGCGCATCAATAGATAGAGCATCTCACGAGGCAAAGACTTGCCCACTCCATTACTATTCCTTTTCATGGTCCAACAAACTTACCTCGCACTTGCAGCTCCGCCGTGTAGTTCACCTTAGCCGCCGCGTTGCTGGCGTAGCAGGTGTATTTGCCGCTGTGCCTGGCGCTGATATCCTTGAACACCAGCAGTGAGTAGAACTCCTCCTTCTTCTCAGTAATCTTGTAAATTGAAACACACACAGAGCGAGACAGAGGGAGAAGAAAGATGCAGCATCAGCAAGAGTAAAAATGTTTCACAAGTTGCGCTAAATGCAATGCTAGTTCGACATCTTTCGGATTGCCAACTCACCTGCAGGCTGAGCGGAATGACACTGTCGTCCTTTCTCCAGCTAAAGTAGATGGGCATGTCGCCAGAGGATACCGCGCAGGTGATTTGTGCGCGCCCGCCCTCCTGCAGGTTCTTGGGAAACTTGAAGGCCTCAATGACAGGCGGACCTGGTGAGCGATTAGCCAACGTGGCAGACATTAATGCGACATCCAACTGAAGGCGACGCCCACGCCTCAACTTACTGTTCACATTCAATTGCATGTCGCGGCGCGCCTCCTCGCCGGCCCGGCTCCTAACGATGCAGGTGTAGATGCCCTGATCCCGTCCCGGCTCCACATTCCGGATGACAAGCTGCCCGCCCTCCTGCACTGAGGCGAGCGTGTAGTGAGCGCCTTGGCCAAAGACAGAAATGAAAATGTGTGTGCATTAAATTCGGCTAGTCCTAGCCCCTAACCCCAAACTCCTTGCTAGTGCAATTTGTCTTACTTGTTGTCAATTCCTGATGCGCCTTCTCCCAGCGAATCTGGTCAATTGGATAGCCGGCGAACGGACAGCGCACAATTATGTCCTCGCCAGCAACGGCCTTAATGGGTCCAATGGCACGCACATACGGAGGGCCTGTATAGATGTGCATGTGTGTGTGCGAGAGCATTGTGTAATTTATTAAATTAGTTACAAAATGCAATTAGCCGGCAGTGCAACGCCAATGCTTAATAATTCAAATTATAGTTTGTTCGGCACAGATGCGATGCTAATGCATAAAATGCAGTCGTGACTGCCGCCACAGGGTGCAATTTGCAGTGCCACTAATGCAGCAGGCGGCATGCTGCGCAAATGCGTTGCATAAATTGCAATATTTATAATTAAACAGCCTGCTCCGCAGTGCAACAGCGCGTATGCGTAATGTCGCTGCTAGTATATAAGCGTTTACATAATATTGATTGGTTTCAGCATATTTGGGTATTGGTTTGTTTGTTTTCTTTTTTATTAAACTCGAAACTTTGAGCCTATTATTGAAATGTATAATGGTCAATTATGTCTTTTGTATATTGTGTTATATAATTAAGTTTTAGTCAAATGGACTTTATTCAATATAACCAAGTTAATATCTGGTATTGCTATTTATGTATCTATCAGCTCTGTTTATATGTGCTTTCCAAATATAAAAGTAGCAGAAAATTTATTTAAAAATAAATTAAAAATATTATTTAAAACGAAACTGGTTCTCCATAGAATTGGTCTTAGATACTTTCTATGGAATTTAACAAACATTTGTAAATGAGAAAGTATTATAAATAATAATACCTATTTAATATATGTTGACTAATATTATCTATATATCGGCTATGCTCATTTTCTCCAGCGTCGCATTAAACTGCTCTATTAGACACACTCCAAGTCTCATTAAAAATACAAATACTCCTATACACATTGCTGAGCAGGTCCTAAACTAGCAAAGGCAAAACGCTTCAGAGCCACTGCCCATTGGGGTTGGAATCTCATCTGCATTAATAACTGTTGTTGCCTAGGCCTAATTTGATTTCAGATTTCGCTGATGGCAGCACACAGGCGCACGCCATTTATCATCAATGGGCCCACTCAAATATCAAGTATACGCACACATGCAGCCGTCGGGGCAGGGCGAAGGCCGGGGCAGGAGACAGCATCAATCATGAGGCGCACTCGGGGGCATTTGATTAATATATGCCAGATACATATTCACTTATGCATTATTAACACATTAAGATCGAATTATCAAAACAGCTTAAAATGCTCAAATTCGATCCTAACTGCTTGAGGCAACAACTCTGCCTGGCAACCCCTCAAATATTTGTGTGCCTTAAATGCCGAAGTTATTTTTAGGCCTGATTTGACAGTGATTATCCCGCTTCCTGCAGGGTGTCTTGCCAAGACCTTGTTATCGATGGATAACATTGGCTACATATCGACGCCAGCGTCTCGGGGGGAATTTACTTGGAATTTTTTCTACCGCTGTATATGCGGGTATTTCTTTTATATTCTCTTCTCTTATTATTTTGTTCTTCTGCTTGTTATGTCTACTTCTGCTGCCTTTTGTCGCGTTGCCCTGACAAAATGTATTTCCAATCAGAGCGGATGCGACGAGAGCACTAACAAAACTCATGGCTCAGCGTCTTTTGTGATTTGCATTGTGCGCCACACAAAGGCGCCTTTCGAGGGGATTGGGGGTGTTGGCAGATCTCTCAAGCTGCACAATGGGGGTCATGTCGTATAATTGATTTCGCAGCCAATTTATGAACTCACCGTAAACATTCAGCCGGGCGGAGTGCTCAACGCTGCCCATGGTATTGGTCGCCACGCACCTGTACAGGCCGCCATCGTCGGGACGGACATGGGAAATATTTAAATGACTTATCACATCGCCAGATACATCGACAAATTGGCCAATTGCGAACCGATGATGCAGAGATATGTCCATAATGGGCTGCGAGTCCAGAAGCCAGGCAAACTGCAATGAAAATCGCAGCGGATAATCAATAAGAAGTCGCCAGGATATGGCCAGTGGATAATTTGTGTGCTTAATCAGCGATTCATTTATGTGCGTGTGTGTAATGATATAGCAATGCATAATAATAGCAATAAAACATTTGAACTTACTTGGGGCGGTGGCGAGCCGCTGGCTGAGCACTTAAGCGATATTAATGGCCCCGGACGCACATTCTGCTCAATGAACGTGTAAATCAATTCGGGCACAGTGTCTGCGAAAGAGGCAAAAGCAGCACGGCTGATAAATGCCAAACCCTGTCTCATAAACTATGCATGAGTGGGTAGCTGTGAGAGCAACGCTCCATCCGCATCCCACATCCCGCATCCACAAGCTCACGGCCCACAACACCCATGTCAACTTACCGCCCAGCTTCAGCTCCGCCATGGCCTGAGCGCTGGCACGCTGGTTCTCCACGAGACATTGATAGACACCGCGGTCGCGTCGGCCCACATTCGACAAGAGCAGCGAGGTCTTGGATAGGAAGCGTATGCTGGCAACGTAATAAACGGATGGAATTTTTTGAAAATCTGTCTGAGAATAATATGCTAAATGCTGAAGAAATACAAAAAAAAAAAAAGAAAACAAAATAAGTAAAAAAGTAAAAAACGTAAAAACGTAAATATAAAGTAAATATAAAAAATAAAAACATTTTGCTTCGAAACTGACGACGTTGCAAGAAAAAGACTCGAACATACAATATGCCATAAACTCACGCCATTTTGTAAGCTAAAAGTGTTGGCTGTGTATGTGTGCATATACCTATTTGTAAGTGTGTGTGTGTGCGAGTGTATTTTCTATTCCTTTTTTCTCTCATCTTTCTTTGTGTGCAGTGGCCTTTTGTTCGCTCAGGCGAAATTTGTTATTTATTTTATTAGCATAAGCATAAAAATTTCTGGTTGATTTGTTATGCTGATTTGCTGGAGCTCAGTTCGGTTAGCCCCTTTCCATTTCGCTCTCGCTCTGCTTGACCGCTTTTGCTCTGGTATACATCCTTGGGCAACAGCCGTCAGCTCGCCCGCATAAGCACACACACACACGCAGACGAGCAATGTTTGTTTTTACAGGCTGTTTGTACTCGAGGCTGTTTGCCAACTTCAATATATTTATGTATGGAGGGAAGGATATTTTGTGCTGATGCGCCGGAGCACTCGAGTCTCTGCATTTGGCTACGTCAAGCTGCGTATTATGCTGATTTCACGTAATTTGCATTAAATTATCAAGATGTGCTCAACCCGTTCAAATGGATGAGCGTGTGTGTGTGTGTGTGTGTGTGTCCACAGTGTCCACTGTCCAGGCGCAAGCAGCTGAGCAATCTGCCGCAACGAAGATTAACATAATTTATATTTTGTAGACACACACACACACTTATACACACATGTGTGTGTGTGTGTGTGTGTATACAGATGCATGTGCTTGCACAACTAGTATTCTATTTAATTTTAATTACTTGCACTAATGAATGATAACAAGGTGCTCGTTTAGTTCTCCCAACTGTGGCCTTATCGAAGCTGGCTAGAATGGCCAGGCTAAGGCCGAGCTTTGTTTTCAATCAGTTGATTGAAACTCTAGAATATTCATTGCAATCAATCAGCATATTCCAACAATGACCCTTGCACGCATCAACTAATGGAAAACGATAGAAAATAATAACAAGTAAGAAAACTCTAGTCGAGAGTGCTCGACTACGAGATCCCCTGAACCCTTCAAGCAACAGCCATTTCAATCATTTTTAGCGTCTCTCTGCTTACACAAACACACACATACACACGCAAACACACATACATAGACACCCATAGGCGCGCACGCATGGGCTGCAGTGTGGGCTTACTATGGGAACTTAATTGCTTAATAACTTTTTTTCTGGACGTACGTTCTCCATGAAACTTTCAGGTTGTGGTTTTATCATTACTATGCGTATAATTGCCAAAGCTCAAGTCTCTAGTATTTGAAATACGCCTTTTACAAACTTATGGGTGAGGGGGTGGATATAAGGGTGGGGGGTGAAATTGAACAAAAATCGAAATTCTATAACGTACATATCAATCTACATTTAAAATTTGGATACTCTAGCTCTAAAGATGTAGGAGATATAATTTTATAACTGCATTTCGATAAGGTTTTTGATCGATAAAAAAATAACGGGATGAGTTATCGATTTTTAGTGATAAACTCGATATCCGCGTGCTATATACGAGCATTTTAAAAAAAAGTTGAAGTCTCTAGCTTCTATATCTTCTGAAATCAACGCGTTCAAACATACGGACAGACGGACAGACGGACAGACGGACGGACGGACAGACGGACAGACGGACAGACAGACGGACAGGGCTAAATCGACTCAGTTCGTCGCCCTGATCAAGAATATATATAGTTTATGGGGTCTGTCACGCCTCCTTCTCCCTGTTACATACATTTCAACAAAAACATTATACCCTGATTTCCCATTTTCAATGGGTTCAGGGTATAAAAACAAAAGTCTTAAACAATCTGTGAATAGCTGACATCAAAAAGCTGACTGTAAAAAATCAAAATAAAAATGAAACACCGAAAATAACGAAAAATCCGCCGAATAAATAAAGTGCCGAACAATAGAGAAAAATGAAATTGTTGAGCGCAACAAATGAAGGCCTGCCGGGCTCACGGACCCGCTCCGCTCTTCCAGCGCGCATCAATAATAATACACAGCGATAAAACATTTTTGGATCGGCGCAGCCTTAACAACGCCAGTGCAAGAACAGTAGCAACAACAACATGTAATCCACGGCCTTTACCCAATCTATTTTCGGAATACCCTGAAGGCATTGAAAATGGGTATATGTAACAGAACAGACATACGAAAAGGATACAAAACTTGTGACTTTCTCGATGATTCCAGCTAAAGGCTATTGACATTTAAGTTGATGAATAGATAATGAAATTGCTGGAAAGAATACACATATAAATGCATACTTAAAATCTTACACCCAGAATTGAAGAAAACTATGGACACTCTTTAATGTATGTACATAGGTGAAGGAAATAAATAAATAAAGAAAAAAATAAATATAAAATAAAAGATACCAAATAAAAATAAAAAACCTAAAAAAAAAACGTTTTAAAAATATAACAAATTAAAAAATTAATTAAAAAAAATAAAATAATAATTATAATCAATTTTTATAAATCATAATAAAGCTAATGAAATAAAAAAAATTTTATCAAAAATATATCTACAATTTGTATAAATGTTTGTAGGAAGTTAAACAGCAGAAAACAGGGTATCTGTTAGTCGTGAATAGCTGTTACAAAAGACTTTTTGTTTTTCTTATTTTGATATTGACGAACAGAAAATTTTGCAACTATGGAAAAAACAAACAAGCAAAAAATTAAGCTAGAGATACAATTTGAAATGGCCTATACCCAACAGAGTTTACACACAATGTTGCATGTTTGAGTTGCATGTTACTGCTACGGCCATCTGCAAACGCGGTGCTGGTATACTCACTTGTCCCGGCCGGTGCTGAGTGCATTATTCGCTTGCAGCGGTTTGCCATTGTGGAGCCAGTCGATGCCATCGATCGCTGAGCCCGTCGTCGTGCAATTGAAAATTGCCGTTCCGCCCGAATTGACAATTTGTACTTGCGGTAGTATGTGCACAGATACGAACGTATTTACACTGAGCCGAATTTCGATGCGCTGCTCGCCAAACTGATTCGATGCCTGGCAAATCTGCAAAAATAAAAAGAGAGAGAGAGAGTGTGTCACATATGAACTATGGAAGCAAAGGGCTAGTGCTACATAAGCCAGTCAAAATCAATCAACTCTGTCATATATATCACAGCAATACATGGCACAATGCTCGAGCCCTCCATGTACAGACATACATACATACACATACATACATACATATATATCGATGGCAGACAGTGCATTAAACACAATATTCCGCTGCCAGACAGACAGACTGTGGCAGATAGTCAAACTGCTTGACTTTAGCCATTTGATTGACTGACTAACTGACAGTCAGCGCTTGTCAATGGATTGAGGTTGTTATACGAGTGTAAGTGTGTGGATGTTTGTGTGTGTGTGTATGGGTGTGCATCTCACAATGATAATACTTACCCATTTGCCTGTGTCCCGCTCGTCAGCATTTTTGATAAGCAACAATGTGCGCGAGACTATTACGCGCTGAGAGGATGGTATGGGATAAAGCGCTGCCGAGTCTGAAACGCGATACCAACTGAAAATTATGTGGATAAGCATGCACGTTCAGTTAGTGATTGATATACATATATTGTATATTATATAATTTTAAAAGAAAGTTAGGCTTACAATTTAAGCAGTAATAAAATGATGTACATTCTTTAAGCATTTTTAAATCAATTTTATGTGTTGTTGCTCGTGATAAGCATAATAAGTATGTTATATTTATTTGTGTTTTCTTTTTTCAATAGCGATTATCAGGATTGTATTTTGTAGCCATTTGCTTAAGGTTAGAACATTAAAAAATCGAAAACTAAAAGCTTTTGTTTTAAATATAATACATTGCCTAAAATATTGCACATTTATCAAACATGCCTATCAGTGTTCGGGCTATGCTTGAATATCTTATTCATTGAATGCCCGTGGAACGAAGGCAGCTGAAAACTCATATGAAGGCAACTGATGAAACGAACAAGCACTTAAAGTCAATACTCAAGTTGAGCTGCAAATGAAGAGTCTCGTGGTTATATATTTTTATATATTTTTATATCTACCACAGCATGTCCAATCAGAATAGTTTTAAAAAAGAATGCATTTTTTCTGTTTTTGTATAATTTTAAAAAATGTGACTATTATTGCTGTAAAAGCCATCTATACATGTGGATAATAGTAAGCCGCTTACTCAACTGAAAGATGCCACACACAACATATTTGAAATTCTCAAATAAAATTTCTCTGATACACAGCGCACAGCCAAGTCCCATTGTGAGTGAATAAGAAATGCTTGATAGCAATATGCTACATTTTATATAACTTATTTATAAACACGAATATAATCAGCTGTATGAAAAAGTAAATATTTAAGATATTCAGCATTCTCTCTAGAGCACGCACGCACACACGCACAGTAAATATAAATACTTCTGATGAAATCAATAAAAGGCACTCAGCTTGTACGCCGTAAACCGATTTCACTCATTAGCCATGCCAGACACGTAGGCAGCTCGGACTAAACTTCAACTAAAAACAAAATTATCGCATTTTTCTCGCATTTATAGTAATCATAACGTGCCAGAGGGCTTCGGCATTTGGGAGTTAAAACCAACAGAGAGTGTAGAAAGAGATAGACAGGCAGATAGATGGAGAGCAGGGTTTACTGAAAATATGCTGTATAAATCTCGCGTCCTGTCGTTGTCTGGCACTTGGCTGCTCTGTGGCTTGCCATTTGAAAATATTTCTGGCATTTCACGTAGCAAGCAGACGAGGAGCAGCGCTTTTTGCATGTTTGTCTGGTGTTTGTTTGTATATTCCATGGCAGATTTGTGCGCCTCCATGCCCAGATTTGCCTGCGCTATCTCTCTTACTCTCTCTCTCTTTCTCTCCCTGTGTCTCTCTCTTTTTGGGGCACACATCAAGTGCTTATGGCTGCATGAAATTTTAATAAGCCCAACAGATGGGAAAGAGATTCCCAAATTTCGCCTTTGCCACAGACGCATCGGCCTGTCAATTAACCAGGCTTTTTATACTGCTAATTAGTGCCAAATGTCTGCTGTTATTTGATACGTTTTATTTACTGACTTTGAGTGCCTTTTACTCTGCTGTTGTTTGTTGTTTGTTGTTTACTCAAATGAGTTTTTATTGTTTGTAAGTCGATACATTGAGTACTGCATAAACAAGTTGATTAAGTATTAGCCAAGTTACTTGGCAGCGAGCCAGTCGCTTTATTAGTTTGTTTTTCTCGGCAAAGACAACACACGGCTAATGCCGGGCTATCAAAAAGCTTTCTACATTAGGCCAGGAGGACCTTCAATTAGCTGAGGCTGAGGCTGAGGCTGCCTCTGCAATAAAGCCTGTGCTTCGAGCAAACAGCCAAATGCACTTAAGTGCTGTATGTTAATGTGACCGACCCACTGTCATCTGAGTTGTGTTGGTATTTTATTGGTAGCCATAGAAGCAGGCAGCTGGCAGCTTGCCTCAGGAATCTGAAAGAGTTTATTGGGGCAATACTCACGTGAAGATGGGGAAAGGATTGCCCTGTATGTTGCACGGCAGATGCACATCGTTGCCACGCTCCACCTGGATTTCCATAACTGGTTTTTGGCTGGTGCTTGGCGCCAAATTCTTGCTGAGCTCTGTAAGCGAGGGTCGAACGTTTTAGTTGGCGCATAGTTGCCTCAATCCGATTGCGATTCACCTTACCTTTCACCTGAAGCATGACCGGCTCGCTGCGCTGCCGGTCGCCATTCAATGTGTTGGTAACCAGGCAGCTGAGCTTCACCAGGCCGTCCTCCGAGCGCACTGACCGCACATACAGATCTCCGGAGGCGGCCAGCACCACGTAGCGACCAGCTGCAGAGAAGCCAATATCAGGGAGTCGTAATTCAAAAATTGCATAAAACAATAGCAGCAAGAGAAAACAGAAAAAATAAAAAACCAACAACAAAACGAACCAAAGCAAAACTGCATAGTGAAATCAAGTTGCTCGCTGCGTATACGTAACATTTATCAATAAATGTCAACGCTAACAGCAATACATAGCAGCAGCAACAACTGCACATCCCTCAGGACATGCTGTATCGCAATAGCAAACAGGCAGAGCACAATGCTAGCATGTGTACATAAATTTCAGCAGCAGATAAACACCCGCACAAGCGTCCACACAGCCATATCTGAGTATGGGTGTGTGTGTCTCTGTAAAAATGTGGCAACACTCACCAACATCCGACAGTTCCGGCAGCAGTATCTCCTCGCCTCGATGCCAACTGGCCACGCGCACATAAGGCCGCACATATTCCGGTATAGCACACTTAATCAACGCCGAATTTCCCAAATAGACTTCAGTGTTTTCCACGTGCACATGGAAGAGTCGGCGAACCACTACAAAAACGCAGTAAAAAATATGAAAAAACAAGGAAGAGACAGAGAGAGATACAGAAAACAGATGAGGAGCTGAGAAATTGCCGAAAATCAACAATCGTTGCGTGCCTATTGGGCGAAAGTACTCTTCGACTGTGAACATAAAACGCTTTGGGGCAAGGGAAGCCCCAGAGCAGCCAGTGCAAAAAAAAAAAAAAGAAGAAGAAGAGAAAAACTGGGAGCACGGAGGCCAACAGGCAGGACACAATGAGAGCAGTGAAATGCAATGCAAAAATGGCAGCAGTTTAAATGAATGAAATTGCTTGAAATTACATGCGAAACGGAAGTGAACAGATCATAAAGAAAGAAAGAAACAAAAGCGACTGCAAAAAGGGAAAACCAAAAATGCCCAGTGCAATATATGAGTCGGAAAAAATATTAAAAATGATATATATGGGAAAATTCGTAGCGCAAATATTGAATGAGATTTTAAACGACTATCATGCATCGCCTGTTTCGCAGCTCACATCGGGTCGCCAGGTTGATGTGGGGCAATCGCCCTGCGGCTGTTGGCTATATGACTGACGATATTTAAATGAAATCAGCATTCACAATATCCGAATGCTGTCGAATCAATATATGAGATTTGATTGCGAAATGAATATTTGCACGAATAGAGGGATGAATGGGAAATGTCTAAAAATATTAAACTAAACAAAATTTTTATCGCATCCATCAATTTAAACTTTAATGATAACATAATAAATTATCTAGTATATACGGCTATCTTCTTGTGAGTGTGACCGTATGTGTGTGTGTGTGTTTAGAACATGCTTTCCGCAATCTTGACAGCGCATCAACATTAATTTCGTGACAAACGCCTTGAGGCACGCAGCAGCAGAATGCGATAGGAAATACGCAGGTTATTAAAGTGATGTGTGCTGAAATCAAAAACTAACGCGCAGTTGACAACTCTGACAGGCAGAAGTGAGCTGCAGCAGCCAAATCATGATAACTACACACACTACGCGCTCCACACTCCGCGGGCAACAAAAAGATTGCCAGCAAATGCCAGGATAAAGCTACAGCAGCAACTGCTCTGTACGTGAGCTGCTTATGAATGTGCACTACACCCATGGCCGATGGGTTGGGATGGGATGGGATGGGAGGGGATCTGTTTGTTGGTATTTGTATTTGCGGGCTGCAGTGCATGCTAATGGTGCCTGCCATGCTACACACTTCTACCTTTATGGCGGCAACGTCAGCTACTTTAGTCTACTTTCCGCTTACCTGCTTGCACCTGCACATTGCGACTCAATATGGTGCCGGCCTCGTTGCTGGCGCGGCATCGGTAGGTGGCCTCGTGCACATCCGTGCGATAATATTGCGCCAAAAACGGTGGGAAGTGCAATGTGCCGTTGCCAGATATTTTTCTAAAAGCAGAAAAAGACGAAAAATAATGTAAGGAAACCAAATATACATAGACACACAAAGAGTGAGAGAGAGAGAGGGAGAGAGAAAATATATAAGCAGAATGCAATATTTTAGTACGTTAAGTCTTGGGCTTTCGTCGTTATTTATTTATACACATTGAGAGCGCGTTACACAAAAATTTGTTGCACAAAGCACCCAAAATGGCAGCCACTTTGCCGGCGAACATTTTATATTGCAACTATACTCGAAGATTTGCATAAAAATGCAATAAACCTAAGGATACTGCGGCGAATAGACGTGAGCAAGCCAAGCAGCTGGCAGTGGCAAATGCATTTGCACGACAGCTACTAACAATAGGACTTAAGAGCAACAGCCGGAAGTCCATAAGGAAGTGGAAGGAGTGGAGTATTTACATAAGACATGCAATCTAAAACTGGAATTACCTCTATCAGAGTACCACATAAATCGAAGAATGACCAGAGCACACACACTTCAATGATGTTCAGCATTTGAGCATTAGAGCATCTGTATCTGTATCTGTATCTGTATCTGTATCTGTATCTGTATCTGTATCTGTATCTGTATCTGTATCTGTATCTGTATCTGTATCTGTATCTGTATCTGTATCTGTATCTGTATCTGTATCTGTATCTGTATCTGTATCTGTATCTGTATCTGTATCTGTATCTGTATCTGTATCTGTATCTGTATCTGTATCTGTATCTGTATCTGTATCTGTATCTGTATCTGTATCTGTATCTGTATCTGTATCTGTATCTGTATCTGTATCTGTATCTGTATCTGTATCTGTATCTGTATCTGTATCTGTATCTGTATCTGTATCTGTATCTGTATCTGTATCTGTATCTGTATCTGTATCTGTATCTGTATCTGTATCTGTATCTGTATCTGTATCTGTATCTGTATCTGTATCTGTATCTGTATCTGTATCTGTATCTGTATCTGTATCTGTATCTGTATCTGTATCTGTATCTGTATCTGTATCTGTATCTGTATCTGTATCTGTATCTGTATCTGTATCTGTATCTGTATCTGTATCTGTATCTGTATCTGTATCTGTATCTGTATCTGTATCTGTATCTGTATCTGTATCTGTATCTGTATCTGTATCTGTATCTGTATCTGTATCTGTATCTGTATCTGTATCTGTATCTGTATCTGTATCTGTATCTGTATCTGTATCTGTATCTGTATCTGTATCTGTATCTGTATCTGTATCTGTATCTGTATCTGTATCTGTATCTGTATCTGTATCTGTATCTGTATCTGTATCTGTATCTGTATCTGTATCTGTATCTGTATCTGTATCTGTATCTGTATCTGTATCTGTATCTGTATCTGTATCTGTATCTGTATCTGTATCTGTATCTGTATCTGTATCTGTATCTGTATCTGTATCTGTATCTGTATCTGTATCTGTATCTGTATCTGTATCTGTATCTGTATCTGTATCTGTATCTGTATCTGTATCTGTATCTGTATCTGTATCTGTATCTGTATCTGTATCTGTATCTGTATCTGTATCTGTATCTGTATCTGTATCTGTATCTGTATCTGTATCTGTATCTGTATCTGTATCTGTATCTGTATCTGTATCTGTATCTGTATCTGTATCTGTATCTGTATCTGTATCTGTATCTGTATCTGTATCTGTATCTGTATCTGTATCTGTATCTGTATCTGTATCTGTATCTGTATCTGTATCTGTATCTGTATCTGTATCTGTATCTGTATCTGTATCTGTATCTGTATCTGTATCTGTATCTGTATCTGTATCTGTATCTGTATCTGTATCTGTATCTGTATCTGTATCTGTATCTGTATCTGTATCTGTATCTGTATCTGTATCTGTATCTGTATCTGTATCTGTATCTGTATCTGTATCTGTATCTGTATCTGTATCTGTATCTGTATCTGTATCTGTATCTGTATCTGTATCTGTATCTGTATCTGTATCTGTATCTGTATCTGTATCTGTATCTGTATCTGTATCTGTATCTGTATCTGTATCTGTATCTGTATCTGTATCTGTATCTGTATCTGTATCTGTATCTGTATCTGTATCTGTATCTGTATCTGTATCTGTATCTGTATCTGTATCTGTATCTGTATCTGTATCTGTATCTGTATCTGTATCTGTATCTGTATCTGTATCTGTATCTGTATCTGTATCTGTATCTGTATCTGTATCTGTATCTGTATCTGTATCTGTATCTGTATCTGTATCTGTATCTGTATCTGTATCTGTATCTGTATCTGTATCTGTATCTGTATCTGTATCTGTATCTGTATCTGTATCTGTATCTGTATCTGTATCTGTATCTGTATCTGTATCTGTATCTGTATCTGTATCTGTATCTGTATCTGTATCTGTATCTGTATCTGTATCTGTATCTGTATCTGTATCTGTATCTGTATCTGTATCTGTATCTGTATCTGTATCTGTATCTGTATCTGTATCTGTATCTGTATCTGTATCTGTATCTGTATCTGTATCTGTATCTGTATCTGTATCTGTATCTGTATCTGTATCTGTATCTGTATCTGTATCTGTATCTGTATCTGTATCTGTATCTGTATCTGTATCTGTATCTGTATCTGTATCTGTATCTGTATCTGTATCTGTATCTGTATCTGTATCTGTATCTGTATCTGTATCTGTATCTGTATCTGTATCTGTATCTGTATCTGTATCTGTATCTGTATCTGTATCTGTATCTGTATCTGTATCTGTATCTGTATCTGTATCTGTATCTGTATCTGTATCTGTATCTGTATCTGTATCTGTATCTGTATCTGTATCTGTATCTGTATCTGTATCTGTATCTGTATCTGTATCTGTATCTGTATCTGTATCTGTATCTGTATCTGTATCTGTATCTGTATCTGTATCTGTATCTGTATCTGTATCTGTATCTGTATCTGTATCTGTATCTGTATCTGTATCTGTATCTGTATCTGTATCTGTATCTGTATCTGTATCTGTATCTGTATCTGTATCTGTATCTGTATCTGTATCTGTATCTGTATCTGTATCTGTATCTGTATCTGTATCTGTATCTGTATCTGTATCTGTATCTGTATCTGTATCTGTATCTGTATCTGTATCTGTATCTGTATCTGTATCTGTATCTGTATCTGTATCTGTATCTGTATCTGTATCTGTATCTGTATCTGTATCTGTATCTGTATCTGTATCTGTATCTGTATCTGTATCTGTATCTGTATCTGTATCTGTATCTGTATCTGTATCTGTATCTGTATCTGTATCTGTATCTGTATCTGTATCTGTATCTGTATCTGTATCTGTATCTGTATCTGTATCTGTATCTGTATCTGTATCTGTATCTGTATCTGTATCTGTATCTGTATCTGTATCTGTATCTGTATCTGTATCTGTATCTGTATCTGTATCTGTATCTGTATCTGTATCTGTATCTGTATCTGTATCTGTATCTGTATCTGTATCTGTATCTGTATCTGTATCTGTATCTGTATCTGTATCTGTATCTGTATCTGTATCTGTATCTGTATCTGTATCTGTATCTGTATCTGTATCTGTATCTGTATCTGTATCTGTATCTGTATCTGTATCTGTATCTGTATCTGTATCTGTATCTGTATCTGTATCTGTATCTGTATCTGTATCTGTATCTGTATCTGTATCTGTATCTGTATCTGTATCTGTATCTGTATCTGTATCTGTATCTGTATCTGTATCTGTATCTGTATCTGTATCTGTATCTGTATCTGTATCTGTATCTGTATCTGTATCTGTATCTGTATCTGTATCTGTATCTGTATCTGTATCTGTATCTGTATCTGTATCTGTATCTGTATCTGTATCTGTATCTGTATCTGTATCTGTATCTGTATCTGTATCTGTATCTGTATCTGTATCTGTATCTGTATCTGTATCTGTATCTGTATCTGTATCTGTATCTGTATCTGTATCTGTATCTGTATCTGTATCTGTATCTGTATCTGTATCTGTATCTGTATCTGTATCTGTATCTGTATCTGTATCTGTATCTGTATCTGTATCTGTATCTGTATCTGTATCTGTATCTGTATCTGTATCTGTATCTGTATCTGTATCTGTATCTGTATCTGTATCTGTATCTGTATCTGTATCTGTATCTGTACCTGTATCTGTATCTGTATCTGTATCTGTATCTGTATCTGTATCTGTATCTGTATCTGTATCTGTATCTGTATCTGTATCTGTATCTACCTACATATGTATCTTTATTTATGTCTGACATAACTCATCCTTGACTCTGGGGATTTCACACTTCTCAATTTAATACGTTTAAATTCTAATCTCGTTCGATAGTCAGCTTAATCATCCACAATAGTGTATTTCATGTATTTAATTGGCCTCAATAGCAATCGAAAACAAAGTGCCATGAAATAAATTATACTGTGTTCATTGCAAGCAAAGACCAAACAGTGATCCATAACATTCCATGCACAGCACAAAGCACAGGATTCCCATTCAATAGACGCTAATCATTTCAGTTGAAGCCAAGTCTAACGAGCAAGCCATGCAACCGAGCTGCGGGTGGATAGTAGAAACTAAAACAACAACTGCAACAGCAAAAACATCCAAAAAGTTCATCAAGCGCAGCTTTCAAAAAATGTTTAAGTGCTGGCAATTTGTTAGCGTCTATTGCGTTTGCAAAGAGCTAAATTAAAAATAAAAAAAAAAAGAGACACAAAAAAGAAGTACAAAAATAATAAATATGTAAATAAAACCTTTACTCTTTGCGGCATGGCTAGATAAGTACACATCCCGTACACTCCGGCTAGCGAATACGTCACTAGAATTCAACTATGCTCTTTAACAGCTTAAAATAAAAATTTGTTTCATTTCTATGCTCCAGTGTGGGAGCTGGACTGTAGGGAAAAAGGCAGGCACATAGCCCGTAGATGCATATTACGTGAATTGCTTGAAAATATATACACACATATACGTATAAATAAATATGTGTGTATTCCGTCGACATTATCACGTACTTTGAATGACTTTGCGTTTTGCAAAACATACAATTTCTTTTAGTACTCTTTGACCGAACTCTATTATGCTGTACGGCAAGCGTTGACATTTTATTATTATTATATTTTTGTTTTCAAAACTGTTTTCTGACAAATTCACAGAAGTATATAAGTATGTTTAACATTTATATTTTATATTATATACGAATATTTATAGTATATAAGTATATATTATACAAAAAGTAAAGACCTGCTGTTAGAAACTATTTCGTCATTAGAATCTTGTTTTACCTCTGATGATAAAACCTTAGAAATTCACACAAAAATGTTGTTTAAAAGTTTATTTCAATTATTATTATATTCATTCATTCATTCATTTTTATTTTATGCAACAGCACTGCTTTCTATTGCATATAACATCTGGCCGACTTAGGTTCACAAGCTAAATATCTTACTACTTACGTCAAATGCTAATTAAAACTATTATAAAACAAGTAAGAAAGCTCTAGTCGAGACTGCTCGACTAGGAGATACCCTGAACCCTCCGTGCTGATGTTCCAATCATTCTGCACACATACATACACATGCATCCACCCCCACGCATAGGCCCGCGCTCTGCTAACTGCGCAGTAAGCAGCGACTGCGCTTGGGCTGCGCTGCAGTGTGGGCAATATTATGAGAATTTATTTGTTGAATAATTTCATTTGTAGACGTACAATCTTAATGAAACTTTCAGAACGTAATCATTATGTGTAAATGTGTGTACATTCCAAAGCACAAGTCTCTAGTACTTGATATACGTTTTTTACAAATTTGGGGCGAAGGGGGCGTGGTATCCAAAATCTGTAAATTACAAAATGTGTGTGCCCATCAAATGCATATACACAGTAAATCTGAAGTCTCTAGGTCTAATAGTGTTCAAATTAGGCTGAAAAAACAATATAAATTTATCGATTATCCTCGATAAAAAAGATATCGAATGAGTTATCGAAAAAATATGATAAACTCGTACTGCGTATGGTATACACGAGTATGCATACAAAATTTCAGATCTCTAGCTCCTTTAACTTCTGAGATCGACGCACTCATACGGACGGACGGACGGACGGACAGACGGACAGGGCTATATCGACTCAGCTCATCGTCCTGATCAAGAATATATATACTTTATGGGGTCTGCGATGATTCCTTCTGCCTGTTACATACTTTTCACAAAACCATTATACCCTGATTTCCCATTTTCAATGGGTTCAGGGTATAAAAAAAACTATTATAAGCTTTAGCTGGAGCTTCTGCATTGCACATTAGATTACCTATACACACTATATTCATTTTTATTAGATCTTAGACTATAAAGAATTTTCTTGAATCTTTTCCCTTCGTGTCTGCTTGCGTTGGCTACACGTTGCATCTCTAGCTGCCAGCAGCTAAACACAAAATTGTCTACACTTATTTATCCGAATGCAAAGTCACATTTTAATTTAACGTTTAAGTTTTCATAGTGCACACACACAGAGTCAACAAAAACAATAACAACTAGAAGAAGAACAGCAACAACTAGAGCCTGACAACATTATAATATTTTAAAAGTTAACAAAGCGCTGACAGGACGGACAGGGCAGGGATAGTGCAACAAGCTGGATGCAGCGCATTCTCTGACATTAACATATGAGCGCATTTGAAGCAATGCGAGTCTGCTGCATAGCAATGCAGTAATTGTTGTTGTTGCCTGGGGCTGTGGTTAGGCTGTTGCTTTTACTGTTGCTGTTGCCTTGTGGCAGCAACGCATTACTTTTGTGTATAATTTCTTTGGACTTTTGTTGCGGGGCGTATGAGGAGTGCACTTATTGTTTTCGCTGATATAGAAATGCTGCTCTTTGTGGATCTATTCTCTGCGCCTGGGACAACATGCATATTGACTAGCCCTCGCCGAGCTGCCACTGATGAGCTGCAGAGCTTAAAGGCTTCTCAGATTCACCAGCATGTTAATTGAATATAAGCCCGAAATCACCTTCTATATACCCGCAGGCAGAAGCCGCAACAATGTGACTGTTGCAACCGCAGACGCGCTGCGCAGAGCAGCGGGGGCGCATATACTTAATATTACTCGTACGCATAGTTGTCGAAACCGCAAAACTCACCTCAGTCCGGGCACCTGAGTTGCCAGCGTGCCGTCGCGCATTACCCAGGATACGACGGGCGGTGGGTTCCCATGCGCCGTACAGCTAACCTGTGCGCCCGTATCGTTGCCAAACAGCAGGCGAGGCGAGGGCTCCAGCAGGAACGTGGGCACACGTAAGCCGCTTGTGGCTTGCGATGGCACCGCCAGTTGGCAAGTTGCAGCCGCCAGCAGCAGCACCAGAGCATACTCGGCAATAATCGCTGTCAAAGGCAAACAGAAAGGTAAAACAGGATAATTATCATCTTTACGTAATTATGCAAATGTCGTTCTGTATGTGTGTGTGTGTGTGTGCCTGGATTGTTGTTTTAAACTTAAAGCCAGTCGGATGCAAAAGTAGCTGCTGACTGCAGCCAGCTGGCAGAGTCCCGCTGACTGCCGTCGGTTGGCCTCCACTACTTGTGCGAGTCTGTTTCAAGTGCAACTTATAAAATGCGGCTAATTTGGATTCGGTATCAGCGCACGGCTCTCATTTAGGCAGCACTTGAGTCAGGCAGTCAGCGAGCACCAGCCAGGCAGTCAGGCAGCCAGGCCAAACAGGCGCAACGCCAACGCAGACGAAACACTTTATGTTCCCAGCACTTGTGTGTCTGTGTGTGTGTTTGTGTGTGTGTGCCATTTCACTTTTTGATATATTTATGGCTGCTCGTGTGCGTATGCAGCTTGTTTACCCTGCTGAGAACTCGCTTTACTGACTGTTACACAAATGCAGTTTAAGTTGTTGCCAACTACAGCAGCAACAGCAACAACAACTACTTGTTACAACAGCAGGAACAGGAAAAAACAACAAAACAAAAACAACAACTTTGGCAATATCAACAAACGAGTGCAATTAGTTACCCACCTTTCTCTCTGTTTAGAAGCCCCAATAAACTCATTTTGCTCAGTTGCGTGTGTATCCTTTATTTGGCCGTGTGTGCATGCGTTTTCCTTGCCTTCGCAAATATTATTCAATTAATTTTAGTTGACTTTTGTGCCAGCTTCTCTGCGTTGCCACTGCTTGTTATAGTTGTCTGCTCTAAGCACAGTTCCCTTTGCTTGTATTATATCCTCTTCGCTTTGCGTTCCCCTCGCTGTCGTCGCCGTCCACCTGCAGACAAGAGCATTATGTTACAAGCTTATTAAGTTTAAATTCAAGTAATTATACATATTTTACTAATTATAGTTTTTATTATTTTTTTCTTTACTAAAATAAGTACAATTATAAGAATATCAATTTAATTTTTTCACTAATTTTAAGTTTTGTAAAGGAATAAAGTTTTGAAATATTAAATTAAGTTGACTTTCATAATTTGAAACAATTACTACTTTAACAATATTTTGATTTTTTATTTAGTTTTATTTTAATTTAGTTTAACTGAAAATGTCAGAATTAAAAACTATTTTGAATATTTAAAGAAAATCTCTTTAATTGTATAGTGTTTAGGGTATAATACTGCATCTACATAGTTTTTCTAGTTCGTATAATTTGATTTGTTTAATTAAAAATTAAACTTGGACAGACACAATAAAGCAGTCTAGCAAAAAAATATGATTATAATTACTTCAAATTAAAATCCTGCACTCAATTGTTATGGAAGTGAACTTTAATAGCTAAGACTGCGAGCTTAGTATATGTATATATAAATTTATATATATACATACATATATATTTAACGCATTCATATCGCTCTAGTCAAGTTCAACTCGGGGCCAGAGCCATAACAACTGCGTAAACAACAAACAGTAATTCCTATGCGCCGCAGAGCGAGAGAGAGAGAGAGAGTGAGACATAGAGAGAGAGAGAGTGTTGTGCACATAAACATAGCCAAGCTGACGCAGCGGGATGGCTGGCTGACGGGCTGGCTCACAGGCTCACTGAAACCGCACAGATGTGTGGAATCAAGTCCACATGCTGCCTATGGCAGCGCGGGGGGCTCGCGGATCAGTCAGACAAGGAACAGCTACATATAATAACAACGGCAACAACTCAACTCAGTTTGTATTGCTCTACACAGCTTTGCTGCGTGCTTAGTAAATACATTTAACGAGTATTTATGAGCGAGCATACGAAATGAATGACTTCTGCCATCATTAAATGTGATTCGCAACGGCCACGCCCACACACACACATACACCCACACACACGGGCAGCCTGACAACAAAGCTGACGATTCGTACATGTTTTTGGGGTCGAGGAGTTTTGCATGACTACGTTCAAGACCTAAACACTGAATGTTTGTCTATTCAGAGTATAAAAAATAAAAGGAAAACAGTTGGACGGCCCTGCCAAAGGGAAATTCACAGCATTCTTAATATACAGTACGATTGCCACGCCCACTTCTTAGGCACTTTTCGACTAAGCAAACATCATCATGACACCCATTACGGCGAATCGACAGCACGTCAATGGCAAGGAGACGGCGGATGGCGACGGCGGATGGAGCAGCAAGGGTCACACTCCAAAGTCCTTTCATGTTTGCAACTTGACACCTTTTCAGCGTGGCCCAGCACCGGATGCGAATCATGGCCTGTATGAACTCCATGTGAGCGAGCGTCTGGCGCGCCCGCCCAGCCTCTGCTGTTTGCATTTAATTGAGAATTTAAAATGATTTGTTTATTTTTTTGCTGCGTCTTTTGTTGGAGAATTTGCTGCGAGCGTTTTGCTTCTTTGCTTAGCACTTGCTCGGCGTTGCTGTCACACAAAAAAGTGAGTGTGCAGACCTAACTTCACGCTGACACAACCCCTGAGCAATTCTCAGTGTGTGTTAGAGAGTGGGTGAGTATGTGTGTGTGTGTGTGTGTGTGTGAATTCGCTTGCCTTTCATTTTTAATGAGTTTTTATTTTCTACACTTTTGTGTGCCGCTCTTTGCCCCGTCCGACTGTCTGGCTGTTTGCGTTGGCTTCCTCGACACGACGAGGATGAGGACGAGGAGGACGCGGGATGAGCTGGCTGTCACCCCCTTTACCCTTCAGGATGCATGGCGTATCCTTTGCGCTCACAAGCGTTTACTTTTCCTTATGCTTTGTGTGTCATAACTGCTGACTGTCAGCAAATTTGACGCTAAATGTGCTCAGGCGCTTTAAATATGTCGCACTGGCTTACCATGCGGTTGTCTTAATGTCCCTACGCCATCCCGTGCGAGTGTGTAGTTGTGTGGGTGTGTATTTAACGCTTGTCTTTGTCATGTGTGAGCCGGGCTATAACAACTGTTTATCTGTTGGCAGTTTGTTGTGATAATCTGCTGCTGCTGCTTGCTTTGTGTCAGCAAAGGGCCAACAGCTCATGATCCTGCGGTGCTGCTGCAGAAGGCCTCAGGCGAACAATGCTGAATGATTGCGTAACCACAGCCGTTACACGCAATAAAGGATATTACTCGCAGCACTTCAAATGCTTCGACATGTGTTACACTGCCAGTGACATGAATTTAATAAACAATTTCACTTGTATTTGTATAAGCAAGACATGTAAAGGCTTAGACTATGAGATACTCTATAGCGAATATATTTCTATTTCTGCATAATCATGTAATATGTATTTCTGATACTCAAGTTTCTAATCATTTGACTGGCATTCCCTTTCCAATTGTCATGTCCGTTCATGCTATGCGCAGCTGGAATTTGTCGAGGAAAGCTCAGCTCAGCTCATTGCACGAAATTGGAATGCAATTTGTTGTTATTCCAGCTCAGTTATTCCCAATTAGAATACCTGACTGTGTAAATTATCGATGATAGAGCAATGCATTTCAATTACTCCACAGGCTGATCAATTAAGCAACTCGAGCTGACAATGGGCAAAGTGCAACAAAGCTTTTTGTATGGTTAAAAAGCCGCAAGCAGTTCCAAATTAAAAGCACTTCACTGATGCATTGTGCCGTGCGTCGTTGTCTTCATTAAGACACCTGCACCGTCGCTCCGTCACTCCGTCGCTCCGTCGCACCGTTGCACCTTCACTGGAGCGTTATATAATTACGACTTAAGTACGTGCCCCGCCCCAAAGCAAGCAGCTTCAGTAATGGGCACGTTGTTAGCAGGGCAATCAATCTTGCACGAGAAATGGCCAAAGCACACACAAAGAACGGCAGCGTGAGAGATAGAGAGCGAAAATAAGAGAGGCAGAAGGAGTGAGCCTTGCCTCGGATATGAATTGCTGCAGGAGTCGTTTGGCAGTGCCACCCGACTATCGCCATTGAATGCGAAACGCTTCGCTTTGCATTTTGCACGCATCTCGCACACTCCAGTGTGTTTGTTTGTGCAACGTGAATGGCTTTAAGTGCAGCCTGCCACAACAAACGGCAACAAACGGCAACAAGAGGCAACAGCATGGGCGCATTGGAACAACGGCAGCTCGCATGCACAAATGCCCGTTGCGGGTTGTTCCATGTGCTTCAGCGGCAGTCGAGCGCAAATGCAATGTTGCCGTTGCAGCGCCCCACCATTGAGAATACCGGAAAAGTGGGCGTGGCTGGCGCTAAACGCTTTTGCATCCGCCGTTGCCGCCACGCGAGGCGTCAAGCAATAATTTTACTTCTTTTGAGTCGAGCTGTTGAATCGTTTTAATGCTCGTCACCTGAGTTGCTTCTGTATTTATGTATATCGATGCCCTTACATTGGGCATGAGCGCAGTGAGATGAGCTTCGAATAGTTAAGCTCAGCTGTGTTGATCGAACGAGCACTTCATGTAATGATTTATTTATTTAGAAAATGATTTGTTGACCAGAGTCAAGCTTGGAAATAGCAAATAATTTAATTATATAGCCTTCAAGAATACATCAAATTATTATAATATAATATAATAGAATATAATAGAATATAATATAAAAGTATCGACAATCTGATGAATTGAACGTATATGTATATATATAATCTTCATATGAATACTTTCATAAGATGGGAGAGTATGAAATTAAAGCATAATAAAGAAAGTATAAAAACAATTTAGCTCAATTTTCATTTTTTTTTATTTTTTATTTTGTGTATTTAAATTCCTTTTGTTTTATTTGATTTACTTTCAATTTTTTGAAATTTAATTTCTTTGAATTATTATTTTTATTTTGTTGATTTTATTTATTATTTATTTTTTATTTCACTTACTTAAATTATTTTATTTATTTTGCTTAATTTTTGTATATTTATTTTTATACCCTGAACCCTTTGAAAAGGGAAATCTTAATGCTTTTTATTAATTTATTTAATTTGCTGCATTTAGATCTAAAAAGTAAAATATTCTATTTTATAGTGCTTCAGTTTAATCTTAACCAAAGACGAGTCAGCTGTGATAAATGTAGAGTATCTTCATTGTGGCTTACAATTTTTAAGCATAAAGATATTTTTTTTTTTTTTTTTTTTTTTTATTATTATTAAAGCGTTGGAACGGTATGCACATGTATTACCTTGACAACACAGTTAGATGATGTAAATATGCATAAAGATATGTTCCTGTTCATTCCCTGTTATTTTCTTGTACCTGCATGTGCTGCATACTTTGCGGCGCTGCTTGGGGTGAAGCGGATGTGTTTGCGTTTAGCGCAGGTTGACAGCCTGGCAATTTATGTGGCCGTCTTCCTGCATGTGAATTTAAACGGCTGCTTTAAGCCGTAGTCCCCACAATTTCCAGTTCGGCCAGCCGCCCCCAGGCCACTCCAATAACGCGCCCCTCTAATGCGCGACGTTTAAAACAATGGATCCATTTGCACACCCACACACAGGCTGAAGTGCAACTCTTTGGTGTGCAGGGCGCACAATGGGTCGAGCCGAAAGTCAAAGAGCATCCGTTGCGAGCGCTGGGCGCGATGACAACGTACTCGTAAATGGCAGCGATTCTGCACAAAAGCGGCCACTGGAACAATGACAGGAGTCGGAGTCGGAGTCGGAGTCGGAATCGGAATCGGAATAGGAATCGGTCTCAAACGTAAATGCTGGCTGCTGCTTGCTGGCTGTTGGCTGTTGGCCGTCGTCTGACGGTTGGCGGAAATGCAGAGGCGACGAGCCACCTAATAACATTTTCCATCTCCAGCCACATTAGCAGCGACCGAGCATATAGCCATCTGGCTGTGGCAGCAGCGTTTCGCGTGTTCCAACAAATGTTTGGCCACCTTTTATATTACATCAATTCAAGCGCGACGATTGTGTAAAGAAGATTGTGCCGGGGTGGGGGGGCAGCCGCCGTTCTGGTCGCGCATATTTTTTCTAAGCCATGGAAATATTCCATTGTTGTTCCTGCATTGCCGGCCCCACGGGGACCCAGCGATTCGTGGGGCTACATTGTCACATTGACTAACCGCCGCTCGACCGACCAGCCTCTCATTTTTTTTACACTTTTTTTGTTTTGTACTCAGCCTCTACGAGGGGCCTTTGGCGCTTTGGAGTGCCTTTGTTTTGTTGCTGCTTCTGCATCTTATTGTTGTTGTTGTTGTTGTTGTTGTTGTTGTAGCTGCTGCGGTCGGTATGAATAAAGGCGACTTGAGTGTATTGCTGCGGCCGACTGTCACTGACATCGCCCGAGTGTCTCACAAAATAAATTTAATTGGTACAAGGACCGCAAAGCTTCTTAAACATTTCACAATCATATGAAAAGCAGCCGCCAGGTTACTTATTTTGATTGCAACTCAAGCATAATATTGCCCGGAATGAAGCAGTCCAAATGGTTCAATTTGTTGTCGACAGTTTATAAGTATTGAATTTAATTAAAATTATTTGAGCAGTTCTACTAAAATGAAAGTGCCTTACGCTCTAATTGCACACGTAAGGGCTGTCTAGTTTTCACGGGAATAGACAACTGGCAGTTACCCTGAAATCATTCTATAGTAGAGTGTGTGTGTGGAGTAGATTATGGATTTAATTACGAGCAGTTTATTTATTGAATAACTTTTGCAATAGAACCGCATTTACATAGCGTAATAATGATGTTTGAGCAGTATTGAGCGATGGCTGTTCTATTTAAAATATGAATGGGCTGAGGTATTATTATTATTAAGCCTCTAAAAACTAAATCAAAAGAACGATATTTATAGCTAATTGGGCATTCGAATGAGTTGTAAACTAATATATGATAGTTACAATTTCAATGCTCAATTCCCCAAGGCATTCATATTCAACTCAAATCGTTGTCCTAATCAAAAATACAAATACGTTTAAATACATATATATTCTATTATATGGTCTACTCTGCCAAGAACTCTTACTCATACAATCATTATACTCTTAAAACCTATTTCAATCGTTTCGGAATATATTAAAAAGGAACAATCTCAATCTGGTTATTTGACTCTTGATTGAATTACAAAGTCAATGTAGAAATTTCGGCTATTTACTCAGTGGTAATTGAGTAACTGTTAAGTGAGTAACTGATAAGAGCGTGTCTGATAACTGAGTAACTAAGTAACTGGCCTCTGAGCTAAAACCACATTTAACAGGAAAAAAGATAAAAGGCAAATTTAATCATATAATCGCACATTCAATTGCTTTCAACAAGCAGTTCAACATATTTATTTATTGTAATTAAAATTCTATTTAATTCATTATGCATTAGAAAACCCTTTCTTCTACTCCCTTTGTATTTAAATATTTCAATATAAATAAAATAATTAAAATGTTGTACTTTGCTTTTAGCTACAAATGTATCTTGTATATTTGATGTATTTAAGCTTTGTGTATTTTATCTAAATTATATACGTATTTGTATTTGAAGTAAATACTAATCGATTTTAATTATTCTATTTACTTTCAGTTGCCTCGAGTCCATGGCGCAGTGCTCAATTACTAGCAATTGCAAATATAGAAATGTTTTCGCAGATTAAACTTTAATAATCAATCTAACCCCAAAACCTCGACCGCAACATTTGCCTGTCCGAATCTTGTGCCAGACTTATGCAACATTTCAGCTTATCTCTGCTCCATGCATAATTCAACAGTTTGCCTGGCAAAAACCACACACACACACACACACACAGACAGTCAAATATCTAAAGATAGAAACCAGAAATGTGTATTGAAATTTGGTGATTTGTGCCAACAGAGAAGCAAACCAAACCAAACCAAAGCAAAGCAAAAGCAAAAGCGAAGCTAAACTTAAACTCGTTGAAACTAATTCGGGAGAGAGCAACAAACAAACGAAACGAAACGAACTAGCAAACAAACAAAATTTAAGAGCTGCAAAATGAGAATTGTAAATCATTCAATGCAATTACCTCGTTATCTTTGGCCACAGAGCGCGGCGAGCGAGCGAGCAACGGCCTGCTCGGTGTGGGCAGCGGAACGATCCTGGGATCCTGGCCGGGCCGCAGTTACATTGAGTTGTCTGGCATAAAATTGTGATTTTATTATTTTTGGCAGTGCGCCCAGAATGCGGCGCTTAGCACACTCTTAGCGCACACTCACACACACACACACACTGAAGGTCCCACATATGCTGGCAGCCTTCACATGCAGCGATAACTGCCGGAACAAAAAACAGATTGCGGCTGCATTCAACAATTGCCAAAAGGTAGCAAAAGAAAAGCAACAAGAAACCAAAAAAAAAAAAAAAAAAAAATAGAGAAAAGAATGAAGCGCGACCATAAATTATACGCAGTGCATAGACGGAAATTTTTATGGACTGTGACTGGGCCAGGCGCAGACAGCGTCGGGGCTCGCATTCTTTTTTCCATTTTTCCTTTTTGGCTTTTTGTCGTTTTCAGGCAGTCTGTCTCTTTTTAGCCTCTTGGCATTGTTGCCGCAATTTTATCACACTTTGATAATCGCATGGCACATGCCTCACGACACGTCAACGGGCGCGATCACGCCGCCATTCGATTCAATTTGGCCAACGCTCGCAGTTTTACACTCGATAAATTTCAACAAAGTGCTTTAGTCACTTAACGCGCGACTTAGTTTCAGCCCCTGACCGAGAAATTTGAATTCATTTTCGCTTTTTTTCGGGCATTTTCTTTGTTTTTTTTTTTTACATTTGGGTTGTTTTCATTTGCATTTTCTTTTTATTCGGTCACTCGTCACCTTGTTGGGCAACCTTTTTCACACACTTTCCATTAAGCGTCACTTTGGCGATTTGGTTTGCTGCGCTTAGCGCGCAAATTATTTCACCTTTTATTCAATTTACTTTATCCACCGAACGTGACACTAATGTACGGTTACATTGTGCATATCTGTATATGAGCGCGCGCGAGTATGTGTGTGTGTGTGTGTGTGCTGGTGTGTGTGTGTTAGTGAGGCATCCATACTTCCGGCAGTCCATGGGTCGACACACTCACTAACACTATAGCGCTAGAACACACACACACACAGATAGCGAGAGGAAGGTGTTTGGGGGCCAGCAAAATCCACTTTTGTTACATTTTTTATGAACACATTCGCAGGGACAAATAACCCGTAAAGTCAGTCAAATCCACGATAAAACCAAAATGTGCACACACACACACACACAGAGAGAGATTGGACGTGTGTGTGTCTCAAATGTCAGTAAACGAAATGCTGCTGCATAGTTTTAGGCTGGCGCATATACAACGCTACACACACAATACACTGCCGCACATAACGGTACAAATTCAGGCACTCACACGCGCACACATGCACACTTATGCCTGGCCACTATCACCGATGGGCCCTTTCCGGCCCCGAGGCGTCGACAACGCCAGCATCCATTAATGCTTTTTCCATTAAATCCCCAAATAGTGCCTAACTCACACACTCACACATAGTCCGACCATTAGCCATGTGAGTGTGTGCGTGCGTGTGTGTGTGTGTTTGTTTGTGTGTGCTCGTGCTTAACTAATACTTATACACTCGGCCAAAGCCATGCTACTGCTAATACTAACATCCAACAGTTTCAATTTTGTCCGCTTAACACGTCCAAACAGTTCGAAACGCCGGCAATGACTGAACTGAACTTTGAATCCGTCTGCTACAGTGTCCAATGCTGCCAGCGTCGCTAACTGTAGCATCCTCAATTGCCAGACAGACTGCGCTGCGGCGTCGACAGCGACTTCGACGTCAGCGTCGGCGTCCACGTCTGTCGGTTGAGATTATCTCCATCGGCTATTGCCCTTCGGGTCGAAGCTGTAAGTGTAGCACAGCGTCGCGCCATAATTGAACGACGCCGGCTGCGCTGCCAACTGCGACAGCACGCATTCTCTTTCTATTACACACAATTCTCTCTTTGCTATCTATTCTGAGTTAAGTAACTGTAGCTTGCATTGTTGCTACTTGTTCGCTGCGCTTTCATTACTTACGCTCTCCTGCCTTCCGACCAGAGGGTAAACGGGACATTCTGAAGTCAACACAAAACGAAGAGAGACTGCGCGAGAAGGAGAGCGCGCTACCCCGAGAGCTAGCGCTATCTCTGTTATTCCTGGCTGATTGAATTATGAAGTTATAAATTATTAATGAGCATAATAAAGCTGAAACGAACTTAAACTGTTATTAATAATATTTATGTTTGCTGCTCGCTGAATTCAATTAAAAAACAATTAATGTATAATTTGTAATTTTATTTATAAGTTGAATTTATTTATCATATATTATAATATGATATTATTATTTTATATATGTATATTCTTTTAATTTTTATTTCTATAATAATATGCATATAAAGAATTTTTTTTTTTTAAGAAAATCTTAAATTTATGCTGCTATTAAGCATCCATCAGCATCGCCATCGCAATGGCAATCGCCATTGCTATTGTCCATTGGGGATTCTGGACAGCGGCACTTCATCACTTGTCTGTGGGCAGCTGCCACTATAAATCACAAGAATGTGCCACGCGCGAATGTCGCATTGGCGCCAAAAGTTATGCTACATAAACACGACCTGCATAGCGCTTACCCCTGCTCCACGACTCCACGCGTCGCGGCGCTTACTACGCAGCTTTTAGCGTAAAATGTCATTCACTATTCGCGGACGGCTTTACACTACGCTATTTATTTATATTCGCGGCGAGCACATGGAGAGGCAAGCACGTGTTGCTTCATGCCCAAAGTCTGCTCCCTCTTGTCAACAAGGCAACTGCGCAGGCGCGCTCTTTCGACGCCGACTGCGGGCAGCGCGTCGGCAGCGCTGCGACAGCGCTGAAAAGTTGAAGGCCCGACCTACGACAACCAAACGAACCAATGAATGTATTGAATTCGACGCATCTGTATGCGTACGTCTGTCTGTCTGTGTGCCTGTGTCTGTGTGTGTGTGTGTGGCTCATGGAAAAGAGAGAGCATCGCATAGCCTAAAGCTGTCAAAGCGCATTATCATTTTCATATATCATACTTAATGCGGGATGATATTTTCATTTAGTTTGTGTGCTCGCATCATGAGAACACTATGTAAGTAAGTATATGTTAACTGCGTGTGCGTGTGCGTGCGTGTGTGTGCGGTCTATAGCCACTAAACTTACCAAATACTTATGTAGGTGAAAGCCGTTCCCGCTGCCTTACATAGACATCACATTCGCAAGCCAGGTAGGCAGGGCAGGTAAATAAATCACGACAACTTCTTATTTAACACGATTGGCAGGTTGAAGTTATTTGCCGAGTCATTAATAACAAAAGGCGAAAAGCCATTCAACACTTTTAAGCCGCGCAGGTTCTTAATTAAATTTGATGGTATTTGGGGCATACAAAAACCTGTCAAGGAAGACAAGGACGACTCGCTACACACATATACATACATATATATTCATATCCATCTATCACACATGAGCTGACAATACAACGCCCGTACTGATGGGCATCTTGACAGCCGTGGAGTCTGGTGGGGTACGGGGCAAGGGGCCATCAGGCCATCAGCAAACGACTTGGCCCATTTATGCAAAGCTTTTAAATAAATTACAAAATTGTTATAATTTAACGTGCACATCAGCTGCCTGAGGCATGCACCCGGCCACACAATAAGGCTATTGAGGTCCTTCTCAGCCAAACAAATACAGCTGAGCGAAGGCACACATACACAAACACACACAGAGATTGTGTATGTAAGTGTATCAGCGTCCTGTTGCTTTTGTGTTGCCGACGACTCCTGTGTGCGAACTTGGCCAACACAAAACGAGATAATTTACGCAATTCGCTTATCTCGCCATTTAATTTGAGATTTACGGCCTTGCCAGGCGCTGCTTTGTGGGGTCGAGTGCCATTTGTATTGGTATGCGAGTATTTTAAAACGCCAAAGTGTGACTAATGACCGCTTTTAATAGCAAATCGCAAATCGCAAATCGGTAAATCGGCATCTAATTTACAAATTCCATACATACATTATATGCATTTAACTCGAATTTGCGAATTGCGATATGCTAATGCCAATAGATGCTAAAAAGCTTTAAAATAAAGCGATATGTGTACAAAAATGCAAAAATTCCTTATATAGCCATTGAAATAGACTATTAAGTGCGTAAAAGAGAAATTATGGAAACATTTAAGAGCAGCATAAATATTTGCAGCCATGTCAATCAAGAGGAAAAAGTCTTTCTGATCGACCTATATCCGCATTAAATAATCTCTAATCATATTAAAGATTTGTATGTTTACTACCAAAGATATTATAATTGAAATTTTAATTTTATCTCAGGTTAAGCGTGATGAAAAGGGCAGTTAATAATATTAATTTTATACATAAATCTTTAAGCATCAACTTCTCTCATCAAAAAGTTGTAATACAAATTGAGCAGAGCACGCATTAAAAGCGATCTACCCAACATAAGGCCTTTGATACGATTTGTCAAACACATTCTGAACTCATTATTAAAGAAGATCCATCATATTATTAGCAATATAATATCTCTTACAAAAACCTCTCTTCAGCCGTCTTTAATGCACGATAAGAATCAGACAGTTAAGCGTGATAATTATTTTTAATTGTTGGTAAGTGCTGAACTTAGCAGCTACAGCACTTAATATATCAAGTTAGGCGGCTTTGGAATCGGTTAACTCCAGCAAACCTGAAACTGGCTAATAATCTGGCATCAAAACAACTAACTCGCCGTCAGCATAATATATAAATATGTACTCGCCGCTGGGCTGAAAGACAAGTCTGTTGCGACGTTGCGTGGAAGCAAGAGCATAACGCAATTATAATGAAATATATCAAGTGAAATATTAGTGAGTGAACCGCCCTACAGAGACACTGTGAGCCCGGCGAAAGGCAACCCAGTTAAGATCAATGCGATAATCGGACTGATCCCATGGCTTCCGGTAAGTTTCTAGTAGAACATCTCAGAAGATGAAACCGAAACTCGAGTTGTTTACAGTGAGAACTGTAAAAGAACCCAAAACCATGTCAACTGCTTAGCTGAGCACTAAAACTAAACAAATCTACTTAATGTACAGTGTCTAATTATTTCTTTGTAATTAAAGCAGTTAGAATTCATTATAAACCAGAGCTAGCGCGGCGAGCTTTATGACTCTTTACGGTCGCAACTATAAAAGCGTCAAGCTTCGGTGAGAAGAGCCGCAGTTTCTTCTTAGGCATCAGTTTTAGCATTTGAGTTGTAGTTCAGCTGGGAATATGACAGTGAACTTTGTTGTGTTGTACAATTGTCTGGTGCGAGGCCTCATTGTGCCGCCCATGGGATATTCTTACGATCAGCGATTGGGTCAAGGAGCGGAGCTAGCTGGCGTAGACAATCCCTCATCCAGCTCATCGATTCAGCTGTTTTCTTGTCTATATGGCGTTCGTGAATTATCTGGCACTGAAATCAATGCGGATCGTCGAGTTTCTTTTCTCACCGTGGATGACCCTCATGACAACCTGCTCGAACTCAATCATCAACTAGGCGCCGTCTATCCGAACAGTCTGGAAGTACCCAACTCTTCGACGGATGCCGAACTTCTCTCTGTATATCTGAGCAGTACCCCAGCACCACCCACTCAGCCTCCTCCAACCGCCATAAAGGCGGAGAAACGCAACTGCCACATTATTAAATGCCCCAAGTTCTCGGAGTCCGTATACGGCAGCGATGGCGGCACCTGCTACGAGTTCTCCAATCAGTGCTTCATGGCCGTTGCCAGCTGCAAGCGCCACAATAGTCGGCTGCCTCGTAAGCGCTTACCCTTGACCCTTTGAACTCTCTGCGCTGCTTTACTCAATTTGAGTTGATTCTATTTGCAGGTCTCAAGGAGGTTACTAAGAAGCACTGCGACAAACATGTCAAACGAGTTGTTATCTAAGCGGTAGAGCATTTTCAAGTGAATAAGTTTAATTTATATACTAAATTATAAAATAATAACAACTAGCTAAATTGATAGACTTCCTAGTAGATCAAAGAAAAATCGAACTGTATGAAGTAAAGTAGCAAAAATTCTTCAAGTTTGATTGCTAGACATGAATATGGTCATATTTTTTTTGAAGTTCCTAACAACTAGAAATACTAAACAATTGTCTTCTATTAAGTTTTACGCTCCTAGATCAGACCCTTCACTTTGTCTATCTTTTACTTACAGATACATGTCATAGAGCTATGAGCTCTAGTTCCTGAAAACATATTATGTACTCAGAACAAATGATAAGCTTCGGTAAGAATGTGTTATAATACGTTTTATGTGAATAGTATCCAAAAGAAGAACTTATCTGAGAATTAGCATTAGATATACAACTTTTTCTTTTGAAGAATATAACTTCTCTAAAAATCAGAATTGAAATATCATCAAATCGAAAGCTATATCCTTAGAGCTCAGCAAATTGAAAGATTTCAATATAAAGATAACATGATTATTTTAATTTAAAACATACACTACACCCCCTCCGAACTCTCCCCTATCTATCAAAGTTTCTCTACGTAAATATAAATTGAATTGAACCAACGCATCTATTGGGCTGAATGAAAAATATTTTATTTACTAAAACTAACAATTTGTGTTCAGTTCAATATAAACTTGCTAAATTTTAATATAATATTAAAATAAAATTTAATTACGCACACGCACACACACACACATAGACACACTATAAAGTCGCAATTGACATATTATTAAATTTGACCTTTCCGCATTGCCAGAAAGCGCCAGCCATACAAAACACTCGCTTCCGTGTCCGTCTCCCATGGCTACGCATAACTTTCGACGAACAGCCCCGACTTACTGCTGGGAACTGGGAACTGGAAAGTACAAAAACAGGGCCAGTTACAACGATAACAACATGGGCGAAAGTGTTGCCAGTACACGAAAACTTTTGCCAGGCAAAATTAAACGGCAGACTGAAGCGAGAGAGAGGGGGAAGCAGTGGTCGTTGTGGTAGACTGTGGCATGCGAAGCTGAGTGGTGCAACCACAGTGGCCTAGCCCAGGCGGGTGGCCAACAAAATGCTCTTACAAAACCGCATCATTATCATGAGCGCAAGAAATAGAGCAGCGCCTGCCAGGATGAAAAAGAAGTCGAAGTAGATGTAAGAGACTGCGAGGAGCTGCCACGGAACAGGAAGTGTTTGGTTGCGGGCAGCCCAGGACAGCAATTTTGTGGGCATATCGCGCAGCTTGTTATATCAATGCTGGCATAAAATTTAATAAGCGCTTTATTATATTATAACAGCAGCGAGCACAGCACAAGCCACAGCACCAGGAGCAACAACAACAACAACAGCAACTAGGACAATAACTACACGCAGCCTGGCAGCCATGAGCCATGAGCCAAAGTTCGTTGGCAAGCCAAAACCGGACACTTGTTGATTCTGCCACAGCTCTTGTTCTACATAACCTTCCCACACCTCCCCCCCTCCCTCTCCTACCCTTGCTCCAGCTCTGTTAAGCTGGCAAAAGTGTTAATTGTTTAAGGTGAAATTTGTGTAGCATAATTTCGGGCGTGCTCCGCTCAACTTTCGCCTGTTGGCGCGGAAAGTTTGTAGACCAACCACAACCGCCGCCCACTCGTTATAATTATACTATTAGATTTTTGGCAGATTTTTGGCGCGTTGAGCTGGCAAATTGGGTGCCGCATCAGCAAAAACTGCTAAATTCGAGTGAAAACTCACCCACTGCACATTCACTTTTTATACCCATTGAATGGGGGAAATCAAGGTATTATGACTTTAGGGATATGTATGTAACAAATAGATGGAATCGTGGCAGACACCATAAAGTATATATATTCTTGATCAGCACGATGAGCTGAACAGATCTAGCTGTGTTTGTCTGTTCTTTTGTCCGCCTGTCCATATGAGGGTAACGATTTCATAAGTCACAATACCTAAAGATGAAATATTAATATGAAAGTGCTGTATACCAAACGCAACAATAGTTTATCATTTATATATTTATTTTTATGTGAATTTTCTTTTTGTCTTGATTTGTTAATGTTGATTTGTTAAGCGCAACCTAAATATCGCAAGAGACTGTACTGCCCATGCTGCGTCGCTGCCTAAGCCTAGCGAGTGCTTATACGTGCGTGTGTATGTGTGAGAACATGTGTATCGTTTTATCGTTTGTAGATTTCTGCAAATAAACCTCTTTCACTCACACTCTGAGAACAAACTCAGAGAGCATGCGAGCCAATACCATCCGACCGTCTGAAGACTTTTTGATTGCATGCTCACTTAATGATTCTCATTCTGCGAAAGAAACCGAAGTCTTTCAGCTGTGAGCTTCTTTGGCTTCGTGAATTGAGTGTTGGACTGAGAATGTAAATGTGAAGATCTTTAGAGTGTATGCTCATTGCCCGACTCTCAATGTGCGAACGTCAATCGTATATCTCGCTAAGCGATGCTCAACGATAAATACGAATGCAAATGCAAGTCTTTGGCTCAGAGTGCGAACGAGTGAACAAGACTTTTTCTCGTGATTCCCCAAACAGAGCGTAAGCAATCAAATCCTCAACTGTTATTCACAAGTTAAGGTATACATATAAACGCAATATCAATTCCTTGTTCAGGAGTTCAGGGCATCTCCTAGTCAGGCAGTCTCAACTGAAGCACTTTTACTTCCTTTGGTTATCGTTTTGCTGAGCACGGCATTTGGAATATTTTAAAGCGGAGCAACTGTTCTACGATTAACGTGGAAGATATTTGCATACGCTTCATTGAGCTTTCAGTGCGGGGACAGTTGAATTTATGTCGGCCAGTCGCAATTCACCTGTACCTCAGCCACACGGCCAGGCGACAAATTGCGCTTCGCTCATTAATCATGCACGCCAAGTCTTACAGCAACAACATAAGCATATCCATCCAGCATCCATAACGAGACGCTTAATTAAATTGCATTAAGTTGGCTTTGGGGTTTTCGGTTCAGCGGGCAATTGTTTGTTAATGAAAGTGCCATAATTTATGCAGGCGCTGATTTTAATTCATTGCTGTGGCTTTAACATTTTGCAAATCCATTTTCCATTAAACACACGCAAACACACACACGCACACATGCGGCTTGGCTGGGAGGCTGGGAGGCATCTTCTCCTGGTGTGGCAATTATTGACAACGACTTGATGGCGTCACGCAATTTCCGTTGATGCGTGCCAATGCAATTATGAAAATTATGCGCTGGCATCCTGAGTGCGCCGCCTGCACTGAGGTCCTAGCTGCTACTGTCTGCCGTCTCCTGTCTGCTGTCTCCTGTCTGCTGTCTCCTGTCGGCTTCACAAATCAGTCAGGCGCACTGATAATGTCAGGCGTAGTGGCTTAGCAGAGCGCAAAAAAAAAAAAAAAAACAAAAAAAACTAAGAGAATGCATAGCCTGATTATGGAGCAAACCAAACCAAAACCATTCTTCAGATGACATCTGATGAAGGCTGTTGATGCGGCTTTTGTGCGTCAAGCTGTAGTTGACTTGAGCCTGTAAGCAGTGAGAGATAGACAGAGAGTGAGAGAGACGGCAATGGTTGGGGAAAGAGCATACATATGTCTCTCTGTGAGTGTGTGTATGTATGTATATATTACTCGGCAAGTGAGCTTCAATTTCAATGGCAGTTAAGTGTGCCGTCATCGTCGTTGTAGTTGTAGTTGTTGTTGTTGTTGTCCTCTGTCCTCTGTCCCCTGTCCCCTGTCTGCCGTCCTCTGTCGTCTATCGTCCTACGGCTGTTGCATTTGACACATAAGTGGTCTTTAATGATATCAAACTTCATGCGTTGCTTTCATTGCTATAACGGTTGGCTCCTCTTCTGCTCTCGTCTCATTCCCCCTTCCCCTAACAGCCCCTCTAGTTAGCATGTCAAACTTTCCATACTGCTGCTGTCACTGACTCCTTTCATTTGCAGTCTTGTACATGAGCAGATAAAAAGCCCCAGACAAGCAGGAAAAGGATTTGAGTTTATGTAGGCGGGCCACCATCATCATCATCAACATAATGCTCATCGAAATAATTTCCAGTTGCGCTTACATTTGATGAAGTGCTTGTGATTTATTAAACACACGGCTCCCTCAAGTCAAGAGTCAAATGCTGTTCACGCCTCCTCCTACTCCTCCCCATGGTTATATTAAATCATATTATATTATCGTAATTATTATTCTCTCATGGCTAATACGTTATTTTGCCTTAAAGTCGGCAAATTTTCACGTCTACAATCTGAAAGTTTCAGGCAATTATTGTGTTAAAACTTTTCATGTTACGTAAAAGGTATGCCACTACGGAATACCCTGTGTGCCCAATAAATTGATAAATTTTACAGCAAATTAGTTTAGTTCTCTGATAACGATAGCCGTGATTTTCGCCTCAGCCTGCGGAACTAGCCCAAAGAACGAGAGGCTCCATTGTTATGGCCGCTGAAAGTCGTAGACCTTAATGCGGTTTGCGGCCACTGGGTAACAGCTGCCGGCGACCCTTGTGAATTTGAAAAGTGCTTAGCCATGACAAAACCTTTTTTCCACTTAAAGGCCACTCGGCTAGAGCTAGAGAGTAGGGGATGGTGGACTGGCATGGGATGTGGGTGGTTTGTGTCAGTTCGCGCCCAAGCCGCATTATTTCCAAGCGCCTGGCCAGCAGCTACATTCAATGGCAGTTTTATGCGCGTCCGTCTCGAGTTTTCCTTGCGCGCCTTTTCAATAATGAAAAAATGTACGAGCGCTGAATTTTCAAATGATATAAACGTGGACGACAGGCGGCGAAGCGGGGCCGAGCTGAGCTTAGGCAACGGAGTCGGGCCCAGACAACAACTACAGTCGCAAAGGAAATGGGGAAAAGCAAAGTTTGGAAAGTGGACGTCGAAGTGGAAAAGGCAAATTAAATTATTTCTCATGAAAATGCGGCAAAGGCGACAGGCGGCGAAGTCGACTAAATTGAAAAGCGTTGACGGAAATAAAACTAAAATGCGTGGCGCGTGGAAAATTACAATTAAATTGACTTTAGCGACGATGCGATAAAAGTAAATTAACATAACTTAAAGAGCAGCCAATCGAATTGTAGCAATGTAATGCAGATATGTATGTGTTCCCATATCCCTTATCCCATCTTTGACTCACTAGTACCTGCCTGCTTATCCGACTCCTGCCTAGCTCAACTGGCTTTTGTTATTAATGCCACTTGGCAGCTTTGCCTGTCCACTTCAGGTGAAGTGGCCGCTGCACCTGCACCGAGCTACTGCAGATGCCGCCGCCCACTCCAGGCGCACCCGCTACTTGTCGCTGCAGTGCGTCTTATATTTCAGTGAGCATAATAAAGTGCAGCAGTCAACCAGGCTGGCAGACAAGCAGCCCGAGTCGAGGGTTTCGGGCCAGCAACAAAGCGTAAAATGTGAATAGACTTCATGACTGCAGCTGGACTATGAAAAAGTTCAAGTTGGGCGCGTGTCGGGCATGCAAAAAACAAAAGCAAAATGCACAAAAAAAAAAAAACACACACATACACACACAAATGAAAAAGGAATAAAAAATAAAAAAACAAACAAGCGAAAACAAAAGCAGCAAGCGTGTCCTGACTGGATAATTGAAAGCAACTTTGCGACTTCGCCCGCATGAAATTGGCTACAGCTTTTCTCTATCTCTCTCTCCCCCCCCCTTCTCTATCTCTCTCTCTCCCCCCTTCTCTCTCTCTCTCTCTCTCTCTCTCTCTTTCCTTTTTCTTCGTTTTATTATTTGCTACCATTGTTGTTACTGTTGTTGCTAGCATTGTCTTTGGTATACATAGTAGTTGCTCCACACGGAAATTGAAATGTCAAGTGCGCTGTCATGTGTGAGCTAACAGAGCCGAGGCTCTCAGGTGCGGGTCGACATTCGGGCCAAACTGCATTTAATGGCTTCGGCAGGCTCTTTGCTCTCGCATCAGCTGACGCCACTATAATAATGGCCTTAATTGCCAGCAGAGGCCAAAACAAAAGCCGAAAGACAATATTCATTAAGCAGAACTTTTAAGCATTCACCTTGCCGCGCCTATCATGTACGCCCGTTCAGCCGGCAGCCAATGATACTGGCCGCACGCCGGAGAGTCGCGCCTGGAATGCTGTTTGCCTAATGGAAAATACGTACTTCTGCATAATTGGATTTTTTGATTTCGGTCGCATTCCGGCAGTTAAGAGCCACAGAATGCCATCGGATGATGTAAAATGTTTTCCAATGGCTTCACAAATTGCGTTCAATGTCATATACGGATCTTTAGGGATTTACAGTGCAGGTAAACAACAAATACTGGTCCACATGGCAGCTACAGATCAGCTTCATTTACTTTATGATAGTTGAAGAAGTGAGATAAGGAATTGCAATTCAATCAGTATTAATAAAGACATTAGCGAGGCGAGACATGTTCGCATGTCTGTTGGTATATCGGTCTCTCTATCGTTCTCCCTCCCCCTCTCTGCATGCATGTCTAACTCACAGTCTGACTCTCTGTCCGTCTACCTAAGAAGAGCAAGGCATGCAGACGAACTCCAGGAGATCATTTAGAAAATGCCTGCGACAGCAGAGAATGTTCCCATTGATCTCTACCTGGCGCCCTACTCAAAATTTGAGTGCCACTCAAGCTTTGAGTGGAAGTCGCCCTATATAAAGGGCAGCATTTATGCGGCATTTATTCAGTCGTCCAAACCCGGTGGGGTCAGTCGTACGTGCAGGGCAATAAAGTGAAGTGTTTTATTTTTTTAAATTATTATTTATTTTTTTTTTAAATTATTATTTTTTTTAAATTATTATTTATTTTTTTAATTTTTAATTATTTTTTAAATTAATTTTTTGTTTTTATTTAAAAAAATTTTTTTTAATAAAAAAATTTTTTTATTTTACATTTTGTTTATTAAATTATTTTTTTTTTTTTTTTTTTTTTGTGTTATGAAGTGGGTGAAAATTTAGTAGTATTAAATTAATGTTTGTTTTTTTTTCTTCAAATCTATAGAAAACATTTTGGAAGAAACAGAGCAGCATAATAGCTTGATTTTCCTTTGGGAAAATACCTTGGATTACGACTTTTTTCATAGTAAAGAATTCGCATTTGCACTGGAAATTTGCTACTCAAGTCGATTTTTATATAAAATGAAGAGTGAAACCTTTAATAGTATGCACAATGGAGATTGTTTAAAATATGGCCTACGATATTCGGTTGGCACTGCTATAAGATGTACTCGCCATTTGACACAAGACAAAACAAAACAAACATGATAAATACCCGAGTGGAAGAAACAGGGAAAATAAAGGTGACAATTTCGAGTATATAAAATATATATGTATGTATGTGTGGCAGCTGAGTTGTGCTCTTTCGTTTCGCACTTATTTCTATTAAATGTCGCCGGGACACATGTTGGTTAGAGTTTATTGCAATTTACTAACTCGGCACGTGACAAACGAGCCGCACGTTTCGCTCATTGTACGCGACAAACGGCAAAGAGACTGACGCACACAGATCACACATACGCAGCGTTGCCCTCGCCTTACCCACAGCAGTTGGACATTTATCGTGATGTTATTTATGGCTCACCAGCAAGCTCACGATGTTGCCAATTTTTTGTCTCGTCTTAATAACAATGCATTAATTTGGTGAACAAGCTTAGAGTGCCAAAAAGAAAAGGGCACATCCAAGCGCAGCCCAGCATCGATTGAAAAGCGCAAATAAATCATAACATGGATTATGATATGACTAAACATATTGACGTGGTCTTAGCTGCCATACAAAGACAGTCCATGTTGTGAGCTTACTTGACAGCTTCTCGATTTGTTTTCTCTTGTTTGAACAACCAACTACAGACCAGAACGAAGCAACACACACACTTTTGTACATATATAAATATATATATAATCAACTCAGAGCAGAGGCATTGTTAGACATACTTATGATAAGGTAAATATGGCAGCTTGTTTGCTCTCCTGCTGCTGTTTGCTTTTCATAAAGCACAGTCTGCATGGTTAGTTATGCTGCCTCGTCTGTATATGCTTACTCTGAATTTAAACACAAATATTATCAAATATCATACGGTACAGATGCTGGTTGTAGATGTAAATATCTGGTAGTCTTTTGATTACATCTCTCTCAAGTTTAATTTCACGCCTGCTTTTAGTTAGATAATTCAATGCGGCTAATTATTTATTACGTATATAAGAGAGTATCAATCAAAATACGTTTTTGCTACATTGGCAAATAATCAGCTTTGATTTTCATATACAAAGTGAGAGAGTTTTCAAAAGTTTATTTGATAGCTAATTGGCTCTGCATAGGCTTTGAATATTAAGTTATCAATCAACTTGTAAATAATTCAATTTTCAAAATGAAAACTGTTTAATGTGTGTCATTTATCGTTTATGTGTCCAATGTTGTAAACGTCTTTTATATGGTATATTAAACCGAAATAAATCTATAGGAGATTATAATTCTTATCTATTTATCCATCTAAATTATACGTTTGGCATTGAAGGATAACGAAGTAGGTTAAGTAGTTAAGGTGTGCTTACATCCAAAATAGGAATGCTTTAATATGGACCCTAAAACATTTCAGCTCTCTATCTTAAATATAATAAATACATATATAATATATTTAGAGTGATATAATAATATATTTAAATTAAAGAACTCTCAAAACTAATACAGTCTAGTTTCGATAAATCAAATTACAAATTTTCAAGACTCGACTGTATAATATATGTATATAAATACATATAATTCATTTATCTACAGTTAAAAAAGGGGAATTTACGCACTGGTAATTGCAACCATCTATTCAAAAATATGTTTTTACTTTAACCTTTAAACAGTTAAGCCTTTCATGCAGTGAATCAACAAATCTGGCTCATTATGCCAACAACGCAATTAGCTCAAAGGAAAACGTCACCTCATTAGGGCACATGAGTATTACAAATGCCCAAAATCAAGCGGAACTTTCACTATTTATATATTGGTTAAGCTAATTGCTGGCTTTAGTTGAACAAGTGCAATGTTGGCCAAAAGGTGGCTCGCTTTGCTGGCGCTCTGCCTGCCAGTTGGAGTGTTCTCGCCCGCCTCGGTTCGCGCCGATAGCAATGCATTTTACAATTTGAGCTTTGTTCAGGAGTTAACACACAATTTGCATTTGCGGCATAAGTTCGATGGTTTGATTACCTTTTCGGACAACCGAAAGCTGGTGAAGCCACTGGTGGAGAGCCACTATTTCGTCTCGCTGGAACGATTTCTGGCTGTGACTCTGAAGCTGCCGCTCATCATATATGGTCTGCAGAAGAACATTCCTGACCCGGGCATCATAGCCCGGAAAACTTTTGTCTTTTGCACCGTGCGCAACCTCAGGGTAGAGACGGAGCCCATGTTCAAGGTGGTCCATAAGATGCTGGATGGTCGTCACGATCTGCGCGTTCTCTTCATTCTGAATCCAGGCAAACTGCACAAACCCTCAATGGAGGAGATAGATGCCTTCTTCCGCTGGTGCTGGCGCTATCATTTTATCAACGTCGCCCTAACTTATCAGCGGATCGTACAGGCTGGCAATGACAACTTTACTACGTATGACGAGCTGTTCAGCTATACGCCCTTTCCGAAGATCAGCATTCAGAATGTGAGCGACATTGGCGTTGCTTTCAAATGGGAAGCCGTAAACGTCAATGATGTGCTAGGCTATGAATTTCGTGTGCCCGTCTTTCAGGACTATGCATACGCATTCCTGGTAAGTCAGCTGAAGCATCGCTATAGAATAATATCTAATATTAGGTTTACATTATCAGCTACCAAATGGTGAGCTACATGGTATCATTGGCAAGATTGTGGCCGGCTTCATAGAGCATTGCAACGGTACTTTGCGCGTGGAGCCAACTCCTGACGTGAACAGGTTCAACTACCACAATCGCACGTTAACGTGGGCAGCTCGCGGCATTATCGATATCGGCGTACATCCCTTTACGCAACTGATACAGAAGTCCGACGAGGCTGAGGGCATCATAATCATGTCTCCGACGATAACTTGCCTCATGGTGCCCGTCCTAATTCCCTGTGCGCTCGACAGATTTGTGCTGTTCGTTGCCCGTAACAATGGAGTTCTATTGGTGATGCTATTACCATTGCTGATGCTTGGATGGCAGCTGCTTGCCCGCAATTGCACGAAAGGATTCTTTCTGGCCTTCGTCCTTTTCAGCATGCAGCCGGTGAACGAAAATCTATTCAGACGCTTCACCAATGCCTACAAAATGGTGCATGTGGCCATTCTGCTCAGCTTCTTCATACTCTGGAACGAGCGAACCGGAGCTCTAACGCGGGCAATCAGCTTGCATAGCATGCCACAGCAGATTCATACCGTTGCAGACTTCTTAAGGAGTCCGCTGCGCATCATGGTAACTGAAGCCGAAGTCGAAATGTACTTCAAAACCGAATTGCTACCAAAGGCGTTGCAGCCACGCCTCCTCGTCGTCAATTCGTCCACTCTGATACAGCACCGGAATAGCCTCAATACCAGCTATGCCTACTGCGCCAGCGATGGCTCCTGGAATATTGCCTCATTCCAGCAATCCCGACTCGATCCTCCGCTGTTTCAACGGCTGAGCCGAAGCTTCTGCACTTCGCCAACCATTCGACATATTCCCATGGGTCGAAACTCGCCCTTTAGGGACAGCTTTTTTAACTTCTATATGCACAGCCGGCTGACTGGAGTCTACAACGAATGGAAAGCGTTGAGTTTCAGGAAAGCGGCCCATGCGGGCTTTATTCAGATCATTCCGAATAACAAAAAATTTGTCAGCATGAAACTGCAGGATTACATGATATTCATAAAGGGATATTGGATATGCATTGCCATCTGCGTCTTGTGCCTGATATGCGAGATTATTTGGAAGAATCGTGTACATCTAAGACTTCATTGGTAGCCTTGATCGCATATACTTAAGCTTTAATAAGTTTATTTCTTACTGAGCACAGTTTGAATATACATTTATTCTGATTGTCTTACCTCGACTGCTCAGGAAATTATATTTTGAATGGAATTTTCAAGTTGAGCGAAGTTTACATTACCCAAAACTCATTATTTTGCTTCACTTTCAAGCTGTACTAGATTATATAGTTATATATCACAACAGTAGCATCCGGTTATAACGCCGGTAGAAATTTGCTCATCTAAATTTGTCTGGAGACCAGAAATTGCGTCGCAATAACCATATGAAGGCTATAAGCGGAGTCGCTATATTCGGGTTGTACTGTATTACACATTCTTATATTCTTGCCTTGATTATTTAAATACTATTAAAATATAAATTATATTATATGAACTATCAGAGCAACATGAACAGAAATATTTCACATGCAGCCCATAATAATCTGAATAACATCACGATAATTTATCAACATAATTGGGCAGTTTATTCGATTGGAAAATGATTTGTATTTAAGTATAGCTTGTTATATTTATGTAAATGCTCAAGTTTTCATAAATCTTACACTGAAAAAATGATTGGGTTCCTTTAACTCGCTTTGCGTTTGTCGCTTTGGTTTCGATGGATTACGGACTTAAAATGAGGCGAATCAAGCGTGAGGACAGTATTTCATACTAAATTGAATAACTTTCTTTGACTTCCGTTGTTTTGTGGGGATACAGAAATCACAAACACGCACACACAACCACGCACACGCACACACACATGCACACCGTTAAAAGCTTTCACTAGGCATTCTGAAACGTTTGCTCGATGACAAATAACTGCTTAGGTTGCTTCAGTGCACTACAGAGTTTTATACACTTGGACACAGACAGAAACAAACACACACACACGCATACACACATACACATACATATTCAATCACATTGGACAGTCGGCGCACAGCATCCTCGCAGAGCAACAATGTGTCTTCGTTTCCGTCATGGCTGCTATTTCCGGCTAACGAATTTTAGGGAGCTGCTCACGTGCCCATTTATAAAAAGAAATGAAGCCGAGTGGGCTCTGAGCTCAGCAGGGACAGACTAGAAGATGCCCTATAATATAAGTATGGTCTTACATAACATTAAATTAAATTGATCAACTATTTAAGGAGTAAACAAAATTGCAATTCTAATTTAAAATGAAAGAAAAAAAAAACTCTAACAAATATTATATCATATTGAGTGATGGCTGAAACTGCCCTGACCACTACCGGCTGCAGGGTATATGGAGAAAGTCTTGCAAATACCATCAGGCATGTGGAACTATCTGAATGCTCACACACACATTGCTTTGTGTGAGTAAGTAAATTGATTGAAATGGCTAGCAGCTAATGCCTCGGGCTCACACACAGCCCAACGGAAGAGTCAGAATTTTTGCTGGCGCTTCGTTTCATTTAGACAGAATCTCTCGAGGTCATTTCCAGCCGCTCTTTGTATGATTTTTTTTCGTGCTCCCTCTTTTTTTTTCGGTCTCACAGTTTATTGCTTGTGCTGATTGTCGGTTCGCTTTGTTGGCATTTTTTCTACAATAAAAAGAAGAGAATGTATGTATGTATATATATATATTGTCCTGCTTTGACTTCCGTTTTGCCTTCGACCGCTGTCCAATTTTCATTATTGCCCCGACCGCCCTTTGTTGTTGCTATTTTGTTTCCGTCTGGCTAGTAAATGGCATCATTATCATCTCGGCTCACCCGCTGCGAGGATAGACAGCGAGCCCGGCTCCGTGCCCAATTCCGGATTACTTACACACATCTTGCTATTTGACTGCTTAATTTGTTTGCTATTTATGAGCTTTGATTCCAGTTGTAGTTGCTGTTGTTGTTGCTTACAAACAATTTGCCAAATTAATTGAGTTTGCTTTGTCAAATTTATGCCAACTGCAATAGCCAACAACAAGGCTTAATTAGCGAAGGACCGCCTTGGCCGTACCGTGGCTTCGACATCGGTCAGATCTGCTCGTCTGTATTTTATGGATAAGCTACAAAATAAACAACAACAAAAATTATGTTAAAACTTTGCCCGATGCTAACGCTGACGCTGACGCTGACGCTGACGCTGACGCTGACGTCGCCGCCTCCAACTGGCTGCGACTGTGGAAGCAACGGAAAACTCAATTGGAAAGTTTGTTGTTCATTTCCGAACGCTGGGCGATGGCGGGGAGGGCAGGTTGGACTGCAGCCGGATGCGGGAGGTGTCGACCGGCTGGGAAATGCATTTGAATCTAATATTGCGTTCGCAGTTCCGTTTTCCGCATGGCCCCGGACAAAGTTCGAGTTCGCGGCACGCCCACTGACAGTTTCAACCATTGGCCCCAACGCAGCTGCTGCTCGCGCTAACTGGGCTAAAACTGCGACTGGCTACAATTACATAGTTGCAGCCAAGTTGTTGCCGTTGCTGTTGCTGCTCCGCATAAATCAAGTTTGTGTCTTTTTATTCGCTTTTAATTCACATTTTATGCAGTCCCTGGCCGAGAACGTTGTCTGCCCTGTTGGCGCATCGTCGACGTCATTTAGTGCGTTGTCGCCGCTTTGTTAATTCAAAAACTTTTAATAACTTTACTTTTTCAGCAACAGGCAACAGTGCAACAAGTGTGCCGGCTGCAGCTGTGCATGGAAATTGACTTTATCATAATTTTATTTGTACACTGTATTTAGTTAGCATGGAGTTTGCTTTGCGTACTCTGAGCGAGAATGCAGCAGATCAACTTTGAAGCAATCACTTAGCCCGCTCTCTAATTCGATTGCAGCAGCCTCTGAACGTTAATCAGCATCGAAGAGACTGGGAAAATAAAACTGTGGGTATATCTGTAATCCTAAATGACATAATCCTCAGAGTTAATGAAACTGCTTGAGCATGTAGCAGGCGTACAGGCTGATCCATAAATGCCAGCAACTGACCACAGTTCCGTTGTTGGCCTTGTTCTTCTTGGTCTCGACAGCCACTCAAGCTAATTCAATGTGAAGTCGACACACACACACACACTCACACTCACACGTATTGTATAAATGGGCATAGTGTGGCAGCGACATGAGAGTGGCAACAAACACGGCACTTGAAAAACTCACACGGCGCAAGTGGAGCGTGCGCTGAAACGGTGGAGGGGGGAAAGAAAAAAAAACAAACAGCAGCAGAGTCAGGAGCTGGCCACTCACGTAGCTCGTGTCACGTTGTTGCATATTGTTGTTATTCTCGCAGCTTTTGCTACTTTTATTTGAGCTCATAATTTGTTGAAGCTAGAGCAATAGCAACTTGTCGCTGACAGCTGCCCCAGCGAGTTCATTGCCATTCAAGAGCCATTAAATGCATACACATACAGCATGCATATATGTACATACCGCTATATTCGTTCGATTTGTCGAACGGGTCAAAAGGCTCGTAAAATGCTCATTGATGGCAAGTTGATTGCTGTCAACTCTGTTTGATAATTAGTCGCGCGGGCACACACAATGCGAGTCCAGCTTCATAATTCAAATTTGACGGAACGACGAAGCGAGCATTTGAAGCGATCTAATACAAATTTATAGCATTGAGCTGCACTGGCTCAGTGGTGGTGCAGCGGTTGACTGGAGGCCAACTAGCCGGCGACAGAGCAGTCGGCGGCCCAAGCTTCGTTACCATTGCAAATTGCACAATTTACAACGTCAGCAACAACGTCGGGCACTGTGCAGCACATAAAGCACATCATGAGGCAATATATTAGCAGTCCAAGTGCTCAGTTTCCGTCAGCCAACGACCAGTGGTGTCCAGTGGGCGTGGCGTGGCCAGTGGCTTAACAAGTCGACACATGGACGGCGACGGAGCGAAAGACTAACAGTAATTCAGTTGCTCAGTTGCTCAGGCCAAAGGATTTTCTTAAATAAAAATATACGAAAATGTTACATAATCTAAAAATACAATGGACTTGAACACATATACACATATGCTCTGTAAATACCCTGTAAAATGTGCATGTCTATAATGTAAGTTCACTGTACGTACTTATATTATGAGTTAATAATATGGGTCGCTGCATAACGTGGCTTAAGAGAAAGTGGAAGGAGAAATTCAAGAAAATCGCGCTTTAGGGTAATCGCAAAATTTTAATATAAATACATGTACATATACAAGCATAATTTAAAAATTAAATGTTCGTCAACAATAACCATAATCAGAAAAGCGCACTCTACTTGTATCCGAACTGAGAACTCTCTCATATCTTGGCGAACGTTGATTATGTGTTTGAGATTGGAAATAGCATTAGTAGTAGAAGTTGAAAGGTAGCAAAAGTATTAGTGGAAGTAGAAGTAGTAGTATAATAATCGAATTGGTAGTAGTAATGGTAAAATTATTAGTAAAAGTAGTAGCAAAAGTAGTAGCAGATGGTGTACTAGTAGAAAGTGTAATCTTCATTCATTAGTAGAGTTAATAGTATCAATTGATAGTTAAAATAGTAATAGCAGTAGTAGTGGTAGCAGAATCAGTAGTAGAAAAAAAAGTCGTAATACTTCTAGTATAACAATTGATTTAACTACTACTACTGGCCATAAAATTAGTAGTAAATGTAATAATATCAGAAGTAGTAGTAGAGGTATTACTAAAAGTAGTAGTAGAAGTAGTAGAAGAAGTAGTAGTAGAAGTAGTACTAGAAGTAGTAGAAGAAGTAGTAGAAGAAGTAGTAGAATGAGTAGTTGCAATAATAAAATTAGTAGTAAAAATAGCAGTAGAAGTAGAAATAGTAATAAAAGTAGTAGTATCTAGTAGACCTATGTAATATATCTATATTTTTGTGTAAAATATACATTAATAGCAGGGCATTACTTAATACAAATATGCACATTTCACATCGTCAAGGATATATGTATGTATATATTCATTGTATTATCATATATGAAACAATAACCTTTTAGAAAATACATATTTATTATCAATAATATTTACCTTTGCATTTATTTGATGCAGCTTTGCTTGTTTCATCCGATATCATCTATATAGGGGCATTTACATCAAGTGGGTTTCTTTATGGGTAAGTAAGGCAGCAGACGCAGCTGATGCTGCTTTGATTATGCATTAATCAAAGCAAAAGCAACAAATGCACCTACGCAGAGAGAGGCATACATGGGAGGCTTAGCTACTCTTGCATGTCCTCCGCATATTAAGTAGATGTTTTATCGTTTATTGCGCTGGCAAACAGATATAAGCGTATATTGCTTACATAATTTAACACACATTTTCATTCACGTCTATCGGGTATTCGGTCGGTCGGCCGTCGTCATCCGGCCTGGTCAAGTCCACGGCCCTTGGCCCCACACATGGCTGCACACATGCTTCGCCAATGAGGCATGTTTAATGATTATTGCATTTCTTATTTTTATTTATATTTATCTTGGAGTTGGCCGTGGGCGCATACAAATTTCGCTCACCGCCGCTGGCAGATTATACCCTGTTTTATGCCCATTCATGAACGGAGTTTAAGCAGCGATAGGAAATATTGTAAAAAGTCGGTTATAGTAAGTTAATCAAGTAGCGTCCGTCTGATCTTGGAGAATTATTATACTACAATTATATTATTATTATTGTTTTACATTTAATTAATTTAATTGCTAATATCTCGGAGAATAAAATAGTGGAACTATCTTTCCCATTAAAAACTATAGTTAAAATTCAAGTAAAGCACAGAAGCAGATCCTTTTAATTTTACTATATATGTTCCATCGGCATCTCTATGATTGAGCTGAACAATCTTGGGATATATTAGATCCAAGGTATTAAAATTATATACATACATATGTAGGTATCTCCTTTAGCATCGAATGCCTAAATACATTTTTTCACTTATATATGAAATAGACAGAAATGATTATTAAACAATTGTAAATAACATTTTTAATGCTGAGACTCATTATAAATTCCAAAAATCCTATATATATATATATGTATATGAGGGTATTCCCCAGACTGGCATGCTCCACTAGACTGCTCCCACCTCATATGTTTATTTTCTGTTCCCCCGTTGTCCTGACCACTGTTTTTATGGCCGTTAAGGAGTCAGAGAACATTTATTGTTGCTATATGTAGTTGTTGTTATTGCTGTTGCTGCTATGCCCGAGGTCCATTTGTTTTGTTTTTGGGCATTTAAGAGACAATGGGCATATTTTCGCAATATAAGCAGCTTAGCTCGAGTCGCGGGAGTTATGTATGTTACGTTACACACTGTCCTAAGCAGCAGCCGTATTTATGGCCATCTAATGCTCTGCTGCCATTTGTTGTGCACTTAAGCCAACACAACGTCCATATGTGGTATGTGCTGCATGTGTACATATGTTGACCGCCTCTAAAATTGATGGGCTCATCATCTGTGGTCCAGTTTTGTGGCACAATGAACTCCCAGCATATACATAAGCTGCTTGACCCAACTGAGCGCCGTTGCAGCAGCTCCTCAGCAAATGAGCAAAAACTGCACAGCTTCCGCCTGCACATCGAAGTGAGTGCCGGAAATAGCCAGTGCAGCGCAGCTGGCAGCTGGCAGCTGGCAGCTGGCAGCTGACTCCGTCTGTCCACACATGTCGCCAGCTTGGTGCCCACTTAGAATAAGGTCCAAGCAAAAAGTTTGCACTCTTACATACATAGTACATAGTAGTATATTGCTTGCTCACTGAGCAGATTCCCAGCATTCCCAGCTAAATACATACATGAGCTGACAAGCTAACATTGCTCTTAATAAACCTTCTTCTATTTGGTCTCTTGTTTACTTGCGGTCTGTAAGTATATCAAGAGTTATACTCTATGATTTCTATAATGCTCTATGATATGCTGGAAACATTGTACTTCACAATATATAGAATATTATTGTAATATGAAGATATATTGTAAAATGAAAATTCTGTTTATGAGTTTCTTCATTCTGCTCAGTCCGCTAATGATTGCCCCCTACTGTTGTAGTAATATTAGTGGCAGATTGAAAGTTGCTATAAAAATGATCTCCGATAAAGGTTTATGCTTTAGCTAAAAGATTCTTCGCGTGAGAGAGATAGAGAGAGGGAGAGTGAGAGTGAGAGAGAGAGAGAGGGAGCGAGAGTAACTACTAAACGTAGTGTCTCGTGTTGCTGAGGAAGAGCGAGATTCGAGCTTAAACAGTTCGCAAAACGTCGTTATGATTGCGAGAGGATGAAGTATGAAGAAGAAGAGTATGAAGATATCATACGAAGAGTTCGATATTTGTGGAAGCCGTAAAAATATAAAATTAAAATGAAAGCTGTTCAAATGCTAATATAATAATATAATAATGTAAAAACAAAATAAAAATAATAACATTAATAATAATAATAATTTTAATATATCAATAATACGTATAAGTTGCTAAATATTCTTAGAATTTTTCCAATTAAACAATTTTATGATTCTATTTTTTCTTTATTCAATTTTAAGCCATATTTTATTACCAAACAAAAATTGTATTCTTACGTCTCCAAGTCTGTTTCGATTCCTGTTTTCATTCCCCATAATAATACTCAAAACTGGCGATTATGTCAAATATGATATTTTTATTAGAATTATTTGGTTTCTTTCATATAGTTTAGCTTTAATGAGTTCATACAGTTAATAGAGTATATACACTTCGTTGCATTTCTCACAATTTTATGCAAGATGTTTTCCTATTCTTTTATCTTCCTATTTTCGCTCCAAATCGGCTTTAACTGTTCCAAGTTCATGAAACGAAAAACAATATTTGAAAAGTTGCATCTGGCAGCAGCAGCAAAAACTTTTTGCCATTGTCTGCAATGACGTGGCCTGAACTTGAAATTTACGTTAGTTAAATTATCAACTTTGGCGGGGCGAAAGCTTGTCCGCAAACTTTGTGAGCAAAATGCGTTCTTTTGACTATTATTTTGACCGAACTTCAAATGTTATCCACAGGACCTCTTCGATTTGTGGTGCACTTTGTGGCGACTTTATTTGATATTAGCTGGTGTGTGTACCTCATTTATCACACACACACACACAGGCACACCCATACACATATAGTGGTGCTTTAGTGGGTCAGTGGGATTAGACTAAAGTTAGCCAACTAAGTTGAGAAAATATGTAATTGAATTGCATTGGAATTGTTAGACAAGAATCGATACGAGTTTTCTTAATACAGCCTCAAGTTATCAATACAAATTTCGAATTCTTAGTTGCATTGCATATTTTGCATACTTATACATTTTGTGTACTGTGTTGCTCTTTTTATTAATTTACAAACATAACCCGATTAATTTGTTACTCATTTATAATTTCATTTATCATTTATATAACTATATACTAGTTTATTATTTATGAATACATAACAAAACAATTTATCAAATAATTGAAATTTAAAAATTTTTATGCGTTATTGCCAATATTTTCAGACTAACTTCGATGAGGGTTTCATTACGGCGTTCATTTCACTTATTCTCTTTTTAATTTTTCCTTGTATTTTGTTTTGGGTAAGCAGTGTCGGCGAATACTTTTCAAGCTGTGCACACATTGTTCTATTTTGGGTTTTCCTTGAGCTCTTTCCGGGCGTGGCGCATTTGATGGTGGAAGGTAAAGTTGGAATCGATCTTTAATATGTATGAAGCACGACAGCTGCGGGCAGATCGGAAAGTGTCTAATTTAAAGTGAACTATTTTAAATACATATATATGTATATACGCATATACATATTCATATATAAATATAGAGGCTATTTAGTACTGATTGCTTACAATTTAAGTCTATTCCTGATTCAGGTTCTTGATCACGTAATTAACAATGAGTGCAAATATTGCAAAACAGATTATAATCACCAGGTTCGAATAGATCGACTGCCAATTTAAATAGGAATTACGTGTGCTGTTTTTGAGCGCTGTAGCACCCCCATTTGCAACATCAGCGCTAGCCGCTGCGGCAACAGAACGTCCATCACTGGTGCTGGCATCCGCTGGCAATGGCAGCTGCCCATTGGCACTTCTGGCATTTTTGTTGTGGTTCTCATTCGGAACGGCACTGCCGTTGGCCAAGCCATTCGGTCGTGAAGAAGAGCTGGTGCCTGGTTTGCTCGCGCTGCCCGCTGATTGGGTGCCCTGTAAGCGTAACTTTATTTCGCTGACAATATCCGGAAAGAGTTCACAGAAGTTGGCGTTGCGCAGGTTAAATGCAAGCGATTTTTGGGCAAACATTTGCTTGTCATAGCTCGTCGACTCTATGGAGCCCAGAGTGGGTGTGCTCTCCAGCTGGAAAGTGAAAATGAAAGGGAATCAGCTAGCCATATTGAATGAGTCAATGCAATAGCCTTACCATAAAACTGAGCAGACCTGTCAGTATGGTACCAACGCACCAAGTTGGATTCCATGTGTCTGGATGAAAGTCTAAGAGTGAAAAACAGTTGGTATATGAGCAATTAATTATTTCTTTGAATGCCAGTCTACGATTACCTGAAATGCTTAAACACAGTCTGGTGTTTGTTTTGAAGCGTCCATTCGGCGTTAGCATATAAATAGATGGTGGCTTGAAAGGGAACTCCCGGGGAAAGAGCAGTGTGCCGTGGTAGTATCCTCCATAATACGGCGAATCTTCGGGCCCTTTAACACAGTAGTGCCATTCCAGAATGTTATTTGGCAGCGGCTCGGCGGTGATGTACGGCAAAGGGTCGCGCTTCAAGCGCATGTAATCCTGTTTCATGCGCGATACGGCAGTGGGTTGCTTGCGGGAAGCTGACCCGGACGCCGTCGACGAGGACATTTTCGCTTAATAATTTTTGACCCGATAGCTGCTGCTTGAAATAAAACTATTGCACAAATAAAATATGTTGACATTTATCACATACGCACGTCAAATACTCAACATTGAATTGAGCTGATGACAAAATGTTGTTAGACTGTATATTTGTGTAGGGTTGTACATGTGTTTATGTAAACATACTCATACGCACACACACACTCGCACTCGCAACTGGAGAATGGACGTGCAAAAAATACACGTGGCAAATTGCATTGGGGATGGAGAATTCCTTAAGCTTGACGGCCGTGCGAAATTCGCCCACACACACACACACACACACAAAAATGCAATATTCAATTTCCTGCTTAGCATGATGAGCGTTCCAGCACACGGATTGCTTGCGACGTGTGTGTGTGCGTCGTAACTTTTGTCATGTTTTTTTTTTTTTTTGTTAGTTTGTTTGGCTCACCCACCTCGCAAATTGTATTTCCTTGTTGTTGCTATCGTAATTGCAATTACAGCTAGGTCACAGCTGCCCAACGAAAATGTATGAAAACAACACAAGCACAAGGTATTAAGACAAATTGCATCCGAGTTTGGTCTGTGCTATCCGAAACATTTATTTTATATGTTTAGTCTAATGTGCGATGCCAGCTTTGGTTTCCTCTATCACTTAATTAAAATATACTTGAATGTAAATTTATTTGTAGCTCAGAAAGTTGCAATAAGTATTGTAAAAATTTCTCTTGACGTCGTTCTAGGTAAATAAAGTTGTAAAGCGATTGAAAACAGTGTTAGGTAATTTTGGTTGGTTGCTTTTCGATATATTATAGGTATTTGGTATTTTATTGGTGCTGCCAACTTGGTATTCAATTTGAATTTCTTTGTATTAATATTGTTGAAATTTGAATAACGTATATTATTTTAAATGTTATAATAGTATCAGTTTAAACTAAGCACATTGAAATAAAATGGATCATTTCTACTCTCTTATGACAAATGGAACAGATAATGTATTTGCTTTTGCCTCTCAGCTGATAAAACGCTATGCAATATCAATATGTAAACGAATACATTCATATAAGAGATAAGAGCGAATACGATTAAGCACTGTAGACTTTACGTTGGAAGCATAGAGCTTTTGAAGGGTAAGGAGGGGAATTACGACGCACCAAAAACAAGATTGCTTATCAGTGAGCTAGATTTACCAATGGAACAGATTGACCCCAAACAGTCACTGCTTCGACAGTGGAGAGATCAGTCACAGCTCTTTATTCAAAATGGGATCTATAGGCAAAATTGGATTTCTTGGAGGTGGCAATATGGCCAAAGCTCTGGCCAAAGGCTTCATAGCCGCAGGCCTGACCAAGCCCAGCGGTATTATAGCCAGTGTCCATCCGGCAGACAAGATGTCCCAGCAATCCTTTCAAGCGCTAGGCATTGAGACACTCATCGAGAACGCGCCCATTGTGAAGCAATCGGAGATTGTGTTTGTGTCTGTTAAGCCGCAAGTTGTGCCCCAAGTGCTGGCAGAGATCAAACCCATCAGCGCCAACAAGCTCTTTCTATCCGTGGCCATGGGCATCACACTGAAGACACTCGAGTCCAGTTTGTCCCCGCAATCGCGCGTTATCCGCGTCATGCCCAACACACCGGCGCTGGTCTGCTCCGGTTGCTCGGTTTATGTGCGCGGCAGCCAGGCGAACGATGCAGATGCCCAGGTCACCCAGCGCCTACTCGAGGCAGTGGGCACTTGCGAGCCCTGCGACGAGTCGCAGCTGGACGCAGTCACAGCGCTGAGCGGCAGCGGCCCGGCCTATGTCTTTGTCATGATTGAAGCCCTGGCCGACGGCGCTGTCCACATGGGCATGCCCAGAGACTTGGCCTATCGCCTGGCGGCGCAGACGGTGCTGGGCGCCGGTCATATGGTACGCGATTCCCAGACGCATCCCGGCCAGCTGAAGGACAACGTAACCAGTCCAGCCGGTTCAACTGCAGCGGCATTAAGGCACCTCGAGCAGTCAGGTACGTAAATGAATAATCTACGACATGACGTTGATGCTGATAAAGAGACGTCTCTTATCTCTGGACTTTGCAGGTTTCCGTGCGGCTGTGGCTGGCGCGGTAGAGGCGGCAACGTTGCGCTGCCGGCAGATTTCGAGCAAACAGACCTAGACCCTGGGCACAATAAAATAGGTTTTGGCTTTTGTTTTTATAATTATTGAACAAATAACATCATTTGCGTCTGCACTTTTTATAGACAATTGGAGCTTAGAACTTTTTACGTTTCTTGGCGCGCGCCAATTCGTTGAGTTCGCCCTGCTGCACGGAGGCCTCTTGGTAGATGCGTTTCACCTTTTCACGACGTTCGTTATCGCTGCAATGGAAAATTTACGAAAATCAGCAAAAGTTCTTTTGTCGAAGGGGAATCTACTTTCACTCACCTTTGTATCTGTTGCTTGAGCTTGAGATCTTGCACGAAGGCCGTGTCTCTGCGGATTTCCCGAATGGCGCCCTTCTTCTCGCGCTTGATCTTGTGCAGCAGCTTGGCGCGTTCCTCCTTCTGCTTAGACATCTTGGGTCTTCGCTTATCGTCGTAGACCATCTCGAAGCGAGGCTCTAGTAGTCGCAAGGCCTTTGGCTTCTTGTCGGGCGGCGCCAGCGGCTTCATTTTCTGCTCCGCCACAGATTTCAGCGTGGACTTTGCCTCCGCACAATGTTGCTGCACATGCTCGGGATACAGATTCATGGGCAGCTGCTCGATCAGTGGCAAAAAGGGAGCAGCTAAATAGCAGGCACCAGTATGTTCGCCCATTTGCTCCTCAAATATTTGCTTGAGTAAGCATAAAGTTGAGTCCAGTGCGCGCACCTTAAAATCGACGTCTATCGTCTGTGTAACCAGATCTGCGGGCTGCAGCTTTTGTGGCTGGAGGGCTTTAGTGTCGCTCGTCGCTGGAATGGCCAACAGTTTGCTGAAGGGTCCATCTTGCTCGAATGGCGGCGCAATCTCCACCCGCTCCTGCTGCCGCTTGGGTATGGCCATGTGCACGATGCCCTGCAGGAAATTAAAAATAGCAGGAAGTAAGCGCTTCGATCTCGTGCCGAACTCCAGTGCGATGGTGACTACGAACAGGCCCATGGCAATGTCTTGTCGTGTGCGCACGCGCGCCCTTGACAGCATATGCTGCATGAAAATGTACGTTGGCGTGGCCAGAGGGTGACGAAAGTCCGAGGTGGAATACAGATTGGAGACGATCTTAAAATAGATGAGTGTGTCCAGTGTGGGATATATCTTATGATTTTTCCGATACTCGGCGTATTTCTCCTTAATCACGTCCAACAATGTGTTCGACATGCGATCGATATTCAGATGGACCAGATCATGCAGATGGGGCATCAGCTGCGAAACCAATTTGAAATGCAAGCCAATGTCCAGCTCGCTGGCATCCTCGAACATGTCCTTGATGTACTGCAGCAAAAAGCCGAAGAGTTTTACAACATCCTCACGATTCACGCCCTCCAGCTTGGGATGATTGCACTTGATGATGCGCTCGACAACTGTGACCTGCTGAGTCGGCGTATACTTGGCCAGCAGTTCAGTGAAGTCCTCGTATGTCTTCGGCATTTTGATCGTGTACGGTATGCTGGTTTCCACACTCTCTGAAATTGTCTGCTTTTGAGGTTTGCTTTTGGATTTCTTGGGCTGTGGAGTTTCCTCTGTCTCCGAGTCCGGCTCACTGTCCGTTACTTTCAGATCGCTTAAGTCATCTGCCTCAGAATCAGAATCACTATCGCTTCCTTCTTCTTCTTCATCGTCATCTTCTCCATCGCCCCCATCATCAGAGCCTTCCTCAGACTTGTCATCGCTTTGCCCCTTCGGATTTACCTTTTTGCTATTCAGATGTGTGCCTAGATTGCCATCCAAATCGTATGCTAAGGTATCGTCGGCATCATCCTCGATGCCTGTGGCAAAGTAACCATCATCCAAATCATCAGCCGAACGATGAGGCTGTACATTTGTTTCCGGTTGCTCGTCATCCGCTTTCATGCGACGCAAGCGTTCATTTTCGAGCTGCTCCAGGCGAGCCGCCTCTTGCCTTGCCATCTCCTCCGGCTTAATCAGCTTGTCTGTGACACTGCCACGCGGTTCGAAAATCATCTCTTTTAATAACTTGTCATAGTCATCGGGCGGCGGCTTCGCGATCTGTTCATCCTTGGTGGCCTTTGCCACCAGCGACAGTAAATCCTTGTAGTTGGCATCCAGCTTCTCGGTTAGATCATGCACTTCATCTTTATCCTTTGCGATTTCGATTTTGCGACGTTTCTGCTCACTTATCATTTCCTCTATAGCCGTTTGACGATCTTGTGGGGCGTCCGCGCCGCCACCGAAATGAGCCGCAGAAGTGAACTCAGCTATAGATTAGAAAGTAAAGCAATTTACCACAAATGTTTAATGATTTATATGCCAGATACTCACCGTCTAGACCCTCATCCTCTAGCTCCTCGTCATCGGAGCGCTCGTCTCTGTACTTTTCAATCTCCTCCAGTGTTTGGCCTCTGTGCGTCAGTAGCTCATCGTCGTTCAGGTTAAATTTCTGCGCCTTGTTTGAGGCGCGCACCTGAGACAATTTCTCAGCCAAATATCGTGCATTCATTACAGATTCGGTCAGCTGCTCACCGGTGAGGTGTTTGCCAATGCGGTTGTCCCTAAATTTATTGGTTTTGTGCTTGACTTCATATTGTTTGCCGATTGTTTCGGCTCGCTTCTTTAATGCTTTAGCACGAGACACGCCAGGTAAGCCTCGATCATGTTTGCAAATCCGACCCAAGATTTTAAACTTCTCTTTGTTCACGTGGACGTCGAACGGATTCAATCGTTTAGAAGTTTGCGATATTGCCGTATCGAAGGGATTACTAGTCTTCGCTGACTTTTTTGAGCATACTGCATCGGCGGTGGATTTTTTACCTTTTACACCCATCTTTGTATCTATTTTGAACGAGTTGAATGCATACGGAAAATGAAAACAAACGCCATGCACGTGCGACTAAGATATCGATACGTTCACTGAAAATATTCAGCTACATCGATTACGACATATATATCGAATTCATCGATATCACTTTTTCAGCCCTAACAAAACATCCCTGCGAAAATACGTACATTCGTGTGTGAATTTTTCGGCGAAAGCCAGCATCTACTCCTGTGGATATATATATGTTATAGTTTATAAAGCTGGATATATAGTGAAAATACTTCAGTAAAAGAAGTAGCATCACAAATATATATAATTCGATATTCGCCTAAAGTGTAGCATAGCAGAAAATATTTCTTGCTTGCCACGCAATTCCGCGTTACATTTGTTGTTGCATTAGTATTGGTAAGAAGGCCGACACCGAATGTGCGTGCCGCACTGCAATCGTGGATACATATTTCAATTAATGTGAAGAAAAATTTGTGGCACATCGTGAAAATTGTGTTAAGAAAATGAGTGAAACGCCGCCAGAACTGCTGCAGCTGCAGGTGCCCGGCGGTAAAGAAAAAGAAGCCAACGGTGGGAATGAAAACGATTACCGAAGCCGGGATAAGGATCGTTCTCGTTCCAAAGATCGGAGCAGGGACAAGGATAAGGACAGAGAACGTGAGAAAAAGCGCAGGTTAGTGTGTTCATCATTTTTTCATAATTATAGTTCTGACAATCGCTTATCTACTATTATCTATGCAGAGACCGTGATCGTAGCAGCAAAGATCGCGATAGTCGTCGTCGTGACAGCCGTGAGCGTGAGCGGGATCGAGAGTCCCGATCGCATCGCAGTCGTTCGCGTAACCATGATGACTATGACAGACGCAAGAAACGCTCACGGAGCAAGGACCGTGAGCGCAGACGTGATAGGGATCGTGACTCACGATCAAGACGAAGCGGTTCGCGAGGGGGAAGCAGTCGCGATGATTACGATCGCAGTCGCAGGCGTCGCTCGAATAGTCGCAGCTACGATCGGCGTCGTAATGAGCGCAGCAATGATTCTCATCGTAACAGCCGAGAGCGCAGCAGCCGCGAGCGCACTAGTCGTGAGCGCACCTATGTGAACCCATTCGACACATCGAACAATCGAAATATGTCGCATGACCAGGAGTCCCGAATACCGTCTCTCTTTGAGCGTCATCTTCAACAGCCGCAGTTGGAGTCAATTAGGGAGGAGCCCACTTCGCGCTTCGATCTCTCCCAAACCATACAGGATCTGATGAGCAATGTGGGCAACAACAAGAGTTTTGCAGCATTGTTTAGCAATCAAAACAGCAACGATTCCACGAGCAATGGAGTCTCTGAGAATTCAAGTACGTAATGCCACCAAACGTCTTTAAGACTATTCTTCTAAACAAGTTTTTTAATGATTTCAGTGGACAGCGCAGCGGAACGGAAGCGAAAGCGGAAATCACGATGGGGCGGCACTGAAAAAGACAAGACATTTATACCGGGCATGCCTACGATTTTGCCCTCCACGCTGGACCCGGCACAGCAGGAGGCCTATTTAGGTAAATTGTTTCTGTTTGTGTCACTTGTAGTTAGTCTGCAACTAAGTTAGTGATAAGCTTAGATTTAAGTCTAATGACAACTAATAAGCAAAACAAACACAGCCACAAATAGTCGCGGGGAGATCACAGTAAGCGTTACCGTTACCGTTATCCACCACAGTTAGAAGTCCATGTCAGACGGCCGGACGTGCGAGTAAACGTAAAACCACAACAAAAAATTGCAATGAGCAAACTATAATAATCTCTCGTTCTCTTTTTGAAGGGATTCCGGCGTGTGACACAAACGACACGAGTTCCAAACGGCTAGATAATAACCTTATTATCTAAATGCCCAAAGAGAAATACATGAACCAATCTAATCAACCAACAAATTAATTAAATCGATCAAATATTAATTTAATTATAATAATTGTAACGCTCACAAATTTTCAGTTAGTTTAGGCACGTGTCGGCGCTGTCGTCTGTAAAACGGAAACACAAATGTCGTATCAGGCTCATAGAGATTATAATCTTTACGGTCTCCCCCTCTAGCCCACCATTATTTGATATACAACATTTATAAATAAATCTCCATTTTTTTCTCTCTCGTACAAAATTAGCATTTAACATATACTAATGTCGAGGTTGCGCTCGATTTTCTTTCTTCTTCTCTAACGACTTTTAATTACAGTGCAATTCCAAATTGAGGAGATTAGCCGCAAGCTGCGTACTGGCGATCTGGGCATCACGCAGACACCAGAAGAAAGGTTTGAAACTGTTTATACTCACACCACTCCTCTCCTAATCCACCCCTAAAACTAAAAATAAAACAAAGCAAAGCGAGCATGTTCCATGAAAAGCACAGCTATGGATATGGAGGCGAATCGGGTTGTGGGATGGCAATGCGATCTACGACCTACGATCTACACAAATGCTGCAACTTGTACAGGTTTAATGCAGCATGCTCTGCAATTCCAAAATGAGAACAAATGATAATTATTATTTTTAATTTCTTATAACTATATATGTATGTGTATTTCACAAAGGCATTATCAACAGCTCTAATTTCGATGTAACTAAGCCAAATTCTTGTATGATTATGTCTGTTGATGACCGCGTTTGTGAATGCTTCGATAAACTATATTCTATAACAAATTTATGGGTGAAGGCGTACGGTTAAAGTACAGTTAAAAGCACTTTTATAAACGTTATGCCAGTGTCTTGATTGCACATCCCCGTTTATGGGGGCTTTGGAAAGGAAAACTAATGAAAAGCTGCTTTCTGGTCGCAATATTCTTAATTGATAATTCTTAATTTTGTTGGTTTACAACTAATGCTAGTCTTAATTAATATTTTTTAAAACATTTCAAGGGTTTTTTTTGTTGTTTTGGTGTCAGACAGCGCTTTAGATTCGACTCCCGAGAAGTGTAAGCGTGTGGCAATCTAATCTAATCAGATTTAATATTATAATAATGCCGATTTCTTCTCTTCCTCCAAGCCAAGTGAGCGTCCAATACTTAAATGCACGTTTTACAGAAAACTGAGCCCATTTACCCGAAGGGTGCACTCCCAAGCAACAACAGACCAGCCTGATAAATTGAATGCATCTGATGCATTTCAAAATGCGTTGATCTAAGTGTGCGACAAATCGAATCGAAAACTAAATGAATTAATCAAAATTCTTCTCTTCTCAATTCACCAGCGAATTTTTCTAATCAAAACTTGCTAATGATGATGTTGATTAATGAATGATGATTTGCAAATTACAGGATTTATGCTATATGGATAATCCATTTAAAATATTTCAAATATGATAATGTAGTACCTAAAATAAGATTATTAAGCTTAGACAATTGCCTACCGCTACGCACTGAGCACGCCCATTTCAAAAGCAAGTGTTTTCTGTTTGTTTTGCTCATTCCCAGGTCGCCTTCCCCGGAGCCCATTTACAGTTCTGATGGCAAACGTTTGAACACACGAGAATTTCGCTATCGCAAGCGCCTGGAAGAGCAGCGCCATCAGCTCATTGTCAAAATGCAGTCTGTTAATCCGGAATTCAAGCCACCAGCGGATTACAAGTAATAAGATAATTATCTAAATTAATTACTCGAATTAATATTATTGTAATCCCTTCTTTAGACCACCTGTTACGCGTGTCAGCGACAAGGTATTGATTCCGCAGGAACAGCATCCGGACATTAATTTCGTGGGCCTCTTAATTGGACCACGTGGCAACACGCTGAAGGCCATGGAGAAGGATACTGGCGCAAAGATCATTATTCGCGGTAAAGGCTCGGTCAAGGAGGGCAAAGTGGGACGCAAAGATGGACAACCTTTGCCGGGAGAGGATGAGCCACTGCACGCCTTTATCACAGCACCGAATCCGGAGGCAGTGCGCAAGGCTGTGGATAAGATTAAAGACGTCATTCGTCAGGGCATCGAGGTGCCCGAGGGTCACAATGACCTGCGCCGCATGCAGTTGCGCGAATTGGCCCAACTTAATGGCACACTGCGCGAGAATGACATACAACGCTGCACTTGCGGCTCAACGGATCACAAGTCCTGGCAGTGCCCCGACAAGCCAATCATCACCAACACCATTGTGTGCACCTCGTGCGGCGGCACTGGACATTTGACAAAGGATTGCCGTAACAAACGTCCAGGCGCCGGAGCACCAGGCATGGCCTGTGAGGATTCCCAGGCCAAGATCGATGAGGAGTACATGAGCTTAATGGCCGAGCTGGGCGAGGGACCGCCTCCTTCCGCTGTGAAGGCGGATGCTCCGTCTGCTCCGCAGCTACATCGCGCGAGCTACAGCATCTTTGATAAGAAGCCTTCACCAATGCAGGCCATTCAGTCGCCACCCAACTCGTCGTCTCGTGACCATCAACGTGACATGGGCGGTGGCTGGGGAGGATCATCGCACGAGCATCAAATGAACATGGACCCCAGCATGGGCATGGATCATGGAATGGGCATGGCACCGTATGTGCCACCACCGCCCGTGGTTCAGCCACCACCGATGCCGCCACCGCTGATGCCTTGGATGAGTGCGCCGCAGCCGCCACCACCGGCCACTGAGCCCATGAATCCGCCAATACCAGGCACATTGCCGCCATTAATACCGCCGCCGCCTGGTACGAGTGCGCCGCCAATGCCACCGTGGGCCAGCGGCTATCCCGGCTGGGGCACTGGGTATGTGCCGCCACCGCCACCGCCGTGCGCACCGCCGCCGCCCTCGCTCAGCTTGTCGCAGCCACCACCGCCGCCGCCGCCATCTAACTGATCTTTCATATATGCCCCGCACATCTGTAACTTGTAGCCTAACAATCTTCTTATATCTAATATCTAAAACTTAAACAACCTGAACGAAATATGTAACTACGTACTTTGTATTTTATGCTTCATTAAAGGATTGACTAAACAGTAGTTTAGAGCTTTATTAAGGTGTTTGTTGTTCTGTGATGAATGTGGAGTGTTTGCTTAGAGATTTAACCGTGCTTGCTGAAGTACTGCTTGGACTCGTCAACGTCTGGCTTGATAGTAGCCGGGTTCGTTTTCGGATTCCAATTTGCTGGGCACACTTCACCGTGCTCCTCCACAAACTGGAAGGCCTTGATCAATCGCAACACTTCATCCACGGAACGACCTACGGGCAAATCATTGATACTGTACTGACGCAGCACGCCCTTGGGGTCAATAATAAATGTGCCACGCAGCGAGATGCCTTCCTTATCAAGCAGCACGCCGTAATCAGCGGATATTTTCTTGGTGATGTCCGAGAGCAATGGGTATTTCAGCTTGCCGACACCGCCATTCTTACGATCCACATTGCACCAAGTTAGATGGCTGAAATGCGAGTCAACCGAGACGCCCACTACCTCGGTGTTGATGTCCTGGAACTCCTTGATGCGTTCGCTAAATGCAACAATTTCTGTTGGACAGACGAAGGTGCTGCAAGAAAACAGAATTTAAGCAACAAATTTCAACACGTGTTGCGACACTCGCTTACAAATCTAAGGGATAGAAAAACAGAACCAAGTATTTGCCTCTGTAGTCCTCGAGTTTGATCTCCTGGAAATCGTTGCCAACGACAGCCAAGCCTTTAAAATCGGGTGCCGGCTGTTGCACACGCACTGCGTACAGTGCGCTAGCTGTAAATGTGGGGAAAGTTCGTTAAGTTCGAGGGAGTAGAACAAAGAAACTAATTGCGTATGCTTACTCTGATGCAGTAGACGTGCTGTTTGTTTATGCTGACCAGCGATGACTTTACTCAAGAGCGGCACCTGCAATGCACAATTTGCATGTTTCGCATTACGTAATCAGAATGGCATGTTTTTCTCGAATCGAGCTGCACCCAAAAGCTAAAACACTTACATTGCGCAGCAGTGTACGTCCAATAAATGACATGATTTATTTGATTTATGTAAATAAACAAATTAAAATCTTCTGCAAATTAATAACCGTTTACAAGTCGTTAACCTGATCCGAACGATAAGTGAACACGAACCGGCATAAAACAAACTGCGAAACTAAAATACAAAAACAAAACAAATGACAAAAGCTTTTCCATCAGTTGGCAGCTCCGCTAAAGCTATCGGACTGTAAATGTTATCGTTCATTTATTGCGGCGAAAATTGTGGAGCGAAAGTTTAAACAAGAAAGTTCAGGTTCACATGCATTTCTTAACAAATTTCTTGATATGTACATACATACATATGTTCATAAAAGAGCAATTAGATTTGAGCTATTGAGTTCAAAGCGTATGCCGCGTGTCTTAATGCCATAGATCCATTGGGAGATAACTGCTTGAAACTGCACAAACAAATCTGCAAGCCTACAAACCTATTCTTGTCAAAAAGATAATGGAAAGTGTAGCAAAATATTTATCACGCACTCCGCACGCCATACAATGGTAATGAGCTCTGATACGTTGTACAGCATAAAGCAAATGCATGCTCGCATGTGCAGTACTCAATACATACGTATGTACATATGTATGTATGTAAGGATGTACGATTAATGTTGTTTTGTTTCTTAATCTAGTAAATGCTCAAAAGCGGCTCAGGCTCAGCAGCAGCAGCAGCGGCATCGGCATCGCCTTCATTCAACACACACACACATGAGCACGGCTAACAACAAAGCGAATCACAGTGCGTAGCATAATGGCGTCTGCCTGTCTTTGGTTTGCGGTTTAGACGATGCCAACTGGCCGACTGAACAATGAAAACTGCATGCATAGGTTGCACTCAGCCAAATCTTGAATCTTTTTGGTGTCCTACCGAAACAATGCCAGCCGGCAGCAAGGCGAATGCTTTGCATATGACAATATGTTGGCAAAACATTTACAGCAATATTCACTTCTGGGCGTAAATAACTGTACTCAGGCTTATTGATAAGAGATAGAGAGACTGAGCTCCACGATTTGTTCTCTGATAACTTTGGCATTTGAATAACTACTGTTTCTGCATTGTCTCTGTTCAATATGGAAGCTGAACACATATGGATGCTTGTCCATATGGCTATATACACAGGGCCCATCTGTACGCAGTGCTCATGTCCAGTTTATGCTCAATCACCTACCAGGCACATTGGGTATAATTAGACAGAAAGCGAGCTTTCAGTTTTGATGGCCAATGTTTCGGTGCTTTCCAAATGATTTTCCATGCACGTCAATTGGAAATCCAAAGATATTGAAGCTAACAAGCCTAAATGAACACAGTTGGCTCTTATTCCGGCCATGAGTTGGGGTGCTCTGTGCTTATGTGTTTACAACTCCGTTACGTTTTTCCGTGAATTTCACAGGCACACACACATGTTACACTTCTGCACCAATTCCGTCAGTTAAGTCCGGACTACGTTTACCAATTAATGTGCATGTGTGTTAGCTTTATTTGTGAGGTTCGGTGCTCGGCGCGCGCCACACAATTCACGTTTACAATGCTCGGCCCGCCCGCTGGATCTGCACAGATTTACATAATTTAAGCAAACAGCACTTGAAGCTTAGGCATACACTATGAATGTGTGTGTGTGTGCGTGTGTGTATGTGTGTGAGTGCTCTGTTCATCTTGCAAACGAGGATCGCGTGCAGCTCTCTAAGATCGCTATTGAGGCGTTGTCGCCGTTCACACGCAGTGTTCGGCTGGGCTCGGCTTCAGGTGCCGATCAGTCTCATGCTCCGCTTGCCTGAGTCGCATTGTCGCACAGATGCCGTCATATTAGCACAAATCTGCTTACCTTTTGTTGTCGCTCGAGTGCCGAGCCCAGATTGCACTAGATTTCGAGCTCGAGTTTGAGCTCACTCTTGAAAGAGGCCTCTTGATTCGTGACAATTGTCACAGTACCTTTGCATTTTGGTTGGAAAAGGTGAGAGTTTTTGCCTTGCACCTACTTCTGCCGCAACGCGTAATCCCGATGCAAATCTGGCTAATGTGATACGTAGCGATAAGACCTGGCCCACCGATCTGTCCTTGCCCATTTTTGTTTCCTCTTCTGCTGTTCTTTTAACACTTTGTGCTGTAACTTGAGTAGATTCCAGTTAATTATAAAGGAAGGCTCTTGGCAATTTTCCATTTTCTATACACAATATCATTATCACCTTTGCAATCAACACTCCTTTTAACGAGCTGGCCGGCTGTAACTATTGATCGAATAATTGCTCTTTTGCAATTTTAAATTAATTAGTTATATTCTTGTTTAACAGTCACTTTTTATTGTTTTCATGTTATTCCTGTAGAACATCTTGATCTTATTACTTTACTATTATTTATTCAAACTTGTTAATATCAGATAAATGTTGTAATATATACACCCGAATTCTTTCCTAATTCTCATTTAATATAAAGCCTTTACATATATATTACATATATTTATATTTTCTAGCCTGGAAAAGTGCGAAATGAGAATATTGGTTTTGCTGACTATGATAGACTATAGCAACATATGTTTTAATTTGGTTTAACTATTGACATCTTCTAGAGATCTACCCATGAGTGCCATGCCCACTGAGAGTGCGGTATGACGAACAGCCTGTACAAATTTATAGCCAAAAATCAAAATTAAGGAATTATCTCATATACAGATTATTCACAATAATAGGGTATATCCACATCGCTACTGGAGAAGTGAAGAGCAATAAATTTATCTACTGAATTACTGCCCATTTCATCTGAATGCCACATGGAAATATAAGTATTAAACCAGAATAAAATATACATCTTTTCCGTTGCAAGTAAAGAAATGTAAAAACATTTAATGTCGAATCCTACTGACTGCATAATACACATTAACGGTGGTAGAACACTTAAGGCTAGTTTTGAATAGGAGTCAGCAAAGAGTTTGCAGCAATTGAATTATTGTAGCTTGGAGCTCTAACTGCAAAGCAATGCAAGATATAGACTTTACACATGTCCCTGATCCTTATAAATCTTAACCTGAGCTTGATATAAAAAATTAAAATAAATTTTGAACAGCAGCAAAATCCTTTGCATTGATAGCAAGCCGCATAAAACCATATATACCTATCTTACTTGGTGAATGAGTAGAAACTGCAGTTGTTCAGGATCCATCCCGAACGAGTATTTCGCAGTCAGCTAGACACGATGGCAACCATTTTTATTTTTTGATGTTGCAGTTGTTGTTGTTGCAGTTGTTGTTGTCGCTGTTGTGCATTAAAATGGCGTGAAAATTAATACCATTGATTTATGCTTGCTTTAACAGTTAACATTTGGCTTTGTTGCAATTGTTGCCATTGGGCATTGCACAAATTGCGCATCGATTTGCGTACATTTACAAAAGTCGCTTTCGACCATTAATAATAATTGCTGTGATTTAAATTTTAATGGCAATCGCTGACAAACAAAAGGGAATACATACATATGCATGCGTGTGCGTAGGTGAGTGTATTGGTGGGTGGTATTGCGTGCGTGGAAAGCTTATAGGCATTTGTGGTCTGGCCTGTGTTTAGTGGTAATGTATATTTATGCCAATTAGAATGTGCATTAAAAATGATGGCCAAGAACACGCATATTGCATTTCGACTAAATACCAGAAAACATGCTGCAAATGGAATGCTTTTTTTTGGACCTGGCATACGGTTCGTATAAGTGCTCTGCATAGTTTACTCAACTGGTGGACTCAACTGCTGGCAATTTTAATTTAATTTCAATTCAATTCAAATTGCTTTCAGACATTGCACACTTTTCTGAAAGCAATCGCAACAATTCAATCACTTTGATGTTTTGATGCCCACAAAACAGCGTCAACACCGCCGTCAATGCCTTTGCTTGCCGTTGGGCCACGCCCCCATCCGCCGCCACACCCTCACCCCCCCGAAAATACGCCCAACTCGACAGTTAAGCGCTATAGTCGTCGTCGTTTATTTTCATTTTCATTTTTTTTTTTTTTTTTAACATCAATGCGATTGCATTCAATGCCCCGCACCGCTCTTGACACTCGCAACGGGAGTCAGGAGCTAGCAACATGTAATTTATTTAATGGTTTTCCATGCCACGCCCACGCGCCCACAGCTGAACCAAATCCCAAATATGTGGAGTAAAACTCAACACGGAAGCCGAACAAGGTGCAAAATACATACATAAATGCAGAAAGGGCATAGATCGTCACAGCTTGCTATTATATATGTATATAGACAAAGAGAGAGAGAGAGAGAGAGAGAGAGAGAGAGAGAGAGCTATAGCTGATTTTCTAATGCCAAATTACGATAGTTCAGGTTGGGCTAATACAAGAGGAAGTACTGCGGCGTAGAGGGAGGAAGTAATAGAAAAATATATATAACTTGAATTGTTGAATATTTAATATTTAACATTATTATTTATATTTTATTTTTCAATATGTTAATTGTATTATTTAAGAGCTCTTACAGTTTCTTGTTGAAATTAAACCCAAATTAGGCTAATAAAAGTCTCATAAAACAAAAGAATTATGAGAATTTTGAGAAATCTTTAATAAGTTAGAATGTTAGGAAAAAGTATATATTATAAATACTAAAATATTATTACAACTACATTATGAAAATATTTAAAGGAAGCACGTACAGAGGATACAAATTCTCTTATAGATAATGTGCATTAATTTTTTTTAGATATTTATATTCATTCATTTGTATATGAAAACTCTCCTCATACATACATATATGCATATGCATAAACTTGTTTCTTCTGTTTTTGTATTTTTTAAATTTTAATTTAAGTATTATAAGTAGTTTTTTTTTCTTCAAACTTGAACTTGGCTAAGAAGCATCAACAATGTACAATTTTATATGTAATTTCATTTCGCGCAGTACCTGGGTGAGGTAGAGGAGGAGCCCAACCGCTGCGAAGCGCCGAGAGCGGATATTTAAAGCCTTACCTAAGAATGCATAATTGAAAAGTATTATAAATATTTTTTCTTTTATTTTTCTTTAAATAAAACGTAGCAGCATTAAATAAAGCTCGCTGCAGATAATTGAAAGAACACTATGAAAAATACTCAAAATTAAAAGAAAACTATGAGAAATCTTCTAAATAAATTTAATAAATAAAAATGTAAATAATTCCCCAGCTAGGTGAAGTAGAATTAGTAAGGATGGAACGACAGGCTGTGGGATATTACGAATCTCGCAGTATCTCAACTGCCTTATCATAGTTGAACTCCGCATGATTTTATCTTGGGCACCTAGCTAGGTGCAGTGTGATGTTATATTATTCCACTTGACTCTTTAGATACATCATTTAAAATCACTCAATATATTCCATTATATTGGGGTATGAGAAGTGCCCTGCGCTCGTCTGATCTTTGTACCTCAACCATAACATGTTTACATTTTAATTACTTTAGCCTGAAGGCTTTTTATTGTGCGACTTTTCTAACAAATTCAGCTACCCGTGAGCTTTGCGTGTGTGTGTGTGTGTGCGGCCTAAACGCATTAAAACACTTCATTATGCCTAATCCTCAGTGATAACAAAAGCCACACACGCACAGGCGTACACACACACACACACACACGCACACGCACAGCCAGCGTAGCATATGGCAATGAAATACACTTGAACAACTTTATTACCAGAATGAGTCCGAGGCAAGGGCTGCGGGCAATGTCGGATGGATGTGGCACGTTTTAATGGAACGGGCTGCATTTGCATTGGCATTAGGGGAATGGGAACGGGGTGAGGTTAACAAGTTTTATACAAATCACGGCACGTCAGAAACCATAAAGTGTATAAATACCAGACACAAACTATTTACCCTCGCGCCCAGCTCAGCAATTCAACAGCTCATATATGTACTTATATATATATGTGTGTGTGTGTGTGTGTATGCGAGTATCCTGCGTATCCTTGACATTAGGAGTGCGTGCACGTGACGAAGGAAGGCTTTCATCCACTTTGATTTCGCGTTGTTTGCTGTAAATTTTACGCCTGATTACAAGCTGCCCGCCTCGCTGATTGATAAAAATCTCACGGCTAACTCAAGGGGCGGTCTCGGCACTCATATATATACATATATATACATCAGTTATATATGTATATATGCATATTTATTTATTTTCGTTTTTTTTTTCATATTTGCATTGCTTTGAGTTGTGTGGCTAAGTGAACAATTTGCTTGTTTGGCCAACAGACCGCTCGCCCTCAAGTGCACAATTGGCCCAAGTCTATCGCGATCTTAAGCAAAACTGAGCACATAATTATTGGCCCGGTAGTTGCATCGTTTTGATCGTGATCTTGGCTTAAACCGGCGCCAGACGTCTCAGCCAGCGACTAGCCAAAAGGTTAGTTTTGGCTTGCTTTGGAAGGGTAAGCGTCTTGAAACTCTCTCTCTCTCTCTCTCTTTCTCTCTCGCCCTGTAATCTTAAGCTGATCTAATGCGCCCCAGGTAGGCAGCGGAGGCAACGCTACTGTTCTTCCGCTGGCCACCGCTTGGCTGCTTGTTATGTTTGCCATGTTGGCTACAAATTGGATTACAATTAAATTACATTTACATACGCCGCTGCGCATGCCGCTTTGTTTGGCCTCAATTAAAAATTGCCAGGTCTTCACTTTGATACATCCTAGACCCAATATCCAGCTGTGCGCGCCTGCTCTGACTGTGTTGAGATAACGGCAGATAATTGCAACGATGATGATATGGACAGCGCTTCAAACACGAACTGCAGGCAGATGGAAGCATTTAGAATATGGTTTTCATTTGAAGCTTATTTTTGAAGAGAAGAAACGTTGAGGATTTGCAATTGAAGGAGCTGCCGCTAATCCCCTGATATTCTGGACTATATTTTCAAATTTGAAAATTTTATCAATTTTGATTTGATTCCAGAAGGGAATGGAAGCATTTGGAAGCTAATTTTTGAGAGTTGGGGTCTTGAAATTAAAGGAGCTGCTGCTAGTCCCGTGATATTCTTAGTATATTTTCTGACGATCAAATTTTTTCAATTTTGATTTGATTCCAAAATGAAATGGAAGCATTTTTTCAATTGAAAAACGTTGAGGTATCGCAGACTATGACATTTGAGGACCTTAAATTGAAGGAGCTGCTGATAATCTCATGATATACTTGACTATATTTTCAAATGATAACATTTAATCAATTTTGATTTGATTTCAGATCTCTAACTTTATATTTATATCAAATATTTTATGAAATATATATTTTCCATTTTGATTTCAAGCATTCCCTTTCCATGCCAAAGCATCTACATATATTGTATAAGGACGTCAATTTATTAGTCTATGCAGACCGAGTTCAGAGACCTGGGCACATCATCTATCCCAGCATAATGTATCATCATTAGCCGTTAGCACTTTATGTAGTCTGTTCTCTGTGATTTTGTGGCTTTCAGCATTCGACCGAAAATAATTGAATTGTTCTTCATTATTTATTTTATTATTTTGCTTGTCTCTTATTATCGCCCAGCTTATGGTGGCGCTGTGAAAGCTATTGCAAATACTCCAGCCTTCGCCATTGTTTCAATGTGCTCCTCCAACTGGGTGGATATGAAGCACTTTTGTGCCATCGCCATTGCCGTTGCCATCAACGTGGCGCGTCATAAAATACGCGAATTGCATTTGCCATTTACGAGGTGTCTTTCTTTGTATCTTTTTTTGTTTTTTTGTTTTTTCTTTTTATTTATTTTTGCGAGTTTCGCTTTGTTATTGTGCTTCTTGCCTCGGATTTCAGTGGGTGGTGGTGGCGGCGCCGCGTACCGGACGAGCTGATTCCTTTGGGGATTTTGCGCACAAAGCAGTGCCAAATTGAATGTGGGATTTGACAAAGATATAGATGTTCCTCCACCCGCACTGAACCGTGCGGAGTTTCGAGGGGGGTAATTTTATTGCGCTGCCTTTTATGATGTGGCGACAAATTGATATTTCCTTGAGCAGCAGCGGACGCAACGCCAACGCCAACGCCAGCAAGGCCAATTTAGATATACTCACTCACACACACACACGCACACACACACATATGCACGTTAATAGTCAACAGTAACCACAAATCGGCAGGACGCGCTCACTGGGCGGTCCGCATCCCGCCCGCTGCGCTCTTGTTGCTGTCCGCCTTATAAAATAATTAAGTCTTAGCTGCTGTTTGTTGTCTGTCGGTTGTTTGTTTGTTGTCTTTGTGCCAGTGCCAATGCGAATACGCACATCCAGGCGGCATTAAGGACTTTAGCTCGATTTGCGCGGGGTGCCTTTGTGTGAGCCGCTGTCTCTGATGTGCCAAAAGGATCCGCTTGCAGTTGAATTTGAAACTTTCTCTACTTATTTTCATTCCCATTGAAATATTTCATTCCCTGCCCTTTATGCTGAAATCAACTGTAAGTTAATCACATTAATCCGCGATCGGTTTTCAAGTGGATCCCTCAATAGGCAGCCTCTGATCCTTTTGCTGCGACGCATTCAGTTGCAAAATTAGGCGGCACACAAAGACCGCACATGGTAGAGCCCGTTGGGCTCGGGAAGGACGAGGAGGACGAGGAGTGCCTCAAATCAAAAATTAAAATCACACAATGGGAAAAAAGGCAAGCCGTACTGTTATAAAATACGACAATATCTCGCATAAATAATGCTTATTTACGGTATTAGTTCGTTACGTGTTCAAAGTTTGGAGCTTATAAAGAACTGTGATATTAAGAAGTAAAGGCAGAGAACAGACGATATGTTGATTCAATTTTTAGAATATATTTTTCTGTTATGATAGCTTTATTGTTCTATCTATTAAAGGCAAATCAATTGTAACTATATTTTATGATTTCTATAAATAAATTATTTACACTCTGCAAACTTGTTATTTGGAGTATATGACTTACATAGCCCTGCAACTTTTCAACTGGCTCGTTATTGAAAACCTTATCAATTATTCCGTGGATCTGTAGCAGGGATATTCTAATCCTAAAATTTATATATATACATGGACTGTTTATTTAATTTATTTCAATGAAATACAAATTGGAGAAAACTTAAAATAAGCTTATTTTATACATATGCTAAAGTTTTTCCTCTTTTGTGATAGATGAATTATTCTTACTATTTATTTAAGAATTAACATTATTATTTTATTTTTAAATATATATTATATATATTATATAATTTTTTGTTTTTGTTTTTTTTTTAATATATTAATAGCCAAAAATAAATTTAAAAATATTTTATTAAATTAAATAGTCATCATGTGTATTTAATTAAGTTCACATAGAAGATTTTTTTATCATTATAATCATTCCTGCCACCAATTCCAAGTTCAAGAAATTTAACCTAATTTGCAGTGAGTCTTGAATAATGTTAGCGGATTTAGCTTAGATATTTCTTTATTAACCTAATATATTTAATTGAATTGTATATGCAATAATGAATTTTATAAAACACACGCTATACTGATGCTTGGCCCTAATACTGGGTATCTGTGAGTCGGTCAATCGCTCTACGAGCCCTCACAATTGTTTACATTCTTTTCTTTTGGCTTATTCCATGTTTAACGTTTAGCTGAGTTTCATTTTTTAGCCAACAGTATTCGATTCATCCAAAATTCTGCGGCTCTTTTCACTTCTCTTTGTTTGGCTTAATTATTCGCTGATTCTCTTTAGCACTCACTACTCGCGCCCGTCCTGGACCCATTTCACTGTTTGTGTGTTATTACAAATGGTAATTTAATACTGTTGTGAGTTGATGTTAGCCGGCAAGCGTTTCAGTTATCAATTCAATTTATTTAATAGCCAATGATTGTTACAACAAAAGCCCAAATTTGTTTCGCACAGTTGATAGAATTTATGTATTTTTATTGGACAACAATTAAAACGATTTAAAATTGCAAACACTTGTCAATTTTGTGCATATGCTTTAAATTTATTTTGTTTAATATTTTTCAAATCAATAACTAGCAGATGGCTAAACTGATCCGTTCAGGCAACAAAATGGAGTCAAATTCTGTGCACATTTTGTCGTTTGTCCTCGAGCAGCAGTTTAACGACTTGAGAATGAAATTTATACGTTTAAAAATGGTACTCAATCAGGCTGCATCCAAATCTTGAAGGAGAAGCACACAGAAATTGGAATCGAATCGTGGGCCACGCGAAACTGTTGAAATGATAAAATATGAGCGTTCGTAATACAATTTATTTAAATCAGAGTCTAAAGCGTTATTTATGAGCGCAGCGACAGGGGCTGCCTGAGTTGCGTGTGTTCATATTCACGTATATATGTATATACATATATATATGTATATATACTCTTTCAGTTACCTTCTCTGTAAATGTGTGTGTGTGTGTGTGTGGGTGGTGAGGCAGAGGGTTGTGTTACATATTTTAGCCAGCTATTGTTTGCATTTGAATAAAGACAAAGCCAAGCCCCGAAAGCGCGTCAGATATTTAGCAGCCTAATATCCAAAATAGACGCTAGCGTCCGTCGAAGAGACTACAACTCCATTTGCTTTTAACCATTCCATATCCATCGCCATGCCGTGCAGTTTATTGTTTGGCATGCTCGCCGTCTATTATAGAAATGTTAATAGCGAACAAAAGCCGCACTCATTTGCCTAATGTGCCCGATAAGGAAATGGAGCTTTCGATTTGCCAGCATAAATTTATGTTATTATAGCCCCATTGCATTCAGCTGAATTATTTGTGTGTATCTGTATGTATGTATATGTATGCTTGTGTACAGGAATATAGACCAACGTCAATTGCCAAATTAATTGCAGTTAAGTCGAGCAAATATTGCTTGTGGCATATGCCGAAATATAGACAATGTCTGTATGTGTGTGCGCCTCACATAGACGAAGCAGTTGCTTTCAGTTGGCCGATCAAAATCTGTTGCTCAAGCCTGACTAGAAGCTCTCGCATAGCATAGCATAGCATAGCAAAGCAATACCGATTCACCTCACGCCTATGCCGCCTCCTCGCAGCTCCTCGCACATCCTCCATCTCATCCAACGACCTGTCGGCCGTATGCACTGCGCTGTGGTCGACTTTTAGGCACCCGACTGCCGGCTAAAGTGGAGTCAATGAAAATTGCAACTCCCACTTTGCTCGTACGTCAATTAAGAGTTGTTTTTCTTGTTTGCCTTTGTGCACACTCGCACACACAAGCACACATATATATGTGTGGCAAGCATACGTACTGTGAAAAGCTCTGAAGCATGTCTGCAGTGCTTTTGGCTTTGGCTTTGGCTTTGGCTTTGGTTTCACTCGTCTTTCGCTCTAACACAGCCATACGCTATCTCACTCTCTCTCTCTCTCTCTCTCGCACACAAGCACATATTTATATATATATATAAATACTCTTTTATTGCAGTGCAATTTGTTGTAGAATCGTTTTGTCCGACAGTTGAACAGTTTGTTATTTCTTTTAAATGTTCGAAGTAAAAGAGCTTTGGTCGTTGCTTTTGGAATTTTTGTGGCTTGCCTTTGCCCACTGACCACTGAGCGCAGGGATGGGGGATGGAGCTTAACGTTGGCTTGGAGAGGCCAAGAGTTGGGGGCTAAGCTTTAATTTTAGGCCTGTTTGCAATAACTACTCCCAGAATTGTTCTGTTAGAATTTGTCAGCTCTTGGACATTCATTTGTTGACGGGTCCATTCCATTTAGGCGTAAAACCCTTTCGTGCTCCCATTGTCCAATTTGCCTAATTAGTGATTGGGCATAATGACAGGTCCGCATCGCATCGTCAAAATGAAATCAAAATCAAATGAAATTGTTTCTCTACAGCCGCCTCCTATACATGGCATTTGCAGAAGGTGGAGTGAGGACGCCCTCTGCCCTGGTTCGAGTGGCCCTGGCTGGCATCGTATCGCAAGTAACGCGATTTCATTTGTGCATTCAGTTAAAATTAAAGTGGGGCAGCGCCTAAGTGTCAACACCTCTTGAACTAAGCGACGGTGTCGTACTCTCTTTGGAATCGTTCCGACCTGCTTCTCCATGGGCTGCTCTCGTTGCAAAGTCTAACATGAAAACGAATCAAAAACAAGCAAAGCGCAGAGGGAAATTACATAAAAATGTGTTACATTGCAATGCCGTCAGGTGGAACTCTCGGCACCCTCACACACACACACACACACCTCTGTCTGTCTGTATGTAGTAAATGCTTGAGAGGGGAGCTAGCGCCAAAGTCTGCGGTGGCTGCAGCACTTTGAGACGCACTTTGGCAAAGCAATCTTCTAAACAGGATAAATGTAATTGCGCATGAATTTCTACGCATTTTTCTGTGTTGCCGTCGTTTGCCGTCTCGTTGGCAAATGTTTTTGGTTATTTGCCGGCGGTGTCAGCTGAGCGTTAGTGGTGGCCGCGGACGGTTGCCATTGGCTTGCCGTCGACACGCCCACTCTCAGCACGCACTTGCTGCCTTATGCGCGCGCTCTCTCTCTCTCTCTCTACCATGCTCTGTCTCTATCATTCCATTTGGCTGTCTCTCTCTCTCTCTCTTTTGGCAGTTTGCTCTGTGCAATTGCCTCGCATAAAGTTTTTTTTTTGTTTTGTGCAAATTGCTGCAACACTTATTGAATGCCTCGTGGTCGTCCCAGTCGAAGGCAGTTAAAAATTCAATTTGCTGGCCGCTCTCTCTCACACTCCCCTGCTCTCTCTCTCACTCTCTCCCACTCTCTCGCTCTCGCTGTCTGCAAAGTTTGCTCAGCTTTTGTAAAAATGGCTGCCTCTGTGCGCGCATCGGGGTGGTTTGCCTATGCGGAACGATGTGGAATGAAACGCATTTGTGCTGTGATATGACTCAAAGAGTTGGGATTAGTTCGAACTTGTTTGATTTACATATATAAAGCAGATAAAGCAAAATGCAAAGCGATTTTCAACTGATAGATATATTAATCGTTTTCTTATTAATATTTTTATTATAATAATTTTTATTTATATTTTTTGCAATAGATATATGCTACAATCATTTAATAACCTAGAGTTTGAATGCCGGAAAATATATCTGCCAAATTTATAATAACTATAATATATTTCATATTTGGCTGCCTTATTTCAAATGTTAAGCTCTTTGCGATTTTATGTAATTTAACACTCTTCTAATTCGTTTGCTCGCTTCACCCGAAAGGAACCTTTCAACTGCCATCAATTAAGATACTTTGTACACTTTGGAGCCAAAGCACTGCACACAGAGCAGCACTTGACCCTTGTCGGGTGCCAATTGATTGATTTTATATTGGCATTTCAATGGGAGGCCAACACAGATGCAAGCACACACACACATATATATATTTTTATATAGACCCATACACGCACAGCTAAGCGAGACTTCCTCTCAGACATGTTTCGATTGCCAAGTGTTTCAAGCTCAGATTCAAAACTTGCTCTTCGTATTTCATTTTTTTTTTTTTTTTAATTTTTATTATGCCTTTTATTGTCAGAGCTTAAGGACTTTCGACAAAACTAACAACAACAACCAAATGCAAAATGAAAGAAAATAGGAGAAAATACGCAAAGTGTCTGTCGATGCGGTTGCAGCGCAATTGTCAAAATAAACGAAAGCAGAAATTCAACTGCAAACGGAATGGAAATGGGAACAGGCCGAGTCGTGCCAAGCCAGGCCGGGCTGGGCCAAAGAGCTGCATGTTCTAGCTACCCCTGCTAGAAAGAGCGCGCACGATGCGACGAGAGACTCTCAAAGCAGAGAAACAACCCCACACAAACAAACTCTCAGACGACCCACAGCTATCTCTGCTTCACCCTCTAACTGTGCGTGCGAATGTATGCATGTGTGTGTGTGTGTGTGTGTGTGTGTGCTACTGTCAACTTGCGGAAAACCATTTAGCGCAAAGACCGAAAGAATTTCACAGCCGACAACCAACCAACCATCCGAGCCGAGTTTAGTTCTGCTCAGCACATTTCATGTTTCAGTTTCAGTCGAACGCCGCAGCAGGCAGTCGGCGCACACGCTCTCTGATACAACCGGGGGTTAAAAATCCAAAGACTTAAACAATAAAATTACTAAGCGATCGCTTTCACAAACACCACCACACACACACACACACACACACACATAAATGCCAGGGCTAGAGTGTGAGTGAGGGAGAGAGTTTAAGCGAGCGAAAGAGAAAGGTAGGCTGGCAGACGCGTCGAGGACTTTGCGTTTGTTAACAGAAAACATTTGAATTTAAATGCGAATCGTTGATCAAACGGTGCAGACGTATCGGTTGCCACCTGAGGAACTTTATTTTCATCGCCTATAGACGACGGATGCCCGTCCGGCCAATTCGTGTGACAGCTACTGAAACTGAAACAGTTCATGGAACATTTCCAGCAAATAATAAAGAAAACATTGTGAATTAATTAGAAATCGATTCAATTGAAATCAAGTGATAAAACAAGAGTTTTGTGCGTGTTCTGTGCTAAGATGTCTTCGTCTGACGCCGAGGTTGATATTAGCGTGGTGTCCAGTCCGGAGCCAAGTCCGTTAGGTGCCGCCGGCATGAGCAATGGTCGCGAGAGCCCCTTGGCGCGCTCCGTGGACGGCAGCTCCCCGCCAGCGACGCCCACGCATCGCTCCACGCCGAACACAGCCAGCGGCACGCCCACATCGACGTCCGCCGTCACCGTGCCGCACTATCATCACAGTCCCAACGGCGCCGTGCCGCCGGCTGTGCTGCACCACCATCTGCAGCATCATCTCAGCTCGCTCAGTGGCCATCCGGTGGCGCTGCATCACGCGCTGCACAGTTTTGGTCATCTGCATCCGGCTCACACCGCATCGCATCCCGCTCTGCTGCAGCACGCCATTGCGCCGACACATCTGGGCGACCGCCTCGGCTCACCGCCCGCCCTGGCTGCCATGGCGCCCAAGACACCTGAGCTGGAGCGTAACGGCAATGGCAGCACCAGTGAGGAGCTCGCCCAGAACTTGAACAACAACAACAACAACAGTAAAACAGTTAACCACAACAGCACCTGCGCCTCGGCGGCTGCGGCCGCAGTGGCAGCAGCGGCGGCCTCCATTGGCGCCAACAGCAACGACAGCAACACGAGCAGCAATGGCAACAAGGCCACCACTGGCTCCAATGGCTTCACCAGCTTCTCCATCTCCAGCATACTGAGCCGCAGCGAGCCAGCGAAAAAGAATGGCGCCACAGCGCTGATAACGCCCATTCCGCAATTGCCGCAACATGGCGCGGCCGGACCTCAGGATGCGGCCATGCTCTCAAGGTGAGTTCTTGCCCGGTAGCTGCTTGGGTGCACTGTGGCAGAGCCGTTTAGACCCGGCTTACCACTCGAGAGCCTCGTTCGCTCGCTCACTCTTTGTTTGGCAGACCAACGCGAAACCAAAAAGTCAAGCGTTCCCTTATTTCCCAATGAGCCTAAGCGGCTACAATTTCACCTGATGTAGTCCAGTTTCCCTGCCCCTCGAAGCATTGAGCAAAATTTGTGTAATCCTTGAGCAAAAGGAATACAATAGCATTGAGATTGAGGTGACGCAAATCTCTTCTCGGGAAAAACACACGAATCCCGTCTCGAGTAGCCTGCTCTAACTGATTGCTAGAGATAATAATTTCTAATGGAAATACTCAAAGAGTGGAGGGCAAATGTTAGAGGACACCTTAAGTGGGTGCCGAGATGAGAGACTAGCGATAAAAAGGCTAATTTAGGAAATTCGAAAATACTCAAGGTATTTCAGAAGTCTGCAAATATTATAGGTATAGAATATTAAATGGAGGCTATGAAGATTATGTTATTGCATATTATATTATATTATATTATGACAGAAGCCTATATCGGAGTCGAATCTATGCATTCACTTAGTTGCACAGGTACAAGTTATAGTAAAAAACTTATGAAAGGTATTTAAATATAAATACTTTTATATTTTCTACCTTATTTCCATTCACAACAATTCCAGCTTAAGTTCGCCTGAGCGGCTTTCATAAATATGCAAAATAATACAAGTAAATTTCCATTTGAATATCTACTTCAGACTGACCTCCATGTGTGCGCCTAAATCGATATTGATTACTTCAATTTGGCCATGCAATTCATGAAGAATATCGAATTTCGCAACATTTGCAGATGCAGCATGTAATTCAATGCAGTTTGATAACTGTCTGTCTGTCGATATTCCGGCATGTGAAGTGAATGAATGCAAGTTTGTGTTGAATGAACCCTCACTGAATGAATGGACTGACTGACCTACCTAAAAACCTGATGTGTGTTTTTATTTATGAACAGAGCCACCTACATACATATGGCAATGCAGCTCAAACAGAACAGAAAAAAGTGAGAGCCCAAAAAGCGGGGTAACCCCACTTAGCCGGCATTTAAATGAGCATAAAAAGGACATGAGTCAAGCGATCGAGTTTCAGAAATGCTCGATTAAGGCATGTGTTGAATTAAAAAATGTTGCACTTTTATTTTATGAGCGCGACTGCTCAACTTTTTGTCCAAACACATGCAAAGTAGACAGCTCTTAGCTTTCCTGTGTGTGTGTGTGTTTGTTCTTTTTTTTTATTTATTTAATGATGATCATTTTCATTTCACTTACGCATGCGCTCGCTCGATCGATCCTGCGATAAGCGAGTCGCAGTCGCAGAGGGTCGCGTGCAGGTTACCCCAATTAAGAGCGCGAGGATCACCCTCGCGCAGTGACCAAGTGTTGGCTCCTGCTGCTTGGCGCTTACAGCTGACGTGTGGCTGGCTATGTGACGGGCTTATCACTTGATCATCGAACGCGCTGGCCGCTACGTCAAATGATTAATACGAGCGCGCCCAAAACGCTGACTGATCGTTTAATACAAATACGCGCATACATAAATATTGTTTGACTCGACTTTCACCTGGGCCGCAAGCATTTCTACATTGGTATTACCTTTTTTTTTTAAATTTATTTTTGCTTTTTAATTAGTGGTCAGCTACTGTGGAAGTCCTTCGGCTGGCTGCTGCTCAACTGCGGTTTAATTATAGCGCAGCAAAGAACGCATTTAAGCGCTGTAACTGTGTAACCTGATATGCTTGAGAGTGCGCCCAACAAAGGGCCAATGCGGCAGCGGAAGGGGTGCTCGCGTCCAGGAAATGTCTATGTATGTGTGTATGTATGTGTGTATTTATCTATTGTGCAGCTCTCTTTTACGTTTTATTTTATTTCACTTTTTTGTTGTTGTTGTTGTATTATAAGAATACCGCTAAAGGACGCACTGACAATATAATTATCTACTACAGTAATTACAATCCAATTCCAGTCCCAATGCAATGCGCCCGCTCCTCGCTAATCTTATCTATCACAAAGGGATTAACTGGTGGTGAAATGGTCCGCGATTTCTGACATTTATATCTCGATAACGTGCGCACATACATTGTTTCCATTTAATGAAAACATATTCGTGTCGCATAGTGCATCATGCACTGATTTCATATCTAGATTTGAGGCTTGACTTTCGTTTTGCTTTGGCTGCTGATTGCGCTGGGATGGGCGGGGCGGGGCTGGGCTGCCTTTGGCTACTGGGCGCGTGTCATTTGTGCGACTTCCTGTGGCGCAGCCAAAAAACTAATTTTGCACGCATCACAAATGTCACCATTTTTCAAGTGGCCTAAGCTGCCTAAGCCGCTCCATGCCATCGAATATGACAATACACACAGACAGTTATACATATAGATACATATGTATATATGAATGCATGTATTTAGCTACACATTCATGCTAATCCCGTTTAATGACAAAAGCAAGCCAACCGGGTTAACTATGGCCGGGCTATTATGGGCTCCTGCTTAGTCAACTGTGAGTTGCTGTTCAATATTTTGGCTACTCTGCGGTCGCTTCGAGTGCCCGCACCGCTCGAATTGTCACATAAACCACAATGAATTCAATGCTGGGCTGGGCAATGCATATTTTCTGATCTCGGGCCTCCATGCAGCCAATTAGCGTGTGCAAATCTCTTATGCATGAACGAATCCTAAGCGGTTTAGCGCCGCCAGCCATTTGTGTTCATTGTTAATATTACATTTAAATTTTATTATTTAAATTAATTTTGGCTAATGCGCTCGGAACGTTGTATAACAATTGTTTGCTCTGTATATTATATGTGTGTGATATGATTCGGCTACACGGTTCCACTTAAGTGGCTTCTGGGACCGGGTTAAGGCAGCTGTTGGGCTCGATTTTCTTCAAATTCTTTGAATCTGCGGGCACTCGAAAAATTAAGCCTGTGGGGCAAACGAAAAGTTGCTGCACTAACTGAGGTTGGGTCTTGCGATTGAGCTGAACACATTTGCTATTTGCTTGAATTCCAAAGAAAATATGACAATAGATCTGATTCGGGTCTTGCCCTAAATATGCATTCACTTATTTCCATAAGCATATAGCATGTACTACTGTAGGAAAACACATTTCAAAGTTACTCAAGAATCTACAGATTAATTTAAATACATGTTCTTTGCTTTCTTTCTTTTTAACTACAAGAATAACTGCATCTCACCAATAAATATATATAAATTAATTTGCCAAAAGCATGTGAATTCGACATTTTCCGTATATATAAATGTGCAGCTATAAAATATGAATTGTTCATCTAAATATCACACAGAAGGTTAAGAACTTGCTGATCTTCTTAACTAAATTAGTTTGCGTGCAGGAAAAACTTCAAAGCGCTTTCATGCCCGAGCCATATCCAATTTATTAAAATCCTGTCCCGCGAACAAACGAAGGCAAAGCAAAAGGCGCATGGAACCCATGTAGAACGCCATGTTGAACAACTCAATTGCATAGCACGGTTTTTATCCCAGCACAGTTTTGATCCCCCCCAAAGACGAATTATGACAGCGACGTGAAAGAAGCCCAAAGCAAGAACCGCAAACAATTCATTAAACGAGAAATAACAGCCATGCATCAAATTGAAGTGGGTGAGGAATTGGACTGGACGAGCGGCAAGAGGGTGGGTGGGGGATGGTAGGAATGGTGGGGCGCTTGGGTCGCTCAACGTTGACTTCTGACAGCTCCAGGGGCTGAATGGGCACGCCCCATTCCGGTGAATTTTAAACATGGTCATCCACTTCCGCCACAAAGTGACACCAATGAAAATGTAGATGGAGCCACGCGGTCTGCGGCTGCCGCGGGCAATGGAATGTTGTATTTATTTCATTGCTGGGCGGAAAACAAATGCCTGCCACGGACTCGGACTCGGGCAGCGCCTTTGATTTGGATAATTAGTAAAGCAAATAGCTACAAGCTGTTTGCAATTCATTGGGGCCCCTTTCCGTTGACGTCGCTTTCAGCGACCAAAATTAGCGCAGTAATTGAGGTAATTTCTTTTGACTCGTTTGTTTTGTTTTGTTGCTTTTTATTCTGCTTGCTTCTTGTTGTTTTTGTGTGTGTGTTTTCGCTTTTGCTGCTGGCCGGTAATTTGAGGAGTGGTTAGGACGTCATCTTTTGAGCGGCTTTCTCTCAATTGACGTTGTAAACATGAAGCCCATTAGAAGTGATTTGAGCCGCCAGCTTGCCAAACAGCCCAGGCCGGGCCATTCAGTTGGGGGAGTTAGCCAGTTGGGGAAGCCTTTGAAGCGCCTCTTAAAGAGGGAGCGGCTCATAATTTAACAGCGGGCGCAGGCGAAAGGTAAATTTAATTGAAAAACATTACTTGCCAATGCGAAATAGGGGAAACCATGAGCCACACACAGACAGAGAACAAAGGGAGAGAGGGAGAGAAACATACACGCATATACATATACATATGTACATGTTGAGCAGGTGAAAGAGATGGACGACTATTGATTTCCACACCTGCACCTTGGCCGCTGTGAAAGAGGTCAGCTAAATGTTAATGTCACACACAACGTGGCCAGCTCATTGTCTGCCTGGGGGTGGCTGGGCCGCGTTTGGGGGCTGCCTGGGGTCGAAAAGAAATCACAGTCTGCTGCTTGCATACGGGTCAGCTGCAAAACGGTCAAAGGGTTTAACAACAGCAGCAACAAAGCCCAAACCAAACCTAAGCGGCCTCCGATGCGCATTCTAGACTGGTGGGAGTGAACTGTGGACTGTCGACTGTGGCTGCGCTATGTACCGGCCGGATTGTTTAACAGCAAAGTTCATTGAGTGCGTGGGAAACTTAAGAGCACCTGAGACACTTTTGAACATATCAATAAATCAATCAAATTGCCGGGCTAGACTGCTTGAGCAGTTGGGTGATGGTGCGTTGGCCACGAAAAGCTCCTAAGTGCCACAGTCAGGCACAAAAACCTAAGCCTACTCACTCCCCCTCCCCCCCACTCAACTTCTGCTGCTAACCACACTGTGCTACCCTCAGAGAACAAAAGCAGCTTTCTTCCAATTAACTCTCGCATTAGCTTCTGCCTAAATGATTTGACTTGAAAACTTTGATTTAGCACAATAAACCCAACGACAGCGCCACCAAAACCCACCCCCGGTCAGACAGCCCCATAACACACACAAACACACACACACACACACATTCGTATATGGAACACATTATAACGTTAACGCAAAAAAGTGTTTCGTCTTAGAAACTTTGCCGCGTCTAACATAAATAAATAAGTGTATTTATAAAGATGCTTTTAAGCAACAACCTAACAAGGTTACATGGACGTCGGCATTTATATACACAGCCACACATACATCCTTATATTATGTGTGTGTGTGCGTGTTTTCTTGGGGAGTCAAATTCGCAGCAGCTGTTGCCAGTTATGGCCGTTGCCTGCTGTGGGGTGGGGTTGGTTAGCATTTAGGGGTCGTTCTTTCTGAGATATTTTCTCTGCCAGCTTTGATTTTTCTTGGTGTGCTTATCAAATTTATGCCGTCGGCATAAAATATTTATATATGCATATTATATATTTATTTAAATATGTATATATATATAATTCTAGCCAGCTTCGTTGAATACCTGTAATAATTACAATTAATTAAAACTAATTGTTCGTTATTGTCTTTTTCAGATTGGGTTTCATTTCGCAATGGGGCGCCCTGGCCGGACGCTATGCAGCTCTATGCCCGCCCGGCTGGCCCTGGGCACCGCAGCGAATGCCCTTCCATAGTCCAACGCACGGTAAGTTTGCTTTAACTATTTACTTTGTATATATGTAAATAAGCAGAAATTTATAGATCTTTAAATATGTTTGCGTTTAAGACAGATTTTCTATTTAAGAAGATTAAAGTTGGATTTTTGATATGCAATCATAAATAAATGTATATATTATAATCTATCTTTAAGCTTTTTAAATACAAAATCTCTTTTTGTAAGTAAACTGATTTCAAATAATATGTATGTATATACAATATATGTATATGTACATATGTATATACATGTACTGTAGACAGAGAACGAGCTTAATGCGAATAGCTGAAATGCTTTGGCAAAGAATGTGCCGTGGCAGACATTCTTAGCAGCATTTCGTTTAATTTGCATAGTTGGCCGCGTAAACTTGTCTAATGCCCGCAAGAATTTGAGCAATGCACGCAACAGCAACAGCAACAACAATGCCCAGACGTGTGTTAGTGTGGGTGGCTGTGTCATTGGCACGCAGCTACACATGTTAGGCTGTGTTGCGTTGGCTATTCAGAAACACGACTGCAGTAATCGCCATTTTCAATTAATTGCAATTTGTAATCGAGTATTGAGTTACAACTGCGGGGAATGCACAAAGTGCTTGACATGCTTGCATTTGTTAAGAGGGAGAGCGAGGGGTACGAGCTACTGGCTAGCTTTCTGGTCAGCGAGCGTTAAAGCCCAATTGATTGGGCTCTTAGCATTAGAAGTCGATGCAATTGCATTTGCTCATGTTAACTGGCCTTAAGTTTTGCGCCATGTGAGGCTTCTGGAATTTAGTTGATTCAGCGCATAGTTTCGTAGCACCAGCAAATTGGGGAGGGGGGAGGTGGTCTGTGTGGGAGTCCAGCAAGTGAAATTTGTTTGAATCAAATTACAGCAATTTAAACTTTTCAAATAGGATCCCAACTAAAAGCTCAATAAAACTGAAATCGCCCAGCTGACTGACGGCCATTTTAAATGGTAATTTAACGCACACGAACACACAGACACACACACACACACATGTACATCTGTATATGGTAGACGAGAGTGGCTGTGGGGTTAGCAGGGTGCAGGGCAATTACTCTACGCGTCTGCGCTCTAAGTTGTTTGTGGGGCATATGAAACAAAAATGAAAGGAAGAGACAAGACGAAGGCAAGTGTGAGGTTAAGTGTTGCAGCTTAAATCTGTGCAGCAGCAGCACACACACACACACTACACACATGCCTACATTGATAGCTTGAACAACCCTTAGAGCAGCCACCGCCTCCTGCTCCTCCACATGTATATAAATATAAATATATGTATGTATATGTGTATGCCTACACATACACACGCACAGCATGCTCTCTCAGTGAAGTGGATTGTCACTCATGCGCTCTCTTTTTCTTTATCTTGCTCACTTTGCAGACAGTTCCTCCACAAACACCACTGAAAATCCACCATCGCCCACATCGCTGAGCCCCAGCAGCGGCAACAACAATAACCACAGCAGCAACAACAACAACAACAGCAGCAACATTGACAACAACCTCACTGCAAATGCCAGCAACAACACGGGCAATGGCCACGCCAACAAATCACCACCTCCTGGCCTAACTGGATCGTCGTCGCACCACAGCTCCCATCATACGCTCTACCAGCAACAGCAACAGCAACAGCATCCACATGCCGGCCAACAGCATCTACAGCATCCACATCAGCCCAGCACGCCCACCAGCAGCGCTGGCGGACTCTCGCATCATGGGCACCATCTGTCGGGCTCTCATGCGAGCGGCGGCTACATGCTGCCCACCAGCTCGAACGAATCGGACGACGAAGGCGAGGAAATCATTGAGGAAGATGACGGCACCGACGGCCCATCGGACAGTTCGTCGCCGCACGGCGATGGCAGCAATTCCAAGCGTAAGAAGAAAACGCGCACGGTCTTCTCACGTGCTCAGGTGTTCCAGCTGGAGTCCACGTTCGATCTGAAGCGATACCTCAGCTCATCGGAGCGCGCTGGCCTGGCGGCCTCGCTCCGGCTGACTGAGACGCAGGTGAAGATATGGTTTCAAAATCGCCGCAACAAATGGAAGCGCCAGCTGGCCGCCGAGCTAGAGGCAGCCAACATGGCCAACATGGCACATGCGGCGCAGCGTCTGGTGCGTGTGCCAGTGCTCTATCACGATGGCACCACGGCTGGCTTTGTGCCCCCACCACCGCCGCACCATCATCCCATGCAGTATTACGCTGCGGCCGCTGCCCGCAACACCAGCCCACCGCGGCCGCCGCTGTCGTCGCTTGTATAGAACGTGGGCTGCCTGGCGGCGCCCATGACGCTGCTGAAGCCGCCACCGCCCACGGCGATGTCGCCCATGCCGCTGCGAATACCTGCGATGCAGCTGAGACGCTGCTCCGTGGAAGTGGACTCCGACGGCGAGCAGGACCACCTCACAGCCATGGACGAGGATGACGCGGCCATCGATGTCGAGGCCGATGAGGAGCCCGTCGCAGACCAGCCGCAGCCCCAGCCGCAGACATCCAACGACTACGTTCGATCGACGCCATCAGCTGCGCCTCCGCCGTCTTCCAGCACCTTCGAGCTGCACACAAAGAACAATAATTGTTTTGAACGGAACGAGGCTGGTGGTGGCCATGATTCGTCTATGCCTTCTGCTCTCGAGGAGAAATCGATAATCAGCAAGGCGCACTCCTACTGAACAGCTGGCACCGCACCGCACCGCCCACGGACCACTCCCAGTGGCATTGTAAAATTCTATTGAAAACTTTGACAAAAGGATCAGCGGCTAAGTGCACATCAATTGGTTTCAATGCTAACCACAAAGGCCAAAAATTGAGGACGGCTCGCCGCGCCTCTTCCACATAATCGTTATAAAGCTGTAAAGTTTTTGAATAGTTTGTTCCTAAAGCTTTTGTATATACACATACTACTTATGCAGAAGTTCGCATAGCCAACCCAAGAGACACGGACATGAGCATCTCAAGCTAAGCTCATCTCTCTCTCTATCTCTATCTCTCTCTGTCTCTCACTCTGCTGCCCCGCTGCTCTCTCATTGTATAAAACTAAATGCCTATTGCTCAGTAGATTTTAAGTCTCATTTTGTAAATGTATCGCTTCCGTTTATCGCTTTATTTGCTTGTACTTTAGCGTGTAAATAGAGATTACAAATAAATATATAAATATGTGCTTTCCACTTATCTAACATAATAACGTATGATTTTACTCGAACTTTGATTGCTGGTCAGATCCAAGTTAAGCCCACATTAAATAATTAACTTAACTTAACAATAATTATCAGTTGGTTTCCATAAGCAGGCTAATTAAATTTAAAGTTATAAATAAAATTAAAATGGAAAACAAGTTTATATATATTGAATTGAGCGCTGTATAAGCTATAAAGAAAACAAGAAAAATCAACAAAGAAAAGTCAGCATGTGCACATTTGTATGTATTATATCAAGCAATTACCAAATAACTAGTAAAATTATTACATCAATTTACTAAAAAAAAAAAAACACCGCAACCTACATTTAAAATAAGAGAAAACAACAAAATTAAATTCTTAAAAATGCTTATATATGAAAAAAAAAAAAATACAAAAACAAAATAAAAATAAAAATGAATAAAAAATAATTATATAATATATACAAAAAAGTTTTGAATGTTTTTATATGTTGGTATTTAAGAGGCGTAAACAGCCTCTGATTTAAATATGGATAGGATCAGATGTGGATAGGATCAGATTAGATAATCTCAAATGGTTTTGGGAATCTCTGACCATTTCTCTAAAACTTCTGAATTGCTTTTTATATTCAACTGCGTTTAAAAGCTCTATATACTTATATGTATATATATATGATAGAAGATGAGCTGACAATAGGAGACCATGCAGCCCATGCCATATAATGTGGAAAATTAGGAATCTATGGCAAACAATGCTCAAAGTGCTCGGTCATTGAAGACAGGCAGAGTTTTCATCGAATAGAGTTCTACTTCAATATAGCTGGATTAAATAATATACTAAAATATGAATAATAATAAAGTGGTAAATTAATAGATCGGCTATGAATCTAATATATTTACTTCAATCAATAATATATTTAAATTATTGAGCAAACGAATTTAATATATTCACTAGTATTCGAATTGATATATTCAAATATTAATGAATAATATTCCGCTGTGAGTCTTGCATATTTTATATATATTTTCATGCTTATTCATGAAATTACAGGGTATTAAGCAGTATTAAATCCTAAAGATGTATGTATATAATAATGAGTTTGCTAGAATTAAGAATCTAGAAATGAGCACAATATTGAGCTATTATTTAAAATGAATATTAAAATATTTACATATGTATATATATGTACATATAAGTATTTCCCACCGGGCGTATAAGTTATTTGTAATTTGTTGTCGATGTTCGACTGCAGCAGCAGCAGCAGCATTCTCACTTGCTGTAATGGGCTTTGGCGAAATGATTCTAGGTTGATGGCAGACGGCGCCCCTATTTAAAGGGTGGGAGTGTTTGGAGCAATCTGAAACGTTTAATTGCAAATGCAAAGCTCTCTGCACAACTTGTGTTAATAGTGGGTATATAAATGTGCATGTAATTGTATCTGCTGTGGTGTATCTGTGCAACAATTGATGCAGCAGTTGTTGTTGTTGGACGTTTTAACAATTTATTGTGCACTTATGTTGCTGTTGCTGTTGTTGTCGTAGCTGTTGCTGCTGTTGTTAACTCGCACTGAGCGCGTCGAATGCTTTTGTTGTTGTTGTTGTTTTTTATTTTAACGCCCTCTGGCTGCGGCGCGGCGTGTTAAATTGCAAAAATAAATTGCAAATTGTGCGCTACGAATAAATAGCAATAAAAATGCATAAAATGCTTTCGGTTATGCGCAACAAACGATTGCAAGTTCAAATAACCAGAAAGATACAAATGGTACTTGTACGTGTGTGCGAGTATGCGAGTGTGTGTGTGTGTGTGTGTGTGTGTGTATCCGCACTGCTTGCATGCATATGTATTTTGTATGTGTGTGCGTGTCGCATTCAGTTTATTTATCAATTATTTGAGGCGTTGCATTTCACACACGCTCTAAGTAATTAAATCAATTTCATTGTAATATGCATATAGTTTATTTTATTTAACAATTGAAACTTATTTCGTTTTAATTCAGCTTATCAGCTTAAATTGTTGAATTTGTTAGCCAATAATCTGCTTAAGCAATGGATTCGCCAGCCATAAGGCAATCTCGTTCTCGCTCCAATTTGAATCCAGGCAAACGTCAACAATGGCTCGCTTTCATTTGGGATGGCAAAGTTAACTTGGTCTATTTAGAAGCCTTCTGAGCAAATTAGACTAGCTTTTAGGTGGACGGCTTTTACCTTACTTGGCAAATATTTTTATTTTATTTAATATTTTTCTTTTTTTTCGTCTCTGCTGAACAGCTTCTTTTTTTCTATGGATGCAGTCAAGTGCTTGAGCATTTTATTTAAGCGCATGAATAGATTTGATGGTTTTTCTTTTTCTTATTTCCTTTTTTTTATAAATTTGTTTCTCCCTTTTATACCCTGATTTTTTTTCATTCTGTGCGCCCAAAAATAAAACAGCCAGATTTGCAATTCATTTTATAAAATGGCTGAAAATTGTAGAGAAATTATGAATATTGCCAGCCCAGCCGGGCTGGGATGAGAGGGGAGATTAATTTGAATGCTTTTTGGCTGCTTTCATAATTTCAGTTTTGGCTTTTTTCTACTCTTTTCACAACTTTTGTTTTTTGTTATTTTTTGGTTGCTTTGGTTAACATTGCTCATATGTAAAGTGAATTGTCTGAGCGGGCGGCCGTGTGTGTCTGCTTGTTGGATTATGGCAGATTTTTTGTAGGGCGACATTCCCTTTGCAAGGCATATGGGTTTTGCAAAAGAGATTTTTAAATGATATATGCACTTAGCTCTGAGCAATCGTATAATATATTTATTTTATAAATTTTAATTCATTATTGTAAATGTAAAGTGTAAATTTGTGAAATGCAATTTATTTATACAGTTTTCCTTTACTTATATACAATTTTAGTTTATTCTTTCGATTGTTTTGTCAGATTTTCTCGTAGCAAAGCGAACTGCTGCTTCGACTTGGCTGTGCCTCTGGTTCTGCTTCTGCTTCTGCTTCTTCGGTTTTTATTTTTGTTAATATCATTTTTCGTACTCGCACACATACATATACATATTTATATTGAATGGCTTTTTGGTAATGGCGGTGCCGCCTGGGCGGGGTCCGGGCTTTTGCTGTTTAGCCTGCAGTAATTTCTTAATTAGCTTGCGAACACAATGTGCTTATATACCATATACACATATCCCTGTGCCTGTGTGTGTGTGTGTGTGTGTGTGTGTGTGTGTTTGAGCTTTTTGTTACTTTTTTGGCTGTTGCTTTTCGCGCATATACATACACACACACACACATTGAAATCTCCGCAGTCCACCCGCAGCTCACTCAGCTGGCAGCCAAACGGCGAGGTACTTATTTTAATTGCAGCCTTTTTGGGCATGAAGTGCAGCAGCTTAGCGCAAAGTTGGCTATTGTTTTGGCAGCCAGTATATACATATGTATGTAGTAGGTATATGTATATCCATATTTATACATACTTATATGTATCTGCTACATATACAAGCGACTAGTGCTAATGCCTTATATATTTTTTGGAAAATTGCTCTACGCTCATCTTGTTGAATATTAAATTCAATCAAAGGGAGCTTCTTAGAAATGAGCAAAGCTTAAATAGTTCCCTTTTAAATATAAATATTCTTTAAAAATCAATTATATATTTCGTAGACTTCTTCGTCTATCACATAAATCTGAATGTGCAAGCTAACAAATTTTAATTTTGCTAAGTCAACTATAATACTATTCTACTATATTTCTACTACATGTCCACTATAGTCTGCTATATTGAGTGAACCTCTTTATACATTGATCCCATTGCATGAAACGGGAAAAGGTAGGCATGGCAGTCCCTATAAGATCAATGAGCAGAGCTGATCGTCTATCGGTTTATCTGTGGATCGAGCCCTGTGGATCTAACCGTCTATCCGTCTGTAAGTCTGCCCACAAGTTATCATTTAATTCGTAGAATAATGGGAATATCAGTTCTTCCCAGTCTTCAGGAATATTCTAGTCAAGCAGTCTGAAGACGAACACTCTAATTCTCTTTCTTGATTAATTTTAACTTAAATAATAATATTAATATTAATATAAAAACCTATAATGAAACATTTTGTTTTTTATCATTTCACTTATATGTACACATAAAACTTGATATGCATGCAGACTTATATATTATATACCTTGCAAAGCATTATAAATACATGTACATGTACGTATACATATATATATAAATTCAGAAAGCAGCTATATTAATCCTGCCAGATTCACTGTAGCCACACAAAGTGCGAGATCTCCGGCCAACTGTCGTAGCTGGCCAAAATGTCGCATTCGATAAAAAACAGTGAGTGTCCATTTATTGCTTGACAGTTGCGCAGTGGACTATTATGTTTATCTATTTTGGCTGACAGTTCAATTAAGTACAATGGCCACGCCAGTTAAATGCCGCTGTTTTTTAAGCGCAGAGGACAATAAGCAGCGCTTGTTATTTCTGTATGCTGTTGTTGTTGTTTTCTTTTTGTTTTTTTTTGTTTTTTTTTGGTTTTTTTGCCAGTGTGTGCAATTTTATTCGTGCGGTTGTCGAGTTTCTGAGTGGCCATTATGACTGTCTCCCTTTGTATTTTATTATCCATTTAGCACATTTATTTTTATTTCACAACTCGCATCTGACTGCTCGCACATTATCCTTGTCATCATTATGTGTGTGTGTGTGCCTGGTCAGCCTGGCCTGTTAATGTTGCCAATTTTTAGCCGTGCTCCCTTTTATGAGGGCCTCTTTGTGTACTTTATTTTTTAGCCAGTGCGGTTGGCGCTTCGTTTATGGACTTTATTTTAGTGCGTAGAGCGCGTGCCTTTCTTTTTTTTTTTTTTGCTGGTACTGGTGCACAGGGTAGATTGGAGGGGTGGCTAAGCCTATAAGCATATGGGCGTATCTGTGTGTGTGTGCGTGCATGGGCAATTGCAATTGCGTCAGTTGCTTTTGTTGTTATTGTCTGTAATAGACTCATCAGCGCTGCGTTGTGGCTTGTCCTTTTCGTTTTTTATTGTTGTTTTGTTGCTGTGTTTGAGGTGCATTAATCAACTTGCATTTGTTCTCTGCCTCTGCCTGCTCCCATGTCTGCCGTCCACTATGGTCCACTTTTTATGACTCTATCAGTAGTTACTTTCAACCTTATGGTCTCTTGTCTTTCGTGTTTGATGCAACTATTTTGCCAGCTTTATACATCTATAAATGTACATGCTATAAATACTGCGATATACTGTGATATATGTGAATATATATTTTGTTCTAATGAGACATTGATTTAGATTTTCAGCCATTTTTTTATTTGAATGCTGTAATTTCACAGTGCATCCTTTCTACTATTAAATAAGTTCATCATACTATTCTGAGAGTAGTCTATATATTATTATATATATTTTTTTCTTGCTTTTAAGCACTATTCAGTGGAAAATGTTCAGGTTCTTATCTTAATTTTGGAATCATTGCCTTGATTTGTAAATATATTTTTATTTTTGCCTAATATTTCTTTCATTCTGCAGGCAATATTAAATATACTTATTTTTTAAATTATATTTCTATTTACTTTTATCCTCTACTGTTAATGGATTATAGGATAATTATACATGATATAGGATATAGAATATAGGATAATTATACATATATTAATTAATTTTGTACCATGTATTATTTATTTATTTATATACAAACGTAGTTCAGCTTGACGGTTCAGGATAAAAATACATATACTCTATGAAATTTATTTTAAATGATCCGTTATCAATTCACTGTAAACAAGTTTCAGAGTTATTCTCCTGCAACAAAAAATAGTTAGAGTGTTAAAGGGTCATCCTTTAATCTCCACTCAGGAGATTGGTTATACGACTCCATTGGATTCACAATATGAGTCTAAGCTGTTTAACATGCTCGTCTAATTACAGCTTCAAAACACAAAGAGGCACTCAGAGTACGCGCAATGCAGCCTGCCAGAAGCCTGCACTGCAATGTCGTAATCAAATTCCAACTAATTACGGGCCATATTGTCGTAAATTAATGCAATAACACAAACAATGCGCAAACACCGAACTCGAATTACACAATGCACATTTGTCATCAGGAAAACACACACACACACACGCACACGCACACGCACATACTTACACTTGCAGAGCCTAATGCACAATTGCACTTAACATCAAGCGAATTTGCACAAACGGAGGTTAAGGACTGTGAATTGAAGATCAAGTCGACGGCTAATTAAATCTAAAAACTGCTCAAATTTCGCTGGCGATCAACGCCGGAGCAGCAGGAGCTAGGAATCGGAGCATTTCCTGTTTGTGAGGCGTCAATTGTCACACGGACTGCCGCTGAAAATTCGAATCCAATTGAATGACAATAAAAATGCACTCGGCTGTTGGCCGTTGGCAGTTGGCAGTTGGCAGTTTGCAGTGGGGCGTTAACGATCGTGTAGCAGGAGTCCTTGCTGCAAATGTGTTATTTGATGCGCGGCATTGTTTGCCGACGCGTTGTGTATTCCTACAAATTACGGAGCCAGCGGGTTCGCATAGGCCCTGGCATTACTCCGCTGCGGGTAAAACAGGAAGTCAACAATGTTAAGCAACGAGTTATGCTGCCGCTGTCGCTGTCGCTGCCACTGCTGCTGCCGCTGCCAGGACGTGCACAGGATATACTGTGCAAGCTGTTGTAAAACGCTTTGCCCGCGACTACTGCGCAACATTTTTCTCAAATCGGCGGAGAGCCTGACACCACCCCGCCCCACCCCACCCAGCGAGCTGTTGTTGTGTAGTCGTCATGTAATTTAATGTCATTTAGCCTGCGGCCAAATAAACCAACGCTAGAGAAGACCCCTTTGTGCCTCGGCCAGGCTGCTGAATATCCTCTGCACAGCGCTAGCTCAGCATGCAATACGCTGTTGTTATTGTTTGCCTTGTTATTGTTGTTGTTGTTGTTGTTGTTGCTTTTGCTGTTGGTTCTCGTTGCCTGTCCTCATAAAGGCCGGATGAGAGAGTAACCACCAGTTACATAAGGTGTGCACTTTGATTTGTCACTGAGCTCAAATTAAAGTTAATTTGTGGGAAGCATTTTGCTGCAAGAGCTTTTTGCAAGCAACTAAAACAAAGTAAACTAGATGAGCACTGAATCTCACCAATGGAACTCTTCTGCTGAGGAATCGAAATATCACTTTGCGTTCACGTTTAATGAACTGCATTTACAGCTCATGCTCTAAAACATCACTTGATTATTATAATGAATGAGACGGTAAATTAAATAATTAAAATAGGATAATAATAATAATTAAATTAATAAAAATATATGTTAAACAAGGCTGCGCAGGAATTCATATTACAGTTATTTTAGATATATATTTTAGATTATATATAGTTAAATTTGTAAACATTTTATTGTAGTTTGTGCCGAAGCACAGAAGTTAGTAAACAAAATGCTTAGCCACTTACCCAGACTAAGTTTCAGCAGCGCCAAACGGAGATCGTTCAGGGTGAGGGCAACTCCTAACGGGAACACCCTACTCTTAGCTCTCTTTGCTGTTCAATAGTTGCTAGGCAAACAAAATGGAAACATAACTCGACTCGATTTTAGTGATCTACAATTGTCTGCAGCAACTTCATTAGGTTTCCATTACGTCTGCTGCTAGCACGTCCCTCGCTCGCCTTGACAACCGCTGAAAAGGCTTCATTAAAACGTTATCCAATGCTCAACTATTCCCTTTGCTGCCGCAAGTGCTGGGCAGCAGCTGAGACTCAGTTGGGTGTCATGTGAACAGAATCATTTTAATTGCAAAAAAATTGAACAAAGTTCTGCAGCAGCACGGCAGTTGCCTGATTGCATTTTACTTGTTACATTTGGCTGTTGTTGTTGTTGCTGTTGTTGTGTATGTGTGTGCTGGTTGTTCGTTGTTGTTTGTTTGTTAAGGCTAGCAACTCTGGTGCGCTGGTTGACAGCAAGTGGGTATCATAGCAGCGCGGCAAGGGCAACCCCATGGCGCGCAGGCACAAACTTTATTTATACAAAACTGCCGCAAGCGCACATTTCATTAAACGCCCAGCGAAAACATTGAATGGCATCGCAAATGAATAAATGACACATAAGGGCCCCAGGTATGGTGTGAAAATTACAGGTTATGCGACATGCCGAACAATTTTCGAAAATTGACTTCTGTAAGGGTTAGGCGCACGGGGCTAAGGGTAGCTGTTAAACGGCAAGTTAAATGAATTGCATGCGGTGTGTAATTTACTCTGCAAGCTGGAAGCTTTAGCTCTCTCGATCTGGCTCGGGAATCGCTAAGCTGTCGCTTTCCTCGCTGGCCTCTCCAATATCATCAAATCATAAATGTTAACAAACGCGTCCAAGTGTGAAATTGAAATGCAAAAATATCTGAAATCGTTTGCTGCTTTCATTTTAACTGACAGATTTTGCCACACATTTCTTTTTGCTTTGCTGACAGCCAAGGAGCAAATATGATTGGATTATTCCCGGGGGCATAGTGCGCCATTTGAAAGCTAATATAATTTATTATGATAAGTATTCAAAACACTGGCCGTATCTGCTCCAAAATGCCCAGCAAGCACAACAAAGACGCTGTCAACACTCTTTCGCACAGTGCGCATTTATCTAAACGTAAAAATCTTTTCCTGCGGTTTAAAATTACCAATTTTCGAAAGCATAAATTGGCATTTAAGCGATTGTAGATGCCGCATCGACTCCCCAAGCGCAGCCCGAGCCCGAGCCCGAAGAGCAACCCACTTATCATATTAAACTATATACATATACACCCCATCCACGTCGACCATTTAGCAAATCTTTACTTCAACAACGACAAGAATAGCAACAGCCAACATCAACCCCCCCGCTCCGAAGGGCTGGGCTGGGTGGGTTGTGCGCTGGCACATACAACCCAATTACGACTTCTGCCGGAGCTTCAGCAGCAGCAACCAAGTCAGTCAAAACAAAATCAAGATAAAAGCGAAATTCAATCTGTCAAAAATAGATTACAGACCAATTATGTGCTCTTTAAGAGAACCCCACATAGTACAGCTCTGTTCGAGAGTAGGGTTGCTTTTTATTTTCGTACCTTCTTTTTTTTTCCATCCATCCATCCATCCATCTATGTACGACCATCAGGCCGAATTTCGCGTCCTGGCTTGCCAGTTGTTTGTTGTTTTAGGGTCTGCGGCGTGTAATTGCGCCCGCTGTGCGCGCGGGGCGAGGTCGATGCGGTGGCTGGGGGACGGCCTGATCGGACCGGGCTGGGTAGTCACTGAGTTGAGTTTATTTAATCGACACCAGGCAGGATATGCGCCAGCTAGTTGACATTTAATGGCAGCAGCACAAGTTTGTCGCATCTTTGTTAATTGCAAATGACAAGTTGTTAAGGATTCGGGCTTTTAGTATCTACCCTTCCATATTTGCTATTAGGCCAATATTGTGAATAATCTTTGCTGCATGCATGCATCAAGGCATTGTCTCATAAGTCCATTCTTCACCTTTTAGAGTAAAAATTGTGTGTTTAAAAGTTAAGCAAATATGCACAAAGCAAAGTAATCTACGAGATATTCATATGACCATGCTTTGAATGATATGCACATGAACATAAAACAATCTGCACACACACACACACACAGACAGAACTTTACATCACTGTGAGTGCGGATTGTAGTTAGAACAAGCTTTCAGTTGAACTGAGCTGCGGCGGGGTGGCGGCGGTGCTGCGGGGCTGTGCACCGGGCAGCAGCTCAATTCCATTCAATGCATGACATTCATTGTGTGAGTAAAGTACCATTTAAGGGTGATAATCGTTCTCCATTTGAGGGTGCAAAATGGAAAAATCATTGAAAGCAAACATGGAAAAGCGAGCGAGGCAGAGGAAGAGGGAGAGGGAGAGAGAGATAGAGATAGACAGAGTAAGGGAGCAGCCAAGATTAAAAGTGCATTTAATAATAGAGCTACGTATTGGGGGACGCTGCCCGAGAGAGTGGTGCAGGTGGTTGGCTGGTGCTCGGTGCTCGGTGCTTTAGTGCTTCGGGGAATACTCACAACTCACATCCATACAACATGCAGTGGCCTGTAGCGAGCTTAGAGTGGATTATAATGAACATCAAGTTAAACCGAATGTCTGAATCGAAGCAGCGCGGATAGCAAAAGAAATGGCCCATCCCTGGCACACAAAAAATAAACCAAATGATTCGAAATTATTTGATTGCGTGGGCGGTTTGTTGGTTCGCCGGCTTTTGCAGGCTTGCCAGCTCATTTCTCGTTCCCTTTTGCCCGTTGATGAGCAACCCCCGGCGGCAGTTAGCGACATATGCCGGGACATCCTCTCCGGGCACTGGCGGCACTGACTTATGCCGCGTTTACGTGTAAAATTGTTATAAGTCTTGCGGTTGCCATACGCTCAACTGTTTGCCCTGTAATAAATTACATTTTAAAGTGCAGCCGAAGGAGACTGAGGGTTGCTCGGGACTACTGCAACTCAATTAATTTGCAGTGATTAAACATTTGCCAGATTATTCACACAAATATTTGTAATTGTTTCAATGACACGTTACTCAAATTTAATTATGCCTATAGACTCATTTTCTACATTTATTACTCATATTATTCATAGTGGAATATATAATACTCTGCACCTGCCATTATCTGGCTCTTAATCCAGGCTACATAGGTATATGGCAAGAGGGTGCTTAAGCTGCTCCCCCTCTGCAAATCATGCTGCGAAAAGGCAGACACAAAGGCACAGGTCCGCAGAACAAATGACATTTTGATTTTGCGCACTTTTTGATTGATGACAGGCAGCAGCAGGCGCGGCAGCAATTCCTTGCCTGGAGTGGAGTACGTATTTACCAATGATAAATAAAAGCCATCAAAAGCCAAGCAGCATTCAGAAGTGTGCGTCTGCTTTGTTCGATTGGTGGGCGTGGCCGCCTTCAGCCCCAAGCTGAATCAAAAGACATTTGCGCGCCTTTTGGCGCACTTGGAACGCTCGAACAAAGCGCACAAAGAGCAGGGTAGAAAAAGGCACAGCTGGGCAGAGCTTTGACTGCCTTCAATTGTTAGCGCTTCAATAGAGCAGCCAAATGCAAATTTCACTGCGTTAAACAAAAGGCTTGTCCCACACACACACACACACACACGCCCATGCACACTCGTGTGTTTTAGTCTAATGAAATGGCCGTCGTAAGAAAACTAAGCCCGCGCCAGCTGCGAGGCCGGACAGCAGCAAGGACACAGCCCGAGCACCACTTGTCGGCTGGCAGTGAGCCGTGTGGCTGGCGAGGCGTCGGGACTACCACTTTTCGCTGTCATTAAGTAAATAGAAAGACGCGAGACGCCTCGCGGTGTCGCCTAGTTAGGGCCAATGTAGGCAGCGTAGCCTAAGTGATTAAAACGCTGCACAATTGCAATTTTGC